>OY720288.1:12884000-14326000 GCA_963082995.1 Noctua comes
AAACCCGCCACACAGTAACGGCTCACGTCTTTTGAGATCTCCATTACTCCCCTCAAAAGTCGCCATTTCTTTCCTTTTTCTTTTACCTCCCATATCTTTTCTTTTATATCTTTTAGCTATGTTTCGTCGGCGTCTCGGATGATTGCTCTGTGTATAAGTGGGTCTTACAATGGGATGACATTTTCTTTTTAATACTTATTTTGAGGGTAGATGCGAAAGTTGGATGAGTCAATAGAGACGTCGAAATGAATTTTTGGATTGGACTGAATTTTTAATTGGGAGATAAGGTTTTAGGAGAGGGCTAATAAGCTATGAATAATCATTCTGGGAAAGCCTCAAAGTCCAAGGCTGATAACGCGAGGAATTCCGCCTAAGGTAATTGGTCCCCATATTTGTCTTTGCTTTGGTCATACTTACAAAAAACCGTTTAAAAACTTAGCATGTTGTGAAATGATTGGAATGTAGGAAACCAAATCTAGACTAGAACTAAAGTGGCAAATATTTCGACTTAAAAACCCCGTTCAAAATTAATAAATAATTTTATTCGTTATTATTTATTTCTTTTGACTAATTCGCATTATTATTTGACTCAAATAATAATGCGAATCATCGACACGACAAAGGAGAAGAATTGAGAAGTCAAGGTTATCTATAAAATAAATGTAACAGAGATCAATCCACCAAACAAATCAAACAGAAAAGTAACGCAAAATTCCTTTTGGATTTCCTAAAAGATCCAACCAAACTTAATAATACCATAATAGATGCCAAACAACCAAAAGATCTTCACACCATAAATATTCATGCTGAGACAAGGCAAAAAGGCTACACAAAGCCATCGCCAGTCCAAAGCAAGCCTTGAAGTCATACCCTGAAGTGGAACGCCAGACGCTTTCGAAAACCTTCGGGAAACGGATCGAAAATAGAGAAGAAAAAAATCGAGACATGTCTAGCGAGGTCTCAAGCGCTGAACCTTAAGTCTTAGAGGGATTATGTTACACCGAACTGGGAGGGACAAGGTGGCTTGATTAGGTGGACAAGATTTACGACATTATATTTGAATGACACACTGATCACTGTTTCATTCAAATATAATGTTCTATCTGTTCTGAAGTCTGTAGACTGTTCAACTTTTATAATGTTCTCAATTTTATATCATAGTTGGAGATGAACAACTAAGAGGTGAAATTTATTGTTATTTACAGTTTTATTAAAGAAAAATACCAAATTTTAATATTTCTGGTGTCGGGCGTAGCATGTCTTCGTCTTCCACGCTGCTCTATTAGTTATCAACTCAGTGTTTACCCTCTGTCTAGTGTTTAGGAACATCATGTTTCACACAGTCCATTCATCGTTTCTTTGGTCTTCCTCTACTCTTATAGCTTCAATCGTTCATACTTATTTTCTTCACGTCATTTTCCTCATTCCTCCGCATTTAACGTCCTTTACATCATTCTCAATATATTATAAACATGTCGATTTTATTTTATACATTGTCATCTCTCTGAATCGTTCGCTAATGATTTTGAACGGCTGTTACAAAGTCCAATAGGAATGTAAATAAAATCTGATCCATCTTTCCAGTCACAGTACGGTGTAAGCAGCTCCCGAACCTTTGTTTCTCTCCACTCAGCGTGCCGTATCATTAACTCGAAGTGGATGGCGGATTTTTTTGACTTTTTAACGTTAATCTTTTTTTCTTTATTTATGAAAAAAGTGAGTGGTGTCACCGTTGAGATTTCGAGAGGTGAACTCAACGCGCTTAATATTCGCTTAGCCTGAATTAATTGGGGAGACTGCTTCTTCGCTTCAAATAATGTCATGTTTGAGAGCAGCTGGTTTTTTGGAAGGATACTTTTTAGCTCATGAAATTGCTATGTACCCCATATACTTAAACTCTTCTTTTTTTTGATGAGGGTGGGTAGAAACTACAAAACTTCAGGTTGCTGCGGCCTGTTACTATAGTCATACTCCTTTTGCTTCGGCCACAAAATGTAGCAAACATTTCTAAATTGTTATGTAGGCATTGATAGCATTTCAATTCGATAGTTTAAAGTCTAATTGAAATAATCAACCTCTCAACTGGTTCCAACTTTATAGGCAAAACGAAACCTTTGTAAGATTATTTATTTGTTCGTCTGTCACATTTGTCTTTTTCATACATTTTTTTCCTATCACAGCTAATTAATAAGGAATTAGGTATACTTAAATGTGTCCAGAAATAATCGTTCCATAAATTTGACTGCCTTTTTGATACCTCGCCTTGATCCAAAATTCACGGCTTCTCCACAATTTGACACGCAAAACCATCGACCCTTCTTGTGTCTATTAATAACACAAAATATACCATTGAGTGGACAAAATATAACCCTTTAACACCTGTTTTATTTCATGGGAATGAGCATGAGAGGGTTATGAGTTTCTGAGTGAGACGGACTTCTTTTGTTTGCCATATTGTTTTCAATTATTATGAAGTGTTATTTCAAGGTTGTATTCGAATTAAATGAGGCAACATAATTTTGATTAATAAAAACCGTTGATGGTGCAAAAGTGTGGGAGTCTAAAATTAAATATCTTCCAGTTGGAATTACCTACCTATGTTATTGATTTTAATCAATAATTCTAATCATAATCTGAATCTTCCTATCATATTTTTTCTTTCCTGTCCCACATTTGCCTGTCCCACTGCTGGGCAAAGGCCTCCCCCAATTCCTTCCATGTACTCTTTTCCCATGCTACTCGAATCAGCTCGAATTGACGCTGTCCGTCTTCCGGCAACCATCGTGTGGAGACTTTTGCCCAGCGGTCATTATTTCCTTATTCTATCTTATCTTAATATGAATGTAGGTTTACAGTAATTATTATTAAAATCAACAGGGGTTAAGTTAAGAAATCCTACTATCCAAGGTTTTATTTTGTGGGCCAAAAATACTACGTAAAATCTGTATAATTAGGCAAAAATCAAATACAATGCCTCGAAGACCTCATAACATGTATAAAGGGGAAGCCACCGATCACATCAATGAAAATTTAAAAATCTCAATGAAATGAAATATTACATTCCAAATAAGCATAAGACAGGTAGGTAAACAATATAGAGATATGATCAGAGCTCATAATAAGATATTGGATGCGACAGGAACGAATACAAAAGGAAATAATCCAGCAAATATAAATCATGCAGATCTTTTGGATATCGTAATGAAATCGCGCGAGTAAGGGATGGTTAAGGGGAAGGCGTTTTATTTGTAGGAACATAGATAGGTAAGCAGTATGTATGGAGTTGCTTTATTCGTAGGTAAGCATATAAGGTACAGGCAATCGCACATCAGAAGTAACGATTGACATTTACAGCGCCTTTATATCGTAGCAGTAACAATGATTTTAGTAGTGAGTTTAATATAGAGTGCAATAAATTAGTGCATAATAAGAAAACAAAGATGTTTCATAAAATAATATTCATCGATATGAAACTCGAAACGCACTTTGGACCTTCATCAGTTAAGATATTGTCAGTCATAAACATTATCATAGTTAAGAGAATTTTGTACTAAAAATGAAAAAAAATAAAATGTGCCATACAATAATTCTGAAACAGAATATGGACGATCGACACCTGGACTGTACAGCACTTTTTCACTCTTCATCAGTCACCGCAAAAATCAGAAAAACAAAACCAAAAGTAGAAAAAGAAAAAACAAAACAGCATCGCCTTAATTCCAAAGTTAAAGAAAGCAAAAAAAGGTCTTAAAACCGACAGAAAAAAAAAACGCAAAAACTCCACAGGGTGAGACATCATAATTCGGAGTCGAGAAAGAAATAAAAAGATAAAAAAGACAGCCATTGAGATTTCCCCCGGTACACCATGTTTTTATTACGTTTTCCATCAGATAAGTAAAGAGGGTGGAAATCATATGAATTTCATAATCATAATACAGTTTAATTATTATAAGGAAAATATGGCAGTTCAATTCTTTCTTACCTTTGAATGGAGGCGATTTATACGGGGTACTGTGTATAACTTATATTGGTGCGTGTCATCTTAGGAAAAAGAGAATCATTCGTTTTATTTAGCTCTTGTGATACAGGGAATCCTAGTACAAGAGCCGGGGCTAAACTGATGTTTGAACAACCACCATGTTTTTTGAATAATAAACATTTATTATTTATATTTATTTATTTATTGGAAACTCAACAGCTTATTATTAATATGACATTTTAAGTGAAATTTCACCCCACTATCAATGAACAGCACAACGCAGTTGTGACAAGGTAACTAGCGTCATAAAGTCTGCATACACTGAACATTGACAGCGAGATGATGACAATTATCTCTTAAACCATTAACAGAGTTTCACGGCATTGATAAAGCTAGGTTAATTAGAAAGTGGCTAAAAGAAAAGAGAAAGAAGTTCTTACAGCTCGCTTTCGCACGTCTTAAAGTACGCACAGTTTACTCTAAGTAAGTTATAACTTACTGAATGTTTTCATTGAATGACTTTGTCATGAAATAGTCATTGAATGGGATTAAATGAACTTAGAAGGTATGTATTGATGATTTGAATGATTATAATTCTGTAACTACATACGTGTTACGGTCGTGAATCCTATTTTATTTAACACTGACCTGCAAATTACAAAAAACCAAAGAACATTTAAATTTCGCGGGCTAACCTGGTGCTTCCCCTTAACGCAGTTTTTAAAATACATTATCTTGCATATGCATTCTGTAATGCACCTATTTTTAATAACACACATTCCATTTCGCATTACGTATCACCCCAAGAAATCCCCACACGCCACACCTCCTCGATAAAACTTTTAAAGGCGCCGACTGTGTAAAATATTTTGATAACAAATGCGTTACTCGCGTTAGGCGCGGAGTTATTACGAACAATAAATTGCATACGGGACCATTTGTCATATCAACACGTTTTACTTGACTTTATACTGTTTTGTTGATGTTCGGAGGAATTGTGTGAGCGCGGTTTTAAATTCTTCATTGTATATAGAAAGTGATTGAAGTTTTCTTCTTTTAATTTTCACCAGCATTGTAAATTCACCTAAAGTTCAAGATCATAGTAAATATTAATATTTTGTAATAACGTAGTCGACTACCCCGTAACCTTCACTCGCTCTCTCGGCCCCGCCATCCCCTTCGGACCTAACCTGTCCGAGTCGGGGTGCCCAAGAACCGAGCTCGCTTCGCTCGCTCCTAGTATACAATTTGTGGCTTAGTTACCATTACTAGCAAGACTGTGAACATTAATTCTAGAAAAATAAGAGTCCCATTCTGTCTAGTGTCACATTCATTTAATTCGTCAAAACTAAGGCGTGTGCTGGACAAAAATCTTTTCAATAGCTAGATTTAATGAGAAAAACCAGCCTAGCTGTTATTTTAGTTATCTTGGCGCCAGCACATCAAGCTACCCGAAACTGTCAAATTTTCGAAATCAACCTTGAACCTAATCCTTTAGCAATAAAGTTGAAAATCTATTAAAGAACTGTGGCAGATTGTAGTAGTTTGATGTGCTGGCGTCTGTACCTAGGTCATCTGGGGGGTTACTATGACGTCTTAAAGCAGAAGTAATTCCAGTGTAGGAAAGAAACAGAGCTATACAGGTCGTCTAGCGCCATCTTTTTCCCACATTGGAATTACTGTGTTTTCATTTCACTATGATTTTCTATACCACGTCAGTACAGTCATGCTCAAAAGTATTAATTTAGTACATTTATTTATGCGGCACTATTGTCATCCTCAAATTGTTAAATGACAGTCACCGTCTTTGTATTTTACTTTCCTCACAGTCTAAACTAAAAAGCAAGTACCGGCTCAACTTTTTAAAGTAGTGTACAGTCTTGCACATACAAATCTAACTACGTTGCACAACAAAATAAAAACGAATCCAAGCCCATTATTGTAATCTACGTAATAAAAGCGATATTAAGTTTAAGACTCACTTTTTTATAACAGGAGATGGAAAATGCGAATTTCATATCAGTAGTTAAAATAAAACGATGGATTTAGACGATCAAGGCACGTGTGTGTGATATAAAATATATCTGAGTATATAAAATCGTTTCGTGAAAATAAATAATATCGTCCGTGTGTGATTTAGTTTGTATAGGAATAAAAAAGTATTACCTGGTTAATGGTGATCGAATGTTCTGACCTGAAAGAAAGTTTCAGTTAAATTGTTAACCTTAACTAATTTTACTTAACTTTATATAAGAACCTTTCCTGAATACTTACAATATTTCTAAAGTCTTTTTAATTTTAAGTACTTAATTATGTATTTTAATTAGGATTTGTGAATAAATAAATAATAAAAGTGTAAAATATTCAGAGCTAATCTATCAAAGGTTTCTTTTTTTATTTGAGTGCCCGATGTTAATCACATACACTAAACTCCTTAAAATTGCGGTTATAAATAATAATTATACACGCTGATAACAAGAATAAATTATTCAGATTAATTTAAAATTTTCATAGCAGAGCCACTCACAGCTAAAATAGCTGTGAGTGGCTCTGCTATGAAAATTTAAAAAAGTTAAGCACACGTGAATGGAGTACCATCCTTACAGTAAAACTCCAATTACACAAAGAGTGCTGAAACATCCCTTATCCAACATTACAAAAAGTATCCATTTAAAAAAAATAACGATCGAAACAAATTAAATCGCGCCCTATATTCCTCCTGATCCCGCTTAAGCACTTTATTTATTATTATTTCCTTACGAATGTAACCTATTTTATTGTACCTTTAACATTCGCCATAGAAACTTTACTGTTAACATAAACTTGGTTATAAAAGATTTGTTATAAAAATTAAACTCTTAAGAAATACCGAACCTCCCCCTTATCGGTCGGGTAATCATATAATTCGTGTTATTGTTCCACCCGCCATTTTGTTTTAGAATTCGAATTTTAAACAGGTCGGTTGTAAAAAAAGTATTTTAATGGTATCTTTTTTATTAGGAAAGTGATGAGCTTTAAAAAATTATATTATGATAAAAATTATATTGTTATGTAGAACAATAACAGACTTTCTGAATCATGAGCCATATTTTTCATAAAGAAAAATGTTGTTGTTTCTAAGGTTTGAGCTTTCTTCAAGATGTACTTAGTTATTTACATGGAGACCAAATTTTAAACACTTTTGTGTTTGGCTGTACTAGTTTCAATTATGTTCTAAACAGAAGGTATGACGAATTCAACAAATAAATAATTCAATACAGCATTGTCACTTCATGGTTAACTAAAATGCACACAAATATAATAATCAAAAATCTTTTGGAAAATTTACAAAATTATAGTAAATATTTATAATGTTGGTTTATGTTATACCTACGCGCTAAACTTTAACAACTGCTAAACGATGCCGCTATCAATTGATTAAGTTAATTTATTTATTGACGCATAAAGTCATAACAGACAACAATGCTTACAGGACCAATAGGGTGGCCCCAACATAACGCAAATTTCGAAGCGCGGTATCTCATACCGTTAAAATCATAAAATAAATACATTCTTCCACGCATTCTTTAGTAAGTATTAAGCCATTTTAACAATCCTCATTACATAAACACTTAATTTTATACCCGTAACCAATTGAAAACATCGCTGTCAAACAATAAAATTAACGTCAAATAAGAATGTTAATACCTTTTTGGATTCGAACTCATTACACAATTTTAACTGTCAATAAACACGCTTTAACGATTTAAAAAAAGAATTAGGATGATGTCATAAAGTCACTGGTGATATTTAAAAGGGGTAAGTACAGACGCCAACACATCAAACTACTACAGTCTTTTAAATTTTTCTAATAGATTTTCAACTTTATCGCTAAAGCATTAGGTTCAAGATTGATTGGGAAAATTTGACAGTTTCGGGTAGCTTTATTTGACGTTTAAAACCAGCACAATAATGCTGGCACCTACACGGCGAGCATTCGCACTAAATTGTTAAAGCAAAATAAAATTTACGTTAACAGAAATAAAGTATATTTTCTATTATTACCCAAGTGACGCGTATATTTTGACAAATAGGTACACAACTACACATGATCGAAAACGTTCCATTTGGTGTCTTTCTGAAAGTTCGATTCAGTTCTTCGTCTACCTCATCTATTACTACCGCTTGTAGCAAAAGCTTCAATTATTTACCATTGTTAGGTTAAAGGCTAAAATGAAACGAGAATTTCTAGACCTTTTTTGTAACTTAAAAGAACTAATGTTGAGCCCTTTGAAAAGACCGCTTTACTTTCCTATATCTACATAAAGAAAGAATTATATATTTGTATTTTTAAGATTGTGTGGACCTATTATTGATGTCATATTTTAAAGTACAGTCGCCAGCAAAGTTACCACAAACTGTCAAATATCTCCAAATGATTTTAAACCGTAAAATTTTGATGGTTAAGTACGAAATCGAATGAGATTTGACAGTTGTAATAGATCGATGCGCTAGCGACTGTACTAGGATTTTGAGATGTATGGATCTTCTGTAATGAAACTTTTTTGTGGTCATAGGCTTAACAGCTCTGTATGACGTTTATAGCCGTCGCGTGCGCAAATCGAGACTTCTTTTATGTCATACAGGGTGTAAATAATTTAATGTACGTCTGAAATTAGTGATAAAGTATTATTTGGTGTTTAACGCTAATCGTACGTTTTTATTACTTTTACAGATGAAGGATTTTCGTTTATGACTGATTTTTATTTTGTATTTTAATGGAATAATATTATTTTAATGTCAGTTTATGATGGTATTGTTATACCATGTGGGTTCAGTCGTCTGGTTATTTCTTTATAACTGGAGTTTAAAGTTCGAACTAATAAAATAATTTCCGAAGGGCTCTTCAAAGAAATAACGCTGAGTTTTCTTCAGATCTTTGTCAATTTTATGCAGAATATATATAACATCACGCCTGTAATCCCCGAAGGGTTAGGCAGAGGTGTACCTAATAGTAAACCCACATTTCGCTAGTTATGGTTAAGTCCCATGTAATTAGGGGGCGAGCCTATTGCCATCAACCGGGCGCAAATCCAGACCAAAAACATTTTGCCCGACCTGGGAATCGAACCCAGGACAAGCAGCAGAATAATAATTATAATAATACGAGCACAAAAAATATTATAAGAAGTACCTTTAGGATTTCGAATAGAAAAAGTTTTAATGACAACAAAAAATATATTAAAATAAAACCATTTTTCCTAATATGTCATTAAATGTCTTCTTTAAAAATAATGACAGTATTGCCAATCTCTGGTACACTTATCCACAAAACAGAAAACCGTCACACAAAAAAGCAAAATATTCTTTGCCGCCATTAATTTTACAACGAAATCAATGCAAGTGACATGTATAACAGCATAACAGATAATATATTCCAATCTATAAACAGTTTACGATACTCTACGATAGTTTATAGTGTATGAGATTTAAGTTTTATCGGTACTTGTGTTTTACGTTTTGGGGTGGCTGACGGTCTGTTTTGACCATTTCGGTTGGATGTATTGCATTTGCAGGCTATTGTGCAGCTACGAGACTATTTTTGGAGGGCGCAATATTGTTTTTTTTTGTAAATTTTAAATAGGTATCATTCTCCTCTTTTTATTTGGATGATTCGTTGCATTTGAATGGATATTTTGGCGCGTGGCAACAACATACATCCTGATACTGCGAATTGCAAAAATCGTAAGATAATTTGAATTTGGCGGGGAATCCTGGCGCTTCCACCTTCATTTTCGGCCTCTGTTCTATTTAAAAATCACGTAACTCTATAATAAGGACGTCAAAATAGATAAAATTGCAGTTACAGTGACCTGACATCACATATACATCATACATATATTCAACAAACACTTGACCAATTTTATTGAATAGTTGTCCAAGTTCATAGTAGAAAATACTACATTGATTTAATCTCATCTCTTTAACTGTTAAACCAAACAATCCTACATTATGTTATAATATAAAGTAAGGTTTATTACAAGATTCGATATGACGAGGCAGCGATTAGCCGGGATGCTTACGACTGACCGTAAATAATGCGAGTAAAAAAACATAACTGACAAAAAAGAATGATGCCATTTTTTTATTGTAACGCATTTATGTGTGTGACTGTACTTTTGGGTTTGTGGTTCTGTATTGAAAATAAAAACGTGAAATATAATTTTTATAAGGAATTAATTATTGGTGTGTGTGAGTGCAGCCATATTTTTTTGACAAATGTAAAATTTAAGAAATTTTGATTACTTAATCAACTACTTACACAATTAAAAAAAACATTAAAATGTACTCACAGACGACAGACACGTAAAACCGCTTGGATTAACGCTTGTGCAAAAAAAATCTGTAAAACTGAAAGGATTTTGAAGAAAATTCATATTCTGCGATGAATTTTCAAAGATCCCTTAAGGGGGACGAAAATTAGGAAATTAGAATTTAATTAGAAAATTAGAAAATTAAATTAAATAGGGGACGAAAATTTGTATTGAAGTTCGTTATTTTTGACGATGGAAAATTCCATCGGGCGCTTGCCCATAGCTACAAGAGATACTCTATAAACCTGACGCCAATTCTCCTCTACCAATACTCACACCAGAAAAGGTTAAAAATAAAAATTTTACAGCAAACAAAAAATGTTTATACAGAACCTCAAAACCATCACCCATCACTTTTAATAGTGACGCAGCACGCTTCGATACGGTTCGATCTGTATTTTTATGTTCGACTCTAATTTATATCTGTCATCGTAAATGTCAACTGACGAACAGTTTGAGATTATTACATATAGCGTACGCGGTTTTTAACGACGCTCTTACTTGATTGCAAATGGCATGTTTTTTGGATGATTTTTATGCCCCGTTCGCGACCTCAGGCGATAAGACTTGTGAATTTACTTGCGTCAAGCGACAGGCGTGTCCTTATTTCCCCGTTTTGTCTCGGTGATTCGTGTGTGACTCTAATGGGCACACACCAAAGCCAGCACGATTAGCGCAATGGCGGAGCAATTGGCTGTTGCAGTGCGTGTCGCGGGTTCGATTCCCGCACGGAACAAATAGTTGTATGGCCTACAGGTAGTTCTTCCAGGTCTGGCTGTTTGTGTATGCGAGTTTAAATGTTTGTAAACGCACCCATGACACAGAATAAATATAAATAATAAAGTTAGTTAAAATAATAATAAAGTTTAAAAAAAGGCCGCTGATATGTCCACGGAATGTCGACGACTTGCGTACGCGTTCAGTTGCCCGGCGACACTCAAGATGTAGTGTAAAAAAGTTACACATCAAATATTGGCTACAGAGTTTTCGTGACTTGCAATGATTTGAAGCCGTTAACTTGTCTGCCAACAGCAAATTCGCCGATTCCCGAAATCGCAAATTCGCCGATTTCCTTCAGCAAATTATTTCATTTTGTTATCTCCGCAGCCACTGTCACAGCACGCGTGTCGCTTGAACCTATTGGTCGTGGCCGGGGCTTACTTCAGTTATTAGCGAAATGAAATAATATATGTGACATTAAAGCGGGCTTTGCTTTGACAAAGATGTTTTTTGTGTGTGGCGGTAAAATGTAAAAAAAAAATAACAAAAATGTTTGACATTTTTTAATTGTGTGTCCTGGACTTGAACACCTTGGCAAGCTGTCCTTTGGGAATCACAAGAAGAATCATGAGTGGTAAAACTCAGATAAAATCGAAAGAGAACCATTGTAATACGATTCATTCAGGGTTTTGCTTATAGGATGCACATCACTAAACTTACTTAAGCTAAATACACTTGTAGCATATTATTGTCTGCATATTTTTTCTGAAAACTTTCTTTTATATCCAAGACTGCCTGGTTGGGCGAGTGGTTGCAATCGCGACTGCTGAGCATGAACTCCTGTGTTCGATTCCCGAATCGGGCAAAGTTTTATCAAGGGCTTTTCCATCAGGAATATCTCAGTGACATCCACGGAGTCTGAATTTGTGCCCAGTTGATAGCAATAGGCTCGCCCCCTATTACATGGGATTTAAAACATAACTGGCGAAATGTGGGGGTACTATTAGGTACACCTCTGCTTACCCCTTCTGGCATATAGACGAGACGTTAAGATGTATGATGATATCTCTAAGATTTTCCAAAACTCCGTTGAAATTTTTGGTATGGATGATGGTAACGGTTGCAATGCTTTGAAAATGAAGTAAGTCGTTGCGACGCAATTAAAAGTAAGTAAGTCAGAATCAGCTGAATCTATCAATCGTATTAAATTCACTGCAGAACAATAAAAATTTCAATGACGTAGCTAAAATGAGGTAGAAGACGTTTGACATTACACTTTAGTGGTGATTCGAACGCAATGTGCGATTGAAGTCACATTGTTGCTTTATAACGTGCTATTTTGCAACCTTGTAACGATAAAGATGTGATTTTAGATAAAAAATAAGTTAGCCAGGAAATATAATCAGAATAGTATTCAATTAATCACCAGTTCATCATCTGCCTAGCCTTTTTCCAACTATGTTGTGGTCGGCTTCCAATCTACCCGGATGCAGCTGAGTACCAATATGTTTCATGGAGCGACTGCCTATCTGACCTTCAAAAACCAGTTAGTCCTTGCTAAGACTGGTTGTCAGACTTTCGGGCCACTGACTACCTGTATTGACTGTCAAAGATCGACAAATGACAGCCGGGACCAACGGCTTAACGTGCTTTCCGAGGCACGGAGGAAACTCGGTTTATAATGGGTGGTTACCCATACACGGCCCAACCTAGGCTAGGACGGCTTATTTATTTATTTATTTATTCAGTTTCGGACAACAATATAATCCATCTTGTTAGTAAAAAATACCTTATACCTAATGTTAGTAATACACAACACACAATCAACACCGGCAACACTATAGAATTATACTGTCCGAGGCAGGCTGCGCAGAGAACGATCAGGCAAGAGATCCGCTACCTAGTTGACAATCCTCGCCACAAAATGCCTCAGAAAAGGGGAGTAAGGACTCTCCGCCAGTACTTTCAGGATACTATTGTAACTGACCCGCGTTCGATGCATCAGTGAAGCAACTTTTTTGCGGATGACTGCGTGGAAACCGTCAGTTCGGTTTTGTGAAAACATCTCTGATGCACTACAGTAACGGGGCAGTCCCAACAGCATCCTAAAAACATAAATGCTTAAACTGAATGGTTGTTATTATTTAGCCACGAGCTCCTCCAAAAAAGCTAATATTAAAAAAAAACGTTGTGACATCTGTCAAGACGGCGCGGCGCTTCAAGCAGCAGCAGGAATAGTCCTTACGGTGATCAGACGCAAGTTTTGATGACTGTACATTCATTACACTGTTGCCTTTGATTACATTGGCAATAAGAAAAATATAACTAAATATTCAACGGGTTATACGACCAACTTCAAAACTCATAGCGTGAACCGTTTGACTGTAAAACAATATAATAATACTTCCTACTATGATCGCGTTTATCGATATGAAAGTTTTATTTGAAAAGTTATTTCTGAGACAGTTTTCTCTTACATTGTCACTTTATTGCGAAACTGTATGAAATGAAGAAATGGACTTAAGGATCGTCTTTGTTGGCTTATCTTTACCATTATATCTAAGGCCTTTTTTTTTAACGTGGTAAAATCATCAAATGAGTCCTCCCACCCAGGGCAGAGCGGGAGGGACTGTCAGACTTGTACTGACTAAAATCCACGGTGTCCTTCAATAGCCCTTTATGTTCCAGGGTCACGGTAGTTCCATAAGTCCCGCGACCCCGGCAGGCTTTAGCCCTCTAGAGGGGGGCCCTGTCATTATGCTGACACTCTGAGGCGCGCGTGGAACACGAACGCGCCGTCGACACGGCCTGTCGTCATAAGACGGCCGGACGGCGAGCAAGCCCATAGCTCGCCGTCCACAGGCCCGCACCTATGGTGGCCGGGAGCCAATGTCTAAGGCCTTATGTGGTTTTTCAGTAGCCAGTATTTACTGTAGCTTTTCTAAAAACGAACATGAGTCGAGAAACTTTTCGAATCGTGGAGCTCGTGGCTAAATAATAACAGCCGCTTGGGTTGATCATCAGGTTAAGCCGCGCTTGCCTAGGTTGGCCCGTGGACGAATTTAGAATTCAGAATTTATTTATTTATTTCTCTATTTATATATTATCACTTACAAAACTTATTTTACAATTGCGTGATTAATTTTGTCCGTAAAGTAGGAGCTTTTGAAGCCTATTATTCCTCTATTACTAATGCTTAACTAATTTAACGTGAGGATAACGATAAAGCAGTGGGGATTAGCCCCAGCCCAAGTGTCCTTCGTGCCTCGGAAAGCACGCTAAGCCGTTGGTCCCGGCTTTCATTTGTAGATCTTTGACAGTCGTTACAGGTAGTCAGTGGCCTAAAAGTCTGACAACCAGCCTTACCAAGGGGTATCGTATTCCCCAGTACTAACAGGGTTGTGGAGCTCAGATAGGCAGTCGCTCCATGTAAGATACAGGTATTCAGCTGAACTGGAATCCGACATAAACATAGTTGAGAAAACGCTAGGCAGATGATGATCTCACTGATACTGCTCTTTATTTTCTTAACAAGATCAAAATAAGTGAAGATATAGCGTAGAAAATAATAATTTAAATTCTTACTTCAAATCTATTCATCCATATTAAAAACTCAAATCAAACAGACATACTTTTTCCAATTTGCAAACATCAATGAGCAGCCCTTTGCTAAACAAAAAAAAAAGAAGAAAAATTAAATAAAATTCATTTCAGAACTCCTTTCACGGAATCTTTTCTTATGCGACATTGTAAATAACCTGATGGATTACTGAAATATGAGCATTCTGAATTCAATTTTGTTCTTTGAGATCTAAAGTAGAAATTCGTTTGTTTTTTGAAAACCTTATCCCAGTAGCTTTATAGATATCCTGACTGAACGTTCTATTTCGATATTTAACTGTGCTCTTCAGAAATAAAGTTGAAAATTGCTTGTTTTGGGGAAGCGTAACTCCAGTAGCTGTATCGATATCCTGCGTACTTTCTTTTTTTGAAATTCGACTTTGTTCTTCAGTTATAAAATTCAATTTTCTTTGATAAAAGAAAGGTTTTTTACAAGTAGCAGGATCGGTATCGAGTGAAAATTATATGCTCGAATTCTTTTGAAGCGATTTGTCGTGAGATGTTGAACCATTGTATTGTTCATCTTCAAAGGATTTTTTTCTACCTTATTATTACGCCTCGCTAGACGGAGGTTGTAATACGATTGTTATTTGTGTTTAGATAGATTATATTGAGTTCCAGTTTATTATAAATAGGGGAACAGATTGGTTTTTGGATTTATAAAGATGTCATTGATTTTAAAATAATGTATGTTGTTTACATTATGCTTTTTTTTCGTCTGGAACTGCTACAACTTTTCCTAATTTATGCTTCCAATACTATTACTATAAATGTGAAAGTAAATCAGTGTCTATTTGTTATCATTTTTCGCCTTAATGACTGAACGGATGGCGATGAAATTCAGCACACAGAGTATATAATAAAAAAAGAATCCTTTATCCTAACCCACTAAAAAATACCTAAATATACCACAAAACTCTATAAATAAGTAGCAAGAACTTTGGTAAAGAAAATATCAAAAATAAAAACTAAATGATATTGAGACGAGACAAATGTTTATTCAATATTACCAACCAATACCATAAGAAAACCCTTCCACATATCCTACAAAAATATTTGTTCAAGAAACACACAACATAGTTCCACAAATAATACCTTTTCTTACCTTTGAACAACCAATCAAAAATCTGCTATCGGAATTTCAATCTACGATCTAATAAAATAAGTTACAATTTCTTTGCAAGACTTTTATTCAATCTGTCTGTACTATCATTATTTATTTACATGATATTGAACCTTGCTTCTTAAAAGATAAGTATCAAAGTTGATTGCATATCAAATAACAAGGGTGCAAGCCACCATTTCCCGCTATCCCAATTTATTTTTTTATTTACTTCTTAAAATGTATGCAAATTCAAATGATTCCTTGCGATTGATGCTTTGTTGCTAGATTATCAGGTGGCTGTATACTCGTCCCTTTCTTTCATTAGGGAATTTATATTTGCATCTCTTTTTCGCAGTCTCGGAATAATGAAAGCAATTTGGTGGTCCCGTATTCAATTTGGCAAAGCAAAATTAGGTATAATAAAATTATACAGATTTTCGCTAACGTTTCGTATAAATGTATTGTAAGAGGATTTTATTTTAGTCTAATTTTGTATGCAATAGGGTGTCCTCTACCTGTGGTTGGTAATCTTCAAATTAGGGGGAAATAAATCATTAGATCTATGTTTGAGGATTTCATTTACAGAGCTTTGTCTGATCTGCTATAATTCCAGAAAAAACATAATTTTAGAAACTTAATACGAAAGGATTTACATAACATCAACACGCCTGTAATCCCCAAAGCGTTAGGTAAAGGAATAACTAATAGTACACTCACATTTCGCCAGTTATGTTTAAGTCCCATAATATGATAGGGGGCGAGCCTATTGACATCAACCAGGCAAAGACATCAGCTCTACAATTTAGTAAAAGTTATGTTTTTGAATCAACTAAAAAGCTACATGGCCTCAATAGTCATAAAAACCATTACAAAAATTTAGTTTGTTCACAAAATCGAGTTTAGGGCTTAGGTCACTTTCCCTGCCGCTAAGTGAACAGAAACTCCAGTAAAAAGCCTTTCCAGGCAGAAAAAGACAAAATACAGTAAACATCCACAGTAAGATGAATGATATACAATATAATTATAATAAATAATTATAAAATAATAATAATAAATATTCATTTATATAATTCATCATTCTCTTGCCCTTGTCCCAATTAATTTGGGGTTGGCGCAGCATCTCTTCTTCTTCCATACTTCTCTATTACTCGCCATCTCATCAGACACCTTCTTTCGTGCCATATCATTCTTCATACAGTCCATCCATCTTTTCTTTGGTCTTCCTCTACTCATATACCCATCCACAGTCATACTCAAAACTTTCCTCACGACATTTAATTCTAATCAATAAAATGGCAATAGATCTGAATAGACAAAAGTGTTCGTGCAATATCGCCAAACAGATATCAGCGCACAGTTTAATATGGCAATAACATGCATCGCTTCTACCCTCTAATAAAAATACCATTCAAATTATCCTAACAATAAAATAGGCGAGTGTATCACTCACTAGAATTACCTTGGAGTTGTTTATTGTATGCGATTTTTGTTGCATGCGATTTTTACCCGACTGTCAAACTGTCAAATTTCTCCTAATGATTTTAAATCATAAAAAGTTGATGATTAAATTTCAAAATTCATGGACAGTAATTATGTGATTTATAAAATTAGGAAATACAGTCGCCAGCACATCAAATGACCACAAACTGTCAAATTTCCCCAAATGATTTTAAATAATAAACTATTGATGATTGAATTTTAAAATTCATGGACAGTAATTAAGTGATTTATAAAATTAGGAAATACAGTCACCAGCACATCAAATTACCACAAACTGTCAAATTTCTCCAAATGATTTTAAACAATAAAATTTGACAGTTTGTGGTAGCTTGATGCGCTGGCGACTGTACTTACATAAATACTGGGCACAAAATCACTATTTTTACCCATAAAATATGGTAAATGATTTTTAAGAAATAGGCTACTTACATGTGGCCTAAAACACAGCTCCACTGGCCACAAAATATTGCTTTGATCTCGATTTTTGTCGACATCATCGATCTGCTGCCCTTAACCCAATTTATTTGGGACCTACGAAGTATGTCTCCTTCTCTTCTTCTCCAACATTAATTTTCAAAATGATTTATAATTATTTGAAATTAAAATAACACTTGACTTGTCGTGTCCTACTTTATAAACAAAAAACGGCTGCCACGTTCGTCTAACGTAAAACACTTCAAATTTAAAACTTTAATCAGAAAAGTGTTAGATTTAAAATAACATAATCTTAGATTGCCATAATTACTATATTTATAGACAAATAAAGAGTATAGTTACGTTATTAGATCAATTTACCAGAATTCCTGTGATCAACCATTAATAAACTATAAATAAATCAAATGCTTTACTACCAATAATCAAACTTCCTAATTAAAGGAAAATATCTAATACCTTGGCAATAGATAAATTCCTGCTCTAATAAATGGTATAAAATAATTCTAATACTGCTCAGTCGTATCGGTGTCGTATCGTATAATCTAATGTGTTGCGTACTAAAGTTTACGGCGCGGCGTATTGTTTTATTAATATCTATAAAAAGTGGTCCCACTTTAGTTTTACTGGGAACTTGGTATAGCTTTCAGTGTTCGCGAACTTTATGAACACGCTAAGTTTATTATTGTTTCGGGGCGATGTTTGTATACTCTATCACTCTAAGATAAATGACAAAAAAGAACATACACACACACACAAACATTTTTTTTTATTTCATTTATTTTAGAGTGATACGTATGGATTTATGTTTTCTATACACCGTGACTTTTTAGTCGTCTTACAAAAGCGGTCCAGTCAATGTACCCGGCATAAAATAGCTCTAGGCACGATTCTTTTTTTTACCTACCATAATAGGTACAAAGAAAAATAAATAATACATTGGAATAAAATTATGAAACTTCCTGTTAATGATGTTTACGTGTCAAACGGGAGAACATACCTACCCAGCGCTCGACTCCAGTAGATAATCGCTCGCAACAGGGTGTTTTATCTACGTCATGCGTCATAATACTGAATAATATTTTTATTTTTAAATTATTAGAATCTCATAAATACCATTTTCACCATTTTTTTATGAATGTTTAGTAGTCATTGGATACATGAAGTGGGCTGCCGTTGTAAGACGACTAAAAAGTCACGGTGTATATTTCTTGACACTATCGAGGAGCTCGTGGCTAAAAAATAACGTTAAGTCGCACTTGCTAGGTTGGTCTGGGGATGGGTGACCACGCATTACATACCAAGTTTCCTCAGTGCCCCAGAAAGCACGTTAAGCCGTTGGTCCCGGCTGTCATTTCTACATATTTGACAGTCGTTACAGGTAGTCAGTGACCCGAAAGTCTGACAACCAGTCTTACTTAGGGGTATTATTACCCAGAACTAACTGGGTTGTGGAGGTCAGATAGGCAGTCGCTCCATGTAAAATACTGGTATTCAGCTGTATCCGGTTAGACTGGAAGCCGACACCAACATAGTTGGGAAAAGGCTAGGCAGAGAATGATGATATATATATTTTTTATCACTTTAGACATTTTTTTTCTAATAATGACATTACAAATGGCGGGACGCCTTGAATGACTTCCTCATGAATGGGCGAGAACATGAAAAGAGGTGGAAGGAACAGGGTAAAGCCTTTGCTTAGGAGTGGGATAGGCTAACAAAAAATCGGGCATGAGAGATATAAAAGTTCAATGACCAATATTTATATCCCTCAGAAGGAAG
Source organism: Noctua comes (assembly GCA_963082995.1). Classification (NCBI taxonomy): domain Eukaryota; kingdom Metazoa; phylum Arthropoda; class Insecta; order Lepidoptera; family Noctuidae; genus Noctua; species Noctua comes. The sequence goes on from OY720288.1 coordinate 12,903,493, forward strand.
GTAGCTATCAAAGGAAACATTATAACTGACACATAACATCATGCCTGTAAACACTGTTTCAAGCTTTCACGGTTTACACATATACTGTCACTTACGGGATATCTTCCGTGATTGTTCATTATTTTGAGCTCCCGATATTTCGGCGCTGTTGCAAGCGCCATGATCGCGGGTTGACTGGAGAATGCGGGTGGATGGAAAAATAAATTGTTATGAGCAGACAAATCTATCTACCCTCTTTCTTTGTCTTTTGCTACGCGCACTATTGGAACTCGACACTAAGTCACGGCAAAACACACTCACAATATCACCAGGTTTTGTGGAGTCCTTATTACGACACCGGCTGCTACTCTTGAGCTTACTCAAAACTGGATACCACGTACTAAACGTACGTAAACGTACGTAAATTGACTGCAGTTGCGGCAGTTCATACATCGGCCAAACGAAGCGAACTGTCTCATGCCGCATCAAAGAGCACATAAAGGCTGTGAAAAACAACGATGAGCAAAAATCTGCCATAGCTGAACACCTACTGCAGTCAGGGCCCAATCACTGGATCGAATTTCACAAGCCGCAGATTTTGTCAACGGATAGACATTACGTACCAAGGCTGACAAGAGAAGCAATTGAAATAAGAAAACACAAAAATTTCAATCGAGAGGATGGCTTCAAATTGTCAAGTACGTGGTATCCAGTTTTGAGTAAGCTCAAGAGTAGCAGCCGGTGTCGTAATAAGGACTCCACAAAACCTGGTGATATTGTGAGTGTGTTTTGCCGTGACTTAGTGTCGAGTTCCAATAGTGCGCGTAGCAAAAGACAAAGAAAGAGGGTAGATAGATTTGTCTGCTCATAACAATTTATTTTTCCATCCACCCGCATTCTCCAGTCAACCCGCGATCATGGCGCTTGCAACAGCGCCGAAATATCGGGAGCTCAAAATAATGAACAATCACGGAAGATATCCCGTAAGTGACAGTATATCATGCCTGTAATCCCCGAAGGGTTAGACAGAGGTATACCTTAAAGTACACCCACATTTCGCCAGTTATGTTTAAGTCCCATGTAATAGGAGGCGAGCCTATTGCCATCAACCGTGTACACATTCCGACTCCGTGGCTGCTACTGAGCAATTCCTAATGGAAAACACAAATAACATTTTGCCCGACTTGCGAATCGAAGCCAGGACCTCATGTTCAACTGCCGCGCTTACGACCACTAGACCAACGAGGCAGTCAAATCATAATTATTAGTTAAGTCTTATCACCTACAGTGTACTCCTACAGCCATATAAGTCCTCTCAGATTCTGTACCAACTAAAGACGTCTTGATCAAGTTACCCACAAAAAATTCCACCCAAAATATAATTTTTATCTTCAGAAAAACTAACATCCAAAACTCTCTTATTCCAGACGGACTCAACATCAGGCGGTGAGAAGCAGTCCGAAGGGTCAATATTCTCTTCAATAATTCCTGACAAGCTTTCTGGATCCATCTGCACTGCAGTCCTCTTCATGCTGGGATGGAAACTGTTCTCAAACAAGCGGTGAACTGGTTGTATTGATGATGCCGTGATGGGATTTTATTGTGGACAATGTGTTATTGAAATATGTGACTTCGTAATGTTGTCTTTCCAGTGTGCCGTTGTGTCGTGCAATTTTGATTAAAAATTGTCGTGTAGCGTCGACATTTTGTTTTCAGAAGTGTTTGAAATTATTATTCATAAAACAGTTAAAAAATTTGGATTAATTCAGCGCAAAACTAGTAGGTACAATTGGCCAAATTAGTTGGTTCAATTGTACTTAAAAAACTTTTCTTATTTTATATTTTATTTTTTTTAATTCTAAAACGGAAACCTGACAAGGTTTCAGTTTATTGATTTATTTGAGATACGTAAATAGCACAAGATAAAAACTGTATGACATGAGTACATGATACTAAAAATGCATTCCACGGCACATATTTCAATATGACATTTCTACATAATAAGCGTACGATGAATAAATTAAAATGTTATTCGCTGCGCTACGCTTTTTGCAATTTGTACATTTATTGAGGATTATTAAAATAATCCAATTTTTGTATAATTATTAGACGTAATAATACACAGCTTTAACATAAAGTTGTGTTTTTGTGTACCGTCTGTCGAACGCACACTTATTGTATATTTTATAATAATATGTAGTGATTTTTATAAATTAAAATGTTTGGTCCATGGCAAAATATATACTTGCTGCTAATAAAATTTTGTAAAAAGAAATCGGTAGTGAAAGGGTTTTAATTTTTATAAAAAAAGAATGACTTTGATTTTATTGCTTCTATTTAGGAGACTATATTTTTATAAAATAAAAAATGTTTTGTACAAAAACAGCATAAAAATCCGAAAAAATATTTTAGAATCACTGTCAAAAAAAACATCATATACTTACTGTTTTCTGGTAACGTAGAATAATATTCATATTTAATGGTTAACAAAAAAAATTGCACAAAATTATAAAAATATTACAACATTTTATTAAAATTGCTGTTGTAGAACTAAAATGTTCACGTTTGAAAATTACTTACCTAAAAAGTAACCGTATTTTATAAAAATAATTCTTAAACTGAATTGTCAATTTACATTCCGCTTTTGATGTTGATATATCCATAAATATTTCATAACTATACTTAAAAATAATATACATACATACTTATTTAAGGAATTTCGAAGTATTCAGAAGAATGGACCAGCGATGTTATAGAAAAATAGATTTTATTTGAAACACGATAAAGTCCGTTTTCCCATAAATTGTTCCAAAGAGAGCAGCCTAAAAATTATTATCGATTGATCTCATTTTTTATTTTTTTGTGTAATAAAAATGTTTATTTTTTAAATATTTTAGGGTTAGACCATTGTATGGTGAGTGCCAAGTTATGTCAATGGAGATTTTATGAGATGGTATATTTTGATAATTATTATCATTAATTGTATATAAGTTAGTCTGTTAAGGTTGATTGATGATAAGCTCTGTCATGTCTGATCGTGAAACAATTTGTTAAAATCAAAATAATTTATTTTTGAATGATTAACAAAGATTGTTTGGAATCAATTTGTTAACAAAATTGATAGGTAATTCATGATTTGGCTTGAGTAAGCTAGGGAAATTAATTTAAAATTAGAATTTGAACACATTGATTTTTAGAAAAAGTGGAAATTAACTTTAATTTGGTATCACATATTAGAAAATTAAATCAAATGAACTGAATGCTGAATTGTATAAAGTTATTAAGTAAATGCCTACTGACCAAAAAGTAGGAAAATAATATGTCCAGAAAATGACACGAGCACAAAAATGGATATTTTTTAGCTTTTATGACATAGATTTGTAAATAAAATACTCCATTAGTTCCGCTAGCTGATAACTCATACAAATAAGTTACAAACGAGGCTTTGAATTTATAAAGCACAGTTTTGCTTCCAAAAAAATAAATAAATAATTTTATTTCACACAACTCATAAAAATAATACCTAATGACATTTTGACAACATTTAGTATTTTATTACGAAAAATGGGAACAAAAACGTTTTGGGAACAATTCATAAGTTATTTTATTGACACCATATTTTTTTTACAATAATAATTTTATTTTAAGATTACAAAATATACGGAAGAATGTGTTCAAATGTGATATGTATTTATTTAAGGAAACGATTAAAGTAAAAAAAAGAAGTTTTCCTAATGATCTCTTGGAAACTCTTATCTGCTGATGAAATTTACATTGTTTTGTTGACAAACATTAGTAAACTGTTTATCTTGTATATTCACTGCATACATTTTATAAACATCATGCTCATGCATGCTCATGTACAGGTTTAGTAAGAAAAAAAGAGAGAAGGTGTTTTTTAACAGTTATCAGAAAATAGTTTTCGTATTTGTTTGTCAGCAAAAGATATGAAAATAATACAGAAAAAACGCATTTAAGAGTTCTGTACATAAATTAAAATTGGTATGCTTAATGCTCTTTTTATAAGAATATAATCTGTAGTCGCAAAAATTTCTAAATTTCCATAGTAATAAATAATGCTTAACACGAAAACAAATCGAATTTGTATGAAAGATGCAAACATTTACTATAAATTATTTTTATTAAATAGCACAAAGGGCAAACTGCGGTATCCTAAAATGAAAGTTATAAAATAATTTGCGATAAAAAGTAGTGAGACTACTGATTTTTTTAAAGAACTGATAAATATTTTTGCAACTTTCATACAGATTTTTCTTAAAAAACATGCTTACTGCTGTAATCACATAATTATAACCGTATTGATAAAATAATTATAAATTCTTAAGCAATATAATTGTAATTACTCATAGTACGTAAGAAATATCTCACTACCAAGTCTTTTTTATTACTTTACGAACAAAAACGAAACAAAAAAAAAATTGTTCAGTAAATACAATTTTGTTTTTGTAGTTTTATTTTTAGTAAAAATCGTGTGATTTACACTGTGTATAAAAATGGCCTGTATATTTTAGCTAATTTAAGGTTTTAGTGAGTTAGATTTTTAGTTTTTAGACACTTTTATTTAGCAAGTTTTTTTTTGTATAACAGTCATACCAATTGACTTTAATTAAGTTCTTTGTGTAATTATTTTACAGATCAACTGCCAATTATTATATTCTGTGTTTTGATATTTCTTTATTTGAAAATATACTTTTTATAAATATATCTGTTTTTTTTTTTTACTTCAAATGACACCTAGATAAATCCCTGGAAGCACAAGAATAAATTTAAATTCTTTTTTTTCGTGTGGTTAGTGCCTTACCTGGTGTCAGAGTTTTTATGCCGTCCATGGGCCTCTGACTTGGCTTTACATGCCGTCGAGAAATATCTCTCAGGCATGCTGGTTTCTTCACGATGTTTTCCTTCTCCGAAGCAAGTCCGATAAATCAGAGGTGCGTCTGTCTCCTGACCTCGCCTTATCTTTTTTTGAGGCTCACCGCCACTGCCTCAAATGGGTTTCTACTTAGAGCATCACCGTGTTGCATTCTACAGCCTGCTCTGTGCTCGATCTCATAATCATACTCATCTAACATGAATACCCATCTTGCCAAACTTGGGTTCGAACTCGAGACCTATGACTTGGCAGTCCGACGGTCACACCACTAGGCTATCATTGCTGCTGCTGCTGCTGCTAAGTTTAAATGGGTAATAGCTTTAAATTTTAAAATTGGTTGTTACAAAGTACCCATTTCAAACTTTCAACACCCCATGAAACTACTCGCCGCCATTTTGAAAAATACGTAACATTATCTAAACTTTAAAGTTATAAAACTCATGTGTGTCTGAGCACCATCCATCTAAGTTTATGTAGTTTAACTTAGAAAAACATTATCCGGCAGAGTTGCGGTTAAGTTAATGCGGTCAGTTAAACTTGATGTATTTCACTTAGATGTAACTTTGGAAGCTTTACGGATCCGGTAAAAGTTAGATTTTTAAAGTGGCTGCTTCGGATGTTCCTTGCTAATGTGGGTATAAAGGAGTGAGATGGGAGTTGGTCTACAAAATTGTGGAATAGTGCAATCTATTCCTTCTGTACGTGTAGGGCTATGCTCGGAGTTGCCTTGCGTGATCAAATCAGAAATGAGGAGATCCGCAAGAGAACCAAGGTTACCGACGTAGCCCGAAGAATAGCCAAACTTAAGTGGCAGTGGGCAGGGCACATTGCTCGCAGAACGGATGGCCGATGGGGCCGAAAAGTTCTGGAGTGGCGACCGCGAACCGGAAGACGCTGCGTTGGAAGGCCTCCCATTAGGTGGACCGATGACCTTGTAAAGGTTGCAGGGATCCGCTGGATGCGAGACGCACGGGACCGGTCAATGTGGCGACACTTGGGGGAGGCCTATGTCCAGCAGTGGACGTCTTTCGGCTGAAATGATGATGATGATGATGTGTAGGGGATAATCTAGGATGGCAGGGTCTGTGATTACTCAGCATAATTCGCAACTCAAAACAGTCACCAGGTAGGTACAGAAAAGTATTAGTGATACTGTTCTTTGGCTTGATACCATTATCATCAATCAATCAGCCTATAGTTGCCTACTGATGAACGTGAGTCAAAATAAAGGTCAACTTGATAATAATCATTGTACTTTCAACGCAGATCATAGCTATTGTCTTGCATAATATAGGAAAGGCAAGAAACTTTCTTAATTTTTATACTATAGGTACTAGCAAACTTTCATCGGATTGAGCTAGTCTACAGAAAACCGGCCAAGTGCGAGTTGCACCGTGGGTTACTTATAAACGTGTTGGTATTTTGTTATTCAACTATATATTTACAGTTTTCAGATATTTTTCCTTTACATATGCTGCCTGTAAGACATTGCTTCTTGCCAAATTTTATGGTTCTAGGTCAACGGGAAGTACCCTATAGGTTTTTTCCCTTGCGAAATCGCAAAATATGCAACATTAACGGACAAATCTTTTGATCGCGTTGATTTACAAGTTAGATTTTTTCTCTGCTCTAAGGGCATGCCTTGAGTATTTCATATTAATTTAGCTTGATGCCTCCACGCGTTCCTGAGAAAAAGGGTCTTGACAGACGGACAACAAAGTGACCCTATAAAGGTTCCGTTTTTGCCGACTGAGGCACGGAACCCTAAAATCGAAGCACATGTAAATGAAAACATCCTGTAATTGTGTAAAAACTGAACAACATTGTCTTGTCCGTAATCAGTTTGAAATACCTTGATATAACTTTGACTAAACTTTATTTAAGCGACACTAAAGCAATATGCCACCCATGTTAGTTATTGCCCCAAAATTGTCTCAAAATAAACACAAAATTCAAACATTTTAGAGGGGCTACATTTGGAAATGTCCCTCTAAATGATGTTAGGAACAATTATAGCGATTTATAGTATTGCACTGAACAGCGAAAAGAATGTGTGGTATGGGGGAAATTAAGGATAGTTGCTGTAATTAATTACCTAATTATTTGCTTTGCTTTTGTTTAAGGTGAGCTTAATTTTAGAGGGGATGGAGAAAAGGTCCGCCCGTGCACTTTGTGCTTGAAGTGTTAATAAATAAATAAATAAATAAATAAATAAATAAATAAATAAATAAATAAATAAATAAATAAATAAATAAATAAATAAATAAATAAATAAATAAATAAATAAATAAATAAATAAATAAATAAATTAAAAATAAATAAATAAATAAATAAATAAATAAATAAATAAATAAATAAATAAAAGGTTGTAGTTGTTAAGTTAATGCCAAAATACAGGGTGTAAACAGACCCTTCACATAGCCGACAACCAAGCATTCTGTACATCAAACTAAGTAACTTTACGCAAAAATTATTGCTGGGAATCGACTTTTTTTTTTGGAGTGAAAAATCACGTGACACGGTAGGACTCGATGGAAAACACTTAAAGCATTGTGCTGATGGATGGATTGAATAGTACGGGGGTCGTGGAGGTGTGTAAAGTAAAATCTTACATTAAAAACATGTATTTAAAAAAACTTGTGAAAAAGGTGGAACTTTGACCCAAAATATCTCCGTAACTAGAAGGTTCCCAGGTATTGTCTAGAACAAAAAAATGATCGCAAAGACGGGGAGAATAAGTGCCTTTCAGATCCGTTAAGGGTCTATTTACACCCTTTATGGTTGCGAAGTACAGACGCCAGCATATTGAATCAATCAACATTGAACCTAATCCTCTAGCGATAAAGTTGAAAATCTATTTAAAAAAATTGACAGATTGTAGTAGGTTAATGTGCTGTACAAAAGAAATGTCAATATGGCATAACATCATGGCTGTTTTAGTCCGAGGGGTTACGCAGAGATGTGTACCTGTAGTAGTATCTATACCTATAGTGTGTACCACCCATCCATCTCGCCAGTTATGTTTAATACGCATGTAATAGAGGGCGAGCCCAGTGCCATCAATCTAGCTCCCATTTGCTACCATGTAATACTTTTCCCGATCTGGGATTCGAAACCAGGACCTCATGCTCCGAGCTAGCGTTTGCGACCAAAAGAGCAACGAGACAGTCAATAGGTATATGCCAATATAATGCTTAATGAAACTATTTCGACTACATAGAGGCTTATTTATATTTATAGACGGAACAGAACCTATTAATTTCGGAAGGAAATACTTCTATACCAGCATTTCGGAGATTTGTTCACTCGTAGGTGAAGTAGGAGTGCTGATAAGGAACATCAGAATAAAGTTCGGGATTCCAAAGGATCTTTAAGTAAGCATGGAAGCAGATCCTATATCAAATTATCACATTCATCATCAACTTCAGCCTACAGCAGTCAACTGGCTAAACATAGGCCTCCTACTCCAACCCGATTCTCAGCAACTCTCATTCAGTTGCTACCCTGAGATCGTCCATCGAGCCTGACGGCGTCCCACCTCACGCTTGCTGATTCGCGGTCTCCACTCAAGAACACGTCTATCCCAACGGTCATCGGTTCTGCGGCTAATATGGCCGGTCTATTGCCACTTTAGCTTACTTTAATAAGCCTAATAATCACACTTTATGGAGATAAAAGAGAAACATGATGATTTAAAATAAATATTTATATTAAAATACTAATCGTGGGAAAACAGCAGGTAACTATCGATAGCGTGTCGATTTAAATCAATTTGTAGATTAAACACACAGTTGCCATTTTGATCTAAGGGTTGATCTTCATAGAAATAGATGTGCGTGCGCATATTTAGAAACTATTAATGTTTTTTATGTGATAATAAGGGTTTTAAGTGGTTATTATTTATTGGCTGTTCACATAGATTATCACGTATTGTTGAGATGAAAAAAGTTATTTTGGATGTGGGAATAAAAAAAATATTAAAAAAAATATATTTATTTATTTATTTAATTATTATTTATTTAATTGTAGGTGTTGTAATTGTTAGCCGGAAACTGGTGCCCAGACGCAGTAAGGCAGGGTTGAGGCAGGCCATGGAGGAGATGGTGGACAGGTTCTGTCAGAACTGGAAGGGGAACGCCCGGGTTTGCGAGAAATCGAAAGAGTGGAGGGAGGCATTTGACCAGGAGTGGGACAGAGCAGGCTAGGAAAACATAAAAGGTGTTAGATAAAGATCAGAAATATTAATGACAAGTGTGAGTTTCACAAAATGTTAGATTATTTCGTAGGTACAAGTAGCGGCACGAAACTTTAGCGCTGACCGTTATTGCGCAGAAGTAAAAATTAAGGTACCTGAGGGGGGCTAGCGGTACAGTACTCATGCGCAGCAATCCCCTCCGCGTATCGTTCAGCGCTAGACTTACGTGCCGCTACTTGTAATACTTATCCTGACACGTGCCTCGGAAAGCACGTTAAGCCGTTGGTCCCGGCTGTCATTTGTAGATCTTTGACAGTCGTTAGGTAGTCAGTAGCCCAAAAAGTCTGACAACCAGTCTTACCAAGGGGTATCGTATTACCCAGTACTAACGGGGTTGTGGAGGTCAGATAGGCAGTCGCTCCATGTAAAATACTGGTATTCAGCTGCATCCGGTAAGACTGGAAGCCGACCCCAATATAGTTGGGAAGAGGCTAGGCAGATGACTATCCTGACACACGGTAGAAACAGACTTATTCACCTAAGCATAGTGGACTCTTTAGTCCACTTCATCACACAGTAAGTAGGCCTGTGTCCCAGCAGTGGGAACACTATACAGCGTGAACCAGAAAGTTGTGATCTAATTTCAGGGTGTGACTCAGATCATCATCAAACTGAACAACTCCACTATCGAAATCGCCCTGAAATATGACCACATCTTTCTGGTACCAGGCTATATGCTACGCTGATGATCATGGTTTACTAGGAAACAGCATGACTAGAAAGTTGATAACTTTGTATGATTGATTGCATGATTCTCTCTTAATAAGCTTCATACAAAACCAAAATTACCATACACTATCCAAATCATTCTATTATTAATTTCAATACAACAATCAATTTTGTCACTAACAGAACTGGCAATGATTGGCATCCGTCAAAAATCGTATTGAACCCCAAATCCGCTGACATGCAAAGTGGCATACCCCACAAATAACACTTTTTGAATACGAAATCCCAGTAGTACGCACTATTAGGTGGCGTATCGGAAAAATAAACAAATATATGTTTTATTTGAAATTCAAATTTTCTGTTTCGATATTTGCATATAGACAAGAACGATCGTCGATCACCGATAATTTTAACACTGGGGTCGTCGAAATGATTAAATCCTTTGGGGTCGTTATTTTCACACATTTTTAACAATGAAAAAGTTTTTGATTTGCAATTTATATTGTAATGGATGTTGCATGTTGGTAGTTTAAAATTATTTGAATGGAATCGAAGCTGCGGCGTGTGATTGATCAGTTTGTTCCGCCTGTCTAGATTAAAGTTGATTTTCTTAAATAAAACTCGTTTTGTGTAGCCATTATTTTGCAGCTGATTATTTTCTGTCACTTTCGTCTAAAGAGACGAAGACATAAAGACAGGATAAAAAACAATTAGTGGTCAGAAAAACCAACGAAAAATATGCAAGGTCCAGCATAAGTTCAGAGCCAACAGAAAAAAAAAATATTTTGCAGCGATTTCGTGGAACAAGTGTGGGGTGAAAAAAAATCATAAGCAGCTTATTAAGGTCTCTGCTGGTAAAACTTATGGAAACTTATTCTTTCTTAATTGGTTTCAGACTACGCAACATTACAATACACTCAACATTACTTAGATACTGTAAGTGTTAACAATGCACTAATTATCCTCCACCAACATAGGCACTAAACCTTCCTAATCAACATCGAACATCAACAACCAGTCTAATCACTCCACATATTACATAAATAATGGCGCTCCCTATAATGAGATCGCGCTTCCACTACGCGATTACACTACTATTATAAATGCGAAAGTTTGTATGTGTGTTTGTTACTCCTTCACGCTGAAACAGCTGCACGGATTTGGATGAAATTTAATGCAAATATGTAACTGTCACTTCAGTTTAAATGCCTCTCTTTCCCTCTTCCTCTCATCCCTATCCATCTTTTACCGACTATAAATCCTTGATAAAAGAGTCGAGTTCATCCCTCTATCGCCTGGGCCTGCCGTATTGCCATTTGCTGCTGTTTGGGACCCACTGTGTGGTTATTTCGACCCATAGCTCCCTCCTTCAATCGTTAGCTGCTGTTAATAAAAAAATATGTCAAAATGTGGTGATGTCTGCCTGCCAGGCGAGCGAAACCACGGGAGCAAGCTATAGTAATCAATAAATGCATACCGTCTGACATGACGCTAATCGAAACACAATTATGGCGCAGATGCGTTATGGCAGTCAATATGTGTCAGACGGGAACTATTAGGAGTTTAGTATGCGTTTTGTGGATGTGTAATGCTGTCTTGTCATGTTTTGCTAATAAGCTATGTCGTGTATGTGTGTGTTCAGGGTTGGTTGTATTTAAAAAATAATTTGATATCAATTTAATTGTTGTACCTTGAACCTGCATTTCCTTAATTGTCTGGTTTTTAAGGAAAACAGCTATTAACTACATTTTTACAGTCTTAAAGAAACTGAAGAAAGAAATGTATGGTTATATTTAGAGGTGTCGTTTTATAGTTGGTATAGCCATGCTAATACATCATAATTCTCCTACTCTTATCCCAATTTATTTGGGGTCGGCGCAGCATGTCTTTTTCTTCCATACTTATGTACTCGTCATCAGCAGTCACCTCGTTTCTAGCCATATCAACCTTCACACAGTCCATCCATCGTTTCTTTGGGATTCCTCTACTCTTATAGCCTTCCTCACTACATTTTCCTCATTCCTCCGTATCACCATACCTGTGACCATACTAATTATGTGTGTCAATTTGATCTGGCTTCTCACTGAATTATTAAATTCACAATCGCACACAAATAAACATTTTCGTTTCAAATAGTTATGAAGTAGGTACACATAAATCCGTAATATGACACACAAATATTGTAAATATGAACATGAAATATTCGCACTCTGAAACTGCGAATCATAAATTAATCGCACATCGCGCGAAAGCTCATCAAGGGTATCAAGTTTACCAAAGCGGGTACGAAAAATGAAAAAAATATCACCCAGACATGCTATTACAGAATTTTGGCGACAATAACACACAGTTATTACACGAAATCCGCTTTTCATTCCCACCTCGGCCAATAAAAGTAGAAAAAAACGAAGAAAAAATATTTACGCATCGTAAAAACCACAATACCGCATTTTATTTGCTCGATACGACGGGGTCCCGTATGCAAAATTGGTACGAAATTGAAAAACAAATTTGTTACATATTGCTTTTTTGACTGGGTGATACGGGCGTATTCTAAAAGTAGGTACTTTTTATTTTCCCACTTCTATGCTGATGTTTTATTGAATAAAAATACCAGTGCATGAAAAGTAATGTTACGTATTTTTACAGTAGTATATTTTTAACATCATCACATTTTTACCAGATAGTTGTTTTATTGTAGACACCGGTAGACACAGGTGTCTACAATCTGTTTAATCTGTTTTTTTTTCTGTGTGTATAGTCTGAGGCTTTTTTCTCATAAAATAAATTATAATTATTAATTTGCAAGAAAAAAGCCATACGAAATTAATTTGTGATGCACAATTGAAGTTTTCTGTAAAGCTGAAAAGCCATAGATATATTTTTCACAACAAACCAAAGGGAAATGCCCATTCGGTGAAGAGGTTTTGGCCAAGTGACGCCCATGAAAGAAACCAACGATAGACATTAGGGTTGACATCACAGATAAAGAAAACAAACACTAATTGTACATAGAACTCGGTTGGAACTCGGTTGAACTTACTTGTTGTGGTGCAATCCATTGTTGAATGATAGATCGAACTTCCACATTGCTTAGGGTAAATCTCTTAAGTCTTCGTGTATCCACGCCACAGTTGACACAGAGATGGCTCCGTGTTAAGCTGGTAAGTACATCTAAATTAGGTTCCATAGTCGTGTCGGGTCCTTCGTGAGAAACAGGTACGGTATCCATTGGCAAGCCGGTGTCGTCGTGGGAAGCGGGTACGGAATCCAAGGCAAAGCTGAGGTCGTCATCGGGAGCGGTTACAGAGTCCATAATCGTAAGCAAAGTCGTCGGAAAATCAAATAGAAAAACGCAGGAGAAAAAATCACGAGTCGCAAGAGAACAGCAAACAACAACAAACAAAATGTGAAATGTCAAAGTCAATCAGTTGTCAAAATGTCAAATACGATTATTATTGATCTAGGGATGTCGAAATGAGATCGATTTTTAGAAGAATCGATATTTAAAATAATACGGAATAAAATGGAAACAAGGCATCAGTTCATGGGTCGCGGGACTCATAGAATTACCGTGACCCTGGAACATAAAGGGCTACTTAAGGACACCGTGGATTTTAGTCAGTACAAGTCTGACAGTCCCTCCCGCTCTGCCCTGGGTGGGAGGACTCATTTGATGATTTTACCACGTTAAAAAAAAAAAAAAAAAAAGGCATCAGTTCATTATGTCGTAGCCCAAAAATGGCCAAGCTTTTTTTGTTTGTAATGAAAATAACAAAAGCGAAACAACTACATTAGAAAAAAATATTTTCTAAAAATCGATTTTTGGAAAACAGGTTGCAGTTAATCGATTTTTTTCAGTAAAAGGTGCCATCCCTATTTCGACAGGATTTAAATCGACCGGAAGTGTTAGATAGGGTAATAAACGATTGAGCTTCTTGATTAATTCGGCTTTTAATTCCTGAGGTTTCATAACAAATAAGTAATAGTAATATTTTAGTTATTTTATGGGTATTTTTTTTGTATTTGACACATTGGTGGGCAAAACATGGCCAAGAATGGACGTTTCCCATTAATACCTACCAGTAAAATATGAAAATAATATTCCCAATTTCCAGAATAGGCGTCCGTCAAAATAAAAGGGTTGCGTCCAACATCGGCGTGTCGTATTACTTCATTACGTAGCATTATATGCAGAACGAATGTCTCATTTTTTTATTTCTGTGGGTTATTGTGTTTTGCTATGTAAATGTGTAGATGGGTTTGTAATGAGGTTTGGACCAACTGGGTACCTAAGCTTTTTGCTCGTACTGACTCAAAATTGTTTTATTTTTTATAAAATCGCTTTTGAATTTTTGCTAAGTGTATCATTTCATTGCTCAAATAAAAAATTAAATTAAATTTCAATCTGTTTATGTCCACATGCATTCATGCAATTATTACAAAAAAACGCCGCCGCTCATGACTGTACGTGCTAGCTACCAGACTATATTAGTCAATGCCCTCACTAATCTAACCTTTCAACACTCATCAGCTCATCAATAGCCATTGACGTGTTCCAAATCTAATCACGCTCCTGTCTCTCTAACACAGACTAACACTAACACTATCAAAGCCTAAAGCACCATGTAATACTAACCCGCGAGTCACTAGCGTGACGTTTGTGTGGAATCAATCATGACACGCAGACATTCACGTCTAATATCACTTAAACACGCTGCGTTACAAATGGGAAGCCTTAATAATAATATTCGTGTTGGGTCATAGAGTAGCTGTGTCTGCCTGTAGAAGGCTTTTAGTGTATTTATGAAAGGTATTTGAAGTCTTTCTGCTGAGCATGAGGTACAGGGTTCGATTTCCGGCTCGGGCAAAGTGCTGTTGGGTTTTTCCATCAGGAATTTCCCAGTAGCAGCCACGGAATCTGGATCTGGTCGTACCCGGTTGATGGCAATAGGCTCGACCCATAATACATGGGACATTAAAATATAATTGGCGAAATGTGGGTGTACTATTAGGTAAACCTCTGCCTAACCCTTCGGCGATTATAGGCGTGATGTTATGTTATGTACGACTGCTGGTCCTGGGTATCGAACCCAAGACCTCATGCTCAGCAGTCGAACTTGCGACTAACGAGACAGTAAAAAAAAATATTACAAAAAAACTAAAATTATAATTACAGCTAAAAGTAAGCCATTCTCCCAAAAACTAGACCCACAATTTCAGCAAACTCATCAGTTAATTTTTACTCTATGTGTTGTAAAATCATCCCTTGATTGTCGGCAGCAGTGGCTGTGGCTGGACATTCAATATCAATGCAAATGTCTCGCTTGCGAGGGTGCACTTGGTGATCATATATCTAGCTATTCAGCTTTATATTTGCGTGGGGCACAATATTATCAGTCGGTAATTAGTCATTTGCAATCGGATGTAAATTAGAGCAAGTCAAGGGTGTAAGTTTGTATCACGAAATAAATATAACCAGGTATAAAACCTACTTACCAACCTACGTTAAACATAAAAACCTACCTTCTATAGAAACAGATTTTCGCAACAAAAAAGTAGCTTTTTCTAAAAAAATCGGCTTAGGGTCAATTCACACCAAAGTGGCAGCGGTCGGCAGCGCAGAGGTCCCAAGTTTCACTGTCAAACTATTTTATGCTTTATTATATTTTTTATTTTATGCTTTATTATAATTATATATTTTTTTCTTTTTTTCTGCTATAGAAGGAAATTCATAGTATCGTTTGAAAGACTCGGAATCGACGCGCGGCTGTTCGCGGCGCCGCGTCACGCGGCCCGTCAAAGCGGCGCACTACGGCAAAGTGCTTGACGCTGCTGGCCGCTGCCGACCGCTGCCTCTTCGGTGTGAATTGACTCTTAAAATACTACTAGTCTTCTATAGATTTAGACTACTTGGCATTATTGGACAAAAGAGCCGAGCTGAGACAGTTTTTAGGTACTACATTTCTAACTGTACGTGTAATAGTGTGCAGACCAGTGTAGACACACCTCATACAAATCAAAATTAATAAAAAATATTTACTTATTTTGCTTTTACTGTAAAGTAAACCAACTTGATCACCTCCAAATTCATTTCCAATCCATTCACTATCATGTTTCCAGTCCAGGAAGTAGCATCGCCGTTCACAACACAGACAGAATTGACGGCTCCATCATTTATCATTATTGTGGATGGCTTCAACTTTGCCGTGTGGACTTCTGATACCTTTGTGCTTGTTTGTTTGTACTTCTTTGTTTGTTTGGTTTTTGATGCTGAATATTGCATTGGTTGTTATTTTGTAGGTTTTGATTAGTACACAGGGTGTAAACAGACCCTTCACATAGCCGTCAACCAAGCATTCTGTACATAAAACTAAGTAACTTTACGCAAAAATTATTGCTGGGAATCGACATTTTTTTTTTTTTGGGTGAAAAATCACGTTTTAAGGTAGGACTCGATGGAAAGCACTCGAAGCATTGTGCTGATGGAAGGATTGAATAGTACGGGGGTCGTGGAGGCGTGCAAAGTAAAAATCTTACATTAAAAACATGTATTTAAAAAAAACCTGTGAATAAGTTGGAACTTTGACCCCCAATATCTCCGTAACTAGAAGGTTCCTAGGTATGGTCCAAAATAAAAAAATGATCGCAAAGACGGGGAGAACAAGTGCCTTTCGGATGTCTTAAGGGTATATTTACACCCAATACGACTTTTGCCAAAGTAAGTAAGCTTAACCTGAGAAGTCCTGAAATCAACTCAGCCGAATGCAGTCTTCAGGACATAGGCTTCTTCAATTTCATCGGTCCTCCCAGGAGCGTCTCACGCTCTTGTTTTTTTTTTATTCATCATCCTCCTGAATGTACCTATCAGGCATCGTCAGCTACCCCTACCGCGTGGTAATACTGCGCACGTCAGTGAAGGGAATATGCACAAAATAATTGCAAGTTAGGTGCTTCGACATAACAAATAAAAAAAGAATCTTACCATCTTTTTACACCTCTCAATCCAAAAGGAAATTAATTAGCAAATGCCCAAGAAACTAAAACCAAAACGTAAGGCGACGGTGATCAGCATCCATTTATCACTTCAAGTCTTTTTGTCCCTCTCTATTCAATACTTTTTGCGCGGAAGATTAAATTTCGCGTCTCACCCAAGGTCCAAAACCATTAATACTACTCCTCCAATTTACTAAGACCTTCCTCTCCCCTCTTCTCTTGTATAAAACCAGATGCTTCAAAGGTTGTTCGGTGGAAGTTCAGCGGTCAAGTTAAAATGGTCTGTCGTTCGTCCCCATCTTGTCATTGAATTTTTTATTCTATTTGTTTTAACACGTCTGGTCGCTGTTACACTTTGATTATGATTTTTGCGGGTACCTAAATTGCTGGAGGGTAGTATTGGTATTTGATGACATGCGACTTTTTTTAGTTTTTTGTCCAATTTGCATTGAGGCAAAGTTGTGTGTCGCTTTAGAGTGGTGGCATTTTAACGTTATATAGGGTTTAAAGGCTTTTTTATGCGTTCTGAATTTGAAATTATTTTTTGTAATTTCAGTTGGGTCTAGGCGCGACTATGTAGAATGGAAATGTTACACGAATAAAAGAAAACTACTACGTTTTCTAGCAAAAATTACTTCGTGGTCATTTCATATGCTTTTCGTTTTCAGTCCCAGTAGCGATATCGATATTGAATCAAACCAACAATGATAACCACAGTATTTTTCTTCTCGGAGATTCATCATTTATTCATTGTTTTTTAACAATTCAGTGGCCAGTGACAATAGTAGCTTAAACCTAAAATTGCCCATTATTAACACCTACACAACGACGCCACGCGGCCAACAAACAATGGCCAACAAAATAACTAAAATCATCGCTCTGTAACCGCCTAAACATTTTACAACTACAACACATATTTGTACTAGCTTCCATACAATCAAATTGCTAGAAACCAAACCAAGCAATAACGCAATTGCAAAAACCCTTAACACAACTACTTAGAATCTAGTCTCCAATAACAGAAATGCTAGTCGAAATTCAAATCGAATTTCTAATTCGAATGGTTGAAATAATGACCGTTAATTCAACCAGTATACTAAGACCCATTATTACTCAAACTTTTCTTCTTGACAAGGGGTCAATGGAAATTGGTATTCGAATCCAAGATGGCGTCGGTTTAGGTCGCCACGTGCAAGTCACGTGACCAGTAAGAAAAGCAAACGCGTTGGTTCGGAATAACAGCGTAAATGCCGTCATTAGCGATTTGATTATATTTTTTGTGTGCATTGTTTGAAATGATAGGATTGGTAATAGATAGGGGTATGACTAGACCGTATGTGCTTTCTTTATTTACTGAAAACACAAGAGGAAGGAGTGACAATACATGGTAGGATTAAAAAAAGATGAAGAATTTTCGTGCACTGAAAACATATTGCAAAAAAAATATGCAATTATGGTGCTTTATGCTACAATTATCAACCAAATAATTATCTAGGTAAAAGTAAGATAAATACTAATCGGATGTTTTATATTATAAAACAAGTACTGTGTGTTTCAGTATCTTGTTCATATAATCAAATATTTATGCTGTTTTGGCTTCCGTACGTTTTTTCATTGATGGGTGACGACTGAAATCCAGCGCTGTGCTGTGGACCCCCATAGCACAGCATCGTGCAGAGTGGTAACCTGCTTGTCGCAGTCACGAGCTGTCAACTTTTTTTTGTAGCGTCCTGTTGTATTTAAAAATATTTGTTGTGCATTGTAAGTTTATTGCTATTTTTTATTATTTTGTATGCACGTCAATTCACGTCATGTCTCTGTGACAAATAAACATTTTTTCTTTCTTTCTTTCTAATAAAGCGTTTAATTGTTATTAGATTAACTATCATGGTCACTAACATTACTGTTAATACTGACGGGATGGTCGCGGGACTCAGAGGTCGCGGGACTCATAGAATTACCGTGACCCTGGATCATAAAGGGCTATTGAAGGACACCGTGGATTTTAGTCAGTACAAGTCTGACAGTTCCTCCCACTCTGCCCTGGGTGGGAGGACTCATTTGATGATTTTACCAAGATAAAAAAAATAATAATAATAATACTGACGGGATAATAAAAAATAACAGTAGCTGCTGCTGTTGTTGCTGCTGCTGTTGTTGCTGCTGTTGTTGCTGTTGTTGTTTCTGCTGTTGTTGATGTTGTTGCTGTTGCTGCGTTGTTGTTGCTGTTTTTTTTTAATTATTATTTATTTATTTTTGTTTAATTGTTTTCCGTTAGCTCAATCATAATCTACCCACCAACATTTATTTGTAAATTACCCTACTTATATAATTACCACCTACTGAGACCAACCCCTGTAGTACCAAATCACTAATATCTCATCACGAAATTCCCACCACCAATGACTTAGTAGAAAATTATTAAATATTTTTGACACGTGTCTAAAAATTAGCCCTTTTTTATAATTTTACAAAATAACGCTCGTAAACCGCACCTTTGTAGGTCGGCCATTGTGATTTTGTGTATGGAATGGTGCGCAAGAGTTGAAAGGATATTAATTTTAATATCGTAATCGGCAATTTGGCATGTAATGGGATTAATCGATGATCTTTTTAGTTGTATATGGTGATTAATTAAAATAGGTGCCCTGTGTAATGTGACCTTTGTTTTGATTATTATTTTTCCGGGTCAGGCAAAGTGGTATTAGGTATCAAGAATTTCTCAGTTTCAGCCACGGAGTCTGGATTTGTGCCCGGTTGATGGCAATAGGCTCGCCTCTTATTACACTCAAACATAACAGGCGAATGCGTGGGACTATTACATACACCTCTGCCTAACCCTTCGGGGATTACAGGCAATATGTTATATTTTGTAATTTTTCCTTAAGGTATTTTGTTGAAATCCAGTCTGTCATTTGGTAAGTCAGAAAATATAATTAATGTTGCCAATCGAATCTGCTGACCTGAACAAGAGTGTAAACCATGCCTAGGTTTGATATGGTGTCTCCTGGGTAGTAAGAGAGACCGCAAATCGGCAAGCGTGAGGTGGGATGCCCTCAGGGTCGGTGGAGCGACGATCTTCGCAGGGTGGCTGTTAGCAACTGGATGAGAGTTGCCGAGAATCGAGTTGAGTAGCGCGAAAAGGACGATGTCCAGCAGTGGACTACTGAAGGCTTATGATGATGACCTGGGTGGTGAGCACTACTATCCAACCTTGTTAGCTAGTGGTTTAATTTTTGGTTTTTCGATACTGAACAAAGTAACACGCTTCCATGTATATATATTTTTTTTTTAAATATTGTAACGCCAAGGGAAAGCGCCACTCTTTTTATCCGACTACGCCAAAGCAAAAAGGAGGGTAAACGCCAGGGTAGCCAGTGACTTTTTCATGAAATAGTCATTTAATGGGATTAATTGATGATTTTAATGATTATAATTCCGTAGCTACATACCTGATACGGTCGCCAATCCTATTTTGTTTATTTTCAGCCTGAAACTGACCTGAAAATTGCAAAAAAACGTAAAAAAAAATTGAATTTCACAGGCAACCCTGGCGCTTCCCCCGTAACTTCCTGAAGTTTAATAGCATTGTACTTATATCGTGGTGGTGTCCTTAACTTCACGCCCAATTCGCGTATTAGCTTTCTCTTTTAAAGTTAAAAATCTTTTCCCACAACACGATCTAACCCTAAAAAATCCCACAAAACCGTAAGGCGTGTCCCGATCCATCACAGTATACCATCATTACACCATAATTATATCGGAACAAGGGTTGAAAAGCATCGAGCATCAGACACGTGGCCATTGTTTGGTTTTCACCAAATTACGGTTTAAGTATACTTGGATGATTTCGTATTAGGTGCAGGCGATTTATTGTCGAATTGTTTAGGAAATTGACCGACGCAATTGAAAATAGGTAAAGATTTTTTTGCCGCTATGAATGGCTTATTTTGTGAAGTCCAACGAAATACGAATACATGAAATGACAAATGTACAAAGACTACAATTTTGTGAAAGAATTTTAAAGTTGAAGAATTTAAAAAACTTCATCATCTGCCTAGCCTTTTCCCAACTAAATTGGGGTCGGCTTCCTGTCTAACCGGATGCAGCTACCAGTATTTTACATGGAGCGACTGCCTATCTGACCTCCACAACCCAGTTAGTACTGGGTAATACGATACCCCTTGGTAAGACTGGTTGTCAGACTTTTTGGGCCACTGACTACCTGTAACGACTGTCAAAGATCTACAAATGACACCCGGGACCAACGGCTTAACGTGCTTTCCGAGGCAAGGAGGAAACTCGGTATGTAATGGGCGGTCACCCATCCACAGACCAACCTAGGCAAGCACGGCTCAACCTAAAGATCGACCCGAGCGGCTGTTATTATTTAGCCACGAGCTCCTCATAAACCACGAAAGTTAATAAACATAAATGTTCAAAAACTAAACATAATTATTGTTTAAATTTTAAAAAATTATTTCAACTGCTTTTTGAGTTTTATCTGTTGCTTATAATAAAATGATTTCATGTTTTTTATGGTATGATAATATCGTAGATAGCATACCATACAACCAGATTGCATCAGAAGTCGTCAACGCCGGCAACCAGAGGTCGACCTAGAAGGCTTACTGCGCCACCAATCGGCATTAGACAAGTGTGGTGGGTTTATTGTCTGTTTTCCTCCCCATGACAAATACAACCTAACCCACTCGCACAATAATAAATTAATTGCACTCGAATAGTCGAGTGCAAATTAATTATTATTGAATTTTAAACTATTAACTTAAGCTCGCATGCTTTGCTAATTTTGAGAGATACTAGCTGTGAGAGTTTACTAGTTCTCTCAAAAAAAACTCTCTCTCTCTCTAAAAAATTTGAGAGATACTTCTCCGTTTTTTTTTTCTTATGGGACGTCATCAAATGACCCACCTCCCCCCCACTCTGGGCGGAGCGGGAGGGAGTGTCAGACTTGTACTGACTAAAACCCATCCATGTTCCTTCTTTGCCCTTTGTGTTCCAGGGCCACGGTATCTCTTTCGAACAGTCCCGCAGCCCTAGTAGAGAGATACTTCTCTCAAATATGTCCATCAATGGATCTGTCAAAAAAATATGAACGAAACGAAATCTACGGAGCAATAAATCCTACTAATCAATAAAACCATTACCACAAAACACATCACGAAAGCAAATCAAATAAGTAAGTAAAGCAAGCAACTTATTATCACTGTCGCATAAGTAATCCCTATTAGAATAATGCAATTCACAACTCTTATACATTGGAATAAGGTTCAAATTGGAATAGTTGAGGATTGTTCGTGAAATGCGTTGATTCCAGTGTAAATCTCTTGATCCTACAAAGAAGACACGCATTTGATATAATCCTTATAAGAGCTCGGAAGAAGGGGAATTTGTTTTTATTTATTATTACTTTGTTTTTGGTTGGCTTTCATTAAACGTGGACATGGTCATCATTATCTGCCTAGCCTTTTCCCAACTATATTGGGGTCGGCTTCCAGTCTAACCGGATGCAGCTGAATACCAGTATTTTACATGGAGCGACTGCCTATCTGACCTCCACAACCCAGTTAGTACTACTAGACTTTTGGGCCACTGACTACCTAACGACTGTCAAAGATCTACAAATGACAGCCGGGATCAACGGCTTAACGTGCTTTCCGAGGCACGGAGGAAACTCGGTATGTAATTGGCGGTCACCCATCCACAGACTAACCTAGGCAAGCACGGCTTAACCTAAAGATCGACTCGAGCGGCTGTTATTATTTAGCCACGAGCTAAACGTGGAAATGGTGTTAATTAATAATAATAGGAGGTATTCCGTTTTATCGGGCGTTTTTCTACATCAATTTGAGATATTTCAATCAATTTTTTGGTTGGTTTTTGAGAATTATATGCAGAGATTGTGTCCGTCTAGGTTACTTTGATTAACTGAGAAAACTGGAGACAATAATTTGAGAAAATTAACAACAACAATAACAACAATTAACATCTTTTTTACAATATGGACGGTAATGTTTTCCCCATTGTTTGTGTTTTTATTTTAGTATATTCGCGTAAATGTCCATTTTCATTTATCAAAATTTTGATATGTATTTATAGTATTTGTTATATATTTATAGTATTTTATATATAGGTACTTATAGCTAATCGTATTATTAATTAAAACTATTTTCAGATACACCTACCACTGTTTGTCTCTGCATCACCCAAAGGTTGACTGGTAGAAAATGACTATGGCATTAAGTCCGCCTATGTGCTTTTGTCCTTGAAGTGTAAATAAATAAATAAATAAATAAATATGGAATCCAAAATAAATGAATATGAAAATGAATATGAAAATGATCAATACCTAAATGAAAAAAGAAAATGGCGGGACGATAACGCCTGGACTGAAAGAGCTGAAAGTCTCGGGGAGAGGAATCAGAGCTCTTTGCAATGAGGCAGAACAGTAACCAATCAAAACTAGGTGGATTCCTAAGAACCATTTAAAACACTGTTTTAAGCTTTCACGGTTTACAACTAAACTTATACTGTCACTTACGGGATATCTTCCATGAAAAGCTCAAAATAATGAACAATCACGGAAGATATCCCGTAAGTGACAGTATAAGTTTAACCATTTAAAAGTTGGATAAAATAATTTTGATAATTATTAAGGATTAATTAAAGTATAATACATTAATTAAATAAAAATTATTACTTATCCATGTATTAATTAGGTAGCAGGAATTAATTCACGGATTAGAAGTACTATAACTTTTAGGATTACGACAGAAAATGCGACTGAAATGCCGTGCTATTTGCAAATTTTAATTACATCCCATCATTCCAGACACCCTGCTGATAATATGACATCAAAGCAAATGCGGATAGCCACCCCTGGACCAACATAACCATCCCCTTCTATAACCTCACCCTCTTCATCATCAACTTTGGGACTTACAACATAAGGTTGAAAAACATGATGCGGTATCGTTTTTGAATGCAAATATAAGTTGGCATTGAGGTTTGGAATTAATATCTGTCAGCTTTTAGGCTCTTTGAACAGTATTATGAGCATTTGACACTATAAGTGTGCGATATGAAGAAAGATCTTTGTGAGGATTAGAGGACAAATGAGGTAGGGAGACAGTGTGCGAAGTACTTGGGTAAGTAATTGTGTGGTTTAATTTATTTTTGGAGGTCTTGAAAATTAAATATTAATATTACAACACATCTTCAATCTTGTACCAGTGGCACTGTATGATGGAGCCTTATACAAATTATAAAATTAATTAATAATTTATTTAAAGTAAAATTATAACAGAGGAGAATGGAAGAAAAAACCTGTTGCACCGACTTCTTGTAACATGGGACAGGGACAGGAACATGAAAAAAATGGAAAACATTTTTTTTTTTTTTTTGATGGATTTATGAAGAAAAACTTGTATTAACAAAAAACTTGTGAAAACACTGTTTTAAGCTTTCACGGTTTACAACTAAACTTATACTGTCACTTACGGGATAAAAACGAACGGGAAATAATGAACAATAACGGACAGTGAGTGACAGTATAAGTTTAAACTTGTGACATTTTTGGAACAAAACCAACCAAACCAATATCCAAAAATAATACAAAAAAAAAAAATTAAATAAAAATATTTTCGTAACTAGAACGTTCCCAGATATGGTCTAGAACAAAAAAATAATCGCATTGACGGGGAAAACAAGTACCTTTCGGCTTCGTTAAGCTATTTCTACACCCATTATAGACTTTTATAGGTTTACATTAACAGTCAGCAGCAGTACCGAACGGTCAATTATTGTGAGAGGTAAGCCGGAGTACATTATATTTAATACGATTATATTTTTTGTCTACAGAATACTGACTTTGCCATTTTTCTAAGGAAAGCCGGTAGGAATCGAGTTGTATGGAAGCTTCGCCACTGGTCAGCAGCTATGGTTATAGTAGCGCCATTATAATCATCATCTATTGAATGATGTAAGTTTCTGGTTGTTTACTTTGTAAATTATTTCTCAGTTAAAATTCCCAACTGTAATTCTTGCACAGTTTTTGAACCTGTCAATTTACATGACTTACAAAATGCAATGATCTTAACTCTTGTTGCAACGTCGATTCCCAGCAATAATTTTTACGTAAAGTTACTTAGTTTGATGTACAGAATACTTGGTTGACGGCTATGTGAAGGGTCTGTTTACACCCTGTATAGTCAAATAATATAATCACATCAAAGATACGTACTCCAGCTTACCTCTTACAAATATTAACCCTTCGCTACTGCTGAACATCATACGACGTTGCATCGTGACACGCGTTTTGAGCCTAATCTAAGAAAAACAAACTTTGATTTTAGTTATTTTTATTGACTTAAAGATGTACTGAACAACACAGTTTAATAAACAACTGACATTTAAGTTTTAGACCTATTACGATTGCACAAGTTTTAATTTTAATCCTCTAAAGTATTCGCGTCTTCTTCCATTACGTCCCATAGAGTTCGATTCGTAAATTCAACATGTCTGGTCTCTTTGATCTCTCTGGAGTCTTCAGGTACTTTCTCTTCGGTGGCTGGAGGCTCCGGTATGGAGTCCAGGTCGTCTTCGAGAAGTGAGGTGACTGAGAGCAGCGTTGCGCCTGTGATGTTGACTGCGTCACTAGCATCCCCCCCCTCGGGTTGAGTTCGTGTAGTTCCAATCGTCTGAAAAGATGAAGAATATTTTTGAGAATATTCGGCTCCTTTTTTGGGGTCTTGTTTCGCAGTTGCCGGCAAGTTTCAGTAGTTTTTTAATCGTTTGGTTGGCAAAGCTGTATTAGATTATTTATTTATTTATTAAAACTTTATGCACAATTAACAAAACTGCACAATGGCGGACTTAATGCCATAGGCATTTTCTACCAGTCTACCTTAGGGTGATGCAGAGATAATATACAGTAGGTGCAATAACAGAAAGAAAGACTAGAAAATATTTATAACTAAAACATATAAGAATAAATACTTATATACATACATATATAATAAACTATATAAAGTTAAGAGAGATAAACAAGAAAACCTACAACAACTCAGTGAAGTGATGTGTGATTATGTGGGAAACTTTGTAGTTAAACTTACACACAACCATTAATACAGTTATGTGTATTCTAACGGGAAAATATGTAAGAGTTGGCATCTCAAAATGTCCTTTCCGAGACTAACCTGGTCTTCATCTGCCTAGCTTTTTGCCAACTATGTTGGGGTCGGCTTCCAGTCTTACCCAGTCTTATTTTACATGGAGCGACTGCCTATAATTTAGCAATATTACTGTTTCGAAATAAGAAATATGGCTAACTAGTGAACTAAAATATTGATTATGAAATGCAATTAATATCGTAACACCGAATATATAGTTTTAGAAGTAAAAAAAAATACTTGGAAACTACCGAACATATGATAAATAATAAAACTGTAATTATGGCCACACTATTGAAATACCTGTAATGATAGTGATGCTGAGTTAATAAATAAATAAATTAAAAAAAAAAACTGACACTTCGACATAATTATGAAATAATTTGACATAACAAGCGTGTTATGATGAGCTTTGCTATAAGATTGCCAGCTAATCTTTAGCAAAGCTTTGCTTAAGTAAAAGCATCAATTACCGCTGATTCACTTACGTCAATAATGGCCATGTGTAAGATGGGCACTTCAATCTTCAGGGGTTTGATCTCCTGCGGCTCTTCATCCAAGTAGGAGTATTCATTGGGCACCTAACAATTTATATCAAATTAGAATTGCATTCGACAATGACAAACTCAAGTGTGTTACTGAATACACTCGGTTGGGACTTTATAAGCAAAACTAGTGGACTGTATAAATAAAGGGTGTAAATAGACCCTTAACATATCCGAAAGGCACTTGGTCTCCCCGTCTTTGCGATATTTTTTTTGTTCTAGACCATACCTGGGAACCTTCTAGTTACGGAGATATTGGGGGTCATAGTTCCAACTTTTTCACAAGTTTTTTTTTATTATACAAGTTTTTAATGTTCACTTTACTTTAAATACCTCCACGACCCCCGTACTATTCAACCCATCCATCAGCACAATGCTCTGAGTGCTTTCCATCGAGTTCTACCGTAAAACGTGATTTTTCACCCCAAAAAAAAAAGTCGATCCCAGCAATAATTTTTGCGTAAAGTTACTTAGTTTGATGTACAGAATGCTTGGTTGTCGGCTATGTGAAGGGTCTGTTTACACCCTGTAGGTGTAATTACACAATTAACGTAAAGCGCAACGTGGGAAGACCGTACAAAGAAATGCCCGGAGTGGCCCGCGTCTGTGAGCTCAGTGTGTGGTAGGACGCGCAGCGGCGGCGGCGCTCGCGCAGCCGGGTTCGGTACCCCGAGCCCCGCGCCCTCCCCGCTGTTGTACACGCAAATGTGAGGCGCCGATATTTATCTAGTCGATAACAGTAAGATTCCTACATAACCTTAAATATTAGATAATCTAATTTGTGTCCATGGAGTTTCTTGCCCATTCTTCTCCATAGAGATCTACGCCTTGGAATGGGCGACTACAGTACTTTCACAAGTTATTATGCCTTGTGTCTGTGACTGTAGCTTCACTTTCTTTGTTTTTCTGACATTCAAAAGTGCCTTTAATGGTCTAATTGAAATAAATGCTTTGAGTTTGAAGGAGACATTAAAAATTTGGGGTTCACTAGAACCAACAGCTTAACCAGTTATAGATAATTTTAAGATACTTGTAACATCTCTTGTGTATAATTAATTGTACCTGCTTATGTATGACATAACAAAACGCCTGTTATCCCCGAAGGGTTAGGCAGCGGTGTACCTAATAGTACACCCGCGTTTAGCCAGTTATGTTAAAGTCCCTTGTAGTAGGGGGCGAGCCTATTGCCAGCAAACGGGCGCAGACTCCATGGCTGCTACTGAGAAATTCCTGATGTAAAAACCCAATAACACTTTGCCCGACCCGGGTATCAAACCCAGGACCTCATGCTCAGCAGTCTTGATAAACTAAAGTTTGTTTAGGTATCTTACTACTATTATAAATGCGAAAGTTTGTATGGATGGATGTTTGTTTGTTACTCAATCACGCCAAAACTACTGAACGGATTTGGATGAAATTTGAAACACAGAGAGGTTGTAACCTGGATTAACACATAGGATACTTTTTATCCCGGTAGTGTGATCCCGTGGGACAATTATCGAACTTCACGCGGGCGACGCCGCGCGCATAAGCTAGTTTTACTATAAACGTGACTGGTGACGATCATGAATACGACGGTTCCTTAGGAGAGAAGACTTGTCCTACCCGTCTCAGCCTCCATTTGTCCAAGAACTCGTTGGTCTGTCGCAGAGCTTCCTTGCTCTCGTGAAGCAGGTCATCAATGCGGTCCTTGCTGCGCAGCTGCTTGTACTTATTCAGGAACTGAAAAATGATCTGTTGCCATTAGCCCATATCTCTTTAAGTAAAAATAATCGATGTAATCCTACGCTTGAATGTCGATTATAGTATTGTGTAATACGCAATAATTGATTGCTTGGCTGGGTGCGAGACGCACGGGACCGATCAATGTGGCGACACTTGGGGGCGGGCTATGTCCAGCAGTGGACGTCTTTCGGCTGAAATGATGATGATGATGATGATGAATAATTTATTTAGGTTTACTAAATCGAGTGGTTTGTTGTTGTGAAATTTTTTGAAAGTATTTCTTTAGAATAAAAAAAAGTAGTTTAAAAAATAAAACCCGATTGAAAAAATTGAAAAGCACAACAACAACACAAAAACAAGCACATTTAAATTAAACAAAAGTTGGAAGCAGGCCGGCCCATTTGATTATAAAAAAAAGACTTTTGGCGGGCCAATTCAAATGCGTTGGCGGGTTACATTGTGGCCCGCGGGCCTGGACTTGAACAGCCTTGCATTAGAACAATAAATCTGCGTTATAGAAACTCACAGCGATAGTCAGACTGAGCACCAGAATCTCCATACACAGCACGGGCAAGCTGACAGGGTTCTCCGGGACAACCACTACCTGCTTGGCCTCGTCCCTCACAGTCTTCCTCACGAAGCAGGCCACCTTGCAGAAGATTTTCTGGAACATGTCCACGAACCCATGGCCGAGGACATAGTCAACCATGATTAGGCTAAGGAATAGTGCTCCGTACATCACAGCGCTGATAGCTTCGACCAACATGTTGACAAAGGTTCGAAGGTTACTTCGTCGTGTTGAAAATCACATTATTTTAGTGGAACACATATAATTTCTCAAATTTTCCGGTGTTGATTGATTGGTTGACATTGGGGTTTTTTTTTCTTCTTTTTGGCAGATTTAAAAGTAGTGGCGTTAAAGAAGGTTTTGGAAAAGTTTTGATTATTGGAGGCTTTTTCTTTTCTATCTCCATTTTGATGAAAAAATTAGATAAAGATAAACATCGTCATTTCCTCATCATTTCAGCCAACAGACGTCCACTGCTGGACATAGGCCTCCCCCAAGTGTCGCCACATTGACCGGTCCCGTGCGACTCGCATCCAGCGGATCCCTGCGACCTTCACCAGGTCATCGGTCCACCTAGTGGGAGGCCTTCCAACGCAACGTCTTCCGGTTCGTGGTCGCCATTTCAGAACTTTTCGGCCCCATCGGCCATCCGTTCTGCGAGCAATGTGCCTTGCCCACTGCCACTTAAGTTTGGCTATTCTTCGGGCTACGTCGGTAACCTCATTTAGAAATGAGAGATTTGATCACGCAAGGAAACTCCGAGCATAGCCCTCTCCATTGCCCTTTGGGTAACTTTAAGCCTTCTGATGAGGCCCATTGTGAGCGACCACGTTTCGGTCCCGTATGTAATCACTGGAAACACACACTGGTCATAGACTTTCGTCTTCAAATATTTACGAGCGAAAATATACAGTCATTTCAGAGTAATTTTGCCTCTGCAAGCAACAACTTAACAGCAACCATATTTAAACAAATAAAGCTCATTATGATGTTGATGTATGTTATAATTGGGGGTATGTATGTTATAGTTGTTATGGTGAAGTTCTTACGTGTGAAACAAACCTTACCATCATCATCATCATCAGCCTACAGTAGTCCACTGCTGGACATAGACCTCTTCAATCGCACGCCACTCAGCTAGTTTCTCAGCAACTCATCCAGCTGCTACCAGCCACCCTGCGAAGATCGTCGCGCCACCGAGACTGAGTCCTGCCTGGCGAGCACCGGGCACCGAGCCTGGCGTCCCCACCTTACGTTTGACGATTCGCGGTCTCCACTCAAGGACACGTCTATCCCAACGGCCATTGGTTCTACGGCTAGTATGTCCGGCCCATTGCCACTTCAGCTTACTTGTTCAGTAAGCTATGTCGACAACTCTGGTTCTCTGTCGGATCACCTCGTTCCGAATGCGATCCCACAGAGACACTCCAAGCATACCCCTTCTATAGCTCGCTGAGTGACCTGGAATTTATGGACCAGCCGTGCCGCCAGCCTTACCATAACCCTAATCAATGAAGCAACTTCATGCACGTAAAAGCTTATCATGAAAGTTATCTTGTGAAGCAGTTAAAAAAGAAAATAACGTCATTGACAATCACCATGACAACGTATTTATTGAACTTGACAACGTCCGCAACAAAACACAACAATCGAACAAAACTGTTCCTAAAATATTTTTTGTTATTATATGTTTGTTTTCTTCAACCCGTTTTATAAAAAATAATCATGGTATGTATTTGAGTTATTGAGAATCATTTTTGTTAGTAATTTTTTCTTATACTACTTCTGTTTCAGTGTTTTATTTCTGTTTTAGTATGGGCAAAGTATTATTATGTTTATATGGTACCTATTGTCGGATTTTAAACAGTGTTATTTTGCTTTACAGGCGCCAAAAAAAGGAAAAGAGGCTGGTAAGCCTAAAAAGGCACCACGTAAGTAAAACTTTAAAGTATATCTGTAACCTTCATATAGATACAGGCCCTAGCAGGAGCGCGCGGTGTAAACGTGACGTAAATAGTTAAATGGTACTCCCTTTCTTCTCCTAAAATTGTTTGTCCTAAAATCATTATCCATAACACGTGTTCTATAAACTTCAGTAGCCATAATGTTCAAAAATTCGAAATTTTGTTTTACATAATTATCTTTACTTCTAAAACTATTTTGTCATAATATCGAGTACTATAATAATTGTATCTCTTAATTTTGCATGAAATAAAGTCTTAAGTATTGTTTTGTATTATAATTTGTATTATTACCGCAACGCATGGGTAATAAGCATTTTCCTAAGTGATATTATGACGTGATATTGAGTTCGGATAAGTTATCATTCGGACAAATGATGATTAGGACAAAAAAATATATGGCACTTTAGATTATGGATAAAAAAGTTAGGGAACACAATAGAGAATCTAGTTAAATAAGTCGATTTTTAAATTAAAAATACAATTATCCAAAACACTTTAGTTAAATTGTTTGCAACAAGATTCAAGATTCTTTATTTTGCATGAAATATGGTACATGATGGTGTTATAAAATAAAAGGTTTCACACATTTCGCTGACTTCCTTCAGCATGCTAACTTAAAATTAAAATACCTGACACAATGTACTCTTGGTTTAGGTACTAGCACAGTATCATCCATAGATTTGATAAATTCTTAAAAATTATGAAAATATTATATGTGAAACGAGTAGTTTTCATTTTAAAATTGACGTAGTACGTTACGGTTACACCGGCACTCGTGCTAGGGTCTAAGGTCAGGTAGAAATATGTAATGTATGTAGGTAAACAAATCCTACATACGAAACTTAAATTTATTTTTTTATTTACAGCAATTATCATCGATGGTGTGGACACATCAGAAATGACTCGAGAGAAACTCGAGCAGTTTGCTCTCAAAGTCAAAGAGGAACTGGACAGAGAGAGAGAAGAACGTAACTACTTCCAACTCGAAAGAGACAAAATTAGAACATTCTGGGAGATTACCAGGCAGCAATTGGAAGAGGTAAAAGCAGAATTGCGAAACAAAGAAAGAGCTACAGAAGAAATACAAGAAGAAAATGAAGCACTTTTGGAAACTGAAAAACAGAAAATAAAACACTTAAAATATGAACAAGCAGCGGCAGCAGCAGCTTTGAGAGCAGAAAACTTAGTAGCCTTAAAAGCAGCTAAAGAAGAGCATTGTGAACAGGAACTTGAATTACTTAACGACAAAAGAGTGCTAAGGCAAGAAATAAGAGAAAAAGTGCTTGTAGCACAAGATGAGTTGAGAAGAGCTAAATTAGTTCACGCAGAAGAAGTTTCGAAAGTTCGAGAAGAATTTGAAGAGAGGGCTCGTCAGATAGAAGATAAGGCTGATAAAAAATTAATCGAGACTAAAGTGGAGTTGACAGTAAAGCATAGAACAGAAATTGCAGAGGTTGAAGAGAGGAAGAATAAGCAGTTATCAGAATTAGTTCATCATCATGAGAGGGCGTTTGCAGATTTAAAGAATTATTACAACGACATCACTTTGAATAATTTGGGTTAGTATGATATAATTGAAAATTCCTATAGTTTTTTCGCCTAAAATTGGACAGTCTCGATTCTTGAATTATGGCCAAGTTTCGTCAACTTATACTGTTTGTTACTTTCAGGTCTGATAAGTAGTTTGAAACAACAAATGGAGGATATGCAAAAGGTAAAAGAGAGAGCAGAGAAGATTGCAAGAGATGCTGTAGCGGAAACCAAAAGTATACGAGAACCACTAGAAGCAGCTATTATAGACAACAAGGAACTTAAGAGACAGATGTCCAATTATGACAGAGATAAAGCTGCGTTAGCTGTGAGTATCATTCTAAAATATACTTTATTTTTGCCATTGAGATAAGAGTATATTTTTCTGTATTTATGAGGAAAGAAGAAGTAGTACACCAATAATGAGAGCTTGTGATTTTGTTCGGTTGACTAACAATCCAAAACTTTTAGCCCACTGACTGCTATTTTGATGCTCATTATTTAATAATATATTGGGCTGGAATCCTTTGAGCATTAAAAATAAATTATTGAAAATTTTGTTGTAACAAGGAAAGGTAGTAGAATAGAAAGTTGGTCGCGTACAAAATCATCACTGAACGCACTAGCATAGCTCTCTTCAGACGTACAAGAAGAAGAACAGGGAACAAAACTGTCGCCAATATTGCCCAACATCATCAAACACTAGATAGATGATGATCTATCTAGTCTTTTCCCAACTATGTTGGGGTCGGCTGCCTGTTTAACAGGATGCAACTGAATAACAGTACTTTTCATGGATCGACTGCTAATCTGACCTCCACAAACACAGTTAGTACTGGGTGATACGATATCCCTTGATAAGTCAGACTTTCGGGCACTGAAAATAAAATAAAAAAAAATTAAACTAAATTATTTAAAGATGTTTCTAAATAAATACTAAAATAACTATCAACTATTCTGTAGCGAAGATCCTCGATGCACCTTGCCATTAAAACACAGATTATAGTGCTGGTAGTCATAAAAAAAAAAAAACTTAAAATACCAATTTTGAAATGTTTTCGAATGCGCAAGGTACAGGCATAGTTGTCAAAATGACAAAACAGAATCTAAATAAAAATTGCGAGTGACCGTCGCACAATAGAAATAAAATATAAAAAATATGCTAAAAATATAAATTGTGGATGCGATCATTTTGCTAATTTCAGGCAAAATCTAAGCAACTGACGTCACTAGAAAAACAATTCGATGTGCTAAAGTGGGAGTACGAGGTTCTTCTGGTTCGTTTTGATCGAATCCGAAAAGAGAGGGACGAGCTTAAATCCAGGTTCTCCAGGGCTGTTCTAGAGGTACAGCAAAAAGCGTCTTTGAAGACTGCGTTGCTTGAAGCCAAGTTGAAGAACATGGAAGGACGTGATGTGGGACCAAGAGAGATTCACGTAAGTATTATATTATCTAAGACTTTTCTAGCTTCTTTTATATTCCCATCAGCATCATTTCAGCCCAAAATCACCCGCTGTTGGGTATAGGCCTTCTTTTCTTTGCCATATTTTTCTGTTCTGTGCATCTCTCATCCATCTGTTTCCCGCGATTTTAACAAAATCGTCAACCCAACGCGCTTTTGGACGGCCCTGGTTTCTTTGGCTTAACTTTGGCCACTATTCGGTCTAAACCTTACTCCATCAGCCATCTCCGCGTCTAGCCAGATACCCTGCCCAACTCTGCTTGAAGCTCTATCTTTTATGACAGCAATGTGCACTTGAGTACAGTACCAACGACACTAGTATTTCTGATAACCCCTCATACAATTATTTTTAAGCTAGAATCAGTTCAAAGCAATTTAGCATAGGTACGTGGTGGGTGGTTGCAATATTAGTTTGAACTGATTGGAGCTAAGTGAATCTTTATTACTATTTGCTCACCAGTTAACCAATTTTGTTATGTTGTAAACGTGAAATTCAACCTATGCGAATGATTTGTATCGGTCTTAACAGGAGCTTTTGAAGCTGAAAGACACGCAAATAGATGACCTTCGTTACGAAGCAGCTCGTCTGCGTAAAGCCCATGATGATTTGCTGGCAACCTATGAAGCTAAACTTGCAAGATTGGGAGTACCGAAAGAAGAACTTGGATTTAAGTAAGAAATCAAAATTAGATATAACGCCATCTTTGACAACTTTCTTGTACTACTTACACAAGTTTGTGAATAGTGCCATCTAGTCAAAAGCAATGGAACTTTTGTGCAAAGCTTCTTTAGGTTACGTTATCGAGCGTTGAGCATAGATGGCGTTGTCAAACAATCTCTTTTCCTTTTTTCAGACCCCTCAAAGCGGTGGCTGTGGCTGGTTTGGCGCCGGTTGTAGGCCAAGGTCCAGCTGGGTTGGTAACTAAAGACCAATGAGGAAAAACTAACTTCATTTGTGCAAGATAAACAATTGATTTTATCTTGCACAAATGTGAAAATTATATTTAATGTAAATTATGAATATAAACCCATTTAAAACTGATTTATCTTTTTACTTAGTACCGTCATGAAACCCACAATATATGGTTGCCACTGCTGCCTCTAATGCAGTTTGTTTTGTAATGAAATACAAACAAATAATTTTATTTCAGTCAGTAGGGTTGAATATCGAACGGTTGAATAAATAAAACACAAACAGTTCGAAGCCAATGAGTGTACTTTATTTCCTACTAACGATTTTTTATTTATTTCTTTATGTACAAAACGGTTATAAGGCAACAGTTCCAAATGAATGAAAACGCACTTTACGATGAATATTAATAATTCAAACATTTTCGCTTTTGTTAATTTTTTTTTTTAATTAGCAAGAAAATTTTGCGCCACACTTCAAAATGTTAAGCCGGTTACACACATAACAATTATTTTATTTCTAATAATATTATTTTATTCGAATAAATAATTATAGTAATTATTTACAATAAATAATTATAGTAATTATTTACAATAAATAATTATAGTAATTATTTACAATAAATAATTATAGTAATTATTTACAATAAATAATTATAGTAATTATTTATTATTCGAATAAAATTGCGGAATTGACAAGAACTACAGCATTGTCTTGTTTCGAACTTTTCGAAGAAACTGACCCAAAGTTTTTAAGTGAAGTTTGTTATTTTGGTACCAGGTGCTGAGTAGTACTACGTTTATAGGTAGATTATGTAAACACGGTTTTGCATCAACTATGTAGGTGACAATATCAAGTTAGTTTTGTTCAGTTTCCGTAAATCAAAGTTAAAATATTCACGACCATAACTTACGTACTTTTTACCATCTGCTACAACTTTGGAATTTATTGTGTAACCTATTAAAATCTAAAAACTTCGGAATTGGACAAAATCCAAGGTTTCCTGGAAAACAGCCAGAAACAATTAACCTTTGGAATAATGCCTTTGAATAATGATTTTCTGGTTTTTCTAACACGTTAGAAATAATATTGTAACCATGACTTTTAGTACCTACAGTTTTCGAGGTATATAATTATTAGGTATCAGTCAATTTCCCTCATTTAGTTAGTTTAACAAAAAAAATCTGACATTGGTCATAGGCAGTCATACAAGTTTTTGACGCATAGGCAACACAACTGGGCCATTGCTGCTGCTTTCTGAATTTGCTTGGAAACAAAATAAATGGAATGTGTGTACCTGGCTCAAACCGCGTAACTACTAATAGTTATGCTCTTAACACCTAATTCTTTTACAAATATCTAAATTTTTGAAACCAATCTCATCAATTTTTTACAAAATACTTCTAGGTGGACTTTCTATCTACTCTGTCTCACTTTCATGTGTCGATAGATTGATGCTAATGTTCATTATTAATATATCATTCTTATATACATATAAGTGTTTTTTTTCAAGCCAAAAAGCATTGAAATAGCGATCGCTCCCATTAAACAGTTTAACAAAATACACAAAACATCAAGCAATTACATTTTATCAATATTATATTTTTGATAAAATTAATATTGATACATTATATCAAAGACAGGTGTAAATTACACGGAAAAATATTCGAAAGTAACAGTAATAGTGTAAGGGTGTTAAAAAAGTTTAATAGACGTGTTTTATATGAGAAATACAATAAGGCGAGGTCATATTTCTACGTCATACTGTACAATACAATAAATTGTTCGAATAATGATTTTCAACAACATTATTCGAACTTCATACTAAAAAATCAGTTTAGAATAGCTCTTAATATTTTAAAATATAATAATACAACATTCAGTAATAATATTTAAATATGTAAATGTTAAAAGAAATATAGAAATATAACCTCACATTTACAATAATTTATTGGAAGAAAGGGCATCAACGTGAGAACTTAACCGAAGGTGCCTTAATTAACTTTACCATCACATTAAAGCATTTTACATACAATTGCAATACAACAATATCATTGGAATTATTAAAAATACGTATTATTAACACTAAAATCACTAGAAAACTATACACAACCGAAATTCAGACGTTCACAGGGGAAACGCAAAAAATTATGACTAAAAATTAAATTGACTTCGACGTTTGTGATATTTACCAATTGCTTTTGCGCTAACTAACACTATTTTTTATTTTGTATTTAGTGAATAATTTCAAAATTATTATTTTGCAGAAAATATTCTTTAACATTAAGTTATTTTGTTAAAACGCGTAACAAAAGAGTATACTGACTTGATTAAAATATTATATTGTAACACAGATTACCTTTCCACTTTT
The DNA here is from genome assembly GCA_963082995.1 of Noctua comes. Taxonomy (NCBI): domain Eukaryota; kingdom Metazoa; phylum Arthropoda; class Insecta; order Lepidoptera; family Noctuidae; genus Noctua; species Noctua comes. Next base: position 12,940,552 of record OY720288.1, read on the forward strand.
ATTTTGCAATTGCAATTATTGCGATTTAAAATTGACAAAACATTTAAGTATTAGATGTTGAAAATAATTAAGATTATTGAAGTAAATATATTTTAAGATAACAATCTGCTTTTATAATTTTGTTATAATTTATTTTACAAATTAATACAATGGCTTTCATTTATTCCCATAAAAAGCAATATTTTATTTTTACAATTAGGTACTTCGGATTAAACCTCCTTACAACACATAGTAAAACTATAAAGGCGTATCTAACTATCGGATCTCAAAATTATTCAAACACTTATTGTTATAATTCATCAAATTTAGTACACTAGATAATGTGCGTAGATTTTAGCGATATCATCTAACATATTCATCCAGTCTACGTGAATTATTCAAATAGGTATAATTAAGTGTATAAATAAAATAATTTGTTCAAAAAAATTGGTAGTTCACAATAATTATTGATCGAGGAAATGGTCGTGCATTTGTGATGAAAGCACGAGATTCCTCTTAACAAAGTGGATCCCGGCAATAGCCCTGGAAACACTCACATATTTCAAATAATGGGTAAAATTTCCAAAAGAAGCGTACAAGCTTTTGCATCAGAAAATTAATCCATAAAAAAGTTCCTGGGTTCAGATTTAAAAATGGAACTCGACTGGCGTATAAATTACTCTAGAATTTACGCAATATTCACAAGCCTTTTTGTTTTTATAATATAATTACGAGAAAATTATGCATCGCTTACAACCATGGGACATTCGAATCCGTTTTTGAAATTTTCGGATAAATAAAGGCGACGTTCAGGCTAGCAGAAAATTTCGGTCAAAAATGAAACGTCACAATGAAATAGAGAAACTAATTTCGATATAATTGATTAATGTATTCTATTTCGATGAGTATAATGGTACAGTATCGGTTCGGATCGGTATGGACAGTGTTAATGAATTTTTGAATAGTCGAGGCACGGGACGGAGAATCGATATCGCGTAGCGCGTGGCAAGGAATTCAATAATCTCGACGTATGTATATACTTTATGATCGTTTTATACATGTTTACTCAATTCTATTCGAGATTTTTTCTAACCAGATATCAAACCTTCAGTCAAGCTTTGGGTAATTTAGCTAACTAAAATATAATGTGCATTATTTACTCTCAAAAAAACTAATTTAGCTTACAACTAAAATGATATCAATGAATTGTACTGGTGGGATAACACTAATTATTATATTTTTTAGTCGATGTATTTAAACATTTTTTTTTTCATCAATATACTTTTTTCTTCTAAATATTTTCTATTTCTCGACTGTTTTTTGCCGTAACTAATGTTTCTCAAAATCAACGATTTAATAAAATTATTTCACTATTTTTGAACAGCTTGCTTTTATACATACTTTTTATATTATACAATACTTTTTATATTTTCAATATATTTTAACAGCACGCGTGCATTTTGACACATTAGCGTACGAGCATTAAAACCTTATTTATAATTACTATTAGGAGATAAAATTCTTTTATGACTAATATAAATCTTTTGTCGCGGTGATAACTTCTGTTCCATTAAAACCCTTCTGTATTGAGCAATAATTCTCCATGGAAGGTAGTTCGAAACCTAATTATAAAATAAATAAAAAACATTGCATAAATTGGCGCTCATAAAATGTTGGAAAATTTTATTATTTGAAAGAATTATTGTCATTTTAAGGTAGATGGGATTTAATTAATTATAATTATCTTTTGAAAAATTGAGTTGGTACGTAGATACTTTATTCATTATTCTTATTCAAAAATAATTAAACTAACGAAAACAGAAGATATCACCGCCAAAATATTCAGTATTATTTTTTTATTTCACAACGCGTTATAAAAAAAATCTTTCGCCCGTTTCCGACCTTTTCAAAGTCGTGCTTTCATACTGTGTCTATCCTACCTTCTCACTCTTGCACTCTTACAGAATAGAATGAGAGGAACAGCAATACTCAAGCGTGTTAAAATCACATGTCGAGCACAATATAGATCATTAAGAGTTTGTTCATATTGCTCAGCTCATCTCGTGATGCACTCTGTATCCAATGCCGCCTCTTCAGGAATCCTGTCATCTGAAAAGGAAAGAAAACAAAGCTCACTTTAAAATTATAAAAAATGAAAAAAAACAACTTGGGACATTTTAAGAAAAAAAATATTAAATCGATCCCAATAATTCCAAAAAAATGCGACTATCATAAAACCCGCACTCGGCCCGTTTGGTGGAATGGCCTAATCTTTCTTATCAAACCTATGTCCAAACAGTAAGACAATAGGCTAATTGAGCTTATACTCAAAATGCCACGGCTGCCAGAATTAAATACGTTGAGTCTCTGGACACAATCTTGAAGTATTAAAAACAAAGCTGAATTTGTATACAGTATTTTGAATCCAAACACACGAAGGTAAAGCAAATCTAAATACACACAAAGAGCGTTTACACAACTTTTGTGGGCTTTCGCAGCAGCTAAACTAAAAGCCTATTGATACAAAGGCATACAAGCAGTTGTGACATTAGAACATTATTTGGGTACTCCAGCCATTAAGGGTGGTGAGTGACTTCGAGAGTTTCCTCCCGTATAGGTTCGATATTTTCCGCTTTTCACACTGATGCGATGGGTACAAATAAGTTAGGCTTGAGCAAAACTTTCCACTTATTCTTACCAGTATGGTATTGATTAATTTATATCTTATGGATGAATGGGGGAAGGGAAAGCCAATGGAGCTAATTACTTTGTTTATAAAGAAAAAAAAAAATTGAAAATATAAAATAACCTGCTTACCTCCCTTAACATTTTTTGAAATTATATCTTAGTATACATACTTTAGATTATAAAGCCTGACGATCAATTTCGATAATTAGGAATAATAAAAGTACAAAGCGCATATTTTGAATAATTATTCCAAAATAATAATTATATTCACTGAAAATATTAGTGATAAGCATTAAGCTTTTATGTACGAGTAGGTATGATATTTAAATTTATTTTATATTGAGTATTGCATTAATAATGTGCGAAATTGTAAGTGCGCTAGCGTGTCAAACGAATTTGTGCCTTAAGCGTAAATTAATAAAGCTCAAGCCACCAGAGACATACCTCTGTGTTATATTCTTGTTAGTCACGTTAGGCGTTCACGAACGATGACTTGGTCCTGTCGGATACAGAGAATTCTTTCTTATAAGAATCTGAAGAACACGGGATTTATTTTCTAACCAATTATTTTTTCTTTTGAATGGATACCTTTTTAATAAGAGTTAATGGTCGTGGGGTACTGTTATTTAGTTTAACATATTTTTTTACACAACATGATTACTTTTATTTATATTATTTGAAGTTTATACGTTTGCTCGTGTTTTCGTGTCACGTAGCTTATCCAAAAATATAAATTAAACAGTACCTAATTCAAAAAAATGGTTCTTAAAATTCTGAGAAAGTAAAATTAGTCGTGCACTTACCCAGACAAAGAAGCAGAATTGGAAATCGGCGGACTATTGGATTCGAAGCCTTCCTTAGGCTTCTCATTAGCCAATTGCATCTTCAGCTGATGTCCGAAACACGCCAGATCCTCCCTGAACGTATCAGACCCTGGGGTCGTTGGCTTCTCATCATCTCCCGTAGCCATTGCCTCAGCATCACTTTTCAACGGCGCTTGTTCAGACTCTTCCTCAGTATTATATATCTTAAAGTACGCAAACGTCAAATATATCACCGAAATAATGAACGATGGTATTGGTATTGCCATAGCATACACCAGGTTTAAAGTATTCTGCCACATGTCTAGCTCAGTAATCACCAATCCAGGGTCGACACGGCTGTAGTAGCAAGTGTAGTTGTTTCCAATAGGTTTGTGCTTCGCGTAGAAGACCGTGCAGTTGAGGATAGGTGGATACCCACAGCCTTTCACGTTTGGAAACAGTCTGGCACCTGTAAAGTACCATTCGGAGTCGTTTCCTTGCAACCCAGTCGGTATAGCGTCTGGTAGATCCTCATCCAACAATTCTGGATATGCTTTATCAGCCGTTACCTCGTAATTTTCATATTCATAGTCTTTCCTCAACGCCCTCTCGTTTCTGATTAAATTGTCCATGTCAGTAGGAGTTACATTAGGGTAAATACCCAGTTTGTAGTTGACACGAATTTGAGTGCATTCAAACAAGTCTTTGGTGCAGCCTTCCCTGCATGATGCCCAGGAGCAGTTGCTGGCGCCAACGAGATGCTGCACCCCCGTCGTGACGCATAGTGCTGCGACTGGATCGAATTGCATGAATATTGTAGTAAATGCCGGTTCTATGACGAATGGTACGAGGAAGAGAAACGCAAAGAGGCTGAACGTTCCGAGTAGAACGAAAGTTGCTGTTGTGTAAAATAGAAGTTTCTCAGCGAAGGTTGGGGGTATAATTTCTTCGTCTGTCATGGTGTGGGAGCGCTACGGGCGACCATAGCGCTGTCTCAGCTCGCTTGTGTCATATCATTTTACATCCCATTTCAGTCTTTGAACGTTGTTTTGGATTTTTTGTAATTATTCACATATCTGTTGGTAGGACTGAGAAAGCTTTGATGAGACTTGGTTTCCTTAGATACCTATCATAAAATTAGTAACTATATCATTCAAACGATGAAGATGTTACAAACTTATCATTTTTCAAAAAGCATTGTATATGCGCTGAATTTCGCTTAGTATCGGCAGTATAAATGATTACAATGTCTAATTTGAAATGAATAAATAATAAAGTTAGTTCTATTAGATACAATGTACTAAGACTCTTCACCTAAAATTTATATAAGCTGAACTAACAAAGAAAACACCCACTACCTAACTATTCCTAGAATGTAGGCAAACCAAATAACGTGATAGGCATTTGACATTCGGCAGCACATTCCGAACATCAACAAGCGTAACTACGGTGCGGTCTAGACTGACAGACGGCAATAACTGCGCCTTGGTATGGTCTGACTAGCAGCTGTGAATGAGGAACGAAAAGTTGTGTAACAAGGGATTTGGCAAACCAGTTTCAATGAAACGGTAGATTTTGACCATCTGCTCCGTAACCTTGGCTTGCGTTCTTGATCCCAAAACAGAGAACTTTCTGACGCCTGCTATGTTTTTTTTTAATACTAAATAGGCTTTTCTTTTTTTTTTTTTTTTTAACGTGGTAAAATCATCAAATGAGTCCTCCCACCCAGGGCAGAGCGGGAGGGACTGTCAGACTTGTACTGACTAAAATCCACGGTGTCCTTCAGTAGCCCTTTATGTTCCAGGGTCACGGTAATTCTATGAGTCCCGCGACCCCGGCAGGCTTTGGCCCTCTAGAGGGGGGGCCCCGTCATTATGCTGACACTCTTTGAGGCGCGCGTGGAACACAACGCGCCGTCGACCCGGGCATGGTCCATGGTCGGACAGCGAGTCGCCCATTACTCGCCGCCCGCATGCCCGCGATACTAAATAGGCTTGCGTTTGTCTGTAACTTGCCTGATGTGAAATGGCTAGGGTGGAGCACGCTTGCCTAAAAAAAACCGATTCACTTGAACTTTGAAGAGATCCAGATTATAATGATCGGGATTTACTAGACACGAAGACAAAAATAGAAAATTGCTATAGATGACGTAGATATGAGTATCAATATAGGTCGCTTGTAGGACTAAAATCATTAAAGCAAGCATCGAGGCTTAGAATTGAGGTCTGTACTCTGTAGCAAGATTTTTTCTAAGAAGTTTTAACAAATCATATTTTCCGAGACGCTCCAAAACAGCTTAAGTAAAAAAGAGCTGCTCATGAAAAAACAGCGAGAACATTAAACAAATGAGGCGCGGAAACTGGCACCATACACACACTAAAACCGGGACGCCAGACTGTCTGGCCAGCAATCCAGTATCTAGATATCGATTTGGGCTAGACTTAGCATTCACAATATTTACTTTAAGCTGTAACATTGTTTGATACGTAAACCTGTATTAGAAGCTTCTGAGCTATTTCATTCATTATATTATATCTAGCCCACATTGTCCCACCGCTGGACAAATGCCTCCCTTCACTCCTCCCAAAGCTCACGCTTCTGTGCTACTTTTTTCCAATTCTCAAGCAAGACATCCAGTTCGTCATTGAAAGTTTATTTTTCATTTACAATGAATTAATATATATAATTATAATAAATATGTATTAGTTTATTTTATTTGTATATGTATTAGTATCATTATAAGTGCTTAAATAAGTTTTCGAAAGCAAGAAGTTATTTTTATGTATTTATTTTGTACCCTATCACAATGTTTTCTTATTTAACCCGAAGGTTGACTGATAGAGAATGCCTTGTGGCATTTAGTCCGCCTATGTATCACTATTGTACATGAAGTTTAAATAAATCATTATGGTTAAATTGAATCAATTTATTATATGAATTACTGGTTAATTTCACTTCCCATGGGTGTCTTATGATGAGGCTACTGAAGTGTTATCAGGAGTTAATAAAGTTGAGTTTCACTTAGTATTCGCTCATTTACATGTAACCTTAACTGCAGAAACCGATCTAGTTTATTTATGAGCAAGTGCTGACAATAAATTTAATTTGAACAGCACCATAAAACCTAAAAAAACCTAACCTAACCTAACGCACTCCCTAGTCTCCTTGAAAATAAGTAAAACAAACTGTGTTATAAGCAGCAGGCGATGCTTGGAGATTTTTATAAAGGACAAAAAAAAAAGTTAGTAAAATAGTCAATAAAAAAAGTCAAATAAATGGTAAATTAGTAATAGTAGTAGTTGAAATAAATTAGTCTGGAATAGAACTGGTGTTACCTACAAAGCTTGCAAAGTAAGCAAGCTGAAGTTGCATAGGACTGATCATGTTTTTTGAAGGACTAATGGGAAATGGAACAAACGAGTCTTGGGCTGAAGATTGCGTATGGCAAGCTTATTGTGGAACGTCCCAGCTAGATGGGATTGCGAATGGAATGGGAGTGTGGTACGCCACAGCTAGATGGACTGACTATCTGAAAATGGTGGCTGGGACAGACTGGCTGTAGAAGGCGAAGAACAAGACGTTGTATCGCAGCTTGAGGTAGGTTGTTGTGAACGCGTGAACTGATATAAAGGGTGTAAATAGACCCTTAGCATAAAAGAAAGGCACTTGTTCTCCCCGTCTTTGCAATATTTTTTTTTGTTCTAGACCATACCTGGGAACCTTCTAGTTACGGAGATATTGGGGGTCAAACTTCTAACTTTTTCACAAGTTTTTTTTAAAATACATGTTTTTAATGTAAGATTTTTACTTTACACACCTCCACGGCCCCCGTACTATTCAATCCATCCATCAGCACAATGCTTTGAGTGCTTTCCATCGAGTCCTACCTTAAAACGTGATTATTCATCCCAAAAAAAAAAAGTCGATTCCCAGCAATCATTTTTGCGTAAAGTTACTTAGTTTGATGTACAGAATGCTCGGTTGACGGATAAGTGAAGGGTCTGTTTACACCCTGTAGTTTGAATGGATATATTTAACGCGCTTCCTAATTAGTGACAGGATGAATAACAAAACGTTGTTTTAAAAACTTCGTAAACGTCCAGGTGATGTAAAACTATTCAGCAGTTACAGTTAGAAATTACACGTTGTTTAAATGTCTATCAACGGAAAACAAATCGACTGCCCTAATTGACGTCCTTAACACAAATGGGCTTTGGAACACACTAACCATAAACGTGTACGTATTTCATGTCCGTCGGTAAAAGGTATTATGATTTATTTATCACTGCCCTTTAGATTAAAAATATTTTAAAATTCATTCCAGGCATTTGCCTTTATTATTCATGGAAATACCCTGAACTTATCGCTGTAGGCCATTAGATTATGAATTTTATATCACCACGTCAGTGCGTGTCAAGATTCCGTGTCTAAATGGGTAGGTACAAGAATAAAAATATTTCGTCTTAAATATTATTGAATAATAAATTATTATTCATAAATAATTATTTAGGTATCAGAAATAATAATTATTTAAAAAAATAATTTATTTTTAAGTCATTATTTCTAAATCATGTTCATGCCTATTATTTTTGTGTGCGCAAAAAAAAAACCTTGTAATCCTGCTTGGAGAGGCTTATGTCAGACAGCAGAATTTGATAGGCTGATTGATGGCACTTAGGCGCGACCGGAAAACACTGTCGAAAAATATAAAACTACCTACGTATAGGTTATACATATCGATTACAATCCGTTGTGGAGAAAGCAAGTAGGTTTTAGGTATTTTGTTTGTCGGCTTGCTGATCGATAGATACCTCCATTTTAGTCCAAGCCTATGTTCTACTACTAGTTTGCCTCTGGCTAGAGGCTTTACACTCAAGACACCCACAGGGTAGTCCAGTTAAGCAGAGGCCAACCTCATAAGTAGACCTGCGAGATGCCATTACCAAAAAAAAACTACGACTGAGGTCGTATTTGAACCTTTTTTATTGTATAAATTTAAGTTTTTTTAATTATTTTTTTTGTTTGTTGTGTGCACTTGTGGCATGTGCCAAATAAATATGTTTTCTTTCTTTCTTTCAATTATTGAGGAAAATAATAATTACAAGGCATATAATAAATTCTAAAAATTAATTTACTGCACAAAAAAATTTTGATTCAAGACAAACTTCTGAAAACGTATCGTAAGCTATACGAAATAAAGTTCAGATTCCAATCAAAAAACTTCTGCTGCAGGGGTTGACAACCTTTTTTCGCAAATTTAAGAAATGCCAGCGGAAATATCAAAATTGAGATGGAAGCTTAAAATGCTTTGTCATTAAGTGCAGAGCTGTTTGTGAAACTAAAATGACTGAATCATATGATTTTAAAATATACCTACTACAAATATAAATGAGATGTCTGTGCCAACACAAAGCAGTTAATTAAAGAGTATTATTAAACAAAGGCCACAAACCAACAATGCAATAACATTGTTGTATTGTTTCAACATAAATAAAAATAAACATGAATTTTTAATCAGTTTTCGTTCATTTTCGGAGTTTAAAATAATCATTATCATAAAACCATTATATAAAGATGCCAATTAGCTCCATAATCGTAGTTGACGCAATGCAATTAAAAATATGCAATTAAAATTATACTAACCAATTTAATTTTGACAATTTTATCGGAAGCTCTCGTAAACTAGAGAGATTACTTGACTCTTGACTGTAAGGGCTCTTACACATAAACACGATACAACGTCGCATTGTGCTACGACGCGGCAAAGACAAAACAAAACACTAAAGATTTTTTTTTTTTTTGAATGAAACTTTGCCCCACACTAGGAATTTCTCCTGTATCGTGGGTGCGTTTACAAACATTTAAATTCACATACACAAACAGCCAGACCCGAAACAACTACCTGTAGGCCATACATTTCGTGCGGAAATCGAACCCGCGACACGAAGCGCAGCAGTCAATTGCTCAGCCACTGCGCCAACCGTGCCGACAATTTATCCGCGTCGTAGCACGATGCGACGTCGTATCGTGTTTATGTGTAAGAGCGCTAACTGTTAATCTGCGTCGTCACAATGATGGGCAAAGGCCTTTCTACATGAATTCCAGTTCTTTCGAGCCAGATCAAGTTAAAGATCGCTTTTAGCGATAAGACCGCCCATTGTGTCACCCTATGTGATTTTTTTTCTTTTATGTTAATTGAAATTTGTCTACCTATCTATCTATCCATGTGATCAGTGATAACATAGATGAAACACGAAACAGCTTGGAGACGATTACTCTTAGTCTTCAGAGCTTATATGGACTCGTCTTTGGTTTAAAATTGGTAGTACCGTTAACCAAGTAACTTTACCCTTTCATTTCATTAAATCATTGTCAAAATGCACGCCGTAAGGTAGACTGTAGCCGATCTCATTAATTTATGTACAACACCTAATCTGTACCAACTTTCATAGCAAATAAATTCTGATTCTGATTCTGAAAAACTAGGAAAAAAAAAAATTACCTCTTATGAATATGAAAAAAAACCTTTTAACTCAATTACGAAGGTAGCCTTAAGAATATTACCTACAGCTAAATCGTAGTTAACTTAAGCACGTCATACCTCCGCTTGCTCTGACAAGTTAAGCCTGAACAGGTTAAGATTCTAAGGCTTCTCTTGAAGCTCACAAGCTTATTATTAACATACTTCTTGGATTTCTGTTATTTAATACTAGCGCAAGACTAGTTTGCGAATTTAGCTTGACTTTGACTTCAAAAGAGGGGGTATCATTTTCGGCTAAATTTCGTGCCTAGCAAACAAAAGGGGCTTGGATGATTTTTGAATAAAGCCTGGCCGGCTTAACATCCGCCATTTAATTTTTTTTTTCAAATAATTATGCGGTCACGCAATACCGATATTAATCGATAGTTGATATCAATATAAATAAATTTTGATAGAGGTAAAATGTTCTAAAGTGTCACGTTTCCGAGATATGAGCTATCAAAGCTAAAGTCCATTCACTGATGGCATCTTCAGCACAACTTTGATAGCGTATATCTCAGAAACGTGACACTTTAGAACATTTTGTCTCATACAAAACTTGTTTGGATTGATGCGAGGTTGCGATTGATACAGGTTTTATGGGTGGCTTATCAAATCAAAGTTGATGTGAACAAAACGACGACGACATTTTTTTGTTCATGAAAGTAAATATTTGTTTTAAATAATCATGCTTCTATTTATAAAAACAATTTAAATACTCAAAAAATGTTTATGCCGTAAAGACCCAAATCTCTTTGCCCAGATTAAAAAAAAAACACCACCGACTGTAGAGTAAGGAATAGTTCTGTTGAAATTTTTATTTCCGCACGTGTGCGGAAAAATGTTAAAAATCCACGTGTGTGAAATACATTGCATGTTGAACCTAATCGAAGTCCGATAAGAACCAGTTTTCGAGACAGTGTATTGAAAATAATTATGCAAGAAAAAATAAGAAAAAAAAAATGCTCATTTCTCAAATTCTACTTCTTTTTTGTTATTCATACTAAGAAATCTGTCCATAGCTTTATATCCCCAAAGAAAACCACCACCGATAGCAAAAACAATTCCTCCAGATAAAAAAAGCCTTAAGAATGGCGTAGAAACGTAACGGGAACACCATTTGTAAAGCAGAAACATAGACGTCATAGCATCGTCGTCGTAGTGTGTCATTGAAGCGGACGGAACCGTGGTCTGCCATTGTTTATCTTGTATCTACATCGTTGTGGGGTAGGCGGACGTGGTGGTGGTATTGTTTAAGCATAGTATTTTTTATCCAAGAATTTTGATTAAAATGAAAATAACCTCAGAAATGTGGAAGAGGTATGATTGAGGGTTTTTTGGGTTCCGTACCAACGGGACCCTATTACTAAGCCTTCGCTATCCGTCCGTATGTCTGTTAGCGGGCTGTATCTCATGATCCGTAATAGGTACACATTTGAAATCTTCACAAAATGTGTATTTCTGTTGTCGCTCTAACAACAAATAAAAAATAAAAATAAATGACTATTACGATACTGCGGAACCTTTCATGCGCGAGTCTGACTCGCATTTGGCCGGTTTTTAATCCATATGGTTTACATAAGTGCTCGTTGGTGTAGTAGACGCAAGCGCTACTGATGGACATGAGGTCTTGGGTTCGATTCCCAGGTTGGTGAAAGAGTTATTGGGTTATCCGTCAGGAATTTCTCGGTAAGCAACCTGGAGTTCGGGTATGTGCCCAGTGTGTGGATGTACTTTAGAAAAACCTCTGCCTAAGCCTTTAGGATATACGGCGCGTTCCTGTTCCACGCGTGCCACAAAGAGATGTCAGCAACAATGTAGGGGTCTGCAAGCCCATGCCTGCCAGGGCTGCGGGACTGTTCGAAAGAGATACCGTGGCCCTGGAACACAAAGCGGAAAGAAGGAACATGGATGGGTTTTAGTCAGTACAAGTCTGACACTCCCTTCCGCTCCGCCCAGAGTGGGGGGGGGGGGGTCATTTGATGATTTCCCATCCGGAAAAAAAAAAGCCTTTAGGATGTCAGGCGTGGTAATGTTAAGTATGTTTACCACATTGATATTTTAGCTGTACACAGCAAGGAAACTTTCTTACCAAAGGTGTTAGCACACCAATCGATCGATCGATCGATAGTACAATGGATAAGTCGACGTCAATCGATGTTGTTTTTTTTTTAATCTTCTTATTTATCGTGTGGTTAGTGCCAAACCTGGTGTCAGAGTTTTATGCCGCCCATGGGCCTCTGACTTGGCTTTACATGCTGTCGAGAAATATCTCTCAGGCATGCTGGTTTCCTCACGATGTTTTCCTTCACCGAAGCAAGTGATAATTATACAATACGCACATGTATCCGAAAATCAGAGGTGCATGTCTTGGGTTCGAACTCGAGACCTATGACTTGTCAGTCCGACGGTCACACCACTAGACTATCACTGCTATCACTGCTTTTTTTTAATAACCGGTGTAAAATTTCTAAGTGGCTCAGAATGCTGTACTGAATACGTGGTAACAGTTTTCGCTTCGGTGTCCCTTTCACCCCGTATTATTACAAGCAGGGTTCAACCCGAACAGGGATGTTTCCTGAAAAAATCTAATTAGTCCGTCAGATAGATTTCCAAAAAATATTGGACACGTATTTTTTCTTTTTTCACGAAAACTAAAAATTAAAACGTCATACTTGTAAGTAAAGTGTACAGACTTTTTACCGAAAAGTGACGTCACAGGCCGGGGACTCATGATCTTTGATGCGTTTTATCTTCGTAAATTTTTATTGATTTGATAAAATAAAAATACGTATCCAATATTTTTCGATAATCTAGCTGACGGACTAAATAGACTCATATTTTTTTTACACAGGAAACATCCCTATTGATTGTCAAATTCTAAATTAACGCGAGCGAAGCCGGGGGGGCAAAAGCTAGTAAATAATAAACGAAACACGATTATAGCGAGTAGTACCATCTGTAATAATCTTTTCTACTGAAATTTAACATCTTAAATCAATTGAATGATGAGGAATGGTCACCCATCCATGGACTGACCTTGGCTAGCGTTGCTTAACCTTGAGGATCGACCCTTGGGACTATTATTATTTAGGACTTAGAAAAAGAATGAGTTTCTTACTAATATTATATTGCGAGGATGGATGGATGGATGTTTGTAACTCTTTCACGCGAAAACTACTAAACAGATTAGTATGAGATAGTTTTGGCGAAGGAAAACATCGTGAGGAAACCGGCATGTCCTAGAACCAAAAATTCGAAGACATGTGACATCTACCAACCCGCACTGGGCCCGCGTGGTGGATTATAGTCCATTACCTCTCATAGAGAGGAGGCCGTGTGTCCCAGCAGTGGGAACATTATAGGCTGATTATGCTTATGCTTATTATATTTTATAACCTGGATTATCACGTAGGATAATTTTATCCCGGTAGTACGATCCCGTGGGATAATTACCGAACTCCATGCGGGCGAAGCCGCCGGCATAAGCTAGTTGATCATAAAGGCACATAATTATAAACATTAGTTAAACGAGGCTAGTAGGTTTCAAATCTACTGAATTCTCAAAAAATATCGTAGAAAAACAAAGATCTCATCATCTGCCTAGCCTTTTCCCAACTATGTTGGGGTCGGCTTCCAGTCCAACCGGATGCAGCTGAATATCAGTATTTTACACGGAGCGACTGCCTATCTGACCTCCACAACCCAGTTAGTACTAGGTAATAAGATACTGGTAGTCAGACTTTGAGCCACTGACTACCCGTAACGACTGTCAAAGATCTACAAATGACAGACGGGACCAACGCAACGGCTTAACGTGCTTTCCGAGGCACGGAGGAAACTCGGCATGTAATGGGTGGTCACCCATCCACAGACCAACCTAGGCAAGCACGGCTTAACCTAAAGATCGATCCGAGCTGCTGTTGTTATAGCCACGAGCTCCTCCGAAAAAAAAGATCTAATATTCTGAAATAGCCAATACCGAGCGAGCTAGTGGGATCAATGCTTGTCCCCTTTTTATATGGTCTGAGGTCTTTGCCCTGCCGTGGTACGAGTACCCACCCTCCAGGCTCATATTATGTAAATATGGACTTTATAGATGAATACGTTTGAAGGACCATATCTTCACGCCTGTACTGCCCTAAGGGTAAGGCAGACAGGTATACAGTAACACAATTCTCTTGTTGTTTTTAAGTATGCAGGATTTTATCAGAACATTTTTCAAAACATATTGAACTGACAGTAACATACTAAACCTAAGTTAACAGTTCTATTAACATTTTTCGAGTGTGTATTGTTTTCGGGTTATATTCCTGCAGTAATCTAGTTTATACAGGGTGCAAACAGACCCTTCACATAGCCGTCAACCAAGCATTCTGTACATCAAACTAAGTAACTTTACACAAAAAATATTGCTGGGAATAGACTTTTTTTTTGGTGTGAAAAATCACGTTTTAAGGTAGGACTCGATGGAAAGCACTCAAAGCATTGTGCTAATGAATGGATTGAATAGTACGGGGATCGTGGAGGTGTGTAAAGTAAACATTTTACATTAAAAAAATGTATTAAAAAAAAAAACTTGTGAAAAAGTTGGAACTTTGACCCCCAATATCTCCGTAACTAGAAGGTTCCCAGGTATGGTCTAGAACAAAAAAATGATCGCAATGACGAGGAGAACACGCACCTTTCAGATGTGTTAAGGGTCTATTTACACCATTTATAATACTACTGGGTTGTGGAGGTCAGATAGGCAGTCGCTCCATGTAAAATACTGGTATTCAGTTACCCTAACATAGTTGGGAAAAAGAATGGGCAGATGATGGTGAGTCTAGACATTAAAACACTGTAATCATCACTATACTTCTTGGTTCATCTACCTACGACTTGATTCGTCAGCATAAAACGTCAATAACTGATTTCAAAAACTGATAAAAGGGTAGTAATCCTTTTTATAGTACATAATAATAAAACTTCGTTACCAACAATATAAAAAGCGTGCGTATAAAGTTAATCAAAAGAGGTCTTTAATCGCATAACCCTTCATTTCAACACACGCGTACTTTTATGCTAATCGAAGCCTTTCACACCTACTTACACTGGTATATCAATAGTTTTATATTAATAAACTAGTATAGAATGACCCCTGAAAACTTAGACCTTTTTTGTACCGTTAAAAGCACTATTACATAACCTAACCTCAAACTACACGGCTTGACGTCACACGCCACTAAAACAACGGAACAAACTCGAATAGAAACACGAAAATGTATAACAAACATGCAATCGAAGAGAATTCGAATAATTCTGTTTAGATATTTCAATTATAACTCGAATAAAACAAATTCTAAGTTACATAATTTTGAGCAAACAATCTCATTTTAATTGAAAATGATTTTAGTAAATTTAATACAGAATTAAAACGAGAAAATACGCGAAGAAATACCTTACCAGACTGACATAATGCAGTAATGACTTGATTGTATTTTTCAGGCGTTTTTCTTATGAAATATCAAGTTATTTATTGAAATATCGACTGCATCACTTAATATATTGCTAACGGTAATTAAATGTATCGTGTAGACTATAAATAAAGGTCTAGATATTCATTTAACCAGCCTCATTAAAGCTCGTATCTCACTGTTACCATTTGAAACAAAACACGTTGAAGAAAACAATATGTTGAAAAACACTGTAGTATTTTGACACTATATCATTATGTTCTGGGTTGAAAAACGTATATTTTGGAAAATTCTTTTTTCTTTGACGTCTGTTTTTCGTCAGACGTCGACGCGTTCCCGCGATTCGAATACTACTGGGCGCAGGTCGTCCCTGTCGGCCTCGTAACCACCTCGAAACTATACGTAACACATAAAAAACCTATAAAAACCACCATTAAACATACCCCTAAGTATTACTAAAAATACAAAAAATATCGTCAAATATTTTCAAAAAAATTTAATCAATAATTCGTTTTTACACTCAATTTAAATGAGCAAAAATGATTTTGTATAAATAATTCAATAATAATTTTATATTTTTATTTAATGGCTTTTTAGTTTTTGTTTTTTATTCCATTTTTGAATTATTTTGGCGCTCTGTTGTAGTTATTGGAGTGCGCGCGTCGCTTTGTCGGGTCGATACAGCGGTATCATGTGTTCCAACAGTGTACGGCGACAGACAGTCTTGTTTTACAATTCTGAGGTCCCAATGCTGAATGTTATTAAGATTACTTTTCCTTGTACTCTGAACAACCATTTCTATACAATTTTAAGAGGGAAACGTGTCTGTATGGCATACAAGTATGGACGTTATGTTCTGGCTTGAGTGTTTCGGGAATAGCGCTGGAAATGTTCGGTTACTTTGTCTTCTTGACAGTATTTCGAGTGCAATGAATGACGCTTTTACGTTTTATGGGTTAATGACTTCTGTTTGGGGTAGGTTGATAGTAACATAAAAGTTGAAAAATAAATTAGAAGAAAGTTCTAAGTTCTTTTTAATTATAATAAAGACATTACGAGGTTACGAAAATAAAGAAATACAATTTTTTGTGAGGTAAATAATTTATGTTTTCTTAACTTTAGTTTTACAATTTTTGTATTCATATGCCATTTTGATACAATGAACCAAATTGAGAATTACCTAGCTTATTTTTAGAGCTACAACATAATAATTTCAATGGAGCTGACAAAGAATTTAATCTGACCCATTAAAAATACTGGAGAAGCTCTTCTATATCCTGGCATTACTTGGCATTGTGCCAGGTAGTGTTCTTAAGGAGTGGGTCATGCCTTCTTACAAGAGATTACGACCAGCCAGCTTTTGTATGTTTGTGACTGTAAATAACCTTAGGGAATATCTGGATTTTGGCTGGGCCTAAGGTAGATAGGGTTTCCCTGTGTAAAATGTACATATATATTAATATGTTTTTTTTCTTCACAAAGATCATAATTACAGTTAAAATAAATATAATTGTAAGAATAACGTTTTAACAAAATGCATAATATAAAGGGTGTAAATAGACCTTTAACACATCCGAAAGGCACTTGTTCTCCCCGTCTTTGCGATAATTTTTTTTGTTCTAGACCATACCTAGGAACCTTCTAGTTACGGAGATATTGGGGGTCAAAGTTCTAACTTTTACTATTTTTTTTTTTAAATACTTGTTTTTAACCCCGTACTATTCAATCCATCCATCAGCACAATGCTTTGAGTGCTTTCCGTCGAGTCCTACCGTATAACGTGATTCTTCACCCCAAAAAAAAAAGTGGGTTCCCAGCAATAATTTTTGCGTAAAGTTACTTAGTTTGATGTACTGTACAGACTGCTTGGTTGACGGCTATGTGAAGGGTCTGTTTATATCCTGTATAGGGTAACTGGTAATTAGTGACCGATACTTAAATACGTGATTGTACTCATGATAACAAACAACTTTCCCAAAAGAAACATTTTTTTTAATACTCATACACTTTTATCCTAATAACACGACAGCCGTATGAAATCACGAGCGCGGGTGCTCTGCCTACCCACTGTTGCACGGTACGATAGTAATGAGACAGAACGGCGTCACGCGGCTAACAGCTGATAGGTCGGTAGGTGATACAGTCTTGAACTAGTAAATAATAAGATCGATTATGAGTGTTTTAAGCTTTCACGGTTTACAACTAAACTTATACTGTCACTTACGGGATATCTTCCGTGATACCAGTCAACCCGCCATGGCGATCATGGCGCTTGCAACAGCGCCGAAATATTGGGAGCTCAAAATAATGAACAATCACGGAAGATATCCCGTAAGTGACAGTATAAGTTTAGATTATGAGTATCTGGAAGTTATAAGTCAAATGATATTTATCGTCTTTTAAGTTGAGAATGCTAAGGGGAATGTGTGGTGTAAGGCAATTGGATAAAATAAAGAATGAGTACACAAGAGGAATTCTGAAAGTGGCGCCGGTGACTGAAAATTTGTGTGGTAATCGATTATCGTGATGTGGACATGTGATGCCGAGGAATGAGTAAAATGTTGAGTATGAATGTAGATGGCTATAAGAGTAGAGCAAGACCAAAGAAACGATGGATGAACTGTGTGAAGGATGATATGGCTAGAAAGGAGGTGTCTGACGAGATGACGAGTAATAGAGAGGTGTGGAAAAAGACATGCTGCGCTGACCGCAAATATATTTTTTAAACTATTATCGTTTATAGGAGCGGTGGTCCAATGGTTGCGGCCCCGACTTACGAGTTGCAAGTTGTGAGTTCGAATCGGTTCAGTACATCAGCGAACATCATGAGGATAACAGCATGTCCTAAACATAGACGTGGTGAATTTATAGTGCAATATCTCTTGTAGAGAAAGGACCTCTTTCCCAGCAGTGGGATTATCATCATTCTCCTGACCTTATCCCAATTTGTTTGGGGTCGGCGCAACAGATCTTTCTTCATTCATATTTCTCTATTGCTCGTCATCTCAGCAGTCATCTCCTTTCTTGTCATATCATTCTTCAATTCTTCTCAAAATAAGTTTATCCATCGTTTCTTTGGCCTTCCTCTACTATTTTAGCCATCCACATTTATACGCAAAAACTTTATAGGTTACCATTAGGTGGTCGTTATACAGGGTGTAAACAGACCCTTCACATATCCGTCAACCAAGCATTCTGTACATCACACTAAGTAACTTTACGCGAAAATTATTGCTGGGAATCGACTTTTTTTTTGGGGTGAAAAATCATGTTTTACGGTAGGACTCGATGGAAAGCACTCAAAGCACTGTGCTGATGGATGGATTGAATAGTACGGGGGTCGTGGAGGTGTGTAAAGTAAAAATGTTACATTACCAACATGTATTTAAAAAAAAAACTTGTGAGAAAGTTGGAACTTTGACCCCCAATATTTCCGTAACTAGAAGCTTCCCAGGTATGGTCTAGAACAAAAAAATGATCGCAAAGACGGGGAGAACAAGTGCCTTTCGGTTATGTTAAGGGTCTATTTACACCCTTTATAATTGTTTATAAGTATAAATAAATTGTTGCATGCCAATTGGTAGAATGTACCAGGAATTTTTTTTTTTTTTTTTTTAACGTTGCCCCACACTAGGAATTTCTCCTGTATCGTGGGTGCGTTTACAAACATTTAAACTCACATACACAAACAGCCAGACCCGGAACAACTACCTGTAGATCATACAAATATTTGTTCCGTGCGGGGATCGAACCCGTGACACGCAGCGCAGCAGCCGATCGCTCAACCACTGCGCCAACCGTGCCGTCTACTACTGTAACAACTCATGTATGTACCTACATTCAATGCAAATAAATTATTTCTATTCTATTCTAATATTATGCTTATGCCAAGACAAGGATATCTTAAGCTTCATCTCGATTCCCTTCAATCGTATGATCCTTAACCACTAACGAACAAAACATCCATTTTATGATTATTACTATGCCAATATAAATGACATCTCTAAGTAAGCCTACACCAGAATAGGTCATAAACCCATCATAAGACATTATATAGCTCGTAAAGCGTGCTTTAATTTCGCTCGGAACGCTTAGAAATGCAGCTGAAGCAAATTGTCTGAGTTTTTTGTAGGTGAAATGCAAAATCCTGAAGTGGGTTGTAAGTTTGTTTCTTTGTTTATTATAGCGGTATTTTGTGATGTTACATGTGACATAAAGGCTTCCATATTTATATATATGTTTTTTTTTTTCTCTTTTTTTGTTTTGGGGTTTTTGTCTAAACAGCTATGTCAACCCCATCGTGCCTATTAACATTGTCACATTAAACGTTATTATTAACACTTAAACTACAAACAAACAGTTATACAATTATATAAAACATTTGTGGTACAAGTCACCGATGAAGGACTGTTGTTAAATGACTCAACTTTTTGGCACCTTCGGAAGTTGGTTGGAATAAAATTGATTGTACTAATCCTACGTCAAGCCTATTTAAGTCTAATATATATTTATAAATAACAAGTCTTCGTTTTCGTGTGGTTAGTGCCTAACCCGGTGTAAGAGTTTTTATGCCGCCCATGGGCCTCTGAAATGCCGTTGTGAAATATCTCTCAGCCATGTTTGAATACCTCACGATGTTTTTCTCCACCGAAGCCAGTAATAATTATAGAATACGCAAATGAATTCCAAAAATCAAAGACAATAGCAAGATTTTTTTAGTTTTATCTCTCTGACAAAACTAACTGTAAATCTAAGTAAATGAAGCGTTTTTTAACAATTCATACAACTCTGAACTCAGTTTATTATTAACACGGAATTCTGAAAAAACAGGTTCAACACCCTGATAGGTTTGTTTTCAGTAATTGCTTTGCCGTGACTTCTGAAAAACTGTAATTACAGCTGTGACCCATTTCTGAATTACATGCAATGCAACTGAAAAATGAAAAACGTTTAGTACTCTTTGTAGTAGGTTCTTACTTATGTTTTATCACTACAGAGTATGAAACAAAGTCGCTTCCCTCTGTTTGTCCCTATGTATGCTTATATCTTTAAAACTACGCAACGGGTTTTGATGCGGTTTTCAGTAATAGAGAGACTGATTCAAGTGGAAGGTTTATATATATTTATTCCTATCCCATTCGTTCTACCTGCTGAAAATCTCCCACCCGGACATGAGTTGCCATGGCTGACCTGGAAGTCTTTAAATAGACTCCGGACCCAGGTTGGTCGCAGCAAGGAAAACCTGCTCAGGTGGAGATTCATAAATGACTCTGCCCTGCAGTGTAAATGTGGTGCTGTTCTGCAAACGATGGGGCACTTAATATCGTGTCCTGCGTGTTCTGTTGTTTATTTACTTCAGGAACTGATGAACGCTACCGAAAGCTCCAAACTAGTAGCTCAGTTCTGGGCTGACACAATTTAGATTGCCATCGACACGCTAAGAAGAAGACTCGTGTGAAGCCGGGACAGGTCGCTAGTGTTTGTATAAAGAAGGGTTTTATACCTCATTCAAAAGAGGATGACCAAAGAAACGAGGCATGAATTGGGTGCAAGATGACATTGTTGCTAGGAAAACACCCAAACATGCATTATTTTATTTGTTTTTTAGGAAGATTTGTTCAATGTGGTTGGCTTTTTAAGTAAGGGAATACCAAAGATATGATGGTTGATTAGTATGAAAGTTGATATGTGTTGAATGGAGGTGACTTGATAGAAGACGGGAAATATAAATGTAGGTGAGGAGCTCGTGGCTAAATAATAATAACCCCTCAGATCAATCTCCAGGTTAAGCCGCGTGCCTAGGTTGCTCGGTGAATGGACGACCACCCATTACATACCGAGTGTCTGAAAGCACGTTAAGCCATCCTGTTGGCCTCGGTTGTCATTTACTAAAGGTATCGTATTACCCAGTACTAACTGGGTTGTGGAGGTCAGATAGGTAGTCGCTCCATGTAAAACACAAGTATTCTGCTGTATCTGGTCAGACTGTAAGACGACCCCAATATAGTTGGGAAAAGGCTAGGCAGTTGATGAGGAGAGATGCAGGTATGGGAGAAGAAGACATGCTGCGTTGAGCACATTTACATTGGGATCTTCTTCTTAGCTTCTTAAAGCAGAAGCCGAAGAATGATAGCAGTAATTACATAATGGTATCGCTGGGTAAGGAAACACTGCTACATACGTAGCCAACAAACTTCTTTGACTACAAGCATCATCATCATCTGCCTGCCTTTTCCCAACTATGTTAGGGTCGGCTTCCCGTCCAACCGGATGCAGCTGAATACCAGTATTTTACATGGAGCGACTGCCTATCTGACCTCCACAACCCTGTTAGTACTAGGTAATACGATACCCCTTGGTAAAACTGGTTGTCAGACTTTTTGGGCCACTGACTACCTGTAACGACTGTCAAATATCTACAAATGACAGCCGGGACCAACGGCTTAACGTGCTCTCCGAGGCACGGAGGAAACTCGGTATGTAATGGGTGGTCACCCATCCACAGACCAACCTAGGCAAGCACGGCTTAACCTACAGATCGACCCGAGCGGCTGTTATTATTTAGCTTTGACTACAAGCACAGGAGTTTAATAAACAGAATAAGTTTCAACCTATAAAGATTTCCAAGTTTCCCTACTTAATAAAGTGCATGAGATCCCTCGGGAATCCCAGTACAGTAGCATTAGCTAAGTGATTAACTTACTGGAAAACTATACTCTTTTGGCAGCAACAGCATATAGGTACTTTTCCATATAGGATATCGTAATAACCCGATTAAAATCTCTATACGGGTAACCTTTTCCGTCCCTGCATTTAGAACGTCGCGTCGTAAGCCGTGTATCTGATAGGAGTCATTTCTAGACCCAGGGATTTATGGTAATTGAGGCCTGCCTGTGATAAATTAATTAAATTAAGAAAAAAACTTTCTTTTAATAGAAAACAAAATAGTAATTAATGTTCATCTATCAAAATTGAACGCGTTTACAAAGTTTCGTCTCCGTGCTGTTAACCGTTCAGGAGTTCTCTCATGAGGAGTCGATCCTGGCAGTAAGGTCAAGTCATATGTGGCATAAAAATGTATTGTCACTAGAACCAAAGGTGTGTGCAAAATTTCAGCTCAATTGGTTGGGGGAAACTTGTTTGAAATTTAGTTGCAAGATTTGACCATTACATTTTTTTTTGTATTCAGTTTCTAGAGCCAATCTTTTAAATTATTTTTTTTCTTACGTTCGTTGGTACTAATTTTTGTGAATGCTGGTTAACTAGTAATTGCGACTGTGTAAGTCCAAGACTGTAAAACTTATACTTAAGATACTTAAGGTAGGATCTACAAAACCAGTATAACCTGGCTTCGCTTTGTATGTGCTACCCGTAATAGGAGAGATCGGCTTAATTTGGTTTTGAATAGCTTGATTGGCCGCCGTGCGTACACAGAAACTGTTGGTGGACCTACATTAATAAATTAATACTAACTAACTAACAAGGCAAGTTAAATAAAAGCTTGTTAACGGAATTGATCTGAACTTTCTGTCAATTTCCCGAAGACTATTAAAGTAAATACTTCCCCTTAGAAAATGTATCTCCAAATGTTAAACGAAAATAAAGCTGACCAATTTAACCGTTGAATTCTTTCAGCTTCTACTGTCAAGGCCGCATCGCCGTACAATCAAATATTTATCAGCTATCAACTCTCCCTTCTACCCCACTCGCCCCTATTCGTGAAACCCATGAATTTTATTTAGTTTTAATACTTTTAGGAAACCCTTTGCGTCTTAGATTTTTAAATGTTTAAGTAGATAACCACCGATTGCTGATAAAAAGGTCTATTTGGAATTTATTTAACTTTTTTTGCTGATTTTGCGAAACAGACTGGACTGGTTCCACAAAGAGGAACTACGTAGGTGCCTTGCTGACTCCTTAAAAGCGCCAGTGTACCCCGCGAAATTTTAATTTTCTCACGTTTTTTTTGCATTTTGCAGGTCAGTGTCGTGGTGTCATGGTGTGTAAAGAACAAAATAAGATTCGCAACCGTCGACGCATACGATCGGCTCTGTACCGTCGCTTGCGAGTGTATGCGTTTCTGCGCCTAGTCAAATTATTTGATTTACAGTGTTGACGACCGATCGGATTCGACGACAGGCGCGATCGACTGTCGCCGCATCCGTTTGTATCCTTTCCGATCCTATGCGATGCGAGCCGTTTGGTGGAAATCATCATTTAAGTGGAAACTAGCTTCATCCAACTTTCTGACTTGCTAGTCGAATCTTTGACAATTCCAAAGTACCTAGATACAAATAGTTTAATTGAATTACAAATTTATTCAAACACAAATAGTTTTGAATAAATCATGTTAAGTGGTTATGTGGGTCGATACTATTACTCCAGTTTGCTCATCATCCCAGTTTCGGATTTCCTTATCGAAGTTTTAGTTGTAGATCACTCAAATCGTATGTAAGTTTGACGTATTTGTGATTGATGATTGGCTATTATAACACTAACTAATCATACGGTAGTAAGCATGACATGTAAGTAACGATGACTCTGTAAAAACAAAACTCTCAATTTATTTGGAATCGGTGCAGCCTGTCTTCTACTTGAAAAATTGAATGGAACTCCGTCTTTGATATGTGATGAGAAGGGATAAAACGCATGTGACTAAATGAGTGATGGATAGGAATGTTGATGGATGAAGAGGTATAGGAAGGCCAAAGAAAAGATAGATGGATTGTCTGAGGAAGTATTATGCAAGAGAAAGAAGTAAATGATGCCGTGACGTCTGACAGGGGAGAATGGAAGAAGAACACGTGTTGCACCGACCCCAAGTAAAATAAGACACGGACAGAAAGATGGTGGCGGGACTTATAGAATTACCGTGACCCTGGAACATAAAGGGCTATTGAAGGACACCGTGGATTTTAGTCAGTACAAGTCTGAGAGTCCCTCCTGCTCTGCCCTGGGTGGGAGGATTTTAGCACGATAAAAAAAAAAAAAAAGGAACAGAAAGATAGTGCTGCCGGTCTTCTAAAGGGTCTTTCAAATAGGGCGGGTCGATATTGACAGTTTGTGGCGGCCATGTTGTTTTGGCGGCATCTGTCAAATGCGTTGTTATTTCTTCAGTTACTTATGCCAAATCACCATGGCAAGTTACACGATTGAACAGCACGTCCAAATGATAAAACTTTATTATCAAAGTGAGTGTTCGTTAGTGCAAACATTGCGCGCATTACGTCCATTTTACGGCAGACGCAGTGGCCCTTCAAAGTCGACTCTCCAACGTTTGGTGACCAAATTCAAGACGACTGGTTCGGTAAACAACCAACCAACATCCTTACGTCAAAGGAACGCCAGATCGGCCGAGAACATCGCTGTTGTCCGTGAGAGTGTGCAGGAGACTCCGAGGCAGTCGATTTCTCGCCGTGCACAAGAACTCGGCCTTTCGCAGACTTCAACTTGGCGAATTTTGCGTCGGGCCTTGGGCCTACACCCGTGGACAACATGTGGTGGAACCAGATGTTGTGCCACACAGCGAGCGACACAATTTACATTCTGCATGAACGGTTCGAGGGTAGGGTTATCTCTCGCAGAGGTGACGTGAATTGGCCACCAAGATCGTGCGATTTGACCCCGCTAGACTTTTCTTGTGGGGTTTTCTCAAGTCGCAGGTCTATGCCAATAATCCGCAATCAACCGATGCCCTGAAAGTCAACATAACGCAGGCCATCGCTCAGATTCAGCCGGATCTATGCAGTAGAATAATTGAAAATTGGACCTCTCGGATTCGTGCCACTGATGTCATATTTCATAAATAATGGCTTAAATGGGCCTTTCAAATAAAAAAATATATTTTTTAATATCTCGCATACAGCTTGTTTTATTTAATTTCAACATCGACCCGTCCTTGTGGAAAGACCCTTTACTTGTACACATCTCTTAACTCCATCAACCTTTGTTTCTGTATTCATCCCAATAAAGTTGATTAGCATTTACTACTATCCTTATGTTCTCCTTTAGCTTCATCCACGTTACAACTGGTCATTCAGTGGTTGCCAGTAATATAAACCTGACCTTTCGAAAGAATGTTTTGGCTCTATTTATTCTTATCTTATCTTCTTATCTATTCTTAAAAGCCTATACTGTCCCACTGCGGAGCAAAGGCCTCTCTTCCCTCCTTCCACTTTTCGCGATCTAATGCGATTGTTGCCAATTCTTTAAGTAAGAGTCCAGCTCATCCCGCCATCTCCTTCTGAGCCTGCTACGTATCCACTGAATGATTATTTTTGTACATTGCTCCTCCGACATGCGGCAGATGAGACCAGCCAAGGAGCAACCTCTGTTATACAAAATGTGAAAGAAGGTATGACCTTTCAAGATAACCAATCTTTCAAGCTTCCTCTATGCAAAGTTGCCTACATATATAATGCTGGAACCATAGACCATGTTTCTTATGTCACGTACGTACAAGAATGAGGTATACCTGCGGAATGTTTCGACATAATATCGTGGTGTGCCGTAGACCCACGGCAATGCAGTCAAACGCAAGGTGCCGTGCTATGTGGGGTCGTTCAACCCTTTTAAAATACTAGCAATTCTGTTTAAGGGTGGGTGTTAAATAGAGTAGCGGAGCGACTAGCGGGAGTCGAAGTTTATTTTAGCGGTGGACTTTAGAAACTCTTTGGTAATCAAAATCATAAGTCATTTATTCAAATTAGACTGAAAATCAGCACTTTTTTAATTGTTAATTACACTAGACAGTCCCCCAAAATGCCCACCCTCTAATGCCCTTTTCTGAAGATGGGTCACCCAATCCTCTCAATGATGGCAAATCTTGGCAGATGTTTCAGCCCTTCGTGTACTGGTGTACCACTTACCACTGCGGATCAAAGGTCTCAGTGGATTCTTTCCACTTCTCGAGGTTCCCGCTGCTTTGGTTCAGTATTTCTTGAGAAAGTAAAAAAAAGAAAAAAGTACGCCTCACCATCTTGGCTTAGGCCCGCCACGATGGCAGTGGAAGTCGCATTAGAATATCCCCTCCGCTCTCCCCAGGGCAGAGGACATTCATTGAGGATTTCCGCATCGAGAAAAAAGGCCTTCTTAGTGTTATGTTGTGCGGCTTAGTGAGCGTCTACAATTTGATAAACATGGCCTGACCTGTCCCATTTCAACTTTGCAACTTTTCCGTGATATTGGCAATTTCCGTCAAGGTACACGTGGCTCGGTTGGATTGTGTCACCTGAACTCCCGAACCACATCTCAAGCTGCCTGTGAGACAGAATAGTGGCTTGGAACATTCTTTTCACCATGGGTATAGCGGGTTGACAAAACTAAATCGCTCCGCTTATCACCCAGCCCTAATCTCTAAGGTGCTAAATTATTACTTTTTATTGATCCGTGGCAAGCATTTTTATGATGCCTAGTTGTGCCTAGGCTGGTAACGTGGTAAATTGTTTGATTTATATCTATAGAAATAAATAATTAGTGCGGTTGAACGTAAAGGTTTGAATTAAAATAAATCTAATTATTATTTATTTTGACTTGGGAGTTTAATTTCAATTTGTTTAGATACTTCTTGCAGTTTACAGTAAAACTGAATCCCAGTATTTTACATGGAGCGACTGCCTATCTGACCTCCACAACACAGTTAATACTGGGTAATACGAACCCGTAAAACTGGCTGTCAGACTTTCGGGCCAGTGAGTACCTGTAACGACTGTCAAAGATCTACAAACGACAGCCGGCACCAACGGCTTAACGTGCTTTCTGAGGCACGGAGGAACTTCAGTATGTAATGATGGTCACCCATCCTCAGACCAACCTACGCAAGCGCTGCTTAACCAGACGGGTCAGAGCTCCTCAGCACTCATCATAAATGTATCGTAACATTATTTAACAATCTTAAGCCCGGTTTTATTTTAGTTCTTCTCGATTCTGTTCTGAGGCACCATTAGAAATTAACTGGTTCAAAGTATGGTCTGTCGACTGGTCTGTCTCCATAGAGATCTACGTTAGGGAATGGGCAACTACAGTACTTTCACAGTTTTTATGCCTTGTGACTGGGACTGTAGCTATTGTTGTCTTTGTGTGTTATTCAAAAGTGCCTGTAACTGGCCCATCTATATATATAAAATAGTAAACTGACTGACTGACTACTGGGTGATATATCAACACACAGCCCAAACCGCTGGTCCTAGAGACATATAATTCTACCCCCAAAGGGTTAAAAAGGGGGGTGAAGGTAAGTAACTATGTTTGTTCGGGCGGGATATTTTTCGACATCCACGCGGGCGAAGCCGCGGGCAAAAGCTAGTTTGAAATAAATGCTTTGATTTTGATTTTGAACCTTCAACTTTTTTTCAAACATTTAGGTCTGCGACCACACTTACTTGATTTTGTGCAAAAACACTTTCAAAGTATTTAATTTAGTTTATGTGAATATCGTACATTTATTGACCTACCTTAGATTTATCTACTTTGAACTTCGATCCGAAAAACAGTACCTTATAACAAGCTATCAACCAATGATCAATAGGCCATATCCCCCGTTGGTCTAGTGTTCGCTAGCGCGGCTGCTGAGCATGAGGTCCTAGGTTCGATTCACAAGTCGCGCAAAGTGTTATTTAGTTTTTCCATCAGGAATTTCTCAGTAGCAGCCACGGAGTGCGCCCGGATGATGGCAATAGGCTCGCCGCCAATTACACGGGACTTCCAAACATAACTGGCGAAAATGTGGGTGTACTATTAGGGACACCTCTGCCTAACCCTTCGGGGATTACAGGTGTGATGTTCTGAATCTCTATATCCTGTTGCAGCTCACAGCTGGAGATAGGACTCTCCCTAGCTCCATATTCTCTATCTATCTATCTATCTGCACCGTACTCTTACGCCTTCAGAATCCAGTCTGACAAAGCCAATTTTTTAAGGCCGTGTCCATCTCACCAACAAAAAGCTAACGATAAGAGGCCAGAACACAGATATAGATAGACTTATCTGTGGGCCAGATGTAGACGATGATATTATTGGATGGTATTATTTGCTCAAAATAGTTACAGCACTGATTTGTTGGGTGTCACCACTGCGAGGACCGCCCGGAGGACACGGTGGAGCATACGGTGCAGGACTGCCCCGCTTGGGCAGAGCACTGCCGTGTCCTCACGGCGGCGATAGGCGGAGACCTCTCGCGCCCGGCATTGGTCGAGGCCATGCTGCAGGGCGAGACGGAGTGGGAAGCGGTCGCCTCCTTCTGCGAAGCAGTCATGCTCGCGAAGGAGGAGGCGGGCCGCGTGAGGGAGAGGACAGCGTCCTCCCTCCACCCCAGCCGCAGTGGCAGACGCCCACGGCGCCGGACATCGGCAGACGATCTCCGGCCACCGTAGGCCCGGGCATGCGGGCGGCGAGTAATGGGCGACTCGCTGTCCGACCATGGACCATGCCCGGGTCGACGGCGCCTTGTGTTCCACGCGCGCCTCAAAGAGTGTCAGCATAATGACGGGGCCCCCCCTCTAGAGGGCCAAAGCCTGCCGGGGTCGCGGGACTCATAGAATTACCGTGACCCTGGAACATAAAGGGCTACTGAAGGACACCGTGGATTTTAATCAGTACAAGTCTGACAGTCCCTCCCGCTCTGCCCTGGGTGGGAGGACTCATTTGATGATTTTACCACGTTAAAAAAAAAAAAAAATCACTGATTTTTGTCACGATAGTGCAAAGAAATCTGTCAATATGTCGACACAATCTGTCATTTTCTCGATTCTTCCGTCAAAGAAATCCTTGTCTACGGTGGTCATGCTACGGGGGCTGGTCTTCGGACTGTGTCTAGAGTGACAGGTTTGTTTAAGTAATCACTAATCAGAATTTATTAGGATCTTAAGCTGTTCAATGAAATCTTGAACGTCAGTCTTAGGCGCGAATTATATAGAAACGGCGTAAGGAGAAGGCGCAGCACAGTCATGATGCCGCTTCAAAACGTTTTCATACAAAATGTACGTAGGCGAATGTCGTGAATTACAATCGAGCGGCGCGGCGCAGGCACGCCGTTCTTTCGTTTCATTATAAATTCCAAGCCTGCGCTGCGCCCTCACCTTACGCCGTTTCTGTATAATTAGCGCCTAATGTCTCATTTTACCTGTTAGCATTTTGGAGCAATGTGCTTGTGCATGCAATCCTGAACTCGTTTTGTGTATTTACCTAGATGACTATGTTAGTAACATAACATAACACTACGCTTTGTAATCCCCGAAGGGTTAGGCGGTGTACCTAATAAGTACACCCACATTTCAGTTATGAGTCCCATGTAATAGGGGGCGAGCCTATTGCCATCAACTGAACACAAATCGAGACTCCGTGGCTGCTACTGACAAATTCCTGATGGAAAAACCCAATAACACTTACCGACCCGGGAATCGAACCCAGGACCTCACGCTCAGCAGTCGCACTTGCGACCACACGGCCAACGAGGCAGATAAAAACTCTAAAAAATAAAATGTAGATCACTAATATTCTTAATCCTTAATATTATAAATGCGAAAGTTTGTAATGATGTTTGTTACTCTTTCAAGCTAAAACTACTTACTGGATTTGGATGAAATTTGGCACACAGATAGTTTATATCTTGGATTAACTCATTGAATACTTTTTGTCTCGGTAGTACGATCCTGCGGGCGGAGCCGCGGGCATTAGCTAGTTATAAAATAAAACCAATTTACAAAACAAGCTTTATTTGTCATTACACTTTGTGTCTGTTGCCTTTTGATGCATCACTTGCGTATTATTACCTAAAATCTAATCGTTAGACTCAAACAAAACTTTTGTAATAATTATAATTATTTACATTATAATTCACAGCGAATAACATTCTGAATATATTTTACAAATACAATTTTAATATAATATTTATTAAATGTAATTTTTTTAAACAATATTTTGAAAAACAGAACACACCGATGATACACTTTATTTTATTTAATAAATAAACATTTAGGAATCATTTATAACACATTTACAACAGACAAGTAGAGCTTGATTTAAATTTAAAGCTTGAATAATATATTAAATGTAATATCACAAAACGTGGCAGATTATGTACAACAATATTTTTATTTTATTTTTTAACTTAATATTAATAATTATTCTGGCTAATAGAAGCTAAAAGTTTAAATAATGTTAATTAATTTACAAGGTTATTTAAAATTAGCTTTCTTGAAAAAAACATGAAGTAATTGGAAAAACATTTCATATTGAAAATCTGACTGTCATAACTGAATTTAAAATTCAATTTAAGTTTTACTGTTAGTTTTTAGTAGCGATTTCTAGATATTATTGAGATGGTTACATTTAAAATCATAATACGTGGGTGTAAAACTACCCTTAGCGAAGCCGAAAGGCACTTGTTCTCCCCGTCATTGAGATATTTTTTTTGTTCTAGACCATACCTGGGAACCTCCTAGTTACGGAGATATTGGGGGTCAAATTTCTAAGTTCTGCACAAGTTTTTTTTTTAATGCACGTTTTTAATGTTATAACTTTACTTTAAATACCTCCTTGACCCCCGTACTATTCAATGCACCCATCGGCATAATGTGCAATGTGTGTGCGCGCGTGTGTGCGTGTTATTAATTATGACATGTAACTTAACCATTTGACATTTATTGAGAAATTGATTGTATATATATATTTTTTTTTTGATATGCTATGCCTATTTATACTGATTTTATTACTGACGTGAAAGTTGACATAATTTCACCAATTTGTTATTTTAAACCTTAACAATTATATTTGTACGCCTTTGGGCAAAACATGGAGGATCTACCTTTTTATAACACCTCACACATGTGTAACTTGACCTATGTTCACAAATAAAGCTTTCTGATTCTGATTCCGCGTTACATTGAGTCCTACCGTAAAACGTGATTTTTCACTCCAAAAAAAAATCGTTTCCCAGCAATATTTTTTGCGTATTACTTAGTTTGATGTACAGAATGCTTGTTTGAACGGCTTCGTGAAGGGTCCATTAATAAATACACCTTGTTAGATGAGAAAGCTAATTTACAATAATAATTGTGCCACACCCATTTACGTTAAAGTACTTATTAAAACTTAATTCTACCAACTGGACAGCTTTCAAAATAATTATGACATTTATAAGCTACTAATAATTTCTTTACAGTAAAACTCTACTAATGAAATGAAGTAAAATCAAAATAACTAAGTTGAAAACGATTTTATATAAAATTATAGGAAATAAATGCCACTATTTTAAATTATTCATAATAATTAAATTATTTTCAATTATTGTATTTGCTACGTTAGGCATGTGAGGAAAGTCGTGAAAGTGTGTTCTACTTTATTATTTCAAAATGAATTCATGATATTGTTGTTTTTGTTTTAATTTTATTATTGAACATTTTCAAAATGCACTATTTTATTAAGGTACACAATTTTGAACATGATATTCGAATGATATTATTTTTCTATCTATGTTTATTATTATAAGTTAAAATAAAATAATTATCACGCGTTTCCGGAAGCAAAAAATATAAAAAAAGGACTTAATACTATCCGGCATAGCTCAGTATTAGAATAAAGAGACGATGTTATTATAGTATAATAGTAGTTTTTCTTAAATTTTCGATAAATGTTTTAAAGCATAAGCCTTGTTGCCCGCCATCAAACTCGTAATATTATTAATACTGTTCTGATTTTAACACCTCCCCAAGATAATTTTTTGCAGCCTCTATTAAAGGTAATTTCACTTTCATTTTTCGCAAATGCTCTATGGAAATGATAAAAGACAAGATTATATTGCAAA
Source organism: Noctua comes (assembly GCA_963082995.1). Taxonomy (NCBI): domain Eukaryota; kingdom Metazoa; phylum Arthropoda; class Insecta; order Lepidoptera; family Noctuidae; genus Noctua; species Noctua comes. The sequence continues at coordinate 12,972,802 of OY720288.1, forward strand.
GACTATCGGTTGAAAAGTGAAAAATTGAATATGAATAGATTATATTTTAATTAGGACTTACTGGAACGACATTAGGCAATTTTATCTTTGACAGAATCTAAAAATTCTACGGCGATAGAATGAATATCAATGGCTTTACTTTAATGTCACAACCTTACAATTTGAGGCAAACTTTTCAACCGATTCGTACATTGAATAGAATTAAATTATGTAGTTGTAAAGTTTTGTAGGTCTTAATAAGGCTACGGGAAGACGCCGCAATGACCACGCTGTGACTACGCAGGTACTACGCAGCAACTACGCAGCAGCTACGCAGCAACTACGCAGCAACTACGCAGCAACTTCGCAGCAACTACGCAGCCACTACGCAGCCACTACGCAGTAACCACGCAGCAACCACGCAACAGCCACGTAGATTTACAGCTGTACGTAGCCTTTAGGGTTGCGGGGGGAGGCGCGGCGGCGGGCGGCTGAAGCTCGGCGTCAGAACACATCATCACTCGGGTCATCATCCAACTCGCATAACAATTTGCTGCTGTAAAAGTAAAAAAGAAAAAATATGTTAAAATATTTCAAATTTAGAAAAAAAGTGTTCTTTTGTATTGTTTTTGACGTTGTATGAGATATGTTATGTTGTTTTTGTTTTAAGTTACGTACTGATTCAAATGCGAAATTTAAGAATTTATGACACATCAAAAGTTTTAGTATTTCGTCAAGAAATATTGAATCGGAAATTAAAATACAGTAGGTATTCGAGTTTTGTGAAAATAATTATAGGCAGATCAAACTATTGATTTTTTTAATCTAAAATTTTGTTTCTACAATGTAGCGTAAATGCTGTTTGTGCTAATTTTGCAGGAAATGTTAGTTACCTATTTTACTGTGATTTTTTTCGTGGATAAAGCAGAAAGTTCTAAATCCAGTCAACAGATTTTGTGAACTATTTACGAGGACAAGATATATTTTACCTACAGTGAAATTATTCTACAAAATACAAATTATTACTAAAAGTCCACACAGCACAGTGCATAATTCTATTAGAAACGTACTTGTTAAAACTATATTCCATTAAAACTACGATGTTCCAACACCATACTTGAGATAGGACCTGAAAGTCCAGTAATTTACACTATATTTTAAAATTACTCAAAATAGGAAAAAATCTACTTTTACTGTCAGAAGTCACAAAGTAAATGACTATTGCAATAATTAAATTACGATATTTTCTGTTAAAAAAATAAAAAAAAAATCTATTAACTTCTGACAATATAAAAACGATACTACCAAAACAGAAAACATTGAGAAAATACTTACTCTTCTTTACTTGCGAACGATTCGGCGTGCACCCGTCTGTTACACGCCCTGTCGCAGCAACGACAGTGCCAGTACGCGAGCACGCTCAGGCTGAACACGAACACCGTCGTCGGCAGCACCAGGGCCAAGATCAGCCCTCGCACCGTCGTGTCCCAAGAGTACCTCGCCACTACCAAGTCCGACCTCGTCAAACTGTAGTAGCAAGGAAATATCTTCGGAGCCCTTGGCCCCGCGTAGTCGATCGCAAACACCGAACAATTCACCCGCGGAGGATACCCACAACCTTCAGGATTTATCAGAAACTTCAGATCAGTCTCGTCCCATTCAGTCGGCACGGGTGCATTTTCTACAAACGGTCTTCTAGCTAAATTTACACGTATCTTATGGCATTTAGTGTGAGCGGTCGTACAACCTTCCCTGCACGACGCCCAGGTACAATTGGTCAAAGTTTCCGCGTGCACATGTTCGGAGACGGAGCAGATACCGGCTTCTGGCACGAACTCTGCTAATATTGTCTGTATAGCAGGCTCAACGACGAACGGTATCAAGAAGAGGAAAGCAAAGACTGCGAGTATGGCTGATGTTCCAAGACAGAGCGATGTGTAGAACTTGAATCTTTCAAAAAAGTGGGTTAAAAGCTGCTCCCTCGTCGGCTGTTCCAATGACTTGAAGTCCGGGCTGCCTGGCTCGGCTGACGCTCCCATGGGTAACGTCGACCGCTCGGAGGCTGCTGGTGATAGGCTCGCCCGGGATCTGCTCATAGTAGACATCTGGAGGGAGTGTCAGCCAGTAGAAAGCATTGCAAGCTGGTTAGTCGTCTCTTAGTAAACTAGCCGGACCCTCACAAAGGAGGGGAACGCCTGGAACAGAGAAATAAAGATGGCATTAATAAACAATTCATAAGGAACACAATAATTTTTCACACGAGAAAGTCTTTATAATTGAATTAACCGTGCTATCCCAACTGACAAAATATTGATTTATAAAACTACTAGTACACTAATTATGACTTAACAGCAATCATTATCATCACAGTGACCTCTCTCAGCGTCAGTTTGTTTCTTCTCAGAGTAGCCAGGTACAGACAGCGAAGGTAAGTGCTAGCATTTACAGACGCTGTGTGTACAAAACAACAGCCTAATCTAATAAAAAAATAAAAAATGACATGTAAAAGTGTTTGTGAAAACCAATTTACAGAATTAACCACCATTTACTCATCATATCCGCTAGTTTACCAAATTAATGTTTATTACACGCTAACTAACTGCACTTAGGGCTAGTTCAGACATGCGGGAACCGCGCGGTTCCCGCATGTCGCGGCTTGATTAACCGCGCGGTTATGTCTGAACGATTGCTTAATAACTCATACAAATAAGACTCTCGCGATTTCCATGCGATACTGAAAACGCCGGGTCCCGCCGTGTCTGAACAAGCTCTTACTTGACCAGCAAAATTATCCAAAACACGACTACCCCTCACACCTCAAAAATAAAGACTAACCCACAATCTAAAAAAAGCCAAATCTATCAAAAACAGACCTATTACTTATTCTAAGATGCTTAACTGGAACTGTTTGACGCAAATCTTTCAAATTATCGCATTAAACCAGTGTACCCTTAAAATATTCAGTAGAAAAACACCCCTGAGTCACGAAACTGTGTCAAGGGCAGGACGTGTTTCGCCGTTGGTACTATTGATTAAGCTAAAACAGGTAAGCGGACTTAGTAGTATTTAAATATGCATCGATTTCGTGTTTCTTAAGCTAAAAGTTTTAGCGGCTTAGGCTGAATTATCTGAGAGCCTACGAATGAAATAATATTAGAGTAAAAAATGGTAATAGTCTGAAACCCACTTTTAAATGCGCTCTGGATTTAAAAGTGTACCATTTTTTACCATTTTACTCTAATATTATTTTATGGTAATAGTTTGAAACCCATTTTTAAATGCAGACCGCATTTAAAAGTGGGTTTCAAACTATTACCATTTTTTATTTGATTTTCAACAGTAGGGATTTGATAAATGGAGACATATTCTAATACTTTAGAATGAAGGTTAAGTAGGTACGCAGGACGACCAATCAAGCTATGAAACACCAGTACAAGATGATCTCTCATTGTACGGGAATCTCATACAAATCGAGGTCAGGTTATACTGAATATGTATAGCTTGATATATCGCCGTGTATACTAACACACCAATAATGACATGAAATGTACAATAGAATGAATGATATTACGAAAAATGGTTATCTCACGTGACTGATCTCAGAGTGGAGAAACAGGATCGTTTGGATGCAACTGCATATCAGCCTGTCCTGCAGCGCACCCTTTAAATCTCATTTTTGCATCATCACCAACTTCAATGGTCCGTTGACAGAACACCAAAGTTATACAAGACACCACAACCAGTATAGTAGGCAGAACCAAGGCGACTAAGAACTGACGGTACGTGTTTTCCAGATCGAATCGCGCCACAACCGTGTCAGGGCTATTTTCCATATAGAAGCAAGGGAACCTTGCTTTAGCGTTGTGGTCAGCACCGTCGCGGCCGTAATCTTTCAGAAACTCTTTGCATTCGTCAGCCAAAGTATTCACACATCCTTCTAGATTTATCATCAAGCGGCTGTCATTTGCTAAAGTCAGTTCCACTTCAGAGGGAGCGATGAAACGATTCGGTACTGCTCTAGATTGGTATAAATATTGGAGGTAGGTGAAGTTAGTAAGGTCGGCTATATCCGTACGAGGCAGTAAGGCAGCATTAATACAGTCAACAGCAACGACTCCTTGCGTTCCATTGTGAACCGCATGACACGACAACATAAGTACTTCTTCCCCAGAATCAGTCCAAACTATTGTACTGTTTTCTTCCTGTACCAATTTCGCACATCTTGCTAAAAACACTCTGTCACCACTGAGAACTATCACGTTTTTGTTACGGGTGGGAATGTCGACACATCTACGGTCACAATTGTAAGGCGTTCGTATCCTTCGACAAGTGCCTCTGTTACATGAGAACAGTCCGTGTACGTCTATACAAGTTATTTTCCCTCTTCTACCGGAACATTTTAATGGTGGATCCGTTTCTCTGAAGGCGCACTCGAAAGCGTCTGTTATGTTGATACATTTTCCTTCGGTACAGTTGAATGTTCCTGTCAGGTTCTTACATTCATCACGGATGCAGTGGTATTTCTTGGCGTTCTCCTGGTCAATACCGAAGCACGTTTTATTGGCAGCACTTCCACATTCAGACAATAGTAAAGATGTTCCGTTCTTCCTGACGTTGACGTAGATCTGGATGCAGGCACCGGAGGTCTTGCTGAGGCACCATTCACCGCAGGATCCCCAGTCGCAGTTATCCTTGTTGATGGCTCGGGTTGTCGTGCACATAATCGGGGTAGGGTCGATCCCGGACGCGATGGCGCGGGTATACGGCATGTAGATCGCGACTGTGAGGTACACCAAGGATACCGCACTGAGCACTGCTGTCATCTGACAGATGCATATCGTTCCACATATTTTCGTGTCCTGTGGAGGGACTACGAGATCTTCGACGGGTGTCGGTTTCACCATGTCGTCGACTTCCCACTCGTGTTCTACAGTCACTGACGTAAACGTTGCTTATTTGCGCATGCGTGGTGGCGCGATCGATTGGACGCTGCAGTGCGGACAACTTCGGTGGTAGGGACTTTTTTTTATAAACGTGTCAATGTCCGGAAGGTACAATTATAAAATATGTACACGCAATGCTCATGGAATGGGTATATGGCATGTGATATTTGTAACGACTGTAATGATTGTTGATTATGCTCTAAATTTAGAACGGATGTTATGTACTGGTTGGGGAGATAGATTTGTTCATAAAAGGGCCACGTAAACAAAGCATGCGTCATGGTGTAGGTGTAGAAAATTATTTAGTATTTACATATTTTTACTAATTACGATACACACACAGGTTTAATTGTTACTCTTATTAAATGGATAGGTTTCTAAGAGTCCTTGGTATCTATCAGAAGTATAAATCAACAGGTTTAGAATATTGTTTATTATTTTACACACAAAGGTTATTTCTTACTCAGTTTAGAATACTACGATTTGAAAACCATTAGATAGATACGTGAACATATTGAGGCATGTCCTACCGGTCGTTTTGTTGGTTAATTCCATGAAAATTATTACCTACACTGATGACTTTATTTTGACTAAGAATTTCATTTAAATATTTACATTCTATATTATTGTAATGGTATAATGGTATAGTCGTGCTAATTCAATATGCTTCTATGAATTGAAATAACACCAGAAAAAAAAAACATATGAAATCGGACTTACCAGCTCACACGCCTCCTTGTTCCAATATCAAAACAATATTATTAGAAAAACGTTTCCCACTGAGAAAAATATTAACTATTTTAATAAAAAGAATGATTTCTATAAAACAGTTTATTATTGTTTTATCACAGATGTAGAGAATTTATTCGCGTTGATGTGTGTTATTTTTCACTGTAGTGAAGTTCGCTCGGAATTGTCCTGCGCAATGCGGAGTTTCTGTACCAGTCTGAAGTTGGTTTTCTGTTTACTGCATACAAGCTACGAGTACGATGACTGATAGCTAAAGTTTCATTAAGTTATTTTGAATTGATGATAATTCATAATTCTGTTAAATGTTATGCGAAATATTAAGTTTCAATTTCGCAAATGGATAAAAATGCCACGAATAACTCTGTACTAATATTTAACCTTTTTTTTATGCTAGATGTTTAACATTTTACAGGGTTCGTGGTTTGGAAGTATTATTTCTAAAATCGTTTTTTTTGCCACGTTATTGTTATGCGTGAGTAATGCAACTTTGATTGGTTAAGTAACTGTTCGTTAAATGATCACTTTTGTCATAATTTATTTATTATTATTTTTTTTACTTGAAACCGCAGAAATACCATTAAGAACCATCGATATAAAAAGATCTGTTACATCAACAATTTATAATAAAAAAAGTTACGCTGAAATTAATGATTATTTACATGAATAAATTGGAAAATTATTATAATCACTAGAAAAAAAAACTATAATGATTTTTTTTTTTTAAATCCGTTGTGCCTGACTAAGGCATAGTTCAAAGACATCCTACAGTACGAATTACAACAATAGTACTGCATAAAATACAAAATGAAACACTTACCACTCACTTGTACTGCAACGAACACTTTCAAATCCATTTCAAAAATTTCCAATTCGTCAAACAAAATATCCAATTATATTTTTCCAATTTCGAATGTTTTCCAAATCCGTTTCGCTGTTTTCGAAATTCATTTGTTTACATTTTGACGCAGGCCGGTGGGACAAGCTGTTTTACCGCGGTGCCCAAAACTTTGTGTTTTAGGTTAAGCTTGCTTAAGCCCGCGCATGCGAAAATCTTTGCCAAAATGTTCAACGGTGATATTTCTACAGTTTGCAACGTTTTCATCGACTTTCTCACAAAATATTGCAGTTGGCAAATATATTGGCGTATTGATGTCTTGTTTGGTGAGTTTATTCATCTCTTCGTTTTTATTTCGCCTTTGTCTGCAAGTTGATTTATTTACTGCAAAATAAACAAAATCATAAATTATAAATCTTTCTTACTAATATACTAATCCTACTTTCTACTAATATAATAAATGCGAAAATTTGTGAGGATGGATGGATGGATGAATGGATAGATGGATGTTTGTTACTCTTTCACGCAAAAACTACTGAACGGATTTATACCTGTGGCATTAAAAGAACAATCTTATTATTTGGTAGTTGTCTCACCGTCAGGTTGGATAAAAAAGTTTATGCAGAGCCAACATAACGTCTTCAATATCTAGTTATATAACTTACCTGGCCAAATGCGAATAAACATTATTTATTCCGATTTAGTATAACTGCTGAAAAGTACATCAAATCCGCAGAACTGCCGCCATAAGGAAAAAAGACGTATCTAACATTTTTTTTTGGCAAAATATAAAAATACTGGTAGATGTCATTTTTTACTGATTTCGAATATGTATACAACGTGTAACATAATAAACGCAAGACCTCTCGTGTGGTGGCTCAGACCATGAAACTGAACAACTTTTGTTCTTTGACTTTTGGAAATTCATAACTTTTTTTTTTAGTTTTACCATACATGTGGAACAGCTGATTGCGTCAGTTCCTATAGAAAGTATTTTTTTTTTTTTTGCTAATTTCAAGAACTCGTAGAACAAAAGATGTTTAGTTTCATGGTGCGAGAGACCACACGGGAGGTTTTGCGTTTATTATGTTACACGTGTATAACTCAATTTTGTAAAAATGTTAGATACGTCTTTTTTCCTTATGGCGGCAGAGAAGGTTTCGAAGGGTTTTGGTTCTATTTTACTTTCTTGTCATTATCATAGGCATTCTTTTTCTGTGTGTATCAAGAAATATTCTTCTCAATCGTTCTTTAAATATTAAATCATTTTTCCTCCATACCTCAACATAGACATAACACATAACATCACGCCTGTAATCCCCGAAGGGTCAAACAGAGGTGTACGTAATAGTACACCCACATTTCGCCAGTTATGTTTAAGTCTCATGTAATAAAGGGCTAGCCTATTACCCTCAATCGGTCACAAATCCAGGCTCCGTGGCTGCTGCTGAGAAATTATGGAAAAACCCAATATCACTTTGCCCGACCCGGGAATCGAACCCAGTACCTCATGCTCAGTAGTCACGCTTGCGACCACTCGACCAACGAGGCAGCATCATCATCCTCCGCCTAGCCTTTTCCCAACTATGTTGGGGTCGGCTTCCAGTCTAACCGGATGCAGCTGAATACCAGTATTTCACATGGAGCGACTGCCTATCTGACCTCCACAACCCAGTTAGTACTGGGTAATACGATACCCCTTGGTAAGTCTGGTTGTCAGACTTTTTGAGCCACTGACTACTGTAACGACTGTCAAAGATCTACAGACGACAGTCGATAACAACGGCATAACGTGCTTTCCGAGGCACGGAAGAAACTCAGTATTTAATGGGCGGTCACCCATCCACAGACCAACCTAGGCAAGCACGGCTTAACCTAAAGATTTACCCGAGCGCTGTTATTATTTAGCCACGAGTTTCGAAATAGAAAAGAAAGAAAGAATAAAGTTTATTTGACGTCAGTTCATCAAGCACACATAATTAAAATAATAAAAAAATACAAAATAAAAAATCACAGTTTTAAAAAAAATAAAAAAAATTGAGAAAATAGGTACATGTGCTGTGTGCCTCACGGCTGCGCCAAAAAGGTCCATTTCAGCATTCATGCCAGACAGGTGATGCTGTCTGACGCTGGTCTTTCAATGAACCTTTGGGGGGTAAGTGACGGAACAACAGTTTCAAAAATAATATACCTATATAAATACTAGATTAATCCAAGAAAAACGGCTTAATACGTGAAAATCAAGTGAGCCACAGAGCATAAGGGTCAATGTACAACAATAAATCAACAACTCCCGTCTGTTATTGCATTATGTCGTTAGACTGATTGTTCCCTCGCAATTTATCAGTTAGGGACTTCGGCGGTGGGCACACTGGGTGTGTTGTGTTTATTTGTACCTACGTAACAGGAGATCATCATTTCAGCCGAAAGACGTCCACTGCTGGACATAGGCCTCCCCCAAGTGTCGCCACATTGACCGGTTTCGTGCGACTCGCGTCCAGCGGATCCCTGCAACCTTCACCAGGTCATCGGTCCACCTAGTGGGAGGCCTTCCAACGCAGCGTCTTCCGGTTCGCGGTCGCCACTCCAGAACTTTTCGGCCCCATCAGCCATCCGTTCTGCGAGCAATGTGCCCTGCCCACTGCCACTTAAATTTAGCTATTCTTCGGATAGCTAGCAACAGGAGCTCGTGGCTAAATAATAACAGCCGCACAGGTTGATCTTTAAGTTTGAGTCGCACTTGCGAAGGTCGGTCTGTGGATGGGTGACCACTCATTACATACAGAGTTGCCTCCGTGCCTCGGAAAGCACGTTAATCTTATAGTCTCGGCTCTCATTTTTAGATCTTTGACAGTCGTTGTAGGTAGTCAGTGGCCCGAAAGACTGACAACCAGTCTTACCAAGAGGTTCCGTGTTACCCAGTACTAACGGGGTTGTGGAGGTCAGATAAGCTGTCGTTCTATGTAAAATACTGATATTCAGCTGCATCCGGTAAGACTGGAAGCCGACTCCAATAAATTTGGGAAAAGGCTATGACGTTCTCTCTAGTGGAGCCTAGCAGTGGCGAATGTTTCGTACAACTCGATTCCTACTGGCTTCCCTTTGAAAAATGGCACAGTCAGTATTCTATAGACAAATAATATAATCACATTAAAGATATGTACTCCGGCTTACCTCTTACAAAAATTGACCCTTCGCTACTGGAGCCTAGTCCTTTTTATTAGATGGAGTGGGTGTGCATAATAGACCACGTGGGTTCAGCGCAAGTAGGTGAGCAACTTCAAAAAAGAGGAGGTTCTCAATTCGACAGTATGTTTGTGGCGCAGATTTCGAAGATCTTGGGCTACCTATCGCTTCCCCCCTAAGACAAGAGTTAGTACCTACTACACGCTGCCAGCGTGGCAGCTTGTAGTAGGTTCTAATAAAATTCGTGGTGCCGAGTGTGTTGAGCTCACAACGTCCATTAAATTACGAATCGGTGTTAAAAGCTGTCAACGCTATACGCCATTACTATCATAGTGCGGCTAAATGGGAACATGCTTGATTTCTATGCAAAGCAACATTGTCCTCAAAAAAAAAAATCGGTTGTCTGTAAAGTCGGTTTACTGATGATAGTTGAACGTGACAACGTCATAAGAAAATACTGATGGAATGGTTGCATTTTTCAAAAAATGAATGTGCGTTGAGCAATTGTTTTATGGAACGCCTCAGAGCGAGGTAACGCCTCACTTTTTCGTGCGTGCAGCCCGCTTCATCGAATTATAAGACGTTGTCACGTCAAAATCAAACACGTTGCCATGTGGTTACACTACCGCCAGCGGGTGCCGACTCCGGCGTCATCGTGTTTTGTAGCTAAGAAGAATAAACCTATTTTATTTCTGCTAAACGCCTTCTTTATATCCGATAGCTTTGCCAACTACTAAAATATTCACCATAGCTCACAACGATCGTAAACCAGTAGAAACAGAATAAAAATCTAATAAAATAAGTCGATGGAAATAATGAGTTTTGATTTTATCAATATTCTTTGTTTCTGCGTACATGCCTAACGGAATTGTTCTAGATAATATTATGCCGCCACATAAAAATACACTCCTAAGAAAACAATTAAATAATAATATGCTGTTGACTTCGTATTTTTCTATGGACTTTTGTCTTCAGAGATTCATCTCTGAAGAAAAAGTCCACAGAAAAATCAAACCTAGAGAGCCATGTAAAATGCCATGTCGAAAAATTTAAACATATCCACAATTTGAAAACACATTTACAAAAAACTAGTAGAAATGAAAAATCTTTTACTATAAATAAATAATTATGATAAAAATCTCTATTGCAGTCGACTGGATCCATAAAAAATACAAAGTTTCAGAAATTACATAAAATGTCAAGTTTTTTCTTATTGGGCTATTCTCCGCAAGTCCAGGTTCAAAACCCGTGTTTGTATAAAACAATGCAAAGAGTAAGTACCTAATAAAAGATTTTTCATTTATAATATTTTCCATTTTAATAATGGCCTGGCTTCGATTCCCAGGTCGGACAGTGTTATTAGGTTTTTCCCTAAGAAATTTCTCAGTAGCAGCTACGAAGTCTGGATTTGCGCTTGGTTGATGGCAATAGGCTCGCTCCCTGTTATTTGGAACTTAAACATGACTGGTCAAATATGGGTGTAGGTACTATAATTAAGTACATAGCAGCCGACAGGCTCGACTGTCCATACATCAAACGCTACAGTCACCCACAGTCGTCGGCTGTCAAAATAAATAAAGGGTGTAAATAGACCCTTAACATAACCGAAAGGCACTTGTTCACCCCGTCTTTGTAATCATTTTTTTGTTCTAGACCATACCTGGGAACCTTCTAGTTACGGAGATATTGGGGGTCAAAGCTCCAACTTTTTCACAAGTTTTTTTTAAATACATGTTATTGATGTAAGATTTTTACTTTACACACCTCCACGACGGGTACTATTCAATCCATCCATCAGCACAATGATTTGAGTGCTTTCCATCGAGTCCTACCTTAAAACGTGATTTATAACCCCAAAAAAAAAGTCGATTCCCAACAATAATTTTTGCGTAAAGTTGCTTAGTGTGATGTACAGAATGCTTGGTTGACGGGTATGTGAAGGGTCTGTTTACACCCTGCATATATTTTGTGTTTGATTGTTTTGTTTAATATTGGTATGTTTAATGTATTGTGTGTGTTTAATGTATCATTTGTGCTATAATGAATTTTGTGTGTATTAATGAGTCCTTGTTACTTTAATAAATAAATAAATTATTATTTCAACCTCTCTGTCTAACCCTCCGGCGATTACAGGCGTTATTTCATAATTTTGCTAGTGTTAAAAGAATGCCCCTAGCAACAACCATAAAAACTTAAACATACAGACACCATTAAGATGATATCGGCACCAAATACCTAAAGAAAAAATAGTAAAACAAAGATGTCCCCGTGTGGCCGCGGCGCTATAGTCACATACATATGCTGTTACACGAGACACGCCTGGATCTTTCCAGACCGACCCACGCTTGGCCAGGAGTCGACAACTTTTGACATCATTCATTAAGTGAAAGAATGACACAATATTGTTACGCTATAGATGTATGTGTCAAATCATAGAAAATACTCAATTCGGCTTCTTCTAGGCAAGCGTGCTCCTCCTCTCTCTCGGGGGAGGCCTATGTCCAGCAGTGGACGTCTTTCGGCTGAAATGATGATGATGATGAAGCGTGCTCCACCCTAGGCCGCGTCATCGGTTCACATCACACCGAGTTGCGGCCAAACGTAAGCCTACATAAGATTTAAAAAAAAATGTTCACTTCTGGAGGTTTTGTCAACCGATACGGACTGATTGAAGACCAGCTGCGGACATCGGATACTGACAGATACTCCCATAGATACTCCAGTAGATTATTAGGCCGAGTCGGGTGACAGCCTGTCAGAATTCGTGTCCGCAAAATAGCTAATTTTCTCAAAGCCAACAGAAATCTATGAGACTGCAGCTGGTCTTGGTGAAGTAGAAAACGCATATTGTAGGTGGACTGACAGGCAGATTCAAGCAGGGCATGGTGCTGCAGCAAGCAAGTCTGTAACTATCTTCCTTTAACAGCAGAGCCGAAAAAAACCTGTTTACAGACACAAGGTTTGTGATCCCGTAGTGGGAACTTTCTAGGCTGATTTATATGTACTAGGTGAACAAAATTAAAGATTATAACTGATTCTGTTCCTCATGGATCCAACTGCTTTACCCTATTTTGACTGAGGACTGAGACTGACGCAGAAACCTTCCAATTTTCAAACACCATTCATGCAATCCTCAAATATTAATATTATATAGTTATACAAATATGTATCCTAATTAGCTGCGCCCGGCATGCGTTGCAATGCACCTTTTTAACCTACCCTACCTACCTACCCTAGCTACCTACCTTACCTAACTACCCTATCTTACTACCTACCCTACCTACCCTAGCGGTATGAAAAATAGATAGTAGCCGATTGTCAGACCTACTGAATATGCATATAAAATTTCATAAAATCGGTCAAGCCGTTTCGGAGGAGTATGGTAACTAACATTGTGACACGAGAATTTTATATGTAAGATATTATTTAGTTTTAGTCTGTAAATTTCATTCAAAACTCAAAACTTTCCTCACGCCAAAAAACTACGAATTTCGACCTAAAGTTGACGACCCCATGCACCTAATCCGGCGGCGATTATCATCAATACGCTGAATCTTGTTGTTGACCAGTATATAAGCTTGATGCCCTCGGGACCTGCCACAAACTCCTGCGCATCCAATACAATAAGTTGCAAGAACAACAAGTAATCAAGATGAAGACTTTATTCGTATTTGCTGCCTGCATCCTGTTAGCTCAGGTTAGTGGATTTTTTTTGACCTAATTATTTTGTTGACTGTGGTTCTTTAACTCGATTTGTTTTTTGTTATAATCCTATACTATTAAATGAGCCATATTTGTACATATCTATACGGCGTGTAAACAGACCACACATAGCTGTCAACCAAGCATTCTGTACATCAAACTAAGTAACTTTACACAAAAAATATTGCTGGGAATCGACTTTTTTTTTTGGGGTGAAAAATCACGTGATACGGTAGAACTCGGTGGAAAGCACTCAAAGCATTGTGCTGATGGATGAATTGAATAGTACGGGGGTCGTGGAGGTGTGTAAATTAAAAATAAATTCTTACATTCAAAACATGTATTTAAAAAAAAACTTGGGAAAAAGTTGGACTTTGGCCCCCATTATCTCCGTAACTAGAAGGTTCCTAGGTATGGTCTAGAATAAAAAAATGATCGCAAAGACGGGGTGAACAAGTGCCTTTCGAATATGTTAAGGGTCTATTTACACCTTTATAGGTATGGTACAGAGCAAAAAATAATCGCAGCGACGATGACGGGGAGAACAAGAAGCCGAAGAGAACTATCTATTCGCATTTCTCACAAATACTTGTACCCTTCGTTGGTCTAGTGGTAGCAAGCGCAACTGCTGAGCCCTGGGTTCGATTCCCAGGTCGGGCAGAGTGATATTCGATTTTTCTATCAGGAATTTCTCAGTAGCAGCCACGGAGTCTAGATTTCTGCCTGGTTGATGGCAATAGGCTCAACCCCTATTAGAGTTAAACAAAACTGGCGAAATGTCGGCGCAATTGGTACACCTCTGGCTAATTCTTGGGGGATTACAGGTTTATTTTTATAGGATTACGTGATGTTAATAGTTGTTCGGAGGAGCTTGTAGCTAAATAATAACAGCCGCTCGGGTCGATCGCGCTTGCCTAGGTTGGTCTGTGGATGGATCATCACCCATTACATACTGAGTTTCCTCAGTGCCTCGGAAAGCACGTTAAGCCGTAGGTTCGGCTGTCAATTGTAGATCTTCGACAGCCTTTACAGGTAGTCAGTGGCCCAAAGTCTGACAACCAGTCTTATCAAGGGGTATCGTATTATCCAGTACTAACTGGGTTATGGAGGTCAGATAAGCAGTCGCTCCATGTAAAATATTAGTATTCAGCTGCATAGTGTTAGACTGGAAGCCCACTCCAACATAGTTGGGAAAAGGCTAGGCAGATGATGACCAAGTAATGTTTGTTTGTCCAGGCTCTTACGGACGAGCAGAAGGAGAAGCTCAAGAAACATCGCACTGAATGCCTGGATGAGACCAAGGTTGAAGAACAACTCGTCAACAAGCTGAAGGGAGGTGATTACAAGGTAAGCATTACTTTTGCTAATCTTTCCTGTTTAGAAGATAAGGTATTCAATTCTGCGGGACAAACTCCGTACCCGGGCCACCCCGCTGACACAGAGTCTCCGGCCTGAGCTCGTGGAGGACGTGGTGAGCGCTCTGTTCCTTTCGCGAGGGGAGCATTCTCCCCCGCCTATGGCTCCGCCGCCGCTTGCGATGCCGGAAGCGGACCACACCGATGACGATGACGACGTTCCGGAGGTGACTGGGGTAGACCTGAGAGTGGCGGTACGCAGGCTGAAAGCCAGAAATACCGCCCCGGGACCCGATAGCTTGCCTGGCAAAGCCTGGGTCCTAGCCTCTGAGGCTCTCGGGCCCCGACTGGAAGGGCTCCTAAGCGCATGCTTGGAGAGAGGCCAGTTCCCGCTTCGTTGGAAGACGGGGAAGCTGGTTCTCATCCGGAAGCCAGGGCGCCCTGCGGACTCTCCGTCCGCATATCGGCCCATCGTGTTGCTCGACGAGGTAGGCAAACTCTTTGAAAGAGTCATTGCCAACAATCTCATGCCCTCCTCTCCATGCCCTGGAGCTCCATTAGGGAGGCACTCCGGCATCACCGGGTGCCGACCTATCTTCGTCGTGTTGTCGGGGACTACTTGACGGATAGGGCCGTCATCTACCCCGGTCGGAGCGGAGAATGGAACCGGCGAGAGATGTCGTGCGGTGTTCCACAGGGATCGGTTCTAGGGTCGGCCTTGTGGTACGTCGGTTACGACTGGGTGCTGCGCGCCGACCTCCCTAGCAGCGCCAGCGTAGTTTGCTACGCTGGGTTTTAGTCTGTACAAGTCTGACACTCCCTTCCGCTCCGTCCAGAGTGGAAAAAAAAGGTATTCAATTCTGCAGCAGCAAAAATCGAAGAAAAAAAATTTACATCGTGACTTTTGTAGCAAAGTTAATAAGTGGTTTGTTAAATGTCGTAGATTTTTTGTGTCTTTTTAGGGTTCCGTAGCCGAATGGCATAATACGGAACCCTTATAGATTCGTCATGTCTGTCTGTCTGTCCGTCCGTATGTCACAGTATCAGATTCTAATTCTGCCGTCAATATACACAATTGACATTTGCGTATTTGTTTTTAAAAAATATCGATAAGTTCACTTAAATTGAAGATACACATAAATCACATCACATCCCTCCCGCTCTGCCCTGGGTGGGAGGACTCATTTGATGATAAAATCATCAAATGAGTCCTCCACGTTAATAAAAATAAAATAAAATAAAAAAGTCAGCACTCGCCATAAAAAGAGGTTATGAGCTCATGTACAAAAGTGGCGATCTGTCCTATACAAACAATAAGATTTAGAGCTTGTTGAGACACGGCGGGAACCGCGCGATTTCATAATCGCATGGAAATCGCGAGTCTTATTTGTATGAGTTATTAAGTAATCGTTGAGACATAACTGCGCGGTTAATCAACCCGCGACATGCGGGAACCACGCGGTTCCCGCATGTCTGAACTAGCCCTTAGTCTAACCTATTTAACTTCATTTAAAATTAAAATTTGTACAACCTGAAAAGAATATCATTAATATTGCTGAATAATTGTATTAAATTCACTATTATTGACATTTAATTTTGACATAACCATAATATCTCTATTTAATTATTGTACTAATATAAAAATAATTAAGTAGTAATAATGTTTAATGCATGCTAATTTAAGACGATATGGGCAGGCGCATGATAAATTGCAATGCTTGTAAAAGAAAGTCATAAGTACTAACATAAAATAACACCACACTGTACACTTAGTTCGCAATAAATGTTTGGCAAATATTTAGTTTCGCTATTGAATGTAATACGTATTGTACTACATAATAATATGAATGAGCCTTCAAAATATTTTATCATATTGTTTGTCGCTACGGAACTCTGTGTGCGTGTGAGTACGACTTGCTCCTGGCCAGTTGTTTTAAATAACATAGCTAGTTACTTTTTCTAGACCAATGAGCGTTTGCCAGTGTTAATGGGTACCTAACAAAAAGTTGTAGCAAATAGTGCTTTACACAAAGTCTATCCAGCACCTAAACCATTTAGCAATAAAAGGATAAACAGTTCTTTGTGTGGATTAGTGGGTAAAATACGCGCTTTGGACGTGGAGTTGCGGACACCAGCCCGTCAATACAATACAATAGTGGGTAAGAATATTAAAATCATAGTCAAATCTGAAATACCCATTTACCTACTAGTGCTAGAAAACACCCGAATTCGTTAGTGTTGTACCCGTCGAGAAAGAAATACGAGTTTCTTCTATGGTTGTACCGACTGCCATTCTGAATTTTGAATTTTAACATACCAATGGACTGTATTCATAAAGTTTAAAAAATTTGCATGAGTTAGAAGGTACGCTCTGACGACTATTGTGCCCGATAAGGTCCATAATTGTTTCTTCTAAATTGTATTTTACCACCTGTATATGTACATTATGGATTGCAATAAATAATTTGAATTGAATTGAATTGACTTGTTTGATTGAGAATATTCAAAGTCGCAAAGTACAGAAATTCAAAAATTTGCTATAACGAATTACTTCACTGAGAATGTGCATCATCACGGTGTACAGAAGTTCGAAAGCTTGCTATGACAACTTTCGAATGAGCATTGAGTCACAACCCGTTCCATTGCTCACTACAGCTGGGCTGGATATAGGGAAGAACAAAAGGAAGATTCGGAGAAGTATTTTGCTCACAGACAATATTCTGTTTCAGACTGACAGTGAAGCCCTGAAGAAGTATGCCCTCTGCATGATGATGAAGTCGGAACTAATGACCAAGGACGGCAAGTTCAAGAAGGACGTCGCTCTGGCTAAGGTTCCTAATGCAGGTAAGAACTAAAATGTTGGGCAATAAGTTAGGTACATTGTTACTGCGTTAGGGTTGCGCCTCATCTAGCAGCACGGAATTGCGTTTGTCCATACTCCTATCCTTTTACGTTGCTCAGAACTGTCATTTGCTAGAGCAAGACACAGAGTGAGTGTGCTGCTATCGCTCGCGGTAGCATCGGTGATGCCCTTGGCAGCACGCTCTTTTTCCACACTTGATCTTCACACTTCTGATCATTGCAAAGCTAAATGTCCCTTAACTCATAGAGCACTTTAAATATTGTGTTGCTGATGGATACGACTGGACTACTTCTCATGATTTCTACAATGATCGATGGAAAGGAAATTTACGATTGTGTTATATGTATAGATATTAATTATATACATTTATAATTTAAAATAACCTCAAATGACTAGTTTAACATTAGTTTAAAAAAATGGCATCAAAAACTCCTCCTCAACGCTGTCAACTGGTAATGTAAGAGACTGGCGGCGTTGCTACGTTGTATGGCAACGCTAAGCTTTTGGCCAAGGTAAAAGCCAGCCCTTGGGTCACGGGAAGTGTCAACTAAGCATTTTGAAATGTCCTTGAAAAGGCTGTGAGCACTCGGAAAATAAAAAAAGGAAATAACCATGTATAATAGATTAGCCACCGCATTATTTTGTTTTAGCTGATTGAAGAACATGCTTTATCATAACAGTTTATCCAGTTCTGCCGAAATATAATTGAAAATGATAAAATTTTGTGACAAGTACTTTTTTCTTTCTAGCTGACAAACCCGCAGTGGAGAAGCTGATCGACGCCTGCCTAGCCAACAAGGGCAACACTCCCCACCAGACTGCCTGGAACTACGTGAAGTGTTACCATGAGAAAGATCCTAAACACGCGATTTTTTTGTAATTGCAGAACACCATCAGCATTTGGATTCCTTCTGAGAATTTTCTGTTGGAGTCATAACTTTTAAAAAGACTTTTTAATTTGAATTTGGAATTAGAACACACATTGAGGTCCGCACTTCGCAACGCTCAACTTGCAACTGACAAAATTGTATTTTAATACCGATAGATGTCTCTTTTTCAATTTTTTTCTTACTACCCTTACAATAAAACAAAAATTAGAAAAGTAGTTTAGTGAAAAAAGCACTGGTTAGTAATAATTCGGTATACAGGGATCAGTTTATTCGAAGGAGACTTATTTGTAAAACTGCCTAACACGAATTTATTAAATCATCATTAAAAGAAGAACATTTAAATTTGTTGTTTTTTTTTAATCTGTTTACCATTTCTTTTAATTTATATTATTGCACACGTTCTATTTTAAGTGTTTGTGTTTTTGCATTGTCCATAGTCTTCGCAGATCATGACACATCGATAAAACCGAGTCATTAATTGTCTGCATAATATGAAAACTATGCAGGAAATTAATGACTCGGTTTCAGTATTGTGAAATTAAAATAACATGGCTAAATACCGCTAATCAAGGTGAAGTTCGCTATAAGATTTTGCGCACATGTAGTATTTTTTGAGAAGATTAATTAAATGCCAATGACTAATAAATTGGCCACTTACGAAAATGAAAATAAAAATGAATGAAAAAAAAAAAAAAGAAAAAAATATATAAAAAGATCTTTAACGAAGCCGAAACGCACTTGTTCTCTCCGTCATTAAAATCATTTTAACCTTCTGTTAAACTTCTAGTTACAGAGATATTGGAGGTCAAAGTTCCAACTGTTTCACAAGTTTTCAAAAAAAAAAAACATTATGATAATCTTAGAACTTTTGAAAAAATACCCTGTACTATTAAATTCATCCATCAGAACAAAATTTTGAGGAGTGGAACATTTGGTCCGACAGTAAACCGGAATTTTAAAAAAAGTCGTTTTCCAGCAATAATTTTCACGTAGAGTTACTTAGTTTGATGTATTTACAGTATGAATCGAGTCTTTTAATTTTGTTCTCCGCCCTGAGGCTGGTGGAGAGATCCGTCAAACTTTTTCATTATTCGCTGCCACGGCCATGTCAGCCGGAAAGTAGTTTCTTTTCTGTGTAACTTCAAATAGGACACTAATTCAATTGTTTTTCTAGGACTCGGTGAGTTTTTGTTACCTCGGTGCTCGCCAAAACCGGAAAGTGAGGACAGCATGAAGCGCAGGCCACACCGCCAGCTGGCGGGCGGACGAGCGACGCGAACGACGCGTCGTTTCACCTCTTTTCATATTTTGGTTCACACCGCGAACTATCGAAATATACGAACAAAGTATGAAAAGGGCGTCGTTCGCGTCGCTCGCCCGCCCGCCAGCTGGCGGTGTGGCCTGCGCTTGACACCTCTTAAGCTGCCCCTTCATGTTGGAACTGACCACAGCTGATGTGGCGTGGTGCATGCCTTTAACTTTCATCTTGAATAAAATTTTAAACACAATACGACATTCATTTCGAACAACAAACGAGCGACATTTTCCTGTCAAAACAAACTCTTAGAATAGACAATAACGTATTTTTATCTTTTATAAATTGTTTTCATTCGCAATACGTTATAAAAAGGGCTTGAAGAGAATGATCGTTCATTTCTGTAAATCTAATGAAGCCATGAAGATTCTCACGATTACGGTTTTATTCGTCTGTCTACGTCCTGGTTACCACCATGGCATTGAGCAGACGAAGGTAATTATATAAGTGTTCTAACTATCATGGTCAATAACATTATGATTAACACTAGAAACGGGATATTTACGATAACAGTGATGTGTTTGTCATGTTTTTTTGTTTGTGAATGAGTTTGTCTGTCGTGTTTTTTTGTGTGTGTGTGTGTTTGTCTTGTCATATTTTATTTGTCTGTCATCAGTAAACATGGTAAATATCCCGTTTCTAGTGTTAATGGTAATTATATAAGTTTTATTATTTTCCCTTTTTTATATTTTTAAAATAAAAATAATAAAGATTTTATATCTTTATTATTTTTATTTCCCATTCATCTTTATTATTTTTATTTTCCCTTTTTTATATTTTTAAAATAAAAATAATAAAGATATAAAATCTTTATTATTTTTATTTTTAACTTCTTATCCGGCAAAAGTGTCATTTTCCCCTTCCCAAACATTTTTATCGGAATACCAGCGAGCCCTAACAGAATACCAGTGCTGCGGTATTTATTTTTAAATATCGAAGCATTTGCTGTGATAGAAGCCTTTTTGGTATTTTGTGTTTTTTTTGTTAGCCTGAACTGTCCCACTCTTGGGTAAAGGCCTCCCCCCGTTCCTTCCACTTTTCTCGATGTTGCGCCTCTTCTCGCCAATTAACGAGAAAGTCATCCAAGGGGTCCCGCCATCTTCTCCTTGGTCTGCCGCGACCCCGTCTAGCTGTCTCAGGGCTTCAGTTTTGTGATTATGCGGGCCCACAGCTTTACCGCAGACATGGCCTGCCCAGTCCGAGGATGCAAATTAGCTATTGTATTGTATGTGAACTACATTCAATTTGAGGTGATATGAACGCCATTCTCTCACAAAGTACTAAAGGATTCTTTTAATTATATTCATTAAAACTTTGTGAAGAAATAAAGATATTGTATTGTATTGTTGTATCGAGATTTTTTTTTGTTTTTTTTTTTTCGTTTTGATTTTATTGTTTGAGTTTTGATTTTGTTGTGTTGTTTTTGTTTTGTTGTGTGTGTGTGTGTTGTCTCTCTCCTTTTCATCTTTGATTGTGTTAAGTTCCCATAGGTCCAGAATCGTCAATGAGGTTTATTGAGGTTTCTTCGTCAGTAGTCCGTCACCGGATTTTATTCATAAAACTCCATACAATGCTCACTAATCAGCATTGTAACGGTGTCGCTTCGCCTCGGTACAAATATATTTAGCTGCATGCGGTTCGTGGTCAACTCGTTGTCATAGTATCTAACGTCGGTTGGCCGCCGCGCTTTTTCTACGCACTTACGTCTTGATGGATGAGATTATATTGGAGATATTGGAGGTCAAAGTTCCAACTGTTTCACAAGTTTTCTAAAAAAACAAAATTGATAATCTTATAACTTTTGAAAAAATACGCTGTACTATTAAATTCATCCATCAGAACAAAATTTTGAAGAGTGGAACATTTGGTCCTACAGTAAACCGGAATCTAAAAAAAAAAAAACATTTTCCAGCAATAATTGTCACGTAGAGTTACTTAGTTTGATGTATTTACAGTATAAATCGTGTCTTTTAATTTTGCTCTCCGCCCTGAGGCTGATGGAGAGATCCGTCAAACTTTTTCTTTATTCTAGTACTAGGTAATACGATTCCCCTTGGTAAGACTTGTTGTCAGACTTTTTGGGCCACAGACTTGTAAGGGCTCTTCTCTTGTACGGTTCTTACTCTTGACCTCAATCTAGAAAAAAAAATTGGAAGACAATTTGGTCCTTGGATTAGCTTTTATTTTTTGTTAAAAAAGCCCTCTGACTGGATGCGCAAATTATTTGTTACCTAACAGTTTTGTTTATAAATGTTTACTAGCATTACCTAACATGAAAACATTGTAATATTGTGATCAAAATTGTTTGTTTAGAAAATGTTTACTAATGTTTGTAAACATTTTTAACAGCATTTTTTTTTTTTGGCTTTGTTGTAGCACCAATTTATTTGTTTTCCAGTCCACCACGACAAGCCCGGAGACATTAGTGAAGAGATATCAGATGGAATGCATCGAAGAAACAAGAATCGACCCCGACATTATAGTGTCCCTAAAGAAAGGAAGGTGGTATTGGAAATGGGTACCTAAATTATATTTATGTCACCGGAAAATAACAAGAACCGCCAATTTATAAATTTTCTAGGAAATTTATAAACTTTCGTAGGATTCTAAACGAGAGATAAATTGTGTTATCTTACGGCCACATTTTCGCACGGGGCTCCAATCGGGGCTCCTATTTCTATTTGCAGGGTTTAAAGTAACCTAACCTAACCTAAAGTCGGGGTGCCCCAAGTCCCGAGATTTATGAAAATGTGGCCGTAAAATAATACAATTTATCTCTCGTTTAGAATCCTACGAAAGTTTATAAATTGGCGGTTCTTGTTATTTTCCGGTGATATATACATAACTAGTTTAAATTAATTATGTACTCAAAGAAACAGTTGACGAGAGATTGTATAGAAGAAGGGTGCATTGGCAGACCAACAGCTAAATAGGTGGACCGCTGCAGAAGATCTTACGAATGACCTGGTTGTGACTCATACACACCACAGAAGCATTGCGCATAAGGAAGGAGGCTCATCCCCAGCAGTGGGTAGAATAAGGCGGCTATTATAATGATGAGCTAGTTTAAGTGGAAAAAAATACCCAACAATAAAACCTAGTTATTGTGTTTTTGGTCTCGTGATTGCTATCGCAACTGCTTAGGGTTCTTGTTTTGATCACAGCCAAATTGTTTTTGAGTTTTTCGATTTGAAAGCATCCTCAGGGTCTGGGTTTCAAATGTAGTCAGGTGACTTCATGTCAAAGGCCCTTGGCGAGTAGAGACTACACTCGAAATTGTTGACGATCATGCTTAGCTAGGACAAATTGCATATTGAGGTAGGTCTAGGTAAGTACAACTACGAGAAAGAGGTCCTTCGACAAATGTATCTCAGCTGAGCAGTAAGTAGTGCACGGAAAAACGGAGATATTTACGTAGTTTTCAAATTATTTTAACTAAGGTGTTCCTGTGTTTGGTACTTATGTTTTACTAGCTTTTGCCCGCGGCTTCGCCCGCGTGGATGTCGTAAATATCCGATTACCTTACTTAATTGATATTCATCATCATCATTTCAGCCGAAAGACGTCCACTGCTGGACATAAGCCTCCCCCAAGTGTCGTCATTAAAATTTCTTCTTACCGTTTACCACCATTTAGTTAGCGTACCATTTTCTATCAGCACTAATTCCGTGAAACTCTCTGAAGAAATGCCAGCTATAACCATGACAGATCCAGCGCCGAACGGTACATTTTCCACAAAAAATCTGGAATAAAACGGCCCCCTGGCCGTCTCTAGACTCTTCGCCACTTACAGCATACACCATAAATCTGGATTCGTCAGTAAATATTACTCTTCCCCATTCCTCGTCTCCCCATTGTGCGTGTTCGCGGGCGTTACGTAATCTAGCTGCCCGATGTTCCCTTTCAAGTTTTGGACCATTTGGAGTCAAATTAGCTTCAAGGAGCCGCCGCCTTACAGTCCGCTCTCTTACGTTGTTTCTACAGGCTTTCCAAAATTTAGTTGTTACTTCAATAATATAGTGACGAAAGGTGTATGTGCATTCTTCTGGTGTCAGCGAAATGATCATCATCTGCCTAGCCTTTTCCCAACTATATTGGGGTCGGCTTCCAGTCTAACCGGATGCAGCTGAATACCAGTATTTTACATGGAGCGACTGCCTATCTGACCTCCACAACCCAGTTAGTACTGGGTAATACGATTCCCTTGGTAAGACTGGTTGTCAGTCTTTTTGGGCCACTGACTACCTAACGACTGTCAAAGATCTACAAATGACAGCCGGGACCAACGGCTTAACGTACTTTCCGAGGCACGGAGGAAACTCGGTATGTAATGGGCGGTCACCCATCCACAGACCAACCTAGGCAAGCCGGGCTTAACCTAAAGGTCGACCCGAGCATCTGTTATTATTTAGCCACGAGCTCAGCGTCAGCGAAATGATAGTAATTCAATAATGATGGTGAAAGACGACAATCATCACCTTTTATCATTTTAATTTCACATTGAAAACAAAAGTGAGAAAATAAACAAAAGTAAAACCTCCATAAATTGAATTTATTTCAAAATTCAAGTTTTTTTTTAATTACGTATTATTTATGGTTAGTTTTATGCATGTACAATTATTAATTTGCAAGTTACAGGGATTTTCGTCATTGACCTGTATTATTTGACCGCGAGTGTAGCGTCCTAACTATTTCAGATGAAAATGCAAGTTGTGAAGCAATGGGCTCTTTGCGTGTTAATGAAAAATCAAATAATGACAAAAGAAGGAGTTTATAAGGTCGACGTCGCTCTCAGTAGGATACCAATGCGTGGTAAGAACAGTGACATATTTTAATTGGATTTTATTTACGTTATTTCATCATCGGCCTAGCCTTTTCCCAACTATATTGGGGTCGGCTTCCAGTCTAACCGGATGCAGCTGAATACCAGTATTTTACATGGAGCGACTGCCTATCTGACCTCCACAACCCAGTTAGTACTGGGTAATACGATACCCCTTGATAAGACTGGTTGTCAGACTTTTTGGGCCACTGATTACCTAACGACTGTCAAAGATCTACAAATGACAGCCGGGACCAACGGCTTAACGTGTTTTCCGAGGCACGGAGGAAACTCGGTATGTAATGGGCGGTCACCCATCCACAGACCAACCTAGGCAAGCATGGCTTAACCTAAAGATCGACCCGAGCGGCTGTTATTATTTAGCCACGAGCTACTCTTATTTTATTTACGTTATTTACAAACTAAAAATCTATAATAGTAATAAAAATATGTACAAGTATCAAAAGGGTTACAGGGCATCAAAAAATTCGTCCACATCGCTGTCAACAGGAAAAGTGAAAAGGAAAAGTGCCCAGAAGGCTGGCAGCATTGCAACGTTGGATGACAAAGCTGATTCTTTGGCCAAAAAATAGGCCCGCGCTCTGGTCACGCGAAGAGTCGACCAACCGCTTGGCGATTGCCCGAGAAATACTAGGTGGACACTCGGACCCCATTGCCCTAGTGTTTCAACCCCAAACGGCTCAAACACATAACTAACAATTAAATTATTGTATTTGCGCCGTTTGAGGTTTTCAGCACCTGAAGCAGCCGCCCCAGCGCAGCCCACTGTGCTAGGAAGATGGGATGGCGCAAGGGTGTCGACGCAAGTTGCATCTCACACCAAAGGCCTACCCAACTTCCATGGCATTATGGCCATATCATCTGGTCTCTTCCCATCGACGCGTGCCAAGTCATTGGGTTCTAAGACAGCCGGCACCCCGGTGGCAAGAGCACGACGGATGAGATCAGCTGCGCAATCCGACCTGCACTCTTACTGCAAGAAAAGATTATTTGAGACCATCCACAGGCGATGGATGTTTACTCTCCAGAGCTGAAAGAGTCTCTGGAGAATAAGGCGCCACCACATCGCTGTTGAAAAGTAGTCTGGCTGCCCCCCTAATGTCATGTGTTCAATAATGGAATTTATATCAAATCATTAGAATTTTAGACTCATATTTTCATTATATTATTTTATCATTTGTATGCCCAAGTAGCTGATCATGGAATGAACATTATTATTATAAAAAAATTGATTTGATTTGAAAGTCACCGTCACTTAAGTTGGATTCTACATGATCACAAATGCCTTTCTGTTTATTAAAAAAAGGTAATTTGGAATCTAAAATACGGATCGAATTGTTGCAGGTTTCTTTAATTTGGTTTGTTAAAGATCCTGTAAGGGAAGGTAACTGCTCCCAGGCACGTAGCGAGTTCTCCTGGGTCGCGAGACGGACACAGTACGCTAAACTCAGTGCAGCAAGTGTCTCGCGCCCCGGAGAACTCTTTTTAGGACAGGAGTGGAATTTTTGAACTTGGACAATGTTTTCCACAAAGTTTATTCAAAAGGTGTTGATGTCGGGGATGTGGCTGGGGGGCACAAAGGTACACTATGAAGTTTGTGGATCTTTTCATTTAGTGTCTTAAACCCCCGTTCACCTTTAAAAAATGAGCCTGGGAGCCCAGTTCTACATCCAGGGATGTGACAGGTTGACTGGCACTAATTATTCCGGCGTCGCTACAGCTGGCGCTGAACATAAAATAATAAACTTAAAAACTATCACATATATTTTAATTATTATTTTAGTTGATTAAGTACGCGCATCACGAAGGCTGGCACGAGGTTGCGCAGGTAAAGAGAACTTGGAAGAATATGGGGAAGGCATTTGCCTAGCAGACGAACAATCAGGGCTAGTAAATAAAAATAGATTTTGTTCCATTCACAATACTTCATCCTTTATATTTTGGTCTGATTCACCATCTCACTTATGATTACTATCACGTAGTAGTAATTTAGATTAGGTTAGACAACTCCTACTTAGCCAATAATTATATATTTTATTATTTCACTTTCTATTTCAGACAGAGACTTCATTGAAGCGCAAATAGACAAATGTCTCACCCCGAAAGCGGTCCCAGCGGACGACATTGCCATAACTTATATTAAATGCTTCCAAAGACAGAAATCAAATTACTCGTCGCTTGTATCTGCTTTTTCAAACTGTTTAGTGTGTTAAGGTTCACTTTCGGTTGGCACAGAAACTAGAATGATGATGAAGACACGTGTTTGCTTCAAACCTTTATTTTCAACTAAACTTAGTCTAACATGACATGCCTCACAAACATCACATATAAGTAAACAGGTATAATAAAATTCTTCCTAACACAGAGTAACTTTACAAAAACGCAATCTATTGACGAAGTGCTGAACTATCATAAAGTTGTAAAAAGTGACATCTAGTGACATAATGGTGAACTACGTAAACCGCTATCTAGTGGATTCGCTTGCAACTACTTCATATCAAGTGGGTATTGTTAGCAGCTTTGTTTGCTAGTTTAAGTATAGATGGCATTGTAATTATTTCTTAATTTATAACGGTATTTTACTTGTTTATTTCGTTTTTAAACCCCGCTGCAAAAAAAGGGTTGTTATAAGTTTGATCGATATGTGTGTCTGTCTGTGGCACCGCAGCTGTTAAACGAGTGAACCGATTTGGATGCGGTTTTTATTTGAAAGTTAGTTTCTTGGCGATGGTTCTTAAACATGTTTTTATCAAAATCGGTGCAGCCATTTACTAAATACGGGGGATGAAAGTGGGTATGGCAAATCGAACATTTTGAAATATAATCAAGTGGGGGGTATCAAATGAAAGCGCATGATGTGTTATTATAATTAGACATGTTAAATCAAAATCGGTTCAGCCAGTTTAGTCATAGGGGTGTGAGTGGTGATGAATAATCGAATATTTTCAAACATACATGCCCAAGAGGGGTTTCAAATGAAAGGGCATTATGTTTTTATTACAAAAAAACTATAGGTTTCATTAGATAGGTCAAATTATTAAAATGTTAAGTTAGTTGTAAGGTGTAATATTTAGTACATTATCAAAAAAACTATTCAATTGTCCTCATTTCGTATTCTTTGTAATTCTTCTTATACCGATTTGTCATGAGGATGTAGCCACCGCTGACCACAGCACATTACCACGTTTGACGCTCTGACAAGAAATATGGAAGCACACAGTTCTGACAAGAACTGGGATCACGTTTTGACGCCCTGATCAGAAACAGTTCTGAAAAGAACTATTTTAACGTTTTAGACGTTCTGTAAAGAAATAGGAGTGTCAGGAGCTGTGAGGCCACTCTTCTACTCTTCGCTTCGCGTGTCTTCCATCTTCCGTCAACTCGATCCGTAACACAACATCACTCGACGGTGGCCGCCTGACACTGGCTCACCAACTATGGATCGCCTATATTTATGCCATCTGCGCGCGCGCTGAGACGCCGCGCGCCTCCGTGAACACACAAGCGCCCCCCGTGGAATTAACACGGGGGGCGCTTGTGTGTTCACGGAGGCGCGCGGCGTCTCAGCGCGCGCGCAGATGGCATAAATATAGGCGATCCATAGTTGGTGAGCCAGTGTCAGGCGGCCACCGTCGAGTGATGTTGTGTTACGGATCGAGTTGACGGAAGATGGAAGACACGCGAAGCGAAGAGTAGAAGAGTGGCCTCACAGCTCCTGACACTCCTATTTCTTTACAGAACGTCTAAAACGTTAAAATAGTTCTTTTCAGAACTGTTTCTGATCAGGGCGTCAAAACGTGATCCCAGTTCTTGTCAGAACTGTGTGCTTCCATATTTCTTGTCAGAGCGTCAAACGTGGTAATGTGCTGTGGTCAGCGGTGGCTACAGTACTCCCCCTCAAGCGAAGCGTACCGGCAGCTTGACGACACGGCCTGAGCGCGTTGATCTGTTGATGGCGGGCTGTGACGTCACGTTGGCCGTAGGTACTTTTGCTTGTTGCTTGGTAACGGTTGGTGTGGTACTGGTTTTCTTGGTAAAGGTTGGTGTGGTAACAGCTTGTGTTTTCTTGGTGATGGTAATCTTGCTTGGCGGTAAGGTAATGGTATGCTCTGAGATGACATATGCAGGCTTAAGTCGATCGATTGAAATGTTGGCTTGCCGATTCGGTAACTGTATTGAGTACACTTTATCTGTTCGGCTTATAACTCGATATGGGCCTTCATATGGAGCTTGGAGTGGTTTCTTGACTGCGTCGGTTCTAATAAACACGTGGCTGCACTTGAGTAAATCTTGATGCACGAATACGCGTTTGTTATTGCTGTGATGCTCGGTGACGGTTTGCGGTTTGTTTGCTTGAATGACGTCACGAAGTTTTTCGACGTAAGTATAGTCCATTGTAGGTGTGTAGGTATTTGTTGTGAAGAAATCGCCTGGTAGGCGTAAGTTGTAACCGTAGGTAAGTTCGGCTGCGCTGACACCGGTGTCGGTGCGTAGTGCGGCTCGTAGTCCAAGTAACACCGTAGGTAACTCGTCGATCCATGTACTCGTGTCGGATAGTTTCGCGCGTAACGCAGTTTTGAGCGAACGATGCCACCGTTCGACCATCCCGTTGCTTTGAGGATGATACGGTGTTGTGCGATTCTTCTTAATTCCCATTTGTTTCATTAGATTTTGAAACAGCTGACTCTCGAACTGGCGACCTTGGTCGCTTGTAAGTGTAGTCGGGCATCCAAATCTTGATATCCAATGTTGGTAGACGATGTTGGCTATTCGATCAGCTGATATTTCGTCAGTAGGGATTGCTTCAGGCCATTTCGTAACTCTATCGATCATTGTTACTAAGTAGCGATGACCTTGAGCTGTTGTAGGTAGTGGTCCCACGATGTCAACGTGTAGGTGTTGAAAGCGATCACTTGGCGGGAAAGATGAGATGTTCGAGAATGTGTGACGTTGTATCTTGCTTTTCTGACAATGTATACAAGTTCGTGTCCAACGGCTGATGTCGGTGTTCATTGATGGCCAGAAATATTTTTGAGCTATAAGTTTGCGAGTCGTGCGCGTACCAGGATGACTGATGTTGTGCACGCTGTTGAAAACTTCTTGTCTATGTTCTTCTGGTATATAAGGGCGTACATAAGACGTAGACGTTTCGCAGTATAACTCGACGTCAGAGTTAGGTATTACTACTTTCTTGAGAGAGATGTTTGATTCTTGCAGTAATCGTTCAATGTTGCTGTCCTTTTCTTGCGCGCTGACTATTTCCTTGAAGTTTATTGTAGATGGGCATGAGATAGTTTCGATGCGGCTGAGTGTGTCGGCGACAATATTCTGTTTACCGCTCACATGACGTATGTCGGTGGTGAATTCGCTGATAAACAAAAGTTGTCTCGTTCGCCTCGGTGTTTCAGTACTCGATTGCGTTTTTGACATGACGTATGTTAACGGCTTGTGGTCGGTGAATATGATCAGGTGACGTCCTTCGAATGTCTTGCGGAAGTGCTTGACTGCCATGTAGATTGCGAGTAGCTCTCGATCGTAGGTAGAATACTTCTTTTGCGCGTCGTTGAATTTCTTGGAATAATATCCGAGCGGTTGCCATGTTTCGTTGAGGTATTGTTGTAGGACGGCGCCAGCTGAGTTGTCGGATGCGTCGCAGAATAAGGCGAGTGTGGCATGATGTGATGGGTGGGCGAGTAAAGCTGCGTTTATGATGCTAGCTTTACATTGCTGGAACGCTTGAGTTGCTTCGTCGGACAACGTGATTGGAGTTTTGTCTCGCTTCTTTACGTTATGTAGGTATGAATTCAGCGGGGCTTGCAGAGCTGCGGCGTTAGGTACATGATCGCGATAAAAGTTGATCATTCCGAGAAATCTTCTTAATTCTTCGATTGTCTTCGGTTGTGGGTAATCGGCGATTGCTTGAATTTTATATTGCGGAGGTTTGATGCCTTCCTTTGATACGGTGTAGCCTAAGAATTGGACTTCTGGCTTGCCTAGGTTGCATTTGGCGGGGTTGATAGTGATGCCATTATCTTCCAATCTCTTTAGTACGATTTGGAGGTGTTCTCTGTGTTGTTCTTCGTTTTCTGATGCCAATAACAAATCGTCTATGAATGGGAAGACGAAATCCAATCCTCGTAGTACTTCATGGATGTAGCGTTGAAATGTTTGTCCCGCGTTCTTCAAACCTGGGCACATACGTGGGAATTCAATAATCCCATCGGGGTGATGATGGCTGTCTTCTCGATGTCTTCTTCTCTCACGCTCAGTTGTTGGTAGGCGCGGTTGAGATCTATTGTTGAGAAGATAGTTTTTCCGGATAGGTGATGTGTGAAGTCTTTGATGCGTGGAACGGGGTAGCGATCTGGTATGGTGATGGAGTTGAGTCGGCGGTAGTCACCACAAACTCTTATATCGCCATTCTTCTTGGGAACGATGTGCAGAGGTGACGACCATGGGCTTTTGCTAGGTCGGCACAGTCCTTGTTCAATCATGTTCTCAAATTCTTTCTTCACTGTTTCGAAGCGATGTGGTGGTATCGGTCGGGCTCGGCTGTGTATCGGTGGTCCTCGTGTTTCGATGAAATGTTGCACGTGGATATCGGTGTTTAATTTCATCGATGTTAGTCTTGTTATGCCGGGATACTGAGCCAAAATGTCGTGGTATGATTGCGACATGTCGATGCTGCGTACTGTAGGCACGTTCGATACTCGTACCGGGGCATTGACTTTTAAGCTGGTAACTCCGTCGATTAATCTTCGGTTTTTCAGGTCGACGATGAGTTGATGATGCTTGAGGAAGTCGGCTCCGAGTATAGGTTTTGAGACGTCAGCTACGATGAATTTCCACAAGTACGGGCGGCGTAGATTGAGATCGAGGGATAATGTTTTCTCGCCGTACGTAGCTATAGTTGTGTTGTTTGCTGCGTATAGCTGGAATGGTAGCGGTGTTGGTACTTGTCCCTTACTTCTCGGTAGCACGGATATGTTGGCTCCAGTATCGACTAGGAATGCTAATTTGGAGTTTCTGTCGGTGATGTATAGGCGGTGGGACTTTTCTTGAACGCCGGTGTCCGCCACTGCCAACGTTCCGTCTAGTTTTCCGTGTTATGTTTCTGTTGCTTGCTGAATGAGCAAGGTGATGTGCAGCGTCTAGCTTGCTCCTTAAAACGGCGGTGATAGTAGCAGAACGGTGATGGAGAAACATCGTGGCTGCGTTGACGTGATGTGCTGCGGTGACGAGATGAGTGACGGCTGCGACGATAGTTGTTGTTGTTTTGATAGCGAGTTTTTAGCTCCGCTATCTCTAGCGATAGTTTCCTTATTTCGCTAATAAGGAACTGCGTATCTGCTTGCGGTGCGGATAGTGTAGGTGGTGCGGGTGCATGCACGGCTGCGACTTCTGTTGGTGCTGTCTGCTCCATAATTTTGTCAGCGAGTAGCGCGAGTTCATCGAGTGCTGTCTTGGTGCTTTTCTTCCATCTTCCGTGTCTTCCATCTTCCGTCAACTCGCGTGTCTTCCATCTTCCGTCAACTCGATCCGTAACACAACATCACTCGACGGTGGCCGCCTGACACTGGCTCACCAACTATGGATCGCCTATATTTATGCCATCTGCGCGCGCGCTGAGACGCCGCGCGCCTCCGTGAACACACAAGCGCCCCCCGTGGAATTAACACGGCAACAGTGCTATAACGCGATTGGTGGAAATTGTGCTAATGTTATTGGATTTTTATTTTGTAAATTTTATTCTAATTTAATGTACATGTTTTAATTGGTTAGTGTTAATTTGTAAAATAGTATTTAAGGCAACCTATTGGAAAATAAATTATTCATTCAGATTCACATCCATCAAAAACGGAGTTTATCTTTAACCTTCTGACGACCCTAAAAGGACAATTGAACAGTTTTCTCTGATCTCGTTCACATATTGCAACACCTTTTAATGTTTTAAACTCGACTCAAAGCCACATTTTGCATTTGGCAAAAAAAAAATTGCCTACATACACAACGTGTAACATAATAAACGCAAGACCTCTCGTGTCGTGTCTCAGGCCATGAAACTGAACAACTTTTGTTCTACGACTTTTGGAAATTCATAACTTTTTTTTTAGTTTTACCTATACATGTGGATCAGCT
The DNA here is from genome assembly GCA_963082995.1 of Noctua comes. Lineage (NCBI taxonomy): Eukaryota > Metazoa > Arthropoda > Insecta > Lepidoptera > Noctuidae > Noctua > Noctua comes. Next base: position 13,005,602 of record OY720288.1, read on the forward strand.
GATTGCGTCAGTTCCTATAGAAAGTATTGTTTTTATTGTGAATTTCAAGAACTCGTAGAACAAAAGATGTTTAGTTTCATGGTGCGAGAGACCACACGGGAGGTCTTGCGTTTATTATATTACACGTTGTATAACCGCTTTTTTCACTGTTATTCCCTGTAGCTTGGGGACGGTAACCGCTCAACTTAAAATGATCGGGAACAATATTCGTTCAATATTGCCATACACTCCGAGGCCCTGAACAGTTAAAACCTGTGTGAGTGTATGGGAACCCATCCATTTTCATCTCTAAAGCTCGATGTATGGTATTTGTAATGAAACCAGGAACTGTTAACGAACACTACATTATCAAACTGAGCACTTATGTTTATTACACTGTTGTATAAATATTATACAGGGCGTAAGGGATAGCCCTCCACAAAATGATGGGGTGAATTCAGTATATCATACTAATATGGGGATAAGAATTTCTTACTATGGGGACGGGCTGTAGACATCGAGTCTATATTTATTCTGCAAAAAAGAGCCATCAGCGCCATATATAATCTTCGTGATTCTCTAAGGGAACTGTTTAAGGAAATTAAAATCATGACGGTACATTGTCAATACATCTACGAAAACATAATGTATGTAAGAAAAAATCTACATATTTTTAATAAAAGAGGTGACAGACACAATTACAGTACTAGAAATAGAGACCAATTAGTTCAGCCAGGCTTCAGACTCGCTAAAGTAGACTCATCTTTCATGGGGTACTGTTTGAGATGCTATAATAAACTTCCACAAAGTATTCTTAAACTGAATGAAACGAAATTTAAAACATGCATTAAACGCATAATATGTAAGCAAGCATTTTTTTTCAATTATAAGTTGGAAGATTATATCGCTGATAAAAATGCTTGGCTCAATGCCGGTCCTGCTCTACAAGGACAGGGGCGCATAAATGGATAGCATTAAATAGTATATTGGAGCTGCTGAAGATTGTACAACTATCTTTGCATTGTATAAATTCAATCTCTTTAGTATTATATAACCGCATAGCCCATATTATGTGAGTACTATGTACTAGAAAGCTGTCACTCGCTGGAAACCTACGTCTTTTCTTGACTTGAATGTGCCCTGGCGGTTAGGAGTATGTCATGCTCACTCAAATGTCTCGCTGCTGGTGGCGCGTGTGTTGGATCATTTAGTTCCCTTCAAAATGGTTGAGTTGAATGGTACTGATACATGCGTCATATTCGTGAACGGGCATTGTCAGTTGTGACTGGTCATCTCTTGGTTGCCATGGCTTATTTGAATTGATTATTTTATTTTTGAATTGTTTTCACTGTACGTACGTTAAAAGTGTCCACTTTTAACGTACACATCTTGCTACATCGTTCTCACATAATGTACGTACCATCTCAACATGAATTATGTAACCAAGGTTTGTAAAAGTATTCTGATTTAAAAGTGTCCATGGAGTTTCTTGCCCGTTCTTCTCCATAGAGATCTACGTTAGGGAATGGGCAACTACAGTACTTTCACATTTTTTATGCCTTGTGACTGGGACTGTAGCTACATTTCATTGTTGTCTTTGTTTCGACAATTCAAAAGTGCCTTTTACTGGCCTACTTGAAATAAATGCTTTGATTTTGATTTTGATGACCGGTACAAGATATTTCAGGAATGTTATGGGAATCCAATAAATTGATTTTTTCTTGTTTTTTTTTTTTTTTACCTCATACGCAAAGTATCGTTACCGTGGCAAAACGCACGTAGCGCACGGCAAGCGCGACGACGAGTTCGATAAACTCTGTAGCTAGGCAGGAAGTGAACAGCTGATTCCACGCGTCGTTCGTAAGAGTATTTCAACATCCAGTTGGATTTTTAAATTTAGCCGTATTAATTAAATAAATTGAGTGCTGCGCACAAGGAATGTAATTTTATATTGAAATAAAGGAACTGAAAAAAAAATTAAAAAAGGATTTTCCGGAGAAAAAATCCGGTGGAAAATGAATCAAAATAAGGAGCTGAATGCACCGTCAGTTTGTGGAGGGCGGTCCCTTACACCCTGTAGACTTAAAATTAGGTTTAGACATTTATACTGAACTAGCACTCCGCCCGCGACTTCGTCCGCGAAAATTGTTATAGCTCGGCTAATTTGCATGATATAAAAATAATTTATAGCCTATAGCACTCACGAATAATGTAGCTTTCTGCCAGTGAAAGAATTTTTAGAATTGGATCATTAGTTCCGGAGATTACCCCCTACAAACATACAAATTTTACCTCTTTATAATATTAGTATAGATAAAACAATCTGCGAGGAAAACGTGCTGCTTAGAAACACGAACGGAAGACAGAGATAGATGAAGTAAGAGTAAGATAACAATTTAATGGTAAGAATACTAAACGCTTGATAAATATAAGTTTCGGGAGTTCCCCCTCTTCCAATTGGCCTCTTTGAAGTCCATTCCATTCCCGTTTCTTAATAATATCCATACTTCCATTTACTAAACCCACCGAGACTTTTAAAATTCGTCCGCAACATCACTCGAGCGCCTATTGCGGTTTTAATAGAACTGACTAATCCTCTCGTACTTTTAGGATCTTGAGGTATAGAAGAAAGATTCGGCTTTTGACCATAAGTAGCAGGTTCCCTGGATTCATCGTGAGCAAGTAAAGTATGAACTTTAACTGTTCTGGTCATTAGTTCTACCATTTTCTCATTATAATCATTAACCAGTTTCACTAAAGGAAAATACGTACATCACCTACTACCTACCCACTACCTACCCACTACCTACCCACTACCTACACACTACCTACACACTACCTACCCACTACCTACCCACTACCTACCCACTACCTACCCACTACCTACCCACTACCTACCCACTACCTACCCACTACCTACCCACTACCTACCCACTACCTACCCACTACCCAACCACTACTCAACCACTACCCACCCACTACCTACCCACTACCTACCCACTACTTACCCACTACCTACCTACTACCTACCTAACAACTTTCTCCTGACAATAACAAACATAACAAAAAAAATTGTGAAATCGGTCCAGCCGTTCACGCGTGATGGCGCGACCAAGGGAAATAGAGATTCATTTTTATAGATATATATATATATATTGTCTGACACTGACCGGGAAATTGCATAAAAATGTAAGCAAATTTGAATTTCGCGGGGTACCCTGGCGCTTCCACCGTAACAGCTTTTGTGATACTGTGCAGGCTGGCGACTTAGTTACCTGTATCCTTCAAGGTGGTGAGTCTACCAGTCAAATTAAACAACTTTCTCAAAGAAGGTTGGTCGTGACTACAATATCTATAGGTTTAAATAGATTTCTCATCATCATCATCATCATCATCATTATTTCAGCCGAAAGACGACCACTGCTGGGCATAGCCCACCCCCAAGTGTTGCCACATTTCTCAGATATTGAAAAACTCTTGCTGATTTAAAACTCCTTTGTTAAATTTCCAAAACCTTTGTAAAGCTGCGCTTCTACATTTTCTTTACATAAGCCTTTCTCCGAATTGAATTTCATTATTTAATTTTCTCTTAAAATGTATGGAAGTAAATAGACGTATGGAAAAAAAACTAGAGGAACAATCAAGCCTGGGGTTCTGTTTACCTCCGATGTATACCTCTCTCTAATTATTGAGAGTAGCGCCACTTAAGTAAAAACTTGTTTACGATAGACAGGTTGGGTTCTGTATAAACAATAGTAGTTTCGAGATCAGTCGTAACAACCACGACTAAAGCTTTTTTTTTTAAAAAAAAAAACGTTGCCTCACTCTAGAAATTTCACCAGGAACAACTACCTCTAGTTACCATACAAATATTTGTTCCGTGCGGGAATTGCACCCGCGACACGCAGCGCAGTCAATCGCTCAGCCACTGCGCCGACCGAGCTGTCAAAAGTTGTAGGACTTGGGTTCAAATCTGGCTGTTTGTGTATGTGAGCTTAAATGTTTGTAAACTCACCCACGATAGGAGAAATTCCTAGTGTGGGGCAACGTTTTTTTTAAAAGGAAAAAAAAAGAAAAAAATATCTAGGCAGGCGCATTACATTATGTAATTTATTCCATCACTACTGCTCTCAAAACGGTGAAGGAAAACATCGTGAGGAATTCTGCATGACCTGGAACCAAAAATTCGAAGACATGTGACATACGCAGCACCGCGTCGTGGAGAACTATACTGAGCCTGATTACACTGATCATCACTTGCCTAGTCTTATCCCAACTATGTTGGGGTCTTCCAGTCTAACCGGATGCAGCTGAATACCAGTATGTTACATGAAACGACTGTATATCTGTGGAATGAATTTTGAGTAAAAGAGAACGTATACAAAGGTGTGAGTGAAAGGTGTGGGAGAGTGAAAGAGAGAGAGAGAAATAAATATGGACAGACGAGTGAGAAACGATGTACGATGACAGACGTGTTGTATTATGTTCTCTTAAGTTTGGCGATTTTTCCGAAAAATATATGTCGGATTTTGTCAGGATTTTTCTGTTAGGCTCGTACATCATGTAGCATCAGGTGGGTTTCGTGCAATGAAAATACACTAGGTGCGATACACTGTTTATAATAAACTAACAAATTACTAGACATTACAATTTAACACAATTACATGGGGCACAATGAATCGGGTACAGTTCCAAGACGTCTCAACTCCTTTGCGATCAGACATTCAATGTCCTCCTCGCCTCCGAGCTGTAACATCAGGGCTCTGTAGAAGCCACGCTGTGGTGGGGGTAGACTTGTAAGTAGGTCGCGTGACGTCACCACCAGCGGACTTGCGATTCATTTTATGTCCGTACTAATGACCGGTTCCGACATTTACAACTTTCTACGAACGTAACTTGATTATTTCACCATACGATCCCACATATCTGACCTCCGCAACCCAGTTAGTACTGGGTAATACGGTACCCCGTGGTAAGTATGGCTGTTAGACTTTCGGGCCACCGACTATGTGTAACGACTGTCAAAGGTCTATAAATGAAAGCCAACGGCTTAACGTGCTTTCCGAGGCACAGAAGAAACTTTGTATGTAATGGTAATATAACTGAATAATTCGATTCGGTAGGGGGACCATTTAATTTAACGTTTTATAATTATGTCAATCACCAATGTTTTAATGCGCATTACATAACTTACCAACATGCCCTTGATGTGCAAAATTAACGAAAACACCTGCCCTCATTATTATTTTGGCTTATTTTAAGGTGATATATTGAAAAAAATGTGGTTTTTCTATTTCGTATAACTTGTTAAGTATGTGGAATAGGGATTCAACATTTTGGTATATGTTTTTTGACTCTTTGGTCTAGTATACTTAAATAAGGAATACACGATTCAATGAACTTTTCTCGATACAAAAAAAATGCAAAGTTATATCTATTTTTTTACTTTTTTCGACATCACGGCGTAACGCTTAAGAATTATTCAATGGGATTTACTTTAAAACATAGAGAATTATTATATCAAAGTTTACTCATTGTAGTTTTAAATTTAATTCATTTTTTATGTTAAAAAAGGAGTAAATTCGTTTTGGCACGTACGTCGTTTTATTCCGAGCGCACGCACAATATAGCCATCTCTTTTTTTGCGTTTCAAAAGTAATTGCATCACTTTCGCTCGCTTACAAGATCAGTCGCCCGGTGGGCTTCATTGACGTCAAACCTATGACATTTTTTTGCAGATCGGTGCTATCGAATTTTCGTGATTTTAATAATTGTTTATACATTAAAAGTTAGTAGATTGTGTTAATTAGTGTTAAATAGGTATATAAAGACTATTCTTGTGATTGAACAGTACCTATAACGTATCGTTTTTCTATTTGTGACTAGTTTTTAATGGGAAAAAATATGAAACCAAAACTAAATAAAGTACAACGTTTAGAGCACAGAGCGACTGAGGGTGAGGGCTCAGAAAATGAGAAAGATTAAAAAGTAAGTATATAGTTATGTACAATAATTATTAGTTTCTATTTATATAATTGTTTATATTATGAAAAAGGCTAAAATGTACTTATATTTCATTTTAGGTTAGAAATATGTCAACAATACATTGATGTATATAATACGTCAAGATTACAGCGTGTGACAGACAATGATCACAAAAGGAATGGAGTCGCATTTGAATTGCGAAAAGAGGTGAGTTTTTAATCGATTTTTTTTTTGATCTTTATTGAGGTAAACTTGAAGGAAATGTGAGTCCTCTTATTTTATTTACTATGTACTATGAACTTTCCAGTATAGAGCTAGGCATAAATAGCATTTTTCCAAGTTGACTTATACTTTTTGTTTCAGGAGTCCAAAACTGCCGACATTAGTGGCCACAGAGTTGTTGATGTAAATTACTTTTTTACTGAATTGCTTAAATTATCGAGTCACCAATCACTGTTTCAATGCGGCCTTACAACCATTAAATTAGAATCAGAAAAAGTTTCTGGCCTTTTTTTTTTTTTTTAACTTGGTAATGTCATCAAATGAGTCCTCCCACTCAGGGCAGAGCGGGAGGGACTGTCAGACTTGTACTGACTAAAATCCACGGTGTCCTTCAGTAGCCCTTTATGTTCCAGGGTCACGGTAATTCTATGAGTCCCGCGACCTCGGCAGGCTTTGGCCCTCTAGAGGGTCCCCGTCATTATGCTGACACTCTTTGAGGCGCGCGTGGAACACAACGCGCCGTCGACCCGGGCATGGTCCATGGTCGGACAGCGAGTCGCCCATTACTCGCCGCCCGCATGCCCGCGCCTACGGTGGCCGGAGATCGTCTGCCAACGTCCGGCGCCGTGGGCGTCTACCACTGCGGCTGGGGTGGAGGGAGGACGCTGTCCTCTCCCTCACGCGGCCCGCCTCCTCCTTCGCGAGCATGTGCTTCGCAGAAGGAGGCGACCGCTTCCCACTCCGTCTCGCCCCGCAGCATGGCCTCGACCAATGCCGGGCGCGAGAGGTCTCCGCCTATCGCCGCCGTGAGGACACGGCGGTGCTCTGCCCAAGCGGAGCAGTCCTGCACCGTATGCTCCACCGTGTCCTCCGGGCGGTCCTCGCAGTGGTGACACCCAGGCGTTTCCTCCTTCCCCATATGACACAGGTACCTCCCGAAACTTCCGTGTCCGGTGAGGGCCTGCGTCACGCGGTAGGTCAGGACGCCGTGACCCCTATCCAGCCACTCCTCAAAGAGGGGTCTTACCGCCGCGATTGCGGCGTGCCCGGACCTCGGTTGCGACAGTCGTCTCCTCCATACTGCCCTGAGATCGCGCCGGAGCTCTTCCCGCCGCGCCTCGACTTGTCGAGGCAGCAGGGATTCGCCCCGGCGCTGCGCCTCCGCGCGCCCCTCATAGACGCGCTGGAGGGCAGTCGCCTCCAGATCCCAGGGCAGAAGTTTCTGGCCTTACACACATTTTCTTGTACATTATGTAAAACAAAGTTTAAAGTACAGAACTCAAAATAAAATGGTGGTGGCCGGGATGGTGGCAGCTGGTTGTGGTAACGCTCAACTGAAACAGTTTTCGGCTGCTGTCGATTTACCATCCGTGTCGGAATACAAATACAAAATCTTGCAAGATGAAATATGTGACGAATGGGAAGTGACGGCATGGGAAGAAATGAGGAAAGTGGGGGAACGGGGGAAAGAAGCGGCAGTGAAAGAAGGAAAGCTACTAAAGATGGCATACCAATAATAGATGTAATCTTAGATGGTTGCTGGGCTAAACATTCATACAGAACTAATTATTCTGCACTATCTGGCGCTGCGACAATTATAGGTAGACGATTTCGTCAAGTTCTTTTCATGGCAGTCAAAAACAAATACTGTTGTATTTGTGCTAGAGCGGTAAAACGAAATGAGGAAGTAAAACACCATGAGTGTTTTAAAAATCTTAGCGGATCTTCAACAGCTATGGAATCCACTATTAGCGCCGACAGTAAACAGTCCATAGAAATGCATGGCGTTATCTTTGGAAGATACATAGCTGATGGAGACAGTATCTCTTATGCAAAAATACTTGACACTTGACACTCGACCATATACCTAAATCACGGTCGAAAAGATTGGTTGCAAAAATCACAAATTCGCACCTTCGATGCAACAAAGTCACAAATAGCCTAAACTGCAAAATCGAGTTATGTTTGCCAAATTGTCTCTGAACCATGCCTACATTTGGGGCACAAAGATATCCCCGAAAGTATCTCAAAATTCTACTTGATGACGCAGGTGCCTTTGTGATTATTGGCGGTTTTTACTCGGGTTTTGGGCCGACAGAGTTACATTTGACAATGCCCCCGTGCCCACGAGAGTTTGACGTGCGTTGGAGCTACAGCCAAACAAATGTATTTATGGCCATTTTTATTCTCACTTATTGGAGCGACAAAAACGTATCTATTTTTTAAGACATAAAACTAAATCATTCCTGGTGCAACAAAGTCACAATTCAGGACATTTGATTTCAACAAGCATGTCATCAGCAATCCTTTCCGGCGTTGCCCCTAAAAACGGGTACTTATCGTCAATGAAAAGACCACATTTTTGTATATTTACCTGTACTAAATTAGACAGTTGCTCAATAGCAGCTTTTTCATATTTCGCCCCTTGGCTTATAGTTGCCACATCGTCGATATTTGCCTTATACAACATGTTTTTCACCATATTAGCACAACTATTCGTTTTTATCCTTTTTACCACCGTCCCGTAATTAGACGCTGTTAAAAGATTTCTACTGTAATTCTAGCCACTCTCCACTTTCACTTTGTAGTATTGTCCTCTCCTGCATCTCTTAGCGTTCTTCATCGGATTTTTCTAAATTTTTCAAAAACGTTAATTTTGTGAGGTTATATGTATCAGAATCCACATCGGGTCTGTCGGCATTTTCGCCATTATTAAAATCTATTTTCTTAGAAACCAATTTACGTTTTTTTTTTCGTTTTTAACGTTTGGTTGTACGTTCTTGTATTTTCTACTTGTTCTTCATATTTCTTGACTTTTCTAAAGGGCTCGTATTGTGAATAGTTTTGTGGACGGTAGTCAATATTTTCCCGGAGTTAAATGATACTACTGCCCCTGTTCATCTTGCCTGATAAGACCGTTTAAGAGCGTAGTTAACTCTTTTGCCGCCAACTAATTTGGCAACTACTCCATTAAAATTCTCTACAATGTTGCTGTCTACATTTTCAATTAAGCTCCGTGAATGTGATGCAACATTGCAGATTAAATATTTCATCTGATGCCAGAGACGTGTAAGTTTGTTAATAAGATTGGCATCTTTATATGTTGTGCACTAAAATCATACTTGGGGATTAGATTATACTAGTGAAAGAATCATCAAAATCGGTTCAGTAGTTTACGAGAAAATTGCTAACATATTTTATCTATATCTATCTATACATATAAAATTCAAAGTCCTGACTGACTGACTGACTGACTGACTTATATATCAACGCACAGCCCAAACCACTGGTCCTAGAGACATGAAATTTGGACAGTGTACTCTTTGTGAAGAGTAGGTATCCACTAAGAAACGGTTTTTTTTTAAATTCCACCCCTAATAGGGTGAAATGGGGGGTTGAACTATCTATGAAACTTTTTATTCTCTGAATCGATTGACTTGAAAATGTGTCTACATATACTTCAGTTAAAATGATGAGATATGTGTATCACAGTTTTTCCAAAATCATCCCCCAATTTAAAATTCAATGTCCTGACTGGCTGACTGATACATCAACGCACAGCCCAAACCACTGGTCCCAGAGACATGAAATTTGGACAGTGTACTCTTTGTGAAGAGTAGGTATATACTAAGAAAGGGTTTTTCTAAATTCCTATCCCTTAGAGGGTGAAATGGGGTGTTGAATTATCTGTGAAACTTTTTACTCTCGGGGTCAATTGACTTGAAAATTTGTGTACATACTCTTTAGATAAAATCCAGTAAATCCGATGTCCAATCTCGAACCAAGGTATCAATATTTCACGTATCTAATTTAATTGATATAACTTTAAACAAATATTTGCAAGTTATAAGCAAGTACATGTAAATATATGTATGTACTATACATACATAGATTACTTATTATCCCAGAAGTAAGATTCCGTGACCAATTCCCGAACTCCACGCGTTCGAAGCTGCGGGCAGAAGCTAGTAATACATATAAATAGACGAGTTTTTTAAAGTAGGTTAAATATAGAAAAATTGAAACAATATATTTATTATTTAATAAAAAATATTCATAGTAAATAAACATTTGTTATATGCCTTCATTACCTAATGAATTTTTATTACATGGTGTACTTAATAAAAAAAAATGTTGAAAATTAAATATTTGTATTATTTTTCTACTCCATCCCTCCTATGTGCTAATATTTCAAATAATCCAAGAAGTGCGTACTCTGTTTTCCCGAATGCCACCGCGTACACTGCATTCGCCGCTCCCCTCGCGGGGGGCTAAGCCACGCCCATCGAGCTACGATTTATTTTCGAGGTAGCGCCTTAATAAGTTTATTTATTATGATAATATCATCAAATGTTGACATTGTGAAACAAAATGACTTGTAATTTAAAATATTTAATGAGATATATCTATATTAATAAAAGCTCAAGGCTAACTAATTACAGCCGCACGGGTTTCTCTTCAAGGTAAAATTTCTTTAATAGATTTTCAACTTTATCGCATAACCATTAGGTTCAAGGCTGTTTGGGAAAAATTGACAGTTTCGTATAGCTTGATGTACTGGCGTCTGTACATAGGTACAACACATTAGTAAAGGGCCCGCACACGTTGAATCGTTCCCTGTCCCGTGTTTTTTGACCCGATTTTTGTTTAAATATTTTTTTTCTGTTTTTTTGTTTTTTCGGACCCTTCAAACAAAAATTTACTAAGAGAGCTGCGCTGGCCCAGTTGTATAGGCCCAGATTTATTGGCTTTATAGGTCGTGGATCGACGTTTCTGACGTTAGTTCCACTTAAAGTTGAAATTTTGGCAGGAAACCGATATCTTCACGAACCAACTTGGTCTGGTTACGTGTGAAGAGTTCCAGCTCATTGCCAGCACTCACAGTGAAGACGCCTGCAACTAAACATGCTGGTTACGTTTTATATTTGTAGGTATCGACGATCTCCTGAGCTGCCCCTCATACACAGTATACTGTCTCTTACGGGATATCTTCCGTGATTGTTCATTATTTTGAGCTCCCGATATTTCGACGCTGTAGCAAGCGCCATGATCGCGGGTTGACTGGAGAATGCAGGTGGATGGAAAATAAATTGTTAAGAGCTGACAAATCTGTCTTTTTTATTACAAAATGGGCCTACTCTTGACCTCGATCACGTCTGATGGCATGAAGCGATAGATGAGGCCTATGATGGGACGAAAGTGCCCAGAAGATTTCAGGTCCAGTTGAAAACCAGCGTCGGGCACTAGTTGTCCGGCATTTTGCTGAACTGGGCCTATTTGGTGCAGGCGTGAGGCAAACAGTGCCAAACCATTTTATTTTTTTGTTTAAATTAAGTTTTTTAATAATTTTTTTTATTTTTTATTTGTTGTTATTTTAAACTGTGTGCACTTGTGGCATGTGCCAAATAAATGTATTTTCTTTCTTTCAAGATGCCTATTCACTCTTGTCTTGAAGGCAGACGAGTTAATGTGGGAGGGAGCACAGATGCCGGTAGAGAGTTCCACATGTCTACCCTCTGTCTTTGTCTTTACCATAGACAGTCTTTCAACAAAAAAAAATTGTCTTCCGGAAAGGCGGGGGTCTTACCCATATTCCCACGGAACCCTATTCCGTATAGCGGTAGGTTAATTTTAAACCAGACACCGGTAATTGCAGCCACAAGTTTTTTCTCACATAACCCACACTCTATTGTTAGAAGGTGTTCGTCTATTCAGAATTAACATACACATTCACGCCCGCAGTTGTAAATCAATTATCAAGATGTTTGCGGGCTGATTCTGTTGCTTCTTGTAGTTTATTGTTTGATTCTTGCTGCAGATGCAGGCTTTGAACTAGGCTGGAGAACTTGAAAAAGTATTTTGTGATTATGATCACTTATGACGGAGCATTAAAATAGATAGAATATAGAGGAGCTCGTGTCTAAGTAATAAAAGCCGCACGGGTCGATCTTCAAGTTAAAGCCATGCTTGCCAAAGCCGGTCTGTGGATGGGTGACCATAATTACATACGGAGTTTCCTACGTGCATCGGAAAGCTGGTTAAGCCGTCGGTCCCGGCTGACATTTGTAGATCTTTGACAGTCGTTACAGGTGGCCAGTGGCACGAAAGTCTTGACAACCAGTTTTACCAAGGGGTACCGTATTACCCAGTAACTAACTGGATTGTGGAGGTCAGATAGGCAGTCGCTCCATATAAAGTATGTATTCAGCTGTTGCATGTATTCAGCTGCATCCAGTGAAACGGGAAGCCGTCCCAATAAATTTGGGAAAAGGCTAGGCAAATGATATGATATCTATAGAATATACTTTATTGTATATCAAAATTAATTAACTTATTAATGACCAACTTATACTTACATTTTACACCACACATACAAGTCATTGGTTGAATATAAAAATCAAGTAAGATTACATAAAATCGAAATCGCATTGGGTTTAGCCTGTAATGATATTTGTATGTTTGGAGTAAATAAATAAATAAATAAAAAATCAGAATAAGAAATAAAAAAAAAATTGTAATATAATTAGGTCGTAAACAATATGGTAGATGATAGAATAAGAATAAACAAAACATTTTAAACTTAGTAACAGCTTAAATTAATAGAAAATTAACAATAAAAATAAACAATAAAATTAATAACAGCTTATAATTAATGGCCTGTACGGGTCGTAATATTTAATGGAGGATTGTCAGACGGAAGCACTTGATCAGAATCAGCATGAACGTATAACGTTCTCATTGCTGGTACACAGGTCTCTTTGTAAGGTGGAGGGACCTGTAATCCACCAGGTGAATCCAGTGGAGGATGGTAGTTTTGAAATGTAAATGTGAAACAAAGTGAAAATGCAAGTTTGTGTGTGTTGCAGTGTGCAAGTGTGTTTGTGTTTGTGTAATGTGTGTGATTGTGTGTGTGTGTTTGTGTGTGTGTTTGTGTAATGTGAATGTGGATTTCTGGTTCTACGACATGTCGGTTTCCTCACGATGTTTTTGTTCATCGTTTTGACAGCAGTGCTGATGAAATAAATTACGCAGAATGAAGCGCCTGCCTGGATTCGAAATACAATTCGTTAGTCGGGGCTGTTACCATCTTGAATGGTAGCTAATTTTAATCCCACGGCGGGTAAACAGCATCCTGAAAGTCTGAAAACCAGTGTCACCAAGGGGTTTCGTGTTACCATATATGATTGGGTTATGGATGTCAGATAGGCAGTCGCTTCATGAAAAACTGGAGCTGGTTAGACTAGAAGCAGAACCAACATAGTGGGAAATGGCTACTGGAGAAGAAAAAGAGATAGAGTAGAAGGTACTTCTTCTTTTCGTGTCGATTGACTATCACCCATGTCAAACACAGCTCATTCCTAGAATGTGTAGATGGCTGTGCATAATGGGCAGGTACTACGTAGTACTTCTTAGTATCTACACTCTAGACAGAGTGGTCGTGGTTGTCACGTCAGGGGTGGCGGCACGCCTCACAATCCGTCACCATTACTCTCGCACCGCTGCCTCCCTGGTACATTCGTGTAGACCAGTGGTTCCTAACCTTTTCGATCTTGTCACCCCAAGATTTAGCTAGAGAATCTGATTTACCCCTCCCGCTCTCCCTCATGTTACCGATGAACACAAAACAACACACATAAATACAAATTGACTATCTACGTAGAGCATCTGGATAAATGTTTTGTCATTGACTTTTGAGTAAAACTCTAATTCTTTTTGTGTTCTCTGGTTTTCCAAAAACAATCCTATTTCTTCACGAAGTTCATAAACTCTGTTTTTTTTTATTACCAGCTTATTACCCCCGCAGAATACCAGATTTACCCCCACAGGGGTAATTACCCCCAGGTTAGGAACCGTGGGTGTAGACCGTTCAATGCAGCGCATAGGTGATCTGCTGCGAGCTCTTATGTCATCAACTTACTTAGTACCTACCTGATATTGAATGCAAAATAAAAGCTCCGTTTAAGCAACCTCAATTTGTTGGAATCGCGCCACAACATCAACATCAAGTCGTCCGTGCTACGAGTTCCAACTGACCATCTAGAGACCATCCTGAAAGAGGACTTTTGGCCGAAAGGTGTCGTATACCGACGATTCCGAAGACGGTTACGCGACACCACGCAGCAAAACACGACGCCGTCAACGATTCGTGCATAGTTATAGTTCAATAAGGTTTTTTTTATATGTATTAGTTTATGATTGTTTTAGATTATTTGTGTATTTATATATGGGCCTTAGTTGCCTGATAATAAAATGATTATAATTATAAGAATCGACTTCAAGTTCGATTTTGTAACTTATGGTTAGAAAAAAAGGTACACATTTAATGGTTATTAGTTTTTTGTGACTTACTGGTAGGTAGGCAAGTCAAATGATCCAAACATTATAATAATACAATAATAATTATTATAATAAGCCTCTACGGGCTCGTCAAAACGGTCTTCCGGCATTGAGCTCAGCGAAGGTTCTTCTGACCTTTAGATCTGGGGATCAGTTCCACAGACAACTATGTTTGCAGCAATTATACAAAAGAGCTTTTATTTTAACTGTTATTTGTTATACTACTGAATTGTTTCTATTGATTAAGTTGAACTGCTAAAGATTAAGGCTTAGAAAAATGGAGAAAAATTATTGTGTTCTAGTAGAACAGCGTGACAGTTAGAAAAAAGATGCAATATTTCCTCATCAATCCGAAATATTTATAGCTTTATAGGTAAGCTAATACCTTGAGAAGCTCGTGGCTACATAATAACAGCCGCTCGGGTCGATCTTTAGGTTAAGCCGTGCTTGCCTAGGGTGGTCTGTGGATGGGTGACCACTCATTACATACCGAGTATCCTCAGTGCCTCGGAAAGCACGTTAAGCCGTTGGTCCCGGGTGTCATTTGTAAATCTTCGACAGTCGTTAGGTAGTCAGTGGCCCAAAAAGTCTGACAACCAGTCTTACCAAGGGGTATCGTATTACCCAGTATTAACTGGGTTGTGGAGGTCAGATAGGCAGTCGCTCCATATAAAATACTGGTATTCAGCTGCATCCGGTTAGACTGGAAGCCGACCCCAACATAGTTGGGAAAAGGCTAGGCAGATGATGAGGTAAGCTAATACCTACATAGAACTTAACAAAAATTTCAGAAGATAGATCTTAGGACTCAGAGAGATAGGTTAAGTTAAGATTTTCATTGAAAATCATAATTATCTGAATATGTGTGCCTATCAAAGAATTTTATTGACGTTCCTACGCTTCTGCTAGTAAAATCATTCTACCTAATTATTCATCTATAGGTACTATAATAATATTATAACGAGGTAAAATTTGTTTGTATGTAGGGGGTAATCTCCGGAACTATTGATCCGATCCCGAAAATTTTTTCACTAATGGAAAGCTACGTTATCCCTGAGATATATCTATATTTAAAGCGTCCCCATGGGATAATTTCCGACCATAACGGGAGCGAAGCCGCGTGCAACAGCTAGTTTGCTATAATTTCAAAGACTTCCGAAAGGACGAAATCATTCGACATTTTCTACTGGTAACCAGCTCAACTGCTCCGCAATGCAGAACACAATTAAACCGGATGCCTGTAATCTCCGAAGATTTACGCATAGGTGTACACACACACATTTTACCAGTTAGGTTAAAGTCCCATGTAATAGGGGGCGAGCCTATACCATCAATCGGATAAATCCAAAAACCGTTGCTGCAACCGAAAAATTCTTGACGGAATACAGGTACTTAAGTTAAAATAAAGGGCGTAAATAGACCCTTAACATAACCGAAAGGCACTTGTTCTCCCCGTCTTTGCGATCGTTTTTTTGTTCTAGACCATACCTGGGAACCATCTAATTACGGAGATATTGGGGGTCAAAGTTCCAACTTTTTCACAAGTTTTTTTTTAAATACATGTTTTTAATGTAAGATTTTTACTTTACACGCCTCCACGACCCCCGTACTATTCAATCCATCCATCAGCACAATGCTTTAGAGTGCTTTCCATCGAATCCTACCGTAAAACGTGATTTTTCACCCCAAAAAAAAAGTCGATTCCCAACAATAATTTTTGCGTAAAGTTACTTAGTTTGATGTACAGAATGCTTGGTTGACGGTTATGTGAAGGGTCTGTTTACACCCTGTATAGACTGCAGCTGCAGTAGTAAACTACAAATTGCAATACCTAGATAATAGAGATAGCATAATAATTTTTTTAGATAGCTTATAATTTTCCCACTGTTGGGACATACGGCCTCCTCTCTGTGAGAGGGAATGGGGAATCCGCTAAGCAGGCCCAGTGCGGGTTGGTAGATGTCACATGTCTTCGAATTTTTGGTTCTAGGACATGCCGGTTTCCTCACGATGTTTTCCTTCACCATTTTGAGAGCAGTGGTGATGAAATAAATTAGAATGCGCCTGCTTGGGTTCGAACCCACTACTTACTGTTCGTAAGTCGTGGTCGCCACCACTGGGTCACCGCTGCTCCTCATATAAGTAGATAATAGATATTATTTACAAAACAACATAGGTACATATGAATACATAAACAATAGTAGATAAATATGTGATTCTATGTAAAATTCATATGTAGGTAGGTAGTAGGACTTGTAGGTAATATTTTTTTAACCAGGTCGGAACAATTACCGGCAATCTAAACTACGATCGGGTTTGTATGGCGTTTCATAGTGTTGTATTGTACATACAAATATGTATGGATGTGTGTGTGACAATATTATCGCTACACAACACTATGATGGATATTAAATTGTTATTTATTTATGTGTTACGGTTATTATAATAGTTTTGGGAAATGAGGAACATGCCTGGTTATGCTTCAAATTAGTGTAGCTGCGTGGTTTGTGTAAATTACATTTGAATGGGCTCTTTGATACTTATGCGTATTTTGGAGAAAAAAAAACATTAACATGTTTTTTCATACATTTTCTTAGGATCTCTCCCTACACTTATACTTAGTAGCAGCCCGTTCCGGCTTCGCCTGGGTGGTGATTATTTTTGTTTTTATTTTTATTTTTTTATTTTTTTAAGCTTATATATACAACATGTAACAGAATAAACGCAAGAACTCTCGTGTGGTGTCTCAGACCATGAAACTGAACAACTTTTGTTCTATGACTTTTGGAAATTCATAACCTTTTTTTAGTTTTACCATACATGTGGATCAGCTGATTGCGTCCGTTCCCATAGTTTTTTTTTTTTTTTGCGAATTTCAAGAACTTGTAGAACAAAAGTTGTTCATTTTCATGGTCTGAGACACCACACGAGAGGTGTTGCGTTTATTCTGTTACACGTTGTCTATAACTCAGGGATACTAATGGTGAAAGAATTTTTGAAATCGGTCCAGAAGTTTTTGAGTTTATTCGTTACAAATCATTCTCATTCCTCTTTAATATAATATAGCCAGGCAAAATCGATAATTTTGCAATTATCCACTAAAACACTTTATACAGATCTTCACACTCGACTATCACAGATCAGACTCTGCCGCGAACAAATGGCGAACCAACTAGCTTATCTCCGTTACCATTATCATTATTATATTACTTAGCAAGCATTGATGTGAATTACAAAAAGAAGAGACGTCATCCTCACCTGCCTGCTCATGTCCCATGTTACCTGGACTTAGTAGAACATGTATTTTGTTGTCCACTTTATTTACTGATAACCGTTACGCTATCATTTAGGCAATCTTTTTTCTTTAATATCATTCTACAGACCATTCATCTATCTTTTCTTTGGTCTTCCTCTCCCTCTCGACCCATCAAAATTTATATTCAACTAGCTTACTTAAATTTCACAATGCCTATTTTTCGCACTTTGCCTACAACGTAAATAGTCGGAGAGCCATACAGTATATCGATACGTATCATGTGCGATGCAAAAACAGTGTATTTCACAAAACCTAATAGTTATGTTCATCATGGCCGTTAGATTTTTTAAAACTTACCTCATTTTAGTTATTGTTGCCACTTAATAGCTGTAATTTGTTGTAAAACTGATGTTATTCAGTGGAGGTCGGAAAAGTATTATTACAGGTTACTGGTGACTTTTATTTTCATTTTAGGTATTTGCAATTTTGACGCTTAGAAGCTTTGCAAAATAAGGTATTAAAGTAAAAAAAAAACAGAATTTTTATTACTGTATAGATAACAAAATGAGTTCTTTTTTATGTTTGTTCCAAAAATCAGCCATGCGAACTCCATTGGTTACACTTGTTTAGATTGTTTGTGCGCCGGCCGAAATAATTGGATTTTTTTAAGTCTTCCAAGTCAGCCAAAGCAAAGCTTGCCCAGCTCGAAGGCATTAAGTATAGTCCGTGTAAACCTACAAGTGTCGGTATTGCACACATAATTGTTTGTGGTAGACGGATTTACTCATAGACGCAAAGAAAATAATTTGAAAATTAATAAGTAGCAAGAGCTAGTACCTAAATATCTGCCTAAATATTCTAGGTAGACCCTCAGATTTATGCAGAAAATTTGGTACGGACTAGAAATTATTACTTTCAGACGCTATTTTATAATTCTAAATAAATTGTTTGAAATAAATCAGTATCTCTTGCTTGCCTACTATAGATTCAAGATTCTTTATTTGCATGAAAATGTTGGTTACATTATGGTCTTACAAATAAAAAGGTTTCTATTATTTCGCTTACTTCAGCATGCAAACTTAAAATCAGTATTATATTAATTGTGCGTTTAAGGCATAAATGCTCTTAAGACAATTACAAAATTTTAAATTAAATCAAGAACTGTTTATGACAATCTACGTACCCGACTAAAGACATATTTCCTTCCAAGGTAAGTTTATTAAAACATTTCTCCTTAATGGTAACAAATTTCCTTTGGGCTTGCGTGCAGAGTAAAGTTTTCGATTCGGCTGTGAGATAATATGTATGAATGAAAGTCTCATCAAAATTCACCCAGCCGTTTCAAGTGAAACCACGCTTTAACGGATAAACATGCATTACGAAAATTAGCAAGAAATATGTTTGGTTTTTGTTGTAGGTAATCTGTGATCTGTCAGTTAGGACTGAGCCGTGCGTGAAAAATTCGCGTTAATGTATCAAAATTGAGAGTGATTCCGTCTTTTGAAATGATTGGACTTATTTTAATGGAAAATCTGTAAAAGGAGTAAAACTTAATGGGAAAATAAAGCCTTTAAAGCCAAGTGGTTATACATCAATAGAAACAGTAGGTATGGTGCCTCCTGTAATTACTCATTTAATATGACACCATCAAGTAAAAAAAATCCTATGAACACATAAACGACATCTTTTAAATTGCCTCAAACACCGTTGATTTTGAAAGAATAGGGAACAAACATTCCTACTGAATTTAATATAGCTTTATAGATATTATTACGACATAATATCATAATAATAAATAATGCTACAGTCATTTCATTTAATATAGAATCTTAATTGATATGATTTTTATGATGAAAAAGTTAAAGAGATAAACCATATTATTACCATATTATGATATGGTAATATGGTTTATCTATATTCATATTATAAAAAAGTAAAATTTGTTTGTAATTTTCGGAACTACTGATCCGATTCAGAAAATTATTTCGCAAGCGGGAAAGCTATATTATTTCCAACTGTTATAGTCTACATTTAAAACGTTCCCGTGGGTTAATTTCCGTGCATAACGAGAGCGAAGCCGCAAGCAAAAGCTCTATAAAATTCGGTTCATGTCGACGGTCCAAATATCGACTAAAATAAATATTTAGCAGAAACATATCCATCGTCCAACTTTGTGTACCATTTAACTAATTTTAATTTCTAACAACCAAACTGAATTCGAATTCGAAGAACTTTTAAAAATACGGTTCCAAAAAATACCCGTTTTTTATCACTATAATCCTGCTGAACCCAACATAAGGAACCAATTTTCATCAATCTATTTGAACACAGGAGCCGACCCGCCCATAACTGCTCCCGGATTGGCTACCAACAACATTAATAGAAAAGTCTCAACAGAAATATACCTATCTCGCTCTAACACATGGAATGAAATACTCGAGCCAATGAAGCTCCCTGTCTCTCATACTATACAAATTACAGATGGCTTAATGTTTTTCTACGCGTCCGCTGTAATAAATTTTTAGGGCATTCTAATGCTTGAACCATGCAATACAAATTCAATTCTAATTCGCCCTGACTAAGACCAATTTCCGTTTGAATTTTCATTGTCGCTTACACCGTTTTGGTATGGAAGTATCCAGGTATAATTTTTAACACAAACTTTTTTCGCCAAACGGTGTATAATCGTTATACTTGTAATGGCGGCCGCTGTGTATATTTTTTTAATATTCAGAGAACGTTACCTCGTGGACGGGTGTTAGTAATTATCCACATATCTAGATTTTAGATAAAACCTGTTATTTTTTTTCATATATTTTTTACATACTTTGTAACAGTGATGAGTCCTTCCGTTGTGAACTTGTATAATATTCATAACGAATCGAAAGATGGATTGGACGTGTTTGTAATTATGAAGAACTTTGAGCATTTTGTTAATTAATGCTAAATGAGCATCTGTTAAGCGAATAGACGGTCGCTAATGGTTATGTTACGTTTGATTGCCTATGTTTTAAAATAACCGTCATTCTTGTGATCAATGATGGGTATATTAAAATAGCTTTGAAGAGTGAAGACTTAATTACGTACTAAATGTCTATTTGTCCAGTCTTTTCATAAGGCTTGAACTAAATTCTTGATGATTGTGCCGACAAAACAAAGAAACGCGTTCCTAATGAAAGTGACGTCGAGGGAGAAGTGTTTAGGAAACTTATGTTTTTGGGAAAGCTTTTTATCAAAAAGGACGTGACATTGATGTCCATTAAAACAATCAATTCTAAATTATTTGTAATTTATGACTACTTTGTTAGCTTGGGTCTTACCTGTAAAAACAAATGTATGTGTTAAGGAATAATAAATAAATAAATAACGCCAGGTTTTTTACATGATCACCAAAATCCCGGCTCAATTTTATTTTATTAATTTTAAGACAACTTACAGCTAATACTTACATAAGAGAGACCGAACTTCTCTCAACTCACACACTTCAACTCAAAATATTGAGTTAAAGTGTGTGAGTTGATGGTAGATCGACCGTGTAATTACCTAGTATTAGAAGTAGACCTAGATCCTAGTCATCAGTGAACGAAGCTGACATGATGATAGAGAGAATAGGAATTACAGCATAACTGGGTAATATACAATCCATAGCTTCTTTTAAATAATGTTACTTATAATCTTCCTTCAAGAGTGTCGACCTGTCTCTTATAATCCCTCACCGATATAATAATTCCCATTGTGTACATTCTAGGGAACAGTAGCGAAGGGTCAATTTTTGTAAGCGGTAAGCCGGAGTACATATCTTTAATGAGAATTTTATTATTTGTCTATAATAGAATACTGACTGTGCCATTTTTCAAAGGGAAGCCGGTAGGAATCGAGTTGTATGGGACCTTCGCCACTGCTAGGGAATACTTCATGTTACTGTTTATAGGATTTTTAGTTAGTCAATTTAGGGTATGTACTTGATTTTTTTCAATTAAAATCTTGACAAATGAGCATGCTTCGAAATTAGCGTATAGTCTCATAGTGTATCTATCTAATTTTTACTAAAAATAACCACTTGCCAAATGTTTTTATTCTCATTATAATAACGTAGCTACCTGATACATTTAAGTATGTAGGTGGCGGTTACATTAATTCTTCTAAAACAGGTTCTTTACCACAACAAGATCAACCCTTACAATAATAAAGTAAAATTGACGCCCTTTAGGTACATGACCGTGAAGGAATATAAACAACAACATGCCATGGTAGATAAATCATCAATTGTAGCAAGTAACTTCTTATGAAAAAACATGAGCGGTATGAAAAGGGCAGTCTTGCGGTAGCCACGTCAATAAATTACGATGATTATTTTTATATTTGCGATTTAGTGCCTAGCTCTCGGTCTATATCAAGTTTTTGGTCAGTAAGTCTTCATCTGCCTAGCCTTTTCCCAACTCTTTTAGGGTGAGCTTCTAGTCTAACCGGATGCAGATGAATACCAGTATTTTACATGCGAGCGTCTGCGTATCTGACCTCCACAACCCAGTTAGTACTGGGTAATATGAGACCCCTTGGTATGACTGGTTGTCAGACTTTCGGATAACGACTGTCAAAAGATCTACAAATGACACCCAGTACCATCAGTTTAACGGGCTTTCCGAGGCACGGAGGAAACTCGATATGTAATGGATGGTATCACCCATCCATGGACCGACCTTGGCAAGCGCTGCTTAACCATCAAGATCGACAGGTGCGGCTGTTATTATTTAGTTACAAGCTCCTCAAGTTTTCGGTAGGAAAATATGCTGCTTACATTCGGTAGATGAAGAGTGATAGGTTTCTAGTGCTTAATTTAAATGGTACTAATTACACTGACAGTTAAAATTGATTTTAATGAATAGCTTTGCTATCAGAAACCGTTTGCTGTCAGAAAATGTAGAAAGTGATAATTGATTTTTTCCATCAAAATCAAAGCGAATATTATAGTCAAAAATAGAAATTATTTTGATTGGAATAGCTATGGTCTGAAAAAAAAAAAGAAAAGTGGAATCATATTTGCTTAAAAAAATGTACCGTACAATGTTAGTTAGTTATTTAAGCGATGTTAAGTTAAATACATTAAATAGAAAATTATACAAACATGAATACTCTAACTGCATGCAATTTTCACCTCTTGGAAAATATTAATTAGGCTTTTAAAACTAATTGATTCATAACCTTGGCCCACGTTAATTAAAAGAGTTAGGTATTTCATTACCTTCCTTCGAAAGGCCGTCGTGGCGCGGATATACGTCCACTTTATTTATTACTATAGTCTAAAACCCATACAATATCAAGACTGCTGCAATTTCGACCTGTCTTCAAAATGTTTGAAAATTCTGACAAACTTTCCCGTTCATAATACAGGGTGTAAGCAGACCCTTCACATAGCCGTCAACCAAGCATTCGGTACATCAAACTAAGTAACTTTACGCAAAAATTATTGCTGGGAATCGACTTTTTTTTTTGGGGTGAAAAATCACGTTTTACGGTAGGACTAGATGGAAAGCACTCAAAGCATTGTGCTGATGGATGGATTGAATAGTATGGGGTCGTGGAGGTGTGTAAAGTAAAAATCTTACATTAAAAACATGTATTTAAAAAAAAACTTGTGAAAAAGTTGGAACTTTGACCCACAATATCTCCGTAACTAGAAGGTTCCCAGGTATGGTCTAGAACAAAAAAATGATCGCAAAGACGGAGAGAACAAGTGCCTTTTGGATATGTTAAGGGCCTATTTACACCCTTTATAAGTAAGATAAGATGTTATTCTGATGATTGTATAAGCTACAGCACTGTAAAGTTTAATCAAAACCCGTAGTTTTAAGTGAAAGAGAAACAAACATCCATCCATCTATCCACACAGACTTTCGCGATTATAATGTAAATAAGAAGTAAGATTAGCTATCCAACTACTGGATCTGGCTCATCCTGGCTGATCCTGATCATGTAAATACTTCCGCCAGACGTTTCCACGTTTAAATATTATGATTGACCATCGACTGGACACTGGGCACTTAGGGAATTTAAGTTTTCCATTGCAAACAAAAACAAATGTTTAATGCAAATTACCACATTCATTTACACTACCTTTCGATCAATGTCAACGGTAAAAACATTTAAATGAAACTGCTGGATGGTGCATTTTTAACCAATGACGTTGATCGACTGGGCATCGATCGTGGGCTCGTGGCATTTGACTGTTGGCGGAAGAATTTATTCCTGGGTCAGTCGCCTTGAGAGTTGTATTCCCAGATGTGAGCAACCATGTATGGGTCCGCATGGGCCGATGCCTGCCAGGGCTGCGGGACTGTTCGAAAGAGATACCGTGGCCCTGGAACACAAAGGGCAAAGAAGGAACATGGATGGGTTTTAGTCAGTAGAAGTCTGACACTCTCTTCCGCTCCGCAGAGCGGGGGAGGCTCATAAGATGATTTCATTTCCCATCCGAAAAAAAAAGGGTAGTATTCACCAAGCTTGCTTAATTGGCTATCATTCAGAAATACCTAACCCGAAAGATCGGTAAATTGTGAGAGCAAAATAATGGTAGGTAAATCTTGAATCTTCTATACTGGGTGGAAGAGACACCGACGCGAAAACGGTCACGACGTATTCAGTACATCATTCTGAGACACGCACATGGAAATTTGTCATCGGTTACTAAAAAAAAAATCAGCTGTTCCCAACAAAAGAGCAATACTTACACAGTCAAAATGTATGGAACAGCTGTTTTTTTGTTAATAACCGATACCACACCCATATATGAAAATTAAATTAATACAATAATGTTTCATGTCACGTGTAATACTAATGTCAAGTGTAAATGTCACTGTCAGTTTGACAGCTGTCATAAATTAAGGTAACGGCAACACTAGGAAGCTTTCTCACCTCGGCTATAGACACATCTTTATTTGTTGACTATGAAAATTAACTGAAATAAACCATACAATTGTTTCAGCAAGATGTTATATTAACAAAATAACTTTACAAAACCATTTCACCAACCTGCACTGAGCCCGTTTGATAGATTATAAAAGACTCCTCAAAATGGAGAGATTTCTTTCCCTGTTGTACAAACAATATAAATGCTGGCTATACTGCCTCGGTGGTCTAGTGGTTGCAAGCGTAACTGCTGAGCATGACGTTCTGGGTTCGATTCCAGGGTAGGGCTAAGTGTTAGGTCTTTCCATCAGAAATTTCTCAGTAGTAGCCACGGAGTCTAGATTGGTGCCCGGTTGATGGCAATAGGCTCACCCCCTATTAAATAAGACTATTTTTTTTTTATTAACATTGCCCCACTTTAGGAATTTCTCCTGTATCGTGGGTACGTTTACAAACACTTAAAACTCACACACACACAAACAGCCAGACCCGGAACAACTACCTGTAGACCATACAAATATTTGTTCCGTGCGGGGATCCGCGACACGCAGCGCAGCAGCCAATTGCTCAGCCACTGCGCCAACCGTATCGTCAAATAAAAAATAATCTAATCTAATCCTTTATGATGTTTATCATACTCGAAAGTGTGAGAAGGAATGCTTTAAGCAATCCACTATACAT
Organism: Noctua comes; assembly: GCA_963082995.1. Taxonomy (NCBI): domain Eukaryota; kingdom Metazoa; phylum Arthropoda; class Insecta; order Lepidoptera; family Noctuidae; genus Noctua; species Noctua comes. The sequence goes on from OY720288.1 coordinate 13,030,968, forward strand.
TTTTATCCACGACCACACATTACCGCCTTCGTTTCTATTTATAATTACAATTAGAAAACAATAACTAGTTAAACTTTATAGTCAGTAATGAGTGTGGTCTAGTTTTTAACGGCGGTGGAAAATATCCAAATGATTGAATCGCATGCTTGATCAACGGCGCGGGCGTCTGCATGCTTGCTACTTACATGGTTACTTGGTTTCTGTCGAACGTTTTTGTTTTGTTGGGTTCTGTATGATTTTATTGAAAGGAAGGTTTCATGGTTCCCTTATTTTGTTTTTCTGGAGAACTTTTTCTTGCATTTTAGTGATGGTCTTGTCTTAAATTATGTTTATTTTTGACTAGCACTTCGTCCACAATAATTAAGAGTTTTTAGAATTGGATCATGAGTTCCGGAGATTACCCCCGACATACAAACTTACAAACAAATATTTTTACCTCATAATAATGTTAGTATGGATAAAGTATTTTGACAAAAGTTATTAAATTGTTCCAATATTTTACATACCATTGACACCGTATATTTTATATCAAGTATTCTCTTGCGCCAATTCTTTATGAGAAAATTGGTTGGAACTGTGAATTTGTCAGGGTCTAAAATATATCTTTAAGCATTTTTCAGCTGGTTTTAAATTACAATAAATTTGATAAAAAAATCCATCCAGATTTGCACTGTTTTATTATCTCAGATAACATCTTCCCATACCTACAGTGTAAGATTCTGTTTTCAACGAAAAATACGATTTTTTGTCGTCAGGTTTACGAACAACAAAACTTCTTGGGTGGGTTTAATTGGGTGGCCAGCAAAGAGTTTTCAAAATCACCCACAGAACCCTAAAACAGCGCACGTGCGCAAGATTTTCTCTACACAAAAACTGGCAGTACCATATGCAATACTAGGAATATAATTACAGTGTTTGCATACGCTAATTGTGGAACGTTATCGTAAACATCTGCGTCTGCGCAATGGACTGGGAAAAACAACGGGACTTGGAGAATCTTCATGCAAAGTAAACAATAATATCACACCTGTAATCCCCGAAGGGTTAGGTAGAGGAGTACCTAGGTACACACATTTCGCAAATTATGTTTTTTTTTTTTTTCTTTACGACACGTTGCCCCACACTAGGAATTTCTCCTGTATCGTGGGTGCGTTTACAAACATTTAAACACACATACACAAACAGCCAGACCCGGAACAACTACCTGTAGATCATATAAATATTTAGTCTTGGTTTAAGTCCCATATATTGTAATAGAGAAGTGTTGGTCTCGAGTTAAATCTTAGATGAGGTGAGACAAGAAAGTGGAGATTGGTAAAAGCAAAAAGAAGCCGATACCAAGCAGTAGGTGAAGGCTGTATTTAGAGAAGGAAAATAATAAATATGAATCCTAAACGGATAAATTGTCGATTCCCCTTCAAGTTTTCTGTAACTGGTGCAATTTTCAAAGATCCTCTGATATACTTCTCGGGTATGTCAGGATTTATTCCGTTAGGCTAGTACTTCATGTGGGCAGACCATGGGTTTCGTGCTATGAAAACACACTGGGTGCGATACACTGTTTCTAGCAACGCTAACGAATTACTTGAGACTACAACACGGGGCACAATGAATCGGCAACAATTCCAAGACGTCACAACTCCGCCGCGATCCGCCACTGAATGTCGTCCTCCCTCGAGTTGGACATCAGGGCTCTGTACAAGCACACCGTGTGGTGGTAGACTGGTTAGTAAGTCGCGTGATGTCACCACTGCACACTGGCGCACTTTCCAATTCATTTTATGTCCGTACTAATGATCGGATCCGACATACTCATACATTACTTTATCCATTCTTGTTACACCACACATCCACCTCAACATTATCATCTCCGCTACATGCTTTTTGGTCTTTCATAGTCAAAACTTTCCTTATCAAATTTTAAAATGCAGTAATGTGCATTGATATTTTCTATACACGTAAACTCTCCAACTAATTCACAGTATAACTAAAATCTATGGTCCACATACCAAGCCCTTTCCCCAATTACAACAATTCGTCTCCAATTCAAACTTACAAGGAAAAAATTACAAATTAAGGAACACACACGCACACACCTACGTATTACACGGTCAATGTAAATGCTCATAAAAAATATACACACTGTTAATTAGATAATTAGTCGGTGAATCTTTGACTATTTGACATCTTACAATACTGCGGTAGACCCACCAGGATTCAAGACCCCTGCTCCAGAAATCATCAACATTTTTTCGTTCCTCCATTTTGATTAGTATGAACTGTCAAGGCTCAAGTTCAGTTGGTCGGTGTATAGTGCTTTAATTTTAGTAAATGAGTATGAAGAATCGTTCAGTGCGGCCCCTTTGATGTTCGTAGCGGGTGATACAAAGGAATCGTGTAATTGGTGTGGACGGTTTTGGGTACCGCAGGAAAAGGGCAGCGGGTTCTGTACTCGGTGTAAATGTTTTATAATTGTAAAATGTTTTATGAGAATTTTATGAAAGACTAAATATTGTCCGGGTGGAATATAATAAAAATTATTTGTTTAATTACGGGTTTTTTTTTCATTCTAATATAGCCTACTACTATTATAATGTAACCTAACTAATTTTTTATAACAATCAGCTAACTGCTAGTAAAACTCCGTCAAAATTGGTCCCGCTGTTTCGGAGATTATCCGGAACACACAGAAAAAACTTAAAAAATAAAACAGTATGCATACTTTCATATGCATTTGGTAGAAAGCTGTTATATCGAAATTACAAACAGACATTCAATTTTATTTGTTTGTATAATGTATTATATATATAAAAAATAAGGCTTTTTCTGATCGTGTGTGTCACTTACTAAATGGAACATTATATAAACCCTTTTTATTTCTCTGTGTCTTCAGATAACCTGATAATTGAACAAGGTAATAAAATAACAGTTAGATATCTAATCTTTATAATTATTTTTATACTTTATTGACCCTTATTTTATTGCATTACAAGCAATAGCCATAATTATAATTGCTTTGAAGTAGATATCGTTTTTGCTACATAATATTAATAGTTTTTTTTTTAAATTAGTAGTTGATGTGTAAGGTTTGAGTGTATCAGTAGCATGTAGCTGATAATAATTTTATTATTCTGGTATGACAATTTTAACATAATATAAGCAGATACTATACATGATGTCCGAAAAGCTCGTGGTTAAATAATAACCGCTGCACGGGTTGATCTTCAAGGTTAAGCCGCACTCGCCAGGGTCGGTCTGTGGATGGGTGATCATCCATTACAGACCGAGTGTCCTCCGTGCCTCAGAAAGCACGTTAAGCCGTTGGTCCCGGCTATTAATATTGTAGATCTTTGTCAGTCGTTACTCGTAATCAGTGGTCCGAAAATCTAAAAGTTTGACCAAGGGGTATCGTAGTCCCAGTACTAACTGGATTGTGGAGGTCAGATAGGCAGTCGCTCTATGTAAAATACTGGTATTAAGCTGCATCCGGTTAGACTGGAAGCCGACCCCAACATGGTTGGGAAAAGGCTAAGCAGATGATGAAGCACTGTGATGTAAAATCTAAAGTACATTTGGCCACAAAAAGCTCCATATAATGTCATTTGTAAGACTTTTGTTTCAAATATTACCGTATACACAACTGCCCAAATTATCGATAAATTATTCTACTTTTGGAATAATAAACAAAAAAAAATCTTGACAATTAACATAAACCAACTTTAATTTTTAATTTTATTGACCAAAAAAGTCTTAACGGCCCAATGTGTTCGCGGCGACAAAATTTCAAAATCAACACACGAACAATTAAAGGCCACTTTAATAATCTTGATAAATCGCAATATCTCATTACAAAAACCATGTGCGACGTTTTAAAACATTGTTTTATCAGATGCGCGAGCGCAAGCTGACAATGCGAACAAATTAAACGAACGATTTGCGATTTTTAAATTTCGAAACACGGAAGAGGCGGTTTTTGAACGTAACGGTTTTTCGGTAAAAAGTGGTTATTTGATGTCACTTGGAGATTAACGGCTTAATTTTAAAGAATTAAAGTTTTCTTTAGATATCTTTTCAAGATGGCGGAATCAAAAGGCTAAGTAAATACATATTGAGCTTCCATCCATTTCTATCAGCTGTCATTTTAAAGTTTATTCACATAACATTATAACATCATGACTGTAATCCCCGAAGGGTTAGACAGAGGAGTACCTTATAGTATACCCACATGTCGCCAGTTATATTTAAGTCCCATGTAATAGGGGGCGAGCATATTGCCATCAGCCGGGCACAAATCCAGACTCCGTGGCTACTACTGAGAAATTCCATATGGAAAAACTCAATAACACTTTGCTCGACCTGGGAATCGAACCACAGGACCAGGAGTTTATTCACGTCTAAGCAATTTCATCTTTGAGATAATCAAAACATACTTTCTTCGGTCAGTAGATATCAGTGGCGAAGGTTCCATACAACTCGATTCCTACCGGATTCCCTTTGAAAAATATCACAGTCAAAACTAAGTGTACAATGTGGTAATCACATTATAGATATGTACTCCAGCTTACCGCTTACAAAAATTGAACCTTCGCTACTGGTCGATTTTATCCGTTGGCGTCATTATTTTGTTTATATGACAACTCATAAAGTGCTTTCTTTTTTCTTTTTTTTTCGGATGGGTAATCTTTGAACTTACTCAAAGTGCCAGTGTGAAAAGTCTGAAATTGATTGGTGGTTCTCATAGTCCGTGTGTGCAAAACTAGAAAATACAATGCAAAAACAAAAACAAATCGTGTGCGCAGGGAGCTCCCCTTTGACAATCTGCCCTACTCAAATTAATGCGTTGCTTTTCACGCACTACTTTTTAGGCTCGCATTTTGATTCAAATATTAGCTATATTCCTGGTCCATCACAGCGGTCAGCAGCACAATTACGCGGTTGTCAAGTTCAAATATTAGGTTTCTTATTTTTTTTAAAGACTCGGAAGGCGACTTTTACTGCGCGAGCGCTCGTTTGGGTTCGCTGCTTCCCCGAACAACATGGAAGTCATGACGGTCGGTGTTCGCGTGACTATCGTTTTGATACCACGGCATTCTTATCATTTCATTTCACGGATAATCAATATTAACAGTTACACTATAATAATTAAATATCAGTCTGCACTAATTGCGAAACTTCAAAAGAAAGGAAACTCATTTTATAGGTGCTTGTTCATGATAAGCCTTCCATTTGAAAGCTGTCTACGAGTTGAATCCTTTACAGTAAGACATGTAGATAATTCCCTTCAATTCTCAGATTAGCTGTTAATTACTGGTATTAATAGAAAAGGTCATAATTATGTTAAGCCCAACATCTTTTTACCCCGAACGTGCCAAAGCCACTTAAGAGGGAACAGAGGCTACAATTCTCCATCCAAATGTATTCCCCTTTTTTCTTTCTAAATAATGCCTCTAGAGCAATCATTTTCTTACATAAAATCAAGGTTTACTGTGGACACGTCCCTGTCATTTTCTTTTTGAGCAACTACTAAGTAAAGAAAATATGACCCTCTAAATGACAAAAAATGTCCCATTTTTACGGCTGTGGTTACCATTTGTGGACTACCAGACAAATTCGAAAACATTTTAACATAATAAAAATTATAGGAACCTAGACATACTCGTTCTTAAAAGTTTATTGTCAAAATTAATTGAATCAGCTCAGTTTTCGAGGAGAAAAGAGGGAACACGAAACGCCGATCTCTTCAAATTTTTGGAGATCTAATCGGTCTGAACTGCAGCTGTCCCCATTGCACTCTGCGGGAGCAGGCTTGACACATGCACGGCAATAGTTTCTTCAAATACCTATTTTCGAATTCCTCGCAGGCCCTGTTCCCTCTTAAGCCTAACATATTTTTACCTTGAAGGTGCCAAAGCGACTTTAAAACCGATAACAAAACAGAATACTGATAAAAACCCCACACATACGAATGAAGACAAAATAAGACAAAAGACATTTTTATTTAAAAGTTCAATGATAATTGAACTGCACTTTTATCAATTTAAATGGGTCTTTGAAGTGTTAAAATTGAAAGACAAAAAGCTTGCAGACTTTTGTTAATTGTTTTAAATTTATTTTTATCTAGAGTCCTTTATTTATTAGTTATGCTCGGAATTTGTGATGCATTATTAATAAAGAGCTTACTAACTAAATGGGAAGACTAAAATAGATTTATGGGTGCTCTAAATTTGGATGAGGACGAAACTAAGTACAATGGTACTGCTAAAAGGTCGCTTCCATAAAGACCATTGCAGTTTTACATTATAGTGCTGTAGAATTTATAAATACGGTAAGCATTACGGGTTAAACCATTAATTACTGCCGCTTTCTATGGCTTTCGATGGTACCAGAAAAAAGACGTCAAGTGTGTGTCGGACACGCACTTTGGACTCAAAAGTAGTGACGACCACTTTCTAGAATCCTCTTTTAGTAAGTCTCCGAAGACAACTTCGAAAGTTCTGGGAATTATTAATTAATTAATTAATCAGTTATTTCAGACATAGTCCATAGAACAATTATAAAAATTAAAATCACATTAAACACATGTACATTAAAATAATCAATAAAAAAAAAAATTACACATACACACTACAATCACATAACCAAATTACATTAAATTAATTATAAAATATTGACTCTTGTGCTAATCTTAGTGCTATTCCAGATTTATATTTTGTAAATTAAAAATTCTAATAAAATAAAACATTTTACTTCTATAGACCGACAGCTTTAAGGAATCAATTTAATTGGAATATTCTGAAGGTTGATCACGTATTGGTTCAATTAGTATCGTAATACCTACGTGGATTATGCGGAAAGCGGAGGACTCATTAAAGTGGTCGGTCTATACTAGGTATATTGAAGAGGTTAAAACTGACTTTTTCACGAGATTAGAAGACAATTTGTTTGGCTGTAATACAATTGACACATCATAAAATAAACAGAGAAGGATCTCTAAAATGTTTTATCCGTCAGTTAGAATAGTTAGAATAATATTGAAATTCTATACCACAGGGGGTATGTGAATATTCAAGACATCGATATGGATAGAGTCTTTAAACACGAACTTGTAAGTAAGTACCATTTTTCTCGTTAAAGCCTACATTCTTGTTTAAAATTACTCTTTATTGATCCATTAACAGAATAATTAAAACCTGTTGGTTATAAACTCATCTCTAGGGAGACAACTAAGTTAAAAGTTGGTATTTCAAGATATCTTACTGTGACATTACATAACGTAATAGCACGCCTGTATTCCTTGTAGGGTTAGGCAGAGCAGTACATAATTGAACACCCATATTTCACCAGTCATGTTTAAGTCCCATGTTATATGGGGCGAGCCTATTGTCATCAACCGGGCACAAAACTGAGAAATTTCTGATTGAAAAATGCACTTACACATTACCTGACTTGAGAATCGAACCGAGGACCTTATGCTTAGCAGTAGCGTTTGCGACCACTAGACGAACGAGCCAGTCTAACCAAAGAGGTAGTGCGAAATAAAGGCTATGAGTGCTCAAGCTAATTGAGTGATCAGATAGATGATAATATTGATCAAAACCAAATATTAGAATGTAAGCAGTAAAATAAGGGCTACGCCTGATCTATACAACATAATTTTTAGTATATGCGAAACCTGAATATAGTTTGCTCAGAATAAGTAACTGAATCGATTCTAACAATTTTTAAACCATGTTATATTTTGGTGATTTGGGCTCCTCATGAAGCGAAATACAATGTCATGCTGGAGCGAGTACAGAACAAATTTACAAGACACTTGTATTTTAAACTTCATGGGGTGTACCCATTTTACCCGCTGATGTATCCTACACTGTTTGTTCTGGGTATGGTGGGGTACAACGAACTCAGAGTGCGCCGGGAATTTACGCTTGCGGCTTATGCTCTAAAGCTCTTGCGTGGAGTAGCTCATAACCCGGGTGTGCTGCGTCACCTGAAGCTGTGCGTGCCAGACCGGTATGTGTGGAGGCGGCGGCGACCGCCACTGCTGGCCGTGCCTGCTGCCAAAACCAATCTGCTGTCAAAAACACCTCTCACCCGCACAATATGCGTACTAAACAAAGTTCATGAGAGAATTGATATATTTTCGTGCAATCTGAGTGAATTCGCAAGAGTGTTGTTGAATTGTGTTAGTTATATTTAAATATTAATATTCTGTGTTAAGATTTTTGTTGTTAGATTTTTAGGTATTAGCCGTAAGTTGATTTTATTTTGTGTGTACAATTAGACATGTAATGGGGTCAAACCACTATTGTATTGGGGTCATCCTGTAAAGATAGTGTGTAAGTTGATAATAATAAATAAATAAATAAATAAATTTTGTCCCAAAAATATTTAAAAAAGGCTCAAGTTGGACACCGAGCGACACCAAGTACCTATCGCAATCATTTAGGTACCTACTGCCAAATTATTATTATCAATGAGCTCAAGACGACGCTAGAGGCGCGCACGCGGGGGCGCCGCGCGGTTACCACATTTTTGTGCGGACAACCAGGTAGCAGAACAAGTTATAGCTTTGTGATTTCTCATGATACAGTTTTGAAATTTTGTAAATAGATTCTTCACATAAAAATACTAGACACCTGTTTCCATGTCTTCGGTCTTCTGGATAACAACCCCATGAGGCAAATTTTATAGCAATCAAAAACCTGAACCACGAACACCTATAATTTCAAAAAAGCCTAGTAATAGAGAAGTATGGAAGAAGAAAACATGATAACGGCTGGAGAACGATGATCATCATCATCATCATCGTTTTAATTTCATAAGGCTCATCATCATAAGCCTTATGAAATTAAAACACTCACCAAAATTAATTACACTGAAACCTAATTCAAAAGATGTCTGTCAAAAGGCTAAGAGAAAGGATATACCTAACTTCTTATTTATTATTGCACTCGCAAAAAAAATACATACAAATGATAATGTCCTACAATGGCGAGCTTAACCCAGAATTGAGTTTTCTTACAGCAAACCTAATTTTTATTGCGAGATTTGCAGAGATATCACTATTTTTAACCCAACTGCGGCGAAGCCCAAAAATTGGATGCATATTTACCTAAAGTGAAGGTGTTGGCTATTATGGAATGCACTTTTGTATCAAAAAATACCGGGAATTCGGAATCGACAAATTTAGTTTTTCTTACTATAGAATCAAATCGGGTGTAGGAATATTTACTTACTTTAAGGTGTTGGATAATATTATGGAATGCACTTTTGTATCGAAAAAAATCCCGCGATTTCGGAATCAACGAATTTACTGTTTTTATTATAGAATCAAATCGGGTAATAAAATCAAATTATATTGCTGCTTGTGTGCAGGTACCCGAAGGAAGTTCCTATTGTTCATTTTAAAATTAACTTCAAGTAAATACACATTAATAATTATGTAATCCCCTGTTTTTTTAAAAATAAATACCACATGCTAAAGACGACGTTTCCTCACCATGTTACGGACTAGTTTCGAATTCTCGAATTTTCTGGAATCCCGGGATTTATATTTAAAAAATATGTTTTAAGAAGCCGCTTCCATAATTTCCTAACCAAAAATGAACTTTAGGCAAATATGCATCCGATTATCCGATCACTGGTTATGATATTTAATTTTCAATTACAGCACCATGCTGAGATGGCCTTTTGTGGTACAGTTTACTTTTATAAAATATTGCTTTACTGTTCATTCAAACATTTTTTTTTGTTTTGCCCTGTGCGGACTAATAAATACTATTTCTTTCTTTCTAAGTTTAAATTCCATTCACGTAGATCAAAAATTCCACTGACATACATTCTGTCACATGAAGAGATCTCCTGCCTACCCCTCCTTATTAAGACGTCATTCGTCACTCGTCAGCAACCTAAATAGGAATAGCAAAACGTCTTTGACCCTTTAGTTCCACGCATTCGCAATTCATAAAAGTATAATAACAGTGAATGTAACTCTGTCGGACTGTCAGTCTGTTTGCTTTTCACGAGTTTGGCTGAACGAAATTTGGATCAAATTCGGCACAAAGTGGACTATGACCTATGATAATCAAGGGTTAGGGTCGGGTCGGATCTTTTATGAGAATCGCGATTCTTTGCGATTGTTTTTGTTATGGGTGGGCAGGCCACCATGGTTTGAGTGTAAACGCTCCTTCATACGCTGTGATTGTACGATTGGGTAACAAGAAATAATTGGTCTTGATGAGCTTGGAAGAAACACGGTTTTGACGAAGCTAATTTTCACTGCCTCGTTGGTCCTGTTGTCGCAAGCGACTGCTGAGCATGAGGTCCTGGGTTCGATTTCCGGGTCGGGCAAAGTGTTATTGGATTCTTCCATCAGGAATTTATCAGTAGCAGCCTCGGAGTCTGAACATGTGCTCGGTTGATGGCAATAAGTTCGCACCCTATTACATGGGAAATAAATGTAGCTGGTAAAACGAGAGTGTACTATTAGGTACACCTCTGCCTTACCCGTCGGGGATTACAGGCATGATGTTATGTTTTTATTTGGGTGGTACGTTCCATGAGATAATTTCCGACAATACGAAAGTGTGACAACCAGTCTAACCACAGGGGTATCGTATTATCCTGTACTAACTGGATTTTGGAGCTCAGATAGGCAGTCGCTCCATGTAAAATACTGGTATTCAACTACATTCGGTTAGACTGGAAGCCGACTCCAACATAGTTGGGAAAAGGCTGCCCATGAGATAATTTCCGACCCACAAGCGGGCGAAGCATCGGCCAAAAGCTAGTTCTAAATGTTCAGAAAAAAAAACCGTTCGAATCGCGTGCGCATGTTTGTACGCATGCGTTCTTGGTAGCATGCGTCACCGATTAAGATGGGTATCGTCACAAACCGTTATTAAATGTAAGAAGTATTTAATATTAGCGTTCTTTTCATTGTGATCGGTTTGTGTGAGACTAGGCTTTGACCGCGACTTTGACTTATTCCGTGTTTGTATGTCAATTTCCAAAATCTTGTGAATTCAATACGAGGTCATCTCTTTTAGAAGTTTTAAGTCAATGGCTGTTAGAGTCTGATTAAAAAATGGACCATTTCCATTCCTAGCTGGCTGGAATTTATCGAATTGGATTCCGTTACAGTCTAACGTCAAGCTTTTGTTTTTGCCTGTCATTGGTAGATCTTTGACAGTCAGAATGGTTAATCAGATGTCTGACAATCAGTATTTTTAAGTAGATCGTATTCCCCATTAACTCGGCTGTGGAGGTGAGATAAAATACTGGTATCAATCATTGTCATATTCAACATTTTCTTTGGTTTTTGATAGCCAAGCTATTCGTTAAATCAATTAAAACTCCCATTGCAACTAGTACGATTCAAAGGCACTATAAACCTATCACCTAGGCTTAAAGTCACCCAAAGGGCAATGGAGAAGGGCTATGCTCGGAATTTTCTTGCGTGATCAAATCAGAAATAAGGACATCCGCAAGAGAACCAAGGTTACCGACGTAACCCGAAGAATAGCCAAACTTAAGTGGCAGTGGGCAGGGCACATTGCTCGCAGAACGGATGGCCGATGGGGCCGAAAAGTTCTGGAGTGGCGACCGCGAACCGGAAGACGCTGCGTTGGAAGGCCTTCCACTAGGTGGACCGATGACCTGGTAAAGGTTGCAGGGATCCGCTGGATGCGAGACGCACGGGACCGGTCAATGTGGCGACTCTTGGGGGAGGCCTATGTCCAGCAGTGGACGTCTTTCGGCTGAAATGATGATGAATGATGATGATGACACCTATCACTATTTATCTGATGAATTTAAGATCTCGTGGCCATTTAGTAACAGCCGCACAGGTCGAACTGCAGCGCTTACCAAGATCGATCCATGGATACGTGACACCATCGTTTACATACCGAGTTTCCTCCGTACCTCAGAAAACACGTAAAACCGTTGGTCCTGGGTGTCAAGGTCAGTCTGTGGATGGGTGACCATCATAACATAAAAGGTTCCTCCGTGCCTCGGAAAGGTTAAGCCGTTAGTCCCGACTGTCATTTGTAGATCTATGACAGTCATTACAGCCCCCGTAGCATGAGCACCGTAGACAAGGATTTCTGTGACGGAAGAATCGAGAAAATGACAGATTGTGTCGACACAATGACAAATTTCTTTGCACTATCTATCATTTTGTCGATTCTTCCGTCAAAGAAAGCCTTGTCTACGGTGGTCATGCTATGGGGGCAGGTAGTCAGTGGCCCGAAAGTCTGACGACCAGCTATACCAAGGGGTATCGTATTAAACGGGTTGTGGAAGTCCGACAGGCAGCCCCTCCATGTAAAATATTGGTATTCTATGTCCGGGTAGACTGGAAGCCGACACCAATATTGTTGAAAAGACTAGGCAGATGACAGACGGACAAACTTTTACAGTTACTAGTATAATAGATATTCGTCGTGTGACAGTTTTTATTCGAATGATCGCAATCGAGTTGACTTTTCTTTAATGTCGGCTGTATACGGGTATCGAGCACGAGTTTTTTATTATTTTGTATTTGTTGAATTATTGTTTCTAGTACTTTCAATGAAAGTAACGAATTGGAGTTAGTTTTTTTATTGCCTCGGTGAACGGTAAAGTGTGGTGGTTCCGGCAATATATTGCAATTTTCTTTTATTTTATGGGTTAATAAATTATCCAGGTGGTGACCTATTAATAGTATACCTCTAAAAACATAACATTACGCCTGTTATCCTCGGAGGGTTGGCCAGAGGGAAGTATTTTCAAGCTTAACTCACTTTCGGAATCTCGTCAAAAGGAGTTCGAAACAAAAAAAATACAGATAAAAAAAGAAATAGGCAAAATAATCGATTTAATGAGCAATAAACCATCTTAAAGTAGACTGGTACAAAAAGCCCAAGGCATTAAGTCTGCGTTTGTAGATTCAGTTTTTGACTTGTGCATAAATCAATAAATAAAATATATAAACCAAGAAACACTAAAAAAAATACTTTTACGTAGGATTAAACAAAAAAAATTAGCACTCAAGTAGAACTTATAATACTTTAGCAGCAGAAATCGAAACATAATTGCATGTTTGCATGAAAACACTTAGAAAATTGATGTGGCACACAAAAGTGTAAGTGGACGGTAATTGTTAGTACTTCTTATCTTAATTACCACATTATTACCTTGAATTACACTTTTAATTTTACTTTTATTAATAGACTAGCGTCTGCCCGCGGCTTCCCTCGCCTAGAGGTCCTCCACTGAGACAACGACTTACTGAGACAAAGAGGGCCAAAAGTATCTAATGTAAAAACCTGGGTCATATAAAGAAGAAGAAGAGAAGAATAAAGTTTATTTGACGTCAGTTCATCAAGCACACATAATAAAAAAAATATATAAAAAATACAAAATAAAAAATCACAGTATTAAAAAATTAAAAAAATGAGAAAATAGGTACATGTGCTGTGTGCCTCACGACTGTGCCAAAAAGGTCCATTTCAGCATTCATGCCAGACAGGTGATGCTGCCTGACGCTGGTCTTCGTACCCCTGTGTTAATTTATGGACAAACCAGTCACACCATTCTTTACCACTGCAACTCCTGACAGCCAGAATCAACAGTGATGACCACCAAGGTCTACTTTGCCACCACAGTACTGGTGAGAACCTACTTAAGCCGGCCGTTCTTCATTGGACTGGAAGGTTCCATGCGCGTAAAGCCTGCCAAAGACGCCAGGGCTGCGGGACTGTTCGAAAGAGATACCGTGGCCCTGGAGCACAAAGGGCAAAGAAGGAACATGGATGGGTTTTACTCGGTACAAGTCTGACACTCCCTTCCGTCCGCCGAGAGTGGGGGGGGGTAATTTTTTAGCATCCGAATTTTTTTTTAAAAAAAAGCCTGCCGAAGACCTTCCTGGCGTCCTCTTCATTTGTAGTTAGGTTTACGTAGTTAAGTTCTTTGGTGATTTATAATTAAGCTTGTTAAGGTTACACTGGTTGTTTGGAACATTACATTTTTTTTTTTTTTTTAAAAAAAAAAAAACGTTGCCCCACACTAGGAATTTCTCCTGTATCGTGGTAAATTATGTTTAGAAGCTGTAACAACGCTTGTTTTTCATATTCATATTTATTTATTTGCGAAAAACATGGTATACAAAGGTGTAACATGAGTTAAGGCTAAGATCATCCAGGGCTGCGGGACTGTTCGAAAGAGATACCGTGGCCCTGGAACACAAAGGGCAAAGAAGGAACATGGATGGGTTTTAGTCAGTACAAGTCTGACACTCCCTTCCGCTCCGCCCAGAGTGGGGGGGGTCATTTGATGATTTCCCATCCGAAAAAAAAAAAAAAAAAAGCGTGCAAATTGGTTAATACAACTTATGTTCAAAGTATTCCTTAATGCTATAAAAATGATTATCATTTAGACATTTAAACAAGTGAATTTGTTATTAACAAACCACCGCCATAATTCGGTACGTAACATGACTGTTTTACCTGTTCGCCTCAAAATTTCGTCGAAATCTGTCCAGTGGTTATGGCGATGGCAAAAAATTATAGACAGACAGTCAGACCAAGTTATTTTTACATTGATAATATTAATATTAGTGTGAATAAAAAAAATCGATTACTTACACCTTTTAAACCGCCGTTTTTGTAACAAGACCAATTTGTTGGTCCGTTTTTGTTAATATTACAGTAAAATAAGTAATAGGTATACGTGTTTTTGATGTAATCTCATGTTTTTCATGAAAAATACGTTTTTAATACGATTTTACACCAGATAGTGCTAGTAACAATTGTAAATAAAATATTGCTTTAATAATTTTAGAAACATTTATCGAGATACTCCAACAACTATTAAAAATAAATTGGATTTTAAACATAATATTTTTTATAAAAAATTTAATATTTTTTTAATTTTAATACATAATCATTTTAATTTTGTATTCATTAATTAATTATTCAATCATGAATTAATTGTAATTTAATGAGACATTTCGATTGTTTCTTCAATGTTTTTTTTTATGTTTAGTGAATTTATTTTTAATTTTCTTTATATAATTTTAATTTTGTTTTTGTATGTATAGTAATTTAATTTTATGTACCTCTGTTATTTAAAGCCGTTTTTACTCTTTTGTGCATGTGGTGTTAACCTTTAATTAATTGTTGCACTTGTAAATGTTACCCTAGCAATTAAGTTAGAAATGTATACGTGTAAACAATTGTTGGTTAACCCAAATAAATAAATAAAATAAAATAAATAAATAAACCAATTTTGCCGAACATCAGTCAAAATGAAACGTATCATAAATTTTCAAAATAAAACGCCCATTTCAATTCTTTCTGCTATCACAATAGACCTCGTAACCATATAAATAGATATTTTAGACTTTAAATAAATACTCAATAAAATTCATTTTAAAGGTGAAATTTTAAATGTAAATGATGCTAAAGTTTATTGTACGAACGGTTTTGCGAGGCAGCAGGAAATCGGTCCGGTTTGACCAACTCAACTCTTATCGAGTAACGACTGCAAAACAATAAAAAACAAACGTTTTTTTTGCATTTTTTTTTGTTTTTTTCTTTCGCACGGACATATGGATCGTAAACGATATGCTAATTAATATAAAAACGTTTATTTTTTATAAGTATGTTTATTATGTTAAAGTTATTAAAAGGTCACTTGTTTAGCTACTAGAATAACTTACTTCTTGTAATTTGAACTTAAAATAGTATGATTATTTTTATTTAAAACATGTGGTCTGTCTAATAGTTTTATATAATGAGCGATTAATTTCACTATTACGATAGAACGGATGAGTCGTTATGATACCATTTATTTTTGATTCCGTTTATGTTTATTTTTTTCTCATACTTGGGAAGTAATAAGTATCTACTGTACAGTAAAACTTTAGAATACTAAACTAAACTTTAATAAGTATTTTATTGTAAAGCCATAATGAAAATGTTTTATTTGATTATACAAGTATTATCTTGTTCTAAGTTGCTATACACAACACAAACAGCCATAAATGGAATCTTTGCTTTGTTTTTTTAAATAGGTACCTACTATTATGTTAAATTTTTAAAGAAAAAAACTATGTAGTATTTAGTACATTTCAAGACTTATTATTGTAGATGATAATTATGTGTGTTACAATACTTTCAAACAATCTCACCGTTTTTCAGCCATATTAAATTACACACAAGATAATTTATGTAATAAAAATATTTTGCAACATTTTTCTGCAACCATTACCAAGTTAGGCGGCATTATTTCTCAAGTTGCCGCTTTGACGGTAGCGCCATCACTCAGTAAACTACGATAACGCTTCAACTAATAAGTTTTAACGTACTAAAATAAAGGTCTGAGCTTACACCTGTGCCGTTAATGCTTGCATGTTGGACAGGCATCGCTTGTTACAATTATAGTTGCCACCCACCTTATAATATGGCTGCAATGGTAGTAATGAATAATTTGCTAAGCTTTGAGGTGTTTTTGTGGAGGTCGATAGTAAAAGAAAACGAGCTTGAAAAGGCTTATTTGAGTCCCTTGAGAGCTACTTTCATGCTTCAATGTTTACTAAGCAACATTTAACAGAGGGAATTTATGACAATTTCATCACTTCTTCGGTAAGTGAGCCGGCCCTTCCGTCAGCCATTTTATCGTTGAACAGAATCGAAAGTAACATTATTGTAACATTATTAATTAAAAACTCGTAGAAGAGGAGCTCGTGGCTAAATAATAACAGCCGCTCGGATCGATCTTTAGGTTAAGCCATGCTTGCCTAGGTTGGAATGGGTGACCGCCCATTACATACCGAGTTTCCTCCGTGCCTCGGAAAGCACGTTAAGCAGTTGGTCCCGGCTGTCATTTGTAGATCTTTGACAGTCGTTAGGTAGTCAGTGGCCCAAAAAGGTCTGACAACCAGTCTTACCAAGGGGTATCGTATTACCTAGTACTAACTGGGTTGTGGAGGTCAGATAGGCAGTCGCGCCATGTAAAATACTGGTATTCAGCTGCATCCGGTTGGACTGGAAGCCGACCCTAACATAATTGGGAAAAGGCTAGGCAGATGATATTAATTAAAAACTTTTAAATAAACTAACAACAAACTATAAAAGTGCATCGAAAAACTCCTCCTCAACACTGTCAGCTGGTAATGTGCCCAAGAGACTGGGCGTTGCCACGTTGTATGGCATCACTTAGCCTCTGGCCAAGGTAAAAGTTAGCCCTTGGGTCACGGGAAGCGTCAAGAAGGCGTTTCGAAATTTCCTTAAACAGGCTATGAGCACTCGGACCCCACGGCTCCAGAGTTTCAAACACAAACGGCTCGAAATAGTTTACACAAAGGTTTCTATAAAGGGTGTAAATAGACCGTTAATATAACCGAAAGACACTTGTTCTCCCCGTCTTTGCGATCATTTTTTTTCTCTATACCATACCTGGGAAACTTCTAGTTACGGAGATATTGGGGGTCAAAGATCCAACTTTTTCAAAAGTTTTTTTTTAAATACATGTTTTTAATGAAGATTTTTACTTTACACACCTTCTCGTGGAGGCTCGTGGAGGTGTGTCCTCCACGACCCCCGTACTATTCAATCCATCCATCAGCACAATGTTTTGAGTGCTTTAGTCCTACCGTAAAACGTGATTTTTCACCCCAAAAAAAAAAGTCGATTCCCAACAATAATTTTTGCATAAAGTTACTTAGTTTGATGTACAGAATGCTTGGTTGACGGCTGTATGAAGGGTCTGTTTACACCCTGTTTTTACGCCGCTTGAGGTTCTGAGGAGCGGCAGTGCCAGCACAGCACGACACAGCGTAACTAAAACATACCGTAGTAAGTAGTATTTGTAGTAGTAAGTTTTTGTAAGTAATGATGCTGGGTGAGGAGCTCGTGGCTAAATAATAACAGTCGCTCGGGTCGATCTATATTTTAAGCAGTGCTTGCCTAGGTTGGTCCGTGGATGGGTGACCACCCATTACATACCGAGTTTCCTCCGTGCCTCGGAAAGTACGTTAAGCCGTTGGTCCCGGCCACAGAACAGAAAACCCCGGCTGTCATTTGTAGATCTTTGGCAGTCGTTATAGGTAGTCAGTGGCCCAAAAAGTCTGACAACCAGTCTTACCAAGGGGTATCGTATTACCTAGTACTAACTGGGTTGTGGAGGTCAGATAGGCAGTCGCTCCATGTAAAATACTGGTATTCAGCTGCATCCGGTGAGACTGGAAGCCGACCCTAACATAGTTGGGAAAAGGCTAGGCAGATGATGATGATGCTGGGTCATCAGTAGTCATCAATCACTTGATCATCTGCCTAGCCAACCTTCCCAACTATGTTGTGGTCGACTTCCTGTCTGACCGCATGCATCATGCCTATCTGACCTCCTGAACCCTGTTACTGGGTATTTAGTAGTCACCCCCATTTCACCAGTTATCTGGTTCTGATCGGTCATCTACCAGGTACACCTCTGCCTAACTCTTCGGGGATTACAGTTGTGGTGTTATGTTATGTAAATTTTGATCATATCACCGGTGTTTTTATGAATAACACGCAGAAAACAACGTATAATTACAATCTGCTCATAACTGTCTAGTTATGCAAAATAAATAACTGCAATTTGTATGTAAAACAGCTTAGTTATTATGTCATTTACCGTATTGAAGTGAGGTCTATATTACTAGGTTTAGCCAGTGATATAACCGATATGTTAACTAAGTCATGCTTAAGATGATTTTCGGTGGAGATGTATTTTATTGTTTAATGTTAATTAAATTCATAAATATCATCGTAATTGAAAGATGTCTTAAGTTAAGGTGAACTTTATATTATAGTTAAATGGCTGCTAGTAAACCTACGATTAAATTAATCTTTCTATTATTATTTCGTTTATGAATGTATCTATTATTCAGTAGAGTATCCTAACTAATACATTATTAATTAAAAACTATTAAATAAAGTAAAATAAATAAACTAACAACAAACTATCATATAACATCAAAAAACTCATTCTCAACGCTGTCAGCTGGTAATGTGCCGTAATGACTGGCGGCGTTGCCTCGTTGTATGGCAACACTTAGCCTCTGGCCAAAGTAAAAGCCAGCCCTTGGGTCACGGTTAGCGATTAACATTAATCGATTTACATAATATTTTTTTTTTTTGTATTTTTCATTTTTAAATGTAATGAATTTTCGCAGTCGGATCTGTAGTTTCGAAAATTACCCCCTACATACAAACTTACAAACTAATTTTACATCTTTAAAATATTAGTATATAGCGTGTAAACGGACCCTTCACGAATCCGTCAACCAAGCATTCTGTACATCAAACTAAGTAACTTTACGCAAAAATTATTGCTGGGAATCGACTTTTTTTTTGGGGTGAAAAATTACGTTTTACGGTAGAACTCAATGTTACGCACTCAAAACTTTGTGCTGATGGATGGATTGAATAGCACGGGGGTAGTGGAGGTTTTTAAAGTAAAAATCTTTCATTAAAAAATGGTAATTATAAAAAAAACTTGTGAAAAAGTTGGAACTTTGACTATAGAAGGTTTCTAGGTATAGTCTAGAACAAAAAAATGATCGCAATGACGGGGAGAACAACTACCTTTCGGCTTCGTTAAGGGCTTTGTTATACTCTTTAGATATTTAAAACCAACATGGCCTAACCAACTAAGGGATTATAATTTTATAACTTCAGAAAGAAAAATTATAAACGGAGTCTCCACAAAAAAATTGAACAAACTTTCATTAATATTATAATCTGCTTTCATCCACATAACATGGCCACGTAACATAAGCTATAATTGCATGTAATTAACTGACATATTTTCACGAGTTGCCTTTGACGCGGTGTTTGCATAATTATTGCTGGCAAAGTACTGTCGGGGGCATATATTTATGGCATATTCCATTTTAATAAAGGTGGTTAAACGAATAAATTATTATCAATCATTTAATTGATGTTACTGGCTGACTGATTGATTGAAACTTGTCTGTTAAACGTCAAATTAAGTTTTCATTTGTAACACTTTTGGCTTCTGAGAAAAACATTTTACATTGTTTATCGTTTTTCAGAATCAATTAATCGATCATTTATTATTTGTTAACATAGGTACACAATAAATACAGATCTTAGGTTAGGTAAACAGGGCGCTATGTTATGTGAAGAGGCAAACACATATCCAATTTTAAATAATAGTAGTTCTAAATTAATGTATTCGTCAATAGTGTCATTATCGATTAGAAATGATTTCATTCCTTTTTTGAAATGTGTGACATTTAGTTTTTTTATGGCGTCTGGAATCTTATTGATAACTAGCTTTTACCCGCGGCTTCGCCCGCGTGGATGTTGAAAAATATCCCACCCGAACAAACATAGTCACTTACCTTCATCCCCCTTTTTAACCCTTCGGGGGTAGAAATACCAAAAACGCTGAGACACGTATAAATTAATTTTCAATCGCCAGCCTAAACACAAAATTTGAAGATCCTAACTTCAAAACTGACGGACTTTCATTTTACCTTCCATCCCCTATTTTACCCCTTTAGGGGTATAATTCCCAAAAATCCTTTCTTAATGGATATTTACTCTTCACAAAAAACACACCCTCCAAGTTTCGTGATTCTAGGACCAGCGGTTTGGGCTGTGTGTTGATATATCACCCAGTCAGTCAGTCAGTTTACCATTTTAAATATTATAGAAGAAGATACGAGGAGCCATCCTCAAAACACTCTTTTTTGCTAATGACAATAACAAATAAATAATTAAGTATCTAGTAGTTCAATTCATTATAATTATTGTCATAATTTTGGGATGGATGTTGTCGATAAAGATATTATCCCTTTCAATTGATTAAGTGAGTAATTGCCATTGCTTTTTTTAACCTGCTATCTACAACCTTAATGCCGCTTTGCTTTGCCGCTGGCAAAAATCATAGATACTCAGACTTTCTTTCTAGAAAGTATCACGAATCGTATTCCTGATTTTCGTGCGACGAAGCTACGAAGCTCATGGCTAAATATTAACAGCCAGTCCGGTCGATCTTCAGGTTAAGCCGCGCTTACCTGAATTGGTCCGTAGATGCACCATGTTAGTATGGTTATGGTATGTAGATGGAAGACCCATGACATACCGAGTTTCCTCCGTGCCTCGGAAAGCACTG
This sequence comes from Noctua comes, assembly GCA_963082995.1. Classification (NCBI taxonomy): domain Eukaryota; kingdom Metazoa; phylum Arthropoda; class Insecta; order Lepidoptera; family Noctuidae; genus Noctua; species Noctua comes. The sequence goes on from OY720288.1 coordinate 13,052,136, forward strand.
GTCCCGGTTGTCAATTGTAGATCTTTGACAGTCGTTATGCCGGGTACACATTGGTGTAACGCAACGTGAAATGTAACATGAATGAGTCTGAGTCCAGACTTATGCAATGCAACATGAAATGTAACCCAACAACAGGCGAATTTGTTTCAGCGTGTGTTACATTACATGTTACGTTTCACCAATGTGTACCCACCATTACAGGTAGTAAGTGGCCCGAAAGTCTGAAAAGACTGGTGAACGAAGGGGTATCGTATTACCGACTACTAATTGGCTTGTGGAGGTCAGATAGGCAGTCGCTCCATGTAAAATATTGGTATTCAGCTGCATCCGGTTAGACTGGAAGCCGGTCTGCCAACATAGTTATTGGAAAAGGCCAGGCAGAATCCAGTGCTACAAGTATATTTCGGAGTAAGAATAACTCCAAAATATCCTCGATGAATCTTGATGATCCATGATGGTGCATATTAGTGAAAAAAAATCGTCAAAATAAAATTATTGTCAAATCTTGTGTCACATGTTTGTAACTAATCTCATTAGCTGCGAATTTGACAACAGATTCTTATCAGAGAATCTATTTGTCTCCTTTTTTCTATAATTCTATCCTTTATATATATTTTATATTCTGCCAATTGTGTCGATGTCGACAATACAATTTGTAATTGGCTTTCTTGTGACTATGGTTTCCTTTTATGTTTGTTTTTATTAGCTGTAAGTCCTCCATGTACTAAAATAAATAAATACTGCCAATGTCAGTGTGTAAAAAAATAATATTATAGCTTAAAAAAACTATGAAACACGCTTTAGAGTGACGTCATTTTATTTCTCGCATTGTTTTCTGTAAACCCTTTAATTTGATACCCATATCATGGGAATGCATTAAAAGTAACTAGTCCGCGTTATTGGATTTGAAACTTCACTTAGCTAACCATGCATTGTCATCTAAATCAAAAATGTATGCATAATTTCAGCTCAATCGGAAACCAGGAAGTGGTGGTCAAATTTCTAAGATTTTTTACATACTTGTAGTTACAGGTGAAGCTAATAAAATCGTGTCGAAAACGGAGTTATTTATCAGACACCTTGATTAAAAATAAATGTTTTTAATGTCAAACAATCGAATAAATAACAGTCACCTGTCTCTCATCCGTTATTACCAGATAACCAAAGACAATTACATCATTATCATGCAACGCAGAAACAATTGCCAAGCACAATTGTCAGTTATCATGCGTGTGCGCAGACCCGACAATTATCGACCGATCAATTTTTTGTCATAATTTGTCTTGACTTGATCAAGGTTTAATAAACCAATTACATGTTGACAGTAACGTATACTTGGTAATAGGGATGCACGGTAACTCCGTGCATTTATATCGATACTTTGGAACGGTCCAGATTAATTCGTTCCTCCAAATTTCGAATCGTATCGTATCGTTCTTTGGAATGCATTAACTTGCATTTTGAAACACAGGATAGCGAAGTACAAGTTTATTGTATAATGAACAGAGTTTCGGCTTAGGCTAGGTTCTAGATCAGAATAATCACCAAAATGCGCTGCGCGACCTATTTATAAGTTTACCCTCATTCTAAATCGAGGAGGGGATCGCCGCTCGGTAACGCCCATCGCGTTAGGTTGACAAGCGCACGTGACGTGCTAGTCAATTGACTTTCTCTTTGCTGTAGCTGCCGTGGCGTACTTGGTTGTCATGGCTATGGCTTTGGCTGAGGCTGTGGCTGTGGCTTTGGCTGCACCAAGACGACACGGCATGGCATGGCTGGCAATCGGGTGACCGTTACAATTTGTATTCACCCGTTGGATCAATACAAATGCAAGTATCATGTCGTACTTTTTATTCCTTCTAAGAGCATAGGCGAAATTCCGGGAATATTATTCATTTATACCACCTATGTATAGTCATAAATCTTAATAGTAAACTATTCAAGTTATAACTTGCCGCAACATCGACACAATTGACGCAATTAACAACATGACAATTGTGTGCATTGATCAGAGAATAACATGCTCTTTTGTATCGATACAAAATGTCGGAGTTTCGCCTCATATGGTATCGATACTGTACCTAAAGTACCGGATCGAATCGTGCATCACTACTTGGTAAATAAAATAAAAATTATGTGGTTTTGAAGCGAAAAATAGATACTTGTTAACACCTGCTGCCAATGAGGTGCTGATAGATATGGTGTTTAGGGTAGGACCCAGACCTTATTAGACCATGATAGTTGTACTTAGTACCCGTTATAATTGTTGTGGAAACTGGGCTGCCTAATAGATGGTCAGGCATTTTGCTGTAGGTTAGTAAGCCAATTTTTTATAAGAAGGTTGAAGATATTTTTACTGCTCAATTACTTGGAAGTAGTTGTAATAGGTAGGTTGTAAGGCGTGAGTCCGAAGACAAACTAGCACTTAATTTGTGTAAATTATTTCATCACAACTGTATTCAAAATGGATAAGGAAATTATGAGGATAGCGGCATGTCGTAGAATCAAAAAATCGCAGACACGTGACATCCACGACCCGCACTGGGCCCGCGTAGTAGATTATGGTCTCCTTCTTAACGTTTCGGTGGCAAAAAGTTTAAATAATTATGTTTAGCCCAAAACTCAGCCACGCGTACCCCGCTCACTGATGCAGTAAATAAATCATCAAGAGCGCAGGTGATAGGGCATGCGGGGCAAGATGGAAGGTGGGGCATTGTTTGTGGGGAGACGCCGCATACGCACTTGAGGTCTGAGCCGTCCATGAACCCCCATCTGCAGAGATTGTCTTTGCTCCGGCCGACTTGAGTTCGAAGTCTGTTTAGAGATTTCCAAGTCGGCCACGGCAACTATTGTCCAGGTGGTAGGTTTTTTGATGGATCGTTGAAGTTGTTAGGGGGTTTAAACCGCTCTCGCCCGAGATTGCATCTTGCTGTGGTGGTCTTGGTGTGGTGGATTACGGTCAACTCCCTCTCACAGATAGGAAGAGAGGACGCCAGTGTTCCAGCGCTGCGAACTTTACGGATTGATTCTGTTTATTCTTGAAGATTCACTGAATTTCGTCGATCGTGGAGGAGCTCGTGGCTAAATAATAACAACCGCACGGGTCGATCTTCAAGCTTGCCAAGGTCAGTCTTTTGATGGGAACCATCATTATATACCGAGTTTCCTCAGTGCCTCGGAAAGCACGTTAAGCCGCTGTTGGTCCTGGCTGTCATTTGTAGATCTTTGACAGTCGTTACTAGTAGTCAGTGCCCCGAAAGTCTGACAACCGGTTTTACCAAGGGGTACCGTATTACCCAGTACTAACTGGGTTGTGGAGCTCAGATAGGCAGTCACTCCATGTAGAATACTAGTATTCCGCTGCATCTGTTAAGACTGGAAGCCGACTCCAATTTTGGAATCTAGGCTGATGATGATTCACTGAACTTTGTTCATTAATATTAAGCTGGATTCATATACTTTTGCGACTGACTGTACTTCTATGCTAAGAGTACTATAATTAAATCTAGCCTATATTTATTCCGCATTTACAAGAAAACGTATTTTTCAAACTCATTAGTTTGTCGCTCAAACAGTAATATTCCTCCTTCATTTCCTTATATTTATATGTTAAGTATGTCAATGTTTCTTTGAGTGACTTTTTAATCTACACTAATTTATTTTCTCCGAAAGGGCTGGACCGATTTTGACGGGACTTACTGGCAGATAGCTGATGTTATAAGGAGTAACTTAGGCTACTTTTATTTTAGAATAAGGATTAGGCTTCCGTGCAAAAAAATTAAACCCCGAATGAAATTGTTAATAAAATCAGATTCAATAGAAAAAAATCAGCTGTTCCATAAGTTTTGACCGTGTAGGTATTGCAATTTTGTAGGAAACAGCTATATGTTTTTTTTTAATAACCGATGTATATTTCTCAGAATGATGTACTGAATACGTGGTAGCCGTTTTAGCGTCGGTGTCCCTTCCACCCTGTATAAAGGGTGTTAATAGACCCTCAACATTTATACGAAAGACACTTGTTCTCCCCGTCTTTGCGATCATTTTTTTGTTCTAGACCATACCTAGGAACCTTCTAGTTACGGAGATATTGGGGGTCAAAGTTCCAACTTTTCCACATTTTTTTTTAAATACATGTTTTTAATGTACGATTTTTACATTACGCATCTCCACGACTCCCTTACTATTCAATCCATCCATTAGCACATCGTCATAATCATAATAATTTATTAATTTGCACAAACATGAGTACAATACAGTCATACAACAACAAATTGTCAGCATGCAAGAGATGTTAAAATAAGAATGTAACAGATCACGTTTGCCTTAAAACATTGGCATGCAAATATTAAATACAATAATTAATAATAAATCAGTCTGAGTCAAACTATTCAAAAATTGTCATGATAATATTAATAATAAAACAGAGAATTGAAAAGTAAATGAAATATAATCAGAATTTCTCATCTAAAAACTCATTCAAATGATAATAAGCCTTATCTGCTAGAAAAATAATTACTTTCTTTTTGAATGCAACATCACTGAACTGCTTCCAGGTTTTCTCGGAAGTTTATTTTAACTTTTGGAGTAATGCAAAAAACGCTTTTTCGCATAAGTGCCGTTCTATATTGTTGTAGGCATATTTGAGTACTGTCATGTCTATTACGGTGAAATCGATCTGCCATGCGAGAAAATAGGAGAGGGCTGGATCTTACAAACATCGCATTTTCTAATATATAAAGTGAAGGAAGCGTCAAGATTTTGTATTTTTGAAAATAAGATTGATATGATTATGATTATCATCGAGGCCTTCCTTAAAACGTGATTTAACACCCCAAAAAAAAAGTCGAGTCCCAGCAATAATTTTTGCGTAAAGTTACTTAGTTTGATGTACAGAATGCTTGGTTGACGGCTATGTGAAGGGTCAGTTTACACCCTGTATGTAACCCCATAATTATAACCTATCTTGAATAACCCTGATTTGGGTTACGTGTTATATCAAAAGTTTTGTAAATTCAAACATCTTAGAATTGCATTATTAAACCAATTTACCAAGCTGTTATAAATAAATAAATACTTTATTTAGTTACCTACCTAATTTAATGTTTGTGTTTAATAATATTTGCATGCTATTGTCTACATCGATATTGAAAGGGTGATTTTTCACCCCAAAAAAAAAGTCGAGTCCCAGCAATAATTTTTGCGTAAAGTTGCTTAGTTTGATGTACAGAATGCTTGGTTGACGGCTATGTGAAGGGTCTGTTTACACCCTATATTTTTAAGAAATAAAATAAAGTAAATGCTTTGTCTTGGCCTGCATTTCTAGATAGTTGTATTCATCCTGTTCCTAGTAATGGATTCCAAAGAGAGCTACAGGCTTTTCAGTGTGTAAAAGGTCATAAACATTTCATTTTTTCATAAAAAGTTAATAATCAGTATTAATTTTATACTGTCCCATAGTAATTCACATAAAATTGATTCATGTTCAAATGAACTTTAGTAAGAAAAACGTAATGTCCATTCAACATGTTCTCCAACTCGCAAAACAAGTAAAAATTAACATTAATGGTAATCAAGTAATACAATTTATCATATTACTGCTATAACACATAATAAACTATCAAATTCTTCAACAAATATCTTAAAACCATGTTTATTCACTTGAAAAAACAAAACACGTTGAAGAACGAAATTCGAAGAGCGCGCGGAACGGCCAATTTTTTAATTCCGAACGCGTGGCGATTGGCCGCGCATCTGCGCGTGCGACGGACACTTGTCACTTTGACACTTCAATACAAACTGCTGCATACTGCCTCTGTCGGTGTGTGCTTTTTTTGTTTTGTCTTATCTTCGTCTTAAGGGCTGTGCTGTAACTGGTGTAAAGATATTATATTTTCTGAGAAAAAAAAATGTAATTTATTAGTATTCGAATATGTGTAAAGTTTTCGTGATATTTGACAAATCGACAGTTAACATGTAGAGATATTGTTCGTGTTTTTCGTAATCATTAATATTGAGTTTTGAGTCAAAATTCAATATTAATGATTACGAAAAACACTGTGTCAAGATTTTTGACACAGTTGTTAAAGGAGTCGGCGTACTTTTGTTTCTAAGTCTAGGAATTTCCAAGTTTAGAAGATAAGTTTAACCTTTCGACCGCCAGAGCATAAACGCTCGCGCGTGTCCTCCACGCCAAGCCACAATTTCACCTATCATTTTGTCACATATTTGTGTCGTTTGGCGTACCTACGGGGCACGCGCTTACTTGACACGTAACATGTACTATGGCGGTCAAAAGGTTAAGGTTTGGTCAATGGACAGAATGCGGGAACTGCCCCCGTAGCATGACCACCGTAGACAAGGATTTTTTTGACGGAAGTATCGACAAAATGACAGATTGTGTCGACACAATGACAGATTTTTTGCACTATCTGTCATGCTACGGGGGCTGGACAGACTGGACACTGACAGATACTTGAAAAGATTATCCGGTGTGTGGAGCCATTTACCAATTTGTCTTTTCTGAAATGTGCCTTGAGTCGTAAGTATTAGGTTCCTTTTTGCCACAAACTTATCAAACGTTGTCAAGCTAATCATCTTTCTAGCTTCGCATATCTCACACTGTGCAACTCCTAAGAAAGGAACAAAACACTTCATTTGAAATTATTTATAATACACCATTTACTTCAATGAGATATCAATGGCCGATAAAAGCAACACTTAACACATGTCGTATTTAAAAAAAACCGCTGCGCGTAGAACATTTATCCTAGGAATGTTAGCATTGCGACTACGCCTTTTTACATGATAACCTATTGTAGTAAATATTTTACATGTAAAAGTTTTTGCACATTTTGGTCTGAGACATGCGACGGTTCGTACTGATCATAGATTCTGTGGTACTGATTGAAGTTGTAGTTGTGGTCTTGGGTTTGATTCCCTGGTCGGGCAAAGTGTTATTGGGTTTTTCCATCAGGAATTTCTCAGTAGTAGCCACGGAGTCTGGATTTGTGCCCAGGTGATGGCAACTGCCTCGCCCCATGTTACATGGGGCTGTACCAAATGTGGGTGTACTATTAGGTACCTTCGGGGATTACAGGCGTGTTATATTGTGGAATGTTATGATTGAAATTTCATCGAAGCTTTGAATGACAGGTAAAGGAGTAGTTCGTTTTTGTTTTTTTTAGAAACCATTTGTTTAAAACGTTTTTTTTTTCATTCGACTGTCCATCTTTTGCTCAATCGATTGTATACCAGCGCTTACCTACGCTTTCAATGAAAAACAACCCGATGTATCCATATAATAATACTCTAACGCAGTGCAGTCATTCCAAGGGGTACCGTATTACTGAGTATTACCGTATTAACTGGGTTGTGGAGGTCAGATAGGCAGTCGCTCCATTTAAAACACTAGTATTCAGCTAGACTGGAAACCGACCCCAACATAGTTGGAAAAGGCTAGGCTGGATGACTCTAACGTAGTGCACGATTGAGTTTTTTGATAAGTCTGATCCAAATTTTCATGATTGAACCATACTTCTTGGCTTATACTGTTACTTACGGGATATCTTCCGTGATTGTTTATTATTAACAAACAACAAACAAACACGAACAAATAAAAAATAATAATAATGAACAATCACGGAAGATAAATCCCGTAAGTGCCAGTATAAGTTTAGTTGGAAACCGTGAAAGCTTAAAACAGTGTCATACTTCTTGGATTCAAATCAGTCCAAACTGCTAGGGCAAACAGAGTGTAGTACTTCTCTCCGCAATTAAAATTACAACCCACATGATGGAGTTGAACCACACCGTGCTCCAGAATGCAAACTGCTGACGTAGTTTATAAAGCTGCGAGACTAAAATGGGACTAGGCAGGCCATGTCTGCCGATGGGTGCCAGCTGTGAGCCCGAATATCGCAAGATTGGAGTTCTGAGGCCGCTAGACGGGGTCGCGGCAGACCGAGGAGAAGATGGCGGGTCGCATTGGATGGCTTCCCCGCGAATTGGTGAGAAGAAGCACACCATCTTGAGAAGTGGAAGGAATGGGGGGTGGCCGATGCCCGGGAGTGGGACAACACGTGAATTTTCTGTTTTTCATATTTCAGCACAGTTTTGTATTAGTATTTTGTGTTTCATATTGGGCTGTTTACTTACGCTAATTCCGCTTCGATTGCAGTAACAAAGTTTCCCCACTTATATCAAAATGTACTGTATGTGTCACACACACAAAGTACACACACGCACACGCGTGTGTGTACTGTGTGTGTGTGTGTGTGTGTACTGTGTGTGTGTGTACTGCGTGTGTGTGTACTGTGTGTGTGTGTACTGCGTGTGTGTGTGTACTGTGTGTGTGTACTGCGTGTGTGTGTGTACTGTGTGTGTGTAAGTGTACTGTTAAACCATAACAATAGCATTTATAAGTAGCAATTTAAGTAAGGTGGTTCATTGTCATGTAAAAGAGCCCCTCTCGCCATCAAACGTAAAAGTTTGGCGAGTTTAGAATTAAGTCACACCTCTGTACTATAATATCATTAAATAAATACATTAAAAAAAAAAATGATGGAGTAAGGTACAACTTCAATTACGAATTAGTGTCCTTAACTTATCATTGTCCCTTTGTCTTGGCAGGGTAAGTACATCCATTAATGGTTCTATTATGGTAAACGTTCGATATTCTAAGTGTAATGTATGTAATGTTGATGTGGCTTCATCTATCAATGTTCTGGGTATTAGAAAATGTATTGTTGGAATTTGTAATGCGCTTAGCAATTTGTATTTTCTTTGTACTGAGACAATTACAATAGCTATGAGAAATTGTAAGTATTTACGGTAGCATAAATTTTAAGTATTCGTACGATATTAAACCTCCTTTGTTAATTCAACTTGCAAATTGTTGCTAATTCCTACTTTAAATAACTCAAAGAGTTCGTAATGGAACGCTTTTTGTCGACTTTTTTCAACACATTAATTTTCAGACTATGTACATGTACGACCGCGCTCACTGACCAATTTTCAACCTTATAACTCAGGCCATTAGGGTGAAAATATGCACAAAAAGATTTTTTTTTTTTTTTTTAAACTTTACTTTCGGACCACCGACTTCCGAAAGTAAAATTATTTAAGACTTTTTTGGTGTTTATTTTGCCAAGCGGTTTTTTTTTTGCATTTTTTTTATTTATCTATTTTTAATGGTAGTATCCCACCCAAATTCTTGCCATGAATCAATACTACATTGTAACCAGAAGTTATTATGGAACCATCAAGTCACCAACATAGGCCAAGAAGAAAAAAAAAACAGGGTGTAAACAGACCCTTTACATAACCGTCAAGCAAGGATTCTGTACATCAAACTAAGTAACTTTACGCAAAAATTATTGCTGGGAATTGACTTTTTTTTTGGGATGAATAATCACGTTTTACGGTAGGACTCCATGGAAAGCACTCAAAGCATTGTGCTGATGGACGAATTGAATAGTACGGGGGTCGTGGAGGTGTGTAAAGTACAAACCTTACATTAAAAACATGTACGAGTATTTAAAAAAAACTTTTGAAAAATTGGAATTTTGACCCCCAATATCTCCGTAACTAGAAGGTTCCCAGGTATGGTCTAGAACAAAAAAAATATCGCAAAGACGGGGAGAACAGGTGGCTTTCGGCTATGTTAAGGGTCTATTTACACCCTTTATGTATTAAAGGGAGCTAACTCATTATCTGCTAAAGCAACGTTAGTAATTTATATGGGACCACCGAGAAGGGTTCCTCTACCAAATGAAAAACGTAAATCGGTCCAGAAAGGAGTAATCGGTGTACATACATTTATTATTAGCCGTTTGTGTCCCACTGCAGGGCAAAGGCCCCTCTTCTCTCTTTCCACTTACCCCTATCCAGTGCTGTTATTCGTGTACAGAAAACAGAAACTGGTGAAATACATAACCTAATCCTTTTTTAGAAGTCGGTTAAAACCCTCCTTCCCCTCCACACTACTAAGCCGCACTACTGGTAGTGTCGTGGGTAGTTTTTTTCCCTTCTGCACTACTGGTCCAGTGGTATCGTAGGTATTTGTAAAATACATATATATTCGTTCCCTATTACACTACCTAATTTATTTTCGCAACTAGATACAGGTAAGTAAAAAACACATTTTTTTTGAGTTTATCTAACATAGATCCAAAGTACTTTATATAAAACCTATTCAGACACTACCAGTAGTGCGGCTTAGTAGTGTGGAGGTGAAGGAGGGGGTTAAAAATCGAAATTATTTCAAAGCATTTGTAACTTGTCTATTGTACTATACAAAGTTTTTAAAACGTGTACCTACACGGACTGTGGACCCGTTATTAACTGCGTTCATAGGCTAATCTTCGTACCGCGACACGAACTATTCACATTCTACTTGTGCTAATACGACAGAAAAGAACATATAACTAACATTATACGTATTGCAATTTATTCAGTCATATTAAACGCATATTTATATCTATAAAAGTGAATAAAACCTATGATTTGCATTAAAACATCACCTACGACCGCCGACCATGCTAATTCTCGCGTTATTGGTCGATTGCTGTCATCTTAAGTGAATGAGACCTTGTATGGACTTATTACATTATGTATACCTGTTAGTTTTTGCTACGGGTTTGCTTGGAAATATTGTATTAGTAACCTATGACGTAGTACGACGTATAAAGGACTAGCATATGCCCGCAGCTTCGCCCGCGTGGAGTTCGGTTATTGTCCCACGGGATTGTACTAACGGGATAAAAAGTATTATATGTGTTAATCCAGATTATAAACTATCTGTGAGCCAAATTTCATCCAAATCCGGTCAGTAGTTTTTGCTTGAAAGAGTAACAAACATCCAGACATCCACACAACATCATCATAAACTTTCACATTTATAATATCAGGATAGTAGGATAGCATGTGGCTAAAACCAAGTAATCTACGGGGTACGTATTACAATAACGAAATATAAAGGACCGTATTTTAAAATACCTATGGGTACGAAATCCCGAAAAATTAAACGCCGAATGTTTGTTTGGTCGAAAGTTTTAAATCCCGAAAGTTCATTTGCCCGAAAGCTTAAAATCCCGAAGTTCAAAATCCCGAAATTACATGCCAAAGCCTAAAGTCTCTAAGACAATGACATGCAATACGTACCCGTTCAGTTTACTCCGACCAAATAGGTTAGGTTAGGTTAGAACTGTAACCAACAACGCGCGATCCGAGCGAGCGGAGCGAGCGGTGCCGCGGCAGCGGCCGGCGAGCGCTACGTCGAAATTGGTCGCAGTAATAAAATTAGGGCACTTCAACATACCTAATTTTTTTCTAATATACCCACCAACGAGGTAGTCTGTCAACAACATTTATTTTAAACTAGATGTTGTCGGAATTGACCATAATACAGCAACGTTGCTTGGCATAAATGGTTATGGTGCCAGAATTTTTGCAGGCCAGCTCCAAGAGAGCCGAAGAAGTTTTTGATGAACTAAAACATTTCTAGATACACTAGCTGTTGCCCGCGACTTCGTTCGCGTGAAAATTTTGGTGTGCATGTGTGAGACTGCCTCGTTGGTCTAGTGGTAGCAAGCGCGACTACTAAGCGTGGGGATCGATTCCCGGGGTCGGGCAGTGTTAAAAAAATATGTTTATTTCAATTACATAAAGCAAGCAGATGCTTTTGTTAGGGGGCGTCCATTAATTACGTGAGCTGATTTTTCGACCCCCCTCCCCCTGTGGTGGGATGTCGTGAGATTTGGCTTGACCCCCCTCATCTCCCTCTTAATCTCGCGTAGTTTAGTATAAATACGGGAATCTGTGCTTGATTGCGTTGAATTCACTAAAAGAAAATAATTTGTAGAGAAACATGTTTACTCAATTAAACCCAGTGATATCTGCCGTAGTTATTAATTACCAACCAAAAGGCTTAATACAAATTTTCATGGTTTGAACTGCAGACATGACGATTTTCGATACAAACTTCATCCCCTATTTAACTCGCTTAGGGTTTGAATTTCGAAAAGCACTGAAACACATGGTTTTTATTTTTGACCAGAATGACAACCACCAATTTTTATGGTTTAAACTACAAAAATGATGATTTTCCATACAAAATTTCATCCCCTATTTAACTCCCTTAGGGGTTGAATTTCGAAAAGCACTGAAACACGTGGTTTTTAATTTTTATCCAGAATGGTAACCACTAATTTTTAAGATTTAAACTACAAAAATGTCAATTTTCTATACAAACTTTCATCCCCTATTTAACTCCCTTAGCGGTTGAATTTCAAAAAACACTGAAACACGTGGTTTTTAATTTTTCCCCAGAATGATAACTACCAATTTTTATGGTTTAAACTACAAAAATGACGATTTTCGATACAAACTTTCATCCCCTATTTAACTCCCTTAGGGGTTGAATTTCGAAAAAACACTGAAACACATGGATTTTAATTTTTCCCCATAATGATAAACACCAATTTTCATGGTTTAAACTACAAAAATGACGATTTTCGATACAAACTTTCATCGCCTATTTAACCCCATTAGGGGTTGAATTTCGAAAAGCACTAAAACACGTGGGTTTTAATTTTTCCCCATAATGATAAACACCAATTTTCATGGTTTAAACTACAAAAATGATGATTTTCCATACAAAATTTCATCCCCTATTTAACTCCCTTAGGGGTGGAATTTCGAAAAGCACTGAAACACGTGGTTTTTAATTTTTATCCAGAATAACCACCAATAACCACCAATTTTCGTGGTTTAAACTACAAAAATGACGATTTTCGATACAAACTTTCATCCCCTATTTAACTCCCTTAGGGGATGAATTTCGAAAAACACTGAAACACATGGATTTTAATTTTCCCCCATAATGATAAACACCAATTTTCATGGTTTAAACTACAAAAATGACGATTTTCGATACAAACTTTCATCCCCTATTTAACCCCCTTAGGGGTTGAATTTCGAAAAGCACTAAAACACGTGGGTTTTAATTTTTCCCCATAATGATAAACACCAATTTTCATGGTTTAAAGTACAAAAATGTCAATTTTCTATACAAACTTTCATCCCCTATTTAACTCCCTTAGAGGTTGAATTTGAAAAACACTGAAACACGTGATTTTTAACCAGAATGAAACACCAATTTTCGTGGTTTAAACTACAAAAATGATGATTTTCGATACAAACTTTCATCCCCTATTTAACTCCCTTAGGGGTGGAATTTCGAAAAACACTGAAACACGTCGTTTTTAATTTCTTAACCAGAATTGTAATCACCAATTTTTATGGTTTAAACTACAAAAATGACGATTTTCGATACAAACTTACATCCCCTATTTAACTCCCTTAGGGGTGGAATTTCGAAAAACACTGAAACACGTCGTTTTTAATTTCTTAACCAGAATTGTAATCAGCAGTTTTCATGGTTTAAACTACAAAAATGACGATTTTCCATACAAACTTTCATCCCCTATTTAACTCCCTTAGGGGTTGAATTTCGAAATATCCTTCCTTATTCCTTGTCTACATTATAAATCAAACCTCTGTGCAAAATTTCAGCTTTCTAGGTCCAAGGGTTTGGGCTGGGCGCTGATGAGTCAGTCAGTCAGTCAGTCAGTCAGTCAGTCAGGACTTCTCTTTTTATTTATATAGATAGATAGATTGGCCTGAAACACAGGATTATCTAGTTCAGGCACACATCATGGGTGAACTTGACATAGATTTAAGAAAAACTGTAAATGTTGTACCTTATATTTTTGAATAAATTTTATTATTCTTTTTTCCTTTATTTATTTTTACACATATTAAATACATTTTTAAATATTATAATATAAAACAATTAAAAAAAAAAAACATTTAAAAATAATGTTATTATTATTTCCTTTTTTTATTTTTACACATATTAAATACATTTTTAAATATTCTAATATAAAACAATATAAAAAAACATTTAAAAATATAAAAAATAGTGGTCCACCGGTATCGGGAGCAGGGTCCAAGCTACCGGTGGTTAGGGCTCCAGAGACAGGAACCTCCTCACAATGCCAGCCGTGTCCAGGATTACCGCTTTCTGAATCAAGCCCTTGATCCAGCTGCCTAACGAGAGCCTCCTCAGGTATTATTATTATTATTTATTATTATTATTATTCAATTTTAACAAAGCAAACAAACAAACAGACATATTTACATCATTCGCCGACATCGTCTTCTAATTCGTTATAACCATCGTAATTCCGAATCGGATTATTTTATCAAACGCGCCATGACAACTAGGATTATCTCTTCTTTAATTAATAAAGGACATCTGTATGTCATTATTAACGCCAGGTGATTTTATGAGGGCTTGTACGCGTACTTCTTGGTTATTTTAGTTATTTTTCTTGATGGATATAACGTTACTTAGTGAGGATACAGGACGTTTTGTTTCTATTTTAAAATATGATAGATGTTAAAATAGCTCGTGGCTAAATAATAACAGCTGCTCGGGTCTATCTTTAGGTTAAGCCGTGCTTGCCTAGGTTGGTCTGTGGATGGGTGACCACCCATTGCATGCCGAGTTTCCTCCGTGCCTCGGAAAACGCGTTAAGCCCTTGGTTGGTCCCGGCTGTCATTTGTAGATATTTGACAGTCGTTACAGGTAGTCAGTGGCCCAAAAAGTTCAAAATTCAGTACTAACTGGGTTGTGGAGGCCAGATAGACAGTCGCTCCATGTAAAATACTGGTATTCAGCTGCATCCGGTTAGACTGGAAGCCGACCCCAACATAGTTGGGAAAAGGCTAGGCGAATGATGATGACGATGATGTTAAAATTACAATTTGTAAAATTAATTAATTACCCTGGCCAATACTTGACATACATAAAACATCACGCCTGTAATCCTTGAAGAATTAGGCAGAGGTGTGCGCATTAGTACACGAACATTTCGCCCGTTATCCTGATGGAAAAACCACCAAATTATATATATAGGAAAAAAATAACCACTAAATAACCATAAATAATAAGCTTATGAATTTTTTCCCCACCTGGGAAAAATTAATATTTATTTATTTAAACTTCATGTACAATATAGTGGTACATAGGCGTACTTAATGCCACAAGGCATTCTCTACCAGTCAACCTTTGGGTTAAATAAGAAAACATTGTGATAGGGTACAAAATAAATACATAAAAAATAACTCCTTGCTTTCGAAAACTTCATTAATTATCTACAAAATGTCACAAAATACAATGTCAACAATATTACAGTTGTCAAAATTAAATTTATTTAAATATAGTACAAAATGTCATGAAACAATACAATGCCAGCAAAATTATAATTATCAAAATTAAGTTAATTATAAATATACAAAATCTCATAGAATATAACAGTTGTCACAATTAAATTAATAAAAATATGTCATGAAAAAATAAAAAAATAAATCAAAATATGATATGTCAACAAAATTAAAATTTTCAAAATTAAATTAATTTAATCGACATGTCTGAAGTAGTAAAGCCTCAGTAAGTATTAAAGTGTTAGGTTCAATACAGGTTCACTTTGTTTGATATACACTCAACAATTTAACAGCAAACATCTTTTTTCCAAGAGAAAGTACTAATAAAAACGACTTCGAACTTACAATTAATAATTACGGACCTGTTATAACTTCAGAAACAGCTAATGACTGACCATAATTAAGAATCAACTGCGTAGATGACGATCAGCATCATATCTGACACGGTTCTTCAAAGTGAAGAAGAATTTATTTGAAGAAGAAAAGGTTAGACCAATCAAAGGTCAGCGTCATCATCATAGACTATACTGCGATGGCGGGTGAATTAATATGTTTAGCTTACGTTAAGCCAAACTATACAACGACTGAATTCAAAAACAGTCTCGAGAAAAAAAAGATTAGTTTTAAAATTAGAATTTCTTATCTTGAAATAAGCAACTGAGTTTTGATCACATTCGGTTCCATAACATAACATAACATCACGCCCGTTTAGAGAGCTTTGAATCTGTTCTAATTCCAGAAAAAACATAACTTTAGAAACTTAATACGAAAGGGTTTACGTAACATCATCACGCCTGTAATCCCCGAAAGGTTAGGCAGAGGTGTACCTAATTATTAAAACACGCAAAATGTGTGTGTACTATAATATATATTATAGTACACACACATTTTTTGAAATTGGCGGTTTCATTTGTGAAATTGACCCTAAATCAGAAAAACTTAAAACGAATAAAAAACATAGGCAGCGATAGGCGCCGCCGCCGTTTCATTAGATGCGGCACTTTTTAAACACGCAAAAGTACACACATCGCAATAAACTTTAATTGATTGCACTAAACTGCTAGCTAAAGAAAACTATATTTGTTTGAAAATACACCTTTGTTTTAAGCCCTAGGCTACAAGCAGGCGTGGCGGTTGCATTATAACTCGTGATACTGCGTCGTTTGTAATTGATACCCTTTATGTTTTTAATTGAATTTAAAGCGACAATAATATAACACCATATTGCATAGCTGAGTACTGAGGAGGCCGTCACTTCGTAAAAAGTTTTTAAATAATTATAGACCGGCCTGTTTTGCGCCAAAAATGGTGTCAAGTTAATTAGTACTTTCGATATCTTCATCGTGCAGCTATTATCATAAAATTATGAGCACAAATAACAAGGATTTAGGCTGATATTGGTTATCATCCCTTGGCCTCATCTCTGAAGAGCCCATTTAGGATAAAAAAAAAATTACTCTTAAATGAGGGTCAAAATGTATGGAACAGCTGTGTTTTCAGGTTCAGAATGATGAACTCAATACGTGGTAACCGGTTGTGCGTCGGTGTCACTTCCTTGTGTACCTTTCATTAAAATAAAATTAAACAAATCTAATGAGACAGTGAACTTCGAAAAGAAGTGCTTTACCTGATTATTGCAAGGACCATTATCGTCAGCCTACAAACAGATCTCTACTGCTTGTCAGTTCTTACGAATGCTCACTACTACCTCATCATCTACTCAGCCTTTTCCCAACGATGTTAGGGTCGGCTCCCAGTTCAACCGGATGCAGATGAAAACCCGTATTTTACATGGAGCTACTGCCTATCAGACCTTACACAACCCAGTTAGTACTGGGTAATACGATAACCCTTGGTAAGATTGGTTGTTAGAGTTTCAGGACACTGACTACCTATAGCGACTGTCAAAGATGTACAAATGACAGCCGGGACCGACGGCTTAACGTGGTTTCCGAAGCAGGTAGGAAACTCGGTATGTTATGGGTGGGTTTCCTAGCCACGAGCTCCAGGATGGCCCCAGGGTATTAATGATATAAAATGAACAAACGTGACGTAAGGTAAATATAAACTTTCTCTACATCCATAACCCATAATGCATTGTTTAATTCCATCAATGTTTATTATTGCCAGTAAAGCCATTTCAATTACAATTTATGTGTTTTATTCGTATTTTGAGATCAATATCTGATATATATTGTAGTAAGATCGTTTTTAAATGTCATATAGTGATAATATATAGTCTTATGTTATGTTTTCTAGATAAATAGCGACAAGCTGCCTTCGAAAATTGTTATTTATTTCATTTTTATGTTCGATATAAATCAAGCGGTTTACTTTTTACAAAGAGAACTAGAAATAATTTACGATTGTTGGTGGAAACCGATAAGTTTTCTGAGGCATTGAAATCGTGATATTTATGATATGAGACATTAACGTACGTTAATTCATAGTGTATTTATTTTCATTAGACATAATATATGCCGTCCACAATTCCACAAGCTGATAGAATATATTTTATTGTATCGTCATAAACCTACAGCAGTTCACTGCTTGACATAGGCTTCCTCACTCGCACGCCACAAAATAAAATTGGTTCAAAGTTATTGTACGTACAATATTGCTAATTTAATAATTTATGTAAATTCATTTATTAAAAAATACACATGAATTAAAAA
The DNA here is from genome assembly GCA_963082995.1 of Noctua comes. Classification (NCBI taxonomy): domain Eukaryota; kingdom Metazoa; phylum Arthropoda; class Insecta; order Lepidoptera; family Noctuidae; genus Noctua; species Noctua comes. The sequence goes on from OY720288.1 coordinate 13,070,102, forward strand.
ATGAAAACTCTTTAAGCTTGTGGACTTAAGAATTTTTTTTAATAAAAAGATGCTTAAGTTTACAAAATTAAAGATTTTTATAACGATTGTTGAAAACTTTACATCCTATACAGGGTGTAAACAGACCCTTCACATAGCCGTCAACCAAGCATTCTGTACATCAAACTAAGTAACTTTACGCAAAAATTATTGCTGGGAATCGACTTTTTTTTTGGGTGAAAAATCACGTTTTAAGGTAGGACTCGATGGAAAGCACTCAAAACATTGTGCTGATGGATGGATTGAATAGTACGGGGGTCGTGGAGGTGTGTAAAGTAAAATACTTACATTAAAAACATGTATTTAAAAAAAAAATAAGAAAAAGTTGGAAGTTTAACTCCCAATATCTCCCTAACTAGAAGGTTCCCATGTATGGCCTAGAACAAAAAAATTATCGCAAAGACGGGGACGGCGGGGCTTTCGGATATTTTAAGGGTCTATTTACACCCTTTATTTTGTTTAGTTTGTTAATGCCACCTCTGTAATTAATAAATGCAACATTGATTTAATAGTATTGTTTTCTTTTCCCCCAACTTCTTTTGTCTGTCACTAATCAGTGTAACTTGCGAGTCGGTGCAAAATGTCATCCTCTTTCATTTTGTGTCACGTTACCATTTTTACGCGACTGACCCCGAAGGAGGGTAATGTTTTTCGCTAAACTATTCGTACTTTCTTTTGTCTCCTCCAGTACATCTATTCAAAATCAAAATCAAAATCATCAAAATCAAAATATTTTATTTCACATAGGCCTCGATGGGCACTTATAAAACGTCGACAAAAAGGTGCACGGTTCGGGTTGTATGGAGAAGAACCGGCAAGTATTTTTGACATTATGTTTTTTTTATTAATAAATGTGTTTTACTTCTATTAATTTTAATTTATTTACATTATATACAGACTACAAATAGAACTAACCTAATGAAAAAAAAGAATTAAAGTAAGAAAACATAAACAACTAAAAAATGACGACAAAAGGACACTTCAGAGTGCGTCAAAGTACTCCTCCGCATCGCTGTCAACTGGAAACGTGCCCAGAAGACTGGCAGCATTGCCACGCTGAATGGCAATGCTAATTCTTTGGCCAAAGAAAGAGCCAGCCCTCTGGTCACGCAAAGTGTCGACCAGTCAGCGAGAGATTTCCTTAAAAAGGAGACGCGCACTCGGGCCCCATGACCCGAGCGTTTCGACCATTATATTTACATTCTGGCACCACTGTGTTTATGTTTTGATCTTAACAAAAAAGTGAACTATCATGGTTACATCTGAGTTATGAGTCAAGTTATACGATAACTGACAAATGCTTGCACTGACTGGACAGGTCCACTCAAATCTGTGTGCTTCTGTCTCAAAAGACCATCTCAGACACTAATCTGCATAGACCTCGTGTGATTTGACCAAGATTATATCTAGACCTTCAAAGAGACTATGAGTTTGTTTCGGCTCTTTCTTTTCAGAGTAGTCAGGTATGTAACACCGGCGATTATCTAGTTAATAAAAATACATGTCGTGTAAAAGTGTTTGTAAAAACCTATTTGCAAAATAAACATCATTTATCACCGGTGGTCGAATTCTAAACTAATAATATCAGACACTGTTTTAAGCTTTCACGGTTTACAACTAAACTTATTCTGTCACTTACGGGATATCTTCCGTAAGTGACAGTATAAGTTTAATAATATCAGATTAGATTCGAACCACGTCCCCATGAAAGATATTTTCTGAAAATTATAAAAAATTGCAATACCTAGGTAAAGGCCCTTTACCATCGCTAATTTCCCACAATATTAAGTTCTCTGGACCTCACATTATCTATTTGTCTTGTACGAACGGCCATTTAAAACTAACATGGTAATTAACAAACAGTACTTACAACATTAACATAGGCTAATACCACTTTATCGCTTAGTCCGTGCATGAGTTGGAAAAAGATCACTAGTTGTAGTAAACTAATGCATAAGAGAATCGTTGGTCATTATCTATACATATAAAATTCAAAGTCCTGACTGACTGACTGACTGACTGACTGACTGACTGACTGACTGACTTATATATCAACGCACAGCCCAAACCACTGGTCCTAGAGACATGAAATTTGGACAGTGTACTCTTTGTAAAGAGTAGGTATCCACTAAGAAAGGGTTTTTCGAAATTCCACCCCTAAGAGGGTGAAATGGGGTGTTGAATTTTCTATGAAACTTTTTATTCCCTGAGTCGATTGACTTGAAAATGTGTCTACATATACTTCAGTTAAAATGATGAGATACGTGTATCACAGTTTTTCCAAAATCATCCCCAATTTAAAATTCCATGTCCTGACTGGCTGACTGAGATACCAACGCACACCCCAAACCGCTGGTCCTAGAGACATAAAATTTGGAAAATGTATTCTTTGAACTGGTACGTACTCTCCATAAGTACCAGTTTTTCGAAATTCCTATCCCTTAGAGGGTGAAATGGGGTGTTGAATTTTCTGTGAAACTTTTTACTCTCGGGGTCGATTGACTAGAAAATTTGTGTACATACTCTTTAGGTAAAATCCAGTAAATCCGATGTCCAATCTCAAACCAAGGTATCAATATTTCACGTATCTAATTTAATTGATAGAACTTTAAACTAATAATTACAAGTTATAAGCAAGTACATGTAAATCTATGTATGTATTATAGATAGATACATAGATTACTTATTACCCCAGAAGTAAGATCCCGTGGGAAATTCCCTAACTCCACGCGGGCGAAGCCGCGGGCACAAGCTAGTTTTGTAGATATTTTATTAGAACGTGGTGGATTTTTTTTTTTTTTTTGGTAAGAGAATTTGTATAGGTAGTCCGAGTGTGAGCAGTGGAGTCCCTGTTTTATCATACGTCGTGAGGATCCCAGGCAGACACTACCTACTTTGCCATTTTCTACTGACCACCTGTAACGACTGTCAAAGATCTTCAAATGACAGCCGAGACCAACGGCTTAACATGCTTTCCGAGGCACAGAGAAATCTCGGTATGTAATGGGTGGTCACCCATCCACTGACCAGCCTAGGTAAGCAGGGCCTAACCTAAATATCGACCCAAGTGGCTGTTATTATTTAGCCACGAGCTCTTGAATCAAAGTTCCTAGTGAAGATGTTAAAAACATGAATTGTAACGATAAAAGCTGGTACATTTTAATATATTTGTATGTTGCGTCTTAGCCACCTTTTTAAGTCATTCATGACTATGAAAAAATAATTCATATTAACAATATTTACCGTGCAGAACATTACATTTCTTCTCATAACTGTCTTAAAAAAGAACTGCACCGTCTTCATTTAAATAAACTTTACACCATACATGTAGGTAGTATGTATTAAGCTGAAAAAAATGAGCGTATCTCACGATTAAAATGTAACATGACCTTCTAACCATTTACGTATCTATTATCATAAATATTTTACTTACTTCTAATTGTAAATATAAATAATCCAGCTAGGAATGATAATGAAGGCATTAGCTATATATATTGGTATATAAAACATTTATGTATGTGCATAACAAAGGCAAAAAAAGTGGTCAAATTTAAATAAAATGTTTATTAAAATGTCGGTACACAACGAAGTGCGATACTTTATTATGCAATTATGTAACACGAATTGGCGCCAATACGTTTTAGCTACAACTTTGTTATCAGAATGAAAAATCAAATAAATGAGATACCTTTTCACCAGTTGTTTCTAAATTAATTACGACGGCATGGTCAGAGCAGTGGCTACGCGATTGGGTGCTGCGCTGCGTGTCGCGGTTCGATCCCGCACGGAACAAATATTTGGTGGTCGATGTTACGAGTTTGGCTGTTTGTGTATGTGAGTTTAAATGTTTGTAAACGCACCCACGATACAGAAGAAATTCATAGTGTGGGGCAAGGTTTTAAAAAAATAGTGCCCGAGTGGGCAACGCCCTAGGCGGTCAGCGAGACCTCACCCAAGAGGTCAGTGTAGTGTGGTCTATCTTCGGTGAGGTCTCACTGACCTCAAAGGTCAGGTGCGTCGTACTTGCAACGTATGAACGTAGACGAGGGAAAATGAGCATGTAAGGATCGTAACTCATGACTGCAGGACTGTTCGAAAGAGATACCGCGGCCCAGGAACACAAAGGGCTAAGAAGGAACATGGATGGGTTTTAGACAGTGTCTGACACTCTCTTCCACTCCGCCCAGAGCGGGAGGGGTCATTTGATGATTTCCCATCGGAAAAAAAAAGATCATAACTGATGGCGTTCTGTGGTGTCTGCCAAAACCCAGAAACCCAGCAGAACACATTGGAATAAGGCGTGTTTTAGGTATTATGTATTTGTACCCCCTTTATTCCAGGATGTAGCTAAATATTTCACAAATTCCGACTGGTGAATTAATTAATTAGCAATGAGTAGAAATTGAAGATGGAAGATGAACCATTTCGGGGAATCTTTGTATTATTTTCAACAGTATTAGTCGAGTATACAGGGTGTAAGGGACACCGATGCACAAACATAAAAACCAACCCCATGAAAATATGTTAGGTGATCTATCTTTAGCCTTATACTTCAAGAAAAATAATCAGTAACCACTTAAGTTTGTGATGCACTTATATCACTTTTGATAATTATATTTCAAGATAGCAACATTGATGATTTTATTGCCAGCTATAAAAATTCATGAGACGTTTTATAGGTTTTTAAAAATTTCGTTGTAGGTTGTCGATTGATGTCCGCAATGGTTTTATTATTGTGCTATAATTTCAAATGAAGTCGTTTTTAATAATTATTGTATTAGCCATTAAATGATAATCATGGGCGTCCCTTTAAATGTCAAGCTGTAAACGTTAAGCTTGTAAGTCATTGGTAATGGCCGACAGAAGGACGTCGCTCCCCTTTCGTCCCTGTAGCCTTAGATTGATGATTATAGAATCTAGATGCCTAGGTTGGTCCGTCGATGGGTGACCACCTATTATTTATTTATTAATTTAACACTTCAAGCAAAAAAGTACAGAGGCGGACTTAATGCCATAGGCATTTTCTATCAGTCAACCATTACATACCAAGTTTCCTCCGTGTCTCGGAAAGCACGTTAAGCCGTTGGTCCCGGCTGTGATTTGTAGATTATTGACCGTCGTTACAGTCGTCATTGGCAAAAAAGTCTGACAAACAGTCTTACTAAGGGATATTGTATTACCCAGTACTAACTTGGTTGTGGAGGTCAGATAGGCAGTCGCTCCATGAATTAATTTACCTTTTTTGTGAAAGGAGAATCCTCCAGCTAGACTTGTAGTCGTAAAGTTGGAGCTAAAAATAAAATATTTGTCGGATCCGGTCATTGGTACGGACATAAAATGAATCGCAAGCGCGCCAGTGGTGACATCACGCGACATGTTTACCAGTCTACCCACACCACAGGCGTGCTTCTACAGAACCCTGCCTGATGTTTACAGCTCGAGGCGAAGACGACAGTCAGTGATCGCGGCGAAGTTGAGACGTCTTGGAACTGTACCCGATTCATTGTGCCCCGTGTAATTGTGTTACCTAATTCGTTAGTTTTGCTAGAAACAGTGTAACACACCCAGTTTGTTTTCATAGAAAGAAACCCAACGTCTGCCCACATGATATACGAGCCTAACGGAATAAATCCTGACATATCCGACATATAGATTATCAGTAGCTTTGAAAAACTAGATGTCAGCTGATTTTTCAGGATTTAGGGACAAGGTACTAAACGCCACCGAAATGAAATCGAGCTATAGAGACCCTCAAAAATAGGCAACTACACGGATTCCTATTCATTACTGTCACCCTGTGTCATCTCACTGTTGGGCGAAGGCCCCTCTCCAAGACTTCCAGTTTTTTCAATCCAGGGCTAAGGTGGACTACTGGTCGTTGGTTTTGTCCAGCTCGTCCCGCCATCTTCTACGAGGTCTGCTACAACGCCTTTTGGCTGTATCAGGGCTCCACAAATTGGTTATTTCGGCCCTCGGCTCATTGGGCGGTCGGCAGACGTGGCCAGCCCAGTCCCACTTCAGCTTTGCGGCTTTTTGAGCAACGTCAGTAATTTGTGTTTTGGAGCGCAGTGTGGTGTCGCGTAAATGGTCAGTTAACTTGATAACCCTATTCATTACAGATGCAAATTATTCTTGTATTAATATTTACATCGGAAACTATTCTTCAATACTGTCTATTCCTACATGTTAACCAATAGAATTGTCTTATCAAAATGATGGGGCAATTAGCAATAATACATATTTTATTGTTTCACCCCTAACAAGGCATACGTTACTAGATTATTATGCCAAGTGCGTAATTTCATAGCTCGCTTATTTATCTCTATTGGCAAATAACAACTTTTGTATGTTTCGTTCTTCTGTATGTATTCGTTCTTGAGACAAAGTGTTGCAAATTATTCTATATTCCTTTATGGATATTAAGTATCTCTAAGACCAGTTTGCTATTATAGTTAGTAGGTAGTTTTTTATTTCCATTACATTAATGTATGCAAATTCAAAGTTCTCTGTCAGGTATATTATTATTATAAGGTAAACTAACTAAATACATTATTAATTAAAAACTATTAAATAACATAAAACAAAAAAAAAAAACTAACAACAAATTATAAAAGGGCATCAAAAAACTCCTCAACGCTGTCAGCTGGTAATGTGCCCAAGAGACTGGCGGGCGTTGCCACGTTGTATGGCAACACTTAGCCCCTGGCCAAAGTAAAAGCCAGCCCTTGGGTCACGGGAAGCGTCAACTAGGCGTTTCGAAATTTCCTTAAACAGGCTATGAGCACTCGGACCCCACGACCCCAGAGTTTCAACCCCAAACGGCTCGAAAATATAGTTACCACAAAGGTTGATGAACACTTTTGTAAATGTCTGTCATTTACTGATTCCCCAACGTTTAATGTTCTTTTATTTGCCAGCATTTTATTGACTACCTCTTTTTGTAAAATAATCACAAGATCCCCATCTGATGTCATCGATGAAAACGTAAATCTGTGTTTTTAGGTAAGGCTGGCAATGCTTCTGGTTGTTTTGCTGCATCAGAGATGTTCATTGGTGTGACTCAATTGTTGCCAAGATACCCAATGCATACCTAATGAAACCGTACCGTTTCCTCTGTTGGGTTAGGGCTCGCATCTGTGAAAGGGAGATACCCATCATATTTTTTTAGTATTGCCCCATACTTCGAAAGTCTCCTGTATCGTGGATGCGGTATGTGTAAGTGCCGAGTGAGTACAGCCGAAATCGAACCCGTGATAACGCAGCAGCAAATTGTTTAGCCTCTGCGCCAACCGTGCTGTCATCTACCACGTAGACCCAGTGCTGGTTGGTGGTCTAACATGTCATTGAATTTTTGGTTCTAGGAAATACCGGTTTGAGAGCTGTTGTGATGAAATAATGTAAAGTAAAGTTACGATCTACGACACGTAAGAGAGGCTGTTACCACTACCGTTACACTACTGCTCCACTGAACCAAAATTGCTCAATGATTGACTGATTGATGATTGATTGTTTTTTTTTTTTGCATTTCGATGGTAACCACGAATTAAAGTACGCTTTTTAATTTTTTTTTTTTCCACCAATTAGGTAAACGCTTTTTCATTTTTTTTTTTTGGTATGCAATGAACTCAAAAATGCAAGGAGGTCGGTTATGCCCTTAGTAACCTTGCACCGAAGGACCACTGTAACTTCTTGTTTTCAACTACTTCATCATCGTCATCATCTGCCGAGCCTTTTCCCAACTATGTGGGGTCGGCTTCTACGAGTAGTCTAACTGGATGCAGCTGAATACCAGTATTTTACACGCACTGCAATACAGTACCCTTTCGTGAGACTGGTTGTCAGACTTTCGGGAAACTGATTACCTATAAAGACTGTCAATGACCTACAAATGACAGCCGGGATGCAATGGGTTAACGTGCTTTCCGAGGCACGGAGGAAACTCGGTATCTAATGGATGGTCGCGCATCCACAGACCAACCTAGTTAAGCGAGGCTTAACCTGATGATTGATCCGAGTGGTTGTTATTATTTAGCCACGAGCTCTTCAACAACTTCATGAATACAGAAAAAAAAACACGACAAAAGTTAAAAAGCGCGAGTGAAAATTGATAATCCAATGGCATATCATCAGAAGCTGAAGAAATAGCCACGCACCAAAGGTTGGTGACCGCTGTACCCAAAAAAAACAAAAGGCGATCGACAGTTCTACATTTCTGCCCCTACTTGTCCAAGAGTAATAACTCAAAAAGTCCCACATTTTTTGCAATATTTAAGAGTTAAAGGTATAAAAATGGATATAATTAAGATATTGATTGTTGCTTACGCGCAGGTGTGTACGACGCGGTACGAATTTTTAATGGAAAAATAAAAATTACTGCAGGACACCGAGACATACAGTTTTATGAGTTAACGTGTAACAGTAGTTTAGGAAATTAATTGTCGGGTGCTTGTGGATATAATTATTATAATTTTGTGGGGTAAGCAGAATGGTGTCTTAAATATAGAAAATGGATGAACGGTAAAGCGATCATAAATTTTTGTAAGTAGCACATCATCTTGTTAAACGATTATTGCTTAAATGAAATAAAGCTAAAATAGGTAAAAATTAAGTTCGACATTAGTTTTAAACTAAAGACGTCTAGCCGAATACATTTTAAGATAAATATTCTAGGAGCCTGCTTTTATTTACTAGCAACAAATTAAAGTAACGTAACCAGTCTTACCAAGGGGTATCGTAGTACCCAGTACTAACTGGGTTGTAGAGGTCAGATAGGCAGTCGCTCCATGTTAAATACTGGTATTCAGCTGCATCCGGTTAGACTGGAAGCCGACCCCAATATAGTTGGGAAAAGGCTAGGCAGATAATGATGATGAATTAATTAAAGTTACGGGATATTTGTCATGCTCAGTATTTGTTTTATTTTCCCGATATTTCGGCACTGTTAAAATCACCATGATCACGGATAAATCGTTTATTTTCAGTGATAAGTGTCATGTCAGTTACATTTTTAAATATTTCTTAAAATAAAAACAATATAAAAAACATTTAAAAATATAAAAAATTGTAGCCCACCGGTATCGGGAACAGGGTCCAAGCTACCGACGGTCAGGGCTCCAGAGAAAGGAACCTCCTAACAATACGAGCCGTGTCCAGGAGTACCGGTTTCTGAATCAAGCCCTGTGACCATGTCAGTTTATTATTAAAGTTTAGTTTCAATCTTATAGCTAGCTCACATTTAAATAATAAAATTGTATTGCGAAATATACGTCTCCCAATTTTAATCGATTAGTCGCAAGAGCTACCGCTGAGTACGAGATCCTGAATTTGATCTCCAGATCGAGCTAGGTGTGATATTCCTGTTGGAAAAACCCTTGGCTTGGGCTCCTCTCAAAGACAGCTCGGAGTCTGAAACTCTACCGGATTGAAAAGAGTAACCATGGAGTTTCTTGCCGGTTCTCCTCTATAGGAAACGACCAACCCGAACTGTGCACCTTTTTGTCGACGTTTTATAAGTGTCCATCGAGACCTATGTGAAATAAAATATTTTGATTTTGATTTTGGATTGATAGCAACAGAACCGTAACATAATACATGGCACTTAAAAAAATAGTTGAAAAACAGATATACTATGATGATGGTAGGGTCCAACTCTGCCTTATCCTTCAGAGATTACAAGCGTGATGTCACATTAATCTTTCCAGAATACACGAGGTTCTTTGCACCCAGAACAATGTCAATGACCTCAGTACAAAGGTCACAGATCAGAAAAAACTCCTATTCAATACTCAAGACAAATGACTGCAATTTCACTTCGAACTACCAGTTAATAATGACCTATCTAAAATGACATTCCACAACCAATTCTACAATTGTACTGTCGATTTATCAATACGACTTTTTACTAGCATTCATACTTACTAATCTATACTTAATATTATAAATACGAAATAAACTCTGTGTATCCGTCCGTCTGTCTATTACCTGGTTTTTATTTTCGGCATCCATGCGAGTGAAGCCGTGGGCAAAAAGTAATTATTAAAAAAAACATCTGTATGAATGTTACGTGTCTATGGCTAAACCGCTGAACAGATTTCGATGTTTGATAGTGGTGGTTCAATGAGCTAGTATTACTACTCCGCTTTGATTGGGTTGAGTGTCGAACCTATGACAACCACAAGCAAGCAGCCCGGAATCAGCCACTGCTGGGTATAGGCCTCCCCTTCTTTCTGCCACACTTCCCGGTGCTGTGCGTCCCTTCATCATCATCATCATCATTTCAGCCGAAAGACGTCCACTGCTGGACATAGGCCTCCCCAAGTGTCGCCACATTGACCGGTCCCGTGCGTCTCGCATCCAGCGGATCCCTGCAACCTTTACCAGGTCATCGGTCCACCTAGTGGGAGACCTCCAACGCAGTGTTTTCCGGTTCGCGGTCGCCACTTCAGAACTTTTCGGCCCCATCGGTCATCCGTTCTGCGAGCAATGTGCCCTGCCCACTGCCACTTAAGTTTGGCTATTCTTCGGACTACGTCGGTAACCTTGGTTCTCTTGCGGATCTCCTCATTTCTGATTTGATCACGTGCGTATAAGGGTATTCAGATGTTTTCCGGGATTTTGACGAGCTCTGGACGGCCCTGGTTTCTTTGGCCAAACCTTGGCCACCACTCGGTCAAAGCCTTGCTCCATCGGCTATCTCCGCGTCATCAATCAACCAATCAACACAACCAGTATTCACAATCATCATTTGCCAAGCCTTTTCCCAACTATGTTTGGGGTCAACTTCCAGTCAAACCAACCGGTAGACCTACTAGATATTTCTCGACGGCATGTAAAGCCAAGTCAGAGGCCCATGGCCGGCATAAAAACTCTGACACCAGGTTAGGCACTAACCACACGAAAACGAAAAATCACAAAATGGAGACAAAGTCACGGGCTGAGCTAGTTGTGAAGTACGCTCTGCGCTCTCATACCCGACGGTGGACGTTTAAAAGCAGTAATGCGTTTAATTACTCAGCGAACATTTACTTTCATGAAAGTTAGTCTACTAGGATGAGTAATGTTGCGGGGGAAGTTGCAAGTTGGTGGTCTGATGAAGTTTCTAGTTATTTTTTATTAGAACTATTGTAAAACTAATAATAAGGATCAGATTTTAGGGATCGACAACGTCAAAATTTATAATACACATCATTATGAACCCCCGCCGATCGGTAATTGAAAAAAATCTGCTGTTTCCTACAAAAGTGCAATACCTACACGATGACAACGTACGGAACGGCTAATATTTTTTTAAATTACCGTTCCAAAATTTCTCAGAAAGATGAACTGAATACGTGGTAACAGTTTGTGCGTCAGTGTCCATTCCATTCCGTATAAAACTATTTTTTTAAGACTCAATTTAGAACAGCCATAAATGCCACATAACTCATTTAATCTTAGGAAAAACCGTACCTAATTGTTCACCCACATTTCACCAGTCATGTCTAAGTACCATGTACTGGGTACAAATTCAAGCTCCTGGCAGATGACTAAAAAAATCCTGATGAAAACACCCAATATAACTTTTTCCCTCATAAGAGGTATTTCGCTCTTCACGGATCAATACAGCCTTTCACTCTTTTATTTAATACGTCCTTAAGCAACATAAATATCACTTCATATGTCTAGCCATTTCCCAACTATTTTGGGTCGACTTCCAGTCTAACCTGATGCGACTGAATCAGAATTTTACATGGAAAGACTACCTCTTTGATCTCCACAACACAGTTCTGGGTAATACCATACCCTTGGTAAGTCTGGTTGTCAAACTTTCGAGCTACTGACTACCTGTAACGACTATCAAAGATCTACAAATGACAGCGTGCTTTCTGAGGCACGGAGGAAACTCAGTATAATTATAATGGGTGGTCATCCGTCCACGGATCAACCTAGGTAAGCACGGCTTAACCTAAAGATTCATTCGAGCAGCTGTTATTATTTAGCCACGAGTTTCTTCGTAAATATCACTTCAACTAAAGACCAATTTTATTACCACAATAAGATAAACAATAACCCCTTAATCCACCCGAATAACACCTTTACACAATAAACAAACAAAATAATACTTTCACGGATCATAATACAATAGTTTTTACATCAAATTTTAAAAATATATTTCTCTCCAGCCGTCTCAAAAGTTCAGACAGTGCCCGTTGTTCTTTTATTGCGATAAGTGTGAAATAAAAAGTTCTTGTACTGATCAGCTGTTCTTTGACAGGAGCCTACTGTGAAGTATGCGCCGTGTTCTGCATAAATAATGGCGTTACTTAGTAAAACTGTCATACACTTCTAGATTGACCTTAACAGCACATCGGAATATGGGCATCTAGACATGGCTAACAGATGTCAATTGCGAATATTTCTGTTACAATTTTTGTCTGGAGCGATGGAAAGATTACATAACTTGGTTGATTATTATTGAGCCAGAAAAGTTGGCAACACTGCCTGTCTATGACTGTCAATGTCACTGTGACATCTGTTAAGTAAGATATGTAACTGATCTTTACCTTTTAACGTCGCTTTAAGTTAACTAATGATTAGAGGCTTAACCACATATTTTTTACTTTGATCTTGACTTGACGTTAAGCTATATTTATTAATAAGGGGGAATCATTCCCACCAGCCTCGTTGCCTAATTGACTGCCTCGTTGGTCTAGTTGTCGCAAGCGCGACTGCTGAGCTTGAGGTCCTGGGTTCGATTCCCGGGTCGGGCAAAGTATTATTGGGTTTTTCTTTCAGTTTCTCAGTAGCAGCCACGGAGTCTGGATTTGTACCCGGTTGATGCCAATAAGCTCGCCCCCTATAACATGGGACTTAAATTTACCTGGCGAAATGTGGGTGCACTATTAGGTACACTTCTACCTACCTCTTCGGGGATTACAGGCGTTATGTTATGTATGTAATTAGAAAAAGCACAGGAACGATTAATGTGGCGACGCTTGAAGGAAGCTCATGTATAGACACAGGCCTCCTGCCTCATATGGCTGCAGTAGACGTCTTCCTGCAAAAATAATCGTGATTACGACAAGAAGCATTTTTAGCACGACCGATCATCAATCTGGGAATTTCAGAAACGTCCCAAATTCCCACTAAACCCGCAACACGGTAAGTGCTTGGAGAAACACAAGCAATTAATAATTCCATATTCCAAGCCAATATGACATTTATATGAGGTATTGCTGATTTATAACAGGCACGCGCAGGAGAACGTAAATTAAAACAGAGTTATGTTGGTAAAATGACATATTAGTACGTATTTTTTACTTACAATTTTACGGACGATTTTCTCATGAATTGATGGGCTGTTTTATCATCTTCATTTTGGATGAGAAATAGATATTTTTAAGTGATTTAGTAAGACATCGGGGTGCTAAGAACAACCCGTTTTACAATAAATTCGATCATCCACTATGTATGAAGCGGTTTGCAACGTTATAGACCGACCGCTAAAATGAATCCTCGCGAAGGTATCAATTTAAATGGAATATTCTGAAGGTTGATCATGTATTGGTTCAATTAGTATCGTAATACCTACGTGGATTATGGTTGTTTTAAAGCAAATCACCTGTAGAGAGGTGTCCCTTGACTCGTCATTAAGGAAGGTCTAAAGAAAAGATTCCAAAAGTATGTATAACACACTGAAATGTTGAAATGAGAAAAAAGGCCCTCTGAAATTGAAAGTTCAAAACAAGCTCAATTTTATCATCAAATCTGAGATGAAACTAAAAAATAACTGCTACAAACTTTGTACTGAGGGACTAAGAGGTGTTCGTTTGTCTAGCTAGATTTATATTTGTAACCTACTAACTCGATTTGACACAAAAAACGGGATATTTATCATGTTTACTATTCATTTGAGTCCCCGATATTTCGGCGCTGTTCAAGCGCCATGATCGCGAGATGCCATTCAGTGAGATATCTCGTAAGTGTTAGTTTAGTCTGTTATGAATCGAGAAAGCTTAAAACACTCTACTGATTTGGTTTTAGGGGTAGATACTGGATTTTAATAATCGCTATGAATTTGTCACGTCGTGTCAAAAACTGTTCACGTTTCTATTTCGTTGATGTATGGTCTCTTACAGCACATAGATCGTATCCACAACCAATTCATGCGGGATGTGCGAACTCACTGAAATCTCAGATTAAACACTTTACACACTCGCGCGACCTAAGTACGTTGACGGCATATCTACGATTTAAACCATGGCAGTACTTTTTTTTTTCGATTGGGTAACCATCAAATGACCCTATCACGCTCTGGGTGGAGCAAAAGAGAGTGTTAGACTTGTACTGACCCCTCCATGTTCCTTCTTAGCCCTTTGTCTTCCGGAGCCGCGGTATCTCTTTCGAACAGTCCCGCAGCCCCGGCAGGCATCGCCTTTGTGGACCCCTTCCGATTTGCTGACATCTCTTTGAGGCACGTGAGGAACATGAACGCGCTGTCGACAAAGCCTGTCGTCATAAGACGGACGGACGGCGAGCTAGCTCATCACTCACTGTTCACAGGATCATGGCAGTACTTTAATGTTATCTTCATCCACAGCCCGACGTCACCCAGTGCTGGGTATAGGCTTCTCTCTTGATTGTGCCAAGCTCCACGTTCTTGTGCCAGCCTCATCCAGGACATTTCTGCGATGGCGACAATGTCGTCTGCTTTTCAATCTAAAGTAATTTAAATAAAATGGCGAGACCATAACTCCAACACCCCTCACCCCACTATAATCTTTAATTAAAGCGCACATAAGACTTGTTACCAGCAGGTGTTAGCCTTTATATCTTTAGTTCAGCCTAATGATAGTTTATAGCGACCTAATACTCCTGATGTGTCGATAATTAATTATATTATCTATAATTGCGAACATTAGTATGTTAATTGACTAACGGGATGGTTATCAGTGATAAATGATGCTGGTGTATTGAATGAGTTTACTTTTCGTTGTATCCGATCAGCCTTAGGGTATTTTGTTACACTTATTCCGTTTATCCCTACAGCCCCCGTAGCATGACCACCGTAGACAAGGATTTCTTTGACGGAAGAATCGACAAAATGACAGATTGTGTCGACACAATGACAGATTTCTTTGCACTATCTTTGCATTTTTTTTTCCCTCTAGAAAAAATGTTATCATTTTTCGCAGAAGTCAATAGTATCTAACTTTTAGAGAACATAGTAACAGTTCTAGTAAAGACCGTTGAATGATAAGAAATGCCAAGTTAACTTGTCAGCGTTACTGGCTAGTCACTTATATCTGTACATTAACCTAGGATGTTGTAATTTTTATTGTAGGTTCCTACTAATATAATAAAACGATTTGCAAAATTTCAACCGTCGGAAATGAATAGTTTCGGAGATATTAATTGTTGAATTATTGATGGCATTGTATTGAAAACGACGATATTTCACACCACAGACTATTTTGGTTCACACCACATACTATTTTGGCATTGAATATAACGTACGTGTGGAATGTGCAGTGAGCAAAGCACACAATGCTATTACAAAAAAAAACTGACACTATAGAATTGGTCAAATGTGCGTGTAATTTAAAAGTAAAGTAAATGTAGCCTTACAACGAACTTGAATTCAGAACCGAATTTGTCAACCCCGACACGCCGTGGTCTTGGTATGTCCTACTCCTAGAGTGTTTTTTAGAGCCCGGAGGCGCGGAGGGAGGGCAGCCCCAGCCTGCCGTGACAAAGGCGCAGGCATCGCGCGACCCGTAGCGACCGAGGCTGGTCGCCACCGGAGGTGGCGACCAACAAGCCGAAGGTGCGGAGGAGAGCGTGATCGCCTGTGACTTTGTTACGCAAAGGCGAAGGGGCTGCTATTTCCGCAGCGCCGGAGATAAGGCAGAAGTACTGGTTCTTACTCCCCTACCCTTTCCTCTCTGAAAAATAGGGACAGAAAAAGTAAGGTTACAATTTAACAAAAAAAAAATGGTAACTCCGACCGAAACTACAGGGCGGGGGTACTCCTCTCCCCCTCCGCCCCCATCAGCAGGTGTCCCGTATGTATAAAATTACTGATTTTAAAGCTTGTATTAGTATAACTCAAAAATAAATATAACCCTTTTAAAAATCATTAAAAAAAAACTATGCATTTCCGACGAATTTCCCCCCCCCTCGGGGGGTTCCTATGACCCTCCCCTTCCTTCCCTCCCCTCCCCCTCCCCCTACCTACATGTACTTATATAAGTGACTTTCCGCGTTACTTAACACGCTTGTTGATAACATAACCATTGAATATTGACTTTAAACAATTGAACATAATAAGCACTTAGGTACAGCTATTTCTGCCAGGGCTGCGGGACTGTTCGAAAGAGATACCGTGGCCCTGGAACTCAAAGGGCAAAGAAGGAACATTGATGGTTTTAGTCAGTACAAGTCTGACACTCCGCTCCGCCCAGGGTGGGGGGGTCATTTGATGATTACTCATCCGAAAAAAAAAGGAAGGTACAGCTATTTTCTACTGGATGTTTCTTTTGTGTTCTGGAGGTACATATACCATGTAAGTATATTATAAGTATACTGTGTAGGTATATGGTGTAAACGAACCCTTCACAACCGGCAACCAAGCATTATTTACATCAAACTAAATAACTCTACGCAAAAATTATTGCTGGTAAACGACGTTTTTTTGGGGTGAAATGTCACGGTTTACGGCAGGACTCAATGTAACGCACTCAAAACATCGTGCTGATGGTTGCATTGAACAGTACGGGGGTCGTAGAAGTATTATCACTTCCCTCTATTTATCTTTAAGGTACACAATGCGGATATATTGCGAAGGGTGGAGCTAGTCGTGCCAGACGGGTATGTGGGTCGTCGTCGTCAGCCGCGGCTGCTGGTGGAACCGCGCGCGCGAACTAACTTGCTGCGCGAGGCGCCGCTCACGAGCGCGCTCCGCACTCTCAACCTCATTGCTGAGGACTTTGACTTATTCTGTTGCACTTAGGGTGACACTTACGGGATATCTTCCGTGATTGTTCATTATTTTGAGCTCCCGATATTTCAGCGCTGTTGCAAGCGCCATGATCGCGGGTTGACTGGAGAATGCGGGTGGATGGAAAATAAATTGTTAAGAGCAGACAAATCTATCTACCCTCTTTCTTTGTCTTTTGCTACGCGCACTACTGGAAATCGACACTAAGTCACGGCAAAACACCCGCATTCTCCAGTCAACCAACCGCGATCATGGCGCTTGCAACAGCGCCGAAATATCAGGAGCTCAAAATAGTGAACAATCACGGAAGATATCCCGTAAGTGACAGTATAAGTCCTCTTTGTCTAATTGCAATCGACTAAAAATAGGATATAACATTTCTTCAACCATCTTTTTTCAAATAAAATAATATTGTTACTATAACATTTAACTGCATTTCTACTTTACAATATATAATAGTCCAGGAGCACACAATAATTTATAATTTTGACTTAAAATGAAGTAATTTTGAATTATACACTTTAATAAAACTGTTAAAGTACACCTGAGTCGTGTATTATAACGCTAATAAGGTAATATGTATTCAGCACAACATAGTACGAGAGAATTATTAATAATTAATAATTTCTATGAAATTATTAACATATAATTTGCAGTTTTTATGGTATAATTTTGTAGTAATCATTGTGGCTGAGCAGCGGTGGCCCAGTGGTGGCGGCTCCGACTTACGAACAGTAAGTCGTGGGTTCGAACCCAGGCAGGCGTATTACTTTGTGTAATTTATTTCATCACCGCTGCTCTCAAAACGGTGAGGGAAAACATCGTGAGAAAACCGGCATGTCCTAGAACCAATAATTTGAAGACATGTGACATCTACCAACCCGCACTGGGCCCGCGTGGTGGATTATAGCCCATTCCCTCTCATAGAGAGGAGGCCATGTGGCCCAGCAGTGGGATCATTATAGACTGATTTTGCAATTGTGGCTATGTGAAGTACAAAGTTTCCTGTGAATAGGGATGTTTCCTGTCTAAAAAAAATGATTCTATTTAGTCTTTTTTTCTTATAAACAGCATACGCTTTTATAACAAGTTGCCAAAGTCAGTTATAGAACTGACCGATGTAATGTTCAAAAACCACATCAAACGTGTCCTTATTAAAAAAGCATATTACAAAATCAAGGACTACGTTGAAGATAAAGAAGTTTGGCCTTAGTAACTTCTGCGCTTGCGGCTTCCCTGGTAGCTCATAAACGGCACAAATATGTGGATGTCTCTAACTATTCTCAAATTTTTTCTCTTCTTTCGAATCAGATTTTACAGTAATTTTCAAATCATTTATATCTTTTGCTCAAAATAGTTACAGCACTGATAACAGTATTTGTGTCACTTGTTTAATTTAGTACTTTACAATATTCTCTTACCTTTGTATAGATTCTTATTATCGATTTTTTGTGAATGTGTGGACATTGTAGGCTTTGTAGATTCCCAGCTGCTTGTTAACTTTTTATTTTGTTCTACATTTTTTGTGTAGTAAGCAACGACTTATTGTCGGGCCTACGCTGTCCCCCCATACTTAAGTACAGATGCTGTATCCATAATACTGTAACACCAAATGATTTGAAAAGAGTAACCATGGAGTTTCTTGCCGGTTCTTCTCCATAGGAAACGACCAACCCGAACCGTGCACCTTTTTGTCGACGTTTTATAAGTGCCCATCGAGGCCTATGTGAAGTAAAATATTTTGATTTTGATTTTGATTTTGAGTCCGTCAGTTAGATTATCCAAAAATATTGGATACGTATTTTTTGTTTTTTCAAATCAATATAAATTGACGAAGATAAAACGCATCACAGATCATGAGTGGGGGCCTGTGACGTCACTATTCGCGAAAAAGTCAGTACTCACAGGCCAGGACAGTTCTCTCTGTCAGTTTACTGTTAGTCACTTTACTTACAAGTATGACGTCACACGAGTTTTCGACACACTGTATCGTCTTCATTTTTAGTTTTCGTGAAAAAAGAAAAAATACGTGTCCAATATTTTTTGGAAATCTATCTGACGGACTAATTAGATTTTTTCAGGAATCATCCCTATTGTTTAGGATTAGACTACGAGGTTCGAGGCAGATTGGAATGGAAAAAAATGTTCCATAAACATCGACAATTTGTCGCCTTTAATTATATTAATACGAGTATAACAGTTACTTACTGAAAACATAACATCATGCCTGTAATACACGAAGGGTTAAGTAGAGTTGCACCTAATGGCACACCCACATTTCGCCAGTTATGTTTAAGTCCCATGTAATAGGGGCGCCTATTGCCATCAACCTGGCACAAATCCAGACTCAGTAGCTGCTACTGAGAAATTCCTGATGGAGAAACAAAATAACAATGTGCCCGAACTAGAATTGGACCCGGGACCTCATGCTCCGCTGCTTAACGTGCTTTCCGAGGCACGGAGGAAACTCGGTATGTTATGGAAATGGGAGGTCACCCATCCACGGACCAACCTTCAACAGCACCTTCAACTGATGATAGACGTGAGTGCCTGTTGTTATTTAGCCACGAGCTCCTCATGCAGCTCGTGTAGTCATTGTGTCACAAGCTAAAGTAAATGTTTCTGGAGTGGTTCTGTATTTTTATGAAAACAGGCAGTATTCATGAAATTAAAACTTTTTATTGAACATTGCAAATAATAAAATTAGTATAATATTATAAACTTGAACATGTAGTTTTATAGACCATTAAACCTAACACCTTACCATGATTATTACTGCAATATTTTACTCGCTTCGTCCTACAGTATTAAAATAATAGAAACCTTCAGTTAACGATGACAGATCTGATTATACTGACAACCCCTTCTTGTTAAATGGCGTTAAGGTTTGTAAAATACATCATTTTAACGGAAAAAATAAATAAAATGTAAATTAAATAACTGATTCTTCAGTTTAACAAGAACAAAGGCCGCAGTTCTTCAATTAGAAATATGTATTTAAACATAGACAAAAACGTTTATTGGTATGACTCGCAATTAAATTATATACTTACCATATGTTTGATATCAAATAAATATTATAAGTACTTACTATTAAGATATTATCTTTAAAAGTTTCAAAAACCTAAAAAAGACAGATCCACCCAGATTCATTGCTTTTTGTTTGTGTACACAATTTTATTGTGCACTATAATATTAGCATCTGTGTATCTACTAAGGTCTACTAAGGTCGCCATTTGTTATTAGTAGGCTAGATATGCCTAGCCACAGACAAAATAATAAGCAGCTAGAATCATGAAAAGCATTTTCGAATTAAATATAATAAATTCGAATTACGAAATTCAAAATTCTCCAGACTATTAATTCGAGACCGCAAATTCAAATTTAACGAACATATGGAACGTGAAAATTCCGTCAATAATCGTTCAACTAATTCGATTCGAATTTTAAATTGTTGCCGAATTTGTTCGGTTTTTTTCGTTCGCCGTCGGCTCGACGCCGACGCGATCCGAAAACTGTCAATCAAACCGTTGCATATTATTATTTAAGGTATTGTAATTTGAAAATAAAAGAAATTTTGGAATTTCGAACATCGGAACGTTTTATTTTTTTCGAGTTCTCGATTTCAAATAATGAGCGTCTCTAGTAGGACCGCATTGGTCTCACTTGTTAATTTTTTTTGCCGAAATCAAATCATGAGATTAGTATAATTTCGTATCCTGGCTGCAAAAAAAGGCAATTTTGTTTCGATGCATAAATCATTCATAGAAATGTAAGAATCATATTCACATTACTGACTACATAGCGGTTTTTCCACAACTATATTATTCTTTTGCACTGCGTAGGTTTTTCCACTTTACGGGTATAAGATTTAGGTATCCTGCACTTAAAAAAAAGGAAATATAAAAAATTCTAAAAGGGGTAAACAAAAAAAAATACAACCAATGAAGAGGTAAAAAAAAAAATTCATGGATTACAGGATATTACAGGAGTACTTATCAGAGACCTGCATTTATAAAAAAAAACACCCAAAATGTACTAAAAAATAGGGAACCCAAAAAAGCTTTATTTTACAGAACTTCCACCGTCCATACGACACACACTTGACCGTATTATTTACCGAAAAGCCTAATTGTGTTGTGTCTCGCGGCACAATAGCAGACCGATGTAAAAAACTCACTTATCGGCCCCGGAGGTTCGTACAAAAATTGGGCTTATCCCTAATCTTATATTGACACCGTAATGAGACCAAAATATTTTAACATTCGAGATTAGTCTCGAGAGGTGTGGAGATGACTTGTGAATAAATATTTTGGCGGGTGTCCTTGTTTATGTTTCACGATGAGTTCGTGTTCTGGAATAATGAGTTATCATTTAATTTGACTGTTGTCACGATACGTGTAATACTGGCGACAAAACGGGTAGTTTTTTATCGAAATGATTCGGAATAAGTAACTAGTATTTATATCTAATATTCCCTATTACTTTGAAAGCAATACGGCCCGTTTATCAATTTAGAAATTGTTAGAATTTTTTTTTTCTTTTAAATTGCTGTCTTCGTTAAACATTAGTGCTACATTTTCTCAAAATTAGCTTTCACACATTAAAATAAGATGATTTCCAATTTTACAAAAATAGCGTCTGATATATCCAAACTACTTTGTTTCTTGGGAGCACAAATTTATCTTTAAGAGCCTTTAGATCCTGCCAGGGCTGCGGGACTGTTCGAAAGAGATACCGTGGCCCTGGAACACAAAGGGCAAAGAAGGAACATGGATGGGTTTTAGTCAATACAAGTCCGCCTAGAGTGGGGGGGGGGTCATTTGATGAATTAACATCCGAAAAAAAAATAAACGAAAATCTTTTTTCGTTTATTTTTTAAGGCTCTTGCCTTACTAGTTATATTGCTCACCATCATCATCTGCCCATCTTTGCCCAAATATGTAGAGGTTGATTTTCAGTCTAACCGGATCTTCTTCTTTATCGTGTGGTTAGTGCCTAACCTGGTGCCAGAGTATGTATGCCGAACTTAACTTAACTTAACTTGTTTAACTTGGCTTTACATGCCGTCAAGAAATATCACTCAGACATGCTGGTTTCCTCACAATGTTTTCCTTCACCGAAGCAAGTGATAATTATACAGTGTGTAAACAGACCCTTCAAATAGCCGTCAACCAAGCATTCTATACATCAAAAAAGCAAAAATTATTGCTGGGAATCGACTTTTTTTTTGGGGTGAAAAATCACGTTTTACGGTAGGACTCGATGGAAGGCACTCAAAGCATTGTGCTGATGGATGTATTGAATGGTCGTGGAGGTATGTAAAATAAAAATCTTACATTAAAAACATGTATTTTTAAAAAACTTGTGAAAAAGTTGGAAAATTTGACCCCCAATATCTCGGTAACTAGAAGGTATGGTCCCAGGTATGGTCTGGAACAAAATCGCTTAATGCTTATCGCAAAGACAAGGAGAACAAGTGCCTTTCGGCTATGTTAAGGGTCTATTTACACCCTTTATAATACGCACATATATCCGAAAAATCAGAGGTGCGTGCCTTGGGTTCGAACTCGAGACCACCACACCACTAGGCTAACCGGATGTAGCTGAGTATCAGTTTTGCATATGAAGGTATACCAATCGCAATAACCATAGGCAAAAGAAAAAGTATAAAATCTTCTCCACACCTTTCCCTGTTCCAACACAGCCACCGGCCGGATTTGGTTCCGTGAAACTAATCAGTTTAAATAAGTAAATTGACGATAGACCGCATTCGTCACGCGATGGTAGAATTCGGGTACAGCGTGCCGAGATAAGGCGATACAACTTTGTAAGTATTTGTGTTATTTTTGTCTGTAACACATACACGCTTTTGTCTATATCTGAAATTATGGCGGGATGTAGTCATATTGATGGTAACATATACACGCTTTTGTCTATATCTGAAATTATGGCGGGATGTAGTCATATTGATGGTAACATATACACGCTTTTGTCTATATCTGAAATTATGGCGGGATGTAGTCATATACAGGGTGTTTGGTTAAACGTGGGCAATACTTTAAGGGAGTGAAGTACTCATAAATATGAGCGACTCTTACTGTGGGGCTAACTATGAAATATGATTTAAAAAATCTTCTGTTGCCTAAACTTTTTCGAGTTACGCGACCAATAATGTGTGGAGCAGCTGATATTTTTTTTGCGATTTCATTGTCAGTCCCATAGTAAAAGTTGCAAACTTTTCATGAGTACTACACGCCCCTAAAGTATTGCCCACGTTTGAAAAAACATCCTGTATTCAATTCAATTCAATTCATTTATTCATCAAATATAAGCTAACAGTTTACACCAAATCGCTTATATCTATTCTAATACTACAAAATTACATCAATCATTTTAATTAATTAAAACTTCTTAAAATATACATTAACAAACGGAGTAACGTAAAATTTGTGAACAAAAAACAACCTTATACAGACAACAACAATTTCAATTAACAACTATTTCATATTTAAATAAATATGCACATGTTTAGCGATTGTCCATTGAGAGTCAAAAAATAAATCTGCCTCAGGAATATATTTTAGAAAATCATTTATTAACTTAATTGCTCTAGCAGAGGGAGCTCTAGGAATGGGCTGTATACAGGGCCAAACTAATTTTAGATCTTGCAAGTCCCCAATATAAGGTCCCGTTAAAATAGATGGTCAAATTTTAACACAGCGTTCAGTACGTCTAACCAAAGTTATCCAAGCAAAAAAAAACACCGATTAAAGTGATTTTATTTTAACCTAAAATCATTGAACTAAAATAACCAACATTTTTTGAGTATTTTCGTTAGCTGATTTTTTTATTGTAAGAATCTTATGCGTTTTTCTTATTTATTTTTACAATTGTCCTTATTTTGGTGGTCTGAATGTTTTCTAAAAGTTTTTCCATCTATTTTATTTATTTATTATTTATTAAAACTTTATGCACAAGTAACAAAACTGCAAAATGGCGGACTTAAGGCCATAGGCATTTTCTACTAGTCTACCTTAGGGTGATGCAGAGATAATATACAGTAGGTGCAATAACAGAAAGAAAGACTAGAAAATATTTATAACTAAAACATATAAGAATAAATACTTATATACATACATATAATAAACTATTTTAATGGGACCTTATACATATATCACCAGTATGTCTTACATTACGAACAATATTTCTTACCTATAACTTTATTATAACACTGGATGTTCTAACATAAAAATTCATACTCCCCGTTCCTAAACATAAAGTTTGTATTGATTTTAGCTTCACCATGTGCCCCCAAACTTTTGAAAGCTTTAGGGTGCCGCAACGAGCAACCCGCTTTTGCATAAAGTGTTCAGATAATCCGACAGATGGCACTACACGTCGTGAAAAAATACAGAGCCGAAAACTTGTGATTAAAATTAAATTATATTGTTTCTAAATTATTAAATTTGTTTCAAATTAACCACAGTGATAAATGAAACTATGGTGCTCAAATTTGTCGTACAGTATGGGAGGATATATTTTATGATCAAGATACTATTCAAACACTGTTTTAAGCTTTCACGGTTTACAACTAAACTTATACTGTCACTTACGGGATATCTTCCGTGATTGTTCATTATTTTGAGCTCCCGATATTTCGGCGCTGTTGCAAGCGCCAAGCGTCAAGATACTATTGTCATCTCTACGATCTCGCTTTGTAAAAAAGAGGGAAAAATAAGCTAAGTAGACGGAGCCTATATCTTATCTGACTAGCCCTGAGAAGCAGCTGGCGTTCTGTGGTTTCTGCTTACCCTCATAAGGAAAAAAGCGTGAGTTTATGTATGTATGTGAGTAAACCTGAGAGGAAAATGGCAAAACTAATAATTGCGCGAAGTATGTTATTAGTATTACTACAAGCAACAATCAATCAATCATTTAAAGGTAAAAATACACAATATAATCTTATACAATAATAAACATACACATATAAAAAAACCTTATTTAACTTTAATTAGACACAACATCAGCAGCAACAGCGCTGCTATCATCGCTGAAATAGACTCATACACAAAGTCACGCCTTTTTTCCATGGGGGTAGTGCCACTGCCATTTCTAGTTCTCAATTTTAACAAACCAAACACTGTTTTAAGCTTTCACGGTTTACCACTAAACTTATACTCCAATCAACCCGCGATCATGGCGCTTGCAACAGCGCCGAAATATCGGGAGCTCAAAATAATGAATAATCACGGAAGATATCCCGTAAGTGACAGTATAAGTTTAACAAACCAACAGTAAATTCATACTTCTCAGGTAGCTCTTAACTATAGACCGACCGCTTTAATGAGTCCTCGCGAAGGTATCAATTTAAATGGAATATTCTGAAGGTTGATCACGAATTGGTTCAATTAGAACCGTAATACGTACGTAGATTATGGTTATTTTAAAGCAAATAACCTGTGGGTTATTGTTATTACTTTGTGGATGCTTAAATGTGTCTTTGATCGGGCAAGGCGGAGGACTCATTAAAGCGGTCGGTCTATAGTTGTCTGTAAACCAATTGCCAACAAAAAATATTTTAATTAGTTCGACTTACTAAATTATTGTGTGTATTTTGATAATTCAATGCTAAATTGAAACATCGTTAATCTATTAAGTCTAATCCTTAAAGTCTAGTCTTTAAAGTCCCTTTTTCAAAATGCTTAGTTTTCGTTTTGTAACAGTAAGTAGGTACTGTAGTTTTGACGACATAAAAACCCTAATGCTGGCACTTCACATGGCGTATTTGTCAAAACATTTGCGATATTGAATCGAAAAAAAATGTTCTTTAAGCCGATTGAGATAAAGTTCACTTGGTCGTAATGGTAGAAAGCGAATATTTGCCCAGATCTGCCAGTTCTAGTACCACCATTAAACAAACGTGTATTTTTAGAGGGTTAAAGGCGAATAGTTAGATAGTTGAACAAACTAAAACAAATTCAAATGTAACATTACATAGAGGTGTCACCTCCTGTGTCGCGCATTTGTCAAAATTTTTGCGATATTGAATCGAAACAAAATATTCTTTAAGCCTATTGAGATAAAGTTCACTTGGTCTTAATGGTAGAAAGCGAATATTTGCCCAGATCTGCCAGGTCTAGTACCACCATTAAACAAACGTGTATTTTAGAGGGTTAAAGGCGAATAGTTAGACAGTTGAACAAACTAAAACAAATTCAAATGTAACATTACATAGAGGTGACATCACCCTAACCAGAAGATATTATTTTTATACGAGACATTCAAATAATAAAAAAATTATGCGCGCTTTTTATGACCTCACTTGTAACCTAAAATTTTACTATTGGACTGTGGTCCAAGTTGGAACTGGTAGCGTTTTTGTATTATCTTTTTTTTTCTCAAGCTAAAATGACTCATGTCCTTTTTTCGGAAGGACATTCCAGGTCTGTTACGCCAAGATGATGATGACGAACATCAAAAGATTGAATTACCATCAACAGAAGATTTACTCCATTGCCAATCGTTTTCAAAAAAAATGTTCCATTTATTTTAACAGCGACTTGTAACAAGATTGGCTTCTTTAAGTTTTTCAGCAGTTCTTATCCGTTATACAGACACCATCAGACCACAAACATCCACACACCACACCACACCACCACCAACACAGTCACCACAGACACCACACACACCCACCCACAACCACATTCTTTGCAGATCGGTGGTATTCCCCGATGCTGCGGAGTTGGATGCGGCTCCACGCTGAATTTTAATAGCATATTTTCATCTGCGTCTGTAACCTACTAACACTAGAAGTTAAGTAAAATTGTTATTAACCCTATGGACTCCGGTCTGAAATAAAAACATTTTATACTATTCTATTATCATTATTGTTGATAGAATGTTATTTTGCTTAGGCCCTCTGGTGGCCTAACATAACATCTTAAAGCAGGAGTAATTCCAGTGTAGAAAGAGATGGCGCTAGACAACCTGAATAGCTCTGTCTCTTTCCGACACTAGGTAAATCCATCATAATCATCATACATCATAATCCTGCTTGAAGACGTCATAGTAACCCCCCTGTTCAGCTATACCGCATCCCCATTTGGCTTAGAAATGTCATTTTAAAAAGCGTGTAATTTTCTACTACTACTAGTTTAAAAATATACTATAAGACCTCTGCCTAATTCTTCGGGGATTAAAGGCGTGACGTTATGTTATTAAATGTAGTTTAAAAATCTGTTTTCAATGTAAATGCCTAATAATTCTGTGAAACGCTAAAATTGTTGGTTAACCCTTCACTTAGCTTTCGTGAATACATTTTTTCAGCATTAAAATACAAGATTTTTTCCTACCTTAAAAACTTGGGCACTTAGCAAAATTGCATCGTTAGATGCCAAATGTAATTGAATTGTATAATTTTATGCCTCATTGCATGGACAGGCAAAGCAATCAACAAATACATCGTAATTAGTAAACTCCGGTAATTTACAGGGTAATTACTGTCAGATGTTATTACTTGTTTCCTATTAAACAACGGTTTCAAGTGTTCAATAATGGCCGATCGAGGGTTAGAGAATTGTAAGAAGTAAAATATATATTAGTATCAGAAACATTAAATGGTGCTATTACAGTCACTTTGCTTCTAACTTATTATTTCCAGCTGTCATTGGTTTTTAGCGTCCGTCGTTACATCTTCCACTTTTATATTCTTGTTTTCTTATGAAGATGACTAGTCAGATGTTTAATCGACTCTTTACACCATTAAATAACTATTAATGAAAATAATATGGCAAGGATCCTTTATGCAAGCGCGGTCCATTTTAAAGATACAATTAAATAAGCACTCTAAAATTTGCAACTGACGTGTGAGGCATTATCCGACAGATTAAACCAAGTCTTGAAGAACAATTTGCCTAAAATAATATGCCAGTTAATTAACCAGGACTCAAAAGACACCAAGGGTTGCTAAAACAACCACTTTTTACGTCCTGTCTCGGAAAAAAGATGATCTGCTACGCCGACCTCAAAATGATTTGACTAACAGCTTGAGCATTTTTATTACGATGTTCAAAAATCATAACCTCACTTACAGCCATTCGCTCATAACTTAGACCCACAACAGACACAGATATTCGTAATGCGTGAGTTTCGGCAGTTCTGTCGTGATTTACCGTCCGCGGTGTCAGAGGGGCGCGGGGCTACGATGTAAATCATACCGGCTCATATTTAACGATTTGAGGCTCTTTTCTATGGCTTGTTTACTTGAACGGCGTATGTGATGGCTAGCGTAACATAGACTAAAGTAATGCCAGTAAAATACAGGGACTTGAGAAACCATCGTTTGGTCCTGGGTGTCGGGGGCAGGCTGCCAGGGCTGCGGGACTGTTCGAAAGAGATACCGTGGCCCTGGAACACAAAGGGCAAAGAAGGAACATGGATGGGTTTTAGTCAGTACAAGTCTGACACTCCCTTCCGCTCCGCCCAGAGTGGGGGGGTCATTTGATGATTTCCCATCCGAAAAAAAGAAACAGGCAAAACCGTTATGCTTTGGCAGCTATGTTCATGTTCAAGTGTTCACACTTACTTATTTGCGTCTCCACAGATTTAGTAGAGGTTTGCTAATTTCTTACTTATCGTCGACCTAATTCTAATATGGTGTAAGTCATAATTGTCCAGGATGTAGAAAAAATCTTTTGATTTCGTAAAGTTCTTAGGAAACTTGAAATTAATATTCTAACAAAAATATTATTTAATTTGCTTTAATTTTTAACACTTTTGGATCACTCCACGTAAATTGCAAAAAAATAATACGTTGGTTGGTCAAATTTAGACTTACGCCATATTAGAATTAGGTCGACGTTATGTAAAACTTCACAGTGTCTCTTTTCTGTAGTGATATAAAAGTTCTAGTAACGATTAAATTTTTAATCAATGTTTTTAGGAAAAACAAACGCTCTTTTTATTAGTCCACCTGTCAATTCAGTTTATTGCAATCCACTGCTGGACATGAGCCAAGCTGCGCTGCAACACTCTTTCCTCTGCCTTAAACAGAGCTTATTCAAGATTTTCACATAAACTTAAATGACGTTTAAAAGTCATTAAGGTTTCCACCTTAATGACTTATAAACGTCATTAAATTCAAATTAATTTTCTTGACTTTTTTATAATTTAGTCATTCAAAGGGATTAAATGAACTTAGAGGATTGTATTGATGATTTTAATGACTATAACTCTGTAAAGCCATATTTGTTACGGTCGCGAATCATATTTTAATCAACACACAATCTGACACTGACCTGTAAATTACGCAAAGAGCGTCAGAAAATTTGAATTACGCGGGCTATACTGACGCTTCCCCTTAATATAACGCGTAGTTTTGCACCTTGGTTCCTGTACATGTACAGCTTAATAAGCAATGGGGTGAGGTTGGTATCATGGCGGAAATAACGCGATTATAATTATAAACTTAATGTACACGTCTCATAACTGACGTTTTTATGATAAAAAAATATATACTGGTACTTAAGCCCTTATTTAAACGTTAAGGGTTCGTCAATGTTTTCACAGTAACATCTCTGAATTTATTACATTTACAAAATACAAGGAGAAGAATCAAGAAGCAATTATCACACTACAGGGCATTTGTGCCCGGTTGATGGCAATAGGCTCACCCCCAACATAACTGGCGAAATGTGGTTGTACTATTAGGTTCTCTGCCTAACCCTTCGGGGATTCATTCATTCTCATTCTCAGAGAAGGACCGAAGAAACTCCAACCACCAGCTTCACTTTAAATACCTCCACGACCCCCGTACACAATGCATCCACCAGCATAATATTTTGATTGCGTTACTTTGAGTTTTACGGTAAAACGTGATTTTGCACCCCAAAAAAAAAGTTGTTTCCCAGCAAAAATTTTTGCGTAAGGTTACTTAGTTTCATGTACAGAATGCTTGGTTGACGGCTGCGAGGGTCTGTTTACACCTTGTATTGACCATCAGAAACATCATCAGCTGCCTAGCCTTTTCCCAACTATGTTAGGGTCGGCTTCCAGTCCAACCGGATGCAGCTGAATACCAGTATTTTACATGGAGTGACTGCCTATCTAACCTCCACAACCCAGTTACTACTAGGTAATAGATAGCCCTTGGCAAGACTGGTTGTCAGACTTTTTGAGCCACTGCAACGACTGTCAAAGATCTACAAATGACAGCCGGGACCAACGGCTTAACGTGCCTACCGAGGCACGGAGGAAACTCGGTATGTAATGGGTGGTCACCCATCCACAGACTTGAAAGGTCTGACAACCAGTCTTACCAAGGGGTATCCCTTGGTAAGACTGGTTGTCAGACCTTTTGGGCCATTGACCATCAGAAACATTGTTAAGTTATTACAACCACAAACGAAACTCAATACCTGCCGCGTTTCCAAAGGTCAAACTTTACCATAACCAGCTAATAACAATTTGCCATAATTATCAGAAAAAATGGCCATAACTAACCCGGCAACGACATAAAAATACATAGTTTTTTTTTACCGTTTTACAATGCACAGTAAAATAAAGTTGGCAAAGATTTTTATTATTCAGCCGGTAAGCTTTATTGTTTATAGTGTCATAATGTTAACTTTATAAACTTACCGTTTATTGTGTTGTTATAAAATGTGATTTATGAAGGAATTAACTTTTAATTTCGGCTTGATTTTTTGGGTATAAGTCTTTGAAACAAAAATGAAATTGGTAAAAATAATTGGTGTAAAACTTGGGGTATTACTCAAAGCGCAACTATTTAAAAGCGCAACCAGCGCAACTAAATTATTCCTCGAAGCGCAACAATGATTGAAAAAAAAAATAATGTATTCATCATACCCCTCTCTACTTTTCATCATGGTGAATTTAATTCTTCCTTGTATCTTTGGTTCTGAGAAAACATTAGTAAATAAAATTAAAATAATCCATTTATTTTAGGTAACACAGACCCATAGATAAATACCTTTACCTAAATATACATACTAATAACATTTTTGCTAGTATAAGAAACTTAAAACACATGAAAACAACACAACAAACAACACATGAACTTACTTTTTGAATATAAACCTACCAACTTGGATCCTGATATGATACTGTTAGCCTGCGCCATCCCACTGTTGGGCAAAAGCCTCTCTCCATGACTTCTAGTTGTTTCGATCCAGGGCTAATGTGGGCCACAAGTCGTTGGTTTTGTCCAGGGGGCCTACCATGACATCTTAAGGCAGGAGTAATTCCA
The DNA here is from genome assembly GCA_963082995.1 of Noctua comes. Lineage (NCBI taxonomy): Eukaryota > Metazoa > Arthropoda > Insecta > Lepidoptera > Noctuidae > Noctua > Noctua comes. The sequence goes on from OY720288.1 coordinate 13,101,388, forward strand.
GTGTGGGAAAGAGATGGCGCTAGACGACCTGTATAGCTCTGTCTCTTTCACACACTGGAATTACTCCTACATTAAGATGTCATAGTAACTCCCCAGCTCGACCCGCCATCTTCTACGAGGTATGTTGCGACGCCTTCTGGCTGTGTCAGGGCTCCAGAAAGTGGCTATTTTGGGACACAGCTCATTGGATCCTAATTTTTCTAAAAATCATGTTCTCATTCATTTCTTCGGGTCTACCTATTGTATCACATCTCATCTTCTGCCTAGCCTTTTCCCAACTATGTTAGGATCGGCTTGCAGTCTAACCGGATGCAGCTAAATACCAGTATTTTATATGGAGCGACTGCCTAGCTGACCTCCACAACCCAGTTAGTACTAGATAATACGATAGCCCTTGGTAAGACTGGTTGTCAGACTTTTTGAGCCACTGACTACCTGTAACGACTGTCAAAGATCTACAAATGACAGCCGGGACCAACGGCTTAACGTGCTTACCGAGGCACGGAGGAAACTCGGTATGTAATGGGTGGTCACCCATCCACAGACCAACCTAGGCAAGCACGGCTTAACCTAAAGATCGATCCGAGCGGCTGTTATTATTTAGTCACGACCTCGCTCCTTCTCACATCACATCTGATGAATGAAAAAAAATTTAACGTTTTCTACCTTTGATGTGATACTTCAATTTTCCCTCTGAAATACTGAATTTGAACAAAGAAATAGCTGAATAATGCTGATCACTAAATAATTTGTTTTTCTAGGTTCCTTTAAAAATACTAATAAAGTTGTTTCTACAATTACAGCACACTAAAATAATTAGAAACAACATTGTTTTGTTTGCGCATGCGCCTAAGCTAAGCCTATAATGACGCTCATTATAGGCCAAGTTTCCTTTCGAACTAGGTCAAGTCGGAAACAGCTGAGACTTGTGTATAACATCCTTTTGCCCATTAATTTTATAAACATAAATTAAAATAATATCTTCGAGAAGTATCATTGCGCTTCAAGCAGATAAAATCATTTATCAGTTACTTATTTAAGCCTGAGTTCAAAATGAGTAAAAACATGTTAATTTAAACATAGGGTCGTCCATCTGTGTGTACGGTTGAGGAGAAAATGCGAAAACTCGCCCTAACCCGGCGGCCATTTTGTGACGTCACATCTGGCCGAAGGGGACGTATTTAGGCGTGTTGTTTTTTTACGAAAGAAAAGCTTGTTTTTTTGAGAGACCTTTAGTTATAAGGGCCGTGATGACTTTTAGTGTATGGAAAGACTTAACAAAAAGACAAGTAATATGAACACTGATGTTTCTGCAGTAACTTAAGCCAGTAAAAATTTACATAACTTAAAAAAAATAATCACCTACCTATCTTTTGTACTGTTATATCGAAAGACGGTGATACAAACATGTGTAATTAAAAACACTCATCAATTTTTACAACTCTTTTTGAAGTTTCCATCGTCTATGATAATTTATTCAGTACCAATGCCAGTAGGTACGAACTAAAATATAATTTCCTCGAAACTTAAAAACTAATGCACTTAAGAAATGCCAGTTATCCTTTCTCCTGAACGTCGGCATTGCAACTGACATTGCAAACAAAACCTATACAATTTAAAACAAAACTATACAAAAAAAGGTGCAAAAGAAAAACTCGAGCGCAATTGTTAAGAAAAATAAAAATGTACGCTCAGTACGTCCCCGTGTGCGCTTTGATGATGCCGGGGCGTTCTGATTGGCGTATGAGAAGTGGGAGGCGTGGTGTGTTTGAGCCCCTCCCACCTCCGTTAAGGGTCTTAGATTGTGTGGCTCCAAACGTCATCGGGCGCTTGCCGGCAGCGCCACGCGTGCTCACCCAACATAGCCATAACCTTTAAACACGTGCTCTCACTAACAAAAATAAAAAAAATACCGTGAAAATACCCGTGCAGTGACAATGTGGTAAATTTTAATGTGACTCAAGCCCAAACTGTGTTATGGGCTAAAAATATGAAATAAACAACTGATGTTATGAAAAGTGTGGAAACTAATGTTTTGTGTTTAGTGTTGTGGAATCGATCGGCTGAAAAGTGACCTCTGGCGGTTGAAATTGGCCGAGTTACATAAAACAGTAACAATACAGCTATTTTGTGGAGTGCTATGTTCAGTTGATCGCCGATTTTTTTTAGTTTGAGCCTAATTATCTTCCAATAAGAATCCTTTCTGTTGAAGCTCAATTTATTCTTCCAAAATTTCTTATTCTGCTTCTAGAACTAATTCGGTCATATTTTTGGAATTCCTTTTTATTCTTTCTTTATAAAAATCCTTGACAGCCGTTTTAGGCTTTATTCGTGCAATATTTAAACAAAGATATCTTAGTGTAAAACGAGTGTAAATAAAAGCTCAGTCTAGATCGAATTTAGGATCCGTTTTAAGTGTAAATAATAGGCTCATTTTTAGTGATAAATTAGATCAATTTAGTACCGAAGAAGATCAGAATATTGGTGGGTTCGAAGTTCTAGATAATTTGAAGGCCACATATTACGAAGATCAAAGAGATATTGAAGATCTCAAACATTGAATAATAGTTACAGACAAAGGAACAATTATAATTTACGTTCGACCTTTACAAGCGGATGAATTAATTGCTATCAAACTGTTAATTTTGCAAGGAACATCTAATTCGAGGTCTTTGTTCACGAGTTTCCAATACAATCAAGATTTTAAGTGCCGACAATTAAATTTGGAGTAAACTTATTACAGAAGAACATATCAATTTTAATCGATGCAAAATTAAAGAATTTAGCACAATTATTAACAATTTACATATCACTGGAATAGAAAACGTTTAAGATTTTATAACTAAGAGCTTCTTTATCGTTGACTGAAACTGACCTTGGTGTGCAAAAAAATTGTGAAATCAATCGAAAACCATCAAGTGCGTCTTCGCGAGCAAAACCACATCCAAATGCTGTTGCGTTAACTTTATCTTCGCCGCTATTGACAATATTATCTTCCACATCAACCCAGTGAGCTGCACCACGCAGCTCACCAAAACAACCAGCCAAATTGTTGAAAGAGTGTTCGCCGCCACCAAAACCAGATGCATCATTGACCATATGTCGTTACCCCGCCGATCACATTAACCTGGGGGTGCACATCTCTGGGGTGGAGCTGCAATCCGTCAAGATAGCCACTGAATCGAAGCTGCAGCTGTGCGGGGGCTGGAGTGGGCAGGCTAGCTACGCGCTGGATGGATGCGTGGACGCTGGCCTGCTCAGACCACCGCCGCAGCCGCACTCCAGTCAACTTGGTACTGTTTATGCCACGAAAAGGAGAAGGAGGAATGGAAAAAGGTAGGTCTTAAGATAAGCTGTTTCATTGATGATGTGCTTCTATAACTGTTTGTGATTTTGGTAAATGGCGTCGGCGACGGCTTTTCACCAGTTCGCAATAGAAATGCTTGTGGCTTGCGGGCCGCAAATAAACGCATAGAAGGTATCTACATTTTAGGTAGTAGTTATACTGCAAAACTGGTACGTCAATAGATATCATGTCTTTTAATCAAACTTCATTGTGACAGTCAAAATTGTTTTTTTGGTTTATATCGATGATATTGTGTTTTTTTTTTTTGGAAAGTGCAAGAAGAGAAAGGGTGCGCTGTAACTATTAAATGCAGAATTTTTCATGTTGTGTTTAAACTTCGCACAAGATAGTCGTAATTTTTTTCTAATATTTCATTTTATTTCTCTCTAATGGGACATTATAAATTGGAGTCTCGTTAAGGTTTTCTTTAAGTCTATACTTTTTTTTGAGAGTGAATAATTTGTTCATATCAATTTCAACGTCGTGTAAATTGTAACTGTTGTAAAATAGGCTTTTAGTTCTTGAATAAAGATATGTTGTTTAGAATGTATAATTGGGTTTGAATAATTAAATTCTAACTAATTGAGTTATGGGCGATATCATAGTGGCTACAATTTTAAGTGACAAGACAGGAATCTCAGAATGTTATAATATTTTAGCCACTTATAAATACGCGGTAGTTTACTGTGACTAAGTTAGTCGTAATAACTATACTTTTTAGCTGTAGGTAGGGTACCTTTTTATAACAGAGATAGTTTTTTAGGAAATAAGAAATTGTTAGTAGGTATTTTACCTTCATACTGAAAATATTATTTCAGTAGCTATTTAGGTTTTTATTGAAACTTTGATACTGAATTTTAAATCTTTTTAAGGAATTGTAGGATCCTGATTTTATACAAAAATATACGATCTTTTAATATTACATAACCTGTATTTAAATACATTATAATTAAGAAAACGAGTAATTTTTAACCAAAAGGTGTGATTGACGATAAAAAAGGTGTTTATCAATCAATAAAAGACAATTACTAAGTGAAAACGTTAACACTTGTCTAACTAAAGTGCCGGATGTGTGATATATAACAAAAAAAAACTCAACAATCGTAACAAATCAATTTAAAACAATTGATAATTTTGGAAACATTAAAATTCTCAACGCGTTTCGCCTAAGCCTCTTGGATTTTTTACAAATTTGAACTTTGTTTTCCTAGGAATAGGGTCAAAATTTGAATTTTATGATGTCCTGTTGAAGTTTGATGGCTACGCTCAACCTACCACAGAATTTCAATAGCTAAAAGCGCCTAGCCGCCTAGCACAGGGTATGAAAAATATTATTATAAAAGCCGGTTAATGAGAATTATTCTATCAATAACCTGTCTTACTTCTGTGCTCTGTATTTTTTTTTAATAACCTTCCGCGGTTGTTTTATTTTATAACCAGATTCGTGATTTTTGTAACCTGGGTTTATTATATTTAAAAATCAGATAGATTCATTCAACTTGTCTTTAACCCGTCTCTTTCAAAAATATAACCACTTGAATTTTTGAAATTCTTTCTTACATGACATAGTACCACTTTTATTGCACTTGGCCAATTTTCGTGTGATAGCAAAAGACGTAAAATGGTGTTTCACAGTTCAAAATCCCAACAGAAATTTTAGAACCTTTTGTTTACTAATAATTGACGAATCGAATTTTATTTCTAGCCTTATAAATTAAAATTATGATGTTGTCATTCCAGAATTATCTCATTTATTTATAAATGTATGTAACAATAAAAGTGCTCAGGTAATTTATAAAAAATGGCCTTAATATTAATTAATACTTATTTCAAATGATAAATTCAAAGTTGAAGTTCCCAAATCCCTACCTGACCTTCTCGGGCACCTATACCTACTCGACACATAATATTTGCCTTTTCATAGGTGTTATGCTCAACTATAAATCAATTTACATTACCAAATACAGTATTTTTAGGACGCATGTTGCAATTCTAACTTTGTGTAACCTCACCTACCTACCTATTTTTAAATACCGACCAAAGTACTATAACTACTTCATAAATTATTTCAAATGGGTGATGCAACTTCAACATTATCATTGAACTCATTGCACCACCCGTTACAATTTTAAAACACCGTTACTTTAGCTCAATAACCTGAAACATTTAACTTTTTTTTCTTATCATTTTCTGCCAATAAAAATTAATATTCAATCACTTCTAGCAGATTTCGACATCTACAAAACCAAGAGCGTTTCGAATGATCCGTTCAGAAATCAGTGCTGGCCTATTAGGTTGATTCGATTATTAATTTATGAGGTGAATAATAGCCGTAAATCGATACAGTTGAATCGATTCTACTCGGTATGACCGTGGCGATGGAATCGGCTAACGGATTTCGAATGTGTTCAATTTCGAATTTCGTGAATTTTCGTCGTGTAGTGCGGTTATTGGGGGGAAATTGGTTGAAAGAAATATGAAATATGCAAAGTTGGAAATATTTTGCAAGTGTTTGCGGATACGTACTCTAAGTATATTGCATTTTCTGAAATAGTTTTCATAGCACGATGTTAAAGATCTATTTTAACTATAACTAAAAATATTCATTTTAGAAGAGGAAAACAAAGGTGAGTATTCTGAAAATTGTTCGCGTTGTAGTGTTCTTTCTTCATATTCAGCCAATTATGTTCCCACAGCTGGGACACGGTCTCTTCTCTTACGAGAGGGAGTGGGCTGTAATCTGCCCTTTGAACCCAGTGCCGTGCATAATGTCATCGCGTTTGGGGTTCTGGGATATGCCGTTCTTTATTCTATTTTCCTTTTACCGTTTATGAGAAGTGGTGATGAAATAAGGCAAGTTAAGCTATTGTGTGGGTTCGAACCCACAGCCTACCTTTACTCGTAAGACGAGACCTTAACCACTGGGCCACCAGTTCCATTGTAATACCTTACTTTTTGACCGAGTTTTTCGACCCATGGACGGACTGTCAAAAGCTTAATATTTTTTTAAATAAACTTTTTTCATTACTTTTTACATTATTTAAAATCCACAAGTAGATCTAATTTTGAAATAAAAATATGTACAAGTATCAAAGGAAAATAATTACACGGCTTCAAAAAATTCGTCCACATCGTTTTTAATAGGAAAAGTGCCTAGAAGGCTGGCAGTATTGCCACGTTGGATGGCAATGCTGATTCTTTGGCCAAAAAAAAAACGCAAAAACCTCAAACGGCGCACATACAATAACTTAACTGGTAGTTATGTGTTTGAGCTGTTTGGGGTTGAAACTCTAGGGCCATGGGGTCCGAGTGGCAGCTAGTATTTCGGGATATCGCCAAGCGATTGGTCGACTCTTCAAAGCTATGATAAACAAATATACTTACTCCTTATAACACAATATCATGCTAGTAGTAAGTCTGTGGCCAACAATGGTTTTCATGAATTCATGAACAAGAAAACGAGTGTTTCACACAAACTTGGGTACTTAAGGGGTTGCTGACGTCATCCCTCCCCCACCTTCAGTTTCAGGGCGTTTTAAATACACATGACACGCCTTCAACTGCTTAAGGTTACTGGGTGATAATGACCTTATAAAGTGGTTAATATTTTGTGGAATTTAGCAAGAAATAACTTATTTTTCGTACTCGTAGTGGAATATTCATACCTTTATGATGTCGCAGTGCACTTTATTACCCGACTGCGGCAAAGCCCAAAAGGAGAGTTATTATAAAAATGCCTTTACTACTAAAAGTCAATTTGTTCTAGAAATATAAGTTGAATAATCCTGCTGCCTAGTGAAATGAATATAGGAATCATGTTTTTTTAAGTAATATTAGAATCAACTTATGGCCTCTTTGTAACATTTTTAATATGTATAATACTGAAAACTAATTCTAAAAAGTGGAGGAAAATCCTTGTATTTAATTTATTATTATTCTTGCACGGCGCAGCGAGCAAGGTGCTGCGCCGACGCGATGCGACTATGTGCGCTAAGTACAGCAGAACTTTAAAATATAATCTGAAAGAGGTTTCAGACAACACTGTAATTTTTTAGGCATCAAGTGTATCATCATCACCATCTGCCTAACTAAGTCAGCATCCAGTTTTACCGGATATACCAGCTTGCAGCTTCCAGCTTGCAGCGTTGCATGCAGCAACTGCCTATCTGACATCCACAAACTAGTTATTGGATGCCACGGTACTCCTTATCCGTATCCATACAAAAATTGTAGTAAACGAAACTCTTATGGTATGACTAAATAGCGCAGCAAACCTCATCAACTACAACCCAATATTACTGTCATCCATACATCCATTCCTGCTCAAAGAGGCAGAAAAATTCACACTACCCTCCGCTTTTAAAACACCATTCGTGACGTAACCGTGACGTAATGATGACGTAATTATTCTTCACTCAAACTATACTTTATTAGACAACTATTATGTTTGAAAACCATGGATCCATGGTGTGTAATTTATTCAAGTACTAGCAACGAAGGGGATTAGTATGCAGGCAGCGTACTTGGGTGCACTCCTCATGTGACTATTAATACTGAAGTTCGGCGTTAACCCCGTTCCCAACTTGCTGTCAATATAAGTTTTTTAAACTGACATAGACATTAACACTATCATTAGCATTTAAAACGGCATATTTAGCATTCTTATTTTTTTATGATATGGCTAGAAAGGAGGTATCTGATGAGATGCCAAGTAATAAAGAAGTATGGAAGGAGACATGCTGTGCTGACCCCAAATAAATTGTGATAAGGGCAAGAGAATGATGATGTTTTATTTTGAGTTTTAAAAATGTTTGCACTGTTGAAAGTTGCAGTTTTTTATCCGTGATCATGGCGTTTTTAAAAATAAATATGGTAAATATCACATGTTAAGTGCTAATGTTACAGCCAATATTTAATCCATAGTATTCTTGTATGATATAACCAAATCATTAGTATTTTTCGTCTCAGTGTGTTAGGTTTTTGTATTTTTTTTAAACGGATCGGAACGGATTGTAGGTACGCTAATGTGATAATTGCTTGCAAAGGCAAAGATTCATGCCTGCATACCAAACTATTTTACTGACTGTACCTTCAAACAGTATTTTTAATAGTTAGTACTTTTTGAAATTGAGTGGTATAAGTTGGTAAGATGTTGTTATAATTAAAGTTGACTTTTTAATCAAAATATGTAATTATTCTGCCACGGTGAGTTAAAGAACCATATTATGGAGCTCTTTCCCGCAACAATTGTCTGAAAGAGTGGCGACAGTAGATAATTACAAGTTTACCTAAGTTGTCAAGTTGGGTCGCGGGACTCATAGAATTACCGTGACCCTGGAACATAAAGGGCTATTGAAGGACACCGTGGATTTTAGTCAGTACAAGTCTGACAGTCCCTCCCGCTCTGCCCTGGGTGGGAGGACTCATTTGATGATTTTACCAAGTTAAAAAAAAAAAAAAAAAAGTTGTCAAGTGGACAATATAAGGTTTTTTTGCCAATAGAGTTTTCTATATAAATTGTCGGTATAAACATCCTTGCTTATCTACGTATACGACATGATAGCAATGTTAGACGGATCATGAAATCCAATTAAAATCTTTTAATAATTCAGTGCTAAAAAGAACCGTCGGCATGGTTAAAGAAACGCCATGATCAGAAGTAAGCGGTGATAAAAAAAAAACAATAATTCAAAACAGTTTTTGGATTTTGTCAGCTGTACTGCTTGGTCTTACATTACAATTTACTAGCACTTCGCCCGCGACTTCGTCCGCATAAACTGTGATAGCTCGGCTAATATGCATGATATAAATATAATTTATAGCCTATAGTACCCACGAATAATGTAGCTTTCTGCCAGTGAAAGAGTTTTTAGAACTGGATCATTAGTTCCGGAGATTACCCCCTACATACAAACTTACAAATAAATTTTATCTCTAAAATATTAGTATAGATTTAGGTATCTACAGAGTGTAATCTGGTCCTTCATGAAGCCGTCAACCAAGCATTCTGTACATCAAACTAAGTAACCCTAAGCAAAAATTATTGCTGGGAAACCATCTTTTTTTTTTGGGGTGAAAAATCACGTATAACGGCAAAACTCAATTTAAAGCACTCAAAACATTGTACTGGTGGATGCATTGAATAGTAAACGGGTCATGAAGGCATTTAAAATAATGCTATAACCTTAAAAAATATTTTAAAAAAACTTGTGAAAAAGTTGGAACTTTGACCTCCAATATCTCCGTAACTAGAAGGTTCCCAGGTATGTTTCAGAACAAAAAAGTGATCGCAATGACGGGGAGAACAAGTAAGTGCCTTTCGGCTTCGTTAAGGGTCTATTTACACCCTTTATAGCAAAACTCGATTTTATAAGTACTAGTCGGCCTAGGATCAAAATATTCTTGTTATAATTATCGCTTTAAAAAGACGTTTCCCAAGAATTACCACAACCGACGATGCTTGCTATTTGATATGGAATCATAGAAATTCAATCATTTCTGTTAGTTATACTAGCACAAAACACAACACCAATTTATCAGTAAGACAATCATTAACCAACTAACTATAAAAAGATTTTTCTTTTACGAAACCAACAAAAGAAAAAGATAGTAAAATTATCAGGAAATTCCAGCATCTTTTTGCGAAGACACCCACATTGGTATCTTTTGAATAAAACATTACATTTCTAGTGTACGCTTAATCAGTTTTTACCAAGTTTTGTTTAATAATTATGAGTGATGAACAAAAACTTGCAGTACCATTGACAGGTGGCTCAACTAAAAATTGATCAGAATTCAACGTTACGCTTTTTATTTTAAGAGGGTCGGCAGTAAAGGTGGAAGCATATAATTGTAATTTTTTAAACACATTGTGGACTTTAAATGAAACTGAAGGACTTTTTGGTGATACTAAATGATTTATAAAAGAAAAGTGCGCATGCACAACCACTATTTAAGTCAGAATAAATAGCTCTCTCTCTATTAGAAGTCGAGTCATGGTAATTATTATTAGGTTTCTCGTTTTTAATTTTGGTATTTTGTTAAAATATGTATTAGTTTATTTTATTTGTATAAATGTATTAGTATCATTCTAAGTGCCTATATAAGTTTTCGAAAGCAAGAAGTAATTTTTTATGTATTTATTTTGTACCCTATCTTTGTATCCTATCTTATTTAACCCAAAGGTTGACTGGTAGAGAATGCCTTGTGGCATTAAGTCCGCCAATGTACCACTATTGTACATGAAGTTTAAATAAATAAATAAATTTATCTTCTAATATTTTTGAGTCAAGTTCAGGAAATCTTAGCTATGTATCTATTGAAAGCATATGCGAATAATTTATTGAGTCTTTCTTCTTTATATTCAAAACAGGTCAACATCTCTGTTTAGTTCTAGATGCGACTTTTTTAGGATTGATTTTCAATATAATCAGATGCATTATTATTAATACTAGTAACGGGATATTTACCATGTTTACTGTTTTCTATGAGTTCCCGATATTTCGGCGCTGTTGCAAGCACCATGATCACGGATAAACGAGAGAACGAACGGAGTATTAATAATAATGTTAGTGACCATGATAGTTTAAAATCTTACAATCAGATGCAGTTGAATACCAGTATTTTACGAGAAACCGGATCAACTGCCTATCTTACTATTTCAATACCGATGGACACATTAATAATGGAAAATTAATGACACTGAACACGAGGTACTGGGTTCGATTACCAGGTTGGGCAAAGTGTTATTGGGATTTTCCATTAGGAATTTCTCAGTAGCAGCCACGGAAGTCTGGATTTGTGCCCGATGGATGGTAATAGGCTCAACTTATATTGTCACTTACGGAATATCTTCCATGTTTGTTTGTTCCGTGGTTGTTGTTCAATCACGGAAGACATCCCGTAGGTAAGAGATGTCGCATACAAAATTTCAATACCTACTCGATCCAAATGTATGGAACAGCTGATATTTTTTCGCATTTGCGATATTGGACCCATGGAGGAAGTTGTTCAGTTTAATGGTCGCCAGCATATTCTTCATATGACTATACCCTTTCTGTTACACGTTGTATATACAACGACGACAATTATAGGACACTTTATTTGAATTTAAAATTAACTTCAAAAACTCATTCGCCTTTCACCCCCCGTCCACATACAGGACACATAGATCTTTACTCCATAAAAAAACCAGCTAAACATACCATAAAATCGTAAATTCGAATAAAACCGTCGAAATTGTAAATAAAAACGGCGAAATAAACAAAATTGCGCGGGCGCAGTGTACGGAACCACCTGCGCGCGCAGATGGCGGGCTGTCAGTCTGTTAAATAATAAGTTTGCCATTTGAACCCAGGCGATTTCTTAGGGTCTGAACCTCAAATGGTTGATTATTTATTTTATTTGACGACATTTTTACTATCCTTTACGTTTTATCTGCGGATAGCTCGTGGCTAAATAATAACAGTCGCTCGGATCGATCTTTAGTTTAAGCCGTGCTTGCCTAGGTTGGTCTGTGGATGTGTGACCACCCACTACATACCGAGTTTCCTCCGTGCCTCGGAAAGCACGTTAAGCCGTTGTTCCCGGCTGTCATTTGTAGATCTTTGACAGTCGTTACAAGTAGTTAGTGGCCTGAAAAGTCTGACAACCAGTCTTACCAAGGGGTATCGTATTGCCAGCTGGGTTGTGGAGGTCAGATAGGCACGCGCTCCATGTAAAATACTGGTATTCAGCTGTATCCGGTTAGACTGGAAGCCGACCCCAACATTGTTGGGATAAGGCTAGGCAGATGATAACGTTTTATCTGCGAAGCCATAAATGAAAAAAAAACCTAGACAGAATGACACACTAAGTCAAAAATATGAATAATAATATAATAACACTTTGGCCAACCTGGGTCTCGAACCCATTACTCCATGTTTACCAACCAGCCAGCAAATTCACATGCTACCAATACACTGAAGTTGATCCCCCTTTAAAGTCGAGTACGAAACGTTTTGATGCTTTTGCAAGTTACCTAAGTCCTAAGCTTAAGTTTTAAAAATCTCATTGACGGTCATAAACTTAAGAATTTTGATTGCTATATTATAAGGTCTATCTTTTCATACACAAAATATTTTAAGAGTAACTTCCATAAGTCGTAAAGACACCATAGTAACGAAAAAAAAATTTATCTAAGTGTTTTTGTTTTTACGAAATTATTATAATTCTTAAATTTCTTGTGACATTTTGCATAAAACCTTTACTTACCTATTCTATCAACGACAATAGGTTAATACGACGTAGTAAACTAGCGTAATGAATGTTGAAAAATAAGGAGCCAGTATTTATTTTGTGGGTCAAGTAATTTTAAATTATAATACTTTTAAAAAAATATACTTAGAATTTTTTTTTTCCCCTTGATAATGGCTTCTTTATAACTGTTAGATGATACTCTTCAAATATTTCGTGTATGAATAGTTAAACCTTATATAAGAAAAGAGGTAGACCAATGAAAAGAAGGATGGACTGTGAGAAAGATGATAATATAATGGAAGTAAAAGTACTCCCTTAACGAAGCCGAAAGGCGCTTGTTCTCTCCGTCATTGCGATTTTTTTTTTGTTCTAGACCATACCTGAGAACCTTCTAGTTACGGAGATATTGGCGGTCAAAGTTCCAACGTTTTCACAAGTTTTTTTCAAACACAAGTTTTTAATATAATAACTTTACTGTAAATACCTCCACGACCCCGTGCTATTCAATGCACCCGTCAGTACAATGTTTGAGTGCGTCCGACCGTAAAACGTGATTTTTCACCCAAAAAAAAAATCGTTGATGTATAGCAATAATTTTTCTGTAGAGTTACTTAGTTTGAAATACATAATACTTGGTTGAAAGATTCGTGAAGGGTCCTTTTATACCATGTATAGGAAGGAAATTAGCTTGGGTAAAGCACCGATCACAATTAAATTGGGATAGTGCCAGAAGGCTGCTGATCTCTGTAATATTTATGTCGTAACACTTTTATTCAATAATTATGGTAGAGGAAGAACTGTATTAAAACATAATAATGGACTTATATGGGAAGACCTGTGCCATTTGAACAAAAATGTATAATGTGTTGCGTGAGGTCCATTTCAATTTCCCCCACGTGTGGTGGCACTATTAAATGTAGGAAAGACTTATATAACAACTAGCTTTTGCCCGCGGCTTCGCTCGTGTGAATTTAGAATTTTACAATCAATTCGCGTTGTAGGTACTCTACTTGTAGTAATATAATTAAATCATGATTCGAAAGACACGTGGCTCCATCTATTATATTATCATTAGAACGATATTGTTGTTTTTCTCGGGTACAGTATTTCTTTTCGGGATTAAAGGTTCCCTATGTCCGTTTCTGTACACCTGACAACGAATATGCAAAATTTCAGGATGATCGGTTCAATGGTTTTGGCGTGAAAAAGTAACAAACAAACAAACTTACTTTCGCATTCATAATATTAAATAAGGGTAGTAAATAAGTAAGGATAAGGATGAGTAGGTACCTACGTACTGATGACAGTAAAGAACCCATTGCCGGGTATTAGGAATTCAGAGTTTTGATAAACATAATCAGCGTATAACGTTCTCACCGCTGTGACACAGGCATTCTCTCTATTAAAGGGAGTAGGCTATATTCCACCACATGAGCCCAGTAATTAGAAATGAGTGTCAGTCTGTTGCCTGATCCTTAGCTCCAATCATTTTGAAATTAATGTTGATTGATTCATGTCATTGTCAGCTCATAGTGGGGCTGACTGCAAAGAGGCATGAGCATCAAACGATAAAGTGCCCACAACTGAGCTACAGGTCTCTTCATTGTGAGAGGCTCACTCAGGGTGCTCACTGGGGTTCATCCTAATGTTCGTTTGTGAAGACTATTTAGTTATAGTGAAAATTTCATAACATGACCGCCTGTAATCCCCGAAGGGATAAGCAGAGGTGTACCGTGAATCTAATAAGAGCACATTTCGCCAGTTATGTTTAAGTCCAATGTAACAGGGGGCGAGCCTATTGCCATCAACCGGGCATAAATCCAGACATAATGGAAAAACCCAATAACACTGCCCGACCTGGGAATCGAACCCAGGACCTCATGCCCAGCAGTCGCTTGCGACAACAGAACCATCGATGCAGTGAAAATTAGCTTCGGCAAAACCGTGTTTCTTCCAAGTTCATCAAGACCAATTATTCCTTGTTACCCAATCGTACAATCACAGCGTATGAAGGAGCGTTTACACTCAAACAATGGCGGCCTGCCCACCCATAACAAAAACAATCGCAAAGAATCGCGATTCTCATAAAAGATCGCGCTTAAATGCGCACTAACCCTTGATTATCGTACGATATCGACCGAGATCGCTTCAGGCGAAATGCGCCTATAATTTCGCGGACGCGGCAACGTGTCGCGTGCCTTTATCGATTGTTTTATTTATCGATAATGTGTTAACGGTGATGTGTGGTTGATCTTTAATTGATTGGGATGATGGTGGCGACGGTTTTTGAGTCGGTGTTGGTGTGATCTATAACCGCAAGATATGAATAATTGTGTACTAGTATAAGATAGGAGGAGAAGGTCGTGGCTAAATAATAACAGCCGTTTGGGTCGACCTTCAGGTTAAGCCGCGCTTGTCTAGGTTGGTCCGTGGATGGGTAACCACCCATTACAAACCGAGTTGCCTCCGTGCCTCGGAAAGCACGTTAAGCCGTTGGTCCTGGCTGTCAATTATAGATCTGAGAGATGACCGAAACTCAGACAACCAGTCTTATGAAAGGCTATCGTATTACCCAGTACTAACTGGGTGGTAGAGGTCAGATAGGCGGTCGCTCCATGTAAAATACTGGTATTCAGCTGCATCCGGTTAGACTGGAAGCCGACCCCAACATAAGACAGCATCATACATTTGAGATCCTCTCAGACAATGGCCCACCTTCCGTCTTGCGTCGCATGTCCTGACACATGCGTACTTGATGATCTTATGAGTGCAGCGGTGAGCAGATTACGCGAAGCTGAATATTGGGCCAAGCATATTTGAACTTTTTGTGGTCGATACGCTAAGCACGGTAATTATAATATTTGCTAAATACTACCGGTTCTGTATCTTCTTTATTTTTACATAGATATAAAACAAAGTCGCTCCCGCTGTCTGTACGCTTAAATCTTTTAAATTACGCAAAGGATTTTAATGAAATTTTCAGCAATATATAGAGTGATTCAAGAGGAAGGTTTATAATTATGTATATTCTACAGTCAAAACTGTTAATCGGTCAACACCAGTTTTGACTGGTGTCAGTCAAAATCCTTATTATGTTAAAATGCGGTTTCCCCATTTAAAATATGTTGTTTCAGAACGTTGTAATTACCTAGTCCTAGACTCACTACAACATAATGTTCGGGGTCGCGGGACTCATAGAATTACCGTGACCCTGGAACATAAAGGGCTATTGAAGGACACCGTGGATTTTAGTCAGCACAAGTCTGACAGTCCCTCCCGCTCTGCCCTGGGTGGGAGGACTCATTTGATGATTTTACCAGGCTAAAAAAAAAAAAAGGGTCACAAAAAAAAACCAAATAAGTTTCTAAGTAAATGTTAGTTATTGTTAAAATAGTTTTCACCGGTCAAAAGTAGTTTTGACTGATTAACAGTTTTGACTGTGAAAGGGTAAATAAAGGGTGTAAATAGACCCTTAACATAACCGAAAGGCACTTGTTCTCCCCGTCTTTGCGATCATTTTTTTGTTCTAGACCATACCTGGGAAACTTCTAGTTACGGAGATATTGCGGGTCAAAGTTCCAACTTTTTCACAAGTTTTTATTTTAAAACATGTTTTTAATGTAAGACTTTTACTTCACACACCTCCACGACCCCCGTACTATTCAATCCTTCCATCAGTACAAGGCTTTGATTGCTTTCCATCGAGTCCTACCGTAAAACATGATTTTTCACACCAAAAAAAAAAGTCGATTCCCAGCAATAATTTTTGCGTAAAGTTACTTAGTTTGATGTACAGAATGCTTGGTTGACGGCTATGTGAAGTCTGTTTACACCCTGTATACCTACATTGCACCCGTGCGAAGCCGGGGGCGGATCGCTAGTAAATTATAAGCAGATGATAATAATAACCGTGCAAAATTGTATTTAATAGACCATGAATAATATTCTTGAAAGAAACACAATTTTTCAATTAAGAAATATGATTTATCCAATACCTATGCATTTTTGATCACAGAAACATATAAAACTACTAGACCGACAGCGATAATGTTTGTGCCTACGTATAGTCATTTCCGTTACGAGACAGTAACACTAGAATTTTTAATGGTTTTCTTCATAGATAGCTGTTGGATGGGTGGGTGGTCAACACAGTTAAAACATACTTAAAATTGTAACCTTTTCCTTTATGGCAAGAAAAATGGAAAGCATATAAACAAATACACACACATATATATTACACACACACACACACATACTCCCATACACACATACACATATATTATTGCAATTTTACTAGCTCATCAGCTATGTAGTACAAAGCTAACTGATGTAGCTTCTCCTAATGTTATAAGAAAGACAATCAAGGATAGATAACTAACTCCAGAAGGACGAGCCACAATGCCTTTCGGTCTCTTCTCCGAACTGTGCCTAAGTTTTCGTTAATAACTACGTTAGTATTTATTTTATATGTGTTTATAAGTTCCAATTTCAATTTTCCTGTTTTGTCTTTTCTACACACTGTGTCTACATCTCTAATTCTACTTTCCTCTCGCAAGTCTGCTGGAAGAGATTTCCCATGAAATAAGCAGTACCTTTGTGCTCTTCTATCTTAATGTAATGTCTTGTTAAGTATTTTGTGTGTACATAAAATAAATAAATAATAATTTTAAACATCATTCTCCGGCTCTTATCCCAATTCATTTGGGGTCGGCGCAGCATGTATTTTTCCATACTTCACTATTACTCGTCGACTCATCAAACACCTCCTTTCTAGCCATATCATCCTTCACACAGTCCATCCATCGTTTCTTTGGTCTTCCTCCCATCCACACTCATACTCAAAACTACGTCAATATTAAATCGCCTGAATTAATTACCAACTTCTGCACTTACTATTCTGCCATCGTTATCAATCCACCTTCATAGTGTGGCGATTTTGAGTACTTGCAAATAATCCATTTATGTAGCGACTAGTAGTACCTACTTAGTCCATTTTTAGTAGTAATGGCTATGAAGGGCTCATATGGCTACTCTGTGCCAATATGTTTGTAATTCAAAGAATACATTACTTTACTGGAGAATTGGGTTTTAAACATGATTATTTCTTTATTATTAATACTCGAAATATATGTATATTTACCATGTTTACTGTTTTTTATGAGTTGCCGATATCCGAAATATCGGCAACTCATAAAAAACAGTAAACATAGCTGTTGCAAGCACCATGATCACGGATAAACTGAAGTTATTGCGGGTGGGTGTTTGTGAGTAAAAATGGAACAACAGAACATGGAGTGAACAGTAAACATGGTAAGTGAACAGTAAATATCCCGTTTCGAGTATTAATAATAAAGTTAGTGACCGTGATAGTTTAAAATCTTATGATTATTTCTTTACTATAGTGATTATGGGTTCCAGCAACCCTCTTCGGTTTTTTTTTATTAGCCTGTACTGTCCCACTACTGGGCCAAGGCCCCCAAAATTCCTTCCAAGTGCTCTTTTCCCGTGCCTCCTCGAACCATTCTTCGCGGTACGCGTCCAGATCGTCTCGCCACCTCTTTCTGGGCCGGCCTCGATGTCGCCGTCCGTCTTCCGGCAACCATCGTGTGGAGACTTTTGCTCAGCGGTCATCGTGCATGCGGCTGACGTGACCCGCCCAATCGCATTTTAGCCTAGCAGCCTTCTTGCCAACGTCGCTTATAATATCATATTAATTTAAACCCCGTTATGATATTGCAAACTCTACTCACCTGACAAAAAACATAAAAATATAAACATGCAACCGCATAATCATCCTGCCGATTATCAGACATAGTAATTAAACATGGTCCGTTTACATTTTTAACGTATCGCGCCAGTATTAAAGATTTTTAAATGTCCGGTAACGAGCTTGGTTAATTTCAAGCAGATGCGCTTTGGTGGCGCGTTTGAACGGGACAGTGGGGTTGGCAAGTGGTGAGTAGGGGTGCGAGTTATGTTATGGTTAATAGGTTGAGAAAATTGATTCTATACTTGTTATTGAACAAGCACAAAGACAATTTTATTAAATAAATATACAATGTGTTTGGCTACCGGTTACCCATATTTTAAGGGCATGTTATATTCTCATTTCTATCGACAAACACACGTTTATAAATACTCCTAACCCCACACCTCGCGAATGGCAGCCATTTTGTTTTATAATCGCCTGATCTAGGGTATGTTCAATGAAATGCTAATATCTTTGAATCTAAGAGACCTAGACATGTGCAAATGATCTTATTGCAAGGGTAAACGCCGAGGCTTTATCAAATTATTAAATATTTTTTTCTGAAAAATAAGCGACAAGAGCCTAAAAAAATAAGAAATTACGAAATTATACTTATGTTTATTGCAAATACAAATACATCACAGTACTTATACTACCTCCAAAACTTGCCCATCTAAACGAAGCATCGTTTTTGCTATAAGCGCGTGCGCACGTGACCGCCATGTCGATTGTCCTAATTAGATCAAAGGTGACCGACGTAAACCAGTTATGATAAGAACTTTAATTTCACACCACTAACAGTTGCAAGAGCCTAAAATAGTAAGTTTAATTTTAACTGAATAATATAATATATTATTTCCCCAGTCTTACCAAGGGGTTCCGTATTACCCAGTACTAACTGGGTTGTGGAGGCAGTCGCTCCTTATACAATACTGGTACTCATCAGCATCCGGTTAGATTGGAAGCCGACCCCAATAAAGTTGGGAAAAGGCTAGGCAGATAACATCATGATGATGATGTACTAGTTTAAGCTAAACCGACCCCAGATGAATAATATTAATTCTTACATGTCGGGTTCAAGCTAAAATTTTTTCGCTCAAAGTTAAATAGGTATGCTAGTCACTAGCGCTAGTGGGGAACACTTGAACGAGCAGCACATCAAAGCTCTCAACAGCCACTCGACTTACATAATTTATCTCTTTTATTTTTCTGCTTATTTAAATTATTTGTAATTCCAATTCTATTGATTAATAATTTAATTTTAATGTACTTAGTGATGACCCATAATTTTATAAACCATATTTGTACGCCGGAAACGGCAGAATATTATGATCCTAATACATTATGAACCTAACAGCTTTGTACAATATTCTGACAAATAAATACATTCATTCATTCATTCATTCACGAAAGCCACCAATGTCGTCCTGGCCAAAATCGGCTAGATAGCGTAATCATCATCATTACTACGGATTCCAACGATCCAGATATTCCAGACCACAAACACTTGGCTAATTAAGCAACAAACTATGAATAAGACAGTACACCTCTCTCTACAAATACCATTTCAGATGAACCCTGACAATTAACTCATTGAAATCAACCTGTTTTTTCGCTACGAATATCTCACATTTGTACCCTTAAAAGGATAACTTGATCACAAACAGATGTAGCGAATGAATACTCAATAACTAGCTAATTGGGCACACGAAACTATGTCCTCATTTTCATAACTTGCTCCGCCATAGGATTAAAAAACTGGCCAAGTACGTGTCCGACGCACAGTCAGGGGTTCCGCAGACTATTTACATTTTATCATCATTTCCCTGTCCTTGTCTCTTATTAAATTAAATTAAATGTGTGTGTGTGCGTGTGATTTAGTGTGACGTGTGTGTGTGATGTGTGGGTGTGTGCGTGTGTGACGTGTGGGTGTGTGTGTATGTGTGTATGTGTGTGTATGAATTATGTGTGTGTGTGTTTGTGTGCGTGTGTTGTGTTTTTGAATGTGTTTGTCCGTGATGAAATATCGGGAACTCATAATTTTTTTTGTTCTAGACCATACCCGGGAACCTTCTAGTTACGGAGATATTGGGGGTCAAAGTTCCAACTTTTTCACAAGTTTTTTTTATATACATGTTTTTAATGTAAGATTTTTACTTTACACACATCCACGACCCCCGTACTATTCAATCCATCCATCAGCACAATGCTTTGAGTGCTTTCCATCGAGTCCTACCGTAAAACGTGATTTTTCAACCAAAAAATAAGACGATTCCCAGCAATAATTTTTGCGTAAAGTTACTTAGTTTGATGTACAGAATGCTTGGTTTACGGCTATGTGAAGGGTCTGTTTATACCCTGTATAGATTATTGATAGTCTCCTCCTAAAACAAAATATCTGTACTATATTCAGACGGACACACAGGTCGACAGGACCCAACCATTTCGTTCCGTCTTTGCCTTTTGTCTACGGGACCCTAAAACATATCAACAATGTTGTATATTAACGAGATGCATGTTAACCGTTTTGACACTTATTTTTTCTACATCGTGGCTGATATCAATTAATGGGTGTCGAATAAGGTGTCGATATGTGTCGTTGTTGCATTATTTTTATATCAATAATACGAATAAAGACGGAACAGTAGCGTTAGGAGCTCGTGGCTAAAGAATAACAGCCGCTCGGACCTCAAGTTAAGCCGTGCTTGCCTAGGTTGATCTGTGGATGGGTTATCGCCGATTACATACCGAGTCTCCTCCGTGCTTCGGAAAGCACGTTAAGCCGTTGGTCCCGGCTGTCATTTTAGATCTTTGACAGTCGTTAGGTAATCAGTGGCCCAAAAAGTCTGACAACCAGTCTTACCAAGACTCGTATTACCCAGTACTAATGGGGTTATGGAGGTCAGATAGGCAGTCGCTCCATGTAAAATACTGGTATTCAGCTGCATCCGGTTAGACTGGAAGCTGCCCCCAATAAAGTTGGGAAAAGGCTAGGCAGATGATGATGAATATGAATAAAGAATTTATAGATTATGGAATTTTGTCCCATTAAGAAGCCGTGTAAGTATCATTGTACCTTTAACTACCTTAAGGGAACCTACCTTTAGGGTACTTCCTCGTTGGTCAAATGATCGCAAGCGCGACTACTGAGCATGAGGTCCTGGTTTAGATTCCGAGGTCGGGCAAAGTGTTGTTGGGTTTTGCCATCAGGAATTTCTCAGTAGCAGCCATGGAGTCAGATTTGTGCCCGGTTGATGTCAATAGGCTCGCCCCCAATTAAATGGGACTTAAAACTTCACATATGGGTAGGTAAATCTTTGCCTAACCCTTCGGGGATTATAGGCGTGATGTTTAGGGTACACAATCATCAATTAGATAAATAATTAATAAAGCAACAATCGAAGAAAACAATTTCCATCTAATAAATTGTCGAAACTAGAAATATAAAGTGCTTAGGCTTTGTCGGTTGAAGTAAATAGTTCCAAATACTTCTTAAGGTTTTAATAATTTATGCGGATTCTATATGTAAAGGACAGCCCTCCACAAACTGATGGGGTGAATTCAGTATATCATACTAAGATGACCGGTACAAGAAATTATTTCGGGAATATTATGGGAATCCAATAAATTTGATTTGTTTTATTAACTCAAACGCAATGTATCGTTACTGCGGCAAAACGCACGTTGCGAACGGCAAGCGCGACGACGAGTTCGATGAATTCTGTAGCTAGGCAGGAAATGAACAGCTGATTTCACGCGTAGTTCGTTAGAGTATTTCAATATCCATTGTTAGATTTTTGATTTAAGCCGTATTATTTACATAAATGGAGTGCTGCGTACAGGGAATGTAATTTTAGATTGAAATAAAGGAATAAACGCTGAAAACAAATATTTAAGAAATAAAAAGTTCCAGAGAAAAATGATTCAAAATAAGGAGCTGAATGAACCCTGTCAGTTTGATGAACAGGCATACCCATATAAGTTCTTCAACTTATTTCTCAAACCGTTTTGTTAATCCCTGTTATTCCATTTTGTACTACAGAAGAATCCCGTTTTTACCAGTAAATCCTCGTAATCCACTTCATATATTTCCCCACATATCGTTGGTACATAAATGTGTAAACTGTTATTTCCTAGGCTGAAGAAAAAGCTACTCATCCGCGTTAATTATGGCGCTCATAGCGCGCCGAACCAATAGAAATATCAGCAATTCTTTGATGAAACATACGGGGTATAAATGCGTTCGTTCCTGCCGCGCTTCTTTTCTTCAGGCTTTGTACATACTGTTTTGCACAGTACAAACCCATTGTTTGTTACCAGGTTATCACAGAACAGAGTTATTTCATTAAAAATATTCACTACACTTTGTCATACATGATTCAGACTCTTGATCTCTGATCTCTTTTTCGTCTTCATCGTACCCTCACTTTTGAGGATTGCGACCATATATGACACGACTCCAAGCCATGTGGTCTCCTGCAGTGTGAATCGCATCGTGAGATCTCTCATGTAACTACTCAATCTCCTCTCTTAATATAGCAGACTCAAAGGAAAAAGCCATGATTCGCCAATGTTTGAAAACAAATCATCAATAGTCGCTTGACGCCATCTCAAACGCTACTCACGAAATTATGTGATATCATCATCGGTCGAGTAGCCCACCCGACACAAACGTCTAGCTGATGGATTGGATGTTGGTTGTGGTGATAAGGTTTTTGGCGCCGTCCTAAAGCTCGTTGGGTCGACGATATCGTCAAAGTCGCGGGAAACATCTGGATAAGCGACGCACAGAACCGGGGAGTGTGGCAGAAAAAAATGGAGGCATATACTCAGCAGTGGGTGATTTTGGGCTGATATGATGATGATGAAGGTATTTCAGTATATTCAAGTTACAAACATCGCAGAACCGCGGCGGGCCCCCTCCAACCACATGACCGTACATTCCACCAGCGGCTGTATCTAAAGGAAACATCATGCAACAATGGCGGAATGGTATCAGCTCTCATGGTTGTCACCTGTCGTAATTACAATAAAAACTGGCGAGTCTCACAGGCGATTATACTTGCTACGCGTGGCGTGAGGTTTAGGAGTTTTTTGAGAGATAAGGGTGCGGTCATGTTGCACGAGCGGAAGCGAGTTAAGGTCGGAAGTTTCTTACAAAATCTATAATAATATGTAATATTTTCTTCTTCTTTCTTCTTTACATGTCGATGAAACTCAAATTGTGTTAGAATACGTAGCCATCTGCACGGCTTTAACATTTTCTTCGACTTAATCCTGAAACGAGTAAGTAGTTGTGCAGAATGGGCAGGACAGGAGATGGAGCAAATCTTGCAGAGGGGTTCCAAACTCCACAATCAATATGCAATTGATTTTAAATATATCTCCTGTTAGCTTTTGTTCTCAATTCTAGTCGTAGTTTCAATCGCCACAATATATTCTGATTTCTCTCAATTTCTTGGAGATTTTATATGTATTGAGCGAGTATCATGAATAAAAGGATAAAAAAAAATCTTTAGTTCTACGATTATCAAGATAATCTCATCAAGAGACCCGACTAGACTTAAACATTAAATAGAAAATTATCCGCATGTGAAAATAAAAATATTGTAATTTAAACACAAGTGTATATTTACTCCAAAATCTTGATAACATAAACATGGTTTTATGCAATTGCAAACACTCATTGTTTATGTTACCTACGTTTAGAACATCAAAAAAATTGCAGCCATACAGGAAACACAAATAAAATAAAACATTCACACAGCGGTTTAATCGCGATAAACAGTCAGTTGTTGTCTTTTTATATTTCTTTATAATTCCGCTTCCGCTTACGCCCAAGTCGCAGCCTTAAATTCACCTTTCACACTAACAACAATAATCGTCGCGGCGTTAAATGTTGCCAGTATTAAGTGATCCAGCCAGTGTCATGGCGATATGGCATGAAAATTGCCAGCAATGGATGACTGGCATTCGTTATAGTTTAATCAAAATTGTTTGTGACAAACTATCGGCTATTCTTGAGTCATTACCGTCTTTGAACGTCATTTTGTATCTTTTTATGGGAAACGTTTATCTTTCGAGTTAAGGGTTCAACCCTTAACTCGAAAGATAAACGTTTCCCATTTATGAGTTTTGAAGAGGAAATTGTAACTGTAAGTGACGCGGCTGTTATGTACAAAAAAATGTATTGACTCATACATGGTTGGTAAAAAAGTTTGATGGGTTGTTCAAGCAGTTTCATAAAACATTTACTTAGAAAAGGCATAGTTAACCATAAAATAAGTAGATTTTAGGGGTCTATCCTGAAATAGAACTGATTAATCAAAATAATGTTCCATGAGTTTCTCAGGGTAACGGAAACACCCACAAGTGAAGAAAACAACAAAAGCCATTATGCTGCATATGGAAATTTGCTCTTAAACCATTTTATATACGATTTCCTTTACACTGACCATTTTCAATCAGCTACATCATCTATCTGACCTTTATCCAAATTTGATGGGGTTGGTTTCCAGTGTAAGTATTTTACATGGCTACCAATCAAACTGGGTAGTACAATACCCTAGGTAAGACTGGCCGTCAGACTTTCGGGCTTCTGGCTGCTCGTGACATTAACAAGCATTTGCTATCTTAAAGTAATATCATGCTTTCCTATCCTGCTCTCTTAGTCCAAAAACATGCAGCCGAAATGACCTTTGCGCTGCCATCGACGACGCGGTGGCAGGGACGAAGTTTTCGGCTAACAAAATAAAAAAATTGCCAGAAATACGAAGAAGAAGTAATTTCAATGACTACTTGAAACCTCCAAAAAACAAGACCATAGCAACAAAAATCACATACATAATTAATTTCAATTTAATACCCATCACTTAGACACCATGAACGAACAACATTCGCACACGACCGCGACCGGCGTAAAATCGCAGCGATTTTTAAACGCCCGTGTAACGGTCCCGCTCGCCTATTAGCTATTGATGGCTTCACGCGTAATTTTACTTAGACATTTATTACTGAAGACAATAGAAAACTATCGATGTATGGTAATAGAGGCGTGAAACGGAAAAACGATGCGGTAAATTGAATCGTATTGGTGAGACAGGGGTTCCGTGTGTTCTTGAAAATCTTGTAGCTAGTCCTAGCTAATGTGCTGGGTGCAGGCTAGGTTAAAAATTAAAAAAAAATATGTTAAATTTAAGTTAAACAAATAAGTGTAGTTCCTATTTTTATTTTTCCAAATGACTAAATATTGTGTATACGAAGGCCAGCGTAAATCTGCCAGAGCTGCGGGACTGTTCGAAAGAGATACCGTGGCCCTGGAACAAAAAGGGCAAAGAAGGAACATGGATGGGTTTTAGTCAGGACAAGTCTGACACTCCCTTCCGCTGGAGGGGGGGGGGGTCATTTGATGATTCCCCAGCCGAAAAAAAGGTCAGCGTAAATAAAGACTATTTTTATTAATATATAATCTATACTTAATATTATAAAGCTGAAGAGTTTGTTTGGTTGAACGCGCTAATCTCAGGAACTACTGGTTCGAATTGAAAAATTGTTATTGTGTTGGATAGTTCATTTATCGAGGAAGGCTATAGGCTATAATATCACGCTACGACCCTTAGGAGCCGCGCAGCGTGTGACACCGCGGGGAACAGCTAGTTTATAATATCCAGAGAGAAAACATTCTTTACTGAGGATTTACCATATCTCCTACTGAACCCATCAAACGTTATTCTAAACGCTGTTTCAGATGGATTCTATAACGACTAATAAAGATTATTAAAGGCCATTGTAGCACGATCACACGGCAATACACAACGCTTTTTGTGCGTTCGCGTCGAAGTTATAAACCTGACAGGTATTCAATGGATGCACATATAGAGCTATCAATTTTATTTAGCTCGTGTTTGCAGAACATTGTAATGAGGCTTTCTTTGAGTTAAGAAGCCTGTGTGTATTTAATCCCCCTAGTTTATAAACAATACAGGGTGTAAACAAACCCTTCACGAAGCCGTCAACCCAGCATTATGTACATTAATTTCACGCAAAAATTATTGCTGGGAAACGAGTTTTTTTTTGTGCTGAAAAATCACGTTTTACGGTAAAACTCAATGTAGCACACTCAAAACATTGTGTTGATGGATGTATTGAATAGTACAAAGGTCGTGAAGGTGTTTAAAATAAAGTTATTACATAAAAAAAAACAAGGATTTAAAAAAAAACTTGTGAAAAATTTCGAACTTTGACCCCCCATATCTCCCAAACTAGAAGGTTCCCAGGTATGGTCTACATCAAAAAATGATCGCAATGTAAAATGAAAAATGAAAAATGTTTTTATTTTACGAAAACCTTCATGTACAAATTGTGCTGGGAGCCTCCTTTTAGGCAAACAATGCCTGTGTTAGGAGACTCCGCTCTTCCATATCTTAGAATTAATAACATTTAAAAACAAAAGTTAATTACTACACTTATATTTTATATTTATATAATTTTTATAATTTAAAATAATATCTTATATACAATATTTGTGTCATGATTGAAGTAAGCATAGCGTAGTGTATACAAATTTAGTTTGTGTGTGGTGTGTATGAGATGCAATGACGGGGAGAACAAGCGCCTTTCGGCTTCGTGAAGGGTCTTGTTACACCCTTTATAATAGTCTCTAGTAGATTCTTGAACCCCTTTACTTGTCAAGGCAAATTCTGGATTACATCTCCCAAGATTGAAAGCCTGCTTCATCCTCATGAGTGTTTCTTTATAATTAATTGTACATTAAAATATTGGTTTGATTCCCTCGTTGGTCTGAGCATGAGATCTTCGGTTCGATTCCCGGGTCGGGCAAAGTGTCATTGGGTTTTTCCATCAGGAATTTCCCAGTAACACCCACGGAGTTTGAGGTCGTGCCCGGTTAATGGTAATAGGCTCGCCCCCAATTACATGGGACTTAAACATAACATGCAAAATATGTGTGTACTATTAGGTACACCTCTGCCTAACCTTTTGGGGATTAAAGGCGTGTTCTTCAGAAAGTTCAAGTGCATAGTACTCGCAACAAGCGTGCGTGTATGACCAGATGTATGAACGTGGTCGAGGCAAACGGAGTATGCTAGGATCGTAGCAGCTAGGTGGCTTCTTCTTCTTTTTATTTACTAAAATGGGAAAATTGAGGAGTTCGCCAAAAGATAAAGCAATTTTTGTTTTCGTTTTGATCCTTTCTACAGAAAACGGATTAAAAAAGCTGGTGACTATATCATTCCCCAAATCCGTCTCCATATAAAGACCATCCACAAGAGAACCAAGGTTACCGACGTAGCCCGAAGAATAGCCAAACTTAAGTGGCAGTGGGCAGGGCACATTGCTCGCAGAACGGATGGCCGATAGAGCCGAAAAGTTCTGGAGTGGCGACCGCGAACCGGAAGACGTTGCGTAGGAAGGCCTCCCACTAGGTGGACCGATGACCTGGTGAAGGTTGCAGGGATCCGCTGGATGCGAGTCGCACGGGACCGGTCAATGTGGCGACACTTGGGGGAGGCCTATGTCCAGCAGTGGACGTCTTTTGGCTGAAATGATGATGATGATGATGATGATGATAAAGACCAACGCACGCCTCCACACCGTATCGTCTATAACAGTTGTATAAATGAATTCATTTTCTGCAATTTTCACTGTAGATATGGAGTGGATGCGTCACGGTCGCCGGCGCCGTTAGTATCAGTGCATACTGGGCTTTGGTTGTAAACATTGATGTTGTAGATCGTTTAGATTGATTGGTATTTATTAAGATCGAATTCTAGAATGTCACTTAAACACAATTTCTACACAACTACTAATTTCAACTAACAGTAGAAATCAGCCCAGCTAGTATTACGATTCCTCTTGGTAAGACTGGTTGTCAGACTTTCGGGCCACTGACTACCTGTAACGACTGTCAAAGATCTACTAATGACAGCCGGGACCATTTTTCGAGGCCCGGAGGAAACTCGGCATGTAATGGGTGGACAGTACACCCATCCGCGGACCAACTCAGATACCTAAGCACGGTTTAACCTAAAGATCAACCCGAGCGGCTGTTATTATTTAGCCACGTGCTCCTCAGAGCTGCTTTTTCAATTCACATTAACTTTCTGAGTTACGCGGAAATGCCTTTCCGTAATTTTCAGCAGGTGTGTCCCCACACTAAGGTTAGAGCCTAATGTATATATTATGTGTTATGTTCGCGTGTGTGTGTATAAAATTTGTCCGGTCTTGGACTAGCTATACTTTAGGGACTTATATAACAACTATTCTATTATACAAATTTGATGATTTTCAAAGAATTTATTAAAAAAATTCTCGATAAATGCATATTTTTTTTATATTTTTCTGGAGTTTATTTTAGTTTTTC
The DNA here is from genome assembly GCA_963082995.1 of Noctua comes. Classification (NCBI taxonomy): domain Eukaryota; kingdom Metazoa; phylum Arthropoda; class Insecta; order Lepidoptera; family Noctuidae; genus Noctua; species Noctua comes. The sequence goes on from OY720288.1 coordinate 13,130,101, forward strand.
TTAAATTTAAGATAACGTGAACCCATTATTTCATAATGTTAACGATAGACATTATCTTTGCCCTCCTTATAAGCATATTTTTATCTCAGTAAGACCAAAACTTTAAGAGATATGATTTTTTTTTATGAAAAATCAAAATGGGTGCCAAATTGTAGGGAAGTGGATTGGACCCAAGTGTGTAATGTATTTGTGTATTAAAATTGTTGTTATATAAATACCTAGAAAATCGCTAGTCCATGACCGGACACATTGTATAAGTTACTATTGATTTACGATAAGTTCTTTAACTTACATCTCTATACCCAATCTAGAATAAACTTACATTTTACTTTCTTAGTATTTCACGCAACATACAAACTCTTGTATTATGCTAATAGCTATCCATATACGGATATTAATGGGCTATATGACCACATATGTTTCTTTGACGTATGCATGTATCAGCAATGTGTGATGAGCATTGTGTAGTAAAGGAATATTCATGACGGAGTTTTGTTTTGTTTAATGAGTTTTGTGTAAAAAATTATGTTTGTAGTTACTATTACTTGTTTTGTATGGTCTATGGTGGAGAACTATAGAAGCCATAATTATTTATGACTGTGTTTCCAGAGTTGTCGCAAAAAGCGAACTGTTTCCTTTTTTCTGAAAACGTGATGTATTTTTTTATCAGTTCAACTGCCGTCGATTGATATGTTAGAATTAAGTGATAAGTTGATCAAAATTCAACAATCAAACTTAGAAATGTTGATTAATGAAATTTTACAGCACAAGTTGGTAAAAGTAGTTTTTTTATTGTCTCAAAAAAAGTTTTGTTTCGTTAATGCCAACTATTTGCTTTTTATTATAATGGTTAACTAAATGATTACCAGATTCTGAGGAACTCTCAGGACCAAAAGATAGAGGCTATAATAAGGTCTCATTAAAATAGATGGACAAAGTTTTCTGAAATCATTCAGACCACCAAAATAAGGACAATGGTAAAACAACAATAAGAAAAACGCATTAGATACAAGAAAAAAAAATCAGCTAACGAAAATACACTAAAAATGGTTACCCAATGATTTTCGGTCAAAATAAAAACTCTTGAATCAGTGTTTTTTTGCTTGGATATCTTTGGACGCTGTGTTATTTGACCACCTATTTTAATGGGACCTTATATAGCTCTTTCATCGTAATACGAAGAAAAAATAATGCATTACAGGAAGTTTCCGTAATATTATAAAAGAGAAGGCACACAATCTTTTTCTAAGAAGTAAATACGGTATATCCGGTTACAAATAGAAAAACAAACCGTTGTTATTTATTATTTAAAGTGCAATACTAGACCATTCTATTCATAATCAATTTTTTTACACATCTCCAACCAGTAGGTACTATATTTATGACATTGACTGATTATTTCGTAGTTTTCGTGGCACAAAAAAATGAGATTTACTTGAAACAAATACGTGAGCTGTTTATTAACACTGCATCTTATATCGTATCGTCATTATTGCAATCTAATGTTATTTTATCAATTTCTTTCTTAAACTTTCTAGCTTCCAGGCAATAGTGCAAAACAATCTAATTTATGTCTTATCTGGTTTATTATAAAGTTGATTATCCAATAGCAGAATAACTTCAATAAAAAATTCAACACAATACCTAGTGTTACTCACATTAATCATTCGAAACCAAATTGTTTTAGATCAGAGCCGATCCGCTTTACTGTTTTCATTCTTATTTTCATGCAATAAAGCTTAAATTCCTTTGTGTTTTCCTGGCTACTTAAGGCGAAGCTCTCAGTAAGAGCGAAAAGATTGACATTTAAATACTTAAGTGGAAGTGAAAGGCTGAGAAAATGATATTTTTGATTAAAATTGGAAAATAATTGCGTCTCCCACGTAGACGCGATGGTTCACGTAATGGGTATAGTTTTTTTTAGTCGTTTAGTTGACTCCCGGTCGCCACTAAACTGGTTATTTCCGGTTATTTAGTCGTTTTTGGCGGACTATTCTTGGGAAGCTGACTATCTGTGATGAAATCTCTGACGTGGTACAAAGATTTTGGGAGATAGTGCCTTTTATAAGTTGAACTTTAGAAGTTTGTTAGTTACTATGTCTGGTTTCCGGTCCATTGTTTCCGTCTGGATTTGCAGTCGTTAAAAATGGTAACTGTACTATGTGACAAGAGTTAACGGCTTGCTGACTTTCCACTCTCTCTTTAACTGACCGCAAATCAAAGTTACTAACATATTAGTAAACAAAAACCTGCTAATGGTCAACAAAAGATAAGCTGCTGTAATGCTAAGGGTCAGCAAAAGACAAACTGCTGTAATGCTAAGGGTCAACAAAAGACACGCTGCTGTAATGTTAAGGGTCAATAAAAGACAAGCTGCTGAAATGCTAAGGGTCGACAAAAGACACGCTGCTGCAATGCTAAAGGTCAACAAAAGTCAAGCTGCTGTAATGCTAAGGGTCGACAAAAGACAAGCTGCTGTAATGCTAACGGTCAATAAAAGACAACCCGCTGTAATGCTAAGGGTGAAAAAAATACAAGCTGCTGTAATCCTAAGGGTCAACAAAAGACAAGCTGCTATAATGCTAAGGATCAACAAAAGACAAGCTGCTGTAATGCTAAGGGTCAACAAAAGACACGCTGCTGTAATGTAAAGGGTCAATAAAAGACAAGCTGCTGAAATGCTAAGGGTCGACAAAAGACACGCTGCTGCAATGCTAAAGGTCAACAAAAGTCAAGCTGCTGTAATGCTAAGGGTCAACAATCGCTGCTAAAGAAGTCCGCTCCAAGGCGTATTATCAAACTAACAATGAAATGTCGACCAACGTTCGTTTGAAAGTAACTACAGATATAAACTAAATGATGATATTGCTAATTTTATGAGACAGAACAGTTACAACAAAGCTACACCACTCCTTACCAAATATAACATATGCGTGCAAGCAACCGCCAATACTAGGAATTCTGATCATTCCGAAGACCTAATGGAGTGTGAAGATATAGATAGAGTAAATACTGTTACAAGGTACCAAGTTGCAAACACAGAGCTACTTGAAGTTAACATACTCGTAAGTGTGGAACAGTTTACTAGAAAATTATTAGATGCTGTTGCTCTAGCGGTTTCACTTCCGTGAGTGACATTTGTAATTCTCATGTTTTAGAGACTTCAGAATTCTCAATGCTATTGGATATTTTGACGTGACAACGTCTTATAATTCGATGGAGCCGGCTGCACGAAAAAACGGGCGTTACCTTGCTCTGAGGCGTTCCATAAAACAATTGCTCAACGCACATTCATACTTGTAAAAACTATGTACATAGTTAAAAAAAAAAAAATTGACATAATTGTATTTATGCGTGCAAATAAATGTAACTTGATCAATTCAATTGTGATTTCCATTTACCTCCTTCTCTATATCCATACAAAATGTCTATCAAACAAATAAAATTAAAATTTTCTTTTGAAAAATGCAACCATTCCATCAGTATTTTCTTATGGCGTTGTCACGTTCAACTATCGTCAGTAATCCGACTTTATAGACAACCGATTTTTTTAGTTCCTTACATAACATAACATCATGATTATAATTCCCGAACTTCTGATGGAAAAACCCAACAACACTTTGTCCGACCCGGGAATCGAACCTAGGACCTCATGCTCAGCAGTCGCGCTTGCGACTACTCGACCAACGAGGCAGTCACCCAGAGTAGTTCCTTACATTTTTATAATTACACATAATATGCAAAAGATATCGTGACACAGGAGCTGTGTCACATTCTACTCTATTACCTTAGCTATAGAGGTCTCTAAAATCCAAATGACCTACATGATGAATAGGTTCATGTGTGTCGGATATCGTGAATATATCATTGTGGTCTGTTTGTTTTTTTTGTTTCTCTAAAGCCTCTTCAACGTGCAATAACCTACCACCTGGCACTGGCAGTTGGTGTTATTTGATTCGGTGCTTCATCTCAGATGCTCTCCAGCTTCATCTGTTAGTCAATTAATCAATTTTAGTGTATGTCCGTGTGCCCCTGTTGTTCTTTTAAACGACATCACAGATTTTAATGTAGTCTTCACCAGAATTTAGAGAATTTATCCAGCAAGCTTTAAATGTATTAGGAATTGCCCACAGAATCGTACTTCTAGGATAAAAAGTAGCTTATAAGCTATTCCAGACTAATCTATCTCTGTACCATCCAATTTCATCCTGATCCGTTCAGCCATTCTGACGTGATTGAGTAACAAACGTCCATGCATCCAAACTTTCGCATTTATATTAAAGATTGATATTAAACATACCAATAACAAAATAAAAACCATTCGACAAATAGAATATTCACATATTATTGACATCTGAACACATATTAGCAGTAAGTAATATTGGATAAACAGATGCAGTAAGACCTATAGTTTTAAAGGAGTCATAATTTAGCCTCCAACCACCACTCAACGACTCTTGACCATAATCAGCTACACTCATTTTTTCATCACAAACTAATGAAATAACTTCATCAAGCCAATTTATTCCTTCAAACCATTCAATTTTAACTTCCATCCATACAATATCTGACCATATCAATTAGCTTTTATCCCATAACAAGATATAATTACCAGAATGTAACAGTTGTATTAAAAATAGATGTAGTTTTTCCATTATTTCTAGGCCTTTCATCCTTTTCTGTAGTCTCGAATGAAGAGGTCTTGTTGTAGTGGTTTTATGTTCTATGAAAATATTTAATGAGGCCTGACCATCGCACAGTATAGGGATGTAAAAAAAGCGCAGTTTCAATAGATTGAGGTATTATTGTTTATGATCAATAATAGTTACCTACATCGCTATAGCTGTACCGTTTCTGTTAAGTAAAACGTTATATATTACGTGTTATAGTACATTATTCCATTAAAGCCTATTAATTTCTTTGACTGCATATATTCTGTTATCATGATTAATCTTTTGAAGTAACTATTTATCAGCGCTCTTGATAATAAGATGGGTGATTATAATATCAATCATAATGGTGCAGATGGCTCCTCATCTTAAATTTAATATTATACTTAATTCTTCATGTTCCTTATGACATAATAATCTGTTGCAAGCCTTCAATCAGATTTCATCGTCATCATTCGAATTTCTGTTCTGGAATTTACCAGTTATATAATTTTGCGCAACTTGGATTTCCTACTGTATCGTGGGTGCGTTTACAATCATTTAAACTCACATACACAAACTACCAGACCCGGAACACTATTTAAGGCATTTAAAAATTTGTTCCGTGCGGGAATCGAATACGCGACACGCAGCGCAGCAGCCCAGGGTTCAGCCACTGCGCCAGCTGTGTTAGCGAGTTATATTAATTTTATATGACTTATATTTTAAAGAATTGATTCACAATTTTTACCTTTTTCTCTGCCTAATTTGAGGAGTAATTGAAATAAAATATCACTCTGGAAGTTTCTTACGCTACTGAACAAGCGCGCGCTTTCAATGACTTATCTATCATCTGCTATATTTGTTTTCTTGCATTCAAATAGTATTCCAGTATCATAATATCGACATCTCATGCCCCGTGTTCTAATCAAAGCTATCGGTCGCACGAATACGTGTTCCTCGTGTTCATATCGGGAAAAGCCGAAAAGCGGGATCGCGCATTTGGGTTCATCAAATAAAATGAATACACCGCGGACGCGCGGACGGACGGTAGCGTAGCGCGACGACCGCTTTGGTTATGGGACATTAGTACACGACCTTTCATGACCACTTTATGTGTGCACTTCAAGGTGGCGTTGCTTGTCAAGGATATTTGCATCGATATAACAAACTTGGTACATTTATTTTAGTTCTGTGTTTTGCCGTCTGCACAGATAAGTTGGTTGAAGATAAGACGTGACTTTATTCCTTCAAGGTATAAAAATAACACCAAAAATGAAGCAAAATCCATCTTTTTAAGCCAAACCACATAATGATATTTTAATTTATACATACGTACTTACGAGTAAAGCTACTAAAATAAGTCGAATGTTTTCAAAACAGTTTTGTTTAACATTTTAAACCAGGCATGCTACATCTGCCGCCGGTAATCGCTTGGATTAAAAATTATTTTTTAAATATGTAACTGTGTGTGGTCTAATAATAATATAATTGCCGGCAATTTATTCGGATAATTAAACGAGTAGCGGAATTACGCAGATATGCGTAATGTGAAGTTTTTTAATGCAGTTTATGCATACGAATGTCCATGAATTTACGGACGTATACAGATTATTGCCAGCTGCTCGTGCTAGATTGTTTTGAACTCAATCGTGTTTCTTTTGTGTATGTTTTAAACATTTTACGGGTAACAACATAGTAACAAGTGTTGTTTTTTTTTTTTTTTTCATTGTTTTTTCATTTTTTATTTTGTATTTTTTTCATTATGTGTGCTTGATGAACTGACGTCAAATAAACTTTATTCTTTCTTTCTTTTCTTTCTATTTTAGAGAAAAGTTTCTTTATCAGACAGTGTGATTCTAAAAAATGTATTTTGCAGTGATATCTGTTTGTAGTAGATCGTGGTTAAGTAGTAACAGCCGCTCGGGTCGATCCTTAGGTTAAACCGTGCTTGCCTAGGTTGGTGCGTGGATGGGTGACCACCCATTACATACCGACGTTCCTCCGTGCCTCGGAAAGCACGTTAAGCCGTTGGTTCCGGCTGCCATTTATAGAGCTTAGTCAGTGGCCCGATAGTCTGACAACCAGTCTTTCCAAGGGGTATCTTATTTACAAGTACTAAGTTGTGGAGGTCAGATATACAGTCGCTCCATGTAAAAAAATGGTAGTCAGCTGTATCCGGTTAGACTGGAAGCCGCCCTTAACATAGTGGGCCTGGGCAGATGATGACGATTTGTTTATAGTAGGTACCCAGTGTATAACCAATTATACTTGCCCATTACTGTCTCACTGCAGCCCCCGTAGCATGAGCACCGTAGACAAGGATTTCTTTGACGGAAGAATCGACAAAATGACAGATTGTGTCGACACAATGACAGATTTCTTTGCACTATCTGTCATTTTGTCGATTCTACCGTTAAAGAAATCCTTGTCTACGGTGATCATGCTACGGAGGCTGGTCTACGGCCTATTCTCATCACGCTCTTAGTACCACCGTATCGTATTTAAGTTCATCAGCATTGCAGTCAGTCTCCAGAACTAGTCGGTTCTTCTTCTTATACCTTTGCCTACCCAATGCTGAATGCAGGTTTCTTAAAAATCTCTCCAAGTGTCGCAGCATGGCCTCGACCAATGATTAACATTGGTCGAGGCCATGCTGCGGGGCGAGACGGGGTGGGAAGCGGTCGCCTCCTTCTGCGAAGCAGTAAGGAGGGTGCTGGCCGCGTGAGGGAGAGGACAGCGTCTTCCTTCCACCCCAGCCGCAGTGGTAGACGCCCACGGCGCCGGACGTCGGCAGACAATCTCCGGCCACCGTAGGCGCGGGCATGCGGGCGGCGAGTAATGGGCGACTCGCTGTCCGACCATGGACCATGCCCGGGTCGACGGCGCGTTGTTTTCCACGCGCGCTTCAAAGAGTGTCAGCATAATGACGGGGCCCCCCTCTATAGGGCCAAAGCCTGCCGGGGTCGCGGGACTTATAGAATTACCGTGAACCTGGAACATAAAGGGCTATTGAAGGACACCGTGGATTTTAGTCAGTACAAGTCTGACAGTCCCTCCCGCTCTGCCCTGGGTGGGAGGACTCATTTGATGATTTTACCACGCTAAAAAAAAAAAAAAGTGTCGGTTAATGACTGTAAAATATTTCACTTCTGTCGATTCTGTAATGATTTAGAAGCTTAAAGGCTATATATGTAACAAAGGTTTCATACAAAAATCTATACATAACATAAACATAAATAAAACCATAGATTATATAGCACAAACGTAAGTTTTTTTCATAATTGAGCCTTATTATGGCGCATCAAACAAATGCTTTGGAATTTGTTCCACGAAAACTGTTGTACGGTCAGCAGCAAAATTACAAGCGTAATTACGACAATTATTAATAATTATTATCCGAAATAGTATTATTATTTTTCGGAAAGAATAATTTAAACGTCTATTATGTTATTTGGTATGTTTAGCATTGATATTAATGTAATCAGCTATTCTGAGATTATAGATAAGTGTGCTTGAATAATAATGTGAGCTTGTATTGTTTTTAATATGTAATTTGTACGTCACTCTTATTTTGAAATGGATTATTGTAATGTATCTTGCAATACTCAGATACTTGCTTGGGAAGTTGAAAAAAAAAACAATTTTCTAATGGAAATGACATAAACGAGTAACATGATTGAAAATCCATTGAACTAATATCTGAATATAATTATTTAAAATTTTAAGATATGTAATACAATACATTCTTTTCCAAAGGACAAGAAACATAATTCAAAATTCAACTTGTGTTTTTTATATACTTTAAATTCCACTATTAAAGAGGTCAACCAATAAATAACTTAAAATTTTCATTGTATCGCTTTCAGAACAACCTGCGATAGAAAACCCAATGAAACATAATAAAACATCCAATGATTTATAGCCCCCAAAATTCTCTCACATAAATCATAATCTATTTAGACGAACTTCTCTGCCGACCGTACATCAATATTAAGTCCACTACACCCGCACCGCAGGGCAGCGTTTAAATGACTTATCATTATGTAATTACTATCATTGTCCACACACACACTCACACCCTCTCTCATTCACACACACAACTCACACTAATACTGAATACTGTAGACTCACACATGCAAATGAGCATCTAAAGTTTACATATTTGTAATTCGAATATTGAAATACACACCTCAATAGTTTATTTGAATACGTGTGTGTGCGTTGGTGATTATTGTAAGATATGTGTGTGTGTGCATTTCGGCAGTTGTGAAGGGATCGTATGGGTTTTTTTCCTTTGTTTTAGTACTGAGTACAAAATTAGGTCTATATTTTCAAAAAGTTCAGATATAGATAATCACTGTGCCTGCTGTTAAATAACAAAAGCACAGACAAAATTTTAAAAACTTTTCAAATTCAATGCAATGTAACATATCAAATAAGGTAAAATAGTTACTTAAAATACTTGGAAATTTTGAAGTATTTATTTGAAGTACCAAACAATTTTTTTTGTTTCTAAGGTCGGAGCTCTGTGAATTAAATCGTAAAATACAAAATGGATGGTTTCCTCGTAAGAGAAGTGGAAAGAATGGGGACAGGTCTTTGCCCAATAGTGGGACAAACCGTGCTAACTAAAAAAAAAAAAACAATGTGTCTTCAATTTTATAATGTCTTATTTAAACTTATACTGTCACTTACGGGATATCTTCCGTGATTGTTCATTATTTTGAGCTCTATTTCGACGCTGTTGCAAGCGCCATGAAAAAATCGGGAGCTTAAAATTATGAACAATCACGGAAGATATACCGTAAGTGACAATATAAGCTTAGTTTTAAACCTATCTATTATTATGTCTATAGTCTATGTGTGTTTATTGTAGGTCGCTCAGCGAGCTATGGAACGGGCTATGCTTGGAGTCTCTCTGAGGAATCGCATCCGGAACGATGTGATCCTACAGAGAACCAGAGTTGTCGACATAGCTCACAAAATAAGCTGAAGTGGCAATGGGCCGGTCATATTAGCCGTAGAACCGATGACCGTTGGGGTAGACGTGTTCTTGAGTGGAGACCGCGAATCGGCAAACGTAAGGTGGGACGCCCGCAGGCTCGGTGGAGTGACGATCTTCGCAGGGTGGCTGGTAGCAACTGGATGAGAGTTGCTGAAAATCGAGTTGAATGGCGTGCGATTGAGGACGCCTATGTCCAGCAGTGGACTGCTATAGGCTGATGATGATGATGATGATTATTATGTCTTACTTGTTGATCTCTAACACATATAATACCACAGAGTTTTCCTTATGACTAACTCAATAAGCTCAATTACTCGACACACAACGTAATTTAATTGGTCCCGTAGAAATCTCAAAATTTTCAACTATTCACGACTAACGTCCACCTAAAGGCGACAGACATGAATTGTAACGATTAAATTACTATCTGACTAGTTTAAAGACTAGAATTCAGTCTAGATTTTATCGAGGCGATAGATATGTCTAACAGCTGGGGTGTTAATGGCTAACCAAAAGTTTAACCGAATTATTGTCGTAAATTGATTCACATATACATCAAATGGACATAAATGGTGTTAGGTAACGTAAATACTACAGAATATATAATATAATAAGTTTCTGTGTGTGTGTTGCTTCAGTGAAGAAAAACATCGTGATGAAACCAGCATGTTTGAGAGATATTTCTCGACTGCATGTAAAGCCAAGTCAGAGGCCCTTGGGTGGCATAAAAACTCTGACACCAGGCCAGGCACTAACCACACGATAAAGAAAAAAAAATAAGTTTTTTTTTTACGATTTTTCAGCGCCAAGGTGAAAATGTGTAGTGTATCAAGTTCAGCTTTTTATAATGTTTTCTCTGTCGCTTTACATGGTAGACAGTCTTATTATAAATCTGAGTGAATCTATTTGTAACCATGAGTTCTTGGATTCGATTCCCTGGTTGGGCAAAGTGTTATTGGGTGTTTCCATCAGAAATTTCTCAGTAGCAGCCACGGAGACAGGATTTGTACCCGGTTGTTTTCAATAGGCTCGCTCCCTATTACATGTGGGACTTAGTCATAACTGGCGAAATGTGGGTGTACGATAAGGTAAAACCACATGAGGTAAAACTCTGCCTTCATCATCATCATCATTTCAGCCAAAAGACGTCCACTGCTGGACATAGGCCTCCCCCAAGTGTCGCCACATTGACCGGTCCCGTGCGACTCCCATCCAGCGGATCCCTGCAACCTTCAATCAGATCAGATCATCGGTCCACCTTCAAACTCTTCAAACTCTGCCTTACCCTTCGGGGATTACAGGCGTGATGTTACGTCATGTAATGTATAAGCTATTACATAGAACTATCCTGGGGAATGTAAACTTCTCCGTCGGCCACAGCTATTGTACCATAAATTTAAACTTCTCCGCCGGCCACAGCTATTGTACCATAAAAAACTTCTCCGCCGGCCACAGCTATTGTACCATAAAAAACTTCTCCGCCGGCCACAGCTATTGTACCATAAAAAGCTTTTCCGCCGGCCACAGCTATTGAAACATAAATTTCAGCCACGTAATATCTTTAACAATATAATTGACGGTTCCCGAATCAAATCTAACAATCAAGATTACTGACTTTACACAGAAGTCAACAACACCAACTAATAAATAACACAGAAGATCAACATCCTACTAATTAATACTAACATAAACTGTCATATAGTGTAAGGGGCCGTCTCCACGAGCGAGAGAATCGCGGCGATATTATCGTCGTGCCACGTATTTCTATACACTCTCTTAAGGGCCGTCTCCGTGAGCGAGAGAATCGCGGCGATATTCCCGTATAGAAATACGTGACACGACGATAATATCGCCGCGATTCTCTCGCTCGTGGAGATGGCGCCTAATAGGGATCGCGACTTAATCATAAATTCACCTCCGCAACCTTTGACATACAAACACTGTTTTAAGCTTTCACGGTTTACAACTAAACTTATACTGTCACTTAGGATATCTTCCGTGATTGTTCATTATTTTGAGCTCCCGATATTTCGGCGCTGTTGTTGTTACCCGCGATCATGGCGCTTGCAACAGCGCCGAAACATCGGGAGCACAAAATAAAGAACAATCACGGAAGATATCCCGAAAGTGACAGTATAAGTTTCTTTGACATACAGTCAGTTCCATTCACATTTAACCATCCATTTTGTAAACTTACTGCCGTGCTCTGAGAATATCTAGAAAACGCAATCGTCTGGTCTTTGCTTTGCTAAAAATGCTACAGTTTATTTTGTTGTCTACTTTTTCGCGTGGTTAGTCCCTAACCTGGTGTCAGAGTTTTTATACCACCCATGGGCCTCTGACTTGGCTTTACACGCCGCGCCGTCGAGAAATTTCTCTCAGGCATGCTGGTTTCCTCCCGATGTTTCTCTTCACTGAAGCAAGTGATTTTTATACAATACGCACATGAATTCGAAAAATCGGAGGTTTTACTATTAATACTAATAACGGGATATTTACCATGTTTACTATTTTCTATGAGTTCCCGATATTTGGACGCTGTTGCAAGCACCATGATCACGGATAAACAAACATGTAAACATGGTAAATATCCCGTTATTAGTATTAATAGTAATGTTAGTGACCATGATAGTTTAAAATCTTAAATTGGAGGTGTTTTCGGTTCGAACTCGAGACCTATGACTTCGCAGTCCAACGGTAACACCACTAGGCCAGCACTACTATAAAACTACACTACTATAGTCTACTACTAAACCATGGACTTCTTATCAAGTTGGGGAGCGACACCAATGTTATAGGCTGTCACATAAGGGTTGCAGTGGGCAGCTTTGGAGATCGGTCATTCACGTTCTCCATTAATTGACCTTCTGATCTTTCCTATTCCGTGTCATTACTTTGAATCAACCATTGGACCGCTTCCCAGAAAACGAATAAACTTTAATCAAACTCATTATAACTGCTTTGTGACAGTCGGTTAATTATTTGTGTTTTAGGTCGTTGACTGTGCTTCATCAAATCTAAAAACTGTTTCGATTTTCACTATTCAGCTCTGAAAAATCTACAATAGACTGGGTAGTTGTAAATATCAATCGATTTTCTAAAATTTGAACCCACACTAGGAATTTGCGTTTACAAATATTTATACTCACACAAAAAGCCAGAACCGGAACCATCAACAACTATCTGTAGGCCATACAATTTGTTCCATGAGGGGATCTAACCCACGACACGCAACGCAGCAGTCAATCGGTCAGCCACTGCGCCAACCGTGCTGTCAATTGTGCTGTTCTATGGAAAAAGGCTGAGTCCTTGAGAGGAGATTGCCTAGCAAACGTAGACCGACGATCTTAAAAAGGTGGTGCGGGTAGACAAGATTCGGAAGGCGGAGTACAACCCACCACCACCTATGGCCCCACCAACATCATGTTCTTATGGCCCGAAACATCAAGGAGACGACTGCGGACATGGCCCGCAGGAGGATGTTGTCTTATGGATCAGTTTGTGAGAGGCCCATGTCGAGCAGTGAATCGCTATCATTTTGACGGTACGGTTGGCGCAGTGGCTAAGCAATTGGCTGTTACGCTACGTGTCGAGGGTTCGGTTCCCGCACAGAACAAATATTTATTTGGCCTACAGATAGTTGTTCCGAGTCTGTTTGTGTATGTGAGTTTAAATGGTTTTAAACGCACCCACGACATAAGAGAAATTCCTAGCGTGGGGCAACGTTTTTAAAAAAGAAAATAAAGAAGAAAAGAATTGCGGTAGGCCGAGTTGATTGACGGAAATAGGCCACATTGCTGTTGTATTAAAGGCAACGATTGTCCTAACTCCTTGTCAAAAAGTTTGTAGAATAGTTACCGCTAGACAACGTTAAAATGGCTTCTTTACTGTAGTAGCGACCATCATTATTCACCTAACTCCACATCCACAATAAAATTACTAAGAACCAAAGAAAATAGCTCAAAAAAAAACTTTATTCCTTTTAAGTGCGAAATCAATAAAACATTAAGTAGCAGTTTGAATGTCAACTAAAATACCGAACGGCCATTATAAATAAGGTCTAACTCATTACACCTCCTGCTGCAGTCGGCTAATTTAATTGGATAAGTATTGTACTGTGCTATCTCTGGACGTCCTCTTATCTTTGGGTTTTAGAACAGGGAGTGGGGTGGAGAGGCCACTACTTCGAAGAGCTAAAATTTTGTGTTCTTTGGGTAACTTGCTTTGCCCGCACAGCTTAGTTTTCGATTCTCTGGGTTAAATTTTACATGTATAGTCAGATAGTCACTGTACAAGGAATTCGTAGTTTTAACATTTTAAAACTGTCTATTTTCGTAAATGACTACAGTAAAACAATCTTCATTAAGGACAAAAAACAACAATTATTGCGTTACAAACAAAGCAATACATGTTTGTTCTATTAGTCTAAATAAAACACATAAAAAGTGGCTGGCCCAAAAACTACCATATCTTTTGGTCCGTAAATAACTACGCAAAGCAATTTTTTCCACCATGATCATTTTACCAACACAACTCCACTCCATTCCCACTCCTACCGTAGCCAACCAGCGCAGCGGCAAACAGTTTGACGTACGATGAAGGAATTTAGCGATAAAGCAGCTCTACGTGCTTCGCTGTTCGGCCCGATTGTCCGGCAGCGAGGGTTCTCGTTAAAATGGCTTTTAAATGAGCAGCTGTTTTTTAGTTTCTGCTGTATTTTATAAAGAGGGTTTTAGGTAATAGGGGATGGAGGTACCTATTAACTTGGAAAAAAATTTAGAAAAGTTTGGAAAGATAGAGAGAGTGAGAAAGAGTGTGTAAGAGAAGTAGAATAAAGAAGTTCGTCTGGCCAAAAGAAACATAACCATCTTCTTTATCTTAAAAGTAATCCATTTATCCTACATTCAAGCAATGGAAGCTTGCTTGCTTGTTGCTTGCTTGCTTGCTTGCTTGCTTGCTTGCTGCTTGATGTCTGCTAATTAAAAAAACTGTGATCTCCAATCAGTCTGTGTAGCGTGATAATTATAATTATATTTCACCTTTTGTCGTTCATTTGCAAACCTTATAGTTTTTCCCGTACATGAAGTCTTCTTCTTTCGTGTGGTTAGTGCCTAACCTGCTGTCAGAATTTTTAGCTCTGACTTGGCTTTACATGCCGTCGAGAAATTAATATCTGACAAGCATGCTGGTTCGGGACGGAGAGTAAATCCGTACATAATAATAAAATAAGTAGTTTCTTCTCCGGAACTACAAATATATGTATTTGAAGATACCAGCAGCCAGTGGCGTAGCGGGGGGGGGGGGGGGCGCCCCGCACCGTTTGTCACCCTCTTAGGGGACACCCGACTGTGAACATTAGTAGTACCACCAATTAAATTTCGTAAAACTTTGGCAGATTGCATAACCGCTACTATAGTCCTTTCGATGTAGGAAGGTACAGGTGACATTAGATGTACCGTTCCTTTTCAATCTTGAACGTTACCTTGATTTATTACTTTAATTTTTTTATTTTGGTTTTTAATTGTTTAAATAAAATTTCTGGGGTGACACCTACAATATCCGCACCGGGTGCCACCCATGCTAGCTACGCCACTGCCAGCAGCTCCAAAATAAGTCGACTATACTGATACTGATACTGTTAGCCTGCGTCATCCCACAGCTGGGCAAAGGTCTCTCCCCATAACTTCCATTTGCTACGATCCAGGGCTAATTTGGGCCACTAGTCACTGAAAATATCATATCTTTCAAAAACCCTGCATAATTTACACCCAGCTTCTATAAAATGCATGTTTAAAGCTACAAGACGTCCACATTTAAAGAAAGTCGACTCAACATCCTTTCCATACAACATTATAGGGCACCATATTCCCAGAAGCACGCGGTCAATGACCCCATAACCCACCGCTCCAATTTCTGCATCAGATACAATCGCGTGAATACGACTCTTCGATCACGAAATCACGTCCTTTCGTCTCGTTAAATGCCCTGATACGATTTGACGTACAGATGTTTACTGATTAATGGCATGGAAAACTCTTTAGTTCTGTAACTTTATACCTTTACACCTCCAGAACTGTCTTGATAAGCAAAAAAGTATTTAAAAACTTTGTGAATAAAACTCAATTTTCTTTGCTACAACTTATGGAGATTGTTTTAAGGATTTTAGACTTTAACACTTGCGATTTAAAATCGGAGTTTGATTAAGGCAAAGGGATTATTCAAGAAGTGTAAATAAGCTACTGTTTTAGTGTCAGTTTACTTGTACGTTGAGTTTCGATGTCCAAAATTCGATTCTTGGTCAATTAAACATGTTATCATATTCTTTAGACATGGCTATTTTGACTTGATGTGTCTTTTTATCAGATTAGAGATAATATGTTCAGGTTATTTTTTAAACTATCTTTTCTAACTGTCTCCTTGACTGTCAAAAACTTCAACTCAAAATATACAGTCTTTGTTTTCGTTTGAGAACCCAGATGAAAAATTAATCTTACTACTGTTATAAATGCGAGAGTTTGTGGGGATGTATGGATGTTTGTTATCAACCATTTTTGCGCGAAAAAGGCAAAAATGGTTGAACAAATTTGGATGAAATTTGCCACAAAGATAGTTTATTTATATCCTGGATTAACATGTGGGATACTTTTTATCCTGTGGGTTACCGAACTCGACCGCGGGCGAAGCCGCAGGCATAATCTAGTACTTTATATTATTTTCATCTGGGCTTCTTTTAATTTTACCTCATGATTCAATTTGATCCTTAAACGGCAATCAGAAATTCTGTTGACTGATGTTAAGAATTTGTGAAAAAGGAGATAAGTTTGTTTTACAGCATAACTTCCAGATATTGGAATTCAAAATGTTAATCCAGTCATTAACCTCGATTGGAAGGCGAAAACCGTCTTCAGAAAAATGCTATTATAACGAGCTTAATGAGGCTAACATTCTGCCCATCTCATAAGGACAAACAAGCGAAATAATCCAACGCAATATTGAATACAGTCCCCCACTGCGCCGGCGCATACCAACGGAGTAATTGAGACATATATCAACGCAGTGTGTTTAGCCAGACAACGCCGCAAGGCAAAACAGTACAAGTGCACAATTCTCTTATTAATTTTATAAATTTTTATTCTATAAATTAATGGGAATATCATAAATATTAATAATTAATTGACGCTTCTGGCTATTTGCGTTTGTCTAGTAATAAAATTATCGCAATTTGATTTTTCTTTTGTGCTGTTGTTTTGGTTCATTTGGCGCCTGGGGTTGGTGGGTCTGTCAAAGGTAATGGATGCGTGGTTGGAGGCTGAAATATGATGTAGCAGAAAGAATTACCTGCCATTTTTAAAACAGGTACAGTACCTTAGTCTTTCTTTTTTCTTCTTCTTTATCGTGTGGTTAGTGCCTAACCTGGTGTCAGAGTTTTGTGCCGCCCATGGGCCTCTTACTTGGCTTTACATGCTGTCGAGAAATATCTCTCAGGCATGCTGGTTTCCTCACGATGTTTTCCTTCACCGAAGCAAGTGGTAATTATACAATACGCACATGTATCCGAAAATCAGAGGTGCGTGTCTTGGGTTCAAACTCGAGACCTATGACTTGTCAGTCCGACGGTCACACCACTAGACTATCACTGCTAGTACCTTAGTAATAAAGGTACAGGCATCGGAGGCCTGACTTGAAAATGTTAAAATTTGAACCGAAAACGAAAGAATTGAAGGCCCATGCATTTAAGAGCCAAGCTTACAGGTAGAATTAGTAAAAAAATTCTACGTATCATCGATAAAATTCTAATTTAGTACCTACTCGCAAAAGTCTCACTTCTCATTTCACTTTTTCATTTTAAAAGGAAAATCAACACCAAAAAAATAACATCGACTCCACGCACCTTTTTCACATAAACCAAAGAAAAATTTAGTTAGATTATATTTACGTAATCTTAATTATTCTATAATTTGCTATACTTAATAACAATTTTTTTTTTTTGAAAATTACCGAAAAATATTTTTTTTTGACATAAACCACTTTCTCAAAAGGCTTAAAAATAAAGATGTCTTCGTTATAACTGAAATGAAAGTATGAACAAAGAAAATACCGAAAAAAAACAATAAGTATTATTATTAATTGTGGTATTTTCGACTTAAATAAATATGAGGTACTTTTAATTGACACTTACTGTTTTTATTTCTCAATAAAAGGATTAAAGAGAGAGAGAGAGAGAGATAATGATGAACAAATAGAGGACTTATAAAAATCTAATCTTATTTTAATAAACAATGCTACTTTTTAAAGAACATAAAGGGTGTAAATAGACCCTTAACATATAGGCACGTGTTCTCATCACCGTCTTTGCGATATTTTTTTTGTTCTAGACCATACCTGGGAACACACTTCCACGACCCCCGTACTATTCAAACCATCCATCAGCACAATTCTTTGAGTGCTTTCCACCGAGTCCTACCGTATCACGTGATTTTTCACCCCAAAAAAAAAAGTCGATTCCCAGCAATAATTTTTGCGTAAAGTTACTTAGTTTGATGTACAGAATGCAGGGTTGACGGATATGTGAAGGGTCTGTTTACACCCTGTATAATTTCTAATATTTGGCACAAAAAGAACGCGATTGTGGCAGTATTATCAAAATATTTAAAAAGTTAGAAAATATATTAAAAGATAGCAATATTCAGTCAGATGTTTAAAGAAACTCTTCATCATTCGAAGTCATTTTGACGTTTCATTATAAACTTTTAAATCAAGCAATTAACATTTGCACTTCCAGTTACCATTTGACCAATCAAAATAATAACTTTATCAACAACAAAAAGTTCACGGAACCCTAAAATCGATAACCAAATTAGAAAGCATAAGAAATCTTTAATACCCACTACGAACCGTTTATTACATGGTTCCGTACATTTTTTTCGTTACAAAAATTATGGTTCGCAACCAACAATGAGGTATGCAAATCTGCCGGGGAGTCGAACCTGGTACTGGTATTAGCTGCCGTCTAAGACATCGAGCATTTGGTATTATTATAGAGTTTAGCCGATTTTCAGAGGTTAATGCCTGATTGATCGGGATTTAGATGCTTTTGCTTTGAAATCGTTTTGATACGCCCGATAAGTTTTGATACTTTTGAATTTTGTTTGTAGAAATGATAAGTTTTAAACCAGTCATTGTTCTAGATATAGCAAAAGTATTTAACTAACCAATCGAACAAAACATCAGACAAACTGGTAGGGTAAAGTTGCGGACCGGCTGCGGACAATGGTCCCTGACAAACACTTCGGAAAGTAGTACGGACTAGTTGCGGACAACGTTCCAGACCAGCCCCTCCGCAATTAGTCCTTAAAGTTCGATACCTTAACCAATGTGACCCAGCATCGTTATTGATGTCTTAAGTTTTTGCCAAAAAATCTTTGCCAAGCGGTGATGAGAACTTGATACTTGTTTTTCTATCTCCTCAGGTTGCTTTTCCTCTTTGACACTATCTCAAGTGTCACGTTCACATTATATCGGTGGCTATATTTTTTGGAACTAGGCTCTTAACTAAACAAGGTTCTTACACGCGTAAATCTTGACATAAGAAGATCAGATAACCTAGACAAAATTATAAAGGGTGTAAATAGACCCTTAACATAGCCGAAAGGCACTTGTTCTCCCCGTCTTTGCGGTCATTTTTTTGTTTATACCATACCTGGGAACCTTCTAGTTACTGAGATATTGGAGGTCAAAGTTCCAACTTTTTCACAAGTTTTTTTTTTAAAAACATGTTTTTATTGGGAGATTTTAACTTTACACACCTCCACGACCCCCGTAGTATTCAATCCATCCATCAGCACAATGCTTTGAGTGCTCTCCATCGAGTCCCACCGTAAAACGTGATTTTTCACTCCAAAAAAAAAAGTCGATTATCAGCAATAGTTTTTGCGTAAAGTTACTTAGTTTGATGTACAGAATGCTTGGTTGACGGCTATGTAAAGGGTCTGTTTACACCCTGTATTCTATCAGCATTTTAGAGTAGTTAAAAATGTCTATCACCGACAAAAACTACCGTCGATCCCGTTTCAAAAGCGATAGCCACATTTCTAGGCCTGATTATAAACTGATTTTATTTGTTCTAGGTTACCTGGGGTAACCTAGAACAAATAAAATCAGTTTATCAATCTCCATACCTTCATGTCCGTAGAATGCGTGCCCGTCTCGCGTGTTTTCTTCACCTTTAACATTGGCACTGCTCAAAATTACTGATAGCACGAACTTCGTTCACGAATACAGTCCACGGAGGTAGGTAGTCCCTTCATGGTTCTCCATTCTTTTAATCTTCTCTAAGTATGATGCTGGTCAATCTTTGACATTCAAAAGAAAGGTACTTACTAAGGATTTTAACATTTTTTGACCTCCCAGAAGCTAAAAACTCAGATGATTAATTTACATCAAGACTACAGCCTCTGGCATGAGGCTTGGGATTGTCCAAGGTGGTAGTGAGAGCGCTGCTGATAAGTACCGAGATCTTTCTGACTGCGAACTGCAAATAGTGATCAGACTACACCAGATAGTTGCCGCCCTCCAACTTTAAAAGTCGAACTGTCAGCCTAGCGTAAATGATCAAGGAGACAATATCTCACATTTCTTCTAGAAAGGCAATAAAAAAAAACCCTAATAGCGACACTTAAGACAGATTCCGACTATAAGCACCGATCGCGGGAACACACAATCGGCCACTCTTAAAGATACGCAGATTCTCAATGTCCGTAGCTGTTTCACAGACGACTTTCCACAGATACACCTCTCATGTGACACGTCAACCACTCGTCCTTCAAGCCACGCAGTAACACTTAACCTAGAATCCACAAACGTAAACAAACCACCAGTCTCAGAGCTTGGGCTCGTCCAAGCTCTTACAATGCGTGTCTCGCGTGCTTTCTTCGCGTGTGATGTAACACGTGGTTGGAGCACGCAACCAACGTACAACCGTTGTGATAACGCTGTGTCAATGGATGGCGTGCTGATTTTTAATCATGGCTGCCTGGCCAAGAATGGTACGTTTGCGTGACAGTTCGCGCGTTGGGGAAGGTCGATGATGGCTTGATGATTTTTGAGGTGTGGTGTGAATGGTGGTTGTGTACTTGAAATTGTTCCGCTTGGTCCGTGTTATACTCATTTTGAAGAAACATCGTCGTAACATTTGCTCAAAGGACGACCGGTGAATTGGCATAGTTGTTAATTTGAACCCGATGTGTTACACCTTTGACGTGTACCAATTCTATCAAAGCATACTTATTTAGCTCAACCCACTGCTAATAAAATTGGCTAGGCCCAATAGACCCGTACTTGTTTAACCAAATTTGCGTTACAGATACAAAATCCTATTTCAAGTTTTCCAGCTTTCACAAAATGAGCCAAGCACTGCTTTTCGTTGGCAACTTTTTAACGTTAACGTTAATACTATCATGCATCTACAGGGTGTAAACAGACCCTTCACATAGCCGTCAACCAAGCATTCTGTACATCAATTTAAGTAACTTTATGCAAAAAATTTTGCTGGGAAACGACTTTTTTATTGGGGTGAAAAATCAGGTTTTACGGTAGGACTCGATGGAAAGCACTCAAAGTATTGTGCTGATGGATGAATAGAATAGTACGGGGGTCGTAGAGGTGTGTAAAGTAAAAATTTTACATTAAAAACATGTATTTAAAAAAATACTTTTAAAAAGTTGGAACTTTGACCCCCAATATCTCCGTAACTAGAAGGTTCCCAGGTATGGTCTAGAACAAAAAAACGATCGCAAAGACGGGGAGAACAAGTGCCATTCGGCTACGTTAAGGGTCTATTTACACCCTTTTTGCATAAAAACCCAAGTCTCCACCTAGAAAACAGTCCACAACTTCAAAAACACATAACCAACGCAAATACTATCGCCCATTTTCTTTCTCTTACAAACACAAACATTATACAAGGTGTAACGTAATAAACGCTAGACCTCCCGTGTGGTCTCTCGCACCATGAAACTAAACATCTTTTGTTCTACGAGTTCTTGAAATTCGCAAAAAAAAAAAATACTTTCTATAGGAACGGACGCAATCAGCTGATCCACATGTATGGTAAAACTAAAAAAAAAGTTATGAATTTCCAAGTCATAGAACAAAAGTTGTTCAGTTTCATGGTCTGAGACACCACTCGAGAGGTCTTGCGTTTATTATGTTACACGTTGTATTCTTATTCTTATTATTTAATGCACACAAAAAAAATAAAAAAAAATTACATACATATTGCAATAATATAGCATATATTCTACATTTTTCTTGTACCCCAGATCAGCAAAGGAAATCGTTAATGTGTCTGTATTGTTTTAAAATGGACATAAACAGTGGTTGGCTTATCTGCGCGCGGTTACGGTCAGCCATGCGAGGTAAATGGATAAAAGAAATTGTTAATAAACTTTCATCTTTACGTCAGACGGACTTAGTATGTCGGACTGCTAACTATTTGTAAGTGGCTGCAGATGGATTTCATTTCTGAAATATTTCTTCTTTGTATTCGGAATTGGAATGGCGAATTTTTCTAAAGAAGCATTAAGCGGCGAAAAAGTTGGAATAGAAATTCACTGAGTGAAAATTCACTCTGGAATCTTTGAAGCTAGGACAATGATAACACACATAAGGATGTTTTGTCTGTCGTTTAACCAACAAAATAAATATTAAATATTATTTGGATTTTCAAAGCCATTTTCGAGCACAATTTAAAGATGCAAGATTTTACCAATTCATTTGCGTTAAATATATTTGGGCATAATATCGGTTCCGTGTCTTATGCTAAGTGTAAAGAGCCCATTGCCATTATACCATAATTTATATCACTGTATTTTTAGTTATAGCCACCATATCAGTGCCATCGAAAAGCAAAATTAAATCTACACAAAAAACAAGGCGCATTCAAAGTGCAAACATAACGTCACGCCTACTGGTCACAGCTGACTCTATAACACTAGTGTGTAAAGTCGAGTTTATTGCACTTGGCAACTAGGGTGCAACTCTAGTGAAATAAGTCCTCGGATAATAATAAATAAGGAACATAATGAGCTCACTGCCAACTCGAAATGAATACCGGGGTCTGGAAGTATTAATCTTTTTAATTAATTATAGGTTGCTTGGTATTTAAATCAGTTCGGGGTGTCTTGGGAATTGTAATGTAATTATTTTATTACTATTAATACTAATAACGGGATATTTACCATGTTTACTGTTTTCTATGAGTTCCCGATCATGTTCCATGTTCCGTGATTCTGGGTGCTTGCAACAGCGCCGAAATATCGGGAACTCATCTCAACTCAATTATTTTATGTATGGAAGATTTCAAAGCGTCTTCACTCTGGCTCCTAAAATCCTGATGAAGCCACTGTACAATGAATCTGCTGTTAAATTTCACGTAAAGTATGAGTTGTAATTTTTTGAACCAACTTAGGAGAGAGAACCGAAGTGTAAACTTTGTGCACGGAATTGAATAAAATAAACTTCATCTTGCACACTCCCGTATATTGTAAAAAAAACTTATAGATTTGATTATCTATTATAGCTAGCCCACATTGTCCCACTGCTGGGCAAAGGCCTCCCTCCACTCCTTCCAAAGGTCACGCTTCCGGCCTAAAAAAAAAAAATTAAAAAAATTAAAAAAAAAAAAAAAAAACCACGCCACACATGCCACGCCACGTATATTTTTGTGATCAACCACTTCATTTTTGCACAAAAAAAATATCCAAGAATTTAAAATAACTTTATCTTCCTCTGTTCAATAAGGCTTCTTATACCAATACAAAGAAACACACCTACCAAAAAATCGCCTTTTACAAAACATCCAAACTAAAGATCCTGTCCTATAATAGACCATTTTCCATCTCCCTCTATCACTACAAATATCTATCTATACGTGTAACACCAAATAGTTTTCGTGTCTGAAGCTAAATGTGCTGCTATCACGGAAGACACGGTACGGTGCGGTCAGCTGTTGGGGGGTTCGATTCCCGGGATAATCATTAGGGTGTTTACCTTTGAGTTTTGATGCTTTTGTTGTGGGCCCGTGTCTTTGATAGTGATACTATAAGTTGGGGTGCAATAGCAAAATTGTTTATTGAGATTTCTCTTGTAAGACATTATAAGTGAAAGAAAAGTGTTTTTATTAAAAAACCTACTTTTATATGCATTGCATGTATTTTTTATGTTGCATTGCATAGGTATTGACGGCTCATTTGTGTTACATTTCATGTTACGTTACACCAATTTAGTTCCGGCATTAGGTCATGCTATTATTATTAACAATAGAAACGGGATATTTATCATCTTTACTGTTTTCTATGAGTTCCCGATTTTTTTTTTTTTGTTATTAGGTCGTGCTTTATCAAAAAAAATTGTACTACGAGTATAATCTGTTCCTCAAACTGAACCAGTTAATCATCACATGCTCACATACAAACGCATACTGTTATGTGAATTTGATCATCAGCCTCACAATAATTGATGTAGGGTTTTTACATGTCATCGCTCCTGTGCTGACTACTTTGATAAAACTTGCAAATTCACACAACACAACAACAATCACGGAAGATATCCTGTAAGTGACAGTATAAGTTTATTTTTAAACCGTGAACCGTATTTCCGTATCGAAAAGGAACACCTATTATTATGTAACTATGTTTTGCGACTCCAAGTAAGTCGTTGTCTGTCTCTCTTTTGATCGGGGAAATTTTAAGAGGCAGCAGCGTCATATCTTAGTTATAATTATGTCGGATCCGGTCGTTAGTGCGGACATAAAATGAATCGCAAGTCCGCTGGTGGTGACGTCACGCGACCTACTTACAAGTCTACCCACACCACAGCGTGGCTTCTACAGAGCCCTGATGTTACAGCTCGAGGCGAGGACAGTCAATGTCTGATCGTAGTGGAGCTGAGACGTCCTGGAACCCGATTCATTGTGCCCCATGTAATTGTGTTAAATTGTAATTTCAAGTAATTTGTTAGTTTATTATAAACAGTGTTTCGTACCCAATGTATTTTCATTGCAGGAAACCCATCGTCTGTGCACGTGACGTAAGAGCCTAACGGAATAAATCCTGACAAATCCGACAAGTATAAATCAGACAACCCAATCCAAGGGAAGTCCCTTGGGTTGGCTATATTGGAATTATTGACGTCTTCTTATTAGCACATATCAAAGAATACATTCACGGCCTTATAATTATATTTATTTATGTTTAATTTAATTAGTGTTTTCGCTTCACTTCACTACGTGAATGTCTAACCTGTCAATGGTCATGCACGATTTAATATTAAAAATAAATTAGAACCCTATTCAATCATTGGACCCCCTTATTAACAAATACCTAGAGGGTTCAAAAGAATACACCTGTGCCTAACCATTTGGAAATTAATGATGCAAAAAAAACATGATGATCTTTTAATCATGTTGTTATTATTTAACAAGAGACATTCTATTACGAATTATCACTATTATTGAGGTTTTGTCAACGATGTTAACTGATAATAATATTTGTTTGTTTCTAATAATATCATAATTTCGGTATCCATTCATCCTTTTGGGCAGCAATAATTTTTACTTTTTTAGATGAACAAAACAATCACTTGAGATAAAGGTTTTTATATTATAGAAATGTCTTTAGAATTTTAGAAGCCCTTTTAATATCTAACACAAAATAATTTGAAATTATTATCGTAAGAACCTTTCAAGAAAACTACACAAATCAAACTCTAAACCCAAACAAATTCAAATCCCCAAGAAACTTAACACAAAACGTCTCAAACCTCAACAACACAATTACCATAAACACAATTTGTAACCTAAAAGCACTAGTGCACTAAACAATTCGTTACAATTCAATAACAATAAACTATTCTAATTTGACACAAAATCGAACTAATCTAAGTCTGACTCACCTTATATTATAATCGTGGTCTGAATCACATTTTGAGCGGACACCGTTGCGTGACTAGTAATTATTCAGTGTATCGGTGAAACTTTCATTACGTTGGGGTCTTAAAGGCCACACGTCGCACGATGAGGGTTGACTGATGTAGGATATAAAATTTCCGAAAGTGCACGGCGTTTGAAGGGTTGGGTGTTGTAATCAGTTATCTTTTTGAAATTATTATTGTGTTCGATTAGGTGCATTAATTTGTAAATTGTAAGAAATGCACTCGTTGCGCATATTTTTACGGCATAGTGAGTGGTGCTGGTTATAACCTACTGGTGTCATTTCACCAGAAGAAAATACGGTATATATATAAATATATAGTTTTCTTTGGAGTTTAATTATCACTTAATTCTTCTCAAAACCTACATGTCAAATTGACATAGATTTCCAGCTCAGTATTTTTAAGGAATTTAGAAGACTTCATAATGTATACATTTTTTACATTAAGTTGGGTTCATAAAAACCAAAATCCCTGCTTCTGTGGAATAGAAAGCCCTATTCCCAATCCAGAAATCGACCCGTCCACTCACCTTTCCCAAACTTTCACCGAAACGAACCCCTAAAAAAATCAACCCTGTACAAAAATACTTTTTACAAGCCCACCCCAATTTTCGTACCCGAAAAACGGCAGACCACGTGCAAGCCAATTACGGTCCCCTCGTGCGTTCACCCTACAAAACATAACGATATCCATGTACCCCAAGAGGGTAGTCTGAGCAGTAAGAAAGGGGGCGTGGTCGGTCTAGGGTGGCATCTCCCATCTCGCTCTCACACTGTATTTATTGAATTTTTTCAGGACTGCGCATTCGATTTTTTGTGGGTTACTACATTTGGAGTTTCGTGAATTTTGCGTCGCGTTGAGTCATTGGGTTGGAGTTTTGGTATTTTTATTGGAATATCTGAGTGACTGCTGTAGTGAGTAGTTGCAGTATTAATGTGTACTTTATTCTATTAAAAGTAACATGCTAGTAAAAGATTGTAACTAACAATTAGCTTCAAGCAAATGAAAATTTTGCATTTAACAGAATTAACTCCAAGTTTTAACTGACTGAAAAGTGAAGAAGTATCTTGTAGATTTTACATTTTTGTAAGTAAACTGATGTACCTACAATATTGAGAAACAGTATAGATGCATTCACTTTTAGAAAACATTCGATTTTTAGTCAGTAATAAGACTATTATGTTACTTAGCGAAACTATGTTTGAATTCCTTTTCATGTCTGTTTGAAACGTTGAAAATCCTACAATGCGCTTTAATTGAGGCACACAAACGGCGATAAGAATTTTACCCGTTCTTAAAATGGTCATAGACACAGTTAATATTATAAATTGTCACTCTGCGATCGTGAATTGAAACGTTATTCATATTTTACCCTATTATGATTCAGGTAAAACGGTCATTTTAGACCCCTGTTAATACCAGTAAATACTTTATTGCCCATTGTAATTCAACCATGACACAACTCCAGCCATAGAAAAACCCCATAAAAAATCTCAACACGCAAAACGAATTTCCTTACCAATAGAACATTCAATCAATTAAAAAACAATCAATTAAAACAACATCTATCATTTCATGACAACACATCGTAACGTCAACCTCATTATCTAAACGGTACAACCCAATAATTATAATGAAATCAAAACATTTCTCTTACGTTAACAGGAATGTTGACTTTCCAATGAGTTTAGAAAAAGTGGTCGCGTTACTTTGCGAGGGATTCCGTATACACAACACTAACATAATAAGCTGTTACTAACCACTAACAACTTATGAAATGATATATGTCTGAAATAAAGATATTTTATTTATTTATTTTATACGGTAGTTCGAAATAAATAATTGATGCATCAGAAGTGGGCTAAGAGAGTACAGACAATAATATCGCCATTTAAATGGAAAATGTGGTGGTTATTGGGTGCAATTTCAATGTTCAAGTAACTGGTTCCGTACAGATTTTTTTAAAGTTTGGGTCGACGCATGAATTAAACACATTTAACATGATTTTTAATTTATCGACACAGTTGATCTTTAGGTTAGGCTGCGCTTGCCTAAGTTGATCCGTTGGTGGGTGACCGCCCATTACATACTGAATTTCCTCCGTGCCTGAGAAAGCAGCTAAGCCGTTGGTCCCGGCTGTCATTTGTAGATCTTTGACAGTCGTTACAGGTGGCCCGAAAACTGACAACCAGTTAACACTGGTTGGTAACCCAAGGGGTATATTATTACCCAGTACTATCTGGGTTGTGGAGCTCAGATAGGCAGTCGCTCCATGTAAAATACTGGTATTCAGCTGCATACGGTTATACTGGAAGCCGACCCCAACATAGTTGGGAAAAGGCTAGGCAGATGATGATCGGACTATCAGTTGGTCTTGAAAGTTGGCAATTCTGACACACCTCTAATTTTCAGGTAAAGACAAATAAGAACGAAATCGAATAGATCTATTGCATTTTGTAAGCTAAAGTACAAGTAAACTCGTTTATTTAAGGTGGGTTCCTTAAGGTTACAAATCAAGAAGATAAGACTCTGATAGATGGTTTCCTAAACTGATTAACATTTAAAAGACTTTAATTTTGGACTAAAAAGTTTGTTCACGTTTTAAATTGCACTTCGAAAAAGAATTAAGAGGTTTAGTTCTAGCATTACTTTGTTATTTATGTCTTTTCAGTCTCAAACAATCTTCCAGCCCTTTATGATTTACAATGATTATCATTCGCGATGTCAGCATTTTCATTATTAATTTTCACATTTGAGCTACTGAATATGATATCTAGAAGCGGTTCTCTGCGGAAAAAAATTGGTTAAGCATCCCTAATAACGTAAAAATCAGTGGCGTGCCTGGGGCTAACAATACAGCAAGCCTATAAAGCGAGCAGACTGCCCTGAAACCCTTACATCATGAGCAGTAGTAGGTTATAAGGGCAAGCCAAGCTTTTGCGCTTGTATGAAAATACCACCGCTACTAACAACCCATAGTCCTTTGAACTTCATGAGGATAAAAGCTTCGATGAAGTGGTCCTATATTTTAATTGAACATAACTATAGGTAAGTGTGTTATGAGAGCCTCCAAGAGTGATAATTTGACCATTTGCACGATAACTCACGGCTTAAAAAATCCGGTCTCTGCCATCTTCGAGTTCAAACGACACAGAGAAATAGAACTACATGTATTTTAAATGCGTTTAACGCTAGACACATTTAGTGATTTAAGGTGTAAGTGGACCTAAATACACGTTTGAAGCACGCTGGGCTGTCAATCCAATTACTAACATTACTGAGTGAAGACATAATTAACATAACATCACGCCCGTAATCCCAGACGGGTTAAGCAGAGGAGTACCTAATAGTACACCCACATTTCGCCAGTTATGTTTAAGCCCCATGTTATAGGGGGTGAGCTTATTGCCGTCAACCAGACATAAATCCAGACTCCGTGGCTACTACTGAAAAGTTCCTGAAAAATCCAATAACACTTTGACCGACCCGGGAATCGAACCCGGGACCTCATGCTCAGCAGTCGCCCTTGCGACCACTAGACCAACGAGGCAGTCTGACTGACTAAAGAATCTAGTTAAACCATTGGCCTAAGCTATTTATAGTTCATAACACATACTACCTCGAATGGCCAGTGTGCAAAGTCAATATGTAATGGGCTTCGGTCATGCATTATTAAACGATCACCCCCATCACTAAAGTAGAACCTCTCATGTCTTGAACCCTAAAAAGCCGACCAGTAAACGTTCCAATCCCACACTATGATTACAAACACCGCTTTTTTACCATTAATTAGTTTATTAATTATTCAAATTTGTATGCGAATTCGCGATGCTTTATGCGATTAGTCGTATCGAGATTTTACGGCCGATAATGTTGGGTTTGAGTCATGAGATGTAGCGATAATTGTGTGAAGGAGAATGATTGTGGTGTTGTGACAGCGATAAACGACGAGTGGCATGTGTTTTGTTTGAGATTGTTGGGGTCATGTAAGTTTTTCTACTTTCTTTTCTGTGATATTTTTATAACGTTATTACGAGTAGTTAGGTTGTTGAATACATCCTGCAATGTTTTACTTATTTAGATTTATATTGATGGAATTTTGAATCCGATTCCAGTAAATAACATCCAGTTCAGCAGGATGATAGCAGGATGTAGGTGGGCAGTCAGTGCTAAAAGATTATGACGTTAAGAACCGGTGATCAGTTCTGTTAACAATGACGATGCTCTGACTACTACTTTCAACTCTGTTTTCTTTGAAAACAACATTAGTATAAAAAATAACAGTTTTTAAATTATACATTCTTTAAGAGTTGTCTTAAACAATGTATGATTTAAAATCTGTGGGGAGCTGATGAACGCAAAACCGACTTTTAATATCAACTTAACTTCATAACTTGCGTTTGTAGCCTCCTTACTATTGCTCCCGCTGCCGCTTATAACTCACACCAACCAAATGAGTGTTTGCCTTAACTAACGCCAGTTATAACTTTATTGTTGGCATACACTTTGTGTACAATGTCTAAGCTCCTTTTGCACAATCACTTTGCTGTTAGTTTTCACTTTTGTCGCGCGGTTTTTTTTTTACATTTTGAAAAAAAAAAGACAGCCGTTTGAGGGTTAGACAGTACAATAGTGTCTAGTGATGGGACTGTGTGACACAAGCAGTTGATGTCATCGGTGCTGATGACACATGTCATTGGTAGAATGAATTAAGTGTTTTTATGAGTTGGAAACTTTTTCAAATGACGTCATGTTATGCAGTTGAATGCGGTTCTAAGCAGTTATAGTACTGATGAAAAATAACATAGAATGGATTTCTGTAATGTGTTAATTCAACTGTAGGTGTTAGTTATTGTGTGGTAACAAAGAATATCTCATTTTGGCAACATTGCCATTGATTAAAATCATCAATAAATCCCTCTAAGTTCATTTAACACCATTGAATGGCTTTTTCATGAAATAATTATTGAATGGGGTTACATGAACTTAGAGGGTTGTATTAATTATTTGAATGATTATAATTCTGTAACTACAACCATTTCAACAACCAACAACCAATCAACAACATACGAAAACAACAACAACAACAACAACAAACAACAACAACAAACTACATAACAAACTACAACAACAAACAACCACAACAAACAACAACAACATACAATGCATCATTTTTCATCAGCTTACAACCTGACACTGACCTGCAAATTGCAAAAAAACGTAAGAAAAATTGAATAATTTCGGCTACCCTGGCGCTTCCATCTTAACATTTAATGTTAGGTAATGGTTCTATTGTAATCTACGATTTTAACCTCAGACGTACCTTTCAGACAATTTTCAGAGCAAATGGTACCTTTACTTCTCTGATAAGGAAAAAATATAGAACCATGGCTCTTGGCCTTATATTTCTCTAGATTAATAACGATCATTAGTAGAGAAGATGATATTTCATAATATTACACAACCCTAACTGCCTCGCTGTTCTAGTGGCCGCAAGCGCGAATGCTGAGCATGACGTCCTGGGTTCGATTACCGGGTCGGGCAAAGTGTTATTAAGTTTTTCCATCAGGAATTTCTCAGTAGCAGCCACGGAGACTAGATCAGTGGCCGGTTGATGGCAATAGGCTCGCCCGTAATACATGGAACTTAAATTACTGGAAAAATGTGGGTGTACTAATGAGTACACCTCTGCATAACCCTTCGTGGATTACAGGCATGATTTTCTGTTTTTATGTTACACATCCCGCTTCAAAAGATTATTAACTCATATTACAAGGCCTTAGAGAAAAGCATGTGAACGGTAATTCCACAAATAAAATCAAATGAAATGCCACATCAACCAGAGGCAGATACCAACCTGATTTAAAAATCGGTATATTATGTATTTTATCCAGAAGGTACACAGCAACAAAAATCATCATTCAGCCACACTTCCGAGTTCTCCGGAAAGAAACCACACATTATCTTGTCCTAGCCTTGGGCCCACAGCCCTATCCAATGGGTCACGGGCCCACCAGCCTTCACCACGACCCCAATACCACATCAAAAGCCCACGCCTCATAAAACCACACAATGTCACAAAAACAGCATTTTCACAGCCTCTCAATAGTTTAACGACAGTGTCATTGATTGATAAATAATAATTAATAAATGCCTAATAGCATTGTTTACAGATTCTAGGTCGACTAACTTTTTTTTTCTGAAAACTTATAACAAAGGTATTATTCAGTTTACTGTGCATCAAGACGGTGCAACTGTGTCAGCAATTAAAATGATTAGGTACTGGGGTGTGGTCGCTATGGTAGCGGGGAGGGTAGCGGAGCGGGGAGCTGGGCGGGTTTTACTTTGACAAAGCGTATGAAGCGAATGGAACGGGCAAGCATCTCAGAAGATAAATCAAACTTTGAAATCAGGAAAAATGCTAAATCTGAGTTAGCTTTCTTTGATCTGTTTTCGCTAGGTATATTTTGGACAAATCATTAGCTAAAAGTTGTTTCTTATTGTATAAGGATTTTGCACTTTTCTCGATTGCTACTGATTTTTCAAAAAATGTTTGTTTCGTACTTATTGATATTTTGAGTTTAGATTGTTTTTTTTACTGTAGATTTTTAGTTATTTAACAGCTCAGGTCAGCTCAATCTACGTCATCGTTGGTGTCAGCTTCCAGTCTTACGGATGCATCCGAAAACTAATCTTTCACTTGGAGCTACTGCTTATTAGACCCTCACAATTCAGTTACTGAATTACAAGATACCAATCATCTTCAGCAGCGTGAATATTTTTTCACTTGTGCGAATCTCCTAACGCAAAATCGCTTACTACATAACCACACCCCACCAGTCGGATGATTATGAATTATGTAAATTATAAATGTTAAACAATCCAAGAGATTGTTGATGCGATGCCATGAAAAAATACACCCTCCATGCTTCGGCTAACACTCATTAAAATAATTGCTTTTTGCAACCGTGTTCTCTCCGTCTGTCTGTGCTTGTGTGTGTTTGTGCAGATGAGTGATGCTTATATATGTTTGTGTGTGTGTGCAGAGTGATAAACTTGGTTTCATGCTAGAGTTGTGGCTATGGGCTAGTGATAAACAATTTTTTTTCGAATGAAAAAGCTTTGAATTTAAAAAGAAAGTTTGTTATTTGATTTATGAGATTGTTTTGTTATGTCAAGACCCCTTCGTGTGTTGGAAACGAGGTTGGTCGTTTCTGTAATGGAAATAGTGGCTACATATAATATTATCTCCAACTTGACATTATCTGATAAAACTTCTGCTTTGGAAGGAAAATACTGACGTATTCAACATTTACGTTTGAAATATAGCTATGTGCAATTGAATCTGCAAGACTTACACCTGAATCTATAGTCAAGTTAAAGTAATAACTTAAGTTTAAGTAGTCTTCTTCTTCTTTGCGTGTCGATAGACTCAAATAATACCCGACCAGCATATTGCCACCTGCACAGCTCTGTCGTTGGCTTCATTTAACTCCTTAAAGGTGCTGGTAGTTGTGCAAGATGGGCAAGAAAGGAGGTGGGGCATATCCCGAAGAAGGGCTCCACACTGACATTGTATTTGGGACGGGTCGATGATACCCCATTTAATCAGATTATATCTACAGCGGCCAACCTGGGCCCGCAAACGGTTAAGAGATTTCCAGATAGGCCACTACAGTTCCTGTCCAGACGGAAGATGTGCTGCTGGATTGATGAAGTGGAGAAGGGTGGGATGTCTGTTCCTCAACAATTCGCATCTTCGTTTAACTAGACACTTATGCAATCATTTTTGTGCAATAAACAAGAATTTCAAAGAAGTAAGAACCGTCAAAGAAAGCAAAGCTAAGAGTTCTAACTTTTGACGGTTCTAACTTCAAGCAATTAACAAACTGCAGAATAAAAATCGTATCTTAAATAATGACTTTTACTCAAGTAAACTCTTTGACATGTTTATAGATACGGGTGTTAGAATAACCAACCATGCATTTGAGAAAACTTTAAAACGAAATGCCTACGTTACACACCTACCTACAGACTCTGTACTAACTACTTATTTTAATTGGTGAAGAAAAGGGACAGAATTGGTAAAGCTTTTATCACACTGTTTCCATACATCAATAAGATTTCAAACTAACCCTTTCACCAACACCCAAAACACACAAAATTTAAATTCCCCACAAATATACCTACCTACCACAATTAAAAATAAAATAAATAAATCACACATAAGGAACTAATCCGGTACATTCACCTTAATTCAATCAGCGTCGTATACTAATCGAATAAGCCGCTTCAACTTTGCAGGGTAAGGGTTAGGGGCGACGCATAGCGTGCGACGAAAACGCTGACTCACGCTGACTTGCAAAATGGCGGTCTGTAATGCAATGTGTGCTAATTTGGTGATAATAAGCCCTTTTTTAGGGCATTGTGCAATGTTTGATTGATGTGGCGAGGGTGCTGTTTTTGTGATTTCAATTACGAATTAAATAAAGTGGGATTTTATTTGCTTCGAAATAATGTGATCTAAAGTGGTTCGTTCTTGGAGAACCTGGCTTATATTTAGGTCTTGCACTGATTTTAAAAGAAAATGCATTTATTTAAAACCGAGTAGGTACTTCGTTTTGCTTTCACATGCTAAATGGTACTTATTTAATTCAGTTTTTGTAGGTTGTACCATTAATTTGTTACGTCAAATTTATTAACATCTAGTACATTTAAACCATTGTGGGTTCTAAGTTTATCTGACTAAAATAAACTGAGCATCAGTTTTTAAAAAAAAAAAAGAAGGTATTCGGAGTGTGACCTAAACCATTAGGTCACACTCCGAATACCTTCTTTTTTTTTTTGAGGTTTCAATTGCCAATCGGCAATGCACAAATAACTGTGAAATATTGACAACATTTTACTTTTTACAGGCAAATTATCACATTTTTTTTTTACCTTAAAACTGTACAGAAAAACGCACGTTCTACCACTGTTTTTCCTCGCAGTACCTGCTAAGCCTAACCGCCACAAAATGCATCGCCGACGCGCCGCCGGCAAATCCAATAGGTTTTCATTTAATAAAACCCTTTTATTGGCTTACCTCAGATTTACCGGCTTTATAGTTCGCTGGCTTAGCATTATGTGGTCTATAGGGTTTATTTGTATTACAGCTATGGTACTGTGGAGGCCCCTGTCAGAATACAAAGGGTTAATTTTATATCTTTTAATTTTGGCATGGAGAAATAAAGGCAAATCCCGTGTTATGGTTTTCGCTGTCCATTTCAGCGTCTTGGTAAGGCTCTTTTTGTCATTTTTTAAAGGAAATAGGGCAAAATAACAGTAGGTATTTTAGTGTTTCCTTTGACCAATCAGTACTTTGTATCACTACAGGGAACGCAAGCGTGAAAATCGATGCAGCGAAAGATTACCCACATAAATATGTGTTAAAACTTCAGTTTCTCTCGAGATTGAGAAGGTCAGACGCTTATTTACACCATATTGCAGTTTGTAACGATTAGAAAACCAGTAAAAGTTGTTTCAGCCATCTTTAAGCTGCCCTGGTGATACCTACGACTTATCTGTCTATATCGAAACCTATATTTAGTACCTAATGATCAATCTACAAGTAACATTGGCTCTTATCCCAAAATATTAACGACTATTTTACCATACACTGATTTTTACATACCCTTCCATAGGATCACGATTTACTGATCTTCAGTTGCGAACAGGGCGTGGTTGTCACGTCATAGGTCAAACAGTACTAGAAAACATGAATAAAAAACATAGGGCAAGGTGTAAAAAGTGACGCCTTTAACAAATAATTGTGTGTTCAAATAGGATTAGTGACACAATCGTGTTAGAGACCACACCTCCGCGGGCACAGGGTTAATTCAGATGACACCGTTGCTATGGAAACGGAACGCCCCGAAACTTTACGAGTCTGCGCTGTAGGTTTTGTCTGCCCACGAATGGTATTTGAAAGAAAAACTCCAAAAATATGAGATAATTTTAAAAAATCTTTGGCAAGTATGAAATAAAAAGCTTTAGAATGATTTTCCAATAATTTTCATCAGACACCACAAATGAAATCAGGAATAAATGTGTTAAATTTAAACGTTCCAATCTGCCGTATGAAAATTCTCCTTTTCTGGGGTGTAATCGATCCAAGTAAAGCCATTATACTGACCGCATTTCCACGATCGCACTCGCAGGGTTAAGTCGAATAACACATAGTTTTGTATCGGCATGTGGACAATTTCAATGTACACAAACCTACTCTTAATATGTGAAGCGTTTAGCATTCAATAAAATATTTATAGATAGGGATGATAAAGTTTTCGCTATTATGGAGCGAATGCTTTCAACTCATGACAAAGGAGGAAAGACTATAATTGCTTTCGAAGCGATGAATATACTTGCTTGCGACGTGTTGTCAGTTTCAGACCAGCCCCCGTAGCATGACCACCGTAGACAAGGATGTCTTTGACAGAAGAATCGACAAAATGACAGATAGTGCAAAGAAATCTGTCATTGTGTCGACATAATTTGTCATTTTGTCGATTCTTCCGTCAAAGAAATCCTTGTCTACGGTGGTCATGCTACGGGGGCAGTTGGTACGTCTAGGTCTCCTTGTAGATAGATAGTGTCTACTTTAGTATACTTTAATATACAACAAAATTGTTACACATCTCTTTTACAATATTGCTAATTCTATGGACACAATGGCGGCCCCAGATGTCACTCGTTTGCGACAAGAATGACATAACTCAAAAATTTAGATTTGTTGTTAGTAGTTGAATATAAAATAAAATAAATAAATAATAAAAAGTGTTCATTTCTCACCACAAGCCAAAAAATACAAACAATATGACACACAAGCAGTAGCCAACGATTTTTGGTTGTGGATCGCTGGTGCCTGTGGTAGGTGGTGTGTGGTAGGTGGTGTGTGGTGTGTGGTAGGTAGTAACACCTGTATTACAGGTCACCAAGGCCTACCTGTTTAAAGGTACACATTTGATAGCTTACATCTGGTATCACAACAAATAACAAAAGTTACAAACAATTAGTGAGAACGAAAGTAAGTAAAATAAACCTTTCATCATTTAAAAAATATAGGTAACATAACATAATGAAAATATGTTTGGACTAACTTAAAAAAAATGCTGTCCCGTATTTCCTATTTTTTGAGTTATGTCATTATGGTCGCAAACAAGCGATGTTTTCTTTCGTTATAGATATCAGTGACATCTTTAAATGTAGCCTTGTATTGTATTGCCTTGTTTTTAAATCTCTTATAATTTATTATTGAGCTAGTTCTGTGAGAACAATAATGTATGAGATAAAACTTCTTCATACTACTGCTCTACTTAAGCCATAGACAGATCCCGCGATACCCATACGTCGCTACTTAGTGAAGCGAAATAAAATAGACCATTAACATTATATTACTTCAGTATCGGTTCTATCGAAAAAGTGCACCATTTTATTATGATTTAGAGCGAAATGTTCACTCGAGCAAAATTTATTCTTAGAATGCCAACAATTTCATTGTTAGGGACCGTTCAGAATGCTTGGCGGATCGCTGCGATTGTTTTTTTTTTAATCAAATCACATATTTCATATTTTTTTTTTTGCAAACATAGGTAATAGGTACATAGATGTTCAAATTAGGTTCTCCATATATATTGTAAGTAATATTTATGTTGTTAGGTTAAAATAAACTGGAGCTGTATTTGAAAATAATGTGCTAATTATTTTATTTATTTAAACTTTTCGCACCTTATAAAAAGCTACAAAGTAGCGACGGCATCGACTATTTTGGATATCGTGTAGCTTTTAAACAAAAACTTAGCATGTTGTATCTGAAAATAAAAAAAATCCCTTCCTTTCGTAAAATAGAAAAATTGATCTTGAGCTGCTCTGACAACAAAACTGTTACCTAGGGTTCATTGAAACGAGTAACACTGCTTTAGGAGCATCAAAGTAGACAGCCGAGATAAATATTTAAGCAGTCCATAAAGGAAGACAAAAAGCATAACACCTGTAAGTCTTTATCAAAAGACAAACACATTGATACTTTACAGGTGAAAAACTTAATCAAAAAATTAACACCTTCCATTTACCAAACGTTTAATTTTAAAATCCAATTTTACCGCGGGCGTGTAGTGTGCAATCTCTCCAATATATCTGCATATCGAGTTGCTCTGTCCGACTACTGTTTTGCCCCGGCTGGGCTCGAGCCGGTCCGTCTCGTGGTTTTTTTGCCTGTATCGCAAATCGAGCGTTACGGTATGTCTTCGTTTTGTGGCCGCCATTTTGTTTTTTGTCTTTTGTTTTTAGTATTTCGTCTTCGCGCGAAATTGAGGATTAATTAAGCCATAGGGTTTTAAATGTTTGTTGTGGTCGTTGTATGAGATGTTTAACCCTTTTATTTTTGGATAGCAGACAATGCTTTTTGTGGTCAAGTTTCATTTATTTTTTTCCAAATTTTCGAAAACTTAATTAGCAATTAAGTCATGTGGAGCAGGTAAGGAGGCCTTAGCCCAGCGGTGGGACAAAACGGGCTAATAAAAAATAAATTCACAGCATACTTTGGATGACCCAATTTATTAATTTGCAGATCTTTGTCAGTCGTTACAGGTAGCCAGTGACCCGAAAGTCTGACAACCAGTCTTACCAAGTGGAGATCAGAAAGGCTGTCTGTCGCTCCTTCTAAAATACTGGAATTCAGCTGCGTCCGGTAAGACTGGAAGCCGACCCCAATACAGTTGGGAAAAGGCTTGGCAGATGATGATTTAAAATTGATTAGTACTTGCAACCACCGTGGTGTTGAATTCTTGTAAACTACACAAATAAAAACAATTACCATTTATAACATAATACGCAAACCTGTATGAATTATAATCTATGGAATTAAATTACAGAAACAGTAAAGGTGAACAAAATGCACTCAATAATCGGAAACACTCATTTAAAGTGTAATCAACACGGTCAATTGCATACATTTATCGAGCCATTAAAATTATGCAAACGGCCCTCCACCTCCTCACTTTCGATAATCATACAATACTAATGTATATCAAAAGATAAGTATAACAATACTAAATAATACTTTGAGATAAGTAGGTATGACTACACCAAAGTGTGTGAAAAGATAACTAGAACATCACTATTCAAAAGATAATAGTGACAGCACTAGTGGTCATGTCAAATGTCTTGTCATAGCTATAACCGACACTACAATAAATGGTCAAAAGATAAAACAAAATGTTAATGGCACCAAAATGATAAGAAAAGGTAATTAGAGGAGCAATGACACATTGTTTTACATGACATTCGTTTGTAACTGAAGACCTTTTTTTTTTTGTTAGCCTTTTTGAGTAAAAAAAAAAAAAAAGTCAGTCCAGGGCTGCGGGACTGTTCCAAAGAGATATACCGTGGCCCTGGAACACAAAGGGCAAAGAACATACACAAACAGCCAGACCCAGAACAACTACCTGTAGGCCATACAAATATTTGTTCCGTGCGGGAATCGAACCCGCGACACGAAGCGCAGCAGTCAATCGCTCAGCCACTGCGCCAACCGTGTCGTCGAAACATTGATCTTTTAAAAATGCATCCATCATTTTTTTACCTTCTCTTACTCTTTGCAGGTGAGAGATACCAGGAAATTGTGACTATCATTTACTACAAACTATTCTCATGATAAATGTCTCATATACCAAGCTACCAGACGACGGTGGCGAGCAATACTGCCGCTATAAAGAAAAAAGACGTATCTGACATTTTTTTCAAAATTGACTTACATACATATTCGAAATCAGTAAAAAAAATGGCCAGTATTTTTATATTTTGCAAAAAAAAATGTTAGATACGTCTTTTTTCCTTATGGGGGCATTATAGAGAAGTATGGTTGAGGACATGCTGCGCCGAGTTGAAATAAATTGGGATAAAGGCAGGCGAATGATGATGACTCCGAACTACCAGGCCAGAGGGATCACATGAATTACCAGCGAAATCGGTGATAGATACGTCAAATATGTCGCACGTCCTCAGAAAACCGGCTCCAAGTGGGAGTCGGACTCGCGCATAAAGAGGGTAGGGTACCATCGAAGTAGGGACAGCCCCCTTTATTTTTTTTTGTTGTTAAAACGGCAACAGAAATACACATCTTGTGAAAATGTCAACTGTCTACCTATTACGGATCAGGAGATACAGCCTTCTGACAGACAGACGGTCAGCGGAGGCTTAGTAATAGGGTTCAGTTCACCGTTGGTTACCCTTGGGGTACGGATCCCTAAAAACTGTCGTAACACAAAAATTGCAGTTTTGAGATAAACGCATTTAAATTTTTTTGCTTACCTACTGATGATGCTTTTCGAAAAATAATTCGCCGACGTCCTTTTCGGTTACTTATTTTTACAGGACACTTCTAGGGTTTTTTTTTCAATTATTACTATTACAGCGAGGGATCACCGGGGAGGGGAAAAGGGGGATATTACGGGGGGGGGGGGGGTCTAAAAATCTAATAATTTTTTGTTATTACACTTTTTTGAGTATGAGTTTGGATGGGTATAAGAGTAGAGGAAGACCAAAGAAATGATGTATCATACCCAAATATGATATGATATGGTACGAAAGGAGGTGTCTGATGAGATGACGAGTAATAGAGAAGTATGGAAGAAGAAGACATGCTGCGCCGACCCCATATGAATTGGGATAAGGGCAAGAGAATTATGATTACAGTCATGCGATGTATTGTATTGACTCATACCTAAGTTACCAAAAAGCATAAGTAAGAAAATCGGGTTCTCTGACGCAGAAGTACGAATAATTTTGTACGAAGCATTTGCCACTCGTGTAGGCTTTCCGGTCTATTATAATACTCCCATTACCATGCGTGTGACAATATTAATAATTATCATGCAGTAAACTTGCTCCCATTAATAATTTATTTGTTCATAACACCTTTCTGGGTTCGATACTTTAATAGTCCCAGGCTTTCATTGTTAAGAACTTGTTTACAACCGCTACCATATTAGGAAATGTCCTCATAAAAAGATAATATTAATTAGAACTCGACTTTTTGCCACTACACTACGAATAAAGTATTAGTATACATTTATTGATCGTCGCGTAAAAAAAATACCGGCTGGTATTTTACCTTTTTTTTTCTCATGGTAGGTAT
Organism: Noctua comes; assembly: GCA_963082995.1. NCBI lineage: Eukaryota > Metazoa > Arthropoda > Insecta > Lepidoptera > Noctuidae > Noctua > Noctua comes. The sequence goes on from OY720288.1 coordinate 13,170,923, forward strand.
ATTCTCTTTTTGAATTATTTATAGGCAAATGGAATACACAGAAAAAATAACGGCAATTAAGAAAAAAAAGTTTCTGTGAAGTACTTTTTACTTTTTTATTGTTTTTTTTTTTTCTTTTGCATTTATTTCCCGCTTTGTTCGTTCTTAAATCTAATATATCAATGTAATGCGTCTTTTAATGAGTATCTTTATCGCATTAATCTAGGGAGAACCTGTTTCAGACACCTTTTGGTATAATTCGTGAGTAATGGCGTATTATTTGCGGAGTAGAGCTAAATACCGTTGAATTTACTTTTTTCTTTTCGCCAATTAATCAATGGTGGAAATATTATAATCTTTTAGTTGTATTGCGGTTGCCTTGATGCTACTTCATACAGTTTTAAATGCGAAAACATTATAATTCCACGTGAAAAGCAAGCTAAACAGATACATATGTACATAAACGAACGCTTTTTCCCCATGTGGGTGAGGTTGAAACAACAGGTCACCAGCTGCTAAGATCCTTACAAACTACTTTTGTTTCATCACCTTGCATACATCTAATCATACATACACGCCGTTTACACATAAAAAACCGGCCAAGTGCGAGTCGGCATCACGCATGAAGGGTTCCCATCATCGTAGTGGCGGCAACAGAAATACACATTCTGTGTAAATTTCAACCGTCTACCTAGAATAGAATGCATCGATCTGTCGGAGTATTGTACAAAGTTATTATGCGCATTATGTATTACGATCATAATATTCTGCCGTTCTATTTTTTTCTATTCTGAGGTTTGTAAAATTATGGGTCATCATTACATTAAAATTAACTTATTAATCATTAGAATCACAAATAATTTAAATAAATTGAACAAACAACAACCTATTACGGATCTTACAACAGCCCGTTGACAGACAGACGCATGGACGGACGGACAGCGGACGCTAAGTCCCCTTGGCTACACTTCGGGTACGGATCCCTAAAATTTTTGATTCCATCCAGATCATATTGCTTTGTCTGATGGCAACCGGATGAGAGCACCCAAGGATATAACTGCTATAGGCTGACGATCATGACAAACCAACATACCTTTCAAGAAATCCTCCACCAGATCTGAATTCATCTGCTTCTCATGAACCCGAAATACCGACGCCAGCGTATCAAGCTATCACAATCTGTCAAATTTCTTTAATCGATTTACAACTTTATCGCTAAAGCATTAGGTTCAAGTTTGATTGGGGAAATTCGACAGTTTCGGTTAGCTTGATGTGCTGGCGTCTGTACAAAACCTAAGATCTCTCTTTCACAACATATCAAAAGCACTATACAGATATCCAACTCCTCACTACACCAATCCCATATCATCATCATCTGCCTAGCCTTTTCCCAACTATGTTGGGGTCGGCTTCCAGGCTAAGCGGATACCGCTGAATACCAGTATTTTACATAGAGCGACTGCCTATCCGACCTCCACAACCCAGTTAGTACTGGGTAATAAGATACCCCTTGGTAAGCCTGGTTGTCAGACTTTTTAGGCCACTGACTCCCTAACGACTGTCAAAGATCGACAAATGACAGCCGGGACCAACGGCTTAACGTGCTTTTCGAGGCACGGAGGAAACTCTGTACGTAATGGGCGGTCACCCATCCACAGACCAACCCAGGCAAGCACGGCTTAACCTTAAGATCGACCCGAGCGGCTGTTATTATTAAGCCACGAGCTCCTCACACTCACCAATCCCATATACATTAGAGAAAACCAAAATCGTACGATTACCAGTCTAACCCTCCAAACGCCGGCACTTAAAGGGTATTAGTTCCGCTCGTGTGGTCTCACAGACCGTATTGTCCGATCACAATGACGCTGCGGGGGTTATTTGGCTTACCTGTTAAATGATCGCTGTGGTTAATGGGGTTTGGTTTACTTTCAATTTGGTTTTTAATTCGTATTGATATGGAGTTTGAGGGATCAAAGTCACCAGGTCTCTTAATGCCTCTGTTAGGCCTTTTCTCAACTATGATGGGGCTGGCTACCAGTCTGACTGTATGTAGCTGAATACTGTATATCAGTAGCGAAGGTTAAATTTTTGTAAGAGGTAAGCCAGAGTACATATCTTTAATGTGATTATATTATTTGTCTATAGAATACTGACTGTGCCATTTTTCAAATGGAAGCCATTAGGAATCGAGTTGTATGGAACCTTCGCCACTGCTGTCTATCGGACGTCCATAACCCTGGGTCCATAGCTGTGTAATACAGGGTCAGACTACCCATAACGACTGACCACCCTTCTGTCAATTTATCTAAATTGACACCACAGAAAATCTACTAAGCTTTCGGTGTTTCCATGAGGTTAGATGATTTAACCAGACTTGTCTTTTCTCAATGTAGTCTTGTTCCAGTAAACCGATTTGAACTGACCATTTTACTCATAGCAAACGTTATGAAAAGCCTACATTTATGGTTATGAAAATCTAAACTTATTCTGTTACTTACGTGATATCGTATGCTGTTGCAAGCGCCATGATCGTGGGATGATGTTGGCGCTTGCAACAGCGTCGAAATATCGGGAGCTCAAAATAATGAACAATCACGGAAGATATCCCGTAAGTGACAGAATAAGTTTAGTTTTAAACCGTGAAATCTTAAAACAGTGAATGAAAACACATAGAGGTGTAAAAAAACGGTTTTTTTTCTGAGATGAAAAAAAAACGTTAAAAAAAAACATGAAAAAAAAACATTTTTTTTCTGGAGTAGGTTTTTTTTTCATGAGTAGGAAAATAAAAATAAGGTAAGGCGGTTATCGTTTATGAGTTGATATTATTTTTTTTTTTGTTTAATAAGAAAATACCATTTGTTTTTTGTTAAATAGTACATACATGTCTTAACATAATTGGCAACACCAAATGTAAACTACTTTTACGGACGGGGATTTCCCTAATCCTCGTTTATTAAGTATTTTTTAAGTTCATAATAATAGTTACCCATTGATTTAAACATAATTTGACTTGAATAAAAACAAAACAATTAAATTTAGTGTTTTATTCCACCTTAGTTATAGTATTTCACTTTTTCCGAAAAAAAAAAACCAAATGTAGAAAAGAAACAACGGTGCCAAGATTTTTTTCATGTTTTTTGATTGTGAAAAAAACATTTTGTTTTTTTTCAATTTACGTCTCTAAAAACACATGCTATAGTTTGTCGTCCTTCCACGATAAGTTCAACTACACTTGACGACATCATCATTCTCAATTCACCCCAAAATCTCGATTACGACAAGAAATCTTCACAAAAACAACTAGTAATAGATATATTTGTGAGATGGCCGTGATTTGGACAATGTTTGATGATGTACCATTAAGGATCGTAAGCCTGGAGCACACTTAATATAGTTTTAATAGCACTGTTAACCCCTCCAGTGCGCAGCTTGAGTATCTACCCATTTTTTTCAAACTCGTTTTGGATGTAAGTCGTTTGGGTAACAAAGAAACTTTCTTTATTCAATCTAAGTTTTTGATTATTTTTTACTTATTTGAAATATAATGTTTTCTTCGAATTCCTCTGCCAAAAATATTGTATCGATCTCAGACAAGACGGATTCAACGCTGGGCCGAACGAATGACATTCTTTAAATTTTTTTGCATAAGTAAAAAAATCTTCGAAATTAGGTTTGTCCCACTTCCCGGTTCCCGATTGAGCTGGAATATTGCATACATTTTTAATTTAGATGACAATGCATGGTTGGCTAAGTGACGTCATTCGAAATCAAATATGGCGGACTGGTTATTTTTTGTGCATTCCCATGATGTTATGGATATGAAATGAAATAATTTGCTAACAAAGCGTGTTTTTTTTGTATTTAAATTATTCCCAATAGATTTCCCTGTCTGTGTAACTGGAATTCTGCGTTCCTGTCATTTTGCGCATTTTACACCACAAGACCACTCACAAAGATTACCACAAGATCACTCTTCAAGAAAAACTTCCACAGTTCAACACATAAATCATCCGTCCAGTTAATAAGCAGTATGAAATATAACAGGTATTTACGCAGTTATTAAAAGTAACTGTTCCTATGTTCTCAGTTACTACTTTTATCGTTCATAAAGTTTCACTCCTCTTGTGTGGGATGAAACGGTAAGCTCAACTGAGTTTTAGTAGCTAATAATTTCTTAGACGTGATTATTTTACATGGAGTGAAATGTTAGCGAAATTATAGGTATCGATGTGGCAGATTATGTTTCGAGAATTATTAGTATATTAATATCGCTTTATGTTAGGAAAAACTGTTTGTGTCGTTGGTGCTGTTAACGTGACGTCTCGGAAACGACTACACTGATTTGGGAACTGTGCATATTGTGATTTTCTATTCTTTTGTTTTTTATTTTCTGTTATTTATGACAGTGAATCAGTAATGGCAGTACATTGCCTTATTTTTATTATTTCTTTGTTTAAAGTTTTCAAGGTGCATTTGTAATGAATTCCAAGGTGAGCTTAGTTATAATCAATAAAATGACGTTATTTCGTTTTTTTAAGTTTTAGAGTAGAAGATGAAACGCCCCTAAAATAAAAAAACTGTCATAAAATATCGCAAAATAATCCTTCCAATATAATAACCATTACCCCATTATACGTATATAAATAAATAACCAGCAATAATCCGATTTTCACGCCCAACCCTCTAATGCGATCAATTCCTTTTCATGCAACCCTCGTATAATGTCTAAGGACAAAGAGACCCCGCTTTGTATTTTGACAGGAGTTAATGTTGTGGGGTCCTGACATCTCTACCTGACGGGGATGGTACAATAGACCCCCTGTTGGGGACGTGTGCCGTATTGTCCGTATTTGCCGGGTTAGATAAATTGTAAGTGCACTTGTTAAATTGGGAGGTTAATAGTGAATGTACATTTTGATGGTGTGTAGTGTTTTTTGTACTTAGTTCTTCTTTATTATTAATACTCGAAACGGGATATTTACCATGTTTACTGTTTTTTTAAAAACAGTAAACATGGCAAACTGTGTACTGTGTGTATGTGTACTGTTTTTTTAAAACAGTAAACATGGTAAACTGTGTACTGTGTGTATGTGTACTGTTTTTTAAAAACAGTAAACATGGTAAATATCCCGTTTCGAGTATTGATAATAAAGTTAGTGACCATGATAGTTTAAAATCTTAGTTCTTCTTCTTAGTCATTCACTCTTGACAGATTGGTCGTGGTCATAGGGGGTCGCCTACAACAGGTCTGTGACGCCGCAGCCGCCGCGTCATTGGCCGCATGACGAGCACGTTTTGCCACAGGGATCTTGGTGATAGATTTGATGGTAGCTGTCCATCGGGTTGGTGGTCGACCACGTGGTCTCGTGCCTTCGACTTTGCCCTGAATTACCAAACGTTCCATGGAATCATTGTTGACGTGTCCAAAAAATCTGAGGACACTTTGTACTATGTGTAGTAGTTATAATAAACTTTATGATTCAAATGGTCCAAAGATGAAGGCATCTGTTGTTTATTCAGGATTTCAGCTCTGATAATCTCGATATGTTTTAGTATTTAATGTTTGCCCTTAGCCTAATTTTACACTTACCGATGTAGCTTTAGTCATCATTTGCCTAGTATTTTTTCTTAATGATGGTTGTCTCGATAACCCAATTATTAGGTATTTCCAATACCTTTGGACCAGTTGTTAGAGTTTAGAGCGTCTTCTCTCTTGTCTGTCAGAGCTATCATTTTTATTGAGTGACATTTTAAAAAGACACTAGACACGACACGATACGACACGACATGACACACACACGACACGACACACACACACACGACACGACACGACAGGACACGAGGTTTTATTTCTTGACAATAATACAATTCAATATATTTATTTTCTCTCTTCAGAAAGGTTCACAGAGGTATAATAACATAACATAACATCACGCCTGTAATCCCCAAAGGGTTAGGCAGAGGTGTACCTAATAATACACCCACATTTCGCCAGTTATGTTGAGGTCCCATGTAACATGGGGCGATACTACTCCCATAAACCGGGCCCAAATCCAGACACCTTGGCTGCTACTGAGAAATTTCAGATGGAAACTCGATAATACTTTGCCCGACCAGGGAATCGATCCCGGAACCTCATGCTCAGCAGTCGCGCTTGACTAGACCAACGAGGCAGTCCAGATCCGTAGGTATACTAAATAACATAAATATAAGAATAACATCTTTTCTTATCTTCTTCTTATATATATTATTATTTTTTTACATATAATAATATCGTTAAAATCCGGTCCGATGTTCCGACTTGGCGCAAAAACTACTGCATAGATCCTGTTCAAATTTTGCACAAATATCGTCGCCACTGTTGTCTGGGACTGACTTTTGTTTGTTTGATTCAGTTTTTTTTGCCACCGACTTCTGAAGCTAAAGTTATTTTTCACTTTTTTGTGTTTTTGAAGTCGGTTTAATTTTTTACCAAAAAGTTTTTTTTTTATTATTTTTCCATTTTTAGTTGAAATATTTTTGTTGATTTTTCATAAACCGCTCGATCGATTTCGATAAAATTTAAATGGGACCTCCTGGAAAGTATACCCTTTAAAACAAAAAAAGAATTTTCCAAATCGATTCACGCGTCTTCGAGTAATCGGTGAACATAGATTTAAAAAAAGATTCCGACGAATTGAGAACCTGCTCCTTTTTGAAGTCGGTTAAAAATTAATCTTTTAGTTCTAAAACAAACTTCTATATTATTAAAAAAAAAACCTGCAAATCCCGTAACAATTTCCCATCAAATTCAAAGCGAACAGTTATCTATTAGCTTCAAATGTCAGTAATAACAAATCTGTTTACGTAGTTACCCTGGACTCGTATGGTAGGCCACTTCAATTGTCCAGCCAATTGCGATGATTTGCGGCAATCATGGTGGGCTGTTATGTCAACTTATTATGGGGATTCTATGTGGATTTGCGATAGTGTTATATGTAGATTTGTTATAAAGAGTATCTTGTTTTTTTTTTATTTAACACATCAAGCACAAAGTAAAGAGGTGGAATTAATGCCACAGGCATTTTCTACCAGTCAACCTTTGGGTGATGCAGAGACAAACAGTGGTAGGTGTATAATATATCTGCAAAATTTTAATTTATTACTAAGATAAACAGAGTAGATAGGTATGATTGATTGATTGATAAAGGGTATCTTTATTTGCTTGTTTCGTTTAGGAGCTCGTGGCTAAATAATAACAGCCGCTCGGGTCAATCTTTACGTTAATCCGCGCTTGCAGGAACATTTTACACTAGATTCTTCACGTGCTTTTGCCTGCTGTGAAGTAAATTGTCCCGAGAACGCACTACAGGGATAAAAAGTATCCTATGTCCTAACTGAAGTTGTGGTCAACACGCGTCAAAATGTCATCGAAATACGTTAAGCAAGTAACGTAAGACGTGAAAGGTTAACATACAGACAAATATAAGGTCGAAATCCTTTACTACATTCTTGAACACCAATCATTTGTATAACCTTGTCGCCCCCAACAGTTAGGCTTCCCATCTTGGCCTTGACAGAAATAGAAAAACAAACCTCAGGTATTACGAGAAAAATCGTAGGAAAACGCTCATTTCGACGAAGGCTGTACGCAATCATGCGCGAACTATGGTATTGGCATACTTAATTTTGCTTGGCATACATGCTCATCCAACTTTAACATATAACCCACTGCCAAACAAAATTTGACGCTAACATCTTCTTCTGAAGGCTGATATTCAACTACAGATCCGTACGCACTTACGACTCTTTGCCTGAAAATTATTTGATTGTGTTAAAAGTCGTATGTGCAGATTTGAATTTCGTGATTTCTGGTTTGATGCTAAGAATTAAAGTTGAATTTCGTTTGTGCACGTCCAAAGATGAGTATTACTGTTTATACGTCCTAAATCTCTTGTCGAATATTCAATTATAAATATATGTCCGTTTGCTGTGCGAAAAAATCTTTTTCATATTCAAGTAGTAATTGTCAAGAAAAATAAGCACTCAACGTAGGAATAAGATTTTTTATTGATGTATTTATAGATGATAATTGACGTCAATTATTTCTTATTGTGTTTAAGACGATAATGGTGTTAATGTTTCTAAAGCTACCTACTGACGAGTCGGCCTATGATTTATTCTGTAGTAGTCTAACCGGTATAATCTTCTAGTAATCAACGGGAACAATGTAGACAGATAAGAACAGCAGAGATAATCGATTTTACTTTGACTGATAAACAAAGTGATTAATTTTTCTCACTCGCTATTACATAATTTTTCTCCTCATTGCGTTCTTGGGCGTTGTACACGAGATTTCTTTTTATAAATTTCTGCTAATTTCTTTATGACACGGTAGGTCTTACTTATCATACTTGTACACGAAATATCTTACCGTTAATTTAATTTTAAACATTTATTTCTGTCAATTATTGTTTGAAATTGACTGGGACGGAATAAAGTTTTAATAGGTTGGCCAAATCAAGGAAAACCTGTTCAGGTGGAGATTAGAATACATGACTCTGCCCTGGAGTGTAAATATGGTGTTGTTCCACAAACGATGGGACCCTTGATATCGCGTCCAGCTTTATATAGCACAGGAGCTGATGGACGCTACTGAAAATGCCAAACTCGTCGCCAAATTAGACGCTCACTCAATTTAAATTGTCTTCGAAGAAAAAAAAGTCTTAAATATGTTCGGCTCTAAATGTAGTTATATTTAGTGATTTGTGTGAGGTAAATTGTCCAGCTTCACCAGCAATTTGATGCTTTTGCCAGATTATATTAAAACAGTGCAACAATCTTAACACTACAAAAGCTACCTCGAACTTTAAACTTATACTCTCGGACAAAAAAGTAGTCGTTCTTAAAACAAAGCCACATTCGGCCTTAACCCGTCCAACGACCTTTCTAATATATTTATAATTATAGTCCACAACACTCCACATTTGTAAACATGGATGTGACGTAACAATCTATTATTTTTTATTGTTATTTTTGTTTTAAACTAAGCTTTAGCACGGCTGCGCTTTGCTGCGCAGGTTTTGTTTTTTCGTAAATTTGACAGCTGTCAAAATTTAACGAATGACAGATGTAGGTTGTTTTCAGCTGCTTGTCAACAGTGTGTTAACAACATAATAATTAATATTTATTAAATAACTTTGTTTTAACTGTCATTGCCTACATACTATTAGTAGAACAAGGCATTAAAAGACCATCAAATAAAGGTAAGATTTTTTGTGATTGTAACAGGCCTAATAATACCAACGCATTGACCCAAATCAGTTTAGACCCAGGAAACCAAAATCTTGAAGAATATTATGCAAATCTCATTATTGTAACAAAAAATATCTACTTATAAAAATGAACATACAGATGCTTATTCAGGAAATTATGAGCGTATAAGAGAGACAAAAGAGTACTTTAATGTCCGGTTGACGCATACCACACAAGATTATGGGTGTCCGATTTGAAAGTATAAAATTAAATTATGTGCTATTAAAATTAGATTAATGTAAATAAGTATCTGATTATTAGATAGGTGGAATGCAAAAGGTTATATTATGATAAATTATGGTCTCCAAATCACCTTTGATACAACGATTGTTTGAAAAAATTGGACTGAGTAAGTAACAAAAGCTGGCTATTCTCAGAATGACGAAAAATTATTCAGAGTATCTTTTTGTGCGCACATAGTTTAAATAAATAAATTAGTCCTCGGAATTACTACCATTTCCACAAATTCCTCAAAGACAGCCACACTATGACGTCAAATGACGTCAGAACAATAACGCAAGTGTACGGCCAAGAAAACGGTAACAGTAGAGACATCTAGGCGTATGAGTCCCAAAAAGCATAAGTAGCAGTACTATCCCTCAAAAGACAACCACACCATGACGTCAAATGACGTCAGAATAATTACGCAAGTGTACAGCCATGGAAACGGTAACAGTAGAGACATCTAGGCGTATGGCTCCCAAGTAGCACTACTAGCAGTACTATTCCTCAAAAGACAACCACACTATGACGTCAAATGACGTCAGAACAATTACGCAAGTGTACGGCCATGGAAACGGTAACAGTAGGGACATCTAGGCGTATGGCTCCCAAGAAGCACTACTAGCAGTACCATTCCTCAAAAGACAACCACACTATGACGTCAAATGACGTCAAAACAATTACGCAAGTGTACGGCCAAGAAAACGGTAACAGTAGGGACATCTAGGTGAATGAGTCGTCGCGTTACGTGTTGACATGCGAGCGAGTGTCACGCATCAAATGAAAACGATACTCGCAGGTCACGTGATACGCCGCTATTTTTAGAGGTTAGTGTCTTTGTAGTGGGGTCAGCAGGGAAAGTGATGCATTTTATTAATGATTTTGTAGGTTTTAGTGAATGGGATGTTGGGAATGCTTCTAGAAAAGAAGTTCAGTGGAGACGAGAATTCAGTTGAAACTAACTTGAAAAGTGGAGAATGATCTTCAGATTCTCATATTTCTTGCATTTCATCATTTAAACAAGATCTTTTAAGATTTTAAACTATCATGGTCACTAACATTATTTCCTTTATTTATTTTTACACATATTAAATACATTTTTAAATATTCTAATATAAAACAATATAAAGAAACATTTAAAAATATAAAAAATTGTGGTCCGCCGGTATCGGGAGCAGGGTCCAAGCTATCGGTGGTTAGGGCTCCAGAGACAGGAACCTCCTCACAATGCGAACCGTGTCCAGGAGTACCGCTTTCTGAAGACACCCTTGATCCAGCTGCCTAACGAGAGCCTCCTCAGAATTGGTCGAGGCTCTTGGCAATTAAGCAAACCTTAACATTTCAGTAACATTATTATTAATACTAGAAACGGGATATTTACCATGTTTACTGTTTTGCTTGCTTGCAACAGCGCCGAAATATCGGGAACTCATAGAAAACAGTAAACATGGTAAATATCCCGTTTCTAGTATTAATAATAAGATCTTTTAATATTTTTAATCAAATTGACATTCATGGATACTGTTTATTAATCATCATCATCTGCCTAGCCTTTTCATCTATTAATATACATCAATTTATTAACCGTGGGAAAGCGTCAGCTTATCGACATTTCCAGTCTGCAATGCATTTTAAATCTTTGAAATTTCAGACTGACGCATGTTTTAGATGGCGTAGATTCTACATTACCAGATTTAAAAAAAAAACACGAAATTACAAGAAGGTATGTGGCAGTAAGATAGTTAAAGTCGTAATATAGTTATATCCCAGGGGATATGGCTACATCCCGATGATCAAGATGTTAATATGAAACGGAAACCTAAGGTTACCCAAACCCAAAGGTTGACTGGTAGAAAAGCCTGTGGCATTAAGCCTTCTTGAAAGAGGACTTTTATCCGAAAGGTGTCTTATACCGACGATTCCGAGGACGGTTACGCGACACCACGCAGCAAAAGACGACGCCGTCAAAGATTCGTGTCTAGTTTAGTTAAATAAGGTTTTTTAAATGTATTAGTTTATTATTTTATAAGATTATTTTATGTATTTGTATCTATGGCCCTCAGTTGCCTGACAATAAAATAATTGATTTATTAAGTCCGTCTCTGTACTTTTGTGCTTGAAATGTTAAATAAATAATAATAAACCTACTATAGCGGTACTCCTGGACACGGCTCGTATTGTTAGGAGGTTCCTCTCTCTGGAGCCCTGACCATCGGTAGCTTGGACCCTGTTCTCCATACCGGTGGGCTAAAATTTTTTTTTATTTTTTTTATGTTTTTATATTGTTTTTTCTAAGGAATATTTAAAAATGTAAATAATTTGTAAAAATATAAATAAACGGAATAACCTTCTATAAAACTTCTATCCACAATAATCAACCTTTGTTGTTGTCGTTTTACTTCTTATCCTTTTATTTGTCTTATTAGTGCAGTGAGAGGTCAATGTACTATAAAACCATTTCACTTCACAAATGAGAAATATTCTAGAGCCATTACACCCTTTTCACACATGAGAAGTCAGCAGACTGACATCCAAACCAAGATTGCTTCTATCCCATTTCAAAATGGTTAAATTGCTATAAACAAAAGTATAAGAAACGATTTCACATGTTTAAGTGTAATTCTCCGGCTTTGGGCTAACGATCGTTTAATAGTGAGCTGTTTTGATGCACTTTAGTTATTTCACTTGTTAAGAAATCTTTGGAGATGTGCTATCGTTTTTGTAAAAATGGCTGCTGATTTCAGACCATATTTAGAAATACTTAGAACATTATTTGGGGTGAGGCAAGGTAAAATGAATATAATCTTAGAGCCTAGCATGATCGAGAGACGTAAATTCGTTTGATTTTGGAATCGAAAATACAATATCTCGTAGCAAAGCAATAATATTTTAAGCCTCTAAACCTATATCATCATCTGCCTAGCCTTTTCCCAATTTTGTTGGGGTCGGCTTCCAGTCTAACCGGATGCAGCTGAATACCAGTATTTTACATGAAGCGACTGCCTATTTAACCTCCACAACCCAGTTAGTACTGGGTAATACGATACCCCTTGGTAAGACTGGTTGTCAGACTTTCGGGCCACTGACTACCGAACGACAGTCAAAAATCTACAACTGACAGCCGTCTTAAAGTGCTTTCCGAGGTACGGAGGAGACCTTCATATATTTAACTAGCTCTTGCCCGCGACCTTCGTCCGCGTGAAATTTTATAGCCTGTAACCTTCCTCGATAAATGGGCTAACCAACACTAAAAGAATTTTTCAAATCGAACCAGTAGTTCCTGAGATAAGCGCGTTCAACCAAACAAACAAACTCTTCAGCTTTATAATATTATATTATTATGGCATGGCATGGTATTACGGCATGTCCTAGAACCAAAAAAATCTAAGACATGTGACATCTACCAACCCGCACTGGGCCCGCGTGGTTGATTAATAGCCCATCCCCTCTCATAGAGAGGAGGCCTGTGTCCCAGCTGTGGGAACATTTTAGGCTGATTATGTTATGCTTAATATTAACTTACTTATATATATATACTATATATATATTATAAGTATAGATTACAAATCTCGTGACTGGGTGCACTAACAGAGCCTTCACGAGTGGTATTCTAACTTTCTAAACCATTTTCTTTCTAAGATTTGTAATAACACATAGGGTGTAAGGAACATCGATGCACAGATGGTTATCACGTTTCAGTTAATCATTCCAAATCCTTATCCTTACAAAATAATTAATAATCTACTGGCTTATATTTAACTAGATATTATGATATTTTAAATTTTGATATCATGCGGAGGAATGAGGAAAATGTCGTGAGGAAAGTTTTGAGTATGAATGTGGATACCAAAAGTAGAGGAAGCCCAAAGAAACGATGGATGGAATGTGTGAAGGATGATTTGGCAAGAAAGGGGGTGTCTGTAGACCACTACAGACACCCCCTTTCTTCTCTACTACTCCCGACTACCAAGTCGGGAGTAGTAGAGCAGTATGAAAGAATTGACATGCTGCGCCGACCCCAAATCACTTGGGATAAGGGCAGGAGAATAATAAATAGTTTTTTATTGACACAAAGAAAAAAGTATACATATCCATTTTGAAACCCTGACTCCTGTGCTAGGTGAGACCTGTGTTACAGGAGTCAGTGTCTTCACACGTTTTTGGTACTAATGTTACATAACATTTAACATTAACACACACACACACACACATATACACACACACACACACACACATATACACACACACACACACACACATTTATACACACATTTTATTATAAACATTTTATGCATCAAAAACAAAAAAGAATGATGATATTTTGATATTTCTATAGATTTATCTAATATTCTTGTAAGTATAGCTCATGCCAACAAGAGGGTAGGTAGTGGTACCGTAGGTAAATCAGCATAATATCTTGAGAAGGTATCTGGAACTATCTGCAAAAAATCTCATTCATCTCTTTTGATCAATATGTATGTATGTAATCTATATTATATAGGATTTTATAGATATGTATATATATATTTACTATATGTATAACGTATATTATATTGTATGTATTTAGTTTAGTTTATAACATTAATTAATTTAAGTAACACAATGTGTTAATGCACTTAAGTTTATCCTTTTCTGCAAATCTCACAGTCAAAATTTGGTTTGCTGTAAGAAAACCCAATTCTGGGTTAAGCTCGCCATTGTACATAAGCTATATTGTTGCAATTTGTATGTATATTTTGTTTTTGTGTGCAATAAAGAATAAGAATAAGAATTATATTACAGGTTCCAATAGTCAGGTTGTGAACCCCAAAACCTTGACGAAACAATAATCAAGATAATAACAAAAATAAATGTGAGAAAATACAACTCCTTGTTTACGCAAATTACAAAATTTCACCGGAGACCATCACTCGCGAAGCAAATTGACACTAATTTATAATTTTACGAAAATCACAAACCGTATAAAGTAGAAGTAAATATAACGAATAGACAAAATATCTTTACTTTTTTTTCTGGTAATAGATACTTTTTTTTTCTTCTAATTGAATACGTAAATCCATTGTCTATGGATATGCTACGCTCATGATTTTGCAATGAAATTTTTAAACACCTCATGGCTGTTTTAGTTTTTGATATAAAAGTTTCTCAATTATTTATTCGTTACGATATGTCTAATAAGTGTTTCCTATGATGTTTATGGTTCCCATGGTCCATCAATTTGGAGATAACTGTTGTGTCAAAAAAATCATGGTTTAGTGATGGGTTGTATTGTTCTTAGGTTCAAGGGGTCAACCAGCCATTTAGTGGTTTCGACAACCATGGTATTAAACTGGGTCCTGGATTCGATTCCCGGGTCGGGCAAAGTGTTATTGGGTTTTTCCATTAGGAAGTTCTCAGTAGCAGCCACGGAGTCTGGATTTGTGAGCTGTCGATGGCAATAGGCTCGCCCCTTATTAATATTTATGATAATATTTATCCGTGGTATTTGGCAACTCAGCTTATTCCAGTTGTAAACGTCCCTTTGAGCCTAATGTCCTTGTTTTGTTCTGTCTCCTGCTGATATGGACTGAAGTAGAAATTATGTCTTTCCTACTCCTCCGCTATTCTTTTCTGATTAATTTCGTAGCGGGATCCAAGACAGTTAAATTGTTTCTCTGGGACTTCGTCGAGCTTCATTATCTCGGCTTCTGGTGGTCGCCACTGTTGATTCTGGCTTTCAGGAGTGGCGGTGGTTGGTGAATAGTGTGGCAGGGTTGTCACCCCCTATTACATGGGACTTCAAACATAACTGGCGAAATCTGGGTGTATTATTAGGTACACCTCTGCTTAACCGTTCGGGGGTTCAATATTATTATGTTTTTAAACAAAAAGCGCTTCATCCTCTCCTCTAAAAACTAACTTGCTGTGCCCGACAGGGTCCATAATTGTTTCTCTATAATTTACCTACCAGCCTTGTATACATTATGGAATGCAATAAAGTATTGAGTATTGGGATTACAGGCGTGATGTTATGTTCTTCTAATTCCCCATCCCTACTCACACAAACCTCGTTACAATTTGTCAACACAAAATAACCGAAACTTTACAAAAAGTGAAAGAGCGATACAAAAATAAATATACCATCGATAATAACGATACCTATCACAATCGCCAATCGATTATAACTTAATCGAGTTACGATTTATAGAAATAATCGGTCATGATTTATATGGGACTTGCACTTTGATACCACATTCAAAAACCGACCTTACCTTCTCCAATTAAAGTACAATTTTAAATAATAAGTTAGAGCTGTATGAATACAATTTGTATGAACCTTCCCACCTAGAGTTAAAGTTCAATTTTGAGTGATAAGTTTATGGTGTATGAATACAAATTGTATGGTAGTAATATCAAAGGGTTGCGCGTGCGCCGTTTGATACTAACGTTTGAATAAATCAACAAAAACGACGGGCGGCGATGACTAATGTACTATTTATAATTTGTGCTGGACAGGGAAACGGTTGGAATAGACTGAGCTCTTTTATTTGATAGATATATTAGACTAGCTTTTGCACGCGGTTTCACCCCCTTTTTAAATGTAGTCTATGAAACTCGGGGATAATGTAGCTTCCCGTAAGTGAAAGAACGACACAAAAATAAATATACCATCGATAATAACGATACCTATCACAATCGCCAATCGATTATAACTTTTTTTAAATCGGTTCAGCAATTCGGAAGATTACCCCTTACATACAAACTTACAAACAAATTTTATGTCTTTATAATAATTATAAAAGTTCGATATTACTACAAACATACTTATAGCATCGTGACTATAGACTCGGAAGTACGTTAGAGAGCTGGTCTCAACTGACCGATGTCTTCTGTAAATTTTGCTCGAAAGACACCTATGAGTAGTCAAATAAGTTAACAGCTAAAGCAGAAGAAATCATCATCAAAATTGAACATTGATGGCAAAAAAAAACTGGTTGATAAAATACCTACATAATTCTTAACAAACTACTAGTTCTTCTAGATTCGTTTTTCATTTCTTAAGAAAAAAAATACTGTAACAAGAAAACTACTTAACAAAATAGAGAACATAACTGAAATCAAAACTTTGAAAAACATAAAAATCTCGTTAAGTATCGCAAATTTTACAAATTTATAAGGATTGTATTGTATTGTATAACGGGCTTGTGACCGCAACTCCACGTCAAAGCGCGTATTTTGCGTGCGGCACTAGATTTACTCGTATAAGGATTCAAAACCGTGATTTTTATTTATTTATTTAAAAACCCGTGAAATTAAAATCTAAATTATTTGAATAAAAAGCCGTCTCCACAGCTTTCCCTGTTCGACTAATTTAAGTTAACCTAATACGAGCGAGCCTCATAAACAAATTATAGAAAAACAAACAGAACAACAAAATAACATATAACGCATCAACAAAGCGGTAATTTAAATAAATTACACGGTAATTAATAATTTAACCTGATGATCTTTTAAATTAGAACAAATATTATATTATTTATTATAGGGCACAATTTACTGGTGTAGTTTCTATCGGATAAAGTTATTAAACAAAGATATATCTACTTTAAAGTATTTCTTCACCTCTTCAAAGAACCTTAGCCACTACATCATCATCTGCCTAGCATTTTCCTAACTATCTTGGAATCGGCTTCCAGTCTAACCGGATGCAGCTGAATTAACAGTATTTTACAGGAAACGACTACCTATCTGACGTCCACAACTCAGTTAGTACTGAATAATACGATACCCCATGGTAAAAGTCAGGCCAAAGTCAGGCCAAAGTCTTACCATGTCGAAAGCCACCCGAAAGCCACCAGTCGGTTGTCAGACTTTCGGGCCACTAACTACATGTTACTACTGTCAAAGATCTACAAATGACAGCCAGGACCAACGGCTTAACGTGCTGACTGAGGCACGGAGGAAACTCGGTATGTAATGGGTGGTCAGCCATTCACAGACCAACCTAGGGAAGCGCGGCTTAATCTGAAGATTGATCTGAGCGGCTGTTATTATTTAGCCGTGAGCTCCCAAGCAAGTCACCTACATAATATTTAAAGAGTCCTCTCTCAAGTACATATTGTAATCTATTACAGCTGCAGTAGTTACATCAAGTATTATAATCCCAATACATACCGTCCTTCAATGACATAATAACGCGTTTCAAAGAATTCTTCGTAATAAGTAGTTATGTCAGTAAATGTAGATGATTGGTCCTCAACAATATTTCATCTTGAGACTTTTTTGTTGGCTGACTCCTATGTTACATTGTTGTAGGAAATAAGAACTTGAAATACAACTCACTTAACATAATATTTGGTAAGCTTGTTCGAATTCTTGAAAGGCGGAGCTCGTGGCTAAATAATAACAGCCGCTCGGATCGATGTTTAGGCTAAGCCGTGCTTGCCTAGGTTGGTCTTTGTATGGGTGACCGCCCATTTACATTCAGAGTTTCCTCCGTGCCTCGGAAAGCACGTTAAGCCGTTGGTCCCGGCTGTCATTTGTAGATCTTTGACAGTCGTTAGGTAGTCAGTGGCCCAGAAAGTCTGACAACCAGTCTTACCAAGGGTTACCGTATTACCCAGTACTAACTGGGTTGTGGAGGTCAGATAGGCAGTAGCTCCATGTAAAATACTGGTATTCAGCTGCATGCAGTTAGACTGGAAGCCGATCCCAATATAGTTGGGAAAAGGCTAGGCAGATGATGGTATTATGTATGTTGCTACCTTCATAGCGTTTACAGTAGGTGGATTGACAGTTGATAAATTATTACACTTCAGTAAGAAGGACAGCTTGCTAAACTGTCTTACATAACAGGTTTTCTTAGAAAAACAATCCCTAAGTACAACCAGTTAAGACTCATTTTGTAGACTAAAAAATTATGCTTTCCTTCCACTTTTATTCAGTTCGTGAAATTCACATTAAATGGTTACTCTTTCTTTGTTTTCTACAATACTGTTTGATTATTACACTGTACGAATGTGTTACATATTAATCACAAAAAAATGTAGATATTACGATAACGTCGCATCGAAAGTTCACATGAACTATTCTTGGGCAAATGCTATCTTTCATCGCTGAATGAATAAAACAAACTCTTCGAGATATTTGACAACGGTTACACTTGTAAAATATAATGTCCTATGTATAATTTGTTTGAATCTTCAAACTAAAGCAAGGAACAAATTAAACATAGGACATTATTATACACATATTCTAAAAGTAATCCAAACCATCTAGTTTTAAAATATGAACCAAAAAATTGACGTACAAATTTATCTTAGTACATCTACTTAAACAAATAAACCTAATTTCATTTCATTTATATAGCGCTTTTTATCAAAAACAAGACTTCTTAGCAGCTGTATATGAGGCGTAAGCGATTTCTAAATCCCTCCACAGAAAATAAGCACGCATTTTTGTCCAAAATAGGCAACTAGATTGGTTGAAGAATGTGTGAACTATATTTTCAAATCTAATTAAAATAAATGGGCCGACCACAACTATTATAATCGCCCATAACAAACATTTTCCCCCATTCCTTTGTTTCAACAAAAACAACACACAATTAAAAACAAAACCGCGAACGTAACATCAAAAAGCCGCCGCCAACTTCAAAGTAAAGTAAAAAACTAAGCGCAATTTCGTTAAAAAACTCAGCACAATAATGCACTGAGCTTACCCCTTATCCGTCCGCATAAGTTATGCTAACAAGTTGGTTTGCGTGACCCGGGCCTCGTTAGCCCAGGCAGGCCGAATGCTACCGTTACACCGTCGGGTAATGTGATGTGTCATTTTAAATAGCCTCTTAGAAATGAATGATCCGAAATAAAATGGTGTTATGAGCGAATGGTGTAGGGTGGCTGTGAGTTTGGTGGGATAGTTTTTGAGCTTGGTTTTATTTACTTCTGCTATGTACAAAATAGCTGAGGAGGCGGAGGCGTTCGTGGCAACAGCAACAGCCGCTAGGATCGATCTTCAGGTAAAGCAGCGCTTACCTAGGTTAGTCCGTGGATGGGTGACCACCCATACATACCGAGTTTCCTCCGTGCACATTAACCCGTTGGTCCCAGCTGTCATTTGTACTCGTAGATATTTGACAGTCGTTAGTCAGTGGCCTGAAAGTCCACAGTCTTATCCAAGGTTATCGTATTACCCAGAACTAACTCAGTTGTGGAGATCAGATAGGCAGTTGCTCCATGTAAAATATTGATGTTCAGCTGCATCTGGTTAGACTGGTAGCCGACGCCAATATAGTTGGGAAAAGGCTAGGCAGATGATGTCATGTACAAAATACAACCTCTGTTAGACTCATCCTTAAGTTTCGAATCTTCTTCACACTCTCGTCACATCGTCAAAAAAACTTTCCTAATTTCACGTTTTTACAGCTATGTGCTATGTGTGTGTGTGTGCCTGTGTTGTTTTTCAGTTAGTAGTTATATCAATTGTATTAAATGCTTATGTAGATTTAAAACGACTTATTCATTAATTTATTGTTTTTAATAACAGAAATGAATAGTTCAACGCGAATAAAAACTTAATAATACTATGCTAAAGGCTACAAGCACATCTGTGGCTACAAGCCACAATTGCATGATTGTTTGTTTAGCAATTATAAATTGTTAGAAGAAAAATGAATACCTAAATACCGTAATATAAGAAGTTAACAATAATAAATGGCAGTAAGTGGTTAAGCACTAGTTCTATTCTTACTGTTGCTGCATGTTTTTAAAATATAATTATGTAGATGACTAGCTTTTGCCCGCAGCTTGCCCGCGTGGGTGTCAAAATATTTCCGACAGGAACGTACCAAACAAACATAGGTACTTACCTTAATCCCCCTTTTTAACCCTTCGGGGGTAGAATTATCAGAAACGCTGAGACGCGTAAAAAAAATTTTTAAATCGTCAGCCTAAACACAACATTTGAAGATCCTAACTTCAAAACTGACGGACTTTCATTTTAACTTCCATCCCCTATTTTACCCCTTTAGGGGTGGAATTCCCAAAAATCCTTACTTACTGGATACTTACTCTTCACAAAGAACACACCCTCCAAGTTTCATATATCTGGACCAGCGGTTTGGGCTGTGTGTGGATATATCACCCAGTCAGTCAGTCAGTTTACCATTTCATATATATAGATAAAGTTTTCAGGTTATTTTCTATCCCACAGTTCACTTCCGTTGTGGTTAAAAAATCATCCCACGGAAACGATTTAAATATGCCTATGACACTCAGGAATAATGTAGCTACCTTTCAATGAAAGAATTTTTGGAATCGGATCAGTAGTTCCGAAGTTTCCGAACTTACAAAAGTTAAACTTAAAACAAAAAATACGTATCCACTATTTTTCGATAATCTAACTGACGGACTACATAGAATCATATTTTTGCTACACAGGAAACATCCCTATTGTTTGAAACTTAGTATTTTTAACAGCAACGCATAACTACTCATGAACCCAATACGTTACCGCCGGCCTCAAATTCCCAAAGGAATACAACGTACTGTAATGTAATGATAGTATTATGTCCAACATTATCTATATGAATGGACAAGCCTATCACATTAACTGGACATAAGTTAGTTTTTATTTTCAATTACTTATAAAGGTTTTTAATCCCAATTTATAAATGGTTTCGCGTACTTTACAGTTTAGTACTACGACTTCGACGAAAATAGGTCATCTCTTTTCTTCATCTGGGATTAATGGTAGTAGGAGGAGTTCCTCAATCAGCAGTTCTAACAACTTGCTGTGATCACCAATAGGTTCTTGAGACCTTAGCTACTTCCTGGTCAGCATATGATTCAGGACTTCTTTATAGTTCCAATACCAACTAGACATTTATGAAACATTTCAGTTCAAAGGCATTGATTGCTGACCTACTTTAAAATATGAATCATCATCAATATCATTTCGGCCGAAAGACGTCCACTGCTGGACATAGCCCTCCCCCAAGTGTCGCCACATTGACCAGTCCCGTGCGACTCACATCCAGCGGATCCCCGCAACCTTCACTAGGTCATCGGTCCACCTAGTGGGAGGCCTTCCAACGCAACGCAAAATATGAATATTTTTGAGCAAATACCAGTATACATAGCCAGGCCACGATTAGAATATTTTTATTTGCTCAAACGTTGTCTACATCCACAGGGTCTCTTTTCCACCAATGGATTGTCCATTGGTGGAAAAGAGACCCTGTGAAATTAACAAAATAAATAGAATATTGAAAAGAGGAATAGCATTAAAGGGCGTTAAAAAATTCGATTCAACAGGAATAGGGCCACGTGAAATGGCTATGCTGATTCTTTGATCAAAAAATAGGCCAGCCCTCTGGTCACGGGAAGAGTCGACCAACCACTTGGCAATGTCTCGAAAGACTTGGTGGGCACTTGGGTCCCATGTTTCAACCCCAAACAGTTTTTCTTTAGTCGGTTTAGATAATAGTTTAAGCCTCTGTAAGCTGTATTGGCACATAAACCTAATCTTCAACCTTCTTTTTCAGCATCAAACCCCCATCAAAAGACGGCGTCACCAAAAGCAACCCGAGCAAGCGGCACAGGGAGCGCCTCAACGCAGAGCTGGACACCCTGGCATCCCTACTGCCTTTTGAGCAGAACATCCTCAGCAAGCTGGACAGGCTGTCCATCCTGCGGCTGTCGGTCAGCTACCTACGGACCAAGAGTTACTTCCAAGGTTAGTGGGTCTTTTTGTCTTTGGGCTTAAGCAGCCACAAAATTTTCAGCATCAGTAATTTGGGGACATCTGCGCCGTTCCAAAACGTGCATTGTATTTTGGGTCGAAAATGCGTTTGAGCGTGGTACGATGGTTCCATACTGAAGTTTCATTAAGCTTCAAATATTTAAGAATTAATTAGGCCCGGGGTCCTGGATAATTTGTTTTTAAATTAATGCCCACAGATAAAAATACACCACCTAATTTCCCAAAAAAACAAATCACAGCGTTCCAAAAGCATACAGAATTTATTTTCGTGAACATAGAAAAATGTCCAATAGTTTCCCACAAAAAGTGTATGCACAGTAGTCCAAAATAGGGTCGGCTCAAATAATTAGTTAGAGATTGGTTTTGTAATAAGTTGCTTGAGTTTCAGGAAATTGTGCGAAGTTTTGTTACTTTTCGTTACCCATTGTTATGTAAAGCTTAGTCCACACTTAGGCACAAATCATGATTCGTTTCATAGGATATTAATACAAGACATACTTACATCATTATTATTTTGATGGAGGTAATTTTGTGAGAGAAAATCATCATCATCATCTCCCTAGCCTTTTCCCAACTATATATTGGGGTCGGCTTCCAGTCTAACCGGATGCAACTAAATACTAATATTTTACGAGCAGCGACTGCCTATCTGACCTCCATAACCCAGCTAGTACTAGGTAATACGATACCCCTTGGTAAGACGGGTTGTCAGAGTTTTTGAGCCACTGACTACCTAACGACTGTCAAAGATCTACAAATAACTGCCGGGACCAACGGCTTAACGTGCTTTCCGAGGCACGGAGGAAACTCGGTATGTACTGGGCGGTCACCCATCCACAGACCAACCTAGGCAAGCACGGCTTAACCTAAAGATCGACCCGAGCGGCTGTTATTATTTAGCCACGAGTTCCTTTGTGAGAGAACATTTTTGATTTAAATAAAGATCAACCCTCACTAGGGATCTCACGCTACACCGAAAAGGGACCAGCATTTTCAACGGTATTTCAGTTAGATACCAATTGACCTGACATTCAGTTGAAAATCTTGGTCCCTTTGAGAAAACGATAAATCCTATGTTGTTAGGCGCTGGCCTTACAATATTGTTTTTTTAGTTTTCTTAACCTTTTTACCGTCATAGTCACATATACGTGACAAGCAAGCGCATACCCTGTACGCTAAAGGACACAAATATGTGCCAAAATTGTAGGTGAAATTGTGGCTTGGCGTGGAGAGCACGCGCGTGCGTTTATGCTCTGGCGGTTAAAGGTTGAAAAAACAATATTTAGCTAATCTTTCCCATATACCTTCTTTCCCTTTATAAAGTGATACCTCATCAAAAAATATAACAAAACTGTAACAGGCCGATGTCTGTACATTAAAAATATTGAAAAATAAATATAAATGGGGGGTCTTTACTAGGGCAACAGAAGCCAAAACAGCAGTTTTTACATTTTTTGTCTGTCTGTCTTTCTGTCTTTATGTTTGTACGCGCATCACGCAAAAACTACTGCATGGATTTGATCGCAGTTTTCACCGGTCTACTGCTGTATGCTTAACTTAAAATATAGGCTACATTAGATATGATTTTTGACCCGATAGGTGGCGCTGTGCGAAGCAATGGCGCATCGCTAGTTTTTACATTTAAAATAATTGTCTGCTAACAATTGGCGCCAGAACAATGAAAAACAAAAGCCTGGTTCACAATAAACCCACAAACAACGGATCTATTCTCATTTTAAACCCAACACCAGACTTAAAATTTAATAAATCGAGTCTTAGAATCGGTTGCATACCGATGTATCGATTACTTATAAATGCCTTTCCCGGCACTTATTTAACGCTGTCAGCCAATTTTATTGCAGACTACAACGTATTAATATATGTGCCGTCTCACTGTGTTCTCGATTCGCTGGAATCGATACTGCATTCGATTTTGATGTAATCAATGTTGTTTAGATGCACTTTCGAGTAATCTAGTACAGGTCGACTTCAGAGGTAATTTTAATAGGAGGTTAAGTTTGAAATGTGATACCTTGGTTTCTGTATTTTTAGAGCTGATTTTGCATATTTTAAAGATTAAAACGATGTGTTTAATTGATGCTCCTCTGACATAAAGTTACAAGAGGGTCTGAGCAAGAATAAAGTAGGCTTTCAGCATTTAAAATAATCTTAAAGGTCTTACTTTCTGGTCGCGGGACTCATAGAATTACCGTGACCCTGGAACATAAAGGGCTATTGAAGAACACCGTGGATTTTAGTCAGTACAAGTCTGACAGTCCCTCCCGCTCTGCCTTGGGTGGGAGGACTCATTTGATGATTTTACCACGTTAAAAAAAAAAAAAGGTCTTACTGTCTCAACATATTTTGTCAATTAATCGCTTGCCAGAAAATCAAAATAATTATCGTGATCATTGATCAAAAAAATACACACTACAGATAATTGACATTAGATTTCGAGTCTAATTGTTCATGTAGCAAGTATGAATATGGATAGGTATAAGACTAGAGGAACACCGAAGAAACGATGGATGGACTGTGTAAAGGATGATATGGGAAGAAAGGAGGTGTTTGATGAGATGACGAGTAATAGAGAAGTATGGAAGAAGAAGAATTGCTGCGCCGACCACAAATGATTTGGGATAAGGGCAAGACAATGATGATTATATGTAGCTAGTAATATTTAGCTACGCCTCATTTTTTTTTATTGAAGTAGCAATTTGTTTAAATAATTCAAAAAAAAAAAATGCAGTTTAGCTATACTTCAATTTTATCTTAATTGAAATTGTCATATTTCACACTGATCTCCATTTAAATCTAGCTTACTGCTTGTTTTTGGGCAAATACAAACAAAAAACACGGACCTTTGAACTCAGTTATCAAGTATTAAAACATTGATTTGCAATTTTCTACCCAATCATAATTCAAGAGACATTTCAGCAGTCCCCAATGATCTATCGCCTTACACTTCAAGCCAAACACACCAACCCACTTTAAAATCAAAGATAAAAACCAATACACAATACTGCCTGTTAATTGGACTCGTAAATCTTACAAAAAGCCTTCCCGCTACCAACATATGCATATATCAGCGAGTAAATTATGAATACTGCATATAATTTTATTCAGTACCGATGAGATATAAAAATCAGTAGGGGGCGGGTGGGTCTGTTTTATTGTAAACTGTCGTATGTGTAAGGGATCGACGACGCGTATAGTATGTTGCGAGGTTGTACTGTTGGGGACAGCGGTTATATGGGATAAAAAAAATAGTAAAGGTAGGTTGTTACCTACCTTTACGCGAAGTAGCGAAGGGTCAATTTTTGTAACAGGTAAGCCGGAGTACATATCTTTAATCTGTTTATATTATTTGTCTATAGAATACTGACTGCCATTTTTCAAAGGGAATCCGGTAGGAATCGAGTTGAATGGAACCTTAGCCACTAGTAGGTAATATAACAAGTTGCCGTTAGACCATGATGAAAAATAGAGCGGGGTATGATGGATTCATTAATGATATATCTTTCTATTTTTATATATATCTTTCAAGGTTGCGCTTTGAGGAATAATCATATAATATTTTTAAATGGAATTTGTAAGCGCAACTAATGGTTGCGCTTCGAGGAATAATTTAGTTGCACTTAGTTCGTTGCGCTTGAAAATTGTTGCGTTTTGAGGAATACCCCCGTTCACACTGAGCGGAGTTCAAATATCGTTACGTGGTTACGACTGCGATAGATAATACGGAACGTACTATACAGAAAGATACAGCTATTGCACTTCAAGTACTTGAATTACGACAATTGTCTGAATTTTCAACAATTTGCGCGCGCTATTGCGATTTCTACCTCTTTTTATTGATAATAATTATCATTGGTTAAAAACATTATTAGTAAAGGTGAAATACAAAACTGTGAAACCGCAGCACTAAGCCAAATCGTAATAACAGACTGCAATGTCATTACTAATTTCTATGTAACTCTTTGCAAATGACATAACATAACATCATGCCTGTAATCCCCGAAGGGTTAGGCACAGGTGTACCTAATAATAATCACAGCATGTATTTTCTCTTTTTTTATCTTTTTTATTATGTGTGCTTGATGAACTGACGTCAAATAAACTTTATTCTTTCTTTTCTTTCTTATACTACCTATACCCACATTTCACCAGTTATAAGTCCCATGTCATAGGAGCTAGCCTATTGCCATCAAGCGGACATAAATCCAGACTCCGTGGCTGATACAGCGAAATTCCTAATGGAAAAAGCCAATAACATTTTGCCCGACCCGGGAATCGAACCCAGGACCTCAAGCTCAGCAGTCGCGCTTGCGACCACTAGATGAACTAGGCCAGAATTTCTCAGCAGCAGCCACAGGTTGATGGCAATAGGCTCGCACCCTATTACATAAATAGCGAAATGTGGGTGTACTATTAGGTACACCTCTGCCTAACCCTTCCAGGATTACAGGCGTGATGTTATGTATGCATGTCTATGTATATTTAATATTGTAATACCAAATGATTTGAAAAGAGTAACCATGGAGTTTCTTGCCGGTTCTTCTCCATAGGAAACGACCAACCCGAACCGTGCATCTTTTTGTCGACGTTTTATAAGTGCCCATCGAGGCTTATGTGAAATAAAATATTTTGATTTTGATTTTTGATTATGAAAATTAAAGAATGCGGCACTGTCTTGTCGCCATCTAAGGACATCTCATAAAGTTACACTGACGTCTGTCGCAGTCATTGGGCAGAATTGGTTATTGGTTGAGGTCGTTCTCAGAAATTGTTCGCTATTCATTTTAATAAAAATCATAGAATGACATTAAAAAAAAATATGCTGAATTTTTCTGTTCAAATTTATTAATATTGACAATGACTGGCTGACACGAAGAGTTATTAAGATGGTGCTAAAAAAAGTATGACATCAATGTATTTCTGCCAATTGATAGAGACAATATGAAGTTATAATTACCATTTTTTTTGTGGGCGGCATCTCGCAGGTCAATCTAGGAGGTTGTCGTCTGCTTCACTGGACTATCTTGGGTGTCTTGAGTGTAAGGCCTCCAGCCAGGGCAAAAAACTTACAAACTAAGCGACTACACGCTAAGGGTACCCCCTGAGGGGTAAGAGCCTCGGCTTAGGGCGTCGCTGGGGGAGGACAGCAAGGGGCAGGCTGGATCTGAATGAATTTTCATTACCTTTATTTAGCTCTTCTTATGTTAGTAAGACTGGTGGTGTGAGCCAGAGATATTCTAAGGCGCGAATTATACAGAAACGACGTAAGGTGAAGGCGCGGCGCAGGCATGGAATTTATAAAGAAACGAAAGAACATACCTGAGCCTCGCCGCTTGAGTGTAATTCATGACACGCCGCCTCCGTACATTTTGTATGAAAAAGGTATCATGCCTGTGCTGCGCCTGCGCCGCACCTTCACCTTACGCCGTTTCTGTATAATTCGCGCCTAAAAAAGGTAAGAGGTGATTACGGTTGACACAGATAACACTCATCGTAATGAAATCCCATGTTCTAGAACCAAAAATTTGAAGACATTTGTCATCCACCTACCCACCCACAATGGGTCCGAATAGTGAGTCATGGCTCGGAGGCCTGCAACCCAGAAATCAGAAATATTTATTTGTAAGAATGTAGTTTTACATAGTATGGTGTTATGGGTTTGTTTAAGTCCTTACCATTCTACCACAGCTTATGGTGTACAAATATTCGGATGTCACTCTTGAATAAATTAAATAAGTACCAATTATCTTATGATTCGTGATTTACAATAGGTCCAACATGAATTAATATTATTATAATTAGGTAATCGTTACTTTAAAATCAATGTCAAAATTAAGTACTTATAAGTAAGTTAAGTAGTTCTTAGATTCTTACAATATTCCATATATTCTCCCATGTCTTAAAAGCAATTATCCAATAACCAACTTGTCAGCTTTTTCTTGAACATGGGGATGGGAAGTTCCTTAAATGAGTTAGGCAACTTGTTATACCTACACCTGAATGGCATTGATATACAACATTATTTTAAGTTTATGCGAAACCTGAATATAGTTTGTTCAGAATAAGTAACTAAATCGATTCCAATAATTTTTAACCCATGTTATATTTTGTCCCAAAAATATTTCAAAAACGTTACTAGTTGGATACCGAGCGACACTAAGTACCTATCGCAATCATTTAGGTACCTACTGCCAAATTATTATTATCAATGAGCTCAAGACGACGCTAGAGGCCGCGGGCGTGCTGCGTGGTGACCACGTTTTTGTACGGACAACCAGGTAACAGAACAAGCTTATAACTTTGTGATTTTTCATGATACACTTTCGACATTTTGTTCATTAGTTTCAGGTTTCGCATATACTAAAACTAATGTTGCATACATTTCTCCTAAATATTTGCAATCTACATTGAGGTACATTCAATTCATATACATATATACATAGCAGAAGTCGGAACGAAGTCGGGGACGGTCTAGGCTGATTACACTAAGACTCACAAGCAAGAAGGTCTTATACGAGCAGTGTAAAAGAGCAATACTGTCAAAAATATTCTAGTTCAACAGTTTATTTCTGCTTCAGTAATTTCTACTGCCTCGTCGGTCCATTGGTCGCAAGCGCGACTGCTGTGCATGAAGTCCTGGGTTCAATTCCCAGGTCATGCAAAGTGTTATTGGGTTTTTCCATCAGGAATTTATCAGTAGCAGCCGAGGAGTCTGGATTTATGCTCGGTTGGGCAATAAGCTCACCCCTTATTACATGGGACTTAAACGTAACTGGTGACATGTGGGTGTACTAATGGGTACACCTCTGCCTAACCTTTCGGGGATTACAGTCGTAATTATTTTTACGTAATTCCTACATATCTACATTCAAATCTATGAAAGAACTACTTAACAGTCCACCACACCGCATCACCCACAATATTGTACACAATAAAATAATAAAACACATTATTTGCCACACAGACACAACACAAGCTATAAGAATCACTAGGAAATGGTTTACATAATTTTCGTAGTTCAAATGCCTTCACGAAGTTCACGTGTTTCATATTATTACGAGTATATGGGTGTATTTAAACTTGACACGTTATGACTGCGGGCTCAGGCGGTACCAAGACAGTGTGGTTCCATTTCCTAAAATAATATAGGTATGCACACGTTACATTCTTAGAAAAATTAAGTAACATAACATAACGCCTGTTATCCCCGAGGGGTTGGGAATAGTACACCCACATTTTGCCAGTTATATTTAAGTCCCATGTAATAAGGTGCGACCCAATTGCCATCAACCGGCCGCAGATTCAGACTCCGTGGCTGCTACTGACAAATTCCTGATGGAAAAACCCAAAAACATTTTGCCCGACTCGGAAATAGAACCCAGGACCTCATGCTCAGCAGTCGTGCTTGCAACCCCTAGACTAACGAGATAGTACAAAAAACTAAGTAGTTAAACATATTTTAAAGTTAAAAAAAAGACTCATGAGACATAGTCTGAGATGAAGAATAATAGAGAAGTATGGAAGAAGAAGAACACGAAGAACAAGAAGGAGAAGACATGCTGTGCCGACCTTAAATATATTGGGATAAGATCAGGAGAAAGATATATAATGATAGATAGTCTGTATGAAATATGATTATGGCAGAAAGAAGATGACTACGGACTTGATATGATGGAAGAATGGAGAATTATCGAAAGCAAGAAGTTATTTTTTTTTGTATTTATTTCGTACCCTATCACAATGCTGTCCTATTTGACCCAAAGGTTGACTGGTAGAGAATGCCTTGTGGCATTAAGTACGCCTATGTGTCACTCTTGTACATGAAGTTTAAATAAATAAATGAATTATGGAAGAAGATAAGAGATGGAAATGGAAGAAAGAAGAATATGTGTAAATTGGGATGAGGGTAGAAGAATGACGAGGAAAACAAGTCTGTAGACCAAGAAGGTAAGCAAACCCTTTATTTGTGTTTTGTTTTTTTTGTCTGAATTTGATGTTTAGTCTAAAGTTACACATACATAAATAAACTTATTATCTATGAACAGGGTGGAACGAAATTTTTCTTTGAATCTTGATTTGTACTAATGTTGAAAAGTTGCCAATTGCCATCAGTTACTTCCATAAAAAATATAAATATTATTAGATAACGGTAAGAGGCCCCGCCATAACCACGAAAACTTACAAAAATTACAATTAAGGGGTTATTTTCAAGGCCTACATGAACATAATTAAAACCTGTAAACGAAAATTCGTTGGAAAAAATATCAAAAAAGAAAAAAACATACAAATTATTTTATTCCCAACACCACTGACCGCGACTGTACGTTAAAAAGTACCGATAATTCTAATTAAATCGATTGTTGAAGCATCGATTACAACGGTTATTCCGATTCGAAACGATTTCGGCCTACACCACGGGGTACTTCAGCTATAGGACAAAAAAAAACTTTAGCTCAGTACCGGTAGCATGTAAATTATCGATGTATTCTTAGTACCGATCATAATGCTTGATTAATGTTTTCGAAAAGTTAATTTTTCATGTAACTTTATATCGGGACATCCATCTTGCTTTCTCTCGGAATACGAAGGGTTAAATGTGAATTTGAGTTATTTAAGGGTTTGGTTTTTGGTCTGTTCTTTTTGGAGTTAATTTCAGTTGGAATAGTAGAACCTAACTACAGCTGCAGTAAGTTTATATCTTTATGTGATATTATGTGAAAATTTAACAAAGATTGTTGGAATTATTTGAGATTTGGTGACGTGTTGCAGTCGATAATTGTAAAAAAATCTAAAATGTATTAAACCTTGCTCTAAATTTGAGTTACAACTTGAACATAGGACTCAGTCAGCATTCAGATTTAAGCCCGAAACTCCTGTATTACAATACAGGAGTTTCACCTCACTTTTTCAGTCACTAGATATCTATTACCTAGTCAAAGAAGCATTCAATAAGTAGTGACGGCACTGTCGACGTTTTTTAAGTGCCCATCTAGGCCCTATGTGAAATAAAATATTTTGATTTTGATTTTCATATAAGCCTGAAAGCTTGGCTTGCCGTCATAGCCAGTAGGTTTTCACTCTTCATGATGTTAGTTCCTGAACAGTCTGCTTGCCTTATGGGGTCACCGGGCTTGCAGTTTTGGCCCTTAGGCACGCCACTGTCAATAGGTATAATGAAGATATCATCCATCATCTTCAACCCCATACTACACACCTACACCGTACACTCACATCCAAAACTGTTTCACCACAGTACATAAACTCACAATATATTCAACCAAAGTAAATATTGGCCCCTCACCGTGCCTGCTACCGCCGTACACGGCCCGGAAGAGAATATCGATCTGATGCTAATTTAACACCGTAACAGCACTTTATTGATGGGAAATCGCTCCTATTGCTTCCATAAAAGCCGCCATTAAATAAAAAAGTCGCTGGATTTGGAGGTTAGGGAGATATTTTGGATTTATTGGTTAGGTTTATAGATAGAGGGTTTATGTGTACCTAACTGAAATTTATTTAAAAAGAAAATATGTTTGAACAAAAATATTTACGTCACAAAATTTTTTTTTTTTTAACAAGCATAACTATTTTAAGAAAAAAAAAATTCTTGAATAGAAAATAATTACATTACCCTTGTAATTCCGGAAGACTTGTGCAGAGGTGTGGGTTTCGCCATTTTTATTTAAAAAGAATATAATTATCTTGAACAGAAACAAAGCATGATGCCAAAAAAAAAAAAAATAAGTTAACTCATACTTCACCAAAACTGTTTTAAAACTCAAAAATTTTGTTCTCAAAAACCAGGTTATTCAAAAATAAAAAAGACTAAAACAAGTTTTCCACCGTATATTTTCTATCTTTAATTAAATTCGTTAGCCATTTCCAAGAAAGTAGTAAGATTGATGGGACAAGGCGGAGGACTCATTAAAGAGGTCGGTCTATAACTCCGTTCCCCCGTAAACCACTTACAAGCAAATTGTCTTTCAAACTCTTACTTCACAAAAAATCTTTTTAAATTTTCAATTTTTATTCACCAAAACTCAATTTCCACGTTACTCAATAAAGAAAATACAAGCACTGTTTTAAGCTTTGACGATTTACAACTAAACTTATATTGAAGAAGATATCCCGTAAGTGACAATATAAGTTTGCAAAAACAAGGTTTCCACCGTATATTTTCTATCTATAATTAAATTCGTTAGCCATTCCCAAGAACGCAGTAAGTAACATTTTCTAGCCAAGTTCATTAGTTGGGGTAAACGTGTGGCTCGTTCACAGGAATTACTGGGCTGGGCAAAAATCCAGACACGGATTTATCGAGAATTAGGAACGTAAAGTTTGGTCTGAGATTAGGGAATTTAGTTCGTTTGGGATTTCTGGCAAGCTAACGGCATTTTCAGCTGGTATTTATAGTTTGTTAAAGGCCATTTACTTTCTTGTGTTTTAGAAGAAAAATATTTAAAAAAAACGAAAAACATTTTTAATTCTCTTGTCAAATGATGACTTCGAAATTCAAATTAATTTTGTTGCTCGTCGCTTATTATTACTCGGAAGAAAATTCTATTTTCGAGAAAAGCCTACCTATTTATAAGGTAAAAGTCAGTTTTAAATGCTTTTATGTTATATTCACTAATACGGTAAAGGATACATACAAATACATTAGCAGAGTGCAATATTGTAAATGCACCCACCACACAGAAGCAATTCCTAGTGAAGGGCATAGTCTAAAAAAAAATTGGGGCAAATCGAACACTTGGAAAAATCAAGGCAATATTCTCTAACACAATATTCAAACATTAGGTTTTAAATTAAACACGTTCTTGTTATACATAATTATATTATTCAAATCAGAACTTTTAGCAGCCAGTTTTTCCTTTTAAACCCACCCGATTTCACTAACACTACGTGACATCTAAAGAAATGCCTAAACAAAAACGTGTCATTGAATATTCAACGCATACTCCAGCGCTGACAGTCGAAATTTCAATACAGCAACAATATTAAGGCATTAATTTAGCCTTCGCTGAATTTAACCGGCATTACTTTTCTTTACTTACAGAATTATTTTTTCCTCACTCAACATTTTCCGTCACCACATTAAAATAAAGCTCATAAAGCAAATTAACCTTTATAAGAAACAAATTAAAATCTAATTTGGGGTGCACCGAGTTGAAGGTTGCTTGCTCCTAACGATGTATATAATTGATCTGATAAAAGCGAGCTAAAAACCTTTGGTTTTGTTTAGTCACAATGTTTTGTTCTTTACTTCGATTTTCTTTTAAATTTTCCTCTAGCAGTGTTCTTTAGACGGGGTGTAATATACTACGATAGATAGTTTTGCGAAACCAAAACGCGTAATTACGTAGCACACTTATAAAAATGGCTTTCATTCTGCAAATCAACGAATTTTTCAAACATATGAAGCAATGTATTAGGAATTTCTTTCTTTGTACAAGACATTTCAACATGATCGACATTTTTTACTTTTCCATTATTACTGGCACTAATATAATCTCACTTTGTCCAGTTCTTCAGTATTGACAGTCAAAATTGACTGCACTAAGCTGGCAAAACAATTGAATGTGAACTTGTACCAAAAACTCGTAATTGTAAATGATATTTATCGCGACCCGTACTAACTATCGCTGAATATCATGTCTCACTCGTATAATAATATAGGACCTGTGTATTATGACACGCGTGGAAATATAGCGACAGTTAATATTGGTAGCGATAGTTATCGTCTACAATTGCGAGTTTTTGGTACAAGTTTACATTCAATTGTTTTGTCTTAGTAAAGCGATTTGCCTGTAGCCACTTGCAGCCCTCCCAAAAAAAAACTGTTTACCAACTGTAGTCACTTTATCTTAACAAAAAAATACAAAAGTAATTAAGAAAGATTCCTATCACTCCTTTTAACCTAACAAAATTAACTATCTTTCAGACATCAGCCTTCAGTTGAACCAACATAGTTTTTTCAGGCAATTATGTCTGAGCAAGCAAAGACAGCCACCCCAGACGGCCATGACGTCATTCTATGCAAACTTGGTGACGTCATGACAAGCAAACAGACTAACAAACTAGGTACGTAATGGAAGAATTTTCTTTGTGTTTATAACATTTTAAGATATTTTCTTTTACTTTGAGTTATTTTGGGATTTCTGCTAGGGTCGTTTCGTAGTAGTTATTGACCATTGTTTCAGTGTCCACGGATAGGTTATGCGTTTTATTCCTATCTGTTCAATTTCACAGCCTGTGTCTTCGAACATATCTTGGAACATATCTTCCAACATATCTTTGAACATATCTTCGAACATATCTTCAAACATATCTTCGAACTTTTATTTTACTTTTTTTAAGTTTCAGTCATCATCTGCCTAGCCTTTTCCAAACTATGTCGGGGTCGGCTTCCAGTCTAACCGGATGCAGCTGAATACCAGTATTTAACATGGATCGACTGCCTATCTGACCTCCACATCCCAGTTAGTATTTAAGTACTGGGTAATAAGGTACCCTCTGGAAAGACTGATTGTCAGACTTTCGGGTTCTGACTACTTGTAACGACTGTCAAAGATCTACAAAATGATAGCCGGGACCAACGGGTTAACGTGATTTCCGAGGCACGACGGGCAATCGGTATAAAGGGTGTAAACAGACCCTTAACATATCCGAAAGGCACTTATTTTCCCCGTCTTTACGATCTTTTTTTTGTTCTAGACCATACCTGGGAACCTTCTAGTTACAGAGATATTGGGGGTCAAAGTTCCAACTTTTTCACAAGTTTTTTTTAAATACTTGTTTTTAATGTAAGATTTTTACTTTACACACCTCCACGACCCCCGTACTATTCAATCCATCCATCAGCACAATGCTTTGAGTGTTTTCCATCGAGTCCTACCGTAAAACGTGATTTTTCACCCCAAAAAAAAAGTCGTTTCCCAGCAATAATTTTTGCGTAAAGTTACTTAGTTTGATGTACAGAATGCTTGGTTGACGGCTATGTGAAGTGTCTGTTTACACCCTGTATAATGGGGGGTGACCCATCCACGGAGCAACCTAGGAAACATTGAAGCTAATTAAGTTTATAAAATCCTGCCACCATTAACCACATTATAACGGTAGGAACACCACAAACCCATAATTACCCTACACGTCTTTAAAGAAATCAGAATCACAACATTTATTAAGTCCTACCACAAATTAATTCTTTATCAAGATTTTTATATTTTCGAAATCAATTACGGCACGATAACCGTGGCTTTCGATGTGACAAATTAACCTTTTTTCCGATGTAGTGGAGTGTTTTATGAAAAACAATGATCTCTGATAAGGGTGGCTAATCAATCACGCGCGGAATAAAGGTAAAAGAATGTTTAGGAAAATGTGCTTCCACCTTAATATGATGTTGATGGTGCACTTTTTGTTGTGAGCTACGTTTTCATGTGAGGAAAGTTTACTTTTGCTGGGTACTATAGTAACCGGTTAAATTCTTTCATTCGCTGACAAAACTCAACTGGTAGAAGTTCCTTTAATTACAAATTAAGGTGTTCACTGAGAAAGGTTTTCAAAAAAATCATCAGATTTAAAGGGTTTAGTAGGAGAGAGATTATAGCAGTGGCGAAGGTTCCATACAACTCGATTCCTACCGGATTCCCTCTGAAAAATGGTACAGTCAGTCTTCTATAGACAAATAATATAATCACACTAAACATTTGTACTCCGGCTTACTTCTTACAAAAATTGACCCTTCGCTACTGGATTATAGTCGTCATCATCATAACATCACGCCTATAATCCCCCAAGGATGGTGTACCTCACATTTCGCCAGTTAAGTCCCATGTTAAAGGGGGCAAGCCTATTGCCATCAACTGAGCACAAATCCAGTGTCCGTGGCTGCTATTAATAAATTCCTGATGAAAAAATCCAATAACACAGCAGTCGCGCTTGCGACAAGTCGACCAACGATTACTAAAGTTTATATTTTCGTTCTGAAAACTGAAAATATCATTTTTATTTCCTAAATGAAAAAGGCACTAAAAAGAAATAAATATGGATAAAAAAATCAAGCCCCATAGTTATATTTCTACTGTTATAACATAAAAAACTCTATCAAATATATCAAAGTTATTTCAGCATTAATCTAAAGATTTTAATCTTAAGCTCTAATAACAATAGTGGGTAAGCACTTAAAGTTTACACAAAGTAAGCCAGTTTAATGTTTTATAGTAGTTCCATTTACTTCTTGTAATCTTTACTCTTAATCTCTTGATATTGTTCAGCGTTTTTAAGGCTTCTAAAAACTTAATGCGTTCAGCCGTTTCTGAGGAAATGGGCCTTGATGGACTGACAGACGGACGTAAAGTAATTTTGTGTAGAAGAGCTTTTTCACTGGAAGTCATAGAACCCTGAAATGTAGGAAAACCACTTGAAAAAAAAATCTGTGTCTAGAAGTACGACTATAAGATCAAGGGTTCCTTACATAACGAAGGAGAGCACTAACGAAATATTTCGCAAATTCATTCTCTCAAGGTATTCTTCTTCTTTATTGTGTGGTTAGTGCCTAACCCAGTG
This sequence comes from Noctua comes, assembly GCA_963082995.1. NCBI lineage: Eukaryota > Metazoa > Arthropoda > Insecta > Lepidoptera > Noctuidae > Noctua > Noctua comes. Next base: position 13,207,757 of record OY720288.1, read on the forward strand.
CCGAGACTTTTTATTCTGCCCATGGGCCTCTGACTTCGAATTACATGCCGTCGAGAAATATCTCTCAGGCATGTTGATTTAATAAGAATTGCGTGTCTTGGGTTCGAACTTGAGATCTATGACTTGGCAGTCCGAAGACATGCACCTCTGATTTTTCGGATTCATGTATAATTATCACTTGCTTCGGTGAAGGCCTAAGAAATATTTCTCGACGGCATGTAAAGCCAAGTTAGAGGCGGACGGCATTAAAACTCTGACACCAGGTTAGACTCTAACCACGCGAAAAATAAAAGAAGACTAATCTACCTACCTTCACACCATTCAAAGACCCTAAACACCAAATAAAAATAAGACTTTGACCAAAAAAGCTTAAAGAAAGCCTTGTATACTTAACCTGTACATAATAATGAAATTAAAAGGCACTTTGTATGAAACCTAGTAAACAGTTAACGAGTTGAAATAACTCGTAAAACGTTGTTATGGGGAGCACGCACACTGCTGTACAAACGGGGATTGTAGACACAATGCGGGGTACAGGGTGTTGGGGAAACGGTTGTAGGAAAGAAATAAATAAATAGTTTTCTTTCTTTAACCTTTTCACCGCCACGGACTTCAATAGAAGTTCCAGATTTCCGTGCCACCAGCGCCACGACTTCATTAGAAGCTGTTAATTTTTAACTACCTATAAAAAAACATAAAAAGTACTGTATTTAAAAGCTTCGTTTCATTTTATTATTAAATATAACACGGGCTAATACCCTGTTTTTTACTTTTCCACACAAAAGTAGCCCTTGTCTTAAAATCGGCAAAAACATTTATAGCTTGGCGCTGGCGAGGCATCGCGTTCTGTGTACGATGGCGGTGAAAAGGTTAAAATACTTTGATACAACTATGGGACATAAGAAGACCGATAATGAACAGTTTTTACATAAGAAAAATGTACCAAAGCAAATAGTATATAGATACTTTTTTGCAATAAATAAACGGACTCTTTACGAAGCCGCCAACCAGGCATTCTGTACTTTTTTCTAAGTAACTCTACGTAAAAAATATTGCTGTGAAAAGATTATTTTATTTTGTGGGTTAAAAATCATGGTTTACGGTAGGATTTAGTGTAACGCACTCAAAACATTGTGCTGATGGATTGAATAATGAAGGGGAGGTTTTTACAGTAGACTTATAATATTAAAGACTTGTATTTTTTTTTTTAACTGGTTTAAAAGTTGGAACTTTGAAATCCAATATCTCCGTAACTAAAAGGTTTCCAGTCATGGTCAAAGACAAAAAAAATTGCAACGCGGTGAGGAGAACAAGTGCCTTTAGGCCTCGTTAAGGGTACTTTTACACCCACTAGTTTATTATTATTTTCCTTAATTGGTTGGATAAAAAAACACAAAGCGTCTCAGTTAAATTTAAAAAAAATACAATTTCTTTTCAAAAACATACTTAAAATAGAACGAACTCGGCAACACAAAAAACAACACCCCATTCCACGTAGGGCGGCGACGGGCCCGCCCGCCCTGCTCTTCGCACTTATAAAATATAAATAAGCCTACATTGTACACAATCTATGCATCGATGCTTGCTCACCGCGCCAAAGGAAATTGTTGCCTTGAAGGGCGGCTATAAGTACCTATACCTGGATATAAGTACCTATACGACTGATGGAAAACCTTCGATGTTGGATTGGAAGTTTTATAAAACGTTCGTAGTTCAAGTGTGAAAATCGAACGAAAATTGGTGAAAAACAAGTTTCAGTAAAAGAAATTTGAAGGAATTATAGAGCGGACATATACAGGGTGAATTTTCCAAGTGAGCGTGGTTGGCTAACCACCAAACCGAAACTATGAGGAATAACGAAAAATACTTAAAGGAGTCTCGAGCCCAATTTTGATGAAAACTAAAACTGCATCATTAGATTTTTGAAAAATCAATTTTCCTAACCAGGAATCGAACCTAATGATTTCGGAAAAAAAACACACTGTATTATTACACCATTTGATAGTGTCGCTAATAAGGATCAAATTCTGGTAAAAATCACCCTGTATACTCTATCTATACTAATATTATAAAGAGGTAAAATTTGTATGTTAGTGTGTATGTAATCTCAGAAAGTAATAATCCAATTCTAAAAATTCTTTCACTGGCAGAAAGCTACATTATTCGTGGGTGCTATAGGCTGTAAATAATATTAATATCATGCATAGCCGTGCTATCACAATTTTTGCGAACGAAGTCGCGGGCGAAATGCTAATTGGTAATAATATATTTCTAGAAACTTACAAATCGCAGGATCAAACAACACTGATATTCAGCTGCATCCAGTTATACTGGAAGCTGTCTCCAACATAGTTGAGACAAAAGCTAGGCAGAAGCAAGGATTTCATTACCACAAAATGGCAATGGAGAACATTGTGGGGTTGCAGGAAACCGGCATGTCCTAGAACCGAAACGAAGACAATTTGTGACATAGAATCTACGGTGTGAACCAGAATGTATCCGAGGCACGGAGGAAACTCGGTATGTAATGGGTGGTCATCCATCCACGGACCAACCTAGGCAAGTGCAGCTTAACCTGAAGATCAACCCGAGCGGCTATTTTTATTTAGCCACGAGCTCCTCGACACACTTCAATACGTCATCATCTGTCTAACCTTTTCCCAACTAAGTTGACGTCGGTTTCCAGTCTAACCGGATGCAGTAGAATACCAGTATTTTACATGGAACGACTGCCTATCTGACCTCCACAACCCAGTGAGTACCAGGTAATGTGATACCCTTGGTAAGACTAGTTGTCAGACTTTCAGCCACTGGCCACCGGTAACAAAGATCTACAAACAACAGCTTAACGTGCTTTCCGAGGCACGGAAGAAACTCGGTATAGAACTTCAATACTTACTCGACCTAAACGTTTGGGACAGCTGATTTGTTTGTCGCGAATCTCGGTGGTGGTTCTATGGAGAAAGTTGTTCAGTGTGATGGTCTGAAACACACCCTGAAATATGACCACACCTTTCCTTGGTACACGTTGTATAAAGGATGTAAAAAAACCCTTAACGAAACCGAAAGGCACTTGTTCTCCCCATCATTGTGATCATTTTTTTTTGTTCTAGAGACTAGTCCCAGTTCCCAGGTATGGTCTGGAATCTAGACCATACCTGGGAACCTTCTAGTTATGGAGATATTGGAGGTCAAATTTCGAACTTTTTCACAAGTTTTTTTTTTTAAACATGTTTTTAATGTAAGAACTTTACTTTAAACACCTCCACGACTCCCGTACCATTCAATCCATCCATCAGCACAATGTTTGGAATAAGTTACATTGATTCCTACCGTAAAAAATTTGCGTAAAGTTACTTGGTTTGATGTACCTAATGCTTGGTTGACGGCTGTTTACACCCTGTATAATCTACCGACTCGTCAGTACGAGTCGGTAGATTATACACGCATATTATATCGCTGAAAAAGTCAACCTATAATTCACCACGCAGATCCAGTGATCTGCGTGGTGAATTATGGGTTGACTTTTTCAGCAATCGCGTTATCGTAAGCTGTGAAAGGTAATTAAGAGCCCAAAATTAGAATTGTAGTTAAAATGAAGTCTGAAATTAAACCTTGGTTAATTTTCTTACATTGTGGCTGACATTGTTTGACCTACGATGAACTTGCACATTAGATTCATTCACCTTTCATAGCAGACATTCTAAATTATAATCGCTGAAATCTTTTTGTAATGCAACCTTTAAAAAATGTCTAGGACTGAGTTCAGGGTTCATAGTTTTAAGGGCTCTATACCCAGAGGGTAGGACGGACCCCTTGGTACGGGATTCATATATCATCATCAGCCACAAATTGAATGACTTCTCTCATTGCTGGGTCGAGGCTTGTCTTTGTTTTTTTTTTTGGTTATGTCGGGCTTGCATCCGCTGAAAGACACCGCCGTGAGCCTACTGTGGCCTTGGTGGATGAGCCGCGAAAAGTGCTACGCATGACGTTCGCGACCCATCCAGCGCAGCCCGCCTCCGGGCACCAAATCTCCTTTGACAAGGTCCGGGGTCACCTGAGACATCGCCACCACTCATGAGGGTCGTGCATATGCGACGAAGATAGACACCCCGATCCTTCGCCCGCTGGCAGTATAAGCACGCTCCTGGGCTAGCCTCATCCAAATTTTATCCGTGATGGAAAAAATGTCATCTGCCCATCTCGTTGCTATCAAATTTTATACCCTGGAATAATATAGTGCCTCTCAAAACACCAAATCCCCTTCCTGGTGTTTTCTACATAGCGTAGATATACTTCCTATCTACATACGACCATCCCAAAAATCACCATCATTAAAAATCACGACAGTAAAACTGCATACCATAAAAAAATCCTTATGGAATCCTCGTCCAATGGGGGTCGCATAAAAAGCAGCCCCTTACGGGGGCGCCCTTATATAGCTACGAAATTACGGCGGGTAGTTTGTAAAATTTGCCGACTGCTCGGGGGGTGAAGGGCGGGGGGCGACGAGGGGTGGAAACAACCCTTAATGGCGGAATTGCGTGACAGAATTTCGGCAGTGACCCGAGTTGGCCCGTGAAAGTGAAAATATCTGTTTAGAGTTGATAATACCGAGGATTTTAAATAGAATTTGCATATTGTGTTTTATTTTCGGTGTGTGATTATGGTTTTTAATGGCTTAATCGAAAATGGTTAGTTACTATGCTAATCAATTGTTATTAAATACACAAAAATTAATCACTATTTCTTATAGATTCTACAATTAATGCAGAAAAGCTACTGTTAAGTATGAACTTATCTACCTATAAAATAACTTTACAATTTTTATTGTAACAAATTATATCAATACTCGATCATACTTCATTTATGAACACCGCTCTTTTATTACCAGTAATAATCAATTTATCGTATTTTAATACAATACCTCATCATTTTGCCACCCATCGCAATCGTTATTTTCACTTGAGAACCGTTTTTACTATCAATTTTTAATTAAATTCTCGTTGTATAAACAATCTGTAATTATTACTTACGGGAACCGTCAATGGAAATTGACCGCTGGAACGATTTCAATGAAACAATTAAAAATTAATAGACCATCGCTCTGTTTTATGACAGACAATTAACATAACCTTTGCATAATTAACTAATTTGTTTAACATTGATCACTGAGCATACTATTCGAGAAAGTACTTATCCATAAGTAAGCTGTAGGTGGTTCAAATTTCATGAGCTTTGGGTACTTACGGATAATTTAAGGGTCACCACAGCCTACCTTACCATTTCGTCGTTTTACATTTCTCAGCCTTCATTTTCCCCCCTTTAATTCTCCATCCATTGTGTTATAGTTCTTTCTCTGACCTCAGCTATATCCATATTATTTAATAGTTTTCGCTATTATTATGAGCTAGTAAATATCAGATAAAATATTAGGAATAGTGTGTTTCAGAGTACCGGATGAAATTAATTCCAGTAGTACGAATTTCTAAGAAAAAAATTACAAAAGGACATTTAATTTTCCTGAATATAGTAAGACTAACAAAATCAGAACGGTATCAACAGCTCTATGCAAACCCCGAACATTTCAGCGCGCCGTGGTAAATTTTATTATAACCAAATTGTGAACAATATTTTCGTAAATATTTTGGAACGAGACCAGTTTGTATACTATACACAAACCAACGTAAATACTTTATTTATGGATAGATAACGTTGTAACGTTAATTTATGAGATCATTTGCGAATAAAATAAACTTTCTTTTTGTTTGACTTAATTTTTTTTTAAATAATTTATGGTATTTCGGTAGTTACAAAATATAATACCTAGGTTTTCTATTTTTTCAGCAGGTATAATGCTCGTTTACAGTTATACTAAGCAGAACCTAAATTAATGCCATGCGATTTTCAACGCCAGGCTCAGGACTAAGAGTTAAAATTCCAACATATTAATAATATCTAGGCATCATGAGGAAATTTGTCAAACTAAAGAAATGCAAACCGAAGTAGGTATGTTAAAATTTCTATAGCCTGTATTTTGTAGTAGTTAATAACTGTAATTGAAAAACCAGTAGTTATGTCCTTAATTAATGCCAAAAAAGTAGTTTCAATGCATTCAATACAGCAATAAAATGTCTAATTCCTAGTAATCATACCGTGATTTCATGCACCTACGATATTGGTTTACAACCCCGGAATCGAACCTACATTCCCCACGCAACTGTCACCGATAAATTTAGACCTGAAACCCCCGGAAGCGTAGAAACTTAAACAAGAAGTTATTAAAACATCATTGATTCGAATCCGTCGATTTTGTACGTAAATATGTAAATTCAGTCGGAATGTGAATATTTTGTTGGCTTAGCAATAAATCATTGTACATCGTTTTGCTAATTTACGAGCGTCGTTTGCATAGTTATGGCATTTATTTTTGTATGTTTGGATTTATTGTTGGGTGTCTAATGCCGGTTTTCAGTAACATTAGGCGATATCTAAAAGCCCTCTGTTGAATTTTCAACTTTCAACGCTGGTACGAGAGTAGAAAACTCAACGGCGCGTGCTTTTATTTAGGTCTCATTTAGTAGTAGCATAGTGTAGTAGATTAGAAGTATGATCAAATACCTATACAGGGTGTAAACGAAGCCTTCATGAAGCCGTCAAAACTGAGTAACTCGACGCAAACATTATTGGTGAAAATTATTAAAATCGCGCTTCAAGGTAGGACTCAATGTAAAGCCGCACTCAACACATTGTGCTGACGCAAAAATTATTGCTGGGAATCGACTTTTTTTTTTGGGGTGAAAAATCACGTTTTATGGTAGGACTCGATGGAAAGCACTCAAAGCATTGTGCTGATGGATGGATTGAATAGTACGGGGGTCGTGGAGGTGTGTAGAGTAAAAATTATACATTAAAAACATGTATTTAAAAAAAAACTTGTGATAAAGTTGGAACTTTGACCCCCAATATCTTCGTAACTAGAAGGTTCCCAGGTATGGTCTAGAACAAAAAAGTGGTGGCAAAGACGGGGAGAACAAGTGCCTTTCGGTAATCGGTTAAGGGTCTATTTACACCCTTTATTTTAACTCATTTTGGGAGAGTAGTGACGAGATCTGGATCCATACAGTTTTCAATAGAAACATGATCAGCCTGTACGTTACCGCTTTTGAGTCATAGACCAACTTTTGTGATGGGTTTTTACAAAAAAGCCCTTTCTTCTTCCTTATCGTGTGGTTAGTGCCTAACCTAGTGTCAGACTTTTTATGCCACCCATGGGCCTCTGATTTGGCTTTACTTGCCATCCCGAAATATCTTCCAAGTATGCTGGTTTCCTCACAATGTTTTCATGCACCGAAGCAAGTGATAATTATACAATACGCACATGAATTCAAAAAAATCAGAGGTGCGTGTCTCTGTCTTGATTCGAACTTGAGACCTATGACTTGGCAGTTCGCCGGTCACACCACTAGGCTATCACTGCTTTTTTTAATAAACCCTGTGTAGGTGGTACATGCCACAATGTCTTCCAATTTCGTGCTATAAAGGGTGTAAATAGACCCTTAACACATCCGAAAGGCACTTGTTCTCCCCGTCTTTGCGATCATTTTTTCGTTCTAGACCATACCTGGGAACCTTCTAGTTACGGAGATATTGGGTGTCAAAGTTCCAACTTTTTCACAACTTTTTTTTTAAATACATGTTTTAATGTAAGATTTTTACTTAACTCACCTCCACGAACCCCGTACTATTCAATCCATCCATCAGCACAATGCTTTGAGTGCTTTCGATCGAGTCCTACCTTAAAACATGATTTATCACCCCAAAAAAAAAAGTCGATTCCCAGCAATAATTTTTGCGTAAAGTTACTTAGTTTGATGTACAGAATGCTTGGTTGACGGCTATGTGAAGGGTCTGTTTACACCCTGTATAACCTGGTCTCATGGTGTTTTCCAATTTACTGGGGTTCTTACCTCAATGGCTCTCAATAAGAAAAGTTAGCATTTTTTTTATTGGGACTGTCCCACCCCCATATTCCCATACCACTGCAACTCCTGAAAGCCAGAATCAACAGTGGCGACCACCAGAAAAGCGCCGAGACAATGAAGCTCGACGAAGTCCCAGAGAAACAATTTGACTGTCTTGGATCCGGCAACGAAATTGATCAGAGAAGAATAGCGGAGGAGTAGGAATAACCAAATTTCCACTTCCATCCATATCAGCAGGAGACAGAACAAAACAAGGTCAATAGGCACAAAGGAACGTTTAGAAAAGAAAAGAAAGAAAGAATAAAGTTTATTTGACGTCAGTTCATCAAGCATACATAGTGAAAAAGATAAAAAATTAAATAACAATTAAAAAAAAAAAATATATAAAATAGGGAAAAGCCCAGTTGCCTAGCACCACGAATAAATATTATCATTAATATTAATGGATTTTTAGTTGTGAGCTGTTATATTTGATTCCAATAACATTATGGCAAAAACGCTTGAACGCATGGATTTATTTTACAGAAAAGTTAGCATATCACAATTAACTACCATAAAGTCATTATTTTTAGAAGGCTGTCTACTAAGTTGCCATATAAATACTTTTTATGCTCGCATCACCACAAAAATACGCAATAAAAAAAAACTTTCATCTAAAACATTAAATGATAACCTACAAAACAAACGGGCACATAAAAAATACACTCCCTAGAGGGCGCAGGCCGCGGTTTTATTACAATTATAACATATTTTATGTAATTTATAACATACTGCTCCTAATGACTTTATGCTAATCGTAACTGACACCATGTTTGTTGATAATAAATTAGATGTCTTATGGCGCAGCCCTGAAAATGGAATATTATTTTACTGAAATGTTCAACCATGTTCGACTAGACATTTAATTAGTACTAGCTTCTGCCCGCGGCTTCCCCCGCGTGTATTTTAATAATTATCCTTTCTGAAAACACTAGTGGGATAAGAGTAAACGATGTCCCACTGTCTTGGTTTTTCATCCAAAACCAATCATAACTAACTAACTAGTTTTTGAAAGCAAGGAGTGATTTTTTATGTATTTATTTTGTACCCTATCACAATGTTTTCTTATTTAACCCAAAGGTTGACTGGTAGAGAATGCCTTGTGGCATTAAGTCCGCCTATGTACCACTATTGTACATGAAGTTTAAATAAATAAATAAATAATAACTGTCAGATTTACTCCCTTCTCCAAGTCCAAGGTTTCAAGAGTCTAAGGGTTTGTTCTAGCAATCAATGACGTTCGTGGCTAAATAAAAACAGCCGCTCGGGTCGATCTTCAGGTTAAGCCGCGCTTGTCTGGTGCGTGGATGGGTGACCACACATTGCATACCGAGTTTCCCGCGTGCCCCGGAAAGCACGTGAAGCCGTTGGTCCCAACCGTCAATTTATTGTACATCTTTGACAGTCGTTAAGTAGTCAGTGGCCCGAAAGTTGACAACCTGTTTTAGCAAGGGGTTGTGAAGGTCAGATAGGCAGTCGCTCCATGTAAAATACTGGTATTCAGCTGCATCCCGTTAGACTGGAAGCCGAACCCAATATGTTTGGGAAAAGGCTAGGCAGATGATGATGAATCAAAGACTAAATCTTAAGAATCTAAACTTATACTGTCACTTACGGGATATCTTCCGTGATTGTTCATTATTTTGATATCCCGTAAGTGACAGTATAAGTTTAGTTTGTAAACCGTGAAAGCTTAAAAAAGTGCTTAAGAATCTAGTACCTCTGAAGAATTCATTCGGAAGAATGAATTCTGAAATTTTGGTTCTTAGAGGCATGGCTTACTGTTATCTTTTATAGTACCATGTCCAAAGTATTGTGCCTTAAAAGTTACACGCAAGATCTTTAACTCAACTTTCAAAACATAAACAGAAGCAACGGTAGCAGCATTTAAATTCGTCACCAATAACTCTCATATATTTACGAGCAACGTCACAGTATATAACATATATATAGTAATAAATAACGCACTACCGGCGCTCGCCGAAGTGTGATAAATGTGCTCTTAGCCTTAAATAATTAACTCGAGGTTATATGCGGTCAGGGCGAGGGAAAAAGGCTTTTTGTATGTGTGTTGACTTTGTGGCGGCTCCTTTGTAGGGTAGATAGGGTTAACTGTTTAAAAAACTGGTTCAATTGTAACTGTTATTGGTCTATGATAGCAGCAAGGTGTGTTGCGGTGTCGTTTCAATAAATGAAGAGAGTTCGCCCTTCATTAGTGTTTTACCGTGACCCTGGAACATAAAGGGCTTTTAGTCAGTACAAGTCTGACAGTCCCTCCCGCTCTGCCCTGGGTGGGAGGACTCATTTGATGATTTTACCACATAAAAAAAAAAAAAAAAGTGGATAAATGGACGAAAGAAATGTCATAATTCCTGCTAGAAATCTGATTATTAAAAGTCATCAAAAAATCCTTTAACACAACATAACACCGCGCCTGTAATCCCCGAAGCGTTAATCAGAGGTGTACCTAATAGTACACCTACATTTCGCCAGTTATGTTTTAAATCCCATAGGGGGCGAGCTTATTGCCATCAACCGGACACAATCCAGACTCCGTGGCTGCTACTGAGAAATTCCTGATTGCAAAACTCAATGACGATTTGTCCGACCCGAGACTCGAACCCAGGACCTCATGTTCAGCAGTCGCGCTTGCAACCACTCGGCCTATGAGGAATTTCACTTCGAAAAAATACCAGTTTCTTGTACGATTACACAAACTACGGTCATATATTATAATGAACTAGTAGTAGTTCGGATCTTCTCCTCGCAAAGTGAGTATCCAGAGCGTATTTAACATTTGTTTACGTCAAAAACTAGTTGGTATTTCTCGTGACTTGAATATGAAGCAAACTTAAATGTCATTTAGCTGATTAACTCATAATCCACTTCGCTTTGCCCAATAAGTCACTGGGTCTGCCTCTTTTCAACCATATGCAGATGAATGTGGAGCGTCATAATCTGACCTCCTTTACCCAATCATAAGCGACTGCCTATCTGACCTCCATAAACCAGTTAGGACTGGGTAATACTTGGGTATTTGTCTTAGTTTGATTGTATTGTATTTGGTTTTAATTTATTCAGTTTGATTCTATGTTATTTTATGGTAGTCAGTGGCCCAAAAAGTCTGACAACCAGTCTCACCAAGGGGTATCGTATTACCTAGTACTAACTGGGTTGTGGAGGTCAGATAGGCAGTCGCTCCATGTAAAATAGTGGTATTCAGCTGCATCCGGTTAGACTGGAAGCCGACCCCAATATAGTTGGGAAAAGGCTAGGCAGATGATGATGATTCTATGTTATTTTATCGGATTTTATTTGTCCATGTTTTCGGATTTTTATTAATTTATGTGTGGCAATGAGTGTTATTTACCTGAAATAAATGAATTTATTTATTTATTTAATACGATACCCCTGGTAAGACCGTTTGTCAGACTTTCAGACCACTAGTCAGTGGTCCTGTAAGGACTGTCAAAGATCTACAAATGAAAGCCGGGAGCAACGGCTAAACCTGATTTCCGAGACACGGAGGAAACTTAGCATGTAATAGGTCACCCATCCACAGACCAACCTAGGCAAACGCGGCTTTAACCAGAAGATTGATTGAAGCAGTTGTTATTATTTAGCCACGAGCTGCTATACCCAATGTGCTGCTGAATTAATATCGAAAAATGACCCATCGTAGCCAAATACAAAGTATACACGGCCAACTATACTTAGTACCACACCGCAATTATCCAATGCTTGTGTGTCAAGGAGATCACTAATAGTAACAATTTTACGCAGGCCGGCCACGCTAACCCAGTATCGTATAACCCACTACCACACATAGATGTGGTATCTTTACGCTCTTTTTCCGTTACAAGATAGGCAGGAACTGGGTACATAACATACACTTAAAGTGTCAATAGAAAGTTATTGGGTTTAGTGTTTATTGAAACTGGACTTCTCAGCTTTGTGTTCTATCGTTTTATTTGTTTTTTCATGATATCACGCCTGAAATCCCCGAAGTATAGTATAAGTAATAGTATACCCACATTCTGCCAGTTATGTTTAAGTCCCATACAATAGGGGGCGAGCCTATTGCCATCAAACAGGCACAAATCCAGGCTCCGAGGCTGCTGAGAAAATTCTGATGAAAAACTCAGTTACAATTTTCCCGGCCCGGGAATCGAAAACGAAACCTCATGCTCAGCAGTCACAATTGCAACCACTAGACCAACGAAGCATTATATCAGCGAATACTGTCTCACTGCTGGGTGAAGGCTTTATTCTTCCATATCTCACGTCAGTTTGCTATTGTGGGCTCGTCTCACGAAACTGTGTAGTTCGTCTCGTCAGCTTCAGTCTTTTAAACCAGTAGACACCAAGCCTATAATGCCCCTGTAGCTGGAACAGTCCTCGTCCCTGGAAGAGGAAGCCTTGAAAGCCACAGTGATGAAAAAGTAATAATCAAGGAAACCATCTCTTTCATCAACGTTAAGCTCTAAGCAAACATTCCCAAGCCCTGTACCATGACCACCGTAGACAAAGATTTCTTTGACGGAAGAATCGACAAAATGACAGCTAGTGCAAAGAAATCTGTCATTGTGTCGACACAATCTGTCATTTTGTCGATTCTTCCGTCAAAGAAATCCTTGTCTATGGTGGTCATGCTACGGGGGCTGGTCGATCCGGATTAAAAAGTTCACGCTTGACCACGAGGTTGGTCAAGAGTACCATAAACATCTCTTGAGTAGTTTGCAAAACCAATCCTACTAATAAACATTAATTTTGCAAAAAAACAAATAACAATTGCAAGTTAATTACATAATTGTCGTAGCATCTGCAAAACGTAGTGTTTTCTCCTCCAGCGCAGTTTTATGCTTTCTAACATACTCGTAATTATTGTACGCAAAGTAATGTACATCGCTGCAGCGGCTGGAAAATGAAAGTCGTTGAAAAAACAAAGAAATGTCTGGCTGTAATGAGATCGATTTCAGTAATTAGATCTAAAATGATTGATGTTCTCTTGAGTGCTTGAAGTTCTTTGTGGAAAGTGGGTTTCTGGCTAATTGGTGATAGGACTGAAAAAGTGTTGGGTGATGCTTATCGCTTGCATTTCAGGTTTCGAAGACGTGGTGACATTTTAATTGATCTTGCTATATCAAATCCTGTCAGTGAAATAACAAATGAAAACATAGATAATATAAAGGGTCTAAATAGACCCTTAACACATCCGAAAGGCACTTGTTCTCCCCGTCTTTGCGATCATTTTTTTGTTCTATACCATACCTGGGAACCTTCTAGTTACGGCGATATTGGGGGTCAAAGTTCCAACTTTTTCACAGGTTTTTTTTAAAATACATGTTTTTAATGTAAGATTTTTACTTTACACACCTCCACGACCCCCGTATTATTCAATCCATCCATCAGCACAATGCTTTGAGTGCTTTCCATCGAGTCCTACCGTAAAACGTGATTTTTCACGCCAAGAAAAAAGTCGATTCCCAGCAATAATTTTTACTTAAAGTTACTTAGTCTGATGTACAGAATGCTTGGTTGACGGCTATGTGAAGGGTCTGTTTACACCCTAACCTGGTCCTGGTCTAACTATTCATACACGAAATATTTTCAGAGAATCATCTAACGGCTATAACGAAGCCATTTCAAGGGTTTTTTCTTTTTTTATCTGAGTATATTTTTATAAAAAACAAATAATTTAAACTTGACCCACAAAATAAATACTGGCTTCTTATTTTTGAACACCCATTAAGCTAGTTTACTACGTCGTATTTACCTACTGTCATTGTTAGAATATGGGAGTAAATGTTGATAGTTTGTATGAAATGCCGTAAGACGTTAACGGTCTTTAGTACTAAAATTATGGACAAAGTAGCGGGGAAATGCGGTGTTGGCCGAAGGATAAGGTCTTGGTTGACCAATATTTGCGCATGGATCGTCATCACGACTGCAGCTGAGCTGTTCCACCTCGCAAAGGACCAGGGGAATTATTCGGAGTTTATGACCGACCTTCTGTAATTTAAGAGGTACCAGAAAAATAAAAATAGGACAAGTTTGACCACCAACGTCATTTTATAAATTTTTTGCTTATACTACTTTCTGAATTGCCATGTATTTAGAGACATGACTGAGTTTCCCACGTTTTTTTTTCTGATTGCTGAATATTAACGAAATAACTTTACAAGCGTAGAAAACACAAGTATCCATAAAATTATGAGGCGTATCCCATAAACCGATAAACGATACTACTTAAAACCTTCCCTAATTAGTCCAAAGACATTACACCTAATAACTAAAAAAACAATTTAAATAATTATCAAAATAAACACTCAATGTCTTTCCTCTCAATATTTACCGTGCATACGTATGGGGCGTGAGCTATAAATCGGTGCGCCGGCGCAGCCGTCGATCACAATCGGTCGCATTCAAATGAGCTGCCGGCCGAATTTATGACTTCGGTACCCGATGAGTAAGACATTCTGGTGTAGAGTCAGGAATTGGATAGACAGTTTTAATCATTCCTTCCTTATTTTAATTTATCATGTGAAAGAGCGGAATGGTGTTACCAAAGAGATCTGAACTACTATGGAGTGAAAGTCAGAAAAAAATGTGTAGGAAAAATCGAACCACACGGGGTTCGATTTCAGTAACGCATTAAAATACAGCAAAATGACATAACATGCAGAAGTTGCAAATGCTAGAGTAATTGTATTTAATTTTTTTTTTATTCTGTTTTTCAAGCGGTTGACAAGTGCAATTAAAACCTTTTCTTCAATACAAAGACATTAAGTTTATAAAGAATCGTGATCGTGCAGAAGATTTTAATTATTTAAGAACTCACGTGGATAATAAGAAAGACAAACTACTGTTAGCATAAAATAGAATTATCGTTTTGATTGACGTTTGATTTTATGAGGAAGAACAAATACTTACATAAACTGACGCCTTTTACAGAAATCCTTCTACATACTTCTTTCTTACAAGGTCTTTTTACAAATCAACAAGTCTTTACTCATTTTTGCTGTTCATCCATCATACATCTAGTTTGCAGCCACCATCCAGTCTTTCACAAAATTACCAAAAAAAAAACGCCTTAGGCCACCTCTACACCATTCCTAACTCTACGCGCACTCGAAGTTGAACCGAATCCCATATTTAACAGGTAGCCGCGTGGACATTGTAGCCGATATCTGGAATTAAACACAGCCACACCACTGTGCACTGTGACGAAATAAAACAAGCGAGAAGTTAATGTTATATGAAGTTGACGTACTTTGTGTGTTGATGGAAAACGGGAATGGCAATTACGACTCCCAGCTGAGGTAGGGTTTTTCGTCAAGAATTTCTCAGTAGCAGCCACGGAGTCTGGATTTGTGCACGGTGATGGCAATAGGCTCGCCCCACATTACATGGGACTTAAACATAACTGGCGAAATGTGGGTGTGCTGTTAGATACACCTCTGACAATCCCTGGCGTGATGTTATGTAATGTTAAACATCTTGTGAAAATTTATTCAAAAAATTAAACATATTTCATTTAAATAATTTTCCTAACTACTGGTGAAGCTGGTAAACGGCCATCAGCCCATCATGGTACACTAATATTGTCCGATAAAGGCGTATGCCACTAGTCCTGAAGACCATTTTACGCAAATAAAAATATCCTGTCCCATCGAGCAGACATATTATAAAGGGTGTAAATTGACCCTTAACACATCCGAAAGGCACTTGTTGTCCCCCTCTTTGCGATCATTTTTGTTCCAGACCCTACCTTGGAACCTTCTAGTTACGGAGATATTGGGGGTCAAAGTTCCAACTTTTTCACAACTTTTTTTTTTAAACATGTTTTTAATGTTAGATTTTTACTTTACACACCTCCATGACCCCCGTACTATTCAATTCATCCATCAGCACAATGCTTTGAGTGCTTTCCATCGAGTCCTACCATAAAACCGAATAAAACGTCATTTTTCACCCAAAAAAAAAAAGTCGTTTCCCAGCATATAATTTTTGCGTAAAGTTACTTAGTTTGATGTACAGAATGCTTGGTTGACGGGTATGTGAAGGGTCTGCTTACACTCTATATATATATATGTGTACATATGTGTATGTAGTTGCAGATCCAATAGCTTCAAGAATGACTGTACGTAGACGTTCTAATTATATTCGATGAATGATCTCGTTCAACAAATGAGTCAATATTTTTTTTTTAAGAATACTCAGATAGAAAAACAATCAATTGTCATCGTTAATGAGGATAATTGTTTTGAATCCATTGATCGTAAAGATTGCGTCACCAATCATCATCGGCCTAGCCTTTTTTTTTGTTAAAAAACGTTGCTCCTCACTAGGAATTTCTCCTGTATCGTGGGTGCGTTTACAAACATTTAAACTCACATACACAAACAGCCAGACCCGGAACAACTACCTGTAGATCATACAAATATTTGTTCCGTGCGGGGATCGAACCCGCGACACGCAGCGCAGCTGCCAATCGCTCAGCCACTGCGCCAACCGTGCCGTCAATAGGCAGATTGACGGCACGGTTGGCGCAGCCTTTATTTTATGCATATTTCGGGCCCAGTCTCTCAAAAATGTTTACCCAGTGTCATCATCATCTGCCTAGCCTTTACCCAATTATGTTGGGGTCGGCTTCCAGTCTAACCGGATGCAGCTGAATACCAGTACTCTACATGGAGCGACTGCCTATCTGACCTCCACAACTCGGTTAGTACTGGGTAATACGATACCTCTTGGTATGACTGGTTGTCAGACTTTTTAGGCCACTGACGACCTAACGGCTGTCAAAGGTCTACAAATGACAGCTGGGACCAACGACGAAGAAAAAGAAGAAGAGAAGATGGCGTCTCCATTACGTCATCAATAAACGTTTACTGAAAAACCACATCTTTTACTGGATTTTTCATTACTATAACAAAAACGTCATATAGAACATTGTTTTAGTGAAAGTTTGAATTGATGGATGGTACAAGAAACTTTGGTTAACAGTCTCAAGGTCCAAAATCGGTTGGTCCTTTGGTACAACTTCCTGAAATCAGGCAGGGTGTTACTATGACGTCTTAAAGCAAGAGTAATTCTAGTGTGGGAAAGAGACAGAGTTTTACAGGTCGTCTAGCGCCATCTCTTTCCGACACTGGAATTACTCCTGTCAGGGTAGTCCACCAGGTAGGCTATCAGACAATTAATACAGTTATAAACTATTAAGGAAACTCAGGTCAGATATTTCAGCAGATAAATGCGCCTAAGGTTCTATTGAACGGGTGCGGTAACTTGAAGCTGTAAAGGTACAGCCGCTCGGGTCGATCTTTAGGTTAAGCCGTGCTTGCCTAGGTTAGTCTGTGGATGGGTGACCGCCCATTACATACCGAGTTTCCTCCGTGCCTCGGAAAGCACGTTAAGCCGTTGGTCCCGGGTGTCATTTGTAGATCTTTGACAGTCGTTAGGCAGTCAGTGGCCCAAAAAGTCTGACAACCATTCTTACCAAGGGGTATCGTATTACCCAGTACTAACTGGGTTGTGGAGGTCCGATAGGCAGTCGCTCCATGTAAAATACTGGTATTCAGCTGCATCCGGTTAGACTGGAAGCCGACCCCAATATAGTTGGGAAAAGACTAGGCAGATGATGATGATGTTCTATTGAACGGGTACGGTAACTTGATGAAGCTGTAAAGGTACAAATGCTCCACAATCTTCGCGAAATATGACAAAACCAGAACCCCTTAACAAAAAGACACAACATCTAACATGCAAAAGCCATTCACACTTTCACGCTTCTACATCAAATCTGCCCCCGTATTTTATAAGTAAAGGCTTCTCACTCCTTAATGCATCATTAAGGCGAACACCGATAACCGCCAGAATCCCGTGTTTCACACCGAACAAAACAAACTTGCAGCACGACTCACGAACTCGCTATATTAGTGACAAAATGTTTTTACGCCTGACTTTTTGTTCGGACCCGTTTTTTGTTCGGATCTCTGTTCTGTTGCAGCCCGTTTTTTGTTTTATTGAGATTTAATTAAGTTTTAATTTTATCTCGCGGCTCCCGTTGTTTTAATTGAGTATTTTTTGGGATGTTGAAAGAATTATGGGTATGTGTAATATTTTTAATTGTTGAACAAGCGTGCGGGTTGAATGTCGATCTTGACTAATGTCCTAAGATTGTTCTGCGATAATTTTAGGATGAGAATTTCGTATACGTTACCTTGTTTTGTTTGGATTCATGAATGGAATCATCTGTGGACGATCCTGGTTCACTGATTCCTTCCAGAAAGATATTTACGGCTAAAAATGTTGGTGGAATTAAGTCATTACTTCAATTAACAGTGATATCTTTGAACTACTACAACTTTTACTTACTAGTATAATGTTATAAATGCGAAAATAACTTTTTTTGTCTGTCGGTCTGTATGTCTTTCCGTGACATATTTTATGCTTTAACGACTGAATGTTTCTCGATTTAATTCGACACACTGTATGCCATGGCTTGGGTTAGGATATAGGATCATTTTTGTCCCGATGGTACGTTCCTGTTGAATATTATCCGAACTTTACGACGCCCGGATAAAAGCTTTAATTTACATTAATTATTTTGCTTACTGTAAATTTGTAGTTAGTAAACAAAAACGTCAATGAATTAAAGCTACTGATGAATAATTAAAAACTAAATATTTACAAAAAAATACTAATTTGCTGAAACATTGTCTTTTTATGACATTTACATTTAAACGTTACAAATTCATATCGTTTGATCACGTCGTCCAACAATGGGTACCGCCCTTTTCTATTCCACTGATGTAATTTAAAGTCACGTCAAAAAATTATTATGTGTTTTATTAAAAGTTTATTATTAACTGGTGTCATAATTACCCACTTCATATAAATTACCTTATTCAAGCAATTTATATTTATAAAATAAACGTGTTAAAGTTCGGATCTGTATTTTTCAAAGGTCAAACGATTGTGGAGCTCAATTATTGTCATAAGTATTTTTTTTTCTGTTTTGTTTTTTGTTAGGCTGTCACGTGTCCCACTGTTGGGCAAAAACCTCCTCTTTCTCTTTCTAAACCTCTCTGTCTTGTGCAATATCTGGCCATGTAAATATTTCTAACCAATATAATTTACAAAGCAAAGGTTCATTATCTTACTATTCCTAATATTATAAATGCCAAAAATTGTTAGGATGGATGGATGGATGTTTGTTACTCTTTCAAGCAAAAAGTACTGAATGGATTTGAATGAAATTTGGCACACAGATAGTTTATAACTTGGATTAAGACATACGATACTTTTTATCCCGCCAGTATGATCCCGTGGGACAATTGTCGAACTCCACGTGGGCGAAGCCGCGGGCATAAACTAGTCAATTTTATTTGAAAGCAAGAAAACAGATAATGAAACCTAGCTACTTATGACATTCTCATTTCGATGCCGCTTCATTTTATTAGGACTTAGAAAAAAGTATAAAGGGTGTAAATAGGACCCTTAACATATCCGAAAGGCACTTGTTCTCCCCGTCTTTGCGATCATTTTTTTGTTCTAGACCATACCTGGGGACCTTCTAGTTAAGGAGATATTGGGGGTCAAAGTTCCAACTGTTTCACAAGTTTTTTTTAAATACATGTTTTTAATGTAATATTTTTACTTTACACACCTCCACGACCCCCGTACTATTCCATCCATCCATCAGCACAATGCTTTGAGTGCTTTCCATCGAGTCCTACCGTAAAACGTGATTTTTCACCCCAAAAAAAAAGTCGATTCCCAGCAATTATTTTTGCGTAAAGTTACTTAGTTTGATGTACAGAATTCTTGGTTGACGGTTATGTGAAGGGTCTGTTTACACCCTGTATATTTCGTCAACAAAATAGTTTTCTGAATATATACTTTCATAAAATGCGAAAGAAAAAAAAATACATTTCCACGAAACTAATTAGTACTAACGAATAAAAATAATTGATCGGTACAGCGTTACGCTTCGAATTACAGTTATTACCACTAAATAGTGACGGGCGTTGCATATAGCACTCTAATTGTATCGATAATTAACTATTCGTATCAATTACACATTTTTATCCGAAACAATTTTTTTCGCAGTAAAAGCAATTTTCGCATACGTACGTTCGCAATTAAAATACGTAGTAATGATGAATACGGTTATAATGAGTGTTGTTACGACCGAACTGATTGATGAAATCGATTGATGAAGTGAAATCGGTATACGGCAAACGTTTTTCTTTTCTCTCTACATTACAATAGATAACTTCGGACTTCACAACGTATTTTCTCTCCGAATGGCATGAATGCTTTATTGTGAACACCTTGTATAGGTTCACGAATTATCTCTGTATTGGTAGTCATGTTTTGCCCGAGGATAACTTGAAAGCATAAACCATCGATGTTTATAAAACAAGGCACCACTTTAAACCAGCAAATTATATTCTGAAATGAAATACAACAAAAATGATCTGATAACAAACTATTCATTTATTCTAAAGTCAATAAACAGAAGCAAATTTTATTCATAATTCTTTTGAAACAAAAGTTATGTTACTTTCCAGCCATAAAAGTAAGAGTCGGACGGTATATCTAATAAATGCAAATAGTTACAATAGTTTTTAATTACAAACGTGCAATGTAAATTAACTTCGCATATTTCTTCATATAAGGATGACATATCGTTTCTGGCTGCCATAACTAAGAGCCAGCGCCATGTGTTCGTGAAATAAATACAAAACAAATACCTTTCATAAAGAGTGGTGTCGACAATCTATAATCGACATTGTATGCAAATATGACATGACAACACTACGAAAAACTGCTAGACGTAAGCAATAATGCTTTAAAGGAATCGAATAAAGAACAATAATTATTCGATAATTATTACTTTTTGAATTTAAATAATCGAATAATGGACACGTCGAGCTGTTGAATTTGATCATTAATTTGACGTTCGAATGCGAAGTATGAAATGAAGAAATTGTTAATAGAAATGAGTATTTTAATTACAGGTTTTGTGCTACAAAAATTTAATTATGGCTATTAAGAGTTTGTCAAACCTTTTATAGGTAGCAAAGTGCAACTTTGTGTTTGATTAATCTGTTGATAGCTTTTTTTCATCTACAGAAGCGTTGTAATAGCTGACAATAATGGCTTGTCTTTATTATAATATATTGCTTCATCAACTTTAGAAGCTTGCAGTTTAGAGCCCGCAAAACCTATTGATTAATAGTTTATTCTTGAATCGATGGATAATTATGATGGACGTTCATTTAGAAAAGTTGCGTCGTGCATAGCATTCAAACTATTAAAAAATGTGAAATTATTTGCAGCTACATCATTTTTAAATTGATCCACCACCGGTACATTGTTGAAATTTTTTGTAACAGGTAAATGAGACTATTTAAGAAAATTTAAAAAACTTAGAACCTGTGTGTTGCGGTCATAAAGACCAAAATTCGACTAGGATAATCCTTTAAAAGGTTTTGGCTGCTGTCTGTTATATTTAACTAGGGTATGCCTGCGGTTTCACCCGCGTGGATCTCCGTAATTGTCCTACGGGATCGTACTACCGGGATAAAAAGATATCATATGTGTTAATCCAGATTTTAAACTATATGTGTGCCAAATTTCATTCAAATGCGTTCAGTAGTTTCTGCTTGAAAGAGTAACAAATATCCATCCATCAATCAATCCTCACAAACTTTCGCATTTATAATATTAGTAGGATTAGTAGGATAATGCCGGGTACACATTGGTGAAACGTAACATGTAATGTAACATACGCTGAAACAAAGTCGTATGTTGTTGGGTTACATTTCATGTTACATTGCATAAGTCTGGACGGCTCATTCATGTTATACAGGGTGTAAACAGAGCCTTCTCGTAGCCGTCAACCAAGCATTCTGAACATCAAACTAAGTAACTTTACGCAAAAATTAATGCTGGGAATCGACTTTTTTTTTTGGGGTGAAAAATCACGTTTTAAGGGAGGACTCAATGGAAAGCACTCAAAGCAATGTGCTGATGGATGGATTGAATAGTACGGGGGTCGTGGAGGTGTGTAAAGTAAAAATCTTACATTAAAAATATGTATTTAAAAAAAACTTGTGAAAAAGTTGGAACTTTGACCCCCAATATCTCCGTAACTAGAAGGTTCCCAAGTATGGTCTAGAACAAAAAAATGATCGCAAAGACGGGGAGAACAAGTGCCTTTCGGATGTGTTAAGGGTCTATTTATACCTTTTATTTCACGTTACGTTACACCAATGTGTACCCGGCATAATGTGCATCTTATTTGAGCAGAATAAACAGTGTTTCTATCTCTCTTTCTTCTCTTTCCTTCAAAAGTGACAGCTGTCAACATTAGTTACCATATCAACTTGAAAACATACACTTATGAAGCGAAAAAACTGGTGAAAGACCCAATTATGCGTACAGGTGCGAGCGCAAAAATAAAAGAAAGTCTTACCTCTGGGGACGAGGTAATTATAAACGTTTGTAATTAGCAACAAGGATTTGTAAACACCGGGCTTCTAATGAGTACTTTGAGACAGCTTTGATAGGTGCTTAGAATGTTGTTCCGCAGCTTGAGTTTTCAATACTAGTTTGTATATTTTTTTTTTTTTGGTGAAGAAGGAAAGGCCTGCAACATTTTTTTTTTCTCCTCACAAACGTTGCAGGAATTATTAAATCTAATACACAGGTAGGTAGTCAGTGGCCCGAAAGTCTGACATCCAGTCTTACCAAGGGGTATCGTATTACCCAGTACTAACTGGGTTGTGGGGGTCAGATAGGCAGTCGCTCCATGTAAAATACTGGTATTCAGCTGCATCCGGTTAGATTTGAAGCTGACCCCAACATAATTGGGAAAAGGCTAGGCAGATGATGATGACACTGGGTAAACATTTGTGAGAGACTGGTGCCCGAAGTAGGCATAAAATACCTGTGTTACGGTTCTCCAGGCCCACCAAGACTTAAAGGTATAAAACTAATTTAGATTGATAACTTACTACACATGCGTGATGAGAGAAACACAATGAAGTCCCGGATACTTTTTTTTACAAATTATTTTGGGGGCAATAACAAAAAATCGTTGGATGGGTGGATGAAAGATGGAGGCTAGAAATGGGGAAACTAGTGAGATGGCGACTTATAGAGGACTAATATATGTCGGATATGTCAGGATTTATTCCGTTAGGCTCGTACATCTTGTGAGCAGACGATGGGTTTCGTGCAATGAAAATACACTGGATGCGATACACTTTCTATTAAACTAACAAATTACTTGAAACTACAACTTAACACAATAACACGGGACAATGAATCTGGTACAGTTCCAAGACGTCTCAACTCCGCCGCGATCAGACATTGACTGTCGTCCTCGCCTCGAGCAGTAAACATCAAGGTTCTGTAGAAGCACGCTGTGGTGTGGGTAGATTTGTAAGTAGGTCACGTGATGTCCCCAACGGCACACTTGCGATTCATTTCATGTCCATACTAATGGCCGGGTCCGAGATATAGAAGTATGGAAGGCGAAACCCACCCCACATGAATTGCGGTAAGGATAGGAGAATGATGAAAATGATTTGGCCACCTCATTGAAATCAATGCGGATTTTAACAAATAGAGTTCAGTCTTTATCAATATGGTTTTTTTTTGTTGATATTTCATGCATTTCTATCACGATGGAATGGGCAAAGTTTTTCGGCTCAAATCGCGAAAATAAAGATTCGTTTTAACTTTTATTTTCCTCACTCTTGAAGAGCGAATCTTACTTTGAATGCACGGCATTTAAAATTGCACCCTTAAACAAATTCAAACACATGTAGCAGATCTACTTACTATTCTAATGGCTAATTAAAGTATTAATCACAAAGGTGCTAATGAAGTCACAAGCAAATACTCTTCCCACGGTAAAGGCAATTGTGAAACATTGCTGCAAAAAGTATAGTATTATCAGTTTAATATGTTTCCACTGCAAATATAAGCCAAGACTTCGTAGCGTAACATAATATTCCTCCTGGTCAGTGCAGTGCAGTGGCAGTGGCCAGTCTGGAAATCTCTTAACCGTTTGCAGGCCCAGGTAGACCGCTGCTAGAAATAATCTGGCCAAATGGAGTATCATCGACCCGTCGCCAATACAATGTCAGTGTGGAGCCCTGGAGCCCTCTGCAGGATATGCCCTACCTCCTTTCTTGCTAATCCTGCACCGCCATATGCACCTTCCAGGATTTAAACGAAGCGAACGAATGAGGTGGCTATATTCTAGTCGGATATTATTTGAGTCCATCGACACGCAAAGAAGAAGACAAAGACCTCATCTCTGTAAGAGGGAATAAACCATAATCCACTACGGGCCTAGGATTTACAGATGTTCGAATTTTTGAATTTTGAATTGTTTTTTTTTAGTTTTTTCGAATTTTGTTCTAGAATATGCCCGATTCCTCGAAAAAGTACTGCCAACACAAAAACAAAGTTTTATGACCGAATAAATGCTCTTTTTTTTTCCACGCGAATTTACTTTGTAGGTTTTAAAGAGTTAAGTAGTTTGAAGGACAGAGAAAGTGACACAAAGACAAAGGATCTAGACAAGGTGCAAATAAATGTTTTTTTCTTTCTTTGGTGTGTTATGCCGTATGAATTTTATTATTCGTTATTGTACTTTAAATTGTAGATTTGTAGATGCATTTTAACGACAAAAAGAAAACCTTGACTTTTGTTGCGAATAAATTTAAAACAGGTGACGCTCAAGTTTGACTACAATCCTTGATGTATGGTACTGCAGTGCATAGATAAATTTACATATAATCTATAAAAAAAAAAAAAAAAATCTGCTGTTTCCTACAAAAGTGCAATACCTACACGGGCAAAATGTATGGAACAGCTGTTTTTTTTAAAATAACCTATAAAAAATTTCTACGTGGGGGGCTCAGAATGATGTACTGCATCAGATCTGAGAATTTGGCTGGTCTTTGGAAAATAATCCTGTATAATGAGTCTGTTTGTTAGTTTGATCGCGCTAATCTCGGGAGCTACCAAACTTAACCTTATCTCTGGCTATCAAAAAATATAAATTTGCATTTTTAATTTGATAGCCTTATGCTTGAAGAACGTTATATGCTATTAATCATCACTCTACGACCCTTAGGAAAAAGAGAGAAGAACTGGTCGTAAGCTTTAAAATACGAAACCGCAATGGCAACTATTCCTTTATGGTTTTTGATACGCGAAAGATTGCTAACTTAAACTTTAATGATACCACTTGCATCGTCTAGAAAAAGTTTCAATCCCCATCCTTCTTACACTCCAATCTCATTTCACAATTTATCGATAATGAGTACCCAGCCACGTGCACACACTGGCCATCAGAAACATAAACAAACACGTACAATCAGGCGCAAAATGATTTAAGCGTCGCGAGTACCCGTGAGCGCACACGATTTATGCTTTCTCGCGAGCAATCAATGAGCCAGGTACTTTGACGTTTCATTAAACCACTCGACATCTTCATATCTTGCGCACAGTTATTTATGTGCTCGACTGTACCTTTAGGCTCTTTACACAATATCGCCTTCTTTGCTCAACTGTTTTATTCAACTGTAGTCTCTATTTTTGTGAGAAGTAAGAAAGAAAATTGCTTGGTCATATTTTTGAGTGAAATGAGACATAAATTGAGCATAGCACGATTAATTTTCTCAAGTATCTATGAAATTGTGATCATAATTTTTGTTCGGACATTATATTGTAAAATTAAATTATAATACTTAAAATGTGCGACCTATTAAGAACATTAACTTAACGATGTTTTTGTATGAAAGTCAAGAGAATTTAAATTATGAAATTAATTGAAAATAATTTATAATTCATGTAGAATCGTTTACAATGTTTATAAATTATAGTAAAAGGTGGTTCTTATTTTGAAGATATATTGAATAAAGTTGAAATCAAAACAAATTATAATATATACAGACGCCGAATTTCAGCGTTGTTATACTAATAATATTTATAAGGACCTGCTTCAGAAGGCAATACTCCTTGATACGACTCGCATTCTGAAGAGGAGCCTGTTTCTGGAGCCCTAACCAGTGATAGCTCAGACCCTGACCGCGACACCGGCAGACCACCACTTTTAGGTTTTTTTTTTAGAAATATAAAAAATAGAAAAAAAAATATTTAGGAAAGAATATTCAAAATAATATGGACGTAAAACTATCGAAATATTGAGCTCTATACTTACTTTTCAGTTTTTCATAATGCAAGAATAATTATACAACCATTTCCTATTAATTTTGAGTTACCAGATCATTTTATATTATTGCTGAACATTCATTCCAAATTGGTAGTTATTGGTAGGTATTTGAGCCGTTTGGGGTTGAAACACTAGGGCCATGAGGCTCCGAGCGCCCTCCTAGTCTTTCGAGACATTCACCAAGCGGTTGGGCGACTCTTCAATTGACCACAGGGCTGGCCTTTTTTTGGTCTAAGAATCAGCATTGCCATCCAATGTGGCAATGTTGCCAGTCTCCATGGCACTTTTACCGCTGACTCCCGGTGTTCGAGGCCCTGTTATTCTCTTCCCCTTTTGATACTTTGTCTGTTTTTGTCATTGTTTATTATTATTTTAAGTATATTAATAGTTTTCCAAATATACCATATCTCTGCTATTCTTCTACATGTATGTTTCCTTGACAATATTCATGAAAAGCTACGGCATTTTGTTTAATCGATCTTTTTAAAATTCAGCATTCTGTTTGACATGTCTCGCGTAAATAGTGTTGCGCTTTTTGTTCGAAGTTGCGGCGATAATATCGATACCTAATTAGTATAGATGAATTTTAAAATCGATTGCTATCAGTATCGATAAAGGCTAACATGATAGATAGGGTATTGTAATTATTATGATAGGATGTATGTAATTAAATTCAGGACAAAAGCTATTTGAAAATGTAAACAGCATTTTAATATTAAATGGTTTTATTATGGAAGTTGTGATGGTATTTACTTTGGCACTTAATTTGTGTTACATGGTATAAGCTAATGTAATGTTAAACCGATATTTTTTGAGAGCGGAAGCAGACAATTGACCATATTTTTATAAAGACTATGTAGTAGAAATCAATTTCTCATGGTTGACCATAGACATATTGTGATAATTATATCTAAGCTTTTAAGTTATTGAAAAAAAAATCTTTTGTATTCGTATCTTCTCGTATTCTGTAGTATTCGTACTGAATTTACTAAGGGCACCGATGCCAGCGAATCTTTCATTGATACGATGTCTTAAAATATATGTACATATGTTTAATGACAACAAATATTAGTATTATATAATGATAACTAAATAATATTTACATTATATACAGACTACAAATAGAATTGTACATATTATTTTTCATTCAGATCTAAGTCAGTATTGTTTATATTTTTCACAGACTAACCTAACTCGAAATAATTCAAGAAATATAAAACCACACAGTTTTATTAAACAAACCAGTTAATTTAAATAAAACTCAAAAAAAAATCGCCATATTTTTTTAACTCACAAACTCGACGATATAAATAAAATTTACAGCTGCGGTGTTTCGCATCATTACCGATTACGATCGATTAAAACGATATCGATCATAATTGATCGGCGCATGCGCACTCGATTCTCACAAAATACCGTAACCGTCGTAATGGCCAGTGTTGCCGTATCATTGAGGAATTATTTTTGTTGGCAACTTATCTTGGGGAATGTTTAATGAGTTTATGATCTGCTTTTGTTAGGTAAACGGCCTCTGGCTATCAGCTGTTGGAACCGTTTTTAAGAATATGGAAGTCATAATGAAAAATGAAGACTAAACATTACAATTTAACATAGCGTGGATGGAAATAGACTATTCTATTCGAGGACTATATTTGTGAGACAGTAATGGATAATTGTAGATCTTTGACAGTCGTTACACGCAGTCAGTGGCCTAAAATTCCGATCACCAGTCTTACCAAGGGATATCGTTTTACCCAGTGTTAACCGGGTTGTGGAGGTCAGATAGGCAGTCGCTGCATGTAAAATACAGGTATTCAGGTGCATCCGGTTAGACTGGAAGCCAACCCAACTTAGTTGGGAAAAGGCTAGACAGATGATGATGGGTTATGAACTCAGGAAGTTGTCATGGTTGCATGGAAACGGCAGAATTTTTACAGAATTTGTATGACAGCTGAGTACAGATGGCAGTGACACACACACACACATTAGGTAGGTGTAGGTAGACACTTGAGAACGTCACCTCTATGCTGACTTACTCGTATAAAATAGCGGTCTATCCAAATTCGGAGCAAAAAGTTTGACAATCAGTCTTTAAAATAATTGTATTGCCAAACTTAACAGATATCTCACACGACATTTCACAAAAAAAAAACTGCACTTTACCAACGCTAATTAAAATCACAAATCTAACCAAATCTTTCGCATTCTCCAACAATGTCGAGACGGTACAATCAAATTATCGATGTTAATAGCCGAAAGTCGATTAAAATTACGACCGTATCGATAAAAATCGGTTAAGTGATCGTTACTCTCCGGTACACATAACTGGTGTTTTATGATCAAGTATATAGAGCGAAGTATATAAAAACTACTCTTTTAACTGGCCGCCTTCACTTTCGCCTATTCTCCTCATAATTTTCTCAGAAGAGGAGATCCGGGAAATGTGGGCAGTCTAGATGCATATTGTGAAGATTTTAATGTGATTGAACATCCGTCTTCATAACAGATGAAGTCAAGACTTTATTCTTCTACTTTCGTGTGGTTAGTGCCTAACCTGGTGTCAGCGTTTTTATGCCGCCCATGGGCCTCTGAGTTGGCTTTACATGCCGTCGAGAAATATCTCTCTGGCATGCTGGTTTCCTCACCATGTTTTCCTTCGCCGAAGTAAGTGATAATTTTACAATACGCACATGAATCCGAAAAATTAAAGGTGCGTGTCTTGGGTTCGAACTCGAGACCTATGACTTGGCAGTCCGTGGTCACACTACTAGGCTGTCACTGCTTAACAAGACTTTTATGAGCCTCGTTGCTAAGTAATAACAACAGCAAGGGTCCATTACCAAGGATAAGCAACGTTTGCCGAGGTAAACCTGTGGATGGATGACCGTTAAACGTATTACATACCACGAATCGTCCGTGCCTCAGAAAATACGATCAACAAATGGTCCTGATTGTCATTTGCAGATCTTTGACATTCGTTATGGGTAGTCAGTGACCCGAAAGTCTGACAACCAGTCTTACCAAGGAATATCATATTACCCAATACTAACTGGGTTGTAGAGGTCAGATAGGCAGTCGCTCCATGTAAAATACTGGTATTCAGCTGCATCTGGTTGGACTGGAAGCCAACCCCATAGTTTCGAATAGGTTAGGCAGATGATGCTCCGGGTATCCTTAACACCACTATGCGCAAGAGAGGCACGTCGCCGGTGCAGCGAGTGCGGGGGAGCGCTAACAGCATGCTGGCCGCGCTCGCGGTAAGGCTTGATTGCTCCATCATCGCCCATTGTTTTAAGCGACATGTGGCAGGCTGATGCGACAACCTTATTAATTTATGGTGGGTAAATTGTTAATTTAATTTAGATTATTTTCTTTTTAATATTGTTTTTGATGGACTTTATGATGAATTAAATTATGTAAATTTTATTTTTTTATCAGCAAGGAGTTAACAAGATAACTATCTGAAACTATCCAGCAATAATAAATAAGAAATGTCTTCAGTCTGAATCCAAACAATTCCCACACTGTCAACCCACCGATTTATCTTCAAGGGAACAATATTAAAACCAATAATAATTGCCACAAAGAATGGGATGTTGAAACCTTTTAAAATACCTATACAGTATCGCCAAATCCGAAGAGCGATCAATACCGAGTCGACATTTAAGTTATATCGGTTTATACAGGGTGTAAACAGACCCTTAACATACCCGTCGACCAAGCATTCTGTACATCAAACTAAGTAACTTCACGCAATAATTATTGCTGGGAATCGACTTTTTTTTTTGGGGTGAAACATCACGTTCTAAGGTAGGACTCGATGGAAAGCACTCAAAGCATTGTGCTGATGGATGGATTGAATAGTACGAGGGTCGTGGAGGTGTGTAAAGTAAAAATCTTACATTGAAATAATGTATTTAAAAAAAAAACTTGTGAAAAAGTTGGAACTTTGACCCCAAAATATGTCCATAACTAGAAGGTTCCCTGGTATGGTCTAGAACAAAATTATCGCAAAGACGGGGAGGACAAGTGCCTTTCGTATTTGTTAAGGGTCTATTTACACCCTTAGTATAAGAGCGATAGTCGGGACAATACGCTGAAAATCGTAATCCCAATACTGTTCTGTCTATTGTCATACGCCCGCTTGTCATGTAGCATTCTCGTGTCAAAATCGAAAATGTTCGGCATCAAAATTTTTTATATGAAAACTAGCTGTGCCCGGCGCTGCGACCTTTTTTAACCTACCCTACCTACCTACCCTAGCTACCTACCTTACCTAACTACCCTACCCTACCACCTACCCTAGCGGTATGAAAAATAGATAGTAGCCGATTCTCAGACCTACTGAATATGCATATAAAATTTCATAAAAATCGGTCGAGCCGTTTCAGAGGAGTATGGTAACTAACATTATGACACGAGAATTTTACATATAAGAAGAAGATATTCCCAAAGTCGGCTCTAAAAATCTTTTAAATCTCTTTACTAACAAATTATTTAAAAATTAATCGACACGAAAAACAAAATGAATCGTAATTAATATTTCCAGAGACTACACTACGCTCTCAAGAGTCTCATTTCTACCTTTTTCATCCTGTACAGTACAGCACGTATCTGTGGCGAAATAAATGACACCCAGCACTGACTACATCAGATAGTAAGCTTTTAATTGAGCTACACTGGTCTTTCTGATTTATGTGGAGACCACGCCAAAACTTATTCCCATTTTGTCGGCTGTTGCTGTTTTATACGGACGAGTAGGTTGGCTAGACTTTTAACGTTTTTGTAGACAAGTCGCACAGATTGATTTGTAAATACATTTTTAAGTACATATATTGTCTGACTGTCGACTTAAAACAGTCTGCCACACATTCTCGATTTTTTGCATCTTTTATCTGTGTTAGCACTACATACGAAACATGTTGAACTCGCCAGTGCTCAGTGTCATCCCATTTCCCGGATCAGCCTGGAGTCGGTTAATAGCAGTAGGCTCATCCCTTGAAAATATGGGTTCACTACAGGGTACACCAATGTTTAACCCTTCGAGGACTACAGCCCCCGTAGCATGACCACCGTAGACAAGGATTTCTTTGACGGCAGATAGAGCAAAGAAATCTGTCATTGTGTCGACACAATCTGTCATTTTGTCGATTCTTCCGTCAAAGAAATCCTTGTCTACGGTGGTCATGCTACGAGGGCTGGTGTGAAAATGTTTTGTTTATTTCATGTTCAACACCTCGCTCGCCCGCTTATCTATCTGTATGTCCTAAAGATCTCCACATCGATACACTCCGGCTACTACCACCCCTTAGTCAGCTTTATTCTTCATTTTAACGTCCAAAATAAAATATTATTCCCATCTCGATTGAATTTTCATCACCTTATAGATCAGTCGTGATATTATTATAACTTGATGACAGAATATAAATAACCTTCGATGAATATAGAGTGTAAATTAAACTATTAAATGGGTATTCAGTCCTGGGCCAGGGATAAAGTACAGTCATTTGTTATTGAATTGACTGGGCACGTTCGCTGAGGATTGTGTTCATTGCTCTTTATGATTTTGGTTTGAAGGACCTCTTTTGTACTTGACCAGGAATGGAGGTTAATATCCAAGCATGGGTTGGTATTGGGAAAAAAACCTTTTAGAGTGCAACCTGAAGAAAGTATTTATTTATATATTTACCACGAATTATAGCAACACAAAATAATAAAACCCAAAAAAAAAAACATACAAAAAAAAAACACCAAAACAAAATACTAAAACCTTCCTTCAATGAAGATTTAAATGATTTTAGCAGGTACTGGTTTTGATAGCCCAAGACGTATCTGGCGCCAGGCCAGGACAAGAAACCGAGAAGATTGGTCACGATCCTCAGCACTGAGTGTAAAGAAGAATACGTAAAGTAATTTGCGTGACTCATCACCAGCCTACATCATTAAAATGCTAGATCTGTATACCCTTCAATTGTACGCTATTCGACTCGATTCTTGTCAACCCTCAAAATAGACGCGATAATTAAATTAAATTTAAATCATAACATAACATCACACCTGTAATCCCCGTAGGGTTAGGCAGAGGTGTACCTAATAGCAGACGGAAGACGTTGCGTTGGAAGGCCTCCCACTAGGTGGACCGATGACCTCGTAAAGGTTGCAGGGATCCGCTGGATGCGAGACGCACGGGACCGGTCAATGTGGCGACACTTGGGGGAGGCCTATGTCCAGCAGTGGACGTCTTTCGGCTGAAATGATGATGATGATGTACCTAAAAGTACACCCACATTTCGCCAGTTATCTTTAAGTCCCATGTAATAGGATGCCAGCCAGTCCATCCGTCGTCGGTTCTTTGGTTTTCCCCTACTCTTATTAGACATCCACATTCATATTCACAATTTTCCTCACGACATTTTCTTATATCATTTTTTTCCTGCTCTGCCACCCACTCCCTCCACTCTTACCATTTCTCGCGAACGCGTCCTCCTTCCAGTTCTGACGGAACCTGTCCAGGTCGTCCCGCCATCTGCTTCGAGGCCTGCCGCGACCCTGCTTCACTGTGTCAGGGCACCAGTTTCCTGCTATTTTGGCCCACAGTTTGTCCGTCTGTGTTTGCGGCAGACATCCTGTACCTATCATCATCATCATTTCAGCCGAAAGACGTCCACTGCTGGACATAGGCCTCCCCCAAGTGTCGCCACATTGACCGGTCCCGTGCGTCTCGCATCCAGCGGATCCCTGCAACCTTTACAAGGTCATCGGTCCACCTAGTGGGAGGCCTTCCAACGCAGCGTCTTCCGGTACGTGGTCGCCACTCCAGAACTTTTCGGCCCCATCGGCCATCCGTTCTGCGAGCAATGTGCCCTGCCCACTGCCACTTAAGTTTGGCTATTCTTCGGGCTACGTCGGTAACCTTGGTTCTCTTGCGGATCTCCTCATTTCTGATTTGATCACGCAAGGAAACCTGTACCTATACCTATACCTAAGTAAAAATAACTTAACTATGGTTTATTAAACTATGTCATCCATAAAACAGGATTTGAAGCATGAAGAACACATTAATGCAATTTGTAGTTCATAAAATTTTCATACTCTTATGGAAGCTAGACTACTCATGCTTATTTTATCGACTAACCTCATTCAACAAAAACTTGTCATCCATAAATGTAACTTAAGTCTCTTCTATCCTTGTCTTTTTCTAAATAAAAGAATGAGATAACAATACAGCGTTTTAGAAATAAGTCTTATTTACGAAAGAGGTAGACGTGTTCGTTATGTTAGCACTGACTGTTGCATGTTTTGTTATGTATTTATTTCTCATGTTTATTCGTTGGATAATTGAGTTTTTCTTCGATATTCGTAAAGAGTTCTGCAACCATGATTTTTATTGTTGTTCGTATTTAGTCCATAAATGTCCAATATACGTGAGTTTTTCTTTAATAAGGTACCCTTTAAACAATTTATTGTTTTCTCTTTCTATTTCTAACACTATTCATCATCATCATCATCATTTCAGCCGAAAGACGTCCACTGCTGGACATAGGCCTCCCCCAAGTGTCGCCACATTGACCGGTCCCGTGCGACTCGCATCCAGCGGACAACACAACACTATTGTTTTGTCTTAAATCATAAAATCATATTTATTTCTGTAAATTGGTTTACAAAACTCTTTTACATGTCAACATTTTTTGTTTTAAAACTAGATGGGGCCGGTGTTTCGTACCTGACTGCTCTGAGAAGAAACATCCGAAACAAACTCAGAGGTCACCGTCTCTTTTAAAGTCCAGACATTGTTCAAGTCATATGAGGACCATGTAGATTAATGTCTGAGATGGTATTTTGAAGAAATAACCACACAGATTTTAATGGACCTGTCCAGACAGTGCAAGCATTTGTCAGTGATCGTGTAGCACATACCCACAGAAATCGCGTCCAGCAGAATTGCGAGAGGAAAGTTGGATTAGAAATGTAGACACAGTGTGTAGACAAGACAAGCCTTATGAGTCGACATAAGGCTGGTCTTGTCTACACACTATGTCTACATTTCTAATCCAACTTTCCTCTCGCAGGTCTGCTGGACGATTTTTCTCATGAAATAAGCAGTACCTTTGTGCTCTTCTATCTTAATATAATATCCTGTTGAGTATTTTACACGTACATAAATAAATATTGTAATTTTAAAGCAGTGACGGTTATCTTTATAATACATAAATTCACGCCTTCCCATCAAATCTAGGAAAAATAAGTGGAGTGTGAAAAATACCACTAAGTTTGTTATAATTGATAAATCTTTCACAATATTTGTGCTTATGCAAGGTACATAATATCAATAAATGAAAAAAATAATTAATCGAGACCATGCCAATTTCCTACGTCATATTTTTCTATCATGAACCCATTAGATCAGATTGCAGTCGCTCCATGTAAAATACTGGTATTCAGCTGCATCCGGTAAGACTGGAAGCCGACCCCAATGAATTTGGGAAAAGGCTAGGCTGATGATGACATTTTCCATCATGCATTTTTATAAGTATTCATTTAACCCTGAGTGTTTTATGAACTAAGAAATCTGCATATTTTTGCATACCTACATGGCTTACTCAGTCCGACCTAACCTGGCAGAAATCAGCATATTTATTCTTACTTGTCTTACTTAGACCTAACTCAGTAACTTAAGTTAAAAAAAATCTATCACCTGCGAACGACATTCTGCTACATTTAAATTATAAACGAATTATGGAATTTAATTATATTACTCAATAAATTGATGCACTGAGCATGATATATGATACTTATTTTTCTAGTTCATCATTTTATACATAAAATAAGTAATTTATGTATACTTTAAATGCGGTAATGCAACCTTTAAAAGAGATATATCATTCGTAAGCTGCCTTCTCGTGTTGGATGGCAAACGCCGATGAGTTATAGCCATTTCATTAAGAACTACTATTTTGATGTAGTACTTGTGGTCTTATGACTTTCTTCTTTATTTTTAACTAGCTTTTCACCCGCGGCTTCACCCGCGTGAGGATCGGAAATTATTTTACAGGTATATACTACCGGGATTTTGCTTATCCCATATCCCACAGCATGACCTGAATCCCAAGCCCTGTCACGAGCGCTCGGTGTAAGCGAAACATAAATACTTCGATTTTATAATAAAAAAATATTCGTATCACAGATAATATTTTCATAATTTTAAGAATGAAATCATGTCTATGAATAATACTCATTGTGCTTTGATTGATTTATAAAATGCTATTTAAAAATCAACCGAAACCAAATTGCCAAACCAAATTGTGCGTCGTACTCACACTATGAGTATGACGCATAATTTGTTTCATTTGGCCAAAAAATCAAACGTATCCCTATTATTAATAGCTACTTTAAAAAGTGCCTTCGATTTAACTGTTATCGGTTCTGTCACAAAAACCTCAAAATCAAAAACACAAATTTATTACGATAAAGGAACCAAATCAAACAGCACCAAAAATGTCAAAGAAGCCATTAAAATAAACCCCAAAAACAGGACTCAAAAATCACACAACTACAAATCCTACCCACCCTTACCCATTAAAACACCGTAATCCCACATTTAAACGAATCAAAAGCATATTAAATAAGCAATAATACAAACGCGTTTTATAAATGTGGACGCACAAAGCCGTGGACATGCCGAGATGTGATAATATGGTCCTTTTTTGGTCCAGCGAGCATCGTGACCGGTAGGCTCCCGTGCACGCGGCCGGCTCACATGCCGGAGATTATAAAGATATTTTTGGTGTATTTTTAGTGTTTTATTGTAATTATTATGAATTAAATGTGTTGTGATATTGGTATTTTGAAGTTACAAAAGAATTAAAATTAATAGAGAGTAATGACTCTTTTTTATTTTAATTCTTCTCAATTCTTCTCTCTTCTCTTAATTTTTCTAATGAGAGACATCTTTTCAAATTGCCAAATTGGAAAAACTTTAGCACCGTATCGCATTATGAGATCTGGGGGGCTACAGATTAAAACAATATTACTTTAAGATGTCATGGTAGACCACCACATATTGCTAGAATTGTGGGTTATTCAACGAGTACAATCCTATCGACATCAACCGGCCACAAACGCCAACTCCGGTCGGCTACTGAAAAATTTCTAATAATAGCTCTAACCACCGGTAACTTGGACCCTGCTCCCGATACCGGCGGATCACTATTTTTTTATATTTTTAAATGTTTTTTTATATTGTTTTATATTAGAATATTTAAAAATGTATTTAATAGGTGGAAAAATAAATAAAGGAAATAATATTAATAAATCTTTATTTACAGACCAGAGATCCATAACAAATAAAAAAAAAAAAAAAAAACAACTGGGCAGTTCCTAACTAAAAAACACGTTACACAAACTTACTAAATCACATACTCACTCACTTATGGAATAACCTAAAAACGCTTTGTTAGCCTTGGAATTGAACCGACCTCATGCTCCTCATGCATAACTGACGAAGTGTGGGTGTAGTGTAGCCTGACCTCTTCTTAAAATTTCTGGGATTGCAGGCCTTAAGGTTACGTTATAAATACTCTGTTGCCCATAGTCAACATGAAACCTCAAATTCCTTTACCAAACATCCGCCAAAACTATTAAACAAACACCATTGACAAAATCCTCCATGTAAACTCTCAACACACGAGTGTGAAATCAGTATATTGATAAGCTAACGACCGACAGACCGGGATTCTCGGGCGGCTGTATCAATTAAATGGACGGAGCAATCTCAACACTTTTAAATTTAAACCAGAGCGAAATTGGTACGCTCCCGGAACGGGTAGTTTAATTAATTAGCTTGTGATCGATGGGACGGACATAGGTGTCCGAGACGGATTAAAAATCCGTAAAAATGTTGCCGTGTTCTTGATGGTAAGGACCGATTTCAGCATTGGGTTTGAACGCGATCAGCACACCTAAACCGCGTTTTAGAGATGTGAATATTAAGACAGTGACAGCTCTTAGATGCGGTTACGATGTGCAGTTCATGATTATAGGTGAAATTCTCATTAAGGTATCTGTATGTTCTGGTTTTGTTGTCACCAAATTGGGTTGAAGAGTAAGTATCTACTTAGATGTAATAATTGTAATGTACATTAACTTGTAACTGTACACTTCATTACAACATAAGCAAACGAAACTCAAGTAATCGTCTACAACATCGAAGTCAAAAAACAAATGCCGACTGTCCCTTAATTTCATAAATTCCAAAAATAAACCCTACGTAATAAACACAGTGCATACAAGCATACGAAAACACGACAAAGTGTCTAAAATGCACTGCCAATTTCAATATCACACTCCCCCAACATTAACCCATTGAACGCCACACGTCTACTCAGCGTGACACTCACATATCAAATGAGCCAATCTCGCGATTACCGTGCCCATGACGTTTCGTTTCACGCAACTGTCCTGACAGTTGGCCGCATAGATAATGTGCCAACGGTTTTAATTGGTGTTTTGGACTTATGAATATTGATTTTGTCGTGAAGTAGAATGGTTTTTGTGATTTTATTACGGTATATTAGTTGTAATGTAGATTATAAGTAGTAAATTGTAACGTAGTTCTGTGTATAGTTGAAACATTAAGTGTGAATTCATGCGTTCTTTTGTTTGATTCCAATCTACCTACCTGTATGTTTCACGTTTTAAAGGCTAAACGGTTTTCGATGATAACTGGTATAAAAACCTATAGATCATGACCTAGGGACTTAGGGAGCAGTTATGGCCTAGTGGTGTGACCGTCGGACTGCCAAGTCATTGGTCTCAAGTTCGAACCCAAAACACGCACCTATGATTATTCGGATTCATGTGCGTATTGCACAATTCCCTTCAGGCCAAGCCCCCAGCGAAAGCTGGTATAAAAGTGAATTAATTTATAACCAGGAAAGTGAGTTTTGGGTCAGGTTTACCTCTCATAGACATACAAATTTTAGATTC
This sequence comes from Noctua comes, assembly GCA_963082995.1. Lineage (NCBI taxonomy): Eukaryota > Metazoa > Arthropoda > Insecta > Lepidoptera > Noctuidae > Noctua > Noctua comes. The sequence continues at coordinate 13,246,040 of OY720288.1, forward strand.
TGAAGACTGCTAAGTGTACGACTGGCCGGTATTTTAGTATTTGAGTCAATGCAGTTCAACAATCCAACACCATTTGCTTCCCTTTAAAGACCATTAACCTTTAACCATAAAGTATCGATATTTGGGCCAGCTTTTTTTTTCTTCCGCCCAAGAGACCAATAACGAGTACACAAGATTTAAAATATTCGAAGCATTTACAAAATTGTAATTTTAAATTTAGAATAAAGGGTCTTATAACTCTTCTGGATTCCCACAGGGAGCGTCGACGGCAAATGATTTAAAACCACTTGCTCCTTAATTAATACGAAATGTGGTATTGTTGGTTATCTCTTTCTTTCGTACTGGTTTTAGAAGGGTTGGTATGTCTGTCTCTTTTCTGCCAACAGTGAAATTACTTTGTAGTATATTGAGACATCTTGGTTTGTCGTGATTTATTGTAAGTCGGCAAGAAATTTTATCAATATGTTTACTTTAAGAATTAGTGGTAACTACGTCACGGCTGGCGATTTATGTTACTATGTTAATTCAGTATTGATATCACACTTTATGTTTATAGTTTTAAAAGCTTTAGGAAACCTTTTTTAGGCTACTTTCTATTGTATTTGTAATAGGCCATGTTATTTAGTAGCCGGCTTGTTCTTTTGATTTTATGTTGATTTAATGTCCATGTTTTTAAGTTATTCGTAACGGGATTAACATTTTGACAAGTCTTAAGTATCTTTCCTATTGATATAACATCATTGTAGTAAGAATTGTGCCAGAGGGACTCCACCAGTAGAAATCGTATGTAATGTTTCGTTTTTTAATCACGACTTTCAAAAATATTATTAGTTTTTCAGTAGCTCATGTCAATGCAATACTTTTTTAACTTTTCCATCATCGTCATCATTTCAGCAGAAAGACGTCCACTGCTGGACACGGGCCTCCCCCAAGTGTCGCCACATTGACCGGTCCCGTACGACTCGCATTCAACATCATTTAACATTATCGCTGACTGAAGGTAGTTTTGTCCAAGCTCTTCATAAAGCTGAATTGTCCCTCTTGTTGGCAAAGGACTTCATATTATGCTTCCTTTCGCCAATTGACGAGGAAGTCATCAAGTCTAGGCCCATAGGTGCTCAAATTGTTGACTAGCTGTTACACTTTTTGAAAACTACTTTAAAACTTGACTAAAATGAGCGTAAAAAGACAAAATCCAGCCAACCTACTGAGATAGCTAGTCAAACTCAATAAGCAAATACTAAAGTATCCTTTAATATTGGCGTGACACTATTATAATAAGAGCCGTGTCACGCGAGCGGGCGCGTGACGACGTCCGGCGCTGAAGGGTTAAGATTTCTAAACGATTCTCTGTTTATTTGCATGTTTCTGTTTATTTTGATGGCTGTACACGATGTTTGGACTAGTCTAGACATTTTATGGGTTACATTGAGACATAACACTCCGAGAATATATGGGCTTTTTTTTAGGTCATTTATATAGGTTAACTGGTAATTAGTGACCGATACTTAAACACGTGATTGTACTCATGATAACAAACAACTAGCCTAAAGAATTTGTTTTAATACTCATTCACTTTTATCATAATAACACAACAGCCGTATGAAATTCGCCTGTGACCTATCAGCTGTTAGCCGCATGACGCCGTTCTGTCTTATTACTATCGTACCGTACAACAGTGGTTAGGCAGAGCACTCGCGAGACTCGCAAGCCCGTTTTAAAAATTAAAAAAAAATGTTTCTTTGGGAAAGTTGTTTGTTATCATGAGTACAATCACGTGTTTAAGTATCAGTCACTAATTACCAGTCACCTTATATGTTAAAAGATAACTTTGAACTTAATGAATGCCTAGGCACTTTTTAGTGTAGTTACTGCTACTCCATGTAACAGTTAGGAGGCCTGGGCCATATCAGTTAGATGACGGTACTACTTGATTGTGATTATGATAAGCACTTCATACAAAGTAAAATGTCTTGATCAAATTTGTTTATATTTTCCAATCGACTGAGGGATGTAGTATTGTAGTGTTGTGTTATTCTAACAGTTTTCGCAAGTAAGTCAACTAGTTACTATTTCATCACTACATAGTATAAAACAAAGTCGCTTCCCGCTGTCTGTCTGTCCCTACGTATGCTTAGATCTATAAAACTACGCAACGGATTTTGATGCGGTTTGGTTTAAGAGGAAGGTTTATGTCTATATTGCGCCCGTGCAAAGCCGGGGCGAATTGCTAGTATATATAATGTTATTTTTTATCAATAATAATTAAAAGCGTTACTAATTGGTATCAGATAAACCATTGAAGAAGAGTATACCCTGTTTGGTCCTTTGCTCCGCGCATCAAAGGACCAAGTTGCTGTCTCTTCTAAACAAGGCCAAAACAATAACACCCAGACCCCAGCTAATCACAAGGACCAGTATTTTTACCTCAACGTACACCCATACGGTATCCTCCACATGTCCAGTCATTAAGAGGTCACGGTGCGCTACCCCTGGCGTGGGGTTCGACCACGTGCCATACTGTGAAACGGTTACAACAGATGTGCGGACTAAATTATACGTTTTTAATTGTTTTCCGTGAATTATGATGTGTTGTGTTCTTGTTATTTTTTGTTGGTATGTGGTTCGGGTGTCTACTGGAATGGTTCATATCCATAGACTCGTAGACATTTTATTTAACTACCGGTAGATGGCATAGCGCAGACTACGGGATGATCTCACCCATAAACCTACATGCAATCAGCTCATCGAAACAATCTTCAAGAGCAGCCTGTCATTGTCATAATTACGAGTACTACATATGGCATATTGAAGGTGTCTGTACTGAGATATTGGGGGTCAAAGTTCCAACGTTTTCACAAGTTTTTTTATGATATGAGATGAGAATTACATACGGGAGTCGTGGAGGTATTTAATCTCCACAACCCCTTACTATTCAATGCATCCATCACCACAATGTTTTGAGTGCATTAAGTCGAGTCCTATCGTAAAACGTGAATTTTCACCCCAAAAAATGAGTCGTTTCCCAGCAATATTTTTTGCGTAGAGTTACTTAGTTTGATGTATAGGAAGCTTGATTGACCGCTTCGTGAAGGATTCGTTTACACCTTGTATGTATAACATCGGAAATATCTTTTGGAAAGTTAGTTGATCCTGCATGCAGTATTGTTATATGTTAAGAGCTGGCTGAGAAACCATGGACTGTCACCATGATCAGCCTTTAACGTTTCCATTGCTGAGACACAGGCTTCAACACAAAGAGGCAGTGATGTTTTGAAGTGGTATAAATTGATATGAGAAATTGAGAAATTATTGAGCACATTACTTAGTTATTTTATAAACTTTGGTATATTTTTTGGTCCTTTGAATCAACCAATTATTTAGACGCTTTTATTACCTTACCTCTTGATTAATCGCCACTTTTTTACACTAAATCAAAAATTTAACTTTAGCCACATAAAAATATTGTAAATCCAAGTTCTAAAGTCACGTTAGTACAACGGCTATTATGTAACGCAAACCGCTCTTGATCCGGTTAACTTTAACTTGAGTTTATGGTGGTTAAACACGAACTGCTTGTTATGGTCACTGTAACCTAACCATTGTTAGTTCAAAATTAACATACATTTTACTTTGACAAATATTCCTTCTTTGGTTCAAAGTTTTAAACGGCGAATTTTGGTTCGGAAAGTAAAGAATATTTTGATTATTTTAAGTGAAAAATACACCACGTTATAATTATCTTAACTAACCCACTCAAGTTTGGGAACTGTTTGTCAAGATATTTCTACTCTCTTGTGACTGGGACTGTAGCTACATTTCAGTGTTGTATTTGTTTCGACAATTCAAAAGTGCCTGTAACTGGCCTACTTGAAATAAATGCTGATTTGATTTAATTCAACAATGTGCATTACACAACTTCCTTATTAACCGTCTCCTAAAAAGAAGGAGGTTCTGAATTTAACAGTTTTTTTTTTAGTTTTTATACCTCATAACATCGTGATTACTAGTCCGATTTACGTGATTAATTTTCTTTTGGTAGAGGAAGCTTGCGATGGTTCCATATAAATTTTATTCACATTTTTGGGGTTCTTTATGAGTTATCTTTTATAATACACATTGTTTCTTCTATGTCTATGTGAATGATTTGCAAATATTTTTTAGTAACAACTAGCGCCCCGCCCCGGCTTCGCACGGGTACAATATATACATATAAACCTTCCTCTTGAATCAGTCTATCTATTAAAAAAAACCGCATCAAAATCCGTTGCGTAGTTTTAAAGATGTAAGCATACATAGGGACAGACAGTGGGAAGCGACTTTGTTTTATACTATGTAGTGTAGTGATGCAATATGAATACTCGACAAGCTTTTTTTTTTTTGAAAAATAGTTTTACGTCAACCACAGATAAAAAACTCTCTCTGTCTCTGTCGTAAATGGAGCAGCTGTCGCATCATAATTTTCTAACCACTCCTCGCACATAATTTACCATAACAAGTACATGCCGAAATCGCAATAATAAAGACGACATACGCAATTACAACAGCATAACGCTATCTCCGTTATGGTAATCAGCTGAGAACACATTTGTGTTGCACCTTTACATTCGTATGAATATTCATACTTATGGTAAAAATACTTGGTTGTGTAGTTGTTGGGAGCTTTAATTAAGAAGTTAAATAAGTATCTTTGTAGTATTTATTAAAATAAATAATTTTGTGACAAAAGTAGTAATTCTTTCTTTATCGTGTCTGCACTCGTATCCTGACCACCGTAGAAACGGATTTTATCGACGGAAGAACAACAAAATGATAGATCAACATAATAAATCTTTCGTTTTGTCGATTCTTCCGTCGACAAAACCCGTTTCTACGGTGGTCATGCTGCGCGTGCTGATGTCAGAGTTTTTATGCTGCCCATTGGCTTCTGAATTGGCTTTACATGCCGTCAAGAAATGTCTCTCAGGCATGCTGGTTTCCTCACGATGTTTTCCTTCACCGAAGCAAGTGATAATTATACAATACGCACATGAATGCGAAAAATCAGAGGTGCGGGCGTTGGGTTCGAACTCGAGACCTATGACTTGGCCGTCCGACGGTCACACCACTAGGCTATCACTGCTATAAAAGTAGTAATCATTCAAGGCAGGCTACCTGGTTTCCAAAAAAAAAATTTCTAGGTCGAACAGCCTTGTGTACAACAGGGATCCGCTGGATGCGAGACACACGGGACCGGTCAATGTGGCGACACTTGGGGGAGGCCTATTCCAGCAGTGGACGTCTTTCGGCTGAAATGGATGATGAACAGCCTTGTGTACATTCACCGCAATCGCCATACTTAACAAAGTTGCGCTAAGGTAGCCCGCGAAATTCAAATTGTCTTACGTTACTTGCAATTTGCAAGTCAGTGTCAGGTTGTATGTTGATTAAAATATGATTCGCGACTGCAACAAATATGGCTGTACTGAGTTAAAATCATTAATACAACCCTCTAAGTTCATTGAATGCCATTGAATGACTTTTTCATGAAATAGTCCCTAAAAAAACCCTGACGCTTCCACCTTAGAGACAATTAAGTATTGAGTAGACTGGTGACCCAGTGGTATTAGCCCTGAGAGGGTGTATAACACTCCCACACTCGATCTTACAGAGAAGAAGGCTGTGTCTTAGAAATTTGAAAATCATGACTGGTAATAAATATTCATTATGTTGTAAATCTAACGAAGGAAGGCCAAAGAAAAGATGGATGGATTGTGTGAAGACTGTTATGAAAGAGAAAGGAGTAAATGATGCCGTGACGTCTGACAGGGGAGAATGGAAGAAGAAAACGTCGTGTTGCGCCGACCCCAAGGAGAATGGGACAAAAGCAGGAAGATGACGATGTTGTAAACCTAACTTTGTTTTGAGTTCCACTTGCGACAAGTTTAGTTCACTTGTGTAGATATTTTTCAATATTAGTGCTAGTGGCGGTACTTTCATTTCAAGTCCAAAAGCTTGGGTTGTCCCTATAACCTACTACTCTTCATGCTGTTAGGGGGTGTCTGAACAGCCTGGTCGCCGTATTTTTGGCCCCTATCGATCAGCACCTGTACCTGTTAAATCTAAATTGAGCACATAAGCAAGTATAAATACCACACTTTCTTTGCAGTCGGGTAAAAGTAAAGGCAAGTTGGCATTCGATACGTCGAATAAAAAGTGAGTCGTGTTATCAACGGTTTTGAATCAGGCGCTATAATGTGAAGAATGTTTTAATGAAACTACAAAACAGAAAAATAAGCCAATAAAACTGCTAATAATTAACTAAACATTGATATCCAATTGTCCATATATCGTAAATCAATGTAAAATAATGCGTCTACTGAAAACGTTTGACAAATTGTGCGCACGCGACGTTCCATGAATACCATTGTGTTTCCGTACATTATTAGTTTTTCTAGCAACCGCTCTAAAATGGCAGGGGAGTGGTAGTTGGAACTACTTCTTCCGGGTAAGCAGACTTAGATGTATATGTAAATATATTTTGAAGAAGTAATTGATTTGAGGTGCTCACCGAATAAGCAAGCTGAAGTGGCAATGGGCCGACTACATTAGCCGTAGAACAGATAACCGTTGAGGTAGACGTGTTATTGAGTGGAGATCGTGAATCAGCAAGCGTAAGGTAGGAAGACCTCAGCAGAGTGACTGGTATCAGCTGGAAGAAAGTTGCCGAGAATCAAGCTGAGTGACCTGTAATTGGAGAGGCCTATGTCTAGCAGTGGACTGCTCCAGGCTTATGATAGTGACGGTGAATAGTATATTAGCTACCTACACAATGGTTTCCGTTAATTCAATAGTTTTAATGTCATCATGTTACAGATTAATAATAGAAAACACCCTACGAAGACATAAAATAAATACTATTATTATCGTCCTATCATTCAAGTGCTAAAATACAAAATTAACGAGTTTCGCTAAAGCTACAGCCGACTGTCATCAATTTTCGTTTTCAATTTATAACAAAAACGAAAAAAAACAACCCCCGATAGTGTAATGACGATTATAGAGGGTGATAAACCACCGCGCATTCGATTAGTGACGTACCCATGGACATTATCGATAAATCGGTAAATCCATTCGATTGCCGGCCAACGCTATCTTGATCTGTGAGCCGCAAAACAATAACTTTGCCCTTTTTTTTATTAAAAAGTTAAAATGTTGTGCAAAGAAAAGTAATGAAGGCTGTTTTGTGAAATAATTGCAATTGTTTTTATACAGAGTGCACGGCTTAATGTTGCGGTGTTTTAAAAAAATATGTGGGGTATTGAAATGTTGTTATATTTATTTAAATGAGTTCATGAGGATTGATGATTTAAGAGAGTTCATGAGGATTGCAAATAATTGCAATGACGGCCTTGGTGCTTTTATATTGCTATTAATAAGTTTATTACTGACAACAATAAAAGTTTTGTTAAACATTATTTGTATTGTTCGTCTTTTGTGGTCAAGGCGCCTGCTATTACAACGATAAATGCTGGTTTTGGTATTGTTTCATGAAAATTAGGCTTACTATCTTTTAAGGATCTGGCTATTATATTTAAAACCTGTAACAAGCTGACCTTGTTGTTTATTGGATAAAATAAATATTTAGTTATCCAGTGACAGTTACAGTAGTAGAAACACAAATAAAACTTTACATTAAATACTTACCATGACTCACGCCAGTAGGTTTTGATAATAACAAACAATAGGACACTTCTACCACTTAGATGACTAAGAACCATGTTTAATTGGGTTTTACCTACTAGTAGGAAATGAATGAAAAACCGATTGTGATTAAAAAATGCCTGAAAACTGTTGATTTGCAAATACACACGGTCATAATAAATTTTGTAAGTTTTTAAAATAAAATTTTAAAAAACTGTACTCAAATCCTTACACCAAACACGATCAATAATAACTCCCAGCCAATTGAAACGGTCGTCGATAAACTATGATCTATCGACATAAATCTATCGATAGTATCACATCACTGGCTTCCACATGGTGTCTCCCAGGCAGTAATTGGCCAGGCTGGTCGTAAAGTGTACCGTACCGTTTGTCGTTGACAATGCCAGTGTTGCTAGTGTTGTGAGAATTATTATTATTTATTTTATATTTATTGGGTGTAATATGGATTTTATAGTTCAGGTTTCTATGGTAGTGTTTTACAATGTTTTGTAATGCAAACAATGGGTTCTGTACCTTTTAACAAGATTAAGGGTCAAATCGAAAGCTCCTCTGCAAGTTATGGTTTTTAAAATGAATCTTGATGATTTTACGCATAAACAATATCTGTAGATTAAAAATTTTTAAAAAGCAGTCAATAATTTTGATTCAGGTTTTATTATGATACGTTTTTGGTCGAAGAATAATAATCGAAAAAATAGAATCATTATGTATAATAATCTCTATTTATTTATTTAACGATTTATGTACACACTAAAATACATAAAAGAAGAAAGGAACAGAAAATAGTACAAAGGTGATGCTTATTTCTAAAGAAATCTCTTCCAGCATACCTGCGAAAGGAGATACTAAAAAAGAGATGTAGACATAGTAAACGTGTGTATTATATATAATACACATTTTATTGTTTAATTATTATGTCAAATAAGTAACAAAATAAATACATACCGAGATTCCTCCGTGCCTCAGAAAGCTCGATCTTTGACAGTCGTTGCTCGTAGTCAGTGGCCCGAAAGTCTGACAACCATTCTAACCAATGGGTATTGTATTACCCAGTACTAACTGGGTTGTGGAGTTCAGTCTCATGTAATACTTGTATTCAGCTCCATCCGGTTAGACTGGAAGCCGACACCAACATAGATGGGTAAGGCTAGGCAGATGATGAAAATAGGAACATAATAAAATTGTACGTAAAAAATCACTCTCTCTTGGAATCATAATGACATTAGACATACAGCCGATGAAATAGCTTACAATACCTACTATTACACAGTCACATCCAATAGCAAGAATTTATCATTAACTATCCCTGATACTGTATCATTAACTGAACGATCAAATGTTAACTGTAATTAAAACAGGTTGACCTTTCGCGTTTAACTTATAAATGGTTCTCAAACTTAAGTTAGTGTGTGACCCCAACTGGGTCACATTTAGATGAGAACAAATAATGAAATTCAGAAGTGTACCTACTACTTAATAGTGCATCCACAATTATTCGCTAGGTACGTTTCTAAGTCTTACCTAGTGTACGAGCCGTTTGCCATCTATCAGGCACAAATCCGAATCCGAAGCTGCTACTGAGAAATTCATGATGAAAAAACGAGCGAGATGAGCGAACGAGATGAGCTTTTGAATCGAATCCAGGACCTCATGCTTATTAGTAGCACTAATGTGACCACGAAGCACTCATAACAAAAAACGATGGTTATAGGTACCTCATATCCTACTACGCACACACTACACTACGCATTGGTGCGTGAAGTTTTACCATATTCCGTTATCTTGATAATATTCTGGCTCAAAAAAAGTTTGAGAAACGGCACATTGTGAGTAAAGAACTTACACTTAAAAAAATGCACGAGCACCAAACCTATTATTTTTAGTACACATTGAAAGAAAGAAAATAGGTCTATTTGGCAAAAGCACAAGTGCGCGCACTTATAAAATAAATTACAAAAAAACTTAAACCTAAACATAAACCGGCCAAGTGCGAGTCGTACTCACACGTACACAGGGTTCCGTAGCACCAAACAATTTAATAACGATATTTTGAAGGCTCATTCATATGTTGTTTTGTATTACATTCAACAGCAAAACTAAATTTGTTTTTCATAGTATGTTAATGAAAAACAAAGCTACTGCTGTAGTTTGGTGAAAAAGTCCCATATCTCAAAAACTAATCATCAAATCTTATTCAAACCAATTTTCATTGAGAGTTTTTTTTACGTTCTACAATCCTAAATTTTTTCACAATTTTCCTCCTCTTACTTTAGAAATTAGAGGGACACACACACACACATTTTACCAATTTGGAAGTGTCTTTCTTTCAAACGATGTCTTTGAGAAAAAATGGTTTTAGGAACATCAATATAATTTTGAAGACCTGTCTTTACACACCCGCAAGTACAGGTTTGATGAAAAAAAAAATTGTTTCAGTTCCATGTATGGGGAGCTCCAATCTCCTACATTTTTAAATTTTTGTATAAAAATCGTAAAGCGGTTTACAGAATACATCTACTTACCAAGTTTTAACACGGTAGTTCTAATAGTTTCAGAATAAAGTGGCTGTGACATATAGACGGACAGACAGATAGACAGACACATGACGAATGTATAAAGGTTCCATTTTTTGCCATTCGGTTGCGGAACCTTAAAATAGAAAAAGATATTAAAAATTTATTGTGAGTCTCACGGCTGCACCAAATAGGCCCAGTTCAGTAAAATGGGCAACTAGTGGCCGACGCTGGTTTTCATTGATAATATCTTACCTATAAAATTCCCATCAGATAGTTTTTAATTCAGCAATATTATTTCACTGCTACTAAAAAAGCTTTAAAACTCAATTTTATAGTCCTAAAAGAATGAATAAGAATAAACGAAAAATACATTTCAAAATTTAATTTACCTAAACCTACATAAAATGGAGTTGTTTTTTTTTTAATACAGGGTGTAAACAGACCCATCACATAGCCGTCAACCAAGCATTCTGTACATCAAACTAAGTAACTTTACTCAAAAATTATTGGTGGGAAACGACTTTTTTTTTAGGGTCAAAAATCACATGTTACGGTAGGACTCGATGGAAAGCACTCAAAACATTGTGCTGATGGAAGGATTGAATAGTACGGGGGTCGTGGAGGTGTGTAAAGAAAAAAATCTTACATTAAAAACACGTATTTAAAAAAAAAACTTGTGAAAAAGTTGGAACTTTGACCCCCAATATCTCCGTAACTAGAAGGTTCCCAGGTATGGTCTAGAACAAAAAAATGATCGCAAAGATGGGGAGAACACGCACCTTTCAGATGTGTTAAGGGTCTATTTACACCCTTTATACAGTACTAAATGAAAACATGTAGTAGTCACACTTGCGAGATACGTACCTAATTAAACAACAAAGTAAAGCTTCTGTCATAAAATGAAAATACCAGCTTCGAATAATGTCATCTGCCTAGTCTTTTTCTCAACTATGTTAGGGTCGGCTTCCAGTCTAACGGGATGCAGCTGAATACCAGTATTTTACATGGAGCGACTGCCTATCTGACCTCCACAACCCGGATAGTACTAAGTAATACGCTACACCTTGGTAAGACTGGTTGCCAGACTTTTTGGCCCACTGACTACCTGTAACGACTGTTAAAGATCTACAAATGACAGCCGGGACCAACGGCTTAGCGTGCTTTCCGAGGCACGGAAGAAACTCGGTATCTAATGGGTGGTCACCCATCCACGGACCAACCTAAGTAAGCACGGCTTAACCTAGAGGTAGATCCGAGCGGCTGTTTTTATTCAGCCACGAGAACCTCCTCCTTCATTCTTAGATACTACAATTATTTACGCCATATCTTTAATTTTATCAATACTGTTTGTTTCATTTTCCAATTCATTATGAAACGGCTACTTTTTCAACTCCATACCATAAATTGTAATTACAGTTGGTTATGACATTTCAGACATCATCGAGTGAAATCGATGCGTTCATGTTATTGATGAAATTACTCGATTGAGCAGGTGTGTCCATAACGTGTGTGATTAAATACAACCTACTTGATAACTGTAACACATAGAATTATGTTGGTAGGTAGTTATTATCAGCAGAAAATGAAGAATTGATAAGCCTTGTAATAACACAATTAAAGAATAATTTAACGTCATTATGCCTCGTTTCCTTTGGAGGAGCTCGTGGCTAAGTAGCCGGTCGATCATCAGGTTAAGCCGCGCTTGCCTACATTGGTCCGTGGATGGGTGACCACCCATTACATACTGACTTTCCTCCGTGCCTCGGAAAGTAGGTGAAGCCGTGGGTCCCGGCAGTCATTTGTATATTTTTGACTGTCGTAACAGGTAGTCTGGGGCCTGAAAGTCTGACAAACAGTATTACCCAGTACTAACTGGGTTGTGGAGGTCAGATAGGCAGTCGCTCCATGTAAAATCCGACCCCAACAAAGTTAGGAAAAGGCAAGGCGTATACCTCGTTTCCTTTGTGTATTAAATACGTACTAATCTACACAATTATTAAATGTTTATTCTAGGGTTATCATGCTCTAAAACAGTAATAAGAGATAGATACAGACCAGTAGCGAAGGGTCAATTTTTGTAAGAGGTAAGCTGCAGTACATATCTTAAATATGATTATATTATTTGTCTATAGAATACTGACTGCGGTATTTTTCAAAGGGAAGCCGGTAGGAACCGAATTGTATGGAACCTTCGCCACTGCTGCAGACCATCAAACTGAACAACTTTCTTCTTGGGTCCAATATCGTTAATGCGACAACTGATATTTTTTACGCATTTACGAAATTGGACCCAAGGAGAAAGTTGTTCAGTTTGATGGTCTGCAGCAGTGGCGAAGGTTCCATACAATTCGGTTCCTACCGGCTTCCCTTTGAAAAATACCACAGTCAGTATTCTATAGACAAATAATATAATCACATTTAAGATATGTACTTCAGCTTGCCTCTTACAAAAATTGACCCTTCGCTACTGGTCTGTAGCATATCCTTTCATATAACTATACCCTGTCTGTTACACCCTGTATATTACTGTATCTATCTCTTATTACTGTTTTAGAGCATGATAACCCTAGAATAAACATTTGCAGCATATCCTGCAGCATATCCTTTCATATGACTATACCCTTTCTGTTACACCCTGTAGATACTTTATGACATAAGGAGACGTTTTTCATTCAAAGATTTCAAAATATTCGCCATATAATGTCATCTTAAGGGTCTAAATAGACCCTTAACATATACGAAAGGCCCTTGTTCTCCCCGTCTTTGCGATCATTTTTTTGTTCTAGACCATACCTGGGAACCTTCTAGTTACGGAGATATTGGGGGTCAAAGTTCCAACTTTTTCACAAGTTTTTTTTTAAATACATGTTTTTAATGTAAGATTTTTACTTTACACACCTCCACGACCCTCGTACATCAGCAAAATGCTTTGAGTGCTTTCCATCGAGTCCTATTTTAAAACGTGATTTTACACCCCAAAAAAAAAAGTCGATTCCCAGCAATAATTTTTGCGTAAAGTTACTTAGTTTGATGTACTGAATGCTTGGTTGACGGCTATGTGAAGGGTCTGTTTACACCCTGTATACTATACCCCTCGAATGTGACACCCCTCACACAATTATGTATTTTAACAAAGCTTATTTTCCCACACCAAAAACACATAAAACGTCCCTCGCCCAGCATCCCTCGCCGGCACAATCTCTCTGATTTGTCGCTCAAGCCACGCCCCCTCGTTTAATCGCGCTAGTAGCGATAAATGCAGATATTTAGTATTATAGTACTAATTGATAAGCACGTCATGTTAGTTAGTTTATCCCGCTGTAACTTGCAAACCGACGATTTAGGCATTACATAAAGGTAGATTACTTTTGGCGCCATATTCTGTTCTTGTGTGATTTTTCGGATTCATCTTCGTATTATAGGCGACTGAATCTGGACCCGCCATAGCAAATTCGCATAGAGAGGAGGTAATTTGCTAATTATTTGACCTTACTTTCCCTAGCTAACATTTTATAGTTTAGGAGATAATAAGTAAATTTTTATATTTTATTGAGATTCAATAATTAGTAAATGACCTCTTAAACGCGAATTTGCTATGGCGGGTCCCGATCTAGTCACCCTGTATAATTATCACTAGCTTCTGTGAAGGAAAACATCGTGAGGTAACCAATCTATTTAAGTCGCGAGTTAATAGGCTTCTTTTGGGTTAGCTCATTCCATCGTTGACCTCATCTCGGTCCTCACGACTACATTGAGTAAACCCATTTAGTTTAAAAAAAAAGTCATGCCTGAGAGATATTTCTCGACGGCATGTAAAATCAAGTCAGAGGCCCATGGAAGGCATAAAAAATCTGACACCAGGTTAGGCACTAACCACGATAAAAAAAGATGAATTTAGTTGTACAGTCACGAGCACCAATATGTAAGCACTTAACACGTTTCAAAAGTGTTTTTCTCCTACTGTTCTGATTAATATGTCATGTTGTTACGAACATAGTATTCTGGAACTCATATTTTTATGAAAAAGATCCTATCTTCAGGTTAAAATCGTTATTTCTCGCGAAAATTGCTTTTAAATTTAGGAAAGTGTATACATATTAGTGCTCGTGACTGTACTACACCCTGGGGGTATGTGCTCGTACGCATAAACACGAAACGACGTCGCATAGTGCTACAACGCGGCTAAGACAAACAAACATTAAAGAATTATCCGCGTCGTAGCACGATGCGACGTCGTATCGTGTTTATGTGTACGGACCTGAGAGGTATCTTGTTACCACCTTAATTTTCACCATTCTAATTTATTCTATTTTGTTTGACGATACGCATTTGGAAACGGTTTAAGGTACTAGGTCACCCATCGATGTTAAAACAGCGAAACCACGCAGACGTAATATTTTTTTTTTTTTTTAATTTATTAATTCATAAAAGACATTAAATCACAATTGAATAATTGTAATGAGTAAATGAATAAATTACGAGTATGTTCATTTTACAAATTAAATTTTTCAAACACATCGGGCCACGGTTTCGATATCTTGGGTTGAGTGGGCACATAGCTAACTACATTCATCATCTGCCTAGCCTTTTCCCAACTATGTTAGGGTCGGCTTCCAGTCTAACCGGATGCAGCTGAATACCAGTATTTTACATGGAGCGACTGCCTATCTGACCTCCATAACCCAGTTAGTACTAGGTAATACGCTACCCCTTGGTAAGACTGGTTGTCAGACTTTTTGGGCCACTGACTACCTATAACGACTGTCAATGATCTACAAATGACAGCCGGGACCAATGGCTTAACGTGCTTTCCGAGGCACGGAGGAAACTCGGTATGTAATGGGTGGTCACCCATCCACAGACCAACCTAGGCAAGCACGGCTTAACCTAAAGATCGACCCGAGCGGCTGCTATTATTTAGCCACGGGCTCCTCATAGTTAACTACATTGTTCGCCCGAATTCACCTTTTCTCACGGTGATGATAACAGTACATACAAAAGTTCATTTTACGCGACAAAAAGGTTAAAAAAGGTAAGGTTATAAAATGTGTTTGTGTGTAAGTGTGTTTAATAAGCAGTGATAGGAATAGGTAGTGCCTATTTGCCTAAACTTCGAAGAACAGAGACAAGAAACGGAGACTTCCTTAGGACTAAATTTTTTCCAAGACATCTGTCCCGAAATTTTGAGACAACACATAAATACATTTAAAAAAAATGTTATTTGGAATAAGTAATTCGTCTATATTTACCTAAAGTTTGCGACTAGATATATCATAATAAAATAATAACATACACACACAGTCGTTACAACCATAAAATTTTCTGAATTTTTTTTTGGAGAACGTTTTGTAAATGACTTGTTGATCGTAATACACAATGAATCACAATGTTTGAATAAGAAGCAGTACACGTTTCGAAGTAAATATCTTCTTTCTAGCTCACTCTCGGCTACGTTTAATGAGATTTCTAAAGTTCAAGTGTAAAAAAGGCATTATATGTAACACATACTATGATTTAAAAGAGTGTCCATGGAGTTTCTTGAAAAAAGTTTTTTTTAAAAGGTTGTCATGGAGTTTCTCGAAATTTCGAGACAGATGTGCCGGAAATAATTTAGTCCTAAGGAAGTCTCCGTTTCTTGTCTCTATTCTTCGAAGTTTAGGCTAATAGGCACTACCTATTCCTATCACTGTTAATAAGTAACATTTAATTTTTACACCTACCATTTTATGCTTTTAGCGTATCGTAAAAACAGCCAAGAAAACTGAATTAAGAGGTAATTGACAACTTGGCTGAGTAACGAATACATTGTATTTACTTTTATAGTTTTCTTATGATTTCATTTTATATCCCAGATATTATCAACACCCAAATAGGACAATTAAAAGGTCTTATTTTCAAAACACTTAAAAATTAATATATGCCATAGATGTAATCTTCAAATTATTGTTTTAAATGTCCTTGTTGTATGCTTTTAGTGTGTCATCTTTCTTTTATTTATTTTCATACAAATCTTATACATTTTTAAATATTTCTTAAAATAAAAACAGTATAATAAAACATTTAAAAATATAAAAAAGATAAATAATAAATAAATAATAATCATTTTATTATTATTTAATTTTGTTTTTTCCCTGGCGATTATTGCTATATTATATTATTATGATAACCTGTGAACAGTGTTGTGGGTTACATTATTGGCAAAGTGCAAATACTGTTATACTAATTTTAAGTTTTCATAATGTAACTGTTTGCTGTTCCTCTTAATAAAAATAAAAATAAAGAAAAAATTTTAAATATTTTTCTTCCCTGTTCCCGATGCCGGTGGGCTACTATTTTTTATATTTTGAAATGTTTTTTTATATTAATTTGTATAGAAATATTTAAAAATGTAAATTATATGTATAGATCAGATCTAAATACAGAATAAAAATAAAATAAAAAAATAAAATTATCATTTCTCGTGCAAAGCAGGTGGCAACGCAGCGTCTCAACTAATGCCCCGTCTGAACTGTATTAAGCAATTAAAAGCACATAATTATTTATTATTTTAATTACTGAACAAAATAGTATGTGATATTTACAAAGTTAAACAACAGTTGATATTAAGAATGCGGTTGCAATTAACACTTAAAGGTGGTAGACTTAGAGATAACATTTAAATTGTAATTATATGGAATTTTAATTATGATTATTATAAATACCTGTCTAGCCTGATAAGAGTCCATTAAAGAAGTAAGACATGCTGTTTTGAAAAGAAGCGTAATAATCGGCTGACTCTATGTCTTTTATAGGGCTCAGCAGATCCAGCTACTTATTTTCTCATCATCTGCCTAGCCTTTTCCCAACAATGTTGGGGTCGGCTTCCAGTGTAACCGGATGCAACTGAATACCAGTATTTTACATGGAGCGACTGCCTATCTGACCTCCACAACCCAGTTAGTACTGGGTAGGACTGGTTGTCAGAATTTGGGCCACTGACTACCTAACGACTGTCAAAGATTTACAATTGACAGCCGGGACCAACGGCTTAACGTACTTTCCGAGGCACGGAGGAAACTCGGTATGGAATGGGTGGTCACCCATCCACGGACCAACCTAGGAAAGCACGGCTTAACCTGAAGATCGACCCGAGTGGCTGCTATTATGTAGCCACGAGTTCTTCCAGCTACTCATTTTCTATTAATCATTCATCATTCATATTTTTATTTTTTTTCCTTTGGTCGCAAGTACAATTGCCGACAAGTAAAGGGCCTTGAGTTCGCTGCCCAGGTCGGTTGATTTTCCACAAGGATTTTCTTAACGCCAGCTTGAGGTGCGCAGGGTTTTTGGCAATGGGTTCGCCCTCAATGACATGGAAACTTAAAGATAACTGCTAAAATGTCACTGTGCTTTTGCTTACCCGTTTTAACAATACGGCGTAATATTAAGATATATTAATTGTTAACTGCCTTGGTCTAGTTGTTGTAAGCGTGACTTCTGAGCATGAGGTCCTGAGTTCGATTCCAAAATGTTATTGGGTTTTTCCATCAGGAATTTCTCAGTAGCAGCCTCGGAGTCTGGATTTGTGCCCGGATGATGGCTCGAATAGGCTCGCCCCCTATTACATGGAACTCAAAACATAACTAGCGAAATGTGGGTGTACCATTAGGTACACCTCTGGCTCACCCTTCGGGGATTACAGGCGTTATGTTATGGTATATTATTAATTATCACTTAAAAATATTTTTCCGTATTGTTCCAGTGGTCATGCACAAAGAAAAAGAAGACATTCATGGACATCGAAGAGAACACTCACCGTACGACCACGCCATGCCGGACGGAGAGATGTTCTTACAAGTAAGTGTTGCTCACACCAGTTTTATTATAAACGAATTTAGCACATACAAGGTGTAAATGAACCCTTCATGAGGCCGTCAACCAAGCATTCTGTATATCAAACTAAGTAGCTCTACGCAAAAAAAATATCCATAAAAAAAAATTATATATAGAATATAATTTATAATTTTATTTGTTTAAAAACATGGTACATTATGGTCTTATAAATAGGTTTGTGAACTAACATGTTTCGTCATAAAATGACACAAATATTAGGACATCTTAAACGTCCTAATATTTGTGTGTTTTGTGTGTAAGTTAGGGTAAATTAATATTATAATATGTCTAGGTAATAAGAATAACACTTACAATCCAGGACTCGTTGCTATTCGAAATCTTAACAATAATAAATTCGTCATACATTATGATATCAACGACAAATATAAATATTGACTACAGGGCTGGCACTAAACTATTTTCCATTATCGTAACATTATAGTATTAACCTCTAACCTTGGAACTCAAGGTTACAAAGTAACAGAACCTTGAACAAAGCATTATAAGTTTTTCAATTTTATTAACTTTTTCGATTTATGCTATGCAATATTGTTTATGGAACAAAATTGGTTTACTGTGTAACATTGTTTGTTGACTGAAAAAAATCGGTTGTCTGTAAAGTCGGTTTACTGACGATAGTTGAACGTGACAACGTCGTAAGAAAATACTGATGGAATGGTTGCATTTTTCAAAAGAAAATTTTAATTTCATTTGTTTGATTCGCGGACGCATCCCTCATTCAAGTAGGAGAGAGACAGATGTCGAAAGCTGCCGAACGCGGAGGCCAATTGTGCCTCTTTGTCGCTCGTTCCGCGCTCTCGCTTGCACTTCAAGCCTTAAATGGAACGCCTCAGAGCGAGGTAACGCCGCATGAGTCATGTTTTTTAGTGCGTGCAGCCGGCTCCATCGAATTATAAGACGTTGTTACGTCAAAAGGAATGAAGACAATGTTTGTAAAATACATTATTGCGTCTGTCAACCTTCAAGGAATTTGTTGGTAGACGTCCCTTTTGTTTTTTTTTATTGTTGTCCTTGGTCGAGTGGTTTGCGCAAGAAAGCACGCGCTACGCACGTGTCACCGTCCCGACAAAAATGATAGTTCTAGTAATTGTTCTGAATTCATAATAATTATATGCACTCAGATCCGCACTCTAAGTAGAAATGACCGCTGGTTGGTCCCGATCGCTGAGCGAGTATTATCTTGGATAACTTTTGTCGCTACACAAACAAACTAGCGGAGCGAGACCTCGCCGGCAGTGTAAACAGTCAGCGATCAACTAATATTCATCTCTTTTGTTTACACATTGTACGTTTCTTGAGCGAGAAAATAGCCGATAGTTAGTCGCATCCTCGCCTTAAAGAGTTTGTTTTTTTAAATCTGCAGTCGTTGCAATAACTAGTCCCATTTAGTTGACATGACACAGTTATAAATTATGAATAGTTAGTCCGTAACAAAATAAATCAATAGGAAGTATCGGCGCTATAAATAATCAGTACTATGTGCTTATTTTACGTTCTCTAGTTAGCTTTGTGAGTTTTCATTGTCATGCGATACGATTTTTGTGACGATACGGAAATATTCTTGATTTAAATTTATTCTTGCTTTTTTCTACTAAGTTTCTTTTGTCTTTCAAGTTTCACATAAAGTTTTTGATAGCTTGCGAATGAGAATTTATATTTTTATGCTATTATAATGTCGAGTATCTCAACCTAACTTTTTGTTTGCTAAAATGTACAACACTCAAACATAATCTTGTTGATTAACATGTCATTACATCGCGAACCTAATATAGTACACCCACCTTTCGCCAGTTATGTTTAAGTCCCATGCAATAGGGGGAAAACCTAGGGCCATCGACCAGGCACAAATCCAGACTCCGTGACTGCTACTGAGAAATTCCTGATGAAAAAATCCAATAACACTTTGCACGACCCTGTAATCAAACCCAGCAGTCGCGATTGCGACCACTAGACAAACCAGGCAGTCAAATATTGTTGATTATTCTATAAATATTAAGACACTGCATCAGAAATGACCAAAAATTTCTTGTAGTATTCTATTAAATTGCTGTTAACATTTTCTACAAGCCAGTGGAAACGCGCCCTCACATTTCTCCGTCCAACTTGGCTCGTAACTCAGCCTTGTGTCTGGTCGAGGAAATAGCTACGAAAGCCGACGAAAAACTTGGCTAAAGTCTTTATTGTTGTCGACGGAATAATTTTGGTCCCCCACCGTCAGAGCGGGTTTCAGTCCGAAGAACTTTTCCTTCTTGTTTTTTTGTTTGGATTCGTGAATCGGCTTCGGAAAAGTTCGTTTTATTTATTCGGGTTTGTTAAAGTTTTCTCTGCGTATGGGTTTTGAAAGAATTATTGAATAATGCCTGTGCTGTTGTTATATGCAAAGTTGTGGGTGGAATGGATTGTTTTATTTGTGACATGGCATTTGCCTCAATGCTTGGCATAAAAGCTACACAAGAATGTAAGCAATCCATTTCTTCTTCTTTATTGTTCGTGTGGTTAGTGCCTAACCTGGTGTCAGAGTGTTTATGGCGCCATGGGCCTCTGACTTGGCTTTACATGCCGTCGAGGTATATACGTTGGTTTAGTTACCACCGATGGGCTTCTGACTTGGCTTTACATGCCGTCCAGAAATATACATTGGTTTGGTTCCCTCAGGATGTTTTCATTCACCGAAGCAAGTGATTATACAACTCGCACATGAATCCGAAAAATCAGAGGTGCGTGTCTTAGGTTCGAACTCGAGACCTATGAATTGGCAGTCCAACGATCACACCACTAGGCTACCACTACTATCAATCTACTTACTATGGACCTCCTTGATTATCTAAAGTTTTAGATAAATGCGTGCTCAAAAAAAAAAACGTGTAGCTGTAGTTTAGCGTCATCGTAATTCTGACGTCATCATTGTTTCTGAAAATTGTGTATGTCAATTTGTTATTAATGAAGTAGTTTAAGCAAATACAGTATGACCACTTTAAGTGAGCAGTTCAATGTGGCGCTGCTTGTCAAGAAAAAAATCATCGATATGTCAAACTTGGTACATTTACTTTAGTTCTGTGTTTACTCGCCTGCACAGATAAATTGGTTGAAGTGTAAAGGTGTAAACAGTATGATCAAATGATCGTTCCAGGTTTGCTCAATCACAATCACGTGGTGTAAACAGACACAGAGCCTATTGTTCGTTGTTCCATCATTATTAGCATAGCCTTTTTCTGATTCTAACGTGACTTATTGTTCTATTACAGGCACTCAACGGTTTCCTGATGATCCTGACGTGTGAGGGTGAGGTCTTCTTCGCCACACACAGCATCGAAAGTTACTTAGGCTTCCATCAGGTATGTACAGCATATTTCCTAATGTACCTAAGTACCTGTAGGTATCCTTTAGATAAAATAAGGGTTGCTATACACCATATTAAGGAAGGGAAAAACGAGATGGTGAGAGTTGAGAGCTGATCCGAACATGATTCAATGATGTTGGTGCCGAATAAAATCCGAATATATTTAGTAATTGACTCGGGTTTTTATATTCAGCTGATACTACTGAATTGAACGTGCACAAAATTACTAAACGCAAATTCCACTACATATCACTACAATAGTACTGCCTGCTATGAAAGTTCGAAAATCAATTTCATAACTTATTGCTTATTTCGTTTGCTCTCAAAAACGGTGAAGAAAAACATCGTGAGGACACCGGCATGTCCTAGAACCAAAAATTAGAAGACATGTGACATCTACCAACCCGCACTGGGCCCGCGTGGTGGCTTACAGCTCATTCCCTCTCAAAGAGAGGGGGCTGTGTGTCCCAGCAGTGGGAAAATTATAAGCTGATTATGCTTATGCTTATTTCTTTTGTTATTAATATTTGAACCACGCAATAAGCCAGCCTAAAACAGGCGAAAAAACAAAATTCTCCTCGTTCAACGACAATTTATACCCACAAATTCACTTTAATTAATTACATTATTTCCATATAAAAATTACCCTATTTTCCTTATGGAAGGCCGCATTAACCTTATTAATCACTTAGCCAGAATAAGATAAGGCTTAGACCAAAATTTAATTAATCATAAAATATTAAAAGTGTGCTATAAAAATATTAATTAAACCGCGATAAGTAAGCTTAGTACCGTTAGTACCAGTGAGGTGTTATCAGTGGCACTTTTTATCGGAGTTTCAACGAATGGCTTTGTAATCTCTAAGGTATTTACATATTTTCATATTTTAGTACGTTTTTTGGGGGACTAGGTTTAATGTGGGGGGAATTATTTAGGTGCCTCCCCCTTGAGGAAAGTGTTTAAATGTGTTGCTATGTGAGCAGTTATGTATGTAATAACACATTGGAAAATAACTAGTAATAAAAACACCCATTTAAACAATTTTATAGTTTAAAAAATCAACAGTAGGAATAGTTATTAGATTTTAGTTTTATGTTCTAGATTAAATAGTAATAACTGGGTACCTATCTATAGCATAGCGTTCCATCATCATCATCTGCCTAGCCTTTTCCTAACTATGTTGGGGTCGGCTTCCAGGCTAACAGGATGCAGCTGAATACCAGTATTTTACATGGAGCGACTGCCTATCTTACCTCCAAAACCCAGTTAGTACTGGGTAATACTATTGCCCCATGTTAAGACTGGTTGTCAGACTATCGGGCCACTGACGACCTGTAACGACTGTCAAAGAATAACAATATAATGTAAATTAACACTCAGATAATGTCGAATACCTATGAAACAATGAACGAGACACAAATATAACGTTGTAGATACAGGATTCACCCATGTTAGGCTGAGGCCAAACGAGCGTAATTTTTTTGAGCTGTGAGTCGCGTAAAATGAGTCGCAGAATTTACGCTACATTCGGTTTCATTGGGTGCATTGATTTTGCGTCGACGTGTGGTACAAACGGGACTTTAGTATGAAACCGAATGCAGCGTAAATTCCGCGACTCATTTTACGCGACTCACAGCTCACAAAATTACACTCGTTTGGCCTCAGCCTTATTCATAGAGATCCGTACTTTTTTGGTAATGCAGATCAATGTTTCATTGCATATAGATAGGGTAACTACTGATTTAACCTATCTACATATATGCAATGCTGGCCCCCACATTTGTTACATGGCTTACAAAATATTACAAACGCCATGTATCTCCATAATTTAATAGCTTCCTCCCCATTCTTAGTTTTCCTCAAACAATAACTCACCATACATCCTCATACTGTAACCAAATAAATCATTTTCATATCCCAATATGTTCCAAACCACAACAAAAAATTAACATAACCACGGTATCCAAAAAAAAATCTTTAAAAACAAAAGACTGCGACGTATATTAAAATCGCTCGTTAACAAATGCCCTCCGCATTACAGCTAATAAAGTCCCCGATGAAATATTGCTATTAGAATGTAAAAACCCCGGTTTTCGACCCCCTTTCGACCCCCGTACGACCCCCGCTATAAAACTTTCAGTTGGCAGTGATCGTATGCGTATAAATTTTACGTCCGAACCCCCCTTTCTCCTCTTTGTTTTGTTTATGCTCAAAGCGAGCGAGTAATTCGGTTACCTGAGTTACTTTAGTGGGACAAAGATTATTCGGCAGAATCGATTGTTTGATAAGTACGTAAACTATTGCGGGAATATTATATCTACCTACCTTATAAGAAACTAAGTTGCAATTATTCATGCAAGTTCTATGAAAGTACAGTACGTGAATCTTTCAGAAGAAATTAATTAAAAGCTGTCTGCGTGTTCTATAACGTCTACAAATAAACCACTTCGAAGTACAACAAATGCTGCTGCAATGCCTACCATAGAAAAAAAAAAGTATAGTGTAACCTAAATCTTAGACTAATCAGTAGGTCTGTACATGTTATAGTTACTTTCTAGTTCTCTCTTGAATCTTCTATTCTATAAACATGACATCAGTCTCTCAAATTTACAGTCTGAGCTTTCTACCTACTTCCGCATCTACCGCTTAATCAATGCCGATCAAAGTGCGTAGGGTGGGTCGCGATTAAAACAAATCGATTTATAAATCATTAAATCGGTCCGGGTACTTGCCACTTCCTGGCATACTGCGTGCCACGTGGCAAACTAAGCCATGCTTAAATGAGGGCGATTATACGCAGTAAAGATTGCCAGAGTAAATAATACTGTGGACGTTAAATCCGATTATTAGCATACAATTTTAGGTGAAAATTCGGTAGGAGGTTAGGTTGTTAAAAATTAAGTGGGAAATGTTTTTGGAGGAAGTAATAAAGAAATTCGTATTGATTGTGAAATGAGAAGTTAGGAGCAGTGGTGGCCCGTTGGTAACGGCCTTGACTTTAGAATTGTTGATCGTGATTTCGAAACCATCAGGCACCTTAATTTGAATGAGATGAAAGCAGAGAAATGCGGGATTGCGCTGATTGCTAAGAAAAATAAAGTAGTATATCATTTTTAACAATGTGTCATGCAACAACTTAAAGATACGCAGGCAAAAAAATACAATATCAACAGTCCAAAAGAAAGGTCCACATAAAGTCTGAAAAATCTACTATTTTTATAAGCAGACTCTTAAACTGTATGTAAAATCTATACTCAATAAGGACTCATCAATAAGAAAAGCCAGCAGTGTCCAGTAGTGGACGTCTTTCGGCTGAAATGATGATGATGATGATGATGATGAATAAGAAAAACTTAGTCCAAATCCACAATCGTAAATTCAATAATACTAAAGTACACTTTCAAATTAAACAAAAACTCAAAATCCAAAATAATGCATCTTTATTCGGAGGGGTGGTCTCAATAGCAACATTAACTTCAATCCACGCCAGGTGGGTGCCGAGCAGTATCGATCGCTAATGGTCTGAGCTTCATCGTAAATGGCTCCGACTGCCACCAAGATCATTTTTATTATTCCATTCTGTTTTAATTTCTGCTGTTTGAGTTTTTATTTTTTGTGTACCTTGAATTGAGTCATTATTTTATTTGTGTGGGACTGTCTGTATTTTGTTTCAACTTTGTGATGTAAATGTCTAGAAATTTCAGGGGTCAAATACATTACTACCTTAAAGAATACGCAGCGAAATCGGGATTTTGAGTTGAAAAAAAAACATAATATAAATTCATAACCATAATCTGCCGGAAGGTTTTAAAAAAATATTTTTATCATTTCATGAAGAATTATCATGATTCAATCAAAATTATTCATCAAGATAAAAATGGGACCCTAAAGTTAAGTCACAGTTAATCAAACCTTCTATCTCCCCTATGAAACTAGTAGAGACAAATTACGGCTATATTTTCCAAAACGTACATAAAATAATATCATCCATCAATACAAAACCACGACGAAAAATTGCCAAAACAAAGGTCTATCAACAAAACATGATGGCGTACCATAGCAACCCCCTACCCCAATGAGAACAAAAAGCAATTACCCAACAAATCATCTTTTGACGTTTAATGCCAACGCAATATGTTGTTACTCATACCAGCCCTATACATATTTTACAAATTCATTTATATGTTTAGGAGAGGGGCCGAAGTTCGTGCCTTGGGTTACCCCATTGATTATCAATTAGTTTTGTACTAGCATCATATGCTGTTGCATTATCTACACTATTTATACGGTCTATTGTTGAGTGACGTGTGGTAAAATAAATTAGAAATCAACCCAAACAATTTTAGAACATATTATAAGGTTGTTAAGGCAGTCATTTGCTTGTCATAGGCCCGGAATTAACACGTCCATCTTCGTTACAGATGATTCCTTAATGATTGAGCTTCGAATCGATTTCTAGGGCTCGCTCGCTGTGGTTTATTGATTTACGGTTTGATTGTGACTTGCTCTTTTTACTGTTGTTGAGCTTGTGTTTGTTAACTAATTATCTTGTTATCTTTTGGTTTATTGAATCTTATTACAGGCCCATTACCAGAATTTCGATTTAATTAATTAATGAAATAGACTAAAATGGTTCTACTAGTACGATTTTGTACGTTCTTATGAAACCTTTTTCATGAAACCTAGAAAGTGATACATATTAATCGTATTGTAGAGTTACCTCTGCATTTTAACCTTTTTGGTAAAACCTCAAGGCCAATTCAAAATTATAAATATTTTTGACAGTCTTTTTTTTTATCTCATTTTTTTCTTCATTGGTGTTGGTGCTTATTATTACTATACTCTGTGAGTGGTGCACTGGATTTATATAGATGAACTACCTATTATTTTAACGGAAATTATGCCTTTTGCATATTAATTTTGATAAGCATGTTCTGGCAAGCAGTTTCATTGTGGCAAATGGTGCCACAATGAAACTTATATTCAGTTCCCATATTTATTGAAGAGGAAGTGATTGTAAAAGTCCTTAAAAAACTAGTTTTTCTAACCAAATTTTATATATAATACTTGAAGAACTCGATGTGATATTTTATTCATATTAATTTATTAAACTTTTTTTCAAATTCAGTCATTTAAAAATGAGGTAACATAGATTTCTTTCTATATAAATTGTCCAAGACGAAATATATTTAATAATTGCAGAAATACTGAAGAATTTAGATTTTTTTTTATTGAGGAGCTCGTGGCTAAATAATAACAGCCGCTCGGATCAATCTTTAGGTTAAGCCGTGCTTGCCTAGGTTGGTCTGGGGATGGGTGACCACCCATTACATACCGAGTTTCCTCCGTGCCTCGGAAAGCACGTTAAGCCGTTGGTCCCGGCTGTCATTTGTAGATCTTTGACAGTCGTTAGGTAGTCAGTGGCCAAGAAAGTCTGACAACCATTCTTACCAAGGGGTATCGTATTACCTAGTACTAACTGGGATGTGGAGGTCAGAAAGGCAGTCGCTCCATGTAAAATACTGGTATTCAGCTGCATCTGGTTAAACTGGAAGCCGACCCTAACATAGTTGGGAAAAGGCTAGGCAGATGATGATTAATAGATATTTTTTTTAAGTATCAAAGTAATCATTCATTTTAATACCGTTCTATTGTAAAAGATTTTTTATCACGAGAAGCTTTTCATAATAAAACCTATTTTTTTAAAACTACCAATTTATATACAATGCACTAAACAAAAAAATATATTATTCATCTTATTTTTCACTCTATTCAATATAGTTAGTTATATTTTATTTTTTTCTTCAATTAGGTTTTTACAAAAAGTAAAGTCCTCTTTTTTCAACAAAACTCCACAGTACGTAATATTTATTGTTTTTAATTTAAGAGTTATGTGAAAGAAAATAAAGACAGAAATAGAAAAATAACGTGTTTTGGCATAACAACAAAATAAACAGAAAAAAACAACGCTTAAGGTCAGCATTTGTTAATTTTTACTGGACTCAAAACAAACAAAAGAACAAGCTGCAAATGCCTACTATTACCTATGCCTACTATTAGAAAACAAGAAAACTGACCTTTTATGCATATAAATCCTTGCATCAATAACCTAACAAAAAACTTCTCGTTTCTTATTTCCAGTCGGACATAGTCCACCAGTCAGTTTACGAGCTCGTCCACTCCGAAGACCGGGAGGAGTTGCAGCGTCAGATCCTGTGGAACTCCTTCCTTCCTCCCGAGGTCAGCAACCTGACGCTACAGGATGTCTTAAGACCTGACAGGGCGCATCTCTTAGAAAGGAGCTTCACTGTCAGATTTAGATGTTTGCTTGATAATACTTCTGGGTTCTTGGTAAGTATTGACTGTCTTATTTTGAGAGCTAATTTATTTTTTAAACAAAAAAAATAAAAAAAAATAATTGATGCTGACTAAGAAATGACTGACGAAGAAAGAAGTGACTTCACCCTTCATCATTCTTGATGAGTGGTGCCGATTGTCTTATTGTTAACTTTATACTTTTATGAAAACAGTGTAAAATTAAATGAGTCAGCAATAAACAAAGTAATTTAATATCAATAACATATCTAATAAAAATGTGCCATCGACACGCTAAGAAGAAGAATATCAGTTATTTTATTTTTCTCATCTTTGTCCTCACTACTAGACTAGATTGAGGTCACGAGTAGGCCCATTTAATTTAAAAAAGTTATGCTAAATTCTTACTTTTTATTTCCACAGAGGCTTGACATCCGAGGCCGAATCAAAGTCCTACACGGGCAGAACAAGAAAACAGAAGAGCCACCTCTAGCACTGTTCGCAATATGTGCGCCCTTTGGACCTCCCAGTCTTCTGGAAATCCCGCAGAAGGAAGTCATGTTCAAGAGCAAACACAAGCTCGACCTGTCTCTAGTCTCTATGGATCAACGGTAAGGAAAATGTTTAACTAAAAATAGAATAAAACTGAAAACGAACTAATGGACGCGACTTATTGTATGTTTCTTGGGTGCGATAGAAAATACGAAACACGATACAACCATTCAACCAGGGTATCTTGAATCGTGGCGAAACGAGGAATTTAATCATGCGAACGTAGTGTGTTTCTTGTTTTACATAGCATCACGCTTGTATTCCCCGAGTGGATAGGCAGAGGTATACCTAACTATTAGTACACCCACTTTTCTTCTGTTATGTTTAGTTCCTAGTAATAGGGGACGACACTATTGCTATCAACTAGGCATTTATCCCGTCTCTTTATGGGCTACTATTGAAATACACTTTGCGTGATCTGGGAATCGAACCCAATAACTGTTCATGCTCCACAGTAGCGCATACTACCACTAGACCAAGGAGGCAGTCATATATATACAAGGTGGAGACGACAATACGACAATTTTGGCCAAGGTTTTTGAAGTAGCGAGTTGGCAACATGTGTTTAACGTTTATACCGATGCGGGATTCGTTAACCTGTTGGTGGTAGCCTTTTATCTACACTATGTAGAAAATGCTAAAATTAAAAATAACGTCCTGTGAATAAACTGCATACAAAATTCAATCAAAAATATCCAGTAATTTTCGATTGAATTTTTGTATGCAGACTGGGAACGTCATGAGTTACATACAGTTTAATTTATTGTCGCATTGTCGTCTCCACCCTGTATATTATCATTCTCCTGCCCTTATCCCAGCTTATT
Organism: Noctua comes; assembly: GCA_963082995.1. Lineage (NCBI taxonomy): Eukaryota > Metazoa > Arthropoda > Insecta > Lepidoptera > Noctuidae > Noctua > Noctua comes. The sequence continues at coordinate 13,275,187 of OY720288.1, forward strand.
TGGGGTCGGCGCAGCATGTCGTATTCTTCCATACTTCTATTACTCGTCATCTCAGCAGTCACCTCCTTTCTAGCCATATAATCCTTCACACAGTTCATCCATCGTTTCTTTTGTCTTCCTCTACTCTTATATCCGCGACTTATTGTTGTATGGTTTATTCTGAAATAAATGAATTGATTGTTAGGCTTAACGAATGACGGTTGTTGTCAATGCTACATCAGGACAATAAAAATACAACCACACGTGCAAATTATCAGCAATATTTGTATTTTGATTACTGAGTCAGAAACTGACTGCATGAATTGGGACAGCAATTCAAAACTTAATTTGCATCCAATATTTTGTTTCTAGCTTAAATATAGTGTACGTTGTAATAGAAATAATATGTAAAAAAAAAAAAAAAAATAGGTCTTTAACTATGAAATTGCCGTTTTTTTTTTCACATTTTGTTCTGTTTGTAACTTTGACGTATAGTTATATTTTTTCCTAAATCCATTTTTATTGGATTTATTGTTAAATGACGTATCTTTTAGAGTTAAAAACCATACTAGTAGTTGCATATTACCTCAAAGGAACATACACTCAACCGAACATTAAAACACCTGTTTTAATGTTCGGTTTCACTATTTAAAGTAGGTATATTTTTGTCATAGACTGTTTTTTGAGAATTTAAGATACGCAGCTTTTCACACTCGAACTATTGCAATTGCATCATACATAATCGGTTAAGATGCTTCTAAGAAAAACAAAAAAAAAATTAGTATGGAAACATCACTTTTCACGAAATCGTCCATACAAATCGTCAATTTCATTCTTTAACCCCTAATATCTGTTATTTCCCGACTGACGGGACTATGATGACTGAGAGATCAATGCCACTACCCTGCTAAAATAATCCACAAACAATCTTGACCCAGACAGTGACATAAGACTGGCTACACTGTATCAAATCTACTGTCTAGCCTGACTACACACACTTTCTCATTTTCGCAGAAGCCCTTACTTTTACCGCTAAAAATAGTAATGCCGACATTGCTAGGATACACTACCATACAGAAAAAGAAATTCTCACGAAACCTACAGTTATTTCAAGTTTAGTGTGGCAACATTAATCTACAGGGTGTAACAAGACCCTTAACGAATCCAAGCATTATGTACACCAAACTAACTTTACGCAATAATGATTGCTGGGGAAAGTCTTTTGTGAAAAATCACGTATTACGGTAGTACGCAATGTAACGCACACAAAACATTGTTCTGATGGACGGATTGAATAGTACGGATGTCGTGGAGATGTTTAACCTTTTCACCGCCACGGACTTCAATAGAAGTTCCAGATTTCCGTGCCACCAGCGCCCACGACTTCATTAGAAGCTCTTAATTTTTAACTACCTATAAAAAAACATAAAAGTACTGTAGTTAAAAGCTTCGTTTCATTTTATTATTTAATATAACACGGCCTAATACCCTGTTTTTACTTTTCAACACAAAAGTAGCCCTTATTTGTCTTAAAATCGGCAAAAACATTTACAGCTTGGCGCTGGCGAGGCATCGCGTTATGTGTAGGTACGTTGGCGGTGAAAAGGTTACAGTAAGTCTTACATTAAAAACATGTGTTTTAAAAGAAACTTGTGAAAAAGTTGGAACTTTGATCCCAATATCTCCGTAACTAGAAGGTTCCCAGGTATGGTCTAAAACAAAAAAATGATCGCAATAATAGGGAGAAAAAAATCCTCTCGGCTTCGTTAGGGGTCTTGTTACACCCTTTATAATTAAAAAGCAAATAGATATTTAAACTGTTAACGAATTTAGAGTAAACAATGCATCGTTTCTTATAATTAATACTAAGTTAAAACTAAAAGGTACCACGACGAGGTACTGTGAAAAGTTATTTCAAGCAAAAACAGTAACAATAAAAGATCATTGATCAGAAGTATTTTATAAACCATAATAAATTGTTAATTGACACTCGAATAGTGCTGGAACAATGGTTGGCTTAATTAATGGGAATGCCGCAAGGTTGAGACAAAAAATAGATTTTAGACAATGGCTTTACATCTTAGGTTAAGGAAATCGTGAGTTCAAATTCAACCCTGATGAACTATAGTGATTAAAATGATTTCGTTAGTTTGATAGGTTCATTTCTTGTACTGCCGGGTACAGATTGGTGAAACCTAACATGAAATAAAACACACATTAAAACAAAGTCGCCTAATTATTAAGGGTGTAACAAGACCCTTAACGAAGCCGAACGGCACTTGTTCTCCCCGTCATTGCGATCATTTGTTTTGTTTAAGACCACACCTGGGAACCTTCTAGTTACGGAGATATTGGGGTCAAACATCCAACTTTTTCGCCAAGTTTTTTTTAAATACATGTTTTTAATGTTATACTTTTTTAACTCCTCCTTTAAACACCTCCACTACCCCCGTACTATTCAATCCATCCATCAGCACAATGATTTAAGTGCGTTACATTGAGTCCTACCGTAAAATGTGATTTTTACCCCAAAAAAAAATCGCTTCCCAGCAATAATTTTTGCGTAAAGTTACTTAGTTTGATGTACAGTATGCTTGATTGACGGCTTGATGAAGGGTTCTTTTACACCCTGTATGTTACATTAAAGGTAAGAGCGAGGCCCAAAATTAACGTCGGGAGACTTTCTTCTTGTTTCCAGAAAAATAATTTAACAAAAAAACATTTATTTTATGCTTGGTGAGCAAAATTGCAACCCTGATGTTCAGTGGAATTAAGATTTGCGAACTGATTTATTTCCCTCCACCCCCCTCACCTCTTAGTTCTACAGTTCTTTAAAACACAATTTCTTGTTCCAGGGGTAAAATGCTGCTAGGTTATACAGATGCTGAACTGGCGAATATGGGAGGCTACGATCTTGTACATTACGATGATCTAGCCTATGTCGCCAGCGCACATCAAGAATGTAAGTAGTGTATTTTATATAAAGATCACTTTAAAATATCACAAAAAAATGGTTGGAAATAAACCATTTAAGTGCCTTGCTGAAATAATTTACAACGCTGCATTACTTTTGACAAGAAAGCTTAAAGCTTGGTAAATTGGTTAACATTATGGTGCTCCCTCACCGCGAGCATTCGCCTGTAATTTAACAGTCCAAGATTCGATTTTGTACGGAAACAAGTGAATCTGAACTATTACATTACAGGCGAATGCTCCCGGTGAGGGAGCACCTTTAAAAAATACTTGTTCCTAATGCAAACTTGGTAAACACCAGTGGCGAAGGTACCGTACAACTCGATTCCTACCGGCTTTCCTTTGAAAACGCGCAATCAGTATTCCATAGACAAATAATAAAATCACTTTGAAGACATGAACTCTAGCTTAACCTCTTAAAAAAATTACCCCTTCGCTACTGGTAAACGCCACTTACTTTCACGATCATTGTAATTGATTGAACTAAACTCTTGTTCCAGTATTAAAAACAGGTGCTTCCGGAATGATCGCTTACCGCTTCCAAACAAAGGATGGTCAGTGGCAGTGGCTGCAGACCTCTTCTAGACTAGTCTACAAGAATTCTAAACCTGATTTTGTCATCAGCACGCATCGACCGCTCATGTAAGTCCTTATTTTTTTACAATAAGAATTAGCTGTGCCCGGAATGTTACAATGCACCTTTTTTTACCCCTACCCTACCTACCCCCTAGCGATGTGAAATATACTTTACGACCTATTCTCATACCTACCAAATATATTTAAAAAATTCATTAAAATCGGTCGAGCCGTTTCAGAGGAGCGCGACCACAAACACCGTGACACGAGATTTTTATATATAAGACTAGTAAATTGCTTTTGTAACTGATTTCTTTTAGAAATTGTCCCAAATTAAGTTTCTTTTCTTTATTGATTTCAGGGAAGAAGAAGGCAGAGACCTACTCGGGAAGAGAACGATGGACTTCAAAGTGAGCTATCTCGACACCGGTCTAACGAGCCTCTACTTCTCCGAGTCGGAACAGCTCTCTGGTTGCGAGACCAACGTCACCACTCCTCCAAGAACAGCCAGAAGATACAAAACACAACTGCGGGATTTCCTATCAACTTGCAGGAATAAGAGAAGAGTCCCTACCACTCCAGCGCCACCTCCCGTGGATTACTTAGCAGCGGACGCAGTAGCGGCAGCGTACACGAATTTAAATGGCGCCTACACAGCTCCTTACGGAGAATACCCTCCAGCCCCAACCTTACACTACGCCCCGCCACCTCTAGACGACAGATTCTTAACAGCGGACAATCTCTTCCATCAATATAAGCCTCTATCTTATCATTATACTCCTTACGCGCCGAATGGCTTCCTTGAACCAGCTCCTCCGCCTGGGTACGAAGTGGCGCCGACGTATCATCGACCACCTTCGAGAGAGTATACCTATGTGGACAGTACCGGGAGGTATATGAGCCCCGTGACTGGACAGGAGAGGAGGTCCCCTTCCGTTGTACCGGGACCAAGTCCTGCGGGGTCGAGTAACTCGGAGCAGGAGCGGATGCAGCAGCCACAGGCGTCGGAGATGCCGCGCCAGACGGTGCTCATGTGGGGCGCTGGAGGGGCAGCTCAAGAAGTCCCGGTCGAGTACTCCCCTCCTCAGGTTTGGCGTTACCATCCATCACACTATCATACCGCTGAAGCCACTCAATGAACTTAAAAATAATTTTATATTTTTGACTTCCCCAAACTTGATCATGGAAAATTTTTGAATTTTTAAACTGGATGTTCAATCCTGTTAGATTATTTGACAAAATTCTTACGAAGACGATTGTTTATACTTAGAAAAATATTGCAATCTTTGTTACCAAGACTTTATTTTCTTATACCTCGCTCAGTGGTGAGACCGCATTGGTCTTTAGGTCTTCTATTAGACTTAAACAGGGTCCTTCCAGTATCTCCTTGTAGATACGTCTTTGATGTATATTTATAATTCGAGAATTTTATCCAAATATATTAAGAGATAGTCGTTTTGTAGTATAAATGGTATGAATCACGCGACGCAATGTTACACACGATAGGTTTAGTGATTACTTTGTAAATATTTTTATTTTTATATTACAGCTTGCTTTGAATGAGAGTTTCTCTTAATATTAGTTTCTGAGTCTTTGATAGATTTGAGCGTAACAAATTATCTAAAATTTTGTAAAAGTGATTATGTATTCGAGTATTCCAGCCTATGTTTTGAATTGCCTTGTTTATAAGAGGGTCCTAAATCAATCATTGTGTAATCAAATTAATGTAATCACCGATTGTGGCTTTAGCTAATACTTCTTTAATTTCATTTTCATCATAGGAATTCTTATCGACTGATGCCAAATCTGAAATAAAATTCAGTATTTCATGTTTATTACTAACACTCGTGTTACTATTATTGCAGGCACTTCACAGTACTTTAAGTTACGCGGCAAGCCTCGTATAAACAAGGTACATATCAATATTTTCTTTATCAATTTCGCTCAGTTTCAAAGAGTGAAATTTTTTTGCAATACATATCATTATAATTTAAGCACGCAATATTATGATCACATATCACTGAATTATGCAGTCGACCCAATATTTTATGAGCCTTTTTACCGCTAAGCTCTAAGACAGTAAAATGAATAGCTATATTTTTAAAAAATTCACTTACTATATCACTAAATTTTTGATCTGTCGGATTTACTCTAAACAAAAAAACTCGTCTTAAATTAAAATTTGCCGTTCTATAAAACAATCTTGCAACTACAGCTATATTTATTGAAAGTTCATTGCCCAAATTTGTACACAATTTACCTAATGTTGGACACATTTCAATCTTAATTACTTTATCATTATCTTTGTGCTCTTATCCCATTTTACTTTTACATACTTTTCATCCTTGTATCTCTATCAGCGTGTTTGATTAGCCATCATATCAGTGGTTCTTCATTGATGTCTTTCAAAAAATTCTGCGAGCGCAATTTTCAGTAATGGTGTCTGATTTGTGTCCATCATTAGCTCTTTGGTCTTGCTTATGCACCATGTCTCCAAGCATAGGGTCGACTGCTGCACCGCCGAACCAACGCCACGTAGCATTGTAAATACACTTGTCGTGCCTTTCACTGTGTACTTCTATTGTTTTTATTGCATACGCTGAAATTTTGGCGGTTTTAGAACCTCGCTCTTTACAAGAAATATTTCGACTGGTAACAGAGGATGTAACACCAAGCGGAGGTTTGATTGCTTCAATGTGGTGTAACCAATGGGTTCCTAAACTTTAAAGGTAACGGAACACCAACCAAATACCTTTTAGTATATGGAACCCTGTATCAAATGATAACAAATCAACACTGAAATAAATATAAGAACATTTTTTTTAATAAATGTAAATTTATTTAAAAAAATGAAAAAAAAGTACCTATAAAAATACTTATTTACATAAAAGTAATTAGTACTTCTCATCACATATTTTGCGCTATTTTAAAATAATATTTGTAACCGCGGTATTACTTTATAACTAATAATAAATAATTTTGGCGGAACCCTGATGACTATTATACGGAACCTCTAGGTTCCGCGGAAAACAGTTTGGGAATCCCTGGTCTAACCAATGAGTTAAAAAAAAATTTCAGTCGCTCGGAAAATTCTTCCGTTATCTATAAATCTAAAGTTTTGGTTTTGCCTACTACTGTTGGTGTTCATTCCAATAGCCAAACGTTACAGTTTCTTGATAAATTATTTTCAGACACTGTATTGCTTTCTGCTTCTTTCTGTAGAGACAAAAAAGAACACTTTACCGTGATTATTTTACTATCACTACCACCATCTTTGAACAATTCTTGGGCAAAGACACATTACTCTAGTGTTATTTCCTCCTTGATCAAACTTCTTGTACAGACCAAGCACAGCTTTTTTCTAAAACCTCTGACAATTTCAGCCAGTATTTATTTAATATTTCATTGTGCTACAGTGACCGACGTTGGTACGGCATCGGTGACCTTGCGTTCAAATGACTCTTCCGCCGTCGACTTAGAATTTAAGATAGCTTAAATTTTGATGGGGCGTTGTGAGGCACTGAATTTTGGTTTTTGAATTTTTTTTAAAGTCTAACGTTTTTTTAAGCAAGTAAAATTACTGTTTCAAATACATTGCTACCTAGAATTTATGTAACTGAAGTCATTAGAAAAATCCGTTCAAGTTTTTAAATTAATATTCATCATTAATCTAATTTTTAAACGTCCAAAATAAATTAGAACAAAATGCGGAATATGACAATTTTGAGGAACTTTGATTCTTAAGCAACACGGTTGAAATCTATGTAAAGATTTTTGTAGTACACAAAACACGGTTATTATGAATTGAAGCAATTTTTTGGAATACCATTTTTTTTTTATTTGTAACCTAAAATTCAGTGTCATTCGCAACAGAACCAGTATCAAAAATATTTCGTCTTCTTATTGTATAATAAAAATAGGTTTGTCGATACGGGTCGTTCGACTATAGGTTTTGTATTGTATCGAGTCTTATCGAAATAATCTTCCATTGTGTGACTTTCATTTTCAATATTAATTAATAATTATTAAAATAAAACATTGTAAATTCACATTTTAAGGGCAACTAACGATTACATATCAAAGTTTTGGAACACTAATTTTTTCTTTGAAAATTGTCAATTCAAAATTATTGTAATTTGTATATTTTTTTGATTAAATTGCAATTATTTTGAATTGATTTTATCCAGACTTTTAACGTTCTATCAATTTAGTGAATTTATCTGAATAGCCAAGTTGAAAAAAAAAATCGAATCTCATTATAAAGTAACAGAAATGTGATGTGATAATTATAAATTGAACAGTCGTAAAAAGTCTGTCACTTATTGCTCATTATGATTAAACACGAATAAAACACATTCATTTTTAACCTACTTCAAAAAAAGGTGGACGTCATTACCCCAACAGGGATTTCTAGACGGCCATCTTTATTAGACATTTAGTATAAAGTTCTAAGTAAATGGTTCTACCTAACAAAATTTAAAAAAATCAATAAGAATTTATATTTTGCATAGCTTTGAATAAAAACTGTAAATGGTGTCTTAATGTCCAATTTGGACAAAAAATACTGTCATAAAAGACGGCAATACTTAATGAAACGTGTGTTCAGCCAACATTTTTTTCCATTAATTAAAAATCACCATAATTTTACTCTAATTTATTAATTAAATTGTAAATAAATAATTAGGTTTAGAAGCTTAACCGTGTATTATTGAATTAATTATAATTATTCATAATTATTTAAATGAACATAATTATAAATAAGATAAAGTTATCCGAACAATTTCTGTATTTATTTTAGCATATCGTAATACATAATGTAATTAAAAGAAAATCAAATAAATTTTTCATGCCACTGATATGATTTTTTATTTAATATATAATATAATATATATAAAAACATAGATACTATAATAGTTCCCTACCTATTCCTTCATTTCATAGGTCGATAGGTTGGAATTAAGGTCATCAGTCATACTTTACTTTTACTTACTTAGACTAAGTAACATGCATAACATAATAGGTATCTAATAGTACCTACACCCACATTTCGTCCCATGTTATAGGGGGCGAGCCTAATGTCATCCACCTGGGCAAAAAAATCCAGACTCCGTGGATGCCTCTGATAAATTCCTGGTGGTAAAAGCCAATAACACTTTGAGGCTTTGATTATCTTTCAAAAGCACAAGAACTTTAAAAAAAGCTATTTCAGATCGGAGTTCATAGGGTTGGTAACAATTTTACTAAGCGCCATCTAGTAACAACTTACTAAACTATTGACGTAGTGGGGTTCCACGGATAGGTCTTAGTTTCAAACGTTTTACATAGATGGAGCAGCAGTCAGAATTCAAACAATAAAATTGCTGCTCTTTGTGCGACTCCACCTGCACTTTTAGGGAATCCGTTCAAAGGCACTGCTTTAAGTTCTTATCGAAGCTCATTTAACTTAAATCATTGACTCAGACTCACACGACGAAGACAATTATTATTATCTTATTAAATAAAAAACGTACGTACACAGTAACGTAGTAACGTAGGTACACAGTTATCTCTGAAACCACTCGACCGATTTCAATGAAATTTTGTGGGTGTGTGGTTGATTTCAGATCAAAAGATAGAATACATTTGGAATAGAATAGAAAATACTTTATTGTACAGAAGCCTGCACAACAAGCTACTGTCAAATTTTCCCAATCAACCTTGAACCTTTATAATATATTAGCGATAATACTGTCACTTACGGGATATCTTCCGTGATTGTTCATTATTTTGAGCTCCCGATATTTCGGCGCTGTTGCAAGCGCCATGATCGCGGGTTGACTGGAGAATGCGGGTGGATGGAAAAATAAATTGTTAAGAGCAGACAAATCTATCTACCCTCTTTCTTTGTCTTTTGCTACGCGCACTATTGGAACTCGACACTAACACCCATATTCCAGAACGCCGACTTAGTCCATTTTTGAACTTAAGTCGACATTTGTTGTCATGGCAACAGGTGAGGAACGCCCACCACGGTATCAGCAACACCCACTCAATGATGTTCAAAAGGTGAGGACAGACTAGCTAGAGCTTGCATTTGCAACAAGACATCGAGCCGCTTGACACTTTGTTAAAACTTGATTTGCTAAGAAACAAGCAACTTGTGTAACATTTCATCGAGCAAAAACACGAGCGCGGGCAAATCGTGCAACATGGAAAGAGGTGCGTGGACTTAGGGGTCGTGCTGGTCGTTACTTCTCCTAATTCGCTCAGTGTTTTTTTTTTTAATATTAAATTAAATTGCAGCACACGCGACTTGCAAATCCAACATATCAACGAAGAGTACCTAAATGCCACACAGTAAGAACAGTCACTAAAGAACCCCACCGGCTTACTCCTTTTGCTTCGTTCACGTTCATACATCTGGTCATACACGCACGCAGGTCGCGAGCACTGCCACCTGACCTTTTTTAAGAACAATACCAATAATTTTTGTCCTTCTAAGGTGTTCTCTTTCGGGTTTTGTTAGTCGCCTTTTACTCGTCCTCTCAACAAGACCATCATCCAAACATATTCTTTTAATTTTTTGTCTCTACATCTCCTTTTCAACCGCAACCTTGCAGTATTATATCATTCCTCAATTTACCAACCAATGTTACAATACGTTTAATTGCTCAGATGAGTACTCACCTTAATCTACCTCCAAAACATGCTGTCCATTTCAAACCCAAAATAAGTATTTTGCATGAAGGTTGCAAGCTGCTTTGTATGCTAAAAATGTTACATTAAAATACGTCACAATGCTAGAGAAGTCTTAAATCGTTGTTCTACCGAATGCTCTTGGTTGACATCATTTGTCAAAGAACTTAAACGGATTTACTTGAAAATAAATATTTATTTTTTCGTGGTTCATTTCTAAGATTTTCACTTAAAATAATGGCATCAAGAATTTTCTTTTCGGATGGTGAAAACTCCTTCAAAATACGACGTTGCCGGGCAGCTCATCAGCGACAAAATGTGCTGTGGGCTCGCCTAACCCAAGAGTATAACTCAGTATTTAACTAGCGCGTAAGTACCAAATAACATGTATGCTGTTTTAATACCTGGTCTATGTTTGATGATCGTAATGAAAGGCAATCTTTTCTTTTTATAGAGAACCGAATCTCAGTTATAAAGGTGCTGGTCCAATATTAACGCTAAGAAAAAGACCACCCTTAATTTAGAAAAAAAAGAAAGAATGAGGACTGGGGGTGGACCCTATCCTGGCCCCGCGTCCTCAGATCTCGAAGGAGTGAAAGATGCGCTGCCGGCCTCCACCGATTTGAAATCGAGGTTCGCAATGGACTGTGACACTATGCCAAGTGAAACTCCTGCTGACGGTACACCTATAGTCTAGTAATTTTATTGATTCTATTATTTGTATTAACGAATATATGAATAGATTATTAAAAATATTTACTTTCTTTTTTCAGTTCTGGAATTTCGTCCGGTAGACGTGGTACCGGTACCGGTGGCTCAAGGGCCACCTGAAAATAACTCGACTGACTTGGCGTCAGCAAACTCGCAGTTTATTGGTAGGGTTGATCAAATGATTTTCAGTTCATCTCTACACGTTACAGTACATCAGAAAGTTAAATTATCTGTGTATGGCACCAATACTCTATTTGTATTCATTCGAAGCATTTTATTTTTTATATTCTCATTAGTGTTTTTTGAAGGTGCTTGTACTTAGCAAATTAATACTAATATATGTTCGCGCCCAAGTTATAATAAAGGAGGTACGGGCGAAAAATTTAAAACGGAGTGAGGAACGAGAGGAGGAGTTACATCTGCTGAAAATGCAGAAGCAGAAGTGGTGGTGAAGGCAGCAGAAGAAGCGTACCAAAAGGCAAAACTCGAACGTTTGAGTGCCGCCCAACTACTTCGATTCAGTGAGGTTACAAGGGACGAGGCCGAAAAAATAAATTAAATTATTATTATACAAGCCAACTGGTTTTTATTTTATTTAAAAGTAGTGTCACGTATAAAAAATATCTAAATTACACATTTATAGACATAGAAAAACAAAGGACATTTTTCATTTTCATTCACGTAGGACTACGTAAGACTGGATCCAATCTCTAGGTTAGTAAAACCCAACAACACTGCATGCATGGGGATCGAACCCATAACCTCACACCGTGCAATTGCTTATGACTAGTTGACCAACGAGAGAGCAAAAATATAAATATGAACAACACACAATTATAAACATACTAGCCGTTGCCCGCGACCTTCTTCCGCGATTATTATATTTAAAAATAAACCCGTTTCCGCAACATTTTTTAATGCTCCGCTCCTATTCCTCAACAAAAGGGTTATCCAACACTAAAAGATTTTTTCCATTGGCTCCAGTAGTTCCTGAGATTAGAAGGTTCCGGTCGTCCAGAGTTGAGGGAAGCATTCAGTTGGACGATGGACCGAGTAGCCTTGAATTTCTTTGGATTCGTTATCGCTTATTCTCTCATCATTACTCTGCAGAATGAGTTTGTGCGGAAGACATGGTTGTGGTCACCCAACATAATGGTGGGTTTCATATCGGCCCTTCTCTTCCTCCGTTTAGCAGTAGCAAGCCGCCTGCTACTCATGTTTAGCTTACTCCTGTCCTTTCCCGTATCATATGAAAACAAACCTAAAATAAGCCGGCTAAACCACTAAACGCAACGGCGAATAAGAATTCGATTTGATTATTTTATTATTGCAATACTCGTATAACAGAAACTGGCCACAACAGCGGTTGACGAGCGCTACATCCAAGTTGGTTGCATCAAATTTGTATTTTTTTCTTTTTCCTTCTATTTACAATCTATATACTACTGCGATAGTACCGCAAAGGCAATGGGATTATCCGTATTACTACAGGTAGAAGGATTGGTAGTAACATGGGTAAGTCACCCTACTATCGCTTTATTGGCTACTATTTTATGCCTGCGGCTTCGCCCACGTGGAGTTCGGGCATTGCCCACGGGATCTTACTTCTGGGATAATAAGTAATCTATGTGCTATACCAGACTATAATATATCTCTGTACCAAGTTTCATCCAGATCTGTTCAGCCGTTCTGGCGATTGAGTAACAAACATCTATCCATCCAAACTTTCGCATTTATAATAGTTATGTAAGATTTATGTGGAAGCTTTTACTTTTAAAGTTGAATAGGTAATAAATAATAGTTAGTGTAAGTATTTCATTTTATTTGAGCAATACAGACTCGCGTTTTTCTTACATGTACTTACTTATAACTTGTTCATTGTAATATCAATTACATTACATATGTGAAATATTGATAACTTGGTTTGAGATTGGACACCGGTGGCGACAATCGAATGATTCATTAGGAATCTATATAGACATAATACTTTTAATATCAATGTCGCGTATCACGAGTCAATATGGCGACACTTGGGGGAGGCCTATGTCCAGCAGTGGACGTCTTTCGGCTAAAATGATGATGATGATGATGTTGTATCACGAGCCAACGCGAAAATCGGGTTTTCACATATATTTACAGATACGACTACCTCAGAAATATTCTACCTACTTACTAATAGGTAAATGCGCCCTGCACGCCCTGCGTAACACTGCGCGCCATGGCCCGTCTACGTGAGTTTCGAAGCCCTATTTGACTCTTGATGATGTTTTTAAGTATAGATAGATGATGAGAGCGACTTTGTGGTATCGTAGGTATAAACAAAACAACATGAGTATGGGCAAGCTCGCTCATAAGCACCATTCGCACCATTTTGTCTGATATTCAAAATGGTTCGTTAGTTTTCTCATGCTTTAGAAATATCACGTGAATTAAGCTTGTATTCATCTTTTATGTGTACGGTACTCCGTATTACGACTATTTCTCACTAATATAATTATTTACGTGATCTTGATTACTAATTCATACAATCCCACGATAATGAACACATACCGATACCAATACCTACCGATTTGAAAAAGAAACCGTGCTTAATATATATTTACCACGGATATTTGCAAGTGCTTGCAATATTAATAATCATTTATTAATAATCCCGACTACATACTAGCTGGCTTCGAAATTAAAGGCGACGGAAAATAGTTTTTATCAACAAGGGCCGTCCACGGGCTGTAGGTCAAAATTTCCAGAACGAAAACGTTGGAACCAAAAACGAACCGCGTTTTCTTTTACAGTAGCTTCCCTATTTTATTTTATATCAGCCCTCTATGTCCTACTGCTGGGCAAAGACCTCTCGCATGGCTTTCCAATTTTTGTACGGTTTCCTTCTGAAATCGAAAGTGTCTTTGGAACTGTATATTGATGTCACATTCTAACGAGTTGTCGGCATCGGGTCACGATAAATAATTGTATGGCATATCGTATCCTACATAACCGACATACTCCTCAAAATTCATCTTGCTTTGGCTATAACAAGAAAACAATTTTACATAAGTCGATGCACTTGGATTTCAGTAGGTACATATGTCACCCACAAGATAGGTTTCAAGGATCTTCTGGCGCGGGCAAACATCGGAACTAACGCAGCCATCTCTTTCTTTTCTCAATATTTTTTACAAAACAATTAACAAAAGGTTTACCAACAGCGCCCCCCTGTCAGCTTCATTCGAGCGCCAAAAGATTCTTGTACCACAAAACCCTTGAAAAGTGGGCGTATATGTCAAATTATAAACAAACTGTAGCTGTCAATATGACTTATGGGGTGAAAAGTAGGCGTGTCTAGTCCGACTTAAGTTCAATCCACGACTTAAACTACGGGTGCACGGCAAAACACACTCACAATATCACCAGGTTTTGTGGAGTCCTTATTACGAAACCGGCTGCTACTTTTGAGCTTACTCAAAACTGGATTCCACGTACTTGACAATTTGAAGCCATCCTCTCGATTTAATTATTTTTTTTTTTTTTGTCTGCTCTTAACAATTTATTTTTCCATCCACCCGCATTCTCCAGTCAACCCGCGATCATGGCGCTTGCAACAGCGCCGAAATATCGGGAGCTCAAAATAATGAACAATCACGGAAGATATCCCGTAAGTGACAGTATAGTTGTAAACCGTGAAAGCTTGAAACAGTGTTTGATATTAGCGATAAAGTTGAAAATTCATTAAATAAATTTGATTGATTGTAGTACCTTGACGTGCTGGCTTCTGTACACCAAAATTTAAACACAACTGTCCGTTTTACAGTATTGCTAATTGTATGGTTACAATTGCGGTTTAGATCCAATAGGTGGCGCTATTTTCATCAAATTGTACCCCTGCGAAGCTGAGGTGGGTCGCAATGGCGAAGGTTCCATAGAACTCGATTCCTTCCGGCTTCCCTTTGAAAATGGCACAGTCAGTATTTTATAGACAAATGATATAATCACATTATTAGATATGTACTCCGGCTTACCTCTTACAAAAATTGACCCTTCGCTACTGGTGGGTCGCTAGACTTGGAATCGTTTAAGATTCTTCTCACAAAGTTACAAACTAACAAAAATAATTTTAGGCATGGGTTTCATATTTTAAGTTTCAGTAGAAAATCACAGACGACAAAGAGATCATTTCGGCTCCATACATTTTTGGGCCTTTTCTGAAAGTCAACGGCCAACAAAAAAAAATGGTACGTATTGTTAGAACTAGCCATTTGGAGCAATAGTTAATATGGCGCAAAAGTTGTATTATCGCTCTGAACCAAGTTATACAAGTTCGATGAATCGTCATTTTCATACATATTTTATTGATTTCTGAAAGTGCTGGGAAACATAAAATAATGATTGATATTGCTAGAACTAATTATCTGAAGCAATTGTAGGGTCATCATTGTTCTGTTATACAAGTTAGAAAGCTGTAATTTTGATATTTTCATACAAAAAAAAAAGAATGTACTCCAATTAATTACAACCGATTTTATGTTTTTCTTCAGAATGTTTTGGACATGTCGGGCTGTTAACAAGAATTATATGACATTGTATAACTTCTGTATTAGAACAGCATAGTGTACCATATAGTAGGATAGTGTAGTAAAGAAAAAAAGCAAAATACTTATTCATGTTGTTAAGTAATTGCAAAAAAGATCACTATCTTAATGTTACTTTTTCATCTTCCAAACCTTTTGCCGGTAGACGTATGTCCTCATGCAGTCCCGTGCGAAACCTATATACACACGATGGTCATGGTGTGTGAACAACACCCTATTGTCCATTTGCCTATCGGATATAATCAATAACAATGCGGAATAGCTTGAATTCCACGAAGTGCAGCACCTACACATAATACGTTTTTGACGCAATATACCTAGATTGAATTCGGCCTCGTATTAGGTACCAAGAAATCTCGTCCAGGCATCTCCCGAACTTCTTCCACAGGGATATCTCCGGCGAGTTCTATGGTGAATGCCTCATCTCGATGTACGTGTTCACCATCTGCTTAAGCAGTTATCAATTGATTGATTGATTGTTATAGTCGTTTTGAATTGTTTGATTGATTATTATTATTGTTCTCTTAGTTATCAATATCAATTCAAACAGCGTCAATTCATCTTCTGTCAGTCTAGGAAACTCATTGAATTGATGCATGTCGGCTCCTATAAGCTCGAAATGAGCTCTCCTCCTTTTATAATTACTTGTGATCACAAGTTCTGCTAAACGGTTTGGTATGTTTATCCGTTCATGAATTATATTACCGAAATCTTGAGTATACCAAGGCTTAATATAAAAACGTCACCATCTCCATCACCTTCATTCAGTGCATCATTTAAAATCTGGGCATCGGAGGTTGTTGCAGCGTATGGTCCATCTACCGCAATTATGGTTCCATTGCAACAAACATTTAAAAAGGGCTTTTAAAGGTTTCTCAACTTATTATTATTGTAAGACTTTCTCTGAAAAAAGTAATTAGAGCTCTTCTGTAGATATTATGTAAGTGCCGTCGAGAATAGAGATCGCCTTTCTTTCTTCGATCGGACTGTCACGATTGCCAATAAATCTCTCTGGGACTATTGAGGTTCCTCTGCGCCACTTCCTGTCTGGTCATGTGATCAAATTCGATACGGGATGGTATAAAAGCTCAACTTCAGAGTGGTCGCTTCACAATGACAATTGCTTATTTTATGTTTCCCAGCACTTTCAAAAATCAATAAATGTATGAAAATGATGAATCATCGAACTTGTATAACTTGGTTCAGAGCGATAGTACAACTTTTGTGCCATAATAACTATTGCTCCAAATGGCTAGTTCTAACAATACGTACCATTTTTTTTGTTGACTTTCAGAAAAGGCCCAAAAAAATGGTCTCCTTTATAACACATACCCGCGTCGGTCTCACAGACCTATTTTCGGCTAATACGGCAATGTGCTATTTGCACAAAGACACTTTTCATCCTGAAATGATCGTAGCAATTAATCACGCAGCTGACAGGACGTACAAAATGCCATCATTGATTATAAAAAAAAAACACGAAAGAGTGTTTTATCGGTCTCACAGACCAACGCGCGTACAGGAAGGTTAATCGTAAAGTATCAAGATCAGTACTTAATCCATTGAATTCACTAACTAATTGGCGCTTAACGTCCAGTCACCATAAAAAATGCGTGACTTTTGTAAAAGAGATGTTTTATTTTGGGTAAAAACACCAACGATTTATTAAAAAAAACACTGTTTCAAGCTTTCACGGTTTACAACTAAACTTATACTGTCACTTACGGGATATCTTCCGTGATTGTTCATTATTTTGAGCTCCCGATATTTCGGCGCTGTTGCAAGCGCCATGATCGCCCGAAGATATCCCGTAAGTGACAGTATAAGTTTGATTTATTAAAAAGTCTAAATTTTATTTTTAATCGAAAAATAAGCAGGTGTCTGCAACACTAACATAATAATTCAGAAGTAGATAAATAGATAATATCTTTGCTTCCCTTGATTAATGATTTTATTTACCAATGTCCACACATTATTTCTCTAGCTAGACGAAGTCTGCTGGTGTAATACGTCATCATCATCAGTCATCATTTCAGCCAAAAGACGTCCACTGCTGGACATAGGCCTCTCCCAAGTGTCGCCACATTGACCGGTCCCGTGCGACTCGCATCCAGCGGATCCCTGCAACCTTCACCAGGTCATCGGTCCACCTAGTGGGAAGCCTTCCAACGCAACGTCTTCCGGTTCGCTGTCGCCACTCCAGAACTTTTTGGCCTCATCGGCCATCCGTTCTGCGAGCAATGTGCCCTGCCCACTGCCACTTAAGTTTGGCTATTCTTCGGGCTACGTCGGTAACCTTGGTTCTCTTGCGGATGTCCACCTCTTAATATAATGTGTAATACGTATTCAAATTCAAATATTTTATTTGTAGAACATAGGTAAACAAAAGTACAGGGGGCCTACCATGACGTCCTTAAGCAGGATTAATTCCAGTGTGGGAAAGAGATGGCGCTAGACGACCTGTATAGCTCTGTCTCTTTCCCACACTGCTTTAAAACGTCATGGTAACCCCCCAGATGTCAATATTAATAAAATGAGCACTATGTCTTGCCTTCAACGGCGTACAAATATTCTAATTATAATTTCTTATGAGTAATTGGTAAAAATAATAATAAAACAATCGGTAAAAATAATAAAACAATCGGTAAAATTAATTGGTAAAAATAATAAGAAATCAAAATTAGGGCCTGATTCAGAAGGCAGTACTCCTCGATACGGCTCGCATTGTGAGGAGGTTCCTGTCTCTGGAGCCCTAACCACCGATAGCTTGGACCCTGCTTCCGATACCGGCGGACCACTATTTTTTTATTTTTTTTTATGTTTTTTATATTGTTTTATATTAGAATATTTAAAAATGTATTTAATATGTGTAAAAATAAATAAAGGAAATCAAAATTAATAATGAATGTAACCATATCAAAACATTAAAATTAAATAAAACAATTAAATTATTTACAAATAAATTAAAAATAAAAATTTAATGAAAAATAAATAAAAAAATGATGAAAAAGATTACAATTTGTCCTCTAGGTACTCATTGGCTGTTTAGTAAGCTTTTTCGCCTAGTCAATTAAGAAGAGCCTTTTTGAAATGGTGTATGCTGTCAAGATCTTTTATACAAATGGGTAACTTATTATATAACTTGGGTGCCATTCCTAGAAAGCTTTTTGAGTAGAGCGCAGTCTTGTGTGGAATAGCACAAATCTCGCGTCGCTTCG
The DNA here is from genome assembly GCA_963082995.1 of Noctua comes. Lineage (NCBI taxonomy): Eukaryota > Metazoa > Arthropoda > Insecta > Lepidoptera > Noctuidae > Noctua > Noctua comes. Next base: position 13,293,902 of record OY720288.1, read on the forward strand.
ATCTAAGTTTTAGAAATAAATGTAAGTTTGATTTTGCGAATACTGCTGTCTCGTAAATATACATAGGGGGCAAAGTGAGAAGTTTATATTGACTAAATAATGGCTTACAACTATCAGTCTTTTTCAGCTATAACACAGCACGCAAACACTTCTTGTGAGCTATGAACGCAGTATTTATCAGTGGAATTTCCCCAATACATAATTCCAAAACGTAGCGTTGATGAGACATACGCTTTGTATGCTATCAAAACTACAGACTCATTTGCTATTTTCGCAAGATTGTAAAGCCAACGCGACGAACGCCGAATACTGGTTTAGTTTTTTACACACATTTCCTACATGACATTTCCAATTAAGATGACTATCCAAGTAAACTCCTAGAAATCTGGCGCTGACGTAACCTCCTCCTTTTTTAGAAGTCGGTTAAAAATCGTCGTTAGGTAATTCAATTTGAGTCATTTATTTAGAAGGCATTGTTAAAGATAATAAAGATAATAAATAAACAAAGCGCTTGCACTCATTTCTTAAAGGATGATACATCTAGAGTTGTTGAAACGCCCGCATGAATTTTATTTCTTTTATTTCATTTCTTCTGAGATTTTCTACAAATAGCAGACAGAAGAGAAAAAAAAGAACGGAAAAAAAAAATTAAAGATAATTACAAAATAAAAAAGGAGAAAAAGTTAAAATAAAAAAAAAATATTAAAGATTGAAAAAAAGAAAAAAGAAATTAAAGATTATTTGGTGAAGGAAAAGAAAGTGTTCTTCTTGATAATAAAAACTTACTGCCACTACAGATTCGTCGACGGTTAGCAGCTGGAATATAATATGATTTATTATCATCAAGGGATTTTTTAGGAATATAGTTTCTTAAACGGTTTCTATTCGATTTTATGCTTTTATATTATATTTTGCTCGCGGCTTCGCACCCGTAATGTAAAAAATTAACCCACGGGAATGTTTCGAATGTAGCCTATCACACTTGGGAATAATGTAGCTTCCCGTTAGTGAAAGATTTTTTAAATCAGATAAGTAGTTCCGAAGATTACACCCTATATAAAAACTTAAAAACAAATTTTCATCATTCATCATCATTTCAGCCAAAAGACATCCACTGCTGGACATAAGCCTCCCCCAAGTGTCGCCACATTGACCGGCTCCCATGCGTGTCGCATCCAGCGGATCCCTGCAACCTTTACCAGATCATCGGTCCACCTAGTGCCGAAAAAAAAAATTACCTACGTCTATATTATAATACTAGCACTACGCCCGCGACTTCGTCCGCGATAATAAAATTGTGATAGCTCGGCTAATATGCATGATATCTTTATAATTTATAGCTTATAGCACTCACGAATAATGTAGCTTTCTACCAGTGAAACAATTTTTAAAATTGGTTCATTACTTCCGGAGATTACCCCCTACATACAAACAAATTTTACCTCTTTATAATATTAGTATAGATTAGTACAGAAAAATGTTGACAAAAAACAAACACTGAACAGTTTGTCCCCAAACATAGCGTAATCAGCGTATACTGTTCCCACTTCTGAGACACAGGCTTCCTTTCTTGTAAGGGAGTGGGCCGTATTTCACTATTGGTAAAATATACAGGGTGACGTAATCAGTGTCTACTGTTCCCACTTCTGAGACACAGGCTTCCTTTTTTGTAAGGGAGTGGGCCGTATTTCACTATTGGTAAAATATACAGGGTGGCGTAATCAGTGTCTACTGTTCCCACTTCTGAGACACAGGTTTCCTTTCTTGAAAGGGAGTGGGCCGTATTTCACTATTGGTAAAACATCCAGGGTGGAAGGGACACCGATGCACAAGCGGTTACCACGTAATTCAGTATACCATTCTGAACCCTCCTAAAAATAATCAGCTGTTTCATACAAAACTGGTACACGATTAAAATTTATGGAACTGCTGATTTTACTGTTTAACCGCTCGTAAGAACTCCCTATTAATTGAATCTAACTATTATTTAAGTTCCTAAAACCGGGCCCACAGGGTTCCGTAGTACAGAACAAAACAGAAAAACTAAATATGTTTTTCATAGTTTGTTAATGAAAAACAAAGTTACTGCTGCAGTTTGATGAAAAAGACCCATATGTCAAAAACTAAACATCAAATATTACTCAAAGTAATTTTCGTTAAAAAAATTTTTTACATTCTACAATCCTACATTTTTTCAGAATTGTCCTCCTCTTGTTTTGGAAATTAGACAGGGACACACACATATTTTACCACTTTAGAAGTGTCTATCTATCAAACGATTAACTTGGAGAAAAAATGGTTTTTGTAACCTCAATGTCATTTTTAAAGACCTATCTATAGACACCCCGCACGTATAGGTTTGATGTTTTTTTTTTTTTTTTAGTTTGAGTTCCATGTATTGGGAGCTCCCCTTATTCTTTTATTTTTGTATAAAAATCGTAAAACGGTTTACAGAATACATCCAACCTACCAAGTTTCAACTGTATAATCCTAATAGTTTCGGAATAAAGTGGCTGTGACATACAGACGGACAGACAGACATGACGAACCTATAAGGGTTCCAATTTTTGCCATTCGTCTCCCGGAACCCTAAAAAAAACATGCTGTCACTCTACTGCAAAACAAAAGAATAACAGAAAAAACAAATACTCGTTGTACCATCTTCTCTAAGCTATTCGTCACGGTTGGATACTCGGCTGTAATCCAACGTCGCTCAACCATTCTTTGACGGGCTTTCGACTCCGACGCTTGAGTCCGTCCTAGTACTGTCGCAGCGAAAAGTATCAGTGTTGTGATCATGCAGTTAACTGATGTTTTGTGTTATATAGTTTTGACGGTGAGTGTACTTTATGCTATTTTATTTATCTGTTTTTTTTTATGAATGGCGCTTCCAGGTTAAGGGTTCTACTTAAAAAAAAATACAAAATAAGAATTTTTCCGATTTCTGACTTCTTAAGTTTACCAAATATCGAACACACACAGCTAACCTTATTTAAAAAAAATATTATGCGGTTTTGAATGTCATAATTTTATTTTAAGTTGGAAAACGTGAATTCACGGAAATATACACTTATTTTTTGGTCGTACATAAATGTATATTTTTGCAAATTATTTATGACTGCTTGAGACCTTTTCTTTCAATAAGTACCAAGGACGTAAGTGACAGCGGTATTACCGTTTGAGGGTTAATAGTATCATTAGGTGCCGGGATGCGCAGCTTTAGAAAAAAACCTTGTTTTATTGAGATCAAGACTACAACTGTATACGTCGTTGGGTCTCCAATTAAATACTTGTTTGTTACTTGTGTACATACATACTTGTTTATAGGACTTAAGTCAACTGCACAAACTGTAAATCGCGTGACAACATAATGTGTGTAAGAGTACCCTTAACGAAGTCGAAAAGCATTTGAAAGGCACAGGAAAAAACATGCAATGTCACATTTTTATGTTTTTTGAACTCGCCATACCATTGTATAGTACAAAAGTGGTAGAACGAAACGACAATACACACTTTGCAGTAAAACCATCAAAATGATCAGAATGAAAATCAAATTATTTATTTCAAGTAGGCCAGTTACAGCCACTTTTGAATTGTCGAAACAAAGACAACAATGAAATGTAGCTACAGTCCCAGTCACAAGGCATAAAACTGTGAAAGTACTGTAGTTGCCCATTCCCTAACGTAGATCTCTATGGAGAAGAACGGGCAAGAAACTCCATGGACACTCTTTTAAATCAGAATGTATGCAAATCAAAATGCACAGCCACGGAGAAATCTTCATAGAAAAATATTAATACACTGCAATAACAAGCAATTTCCAAGTTTTGTGGACCAAAAGATAAAAATGCTAAAAAAAAAAATCTAAAAAGGTATTTTTCTTATTCATTTTTTTTTACTCTGTCACAATGCTGTCCTATTTGACCCAAAGGTTGACTGACTGGTAGAGAATGCCTTATGGCATTAAGTCCGCGGTATGTACCACTCTTGTACATGAAGTTTAAATAAATAAATACTCCTCACGGATAAAATATAGTGAAGCTTGAACAAATATTATTTCATACTGTATTTTCTAACTTTGTTCTTTTTTTTTTTCTAACTTGGTGCACGTAAGTAAGAAAAGAGTTTTTTTGTACTACACACGTAAAACATATATTCTTTAGAAATAAATATAATTTCTTTCATCTCGACCTTTCATGTACCCAAGGATTAAAAGACTAATTTAACAATTTCTCAGTTTATTGTCTTTGTGACATCGCATGTTTATCCCGTGTGCCCTTAATTTGTTCTCCCCGTCATTGCGATATTTTTTTTTGTTTTGGACTATACCTTGGAACCTTCTTGTTAAAGTGATATTGGTGGTCAAAGTTCCAACTTTTTCACATTTTTTTTTTCAATCGAGTTTTACCTTTGACAATAGTGTCTAAAATTCTCCGGCTTATAACGAGATATTAATAGGATTAAGAATTGATATTCCCATTAAATAATTAAAATAGCTACAGATTCGTCATAATTACGTCATAAAGAAGAGTCTTAATCACATAAACTTTGAAACATTTATCGAGCGGAATTGAACTTGCCAGAACTGTCAGAATTGAGCTTTTATAGCTGCAATGGATTTGATGCTACGTCTTAGCTTAATATTAAAAGAGCCGAGAGGCTAAATTGTTTGATTGCATTGCATAGACGGCACGGTTGGCGCAGTGGCTGAGCGACTGACTGCGTGCTGCGTGTCGCGGGTTCGATCCCCGCACGGAACAAATATTTGTATGACCTACAGGTAGTTGTTCCGGGTCTGGCTGTTTGTGTATGTGAGTTTAAATGTTTGTAAACGCACCCACGATACAGGAGAAATTCCTAGTGCGGGGCAACGGCTAAAAAAAAAAAAAAAAATTCATGGAGATACTGATCCTATTACAAAAACCAAAGATCGGTGATATACCACCACTAGGCTAGGCTAGTGACAAGTGCCATCGAATATTTAACTAACTTAACTTTATAAAGTTTAATAAATGTATTTTCTAGTCTTTTTTTCTGTTATTGCACCTACTGTATATTGTCTCTGCATCACCCTAAGGTAGACTGGTAGAAAATGCCTATAGCATTAAGTCCGCCTTTGTACAGTTTTGTTACTTGTGCATAAAGTTTTAATAAATAAATAAATAAAATATTATGGTTCATACTAAAACACGCGGAGAAATCGCGGAATAATACGAGGCATAATATTTCTTTAAAATATAACGTAGCCAGTACGAAGAAATATTATGTGTCCGACTGAACAATAGTTCAGTGTATAATGTTCTCAGCGCTGGGAATGGCCATAATTCCTCACATGGGCCCCTTGCAGGCCGGTGATGTCGACTTGGTTCTAGGACATGGCAGTTTCCTTACGATGTCTTCCTACACCGTAAAGAAACGTGCTTGCCTGTGTTCGAACCCACGACCTATACTCGGAAGTCAGCCCCGACACCACTGACCGCATAGCTTGTGAAATTGTCAGGCCCAAGAGAATTTTCAACATTGTATACAGGCAAAAAAAAAAAAAACAAACAACAATGTTTTGTGATTTTGTTCATGTTTGTTAATTTCAAGGTGTCGTGAGAACCTTATGTAAACTGTCCCACCATAGAGAAAGCGACAAAGGCTACGTTTTCACTAGACATTTATGAGGACTAGCTTTTGCCCGCGGCTTTGCTCTCATTAATTTAAAATTTGACAATCAATTAGCGTTGTACTCCGCTTGTAAAATAATATAATTCAATCATGATTCGAAAGACACATGGCGTCATCTATTATCATGAGAACGACGACGTAATGCGTCATGTGACGTAATTGTTGTTTTCATAATAATCATAATGATGATGATGTGGACTCGGCAATCATTGTGCCGATAGTTGTATCAGCCCATGGCTTAATTGCCAAGAGCCTCGATCAATACCTGAGGAGGCTCTCGTTAGGCAGCTGGATCAAGGGCTTGATTCAGAAAGCGGTACTCCTGGACACGGCTCGTATTGTTAGGAGGTTCCTCTCTCTGGAGCCCTGACAGTCGGTAGCTTGGACCCTGTTCCCGATACCGGTGGGCTACAATTTTTTATATTTTTAAATGTTTTTATATTGTTTTTTGTTAGGAATATTTATAAATATAAATAATTTGTAAAAATATAAATAAAGGAAATAATGATAATTCATTTATTTATTGTTTGCCATAAGTGAAAAGACAGATCATATAATTAGCGTTATTGTATCACTGTAACATACCCATGGGGTGTACAATATTTTTATGTTTGTCAAAAACATGTTTAAAATAATGAATAATAATACAAATTTTACACTTATAATTGGTTGGTGGTTGTTATCCATTGCATTGGTTATTTTCGTCAACCTCATTTTACATTCTTTATTACACAATTATTAGGGACATGCATACAATTTACGTTTAAATAAGTCAAAAAATAATAAAAAATAAGTTTAACGTGTCAATTTTTTGTCATGAAACATTCATTAATATAATAAGTAAACTAACAACAAACTATAAAAGGGCATCAAAAAACTCCTCAACGCTGTCAGCTGGTAATGTGCCCAAGAGACTGGCGGCATTGCCACGTTGTATGGCAACACTTAGCCTCTGGCCAAAGTAAAAGCCAGCAACTAACTAACTAACTCTTCCTAAACTTTAATAATATTCATTTATACATAGATAGCAATCAAAAAGTGTCAATGATCTAAAATTGTTTACCAATCTCCGTAGCTGAATAAACAATTCTTCAGACACACGTAATCAGAATCGATACATTACTCGATTGTCAGTTGAAAAAACATTGTAAAAAGCAAAGATGTTTCTTGGGTGCGATAGAAAATACGAAACACGATGCAACCATTCAACCAGGGTATCTTGAATCGTGGCGAAACGAGGAATAATCATACGAACGTAGTGTGTTTCTTTTTTTACATTGTATTCCCCGCTTGTATTGTATTCCGCTTGTATTCCCCGAGTGGATAGGCAGAGGTATACCTAACTATTAGTACACCCACTTTCTTCTGTTATATTTAGTTCCCAGCAATAGGGGACGAGACTATTGCTATCAACTAGGCATTTATCCCGACTCTTTATGGGCTACTATTGAAATACACTTTGCGTGATCTGGGAATCGAACCCAATAACTGCTCGTGCTCAACAGTAGCGCATACTACCAATAGACCAACAAGGCAGTCATATATATATATCATCATTCTCAATTCATTTGGGGTCGGCGCAGCATGTCTTCTTCTTGCATACTGCTCTATTACTCGTCATCTCAGCAGTCACCTCCTTTATAGCCATATCATCCTTCAGACAGTCCGTCCATCGTTTCTTTGATCTTCCTCGAGGCAGTCCATATACTGTTTTGAATTTAAAGATCTAAACCAGTTCAAAAACACAGGACACCGTATAAAGAAAAATACATTTTAAAGTTTACACAACTGATTGCTTTTTGCTCTGACAAAGTATCACCACTTTAGGTGTCAAACTAAAGTGGTCACTGTACTTTTTGTCGTGTACGCACGCTGTGCTTGAACGATAGATATTATGTGCATAAATAATCGGTATAATTTGTTTCTGATATCGATTCGTATCGGATAATCGGCTTTTGTTTGAAGTGGCGAAATCTGGTGGCATTTTGGCTTTCAATTCTGTATGGTTCTTAATATCTGACCGATGGAAAGTTCAAAAACCACATCAAACGTGTCCTTATTAAAAAAGCATACTACAAAATCAAGGACTACGTTGAAGATAAAGAAGTTTGGCCTTAGTTCCTTCTGCGCTTGCGGCTTCCCTGGTAGCTCATAAACGGCACAAATATGTGGATGTCTCTAACTATTCTCAATTTTTTTCTCTTCTTTCGAATCAGATTTTACAGTAATTTTCAAATCATTTATATCTTTTGCTCAAAATAGTTACAGCACTGATAACAGTATTTGTGTCACTTGTTTAATTTAGTATTTTACAATATTTTCTTACCTTTGTATAGATTATTTTTATCGATTGTTTGTGAATGTGTGGACATTGTCGGCTTTGTAGATTCCCAGCTGCTTGTTAACTTTTTATTTTGTTCTACATTTTTTGTGTAGTAAGCAACGACTTATTGTCAGGCCTACGCTGTCCCCCCATACTTAAGTACAAATGCTGTATCCATAATACTGTAACACCAAATGATTTGAAAAGAGTAACCATGGAGTTTCTTGCCGGTTCTTCTCCATAGGAAACGACCAACCTGAACCGTGCACCTTTTTGTCGACGTTTTATAAGTGCCCATCGAGGCCTATGTGAAATAAAATATTTTGATTTTGATGATTTTATCTCAATGTTGTAGATTATGCGTTATACTGTTTTTAAACGTTGGCGGAACCATGTACCTGGGTACTACCACATGAGTAAGTAAACGGAACAGAGTTAAAGCTTCTAAAGAACGTTCAAAATTGTTACCTATTTTGGTAGGGTTGTCACAATATGTTAAGACAAATTAAACAAAACATTTGTTATATAGTTTTATTATTGAGTATGATACAGTCCAGTGGCGAAGGGTGAAAACTCAGTCAGGGGAACCCGAAGAAAAAAAATGAGAATTACCTTTTTTTTATTTTTTATCTCTGTTTACTTTGACCTTATTTTCGTTATCAGTGACCCCGAAAACCATGAAAATGATACCCATGATGAAAAAAACAAAATAAAAAATGTTGTTGCCAGCGAATTTTCATTTTGACCTCATTTTTGTTATCAGCGACCCCGAAAACCACGAAAATGACACCCATGACGACAAAACCGAAAATTTTCGTCGGCGCCATCTTGGATTTTCATTTTGACCTAATTTTAGTTATCAGCGACCCCAAAAACCACGAAAATGACACCCATGACAAGAAAGCCGAAAATAAAGTGAAGCATAAAATGCAGGGGAGTATAATAAAAAAATGTAAATAAGTCAACAAAATAAAAAAACTAGTTGGTACCAAATACGATATTATTATAGACCATTACTCATTCTATCTTGTTCTCCCATACATACTTTCTTTTTCTGTCCTTGTCGTAACTCGATAATCTTCGGCTTACCGGGCTCCTTAACTCCTTAGTTACGAGGGAACATAGAAACAGACATTACATACATACAGGTCAAACACATAACCCTCCTTTTGGGCTTCGCCGCAGTCGGGTAAAAACACACCGAGTAGTATCCTCTTCTTATTAAAAAAAAGGATCATACAATAAAATATAGGTACTTACTTGAAAAAGTAATAGTCAAATATTTACTTACCTATTGTACTCCTTGGGATAGTTAAAGTATGATAAATTTTTGTTTTTTCTACTATTATTCATACACACAGTACAATAAACAAACATTTTAATTTTAATATTCAAACTTGCAACCAATCTTGCAACTGACAAAACAAACAACGTGCCCCTTGGTTGCCATGGCACCGTGCCGTGCTGACCCTGAGATTGTCCACTGGCTGTGCCAGCGTAAACCGGTTTTTTCCAGTCTCGCCGCGTACGCGACAAGCGGCCAGTGGTCACGCACACATGCCCCGCGTGCTTGTAGTAGTGCAACCGATTTGCGCGGTTGTATGAAGCTTAACCTCTGTTCCGTTTTTCTACTCATGTGGTACTACGATACCCCTTGGTAAGACCGGATGTCAGACTTTCCGCTTCTGACTACCCGAGACGACTGTCAAAGATCTACAAATGACAGCTAGTACCAACGGCTTATTAACGTGCTTTCCGATACACGGAGGAAACTCGGTATGTAATGTTAGTCACCCATCCACGGACCAACCTCGGTAAGCATGGCTTAACCTTGAAGATCGACCTGTGCGGCTGTTATTATGTAGCAATGATTCAACATTAGTGTGAATATTTTCTCTGGCCGAACAAAATATAAATGTTGTTCGAATTTGTCATAAATTTATAAAAACCGTGCCACTCTGAGAATTCTAAACACTTATCACGTTTCGAACCGGTTTTAAGACTTTTGAAAGTTTTTTTCTTATAAAAGAATTGCTGTTTTATTTTGGGATAATTGTTTTAGAAACGTCGATTTACCGTAACATAGCTTAAAATAAACATGAGCCAATTGGAATGCTGTAATACCAGCTGACTATACAAATAAATAAAATTGAATTAAAGTCTGTTTGTACTTTCAAAGTAACAGGTTTTACAAAGTAAACACAGTGTAAGGGACAGCCCTCCACAAACTGACAGGGTGCATTCAGTTTCTTATTTTGAAACATTTTCTACCGGAATTTTAGTCCGGATTTTTTTTTATTATTTTTTTTCATTTACAGTTCCTTTATTTCAATGTAAAATTACATTCCCTTTACGCAGCACTCCTTTTATGTAAATAATACAACTAAAATCAAAAATCCAAAAATTGATGTTGAAATACTCTAACACACTACACTTCCTGCCTAGCTACAGAGTTCATCGAACTCATCGTCGGGCTTGCCGTTCGCTACGTGCGTTTTTCCACGGTAACGATACGTTGCGTATGGGGAAATAAAGCAAATCAAATTTATTGGATTAAATTAAATTCTTGAAATAATTTCTTGCACCGGTCACCTTAGTATGATATATTATACTGAATTCACCCCATCGGTTTGTGGAGGGCTGTCCTTTACACCCTGTATAATACGGTACTTTAACAAAAAAAAAAAAAAAACAATTTTTGTCTGCCTGACTGAAAAATGAACACTCATGAAGATGTTAACAAAATCCCACCAAAAACATTCTGTAAAAAACTAGCCAAGTCTTATGGAGCTGCTTGTTTATCTCTTAAAAGTAATGAAATCTAGACAAAGTCGTGTCAAGTCTAAGGTTCCTTACTGCGATTTCTTTATTGTTATAGTTAATGTTGTGTGACTTGGCCGTTGAAGGGTACACAAGGGAAGTCAGTCTGTACTGGATATAATTTTTTATACTGTTTGTTTCAGGCTCGCCTATACATAAGTATTATTGAAATACGCAGCTTTATCAAGCCTACAATTGACTGGTTATTGAATCAACGTTTTCCAAGTGGCAATTTTCCATTGTCAATGGGTAGCGGTTCTGGCGACAGATTGGTGCAATGGTGTCATGGAGCACCTGGTTTTGTACCCTTGTGTACCCTTCAACGGCCAAGTCACACAACATTAACTATAATAATAAAGAAATCGCAGTAAGGAACCTTAGACTTGACACGACTTTGTCTAGATTTCATTACTTTTTAGAGATAAACAAGCAGCTCCATAAGACTTGGCTAGTTTTTTACAGAATGTTTTTGGTGGGATTTCACTTCTTTTTGTAGAAACGTGGGCATATTGATTTATTTGGCCGTTGAAGGGTGGTGGGCACCAAGTTGAATATTTTTTGGAAAGGCGGTATGTCGATCTCTAATAGTTTGGTTGGGCTCTTGTGTTTTCTAATCAGGGTTCACCAGGTACTCCAGATCTTCGATTATCCTAGTTTTTATAGTTTTCCCTTTATGTGGCCATTAAACCCTAACTCTGTACCAAACTTCAGCTCTCTGAGTTTATGGGAAGTACTAGTTCTATTTTGATGATCATGAGTGAGTGAGTGTCATAAATGCGAAACTTTGCTTTCGCTTAACTTCGGAACTAAATGACCTACAGACTTGAAATTTTGGATTTTAAGTATGTGATTATAGCTGACTGGATGACGAAAATTTCTGCGTTCTGGTCTTATCCAGAGGTTCTCAAATAGGGGCCTGAAAATGCGGCGAAATGGTTCCAGTAAAGGATGGTACGGCATTGTTTGCTTCGCGCTCGACTTGGCGGGGGCACTGCCGTGCCCCCCGATTCAATTCAAATAGGGAAGATTACTTCCCTATTTGAATTGTTTTTGTTTTAATTTTTTTTTGTTTTTTTTTTATTTTTTTTTATTTGATATTAATTTTATAATAATTTCCGAGGATGAAGGTCGCGGGTATATATAACAAGCCAGTATAAAATAAGAATGTTGTATTTGGAATAGAAAAACTCTCACAAGTAGCTTTGTTGGGTTTACCAGCGAAAGTAGACACGGATGCGCGGACTGCCTCGTTGGTCAAGTAGTCGCAAGAGCGGCTTCTGAGCATGAGGTCCTGGGTTCGATTCCCGGGTCGAGCAAAGTGTTATTAGGTTTTTTCATCAAGAATTTCGCAGTAGCAGCCACGAAGTCTCGATTTGTGCCCGATTGATGGCAATAGGCTCGCCCCCTATTATGTAATAGAGGGGGGAGGGAGCCTATTGCCTGGGGCTGAAAAACATGACTGGAAATGTGGGTCTACTATTAGGTATTCTCTGCTTAACCCTTTGGGGATTACAAGCGTCATTTTCTTTTAATAAATCAGGCATAACCCGATCCATCTAGTTTTCTTTGGTAGGTACTGCCTCTTTTGTAAATAATATAATTTTTCTAATATTATTTTTCATTTGGAGCATGATTATTTTCTAAATAGCGAACAGGTCATTAAGCACTTCTTATTACCATAATAAAACTTTATCGACTACATAGTTAGAATCTAGGCTGTCATCTGATACGGCGGACACTTGAGAAACTAAGAGAAAATTATTAGAACACCGATCAATTTTCACTGGGCTTTGTTCTTGAGAATTGGGTCAGCCGGATTATGCTGTTACTGGTAAGACGGATTATTATGATGGTAATAATTATACAGGGTGTAACAGAAAGGGTATAGTCATATGAAAAAATTATCAGCTGTCCCATACAAAATTTAAATACCTACTCGACCCAAATGTATGGGACAGCTGATAATTTTTGACAAGTATCAATATTTAATAGAATGATTGGAAAACGAATACTCAACGTGATTTTTAAGGCAATGTGAGGCTTTTGTGAAGAACGGAGGCACAAGGTCCAACTGAAAGTATGTACCTATACAGACAGGCTGGAATGGACAACGACGCTAAAACGGTTACCTTACCACGTATTCAGTACATCATTATGAACCCCACACAGACATTTTTTTTCGGTAATTAAAAAAAAAACAGCTGTTTAATATATTTTGACCGTTCTTTTTTTAAACCGACCAAAAATTCATAGGTTCTGAATGGTGTACCTACTGAATACGTTGTAACCGTTTTAGCGTCGATGTCCCTTCAACTCTGTATACTTATACTGTATGGGCTTCAAAATGTTCGTTGTATTGCCTACTACTGAGCGGCTTATAGCCAAGTCACTTGTCAATCGCGTCCTCAATTTCCAACATACTAACAACAAAGAAAATGGCACATAATGATGTCAAATCAAATCACCACCATGATTTCAAAACACTTTTCTATCAGCACACTGTCACCGCAAGCACTTTCGCCACACGACAGCCATTTTGTTTTCATTGTCAGGTCTTCTATGACGTTTAATTATATCATTTTAATCCGATTATCGTGTGGATATTATCTTTCTGTGAAGTAGGTTATGAGAACACACTTACTGTATAATAATAAGTGGCTTATTTCACTTGTGTTTATTAGTCTTACTTTGGACCAGTGGCGAAGGTTCCATACAACTCGATTCCTACCGGCTTCCCTTTGAAAACGGGCGCAATCAGTATTCCTTAGACAAATTATAAAAACATGTACTCCGGCTCACCTCTTTAAAAATTAATTCTTCGCTACTGCTTGGGACACAGACTTTAAGCAAGTTAGCAAATGGTGCCGTAGGTGGGGTCTAACTTAACATCACGGCTGTAGACTACGAAGAGTTAGGCAGAGGTGTACCTAATAGTACACGCACATTTCGCCAGTTTTGTTTAAATCCCATGTAATAGGGGGCCAGTCTATTGACATCAAACGGGCACAAATCTAAATTCCGTGGCCGTCACTGAGATTTTCCGGGTAGAAATACTCTGTAAAAATTTACCCGACTCGGGAATCGAACTTAGGACCTCATGCTCAGAAGTTGCGATTGCGACCACTAGGCCAACGAGGGAGTCAGTGTGTGGGGAATACTACCTAAATAATGGTATACGATGCGTGGATTTAAAAAAAACTAGCTTTTGCCCGCGGCTTCGCCCGCGTGGATGTCGAAAAATATCCGACTGGAACGTACTACCGGGATTAAAAATAACCTACAGGTTAATCCAGGTTATAAACGATCTGTGTGCCAAATATTATCCAAATCCGTTCAGCCGTGTTTGTGCAAACCGGAACATACATCCGAACAAACTGACCAAAATTCTAAAAACTATATTTTAGCCTATAACCTTCCTCGATAAATGGAATAGATAAAAGAATTTTTCAAATCGAATCTGTAGTTCCTGAGATTAGCGCGTTCAACCAAACAAACAAAGTCTTCAGCTTTATAATATTAGTATAGATATGGGGGAGATTACAACCCCAACATTAATATATATAAATAGAGTTTATATATAAATAGAGTTTGTAAAAGTATTCTGATTTAAAAGAGTGTCCATGGAGTTTCTTGCCCGTTCTTCTCCATAGAGATCTACGTTAGGGAATGGGCAACTACAGTACTTTCACAGTTTTTATGCCTTGTGACTGGGACTGTAGCTATTTTTGTCTTTGTTTCGACAATTCAAAAGTGCCTGTAACTGGCCTATTTGAAATAAATGCTTTGATTTTGATTTTGATTTTGAAGATCTACTGCTGTCCAGAATAGACAGCGGATAGCATAAAATCATTAAAGAGAGCACACAGTCCATATCCTGTTAATGTAAAACGATAAGTAAGATTAACATTTCCAGTTCTGAATTTAGAAATGTATAAATTGTTATTGCATTATAACTTTTACTTCCGTTTGAGCAATTAATATCCAAAACCAATAAACAAATATTATAGTCTATGTATGTGTATAGCGATAAGTTTCTTGTATACAGGCTGTAAACAGACCTTTCACATACCCGTCAACCAAGCATTCTGTACATCAAACTAAGTAACTTTACGCAAAAATTGTTGCTGGAAATCGACTTTTTTTTTTGGGGTGAAAAATCACGTTCTAAGGTAGGACTCGATGGAAAGCACTCAAAGCATTGTGTGATGGAAGGATTGAGTAGTGTGGGGGTCGTGGAGGTGTGTAAAGTAAAAATCTTACATTAAAAACATGTATTTAAAAAAAACTAGTGAAAAAGTTGGAATTTTGACCCCCAATATCTCCGTAACTAGAAGGTTCCCAGGTATGGTCTAGAACAAATAAATGATCGCAAAGACGGGGAGAACTAGTGCCTTTCGTTTATGTTAAGGGTCTATTTACACCCTTTATACCATGCTTTCGCCTATCAACTATCAATTAAAAAATGTCCGCTCCTTGATTACTTCCACTTTCGATTAGTGAAACCGAGACCATTTTACGCTGTTTGGTCTAGTAACATATGTTTAGTCTTCGGTTCATTAGGTTGGTTAATTGAACAACCAGCGGCGCTAATCATACATACTATGTCATAGTTACCTTGCAAAAGACCATCTAGGTTTAAACCAATTTATTCTCAAAAAAAAATTCTGACGAATTGCTAACCTCCTCCTTTTGGAAGTCGGTTAAAAAGACACAAAGTCACTTACATGAGAACAATGCTTAAAGTAAATTATATTTAAAGTTCGTCACAGACGTCACGGTAGCACTTATTAGATAATGATACACGCATCCCATGAATTCAGATTTTAGGATTTGTGATCAAATATTCAGATAATAGAGTTTTGAATGCTTTGAATGAGTGTAATTTTTTTAAAACAGATCAACAATCTAAAATCTGGATGAGACTGCCACATGATCATGCTGATTGGCAGAGAGGCTTTACCCAGCAGTGGGTGGCCTTGGCTTGAATTGGGCTATCCTGACATGTTTGGGACTGAAATCATCATCATTCTCTTGCCCTTATCCCAATTCACATGGGGTCGGCGCAGCATGTCTTCTTCTTCCATACTTCTCTATTACTCGTCATCTCATCAGACACCTCCTTTCTTGCTCATCTTTTACACAGTCCATCCATCGTTTCTTCGGACTTCCTCTACTCTTACACCAATCCACATTCATACTCAAAACTTCCCTCACGACATTGGGAGCATGTTTAGGACTAAAACTGAACCATTAAGCGTATCACATAGTCCTGGGACGAAACTAAATACAAGATTTATTGATATTTTCTGTGTTAGTTCGTGATACAACTCATTGTATGCGCTATGTAAACGCGATTCGTTCGGCTCATCTCGTTTACTTTCGATTTTCATTCGCATGCTATCCTAGTATGTGTTGTTTGATACGTGTACATAAAAATCATAATAAAGAACACAAACATAAATGGTTTTCTAATAATGTTCGTCAGTAGGAAGTAACTTATTTTGAACAATAGATGTCTTCCGGTAGTGTGACGAAATTATGAATGATTTATGACAATGATTACATTATGGAATTTTAGGTAATGCTCTGTTTAACTGTGTCAATGTACAGTAACTACAAAACAACACTGTTATTTAGAAGAATTAAATCTGGGACAATACTTATTATTGTTATGCTATATTATAATATTAAGGCAATTGCATGTGGCTGAGACGAGAATGCTAAGGGGGATGTGTGGTGAAACGCGAATGGATAAAATAAGGAATAAGTACATAAGGGTAAGACTGTAAAAGCCTGCCGGGGTCGCGGGACTCATAGAATTACCGTGACCCTGGAACATAAAGGGCTACTGAAGGACACCGTGGATTTTAGTCAGTACAAGTCTGACAGTCCCTCCCGCTCTGCCCTGGGTGGGAGGACTCATTTGATGATTTTACCACGTTAAAAAAAAAAAAAAAGGGTAAGACTGTAAGTGGCGCCTGTGACTGAAAAGTTATGTGGTAATCGGTTATCGTGGTATGGACACGTGATGCAGAGGAATGAGGGAAATGTAGTGAGGAAAACGTTGAGGATTAATAAAGGCTATAAGAGCTGAGGAAGACCAAAAAAACGATGGATGGACTATGTGAATAGTGATGTGGCTAGAAAGGAGGTGACCGCTGAGATGACAAGTAATAGAAAAGTATGGTGGAAGAACACATGCTGTGCCAATCCCAAATAAATTGGGATAAAGGCAGAACCGGTCAATGTGGCGACACTTGGGGGAGGCCTAAGTCCAGCAGGTAATTATTATTTCTCTTTACAATTTAAAATTACATTCCCTGTACGCAGCACTCCATGTAAATAATACGGCTAAAATAAAAAATCCAACAACGGATGCTGAAATACTGTAACGAACGACGCGTGAAATCAGCTGTTCACTTCCCGTCTAGCTACAGAGTTCATCGAACTCGTCGTCGCGCTTGCCGTTCGCTACGTGCGTTTTGACATTGCGTATGAGGATATAAAACAAATCAAATTTATTGGATTCCCATAACATTCCTGAAATAATTTCTTGTACCGGTCATCTTAGTATGATATACTGAATTCACCCCATCAGTTTGTGGAGGACTGTCCCATACACCCTGTATAATAAAAAAAATGTAACGATAAAGAACTTCTTATTTAATTTATAAACTAAAATTCTTTGCTACATTTTTAAACGCGATATTTCTAACAAATTCTTAACTGGCTAGACAACTAAAAATCTAGACACTTTACATGATCATACAAACAGATTGGAGTTGGTGATTTATTACGTTACTTTCTCCTCGAAAGAAAAATATACGTAAAGAAAGAGTAAACAAGCGACTATACAGGGTGTAAACGGACTCTTCAAGAAGCCGTCAACCAAGCATTATGTACAAAAAAGAAAAGTTCGCGAGCGGACACAGTGAGTTTCGTGTGTCGGGAGCAGAATCGAGTTGCGAGTGACAATGGTAGCGGTACTGAGTGCAAAAAACGAACAAGAAAGAGGGTAGACCGATTTGTCTGCTCATAAACACCCACCCGTAATAACTTCAGTTTATCCGTGATCATGGTGCTTGCAACAGCGCCGAAATATCGGGAACTCATAGAAAACAGTAAACATGGTAAATATCCCGTTATTAGTATTAATAGTAATATATCTCCTGCCTATACCTTTGCATATAAATACCCTTCTGGGATTACAGGCGTGATGTTATGTTATGTACATGGTGCGCTAATAGTAATCATCCTAAAACTCGACTGGGCTGCACCTCGAGCAGTCAATAGCCTCGAATTAGCTGTCTAGCTCATCTTTTCTCTACGTCAAGAGCTACACTTGATTAGCGCGTGCCATCACGAAAGAAGACTTGTTTACGTAAAAAATAGCTAGCCTTGGAATTAATCTGCGATTTATTATTCTTTCAATCTTGGAAATAACTTGCGGTTTTATACAGTGTCAATGAACTTGGGAGATCGCGCATTTCCGTCTCGTCGTGATCGGAAACTTATCTTGTTTTTAGGAACGACGCACATTACGTCGAAACTATTACTATTAAATGAGCAATATTTTATATATTATATACTATCGACCCACCATTGTTTCGCACAGCGCCACTTATCAGGTCCAAGCAATATATACATATAAACCTTTCTCTTGAATCACTCTATCTATTAAAAAAAACCGCATCAAAATCCGTTGCGTAGTTTTAAAGATCTAAGCATACATAAGGGACACACAGACAACGGGAAACGACTTTGTTTTATACTATGAAGTAACAATCACTTCATATGATATAGACAATTAATGACTAAGAATGTTACTGTATTGTGATAATATTTTCTCATGAAATACTATTTTGTTTCCTGCACGATACACGTGTGTCGGTTCTATTTTTAGTTGAGGCATTGTTAAAAAATAATAAGATATCGTTTTAGTACATATTTTGATGTGACTGAAACATACTTCCGCCTTGGTTTTCGGAAAATTCTGGCGTTACGTGATCATCATCTTCCCGCCCTTGTCTCGTTAACCTTGGGGTCGGTGCAACACGTTTTTTTCTTACATTCTCCCTGTCAACCGCACCATTACCACCATTACCCGTTTCCTTCGTTTTCTTTCATATTATCATTCCGCACACAACCCTTATTTATTTATTTATTTAACAGTTTATGTACACACTAAAATACAGAAAAGAAGAAAAGAACAGAAAATAGTACAAAGGTGATGCACCCTTCCATCGTTACCTTAATCTTCTTCTCCCTCTCCATCCATCAACATTTATATTCATCACTCTTTTAGTCACATGCGATTCAGGTGTTATGTGATTAACATAAAGGGTGTAAATAGACCCTTAACATAGCCGAAAGGCACTAGTTCTCCCCGTTTTTGCGATAATTTTTTTGTTCTAGACCGTACCTGGAAACCTTCTAGTTACGGAGATATTGGGGGTTAAAGGTCTAAGTTTTACAAAAGTTTTTTTTTTAAAAACATTTTTTTAATGTAAGACTTTTACTTTACACACCTCCACGACCCCCGTACTATTCAATCCATCCATCAGCACAATGCTTTGAGTGCTTTCCATCGTGTCCTACCGTAAAACGTGATTTTTCAACCCAAAAAAAAAAGTCGATTCTCAACAATTTTTGCGTAAAGTTACTTAGTTTGATGTACAGAATGCTTGGTTGACGGCTATGTGAAGGGTCTGTTTACACCCTGTAGATTAATAATCTGCTTTTCATGTAGGTAGGTATGCACTGATATTATAAAAAAAAAATAGTTTTGTCTTGTGATAAACATAATCAACTGTTTAGTATACGTTACGACTTAAAACCGGTAAATAAAGATTTAAATGAATTATACAAAAAACTTGTTTTTACCGTGAAGAACATAATTATTTTATTCGTATAGTTTCCTTTTCACTTTTATTTTGAAGGTCGTTCGAACACTTTCTTCGTGTGATTATGCTGTGGAATTTTACAGCTGAGACTAGACATTTAATCAAGGATAGATAACCTTTTGATCACCACTGTCACACATACGTGACAAGCAAGCGCGTGCCCTGTACGCCAACGACACAAATATGTGACAAAAATTTGCGGTGCACTTTAACACGAAATTAACAAATCGTTTTGGAAACCCTATACTTTTTCATGGTATTTGCGGTCAAATTGTGGCTTGGCGTGGTGGGCACGCGCGTGCGTTTTTGCGTTGGCGTTCAAAAGGTTAAATAATACCTGACAAAATAAGGAAGTGGGATTTTCTTAACGACGTTGGTTCATTTGTACCGCAAATTACTTATCGTATTTAACTTACGTGAAACGATGGATGGAATGTGTGAGCGATTATATGGCTTGAAAGGAGGTGACTGCTCTGTGATGACGAGTAATAGAGCAGTATGGAAGAAGCAGACATGCTGCGCTGACCCCAAATAATTTGGCATAAGGGCAGGCGGGGCCATTCCATTTTCATAATTTTGTATTCAAATGGGCCTGCTTCCAACTTTTGTTTAATTTTTAATTTTTTGTTTTTTTTTCATAAATGCTTATTTTATGCTTTTCAGTTTTTCAGTCGGGTTTTTTAGTTTTTCAACCACTTTTTTGTCAGAGTTTCAAGTACAAGTTTCTTGTGCACTATTATTGGTTCACACGACTTTTGTTCGGTTACTAAGTTTGCATCTGATTACTAGAGTCGCAAGAATAAAAAATAATAATAATAATACTTTAAAAATGCGAAATGAGCAGGTACCCACTACCCATTTGATACAGACCTTCCACTTTTAAAAATGGAGAAATGGAAAATGGAGGCGTAATACTATGTTAAGTTCTTTGTTTAAATATTCATCCATTCATGTGAAAATTGACAGTTTATCTTGACCTCACATTGCATTGTTCTGTCTGGACTAGAAAGTGGACAACAGTTATAGACCGACCGCTTTAATGAGTCCTCGCGAAGGTATCAATTTTAAATGGAATATTCTGAAGGTTGATCACGAATTGGTTCAATTAGTATCGTGAAACCTACGTGGATTGTGGTTATTTTAAAGCAAATAATCTGTGGGATATTGTTAGGACTTTATGGACGCTTAGAGTGCCTTTGATGGGGCAAAGCGGAGGACTCATTAAAGCGGTCGGTCTATAACTGTTGTCCACTTTTAATATTTTTTTTTATTTTTATATTATTTCTAACTTACATTACAATGTAAAACATAAGTTAGTTATAAGCTAGTCTAATATATAATAATACCGTTTAAGATACTCATATGTCAATTTCATCTAGCCTCGTCCTATTTGTAGATAGAGGTTATTCACTTAAAACCTTAATCAATTTCGTCATAATAAGTGTGTGTTCAAACAGGTAGGTACGCTCTCTCTTCCCTTTCACTCATAGTCCGATGGGACGGCAATCCGACATGTCCAGAAACATCAGGCACAGGACTGCTTGACTCGCTTTCCAAGGCAGAGTATCATACCGCCAAGTTCCAAATTCTGGACTGTAGACATTCCTAATAAAACAAACCCAATAACACTTTACCCTACCTGGAAATCGAACCCAGAATCCCACGCTCAGTCGTCGCACAGTTAAAAGTTAAAAACAGTTAAAAACATTTCACAGTCATCATACGCTCGTAATGACAGGCCGTTAAAACCATTTTACTTTTCCTCGCCATTGAATCTTAAAACGTACAGCAAAAAAGAACTTACTGCCCACATTCTATCGCCTTTAACAAACGGCGCACGAGAATAAGATTTACCGACACATTATCCGTGCACGCACTAGAAAGTGACGCGAGCGCATCTGTTCTTTTATGTACAGTCGAAGAAGCTACCTGGTATACATGCAAAAAAATATACCTAAACGACTTCAACGCAGCCAATATTCATTTTCAACTCAGGTTCGCTGACACATATTATAATGTAACCTGTACGGGCCACATTACGCCAGTCTTGTTATGATAGAGGCCGAGCCTATTGCCAACAACCGGGCACAACTTCAGGGAAAATTTTATAAAACGCTTATTACACTTTACCCGACTCGGGAATCGAACCCAGAAGTAGTGCTTGTGACCACTAGACCAACGAAGCAGAAAATTTTAATTAAAAAAAAAAAAAATAAGTCACGAATAAAATTATGAGTGAAAACGAGCAACACAGCTTTGCAAGTTAGCTGGCTGTAGAACAAACTTCTTGTTCTACTGTACTTTCACATTGCATATTTGTATGCTGTACTTTTCGACCTTAGGGATCAAAATTATCATAGAAAGAACTGCCACCTGACTGACAATAAGATGGAAGTCGTTTGTATGGTAATTTTTATATAATAATACGTGGTTTAGTTTTGAAATATGTGAAAGGCTTAGAAAATATTATGCGAAAGTTGGTCGCAAGAAGCAAAAGTTTTTCGGGATAAGAAAAACAAGGTGTAAAGTTCTTCATCCCCCATAGAAAAGGGAGGATCCTCCGACCAGGGGGGTTACTATGACGTCTTAAAGCAGGAGTAATGCCACTGTGGGAAAGAGACAGAGCTATACAGTTCGTCTAGCGCCATCTCTTTAGGCCACCAGATGGGTGTTGTCTGGTAGGCTACTATCCGACAGTAGCTGTCGGATTTTTCCATACAGTGGCGGATAATTTTAACTGCCTGATTTAGGATTTTGATGTTAGTTCTTCAGTTTTGTCATAGATGGCGCTGTAGTAATTTTTGTAAGATGTTGCTGTAGTAACATGTACATGTACATGTACATGTTCATGTGTGTGTGTGTACGTGTGTGTACATGTCTACCACCTAAGCCTACATTGTGGAATGCAATAAAGAATTGAGTATTGAGTATTGAGTAATTTTTTTAGTGCCGCTACAGGTTAAGTCATTAGTACAGACTGAATTACGGACACGGCTCCGGACACCGGACTCTCATGTAGGTATCTACGGAAATATCTGTCAGTCTCTGATGTCCGCAGTCGGTCCATACTGCTTAATTGAGCTTTTAATATTCCAGTTGGCCACTAACGACAAGTTATCCATTATTGCTTGTAAAGAACAGTTAAAACTAATTAGTTTAATTTCAAAATTACAGTGAACTTTACTTGTAAGATCATTAGGTAGCTGTTTGGTTTGTACTATCAAAAGAAAAATAACTGTTTAATTACCTACAGTGAAATCCATCTCGATAAGTTAATCCTATCTTCTTTATTGTCAGATCACCGTATAACACTAACCAGCGCAAACGCACACTTTCTTAAATCATTACAGTCACGTAAAAACCAACATTCTGCCACCATACTGGGGCTGGTTGCAATAACGAAGCAAAAACTAAGAGAAAAACATTGATCAACGACTGGTAAGAAGACGTTTTAGATGTCTGACTGTCTAATTGGAGGATAGAAAAAATAATAACTGCACTTGGTATCATGTGAAGTAGAGCTTGTGGCTAAATGATAACAGAAGATGCATAAGTCGATCTTCAAGGTTAAGCAACTCTTGACGAGGTTGCTCCGTGGATGGGTCACCATTCATTACAAACGAGTTCCCACTGTGGTAGAAATATAATATGTATGCTCCTTTACTTTAGTAAGTAAGTACACTCCTTTATAAATGTATCAGGTATGATGAGTTTGTACTATACAACGTGTAACATAATAAACGCAAGACCTCTCGTGTGGTGTCTCAGACCATGAAACTGAACAACTTTTGTTCTATGACTTTTGGAAATTCATAACTTTGTTTTAGTTTTACCATACATGTGGATCAGCTGATTGCGTCCGTTCCTATAGAAAGTTTTTTTTTTTTTTGCGAATTTCAAGAACTCGTAGAACAAAAGATGTTTAGTTTCATGGTGCGAGAGACCACACGGGAGGTCTTGCGTTTATTATGTTACACGTTGTATACCTCATATACGATTATTGTTTCATTATTCATTCAGTCATTAAATAGTAGTAAACAGATGTGGTTGTTTCTTTTGAAACCACCCCTTAGGGACCCCAACATTACACACTAACCACACCAAAAAGAAAGATAAATAAGAGGAAATAGAGTCAAAATTCGTTCTGGGCTTATCGTGAAAAGCTGGAACGGGATCCATGTTCTGGTCGTGGTCATCCGGGTTAAAACATTTTTCGGAGTCCATTTAAAATAAAAAAAATAAAAAAAAACTCAATGAGGCAAATACAGTTTGACCACTTTATATATATTTCTATATACGCAGTTCAAAATGGCGCTGCTTGTCAGGAAAAAATTGCGAAATGTCAAACTTGGTATACTTATTTTAGTACTCTGTTTTCCCGCCTACGACAGATGACGGGTGTCAAGCAAATAATGTCAAATTCTGACTTGACAGCCGGCCTAACTGATTAATGGGTTCGATGTTGCCACACACACACAAAAACAAATATAAATTTACATTAAAATCGTTATTTAATTCGAAGTAATAACCTCTGAGACTCACTTATCTTATGCACGTCTTTGTAAATATTTTTATATTATTTATTATTATTATTCTACGTATTATGCTGTCTTTAAAGTACTATTAGAAACTGACTAAGAATGACATGTGCAGTTGAAAGAAGAAAGAAAGAAAGAAAAAATATTTATTTGTCGCAGGGACGTGCATCATACAAAATTACAAAAAAATAAACAATAAACTATAAATTCGACAGGACGGGACCAAAATAGAAAAAAGTTAACAACTAGCACATCGTGACTGCGACAAGCAGGTTACCACTCAGCATGATGCTGTGCTATGGGGGGCCCAAAGCACAGCGCTGGTTTTCAGTGGTCACCCTCACCTCAGTTGCGCTTTTGGTATTATCTTACATGCATTCATTCATATTAAATCTACTAGCAATTCGCTTGTTTATTAAATAGCAATAGTAAAAACGTAATATTGTACAGAATGTAATAGATCAAATAATTAAGCATTACATCAATGTTGTAAAGAAAAATGCCATATCAACATAATCGATTAATTCTCGAACTAAATTACTCATAGTAATTGGCAACACTGATGATTTTATCTTTTACGAATTATTTTCATTTATCTTAAAAAAGAAATTGCAAGAATGTTGCAATCTTGATGGATAAACGAATATTATTCTAATTGATAAATGAAAATTATGTTTATTTAAATTTTTTGCCGTCGTGGGTAAATCTATTACTAGCTATTATTAACTCTCTAAATGGTGATCAAAATATTCGTGAGGAATCCACCATGTCCTAGAACCAAAAAATCGAGTACATGCGACATCCACCAACCCGCACTGGACCCACGTGGTGGATTACAGCCCACTGTCTCTCTATCTCTCACTCTCACATACACAGAGAGAGGGGCTGTGTCCCAGCACTGGGAACATTATAGGTTCAATGTCCTGCTGCTTTGCAACACACTCGGCAGTCATTAGAATTTGGTAATAAGATCCATTGATTCTTACTCATAATACAATTCTAATTGTTGCTGCATTAAATGTTAGGGCAAAATATTTAGTTTTCAATTCCGCGAAAAACATCCAGGCCAAAAGATAGAGCATGCAGCACCGCCCTCGGGAGCTGCATAAACAGGCACATGCGGGACAAGCAATCATAATTTATCAGCATGCCTGCACCTTTGCGTGGACCTTTTTCGCGGAATTAAAACTAAATAATATTTTGTATTTAATGTCATGGATTTCCGTAAAGTGACGCCTGATTCGGTAATTTATCTCCTTTATTTATATTTTTACAAATTATTTACATTTTTAAATATTCCTTAGAAAAAACAATATAAAAACATTTAAAAATATAAAAATTGTAGCCCGGTATCGGGAACTGGGTCCAAGCGACCGGCGCGGTCAGGGCTCCAGAGAGAGGAACCTCCTAAAAATACGAGCCGTGTCCAGGAGCACCGCTTTCTGAATCAAGCCCTTGATTCAGCTGCCTAACGAGAGCCTCCTTAGGTATTGGTCGAGGCTCTTGGCAATTATGCCATGGGCTGATACAACTATCGGCACAATGATCGCTAAGTCCACATCTCACATGTCGACAACCTCGCGAGCCAAGTCAAGATACTTGATTTTTAATTTATCTTATTATTGCTTCATTCAAATCTCAAATCCACCTTATTTCAATTTCAGATAACAGTAACAGCATCATGCGCCAGAGCAGAAGAACAAAACCAAGAAGCAGAAGAATCACAAGATGTCAAAAGAATAAATAAAAGAGATGCAACTTTAATATACGACTTTAATGGCAACCAGATGGATAAAATATTCCAAAAACCTAAAGTTATCTACAGGACAATATCAAAGAGAAGATTTAAAGCCACAAATAGAAAATATTTACCTCCAAAGGCAGGTTATGCACCGCCGAGGCCGAAACACAGGCGACATATGTCGACCAGGAAACCAGGAAAAAAGGGCCGCACAGGGAAGCCGAAAACGTCATCTCCGAAGTATGGACCACCCGAGTCAAGAAAGAAGCAGAAATCTTACCCAAACAAACAGCAAAATAATTACAATATTCATAAGTTTAGACCTATTGGGAAACCAGGTATTGGACATGTTGTGAAAATGCCTCATTACTCCTTAGTGCCTGATAAAACAGGCTTTGGTGAGCCACCAGCACAAAAGAAACGTGAGCCTCAGATAGGTTATGGCGAGCCTCCCGTCGACTCTTACGGTGCACCTCTGATACCTGGTATTGTAGACTCGTACCCAAAACCCAACAGTTTTGAAGATTTATCACAACACGACGACCTCATTTACAAGCTGGAACAAGAACGGAAGTACAACTCTGATAACAGTTACGCATTCACAAACAAGGAGCCATCGTACTCAAATTTCGTGACACTGAACCCCAAAGATAGCCACGGAGACTCTATGGCTCCAGTGGACGAAGCAGACAATTTCCGGAAAATGAGGCCATTCTTTTTGAACCCGAAAGTGATGAATAGACCTTGGAGGTCTAAGAAGCAGGATAATTATGACGATGAAATTATCGTTGGTGGAGAGTATGCCGAGCCTCCGGCGAGACACCTGGCGAAATCCGTTCATTATTCACCGATTATTGGCGACGATTATGACAGGTACCGTTTCACTAATCTCCGCGGTGGTTACGTCCATATTGAAGGCGCGAAATCAGCCAACCAATCACCTTACTCCAACTACAAGAACAGTAATATGGCATTCAGTCCGCAGAATCTAAACGATGTATTTAGTATAGTAGACAAATAGTTTTAAGCGTCTTCTGTTATTTTTACTTAGACATAGAAAAAGGAGAATGAGCGTATTTGTAAATTATAGATAGGGAGAGAAAAGAATGTGTGATATTTTTTACGTGTGAAAATGAAAATATTTGATTGCATAGCGAACAAACTAATGATTGTTGGATCCAACCCCAAAATCATTTGTTTTTATTACTATGTTCCGTTCGACCAAGCGACAAGTCGTGGTCGCGGCGGCGTAGTGCGCGAGGTCCTTTATCAAAGCGATCGAACACGCGAGTGCGCCTGTTGCCGTACCACAATATGTGGCATAATGAACGAGACGATCAGTTTGGCCTGGCCACGGGGTTGTTACCCCAATATTATCCCATCTATATTTCTACCTACAACTCTTTTAGCTAGATTATGAGTTATATTCCACCGTACTAAGCTCAGTCTTCAAGTAGTGATATAAGTTTTGTATATAACGGTCACCTTTATATAATTGTGAGTTGGGATTGTAGAATCCCAGGTTAATTTAACATTGTATGTTAAGATATAAATTATGTTAATTAAATTTTAATATTAAATAGATGTGTTTTTATTTATGTGTTCAATAATTGGAAACAGTCCTTGCACAGTTACTTTACACTGACCAAACCAAAAGCAAAAGGCTTTGGATTATTCGACCTGTGCAACTTCCGCCATTTTATTTTATTTTTTAAATAATGCGGAGACGAGCAGAGATATGCGAAGCGGAGAGGAAATGCGTAAGAGCTACGGTGTATCCACCGCATACCGCACACCGCTCACCACCGCACGTCGCTCACAGCACACCGCTCACCGCACGCCGCGCACCTCTTTTTTTTTCAAACTAAAAGGAGGCGAGAACTGTAAATAACGAAATTCTATTGGTGGTTACAACATATCTCTTGTCCCCTCGTCTCGTCTCCGCTTCGGTGGAGACCGGTCCTAACCTGTATTCGCCATCCCGCCAAAATTGTGCTGATGGCTTAAATTGTTACTTTGCTGGCCTACATCTCTGAAACGTAACCAATCAAAATCAATCAATCATACATACATATCCTCTCATACAATACTTGTTTGTATTGATGCCAACTATTGAGTAAAACAGATTTTATGCGTGGCTGCTATTTTGAAAATAAAATGGCGGACAGGGCACGCTTCATGCAAAAATCTGCAAACCCCTTTGAAACCACGAGAATACAGATTACTGTGATCATGCAAAATAATCTGTTATGTAAAAATCAATATGGATTTTGGCATGGTAAGTCGTCAGTACAAACTGAACAAACGCACCAGCTCTGTTAGCACAAATCTGGATCAAGGAAAAAATTGTCTTTCAATATTTCTCGATCTCGCATCTAAAAGTCTACCAAGTAACTCTCGCCCCCGTAGCATGACCACCGTGCAAAGAATCTGTCATTGTGTCGACACAATCTGTCATTTTGTCGATTCTTCCGTCAAAGAAATCCTTGTCTACGGTGGTCATGCTACGGGGGCTGTATGAAGGATCGAAACAATTCTAACTTATCCAAGGTAAGGTGTCATAAAAATTTCGAGCTCGCTTCGCTAGCCCTTGCAGCCTACTTGCTCTTGAATGTTGTTCTCGCTCAAGTAACTCCTGTATGATGTCAAAACAATTCTAAAGGGTGGTCGAAAGGGTGTTAAAATTTTCGCCCCCCTCGCTAACGGAAGGTCTCGAGCCGCAGTTTCTCCGATGGTTCTGCCCACAGTTGCAAAATCGGAAGTTGAAGAGAGCGAAACCGTCCCAGAGGTGACACTCGGACGTAACCGCGGCCGTGACTCGGCTCCGGGGTAAAAACACTGCTCCAGGGCCCGATGGCAGTGCCTGGCCGCGCTCAGGTCCTTGCTCTGAAGAAGGTGGAGCCCCCACTGACGGGACTCTTCTCAACGTGCCTTGAGCTGGGTCAATTCTCTACCAGGTGGAAGACTGGTCAACTGGTCCTGCTCAGGAAGGCGGGTCGCCCGGCGGATTCGACGTGCGATTATCGGCCCTTAGTACTGCTGGGCGAGTAAAAAGTCGGGAAAAGTAGTGTTTCCGAGGAAAACAACAATAACGACAATAGATGGCGCCACGTGTTTGTCGAATCATGATTGAATTATATTGTTAGAAACTTTAGTAGTGTTCAGTTTTTTTATAAAGTAATAAAGATAGAAGGACATACATTGTGTATAGGAGCATCCCAGAATAATCACGTCATGCTCCCTGGCGGAACCACCTTTGCTGTAACAAGTATAAGTTACATGAACAATTCTATGAAATGTCTATAAAATTCTAGTCCTATTGAAAAAAAGTCTAGTTTCGACGTAAACTTTTATTTAAAGTGATTGCGTGAAATATCATGGTGGTTTCGCTGGGAAGGATACTCTCCTTCCCAGCGAAACCACCGTGATATTTCTATTACTATACATAGTACAAGCAAATATGTAGTATCAAATAATTCTATAACAATTCTATATTGAACTAGCATCCCTAAATCCTCGAATCTATATTAAATTAGTAATAAGAACTTACGATACCATAATCTTTTTCGTAGAAATGAGCTCATGAGCCCCTGAAGTAACAATATAGCAGAGACTCAAGTTTTCCGTAAATGAATAAGACGTTGTTTTAGTTCAGGCGTTACTACTTAAATAGACTATTTCATCAAGTTAAAAACAAATATCAAAACATTGAAATACAGCTAGGTATAGGGATCACAAATACAAACATTTTTTATTAAAGTTAATCTTGAAAAATATAGCGCGTAAGGAGTCATACGAACACATAATCAGTGGCGTAGCTAGCATGGGTGGCACCCGGTGCGGATTGTAGAGAAACTTTTTTTTAATAGGACTAGAATTTTATAGACATTTCATAGAATTGTTCATGTAACTTGTTACAGCAAAGGTGGTTCCGCCAGGGAGCATGACGTGAAAAATCGTTCTGAGCCCACGATTGCAACGTCCAAACAACAAGCAGAGTACAACCTGAATTTTCAAATTCTAAATTAACGCGAGCGAAGCCGCTGGCAAAACCTAAAAATGTATAAAATTTTAATTATTCAAACAATTTAATCGTTTGAATAATTAAAATTTCAAATGATTATTTTGCTAAAATCGTCTTTTGGTGAACAACCAACCAGTCGCACTGACACGATTGGGTGTGACTCGCTGGGAACCCACCAAAATTACTGAACGCATAGGTACAACGAAAAGGCATGAGATTTTCGTACAAATAAAACAATTAAGTACTGTTCATTGTATCATATTTACAAAAGATTTACATAATAAATTTTGAACAGACTCAAGTGATAAAATAATCAAGGATTTTCATTTCCCTTTAGATTTACTTCTCATCAAACACTTCATGAGTTTTTCGCAAAATATGGGCCCACATACCATAAGGCCTGCCGCCATTAAAGCGGTGGCACAACTCATACAAATCATTTTTGTTGTTTTTATTAATTCAATTTCATTAATATTACTGCTATTCAGTCCACCTGGACCAAACAAATAAAAAAATGTATATCTTGGAATAATCTATCCAATAAAAGATGACTTAATTCCAGTGTAACATGAAAAAATAAGCTTCTTATTCGAGAGATCAGAACGGCAATCCACAGTCAGAGCATACAGGTGATTTTGGACATTTACATTTATAACTGAACAAGTTTCGCGTCCAATAAGGTAGACAGACGACCAGGGCTGTAGCACTCACAACACTGAGCCAAGAAACGCAAATCATGCACCCGGTAGAATGTGGTGAGACTTTTCTGAAACAAAAAGTAGCTTTAAAAACATATCCATTAGTGACGTTAACAACAGACGATTATTTAAAAAATACTTGCTTAATACAGATCTAATTTAGACAGAATTGTGGTCACTTCACATTGCTAAGGCAGTGTTGTGTTGCATTCGATTTGGAATATAATGGTCAACTACCTACTGGATGGCTTCTGTCGATGTTGTGGAAATACACTCTGCGTCACGGAATGTGGCCCAAGCACTAACCTCGATTTTTTTAATAAACTAAAGAATTTTAGAGGTTCTTTTTTGTTTCAGTTTTGGCATAAATGATATATTTATGCCAATACTCGTTTTATAGTTTTCTAGGAAGGCAAATTATAACGTTATTTTTGACTTTCAGGTTTTATTGATGTACAGTATAATCTAATCTTAGAAAAAGAAATGAAAATGCTACACAACGGGATTAGCAGTAATTGGTATAAAATGGTGCACTAGCGCCCTTAACGAGCATCATCGTAACGGCTGTGTGGAAAAACGATTTCTCACGGCTGCTGACACCTGACAGGGGCTCCAAATTGACGGAGGTGGTAATTTTAGCAAGCAAAGAGCCAGGTGAGAAATCGGTTTTTTCACACAACCATTACGATGCAGTGCTCGTCTTTAGCGCAAAAGCACCATTTTCTAGTAGTTCTTCAAAGACTCTTCAGTTAATTTTCAGACTTGTTCTTGGATTTTCAATGAGTTCGTGTAAAAAGATTCTCGGCATTCTTTTTACAGAAAATGGTCGACGCTTATCACGAAAGGCATACATAACGCTACGTAGCATATATTATTTAATTCTAACATGCATGAAAAAAAAACGTCAAAAGAAATCTTTACAACTTGAAAATTAAAAATAACGTTTAAACTTACTACTCTATATATTTTTCACACACAAGTTCAAGTTAATTTCAAAGTTACCTAAAACTCACTCACTTAAGCCAATTAACGAAGCTACTTGGTAAAATTTAGCCTTAGAATAAGTTTTAACAAATTCAAGTTTAGTGCTTGGGTCACATTTCATGCATAGCAGAACATCCAAATTTTTTTAATGCTGTTCGATAAACTTCCGTGAAAAACAAAACCTCACATAACTTAGTTGACCGATTTTATAGCGTTTTATTTTTTAGCTTTCCTTGGTAACATTAGTACACGATCGATTTGTTACAAAAGAAAGCTTCACAAACAAACTTATAAGTTAGCAAAACAAACAGAAACAAATAGTTTAAATTGATATCAATTTATTATAAAACCAAATTATGGACACATTGACAAAGGAAATTTGCTTACTAACATCGTTTACGTCTGCTTTTGATGAAGCATTTTAAAATCTTTTCACAAACTAAAGGTCCACATGCTATGCAGGCCATTGCCATAAGGGCTGTAGCACAACTCATACAAATCATTATAAAACTTTTTAAGAACGCACTCAAGAAAAACTTATTCCATCCACAGTCTTGGTTCTAGAAGAAACCTCTTGAGTAGAGGATATTGATGAATTGCCTTCGATTATACCTTTATCAAATATTTTTGTCTTACATGAGCATCTGTTTCACCAAATGTGATGCGGGAAGATCCCCCAATTATCTCAAAAAATCGCAGCACGGATCAGATCAGTAGAGTGACGCAAATTGACTCTGAAACAAAAGAGATGTACATTTAGGAAGACAACCAAAAACTTAAAAATAATGTAAATGACAAACAATTTAATAAGTTTGATGAACTTAACGTTAGTGATAAGCGGGCTTCGTATTAGAAAACACAAAAATAAGTTTTAAAAAAGTAAACAGTCAAAAGCATCGTAGGTGTGTGTAAAATATAATTCTAACTATTAACATGGTTGGTAAATGCACAATTAAAAAAAATAAAGTAAAAAACTAGTTACTGAACTGTCGAATTAACGATCTATATCAAGCCAAGTTAGAGGCCCATGGGCGGCATAAAAACTTTGACACTAGGTTAGTCACTAACCACACGATAAAGAAAGAAAATATTAAGGCTTTTTTACCGCAGACCTGCGGGCCCGCCAACGCATTTAAAGTGGCCCGCCAACAGCGGTCATCTAACGGAAGTCTTTTGAGAACAAATTTCATAATTCCAAACCCGATCGAAGCAATTATGAACCCATTCTCGACAAACTAATATTCAGCTAGAAATAACAGACATCCAAAAACGACACTTCATTGCAGTCGCACAACTCATATAAATAATTTTAGTTGGATCAATCCAATTTCTTATATTCAGATTCGAGTACCGCTACCCAATCTATAAATGGCCTCGTTCAACCAAATAATATAAGCGGGCCGGCAATTATTAAATACATATTACAGAGTGTTTGGTGCATCGTTTGACAAATTGAATTGGCCGAATGGAGAGGTCATTTGCTATCTCTTCAGGCCCAAGAACCCTCTTGGCCACACCGGTTTTTTTATTCGGTTTTTCTAATTTTTATTTTGAAAAATTCCCAAACTTAGCATTAAAGCTTAAATTTAAAAAAGTTAGTAGTATAATCCTTAAATTACATTTTAATTTTTATACGTACTGTTGTATGGTTCTATCAAATTCAAAACAACTCGCTAGTAACGTCTAGTTATTTTTTATAACTCACAAAACTTTTGGAAGACTCGTGGATGGGAGGGATGGCCCTATTCCTTGGCCACCACGTTCCCCAGACTTAACTCCGTTAGATTTTTACATCTAGGGACGTGCCAAGGAATTTGAAAAAACCGGTGTGGCCAAGAGTGAGTTCTTGGGCCTGAAGAGATAGCAAATGACCTCTCCATTCGGCCAATTCAATTTGGCAAACGATGCACCACACACCCGTATATTTGTTTTTTTTTTTCGGATGGGAAATCATCAAATGATTCAGATCAGAGCACTGGTCAGAGAGACGCAAAGCTTTTACTCTGAAACAAAAAATATGTACATTTAGGAAGACGACAGGAAACAAAAACAAAGTAAATGACAAACAATTTAATTAATTTGATGAACCTAACGTAAGTGAGCGGGCTTCGTATTAGAAAACACAAAAGTAAGTATTAAAAAAAAGTTGAAACCGGCAAGTAACTTTTTAAATTTTAAACAATTAAAGACATGGTAGACGTTTGTAAAATATAATTATAAGAACATGGTTGGTAAAGTGAACATTTTAAAAACAATGACGGGTATAAATCATAGTGAGTTTTATTTGCTGTTGGTGGTGCTAGGTGGTTTCTTCTCTTTAGACATACAGCATAATAGTCTCTCACATAAGAGAGGTCCAAGGAATAGTAATCCCAAGAGACCAAGTATAGTAGTGCAAGAGACACACACCATCTTTATGTTTGCACTAATCCCAGGAATATTATGTGTTACCGTGGCATACCACGGCTAGCACAAGTTCTTTTTTGCGACAGGTATTGGCTTGAGACCGTGTAACAAAGGAAGATAACTGCACCGGTGAAGATAGCAGCAACTGGACCAAAAATCATTGAGCCTGAAACAAAAATTGAAGTAATTTTGGAAAACCACAGGATTTTACAAAAAAATTAAAACAATGCTTATCTTGGATATTGTTCGTACGTTTCTTCTTAAGTTCGAATTCACTTCACATACCAAAGCGCACTGAACTTGTCAGATGACAAAACAGTTATGTCACTAATGACTGATTTATACCACCTAACTCCTGGCATTTGAACACAATGCTTTTCGAATGCTATTACGAAAAATTCTTTATGTGCATTTAGCTCTTCCGCGCGCTGGGCGAAAACGACCGTGACTTTGGCCCCAGCAGCCGTGGAGACCAGCGACCAGCGCGTGAGAGGTGTTAGTGTGTTAAACGGTGTAACAAACTAATGGTACTTACATGCAGACACCAGTCTGTTATTCGTTGACAGGGCACAAGAATTTTGCTATCATTTGTTTCAATCAAACGCCAAATGATAATCCCGATACCAAGATTATCCTAGCGACATTCCATAACAATTTAACACGCATATTGTTTTCACTAATTTTACACATGCAAAATTTTGCTTGAGTCACGACACCAAAAGAAAATTCACCATATTTTCTAAATTTAAAATATCTTCATAAATCTCTGTCAATGTCATAAAGTAGAAAGAGCTTAAAATGTTGTGTAGGTTTTTCTTAATGTAAGTAAAACTCTGTGGTTATTTACCAGCACTGGAAAGATGAGCAAACTATGCCTACCTGTGCCATTTTGCAATCAATACTCATCATCATCATACTGCCTGAATCGCTGCACGACTTGCAGCAGATGCTGGGTGGCCTTTTTGATTCCTCAATACGCAGTGGTCTCAGGGTGAACTTGGACAAAGCCCAGGTTATTTTCAACGAACACCTCACCCCAGGACCTATTGTTGTCAATGGCAGTCCTCTCGAGGTCGTTCGAGAATACGTTTACCTCGGGTAAACTCTGCAGTTTGGTAAGAATAACATTGAGATAGACTGACAAAGGAATTCAGCTGGTCTCGGCAGCATTTAGGAAACTTCGTCGGGTCTTCTCGTTGCGTATTCCACAGAGCCTAAATACTAATGTTTTCAACCAGTTCATCCTCCCTGTTATGACTTACGGGGCCTAAACGTGGACACTCACGGTACGGCTAGTCCATAAATTCAAGGTCGTTCAGCGTGCTATGGAACGGGCTATGCTTGGAGTCTCTCCGAGGGATCGCATCCACAATGGAGTGATTCGACAGAGAACCAGAGTTGTCGACATAGCTCACAAAATAAGCTGAAGTGGCAATGGGCCGGTCATATTAGCCGTAGAACCGATGACCGTTTGAGTATACGGGTTCTTGAGTGGAGACCGTGAATCGGAACAAAATACTAATAGTCTGGTACGTTCATATTGGTAGTCAGCAACGAGAAATTTCTCAAATGCAGCGGGTACTTGTATTTCTTCAATAGGTTTGAAAACGATCTTGCCGACTTTTAGTTTCCATTTTCGTGAATGGAAGACGCACTTGCCTGCACTTTACGCTATGGAATTGTGTTCAAGCCTTATTCTTTTAAAGGTCTTATATTTTCCTTGTAGACTATTGTCTTTGGACCCGCAGAAGTATTAGCTACTTCATGTATTTTGTGTATCGAAATAGCTATTTCCACAGATATAGATAGACCTAGATAACGCAAGAGCACCTACTTCGCGTGCCCGACTTAAGCTAAAGAAACTTAACGTAGCCACTGTCATTGCTTTTTTTTTTCGGATGCGAATTCATCAAATGACCCCCCCCCCCCTTCAAATGACTCTGGGCGGAGTGGAAGGGAGTGTCAGACTTGTACTGACTAAAACCCATCCATGTTCCTTCTTTGCTCTTTGTGTTCCAGGGCCACGGTGTCTCTTTCGAACAGTCCCGCAGCCCTAATAGTCAGCATTGGTGCGCCACGCTAACCGGATCTCTCTCAAAAAATTAAAGCTGCAAATTCGTAATGCATTGCGGCTTTTAATTGTATAGGTTGATGCGAAGTTCTGTTTTAACAAGTGATGAATATCGCTTCGGTTTCGTAGTACAGAGAGAGGAGGTAGCTAAGAGCCAGGAGACGGACATAGGATATGGACTATTTATTCCGTTCGATAGTGTTCAGTAGGTAGGTAGTAGGTAGGTAGTAGGTAGGTCGTAGGTAGGTCGTAGGTAGGTAGTAGGTAGGTAGTAGGTAGGTGGTAGGTAGGTGGTAGGTAGGTGGTAGGCAGGTGGTAGGTAGGTGGTAGGCAGGTGGTAGGTAGGTGGTAGGCAGGTGGTAGGTAGGTGGTAGGTAGGTGGTAGGTAGGTGGTAGGTAGGTGGTAGGTAGGTGGTAGGTAGGTGGTAGGTAGGTGGTAGGTAGGTGGTAGGTAGGTTGTAGGTAGGTGGTAGGTAGGTGGTAGGTAGGTGGTAGGTAGGTGGTAGGTAGGTGGTAGGTAGGTGGTAGGTAGGTGGTAGGTAGATGGTAGGTAGGTGGTAGGTAGGTAGTAGGTAGGTGGTAGGTAGGTGGTAGGTAGGTGGTAGGTAGGTGGTAGGTAGGTGGTAGGTAGGTGGTAGGTAGGTGGTAGGTAGGTGGTAGGTAGGTGGTAGGTAGGTGGTAGGTAGGTGGTAGGTAGGTAGTAGGTAGGTAGTAGGAAAAGGTGCATTGCAACGCATGCCGGGTACAGCTAGTTACTTAATAAACAAGTAATATTCGTACAGTTGAGAAATGGTATGTACAAAGGCGAACTTAAGTGATAGAGAGAGATAAAAATAGGGTAGAATTCCGTTTCTTTTTGTAAACACTAGAACTTATATTGGTTATATAAAATGTTTCAATCGAATATTTACATGTAGAGACGGGTGCCTCACTCGGCGGCGTCTGTAAATGGATTTGGTTTTCCCATCACTAAGTAGTAGTAGTGACAGTTGTAACGTCATAGTAGGCAGGTTTTCATACAGATCGTGATCCATGCGTTATCTAAGTCTATCTTTATCTGTGGCTATTTCATTTTGGTTCTCATCTGGTTGACTTGAATTTTGTGCTCGACTGATTTTACAAAATTATCACCCTGTGAAGTAAAGCAACGACTATGTTATCATATAGGTAACTAAATAAATATATTTCTTAACTCGTTTTATGCTCTATTTCGACTCATTCCCAACTCGTTCGATGCATAATTATGTAGTCATCGTCAAAAATATCGGGACGAACAGATTGTTCACAAAAATCTCAACACCAAAAAAACAACTTTACCTTAATTGAATACTGTAAATTTGCATTTTTTTTTAAATATTTATATTCATTCTAAAACATTCCTTGTTTCATTGGATTAAAGTAGTTTTTAAAGTGGTTGGTTGGGTTATATCAAAGACGGCGGGAGTAATTACTGAACCTATATTTTTAAATTTTAAACATCTACTTAGAGGCGATTTTGTGTAAATCAAAATACTAGTTAGGTACCATATTAGGTATTATATTACGAGTTCATTTTTTATTTTCAAAGCAAAGAAAGAAAATTTTATTTTTACAAGTTTAGTATAAATACTAAACTTGTAAAAACTAAAACAAGATTGTTCGAGTTATTTATTTTTTTATTATTTATTTTCTCTTTTTTTTATGTATAATATTATAATAAATTCTTATGAATAAAGTTAAATCATTGGTAAAATCTCTTTCCTCATGTTTAAATCTGGCCGTTCGATGGTGTTCTGAACTGATAACGTCGTTGTGTGCTGTCCACAGGTGCCGTCAGACTCAATGTTTTGAATTTCACCTATCGCTCCCAACAAAAATAATAGCAGTTATTGAAATAAATTTGAAACTATTTTGTTGTGCGTTGTTCTTAGTTTTACACAACTATAATAGGTTCAGATTGTTTCTCTGCATTGTTAGGTCCCAAAAATAAATTCGTCTTTATTGTCTTTGTCGGAAGGTAGATGTATGAATTCTGATGCGTCTTGATTGTTAAAAAAAGCACGTAATTCGTTACTTGAAAAATATTTAGGTATCTTTATCATATCTGTCTTTTGTATCTTACTTCTATTATAAATGCGAAAGTTTGGATGGATGGATGGATGTTTGTTACTCAATCACGCCAGAACGACATCCAGAACTGCTGAACGGATGTAGATGATATTT
This sequence comes from Noctua comes, assembly GCA_963082995.1. Lineage (NCBI taxonomy): Eukaryota > Metazoa > Arthropoda > Insecta > Lepidoptera > Noctuidae > Noctua > Noctua comes. The sequence continues at coordinate 13,332,285 of OY720288.1, forward strand.
GGCACAGAGATAGATTATCGTGCTAATAATTATGTTTAATTCCGCAACTGGTTGCCAACTGGCAACTGTCAAACAATGCATTAGAAAAGAACGGCTATTTTAGCCCATTTGTCATCGAAGCGAAGCGAGGTAGGCTGACGGTTCACAGACCTCCCTGTAAACCAGGTTTCGTAATTTCGAATGTTTTTTTCTAATGCTTTATGATTTTCAAATCATTATAAAGTAGATTAATATGCTTTTGGTTTTTTTTAACCATTCAAAGACAGTTAGGTAACCATAAATTAACAAATATTAATTGACCAATTTTCAGTGGCCGAAAAAAAATCTCTAAAAACTTTAAAATAAAAACAAAAAATAAAATTAGATAAAACCAACGACGTTGTAAATTTGATCCGTGCGGGAATCGAACCCGCGACACGCAGCACTGCAGTCAATCGCTCAGCCGCTGCGCCAACTGTGCCGTCACATTGCATTTGTGCTGAATCTTCTGCTGGCCCAACTCCTCAAGGACCGCTATATACAGCTTTAAAGTTTTTTTTTAACTTTGCCCCAGTCCAGGCCCACACTTGGAATTTCTCCTGTATCGAGGGTGTTTACAGACAGTTAAACTCACAAACAGCCAGACCTTTTTCAGTATTAGGTCGTGTTTTGCAAGATCACTCAATTGAAAATTGTCCACTCTGAGTGATCCATATAAACCGTTATAAATCTTAAACGTGGCTTTGAAACGAATCGAAATTTTGTTTAGCAGCTTTCACAAATCCTTCACAATTAATTAAAATGCAAATTATAAACACATAGGCAGTATATTCTTGGATACGCGTTATGGCTTTTTCTTCAGTTGTCCAGATTGAGAGATCCAGTTAATGAGTTCTAACTTTCTTTGTTTAGGTTTCACAAATTTTATACCTTACCATGAAGTTTTCACAAATATTTCCTAAATCCTCTTATAATTTGGTTGGGATTAGAAGAGTTTTTCGAAAAGATCTCTCAATCCACACGCACATACCCGGAACAACTACCTGTAAGCCACACAAAAATGTGATCCGTGCGGGAATCGAACCCGATACTCGCAGCGCAGCAGCCATTCGCTCAGCCATGCGGCAACCATGCGGTCACATAGCTGTAGCTGTGGCTCCCTCGGACATTGCTGCAATTTTGCATAAAGCGCAGGCCACACCGCCAGCTGGCGGGCGGGCGAGCGACGCGAACGACGCGTCGTTTCACCTCTTTTCATACTTTGGTTCACACCGCGAACTATCGAAAGATACGAACAAAGTATTAAAAGGGCGTCGTTCGCGTCGCTCGCCCGCCCACCAATTGGCGGTGTGACCTACGCTTTACCGGTGGTCGGACTACACATTCCGTTTTCATATTGCCGCTGAATCTTGCAAGTGAAGATACCTCAACATGCAACATCACCAAAAACAGCGGCCGGGGACTCCTTTTGCAGCAGTGCAAGTTTAAAGTGCATAAAAGGCGTCGAACCGCAGCTTGCAGGATATCCGCGGCTACCAGGCGCTGATGGGTGGCGCTGTCGTTTTGCTCGCAGCCAACGACCATGAAGTAGGAGTCTTTGCGAATATGCTGCTGCAAATGGGAGTCGGTCGTCTGGAATCGGACGCAGATGAGAAAATTCTATTTTCCGAAGAATTATCCATTCAGAGGATGCACGCACATCCACATTATCACATCACAAAAGAAAAAAAAGAAAAAATTCAGTCGACTTGATAACCTCTTCCTTTTGGAAGTCGGTTAAAAAATGAAGGGTCGTTGTGTGAGGGGTAGTGCTGTCGCCAAAGAGTGTGTCAATCAAGTAAAAAAAAAAGATATGATCGTCGGCGTCGACATCCATAGTAGTCCAGTCATGATAGGGTTTCACCTCGGAATGAGAGATAATAAGCTGTAAACTCGTAAACCCCTTCATTTTGGTGTTCTAAAAGTTGTCTCAAAAGTCTCATAAAATCTCGTCTCTGTGTCGTAAGTTATTCAAGGTCAAACGTCCCAAAAATCAGTTTTTCGGGATTATCTCGGTTTCTATAGCTCCAATGATTAACTTGTAAGATAAAAATGTAGAGCATAAAATTTGCAACAAATTGTGCATTGAAACGTTTTTCATACGCCCAACTGTTTTTGAGATAGAGGGCAGAGAACCCGCAACACTCAGCCATGGTCACTGTAATGCAAGGTCAACCGTGAATCTCAGTGAATAATACCTTGTATAAAGTTATTAAATCATTGAAATATCATTAACAATAAATATTTGGATTATTTATTAGTTAATACATTATATTTAATAACATTTTGCATATATCTAATATATTCATTTAATAATACTATAATTTGTGTAATTAAAAACTCATAAAGAAGAAGAAGAAGACAAGAGAAGAAGAGAAAAAGACAGAAAAGAAGAGAGAAGTATACAGGGTGTAAGGGACAGCCCTCCACCAACTGACAGGGTGCATTCAGCTTTTTATTTTGAATCATATTCCACCGGATTTTTTCCCCGGATTTTGTTTTTTTTTTTTCAGTTACTATTCCTTTATTTCAATGTAAAATTACATTCCCTGTACGCAGCACTCCATTTATGTAAATAATACGGCTAAAATCAAAAATCCAATAATGGATGTTGAAATACTCTGACGAACGACGCGTGAAATCAGCTGTTCACTTCCTGCCTAGCAACCGAGTCTACAATTTTTATTTCACAAGTTAACATCATTGGAGCTATAGAAACAGATAATCGCGAGAAATTTATTTTTTGTGACGTTTGACCTTGAATAACTTACGACGCAGACACGAGATTTTATGAGACTTTTGAGACAACTTTTAGAACACCAAAATGAAGGTGTATACAAGTTTACAGCTTATTATCTCTCATTCCGAGGTTGACCTCTTTTTTTGGCTTATTTGACTGGACTATAGACCCTGCGATGGCTAATGATGATAGGACTGCCATCCCCGTTGAATTTCTCAACTCCCTGGGGTCAACTCCCAGACTGTGCAATGGAACCAGGCATCGTATCACAGAGCTGGGCATTAATATTATAATAGCCACCATTATTACAGGAGTGGCTAAAGGAGAGAGCGGTTTAATTCCCCGCATACCCGTTATTCCAAATAACTAAATTGGCTTTTACAGTGACGGTCAACAAATTCCAAGTAAAAACCTTAAAAGTGGCAGGCATTCATTTGGGCGCTTCATGCTTCTCACACGGTCATTAAACCAATCATTTTATGTTGTATACAAAACGGTATTAGAATAAATAAATAAATAGCGCCCAACAAGGCGTTCGATTGTTCACTTTGAAAAAAAAGTCGTATGGCACCATGTTCCGGTTTTTAAGCCATATCGTCGCCTCAACGGAGCTTTGTTAGAACCGAACTATCGGAACTGAAAGTTTCAGTAGTTCGGTTCGCCCGGACTAACAACCGAAATACTGCTTCTAGAGGATTTTACCACTTTGGAAGAGTCTATCTTTCAAATGTTTGACTTTGAGAAAAAATGGTTTTAGGAACCTCAATGTCATTTTTAAAGACCTATCCATAGACACCCCGCACGTATAGGTTTGATGAAAAAATACATTTTTAGTTTCAGTTCCATATGGGGAGCCCTCCCCTTAATCTTTTTTTTTATTTCGGTATAATAATTGTAAAGCGGTTTACAGAATACATCTACCTACCAAGTTTCAACTGTGTAGTTATAATAGTTTCGGAATAAAGTGGCTGTGACATACGGACGAACAGACAGACAGACATGACGAATCTATAAGGGTTTCGTTTTCAGCCATTCGGCTACGGAATCCTAAAAATGAGTCAGTTAATGCCGACTATATTAATGTATTGATTTGGTGTAAATAATTGTAATCAACGAGACTTCCGTCAATCATCCGTGTAATCATCGAGAGGAGAAACTCCATCAGTGTCACCACAACTTGCATAGGCAGGCAGCAGACTGTGTCTTGGGGCGTTACCACACCAATCTATCAAAGTCGACCGATGTCGATCGATCGATTGGTGTGGTAACACCCTTAAGTGTGTGTTTGACAGGTACTTGTGCAATCCTGCAAGTTTAGAACCTAGGCACTCAACCAGTAAAACAAAAAAAGATGATACATTATTAAATACGACATAAGTAAGCACACAATCTACAAATTCATTTTAGATCGTACTGGGCAGCAGGGGCTCCTGCAAGGCTTCGGCGATGAGTACAGCAGGTCTCCATTTCTTTTTGTTTTGCATGATTCTCCCTGCCAGTACGTGTCCAATAGTATGGGACCACAAGCAATTAAACTAACCGCAATGCAAACAGTCATGCAACTCATGCAAACTATCATAGTTAATTTACTATTTCCGGAGGCATTTGACGAACTTGTGCATTTCAAACTGTCGATAGCAGACTGGAACGCACGCTAGTATCGTGGCAGAGGCGATCAGCGCGTACAATGAAAGGCAAATCATTTTTCAGTAGTCCTGTCTGAGGACGCTATTGTTAGTTTGAGCGGATATAAACAGCTAGGCTGTGTCGGGTAGAGGAGAAGTATACCAGAGACGTAGCTTCGCACGTAACACCGGTCCTGCACGTTTTACTGAAATAAGAAATAAAACTGATTAGATACTTCGGACGAACTCTTTTCAAAAAGATTATCGAGTAACAGCACTAAACAGGGATAAGTTGAAAGAGGGAAGGCAGGCCTTTGCCCTGCAGTGGGACACAAATGGCTAATAATAATAATGTTACTTCGGTATGGTGCGCCTGAGTCTATTTATTGATCGTTACTAGTTCTGGAACGAAACAGTTGGAAGTCATGGGGGAAGCCTTTACCCAATAGTAGGGTTATGCAGACTGATTGTAACCAGTTGTTTAGAAGGTCAAGCTAGAAAAGTGAATTTTGTGTTAAAGGCATCCAAAATGATCACTGTGATTTTGAAATACTTTTCCGGAGCAGCAAATGCAACCTTATATTAATGAAGGTAAAGATCAAGATCAAGCTTTAGTTTTGACAGTGACGCAAGATAAAAAAGTAGTAAAATATCGGTGAAAGAATGGTTTAGATGCAAATTAGCATTATGATACTGGGATCAGACTAAGCAAAGATTTTATAATTACAGTGTCCAAAACATCTGAAATTGACAAGCTCAAGAAAAAAAACCATACTTACTCCTGAACACTATTCCAAAAACTTGATCAAAATGTGCGCTTATTAAACTAAATCCGAGGCGTTTCGAGCCTCTGTGATATGCTATCTAAACTAATAGTTAAAATAACCGCACACGTAATTTCATCGTAGGTCTTTTAAAAAAACCGATTTTCACAGACAATTTAAGCCATGGCAATTTATTGATTGACAGTTTGCACCGACGCGACGTCAATATTTGAATGTTCTGTTCTTTGATCAGTTCTGTATTTGCTGCCAGTAAAATATATAGAACCTTATCTTTGGCTTAACCTTTTCTTATGTAATACATATATAACCTCTTTTAAACCCTGTGTAGTTGAAAAGGTTAGTTTATAACGGTCGGTACAACGTCTACAAACTCAATCTTATTTGCACCAATTCTTGTTTGTATTAGCAAACATGAATTTCATCCTTATTAGCGACACTATCGAATGGTGTAATAATAAACTATGTGTTTTTTCGAAATCAATGGGTTCGATTTCTGACTAAGAGTAAGTACTGATTTTTCAAAAATCTAACAATGTAGTTTTAGTTTTGATCAAAATCGGGCTCAAGACGCCTTTGAGTATTTTTCGCTATTCCTCTTAGTTTCGGATTTATTTATTTACACTTCAAGCACAAAAGCACATTGGCGGACTTAATGCCATAGGCATTTTCTACCAGTCAACCTTTGGGTGATGCAGAGACAAACAGTGGTAGGTGTATCTGAAAATAGTTTTAATTAGCTATAAGTATATATAAAATACTATAAATATATAACAAATACTATAAATACATAATTATCAAAATTTAGACAAGCCAGCCACGCCCACTTAAAAAAAAATATTCTGTTTAATACGCCATACAGTGTTTGTGCCAACTTTGGCGCATGCAAGTCGCTGTCGTGTAGACACCATGAAGTTTTTGCGCCAATTTTTGCACAAACTGTTTGCACAATGCACATGCAAGATTGTAGCCGAACCTATGATAATGATGAACGCAAAAAGACTAGTTATATTCGTTGCTCCAGGTAGATTTCATTTTCGAAAATTGTTCACCGCTTTTGAAAAAAACGTTTGAGCTCTCTTCGCCTCCGCAAAGACGGCCGTCATGCTAATAATGACAGCAACGGTTTTTGACGTTACGGTGACATCACCAGTAGTATATTGATGCTCTGTGCATGCTACTCTGTCCAGAGGGTACCGGGAAACGATCAATAATACACAAAATGCTAGTTATTCATCCAAAGTTACTTTATTGCCTTCAAAGTATCCTCCTTCAGAAACGATTCACTTATGCCAACGAATAATTCAACAATCAAAACATTTTTTAAACGCTTTTTCCGGAATCGAGTTCAGTTTTCGCCACGAATTGTCCTTTGTGTCTTCTACCGAATGAAAACGTGACCACAAAGTGGTAATTTGAGTTAAGGAAAAAGATAGAAGTCGGCGGAGCCATGTCTGGTGAATAAGGTTGCTCGATGGTATTTGTTGAGTTTTTGGTCAAAAATTCGTTCACTATGATGGCTCTGTGCGGGCTGCGGGACTGTTCGAAAGAGATACCGTGGCCCTGGAACACAAAGGGCAAAGAAGGAACATGGATGGGTTTTAGTCAGTACAAGTCTGACACTCCCTTCCACTCCGACCAGAGCGGGGGGGGTCATTTGATTATTTCGCATCCTTAAAAAAAAAACTTCTATAAAATGGCTCTGTGCGAAAGCGCATTATATCAAACCTTACTGAGGATTTTTATTCACTATTGCGTTCACTTTTGCGATGTTAACTTCAGTTGAAGACGTTGATGGCTTACCAGAGCGAGGCAAATCTTCCATCACATCTCGACCGCTTTTGAACGCTTTGTACCACTCATAAGCAAGTGTTTTTGATAAAGTCGATTCACTGAGTGAGCCTTCTGTAACATTTTCAGGGACTCCGAATACGAAATTCCATTGGTGATGCAAAATTTAATACAAACTCTTTGTTCGATGTTTTTGTCCATTATTAAATTTGCAATACACACTAGATATTATGATCACATGAGTAGGAAAACGGAACAGAGGTTAAGCTTCATACAACCGCGCGAATCGGTTGCACTTCTACAAGCACGCGGGGCATGTGTGCGTGACCACTGGCCGCTTGTCGCGTACGCGGCGAGACTGGAAAAAACCGGTTTACGCTGGCACAGCCAGTGGACAATCTCAGGGTTAGCACGGCACGGTGCCATGGCAACCAAGGGGCACGTTGTTTGTTTTTTCAGTTGTAAGATTGGTTGCAAGTTTGAATATTAAAATTAAAATGGTTGTTTATTGTACTGTGTGTATGAATAATAGTAGAAAAAACAAAAATATATCATACTTTAACTATCCCAAGGAGTACAATAGGTAAGTAAATATTTGACTATTACTTTTTCAAGTAAGTACCTATATTTTATTGTATGATCCTTTTTTTTAATAAGAAGAGGATACTACTCGGTGTGTTTTTACCCGACTGCGGCGAAGCCCAAAAGGAGGGTTATGTGTTTGACCTGTATGTATGTAATGTCTGTTTCTATGTTCCCTCGTAACTAAGGAGTTAAGGAGCCCGGTAAGCCGAAGATTATCGAGTTACGACAAGGACAGAAAAAGAAAGTATGTATGGGAGAACAAGATAGAATGAGTAATGGTCTATATCGTATTTGGTACCAACTAGTTTTTTTATTTTGTTGACTTATTTACATTTTTTTATTATACTCCCCCTGCATTTTATGCTTCACTTTATTTTCGGCTTTCTTGTCATGGGTGTCATTTTCGTGGTTTTTGGGGTAGCTTATAACGAAACTGAGGTCAAAATGAAAATCCAAGATGGCGCCGACGGAAATTTTCGGTTTTGTCGTCATGGGTGTCATTTTCGTGGTTTTCGGGGTCGCTGATAACAAAAATGAGGTCAAAATGAAAATTCGATGGCACCAACATTTTTTTTTTGTTTTTTTCGTCATGGGTATCATTTTCATGGTTTTCGGGGTCACTGATAACGAAAATAAGGTCAAAATAAACAGAGATAAAAAACTAAAAAAAATGTAATTCTCATTTTTTTTCTTCGGGTTCCCCTGACTCAATAATAAAACTGTATAACAAATGTTTTGTTTAATTTGTCTTAACATATTGTGACAACCCTACCAAAATAGGTAACAATTTTGAACGTTCTTTAGAAGCTTTAACTCTGTTCCGTTTACTTACTCATGTGTTATGATCTAACTAAAAACAGCACTGTATTTAATCTAAATAACAGATGCAACTCAAATTCCGCGCCAAAATAGAAAACAGTTGTGCCAATCTAACAACAAATATAAATTAAAAATAATAATTTGGAACCATAACCAACCATAACCAAATCATCCATTCCGAAAACTTTTTTTGACTGAATGTATAATGTCACCGCTCTCTTGGAAACGACGCAGTTTTGTTGACATAACATTTCGACGTTCCTGTGACGTCATTCACCGCTGTATTAGGCCCAGCGCACACCGCTGGAGGCGCGCCGGAGCGCAATTGAAGACAACAATTTAATATTAACCTTAACTACCTTGACATACGGTCAATATAAGAATAAATTCGCATGCAGTGCGCGGAGCGCGCTCAAGCTACTACAAGAGCATGTGCGCGACTGCTCCAGTCGCCGCCGTGCTGCTCTGCGCTCCGCTGCACTACCCCGCACCCGGCTGGCTGGCGGTCAGATGCCTGGAGAGTTTTAACTAGTGTGGTCGTGTGTTGAGCGAGATCATGGACGAGGAAAAGTTAATTAACTTAGTGCAATAATAATCATGTCCCAGTCCACATCCATTGCGAACGAGAGCGAGTTGTCTGTACAAAGTATCGATCAGCACTAAATGACATGGGCTCGCTCGGAGTAGCTGCGCGCCGCCGCGCGTCTCTCCGCTCGAAGGCTCTCAAGGGCTCTTGGCGCCGCTTGGATCCGATTTTTGTGGGAAACACCATTTTTTTTTAAATACCTTCATTAAAATTTCTATGTATTCTACGTATTCAACTATTCAGTATATCATTTCCGAACACGGTTTTTGGCACATTTGATTCGGAATGATGTACTGAATACGTGGCAACCGTTTATGCGTTGATGTCCCACCTGGTATACATAGTCTTGACGTAATTTTATCAGACAACCTACTAAGCTTGGTAAAAATATTTTTCATTCGGTAAACAGATGAATTGGGGAGGCCTATGTCCAGCAGAGGACGTCTTTTGGCTGAAATGATGATGATGAAACAGATGAATGAAGGTTGGTCAGCACTAAACTAAGTGCACGCACAGAGAGTGCGTGTTCGCTGACGCGATTCCACCGCTTGTACGGTACGTGTGCGAGCACAAAATGGTCGCAGTTGTGCGTGAACACTCGCACGCTTTGTTCATGTTTACTTGAGCGAGTCCACCAAAAGAAACATTTGTGCTGTACACTGTGCGGCAATGGAATCGCATTTTTACAGTACCGTAGCAGCCTTAGCAAAATATTTTTGGAACTTGGTACCCGTTGAGTTCAAAACTGAAAAAAGTATCATTGCCATTTAAGAAGAATTATAAGGCACTCCTTTTTTATGGCAGGCTGTGAAAGAAATTAAAATTTAGAATAATCAATGTCATACTGCCATGTCGCTTGATCGCGTTTTGTTTGTGTCACAAGCTTTCAAGAAAAAAATCTTATCCACCATTCTACGAAAGACATATGCAAATAATTAGGATCTCGTTGGCAATTTAATATTGCCGTTATACACTCGTAGGACAATAAATTGTGTTTCAATGAGACTGTTTGTGTATTTGTTGCTAACTTGCGCGTCAGTGTGGGGGTTCCCGGAGGGTCGGTCGTCGGAGAAGCAGGTAGATTTGCCACAGCTGGGTCAACAGCTGGCTCTGCAGGGCAAGAAGGACAACAGAGTGAGGGAAACCCCGCGAGACTGCAAGGGCAAGTGCGCCTCTAGTATAGCTCAGAAAGCAGCTGCTGAAGCGAAAGCAGCGCAGGCAGCCCAGAACGCTGCAGGAGCTCAGGCAGCTCATATGGTTAGTTTTTTTTTAAATATTATTCCGATGTGATTTCTAGAATAACTATTGTTCGCGAAAGACTGAATACTTCTTTGGGTGACCCAAATAATTTGTCACCCCTTCGACTGACCGTCAGCAAAATTTTTTCATGACGTCTGTCAATCCTGAACTTCATCCAACATCACTTCCCTGCCTTTGTCTCGTGTTACTTGTGGTCGGCGCATTTTTCTTCCATTCTCCCTTGACTAACGTCACGCTTTGATTTGCTCCTGCCACCTGTCAACTTAATAGGGGAAATTAATCTGACTGTTGTATTCCTCCAGGTCAAAACTCAACTAGCAGAGAAGGCACTACAAGCAGCTAAGGCGGCTGAAGCTGCACTCGCAGGCAAGCAAGCTGTCGTAGAACAACTCCAACAAGAAGTGAAGGAAGCTCAAGCGGTCGTCGCTGAGAATACTGCAGCCGTTCATCAACAACAAGGAACTGTCAATGCCGCTGTGCAAGCGGCACAGCAAGCCACAGCTCAGGTGAGCTAGCCATATTTTTGATCTGTTTTTGTTTTTCTTTCTTCGTGTTTTTTCTTCAAATTTTAGGTTAAGTCAAAGACAATATTATTATTTTGCCGTTTTAAATATCTTCTTACAAAATACATAAGCTGTACCCAAAAATGCGATTCAAAAGCATAAATTCACATCAATTAGAATTTTAACCAGGCGCCACCTGCACCAGCGAGTCAATAGCGACAACTTTATCGTCCTCCCAAGTCGTCCTGAACTACTCTGTGAACGTGTCTCCACACGGAGACTAGTGCGATAATTGATTGTCACGGTGCGCTGTGACAATGAATCAATTGCGATTCTTTATTATTAAAACACGAAACGGGATATTTACCATGTTTACTGTTTTTTTTGAGTTCCCGATATTTCGGCGCTGTTGTAAGCACCATGATCACGGATAAACTGAAGTTATTGCGGGTGGGTGTTTATGAGCAGATAAATCGGTCTACCCTCTTTCTTGTTCGTTTTTTGCACTCAGTAGTTCAGTACCGCTACCATTGTCACTCGCAACTCGATTCTGCTCCCGACACATCTGGACCACTGGATTCCAGGCTCTCGACAGTTGACACCCATCCTCCCGGTTGAAGTTCCTTTATTTGGTAATCTCAATAGCTTCTGTTATGTTGAGCTATGGCCGATTTTTGGGTGTCGTTGCTCTTCACCGCCCTGATATGTTCCGATATTCGACAAGCTACCGTACGTTCCACAGTACGGTACTGAGTGCAAAAAACGAACAAAAAAGAGGGTAGACCGATTTGTCTGCTCATAAACACCCACCCGCAATAACTTCAGTATATCCGTGATCATGGTGCTTGCAACAGCGCCGAAATATCGGGAACTCATAAAAAACAGTAAACATGGTAAATATCCCGTTTCGAGTATTAATAATAAAGTTAGTGACCATGATAGTTTACAATCTTAATTGCGATTCTCTCGTAAAGGTCGACCAGACGAAAAGGAATTCAAAGCTTTACGACGTATTCGACATTTAATGGCAGATTCAATGCGCTTACTACTTAATCTAATGAATTAACTTACAATATTATTGGTAGTAATTGTTGAAGTGCCTGATAATTGCTCTGAATACTTCGTAAAATCTTGTTTTCTCTTTTCCTCAAGGTTTAAAGAACGGGGGCCAGACGACTTCAAGAAATATTTCACCTTTATTTGAAGCAAGATTCCTATATCATGGTAGTTTGCATGTCGACGTTCATGTTTTTGTTGACAGCCGGCATATTGTCTTGTGTCCCAATCTGTTTAAAAGCAAGTTATGGTCAATTATATTTTTGTTCTTGTAACGAGTAAAATCGCGATTCTCTTGTAAAGTTCTACCAGACCGATGTTTGCAAAAAAATAAATGATTTGATTTGATTTGACGGAAAGGAATGAAAACTTTTACGAGGTATTCGACATTTAATGGCAGATTCAATGCGCTTACTACTTAATCTAATGAATTAACTTACAATATTATTGGTAGTAGTTGTTGAAGTGCCTGATAATTGCTCTGAATACTTCGTAAAATCTTGTTTTCTCTTTTCCTCAAGGTTTAAAGAACGGGGGCCAGACCAATTCAAGAAATATTTCACCTTTATTTGAAGCAAGATTCCTATATCATAATAGTATGCATATGGATGTTCTTATTTTTGTTGACAGCCGGCGTATTGTCTTGGGTCCCAATCTGTATAAAAGCAAGCTGTGGTTAATTAAATTATTGTTCTTGTAACGCGTATAATCGCGATTCTCTTGTAAAGTTCGACCAGACTGATGTTTGCAAAGAAATAAATGATTTCATTTGATTTGACGGAAAGGAATGCAAACTTTTACGAGGTATTCGACATTTAATGGCAGATTCAATGCGCTTACTACTTAATCTAATGAATTAACTTACAATATTATTGGTAGTAATTGTTGAAGTGCCTTATAATTGCTCTGAATACTTCGTAAAATCTTGTTTTCTCTTTTCCTCAAGGTTTAAAGAACGGGGGCCAGACGACTTCAAGAAATATTTCACATTTTTTTGAAGCAAGATTCCTATAACATGGTATGCATATCGATGTTCACAGTTGTGTTGGCAGTCGGCGTATTGTCATGTGTCCCAGTCTGTTTAAGAACAATTTATAATCAATTAATTAATTGTTCTTGTAAGGACAAAAAAAAATTGGCTCATTAGAATGGTGGATTAACGTGAATAGTCAAATTATTTGTAAATATGCAACTACGTGTAATAATAATTAAATATCTGAATAAACATATTGATGTATTTAGGCTGTCAAATTGTTGTTTTCTTTACTTTTAGTTTCATTAGTCCGTATTTTTGTTTCTAATATTCCAAGAATCATTGCGTTGGATTAACTAACTTGCCTGCATGATCCCACTGCTGAGAGCTGGCCTCGACTCTCTCTTTTCTGCAAAATTACCTTCTGCAAGTGCTGGCCAGTCATTATGGTAGGACTCAAGTTAAGCCCGTCATCTTCGCCTTGGTCTGCCGCGATTTCGTCTAGCGTTTAATGGGACCTACTCGGTGGTTCTTCTAGTCCGTTTATCGTTTGCACGGGCGTTACTCAGAAAGCTGTTAAGATTTATTTATTTTTGAAATATTAGTCTCATATCGTAATTTATATGACTCATGACTATTATGTCTCCAATCTTCCAGTTCGACATAAGTTGCTTCAAAAATAGTGTATTAAGAAACCTTTCTTGCTCGCACTTTCCAGCATAAACTAATGGTTCAAGCGTGCCAACTGTCAACAGAACTTGAGAAGTCGACGCACTGCGTTTTAGCGAAGACGAAATTCGGATTACAAGAGAAATGCCATAACCTTTCGGAGGCTCGAGCGAGACTAGCACACCTGCAACACAAACTGCAATGTGCTTGTGCTGAATGTGCGGCGACTAAGCAAGCTGCCCAATGCGCGTGCGAAGCTGCTCGGGCGGCTTGCCGTAATACAAGAAACCCATCTTAGAGACCAGATCATGGCAATCGCTAAGGATAGCAAACGGGGACGATGATCGAGCAAGTAAGGAACATCAGATTAAGAGATTGAAGCATGAGCTAGGGATCGTGAATTCTGATAGCGTGGCGGCGAAAAAAGAAAACAAAAGCGCTTAGCTCATCCTTGTGACGTCGACGAAAGATTCCATATAGTGGCAAATGAAATGTATTTCGTTGAATATGAAACTCCACAAAGTACTCGACTAAACCTGTTTTTTTTCTGGACCAATAAGGAATTTCCGAGAGTTACCAGACTCACCAAATCTTCATATCCGCCGCTGAAGCTGTGGAAAAGTAGATTGATGCTGGTTTCAACATTGATATTTTAAGTAACTCGTCTTAATACACTAGCAGTCTATTATAACGGTTTACCGAATGTGTTATTTCTCTTTTTGAAAAATAACTTGTTTTGAATCTTATTTCTTCATGACGGTTTGTGGAAACCTCTGCCGGAAATTTGGATGATTTCTTGATAACTTAACGACCACATTTTGGTTTAAATATTGTTCACTCATCATTCTATAACCATATTGATCTGTTTAGATATCTGTTTGTATTCGTAGTCCATGTACGCAGGGTTAGTTGTTTATATTGTAGCTTTAGTTTCCTACATCAAAATGTTGGCTATCTAGACACGCGATAGCGTGTCAAGCCAAGTTCAAGCTAGCAAAACTGGCGAGTAGCACCATGTGTTATATTACACGAACCGTTTGGAGCCACTTTTGACACCCCCATAACACAAAAACTATTTCACATAAACGTGTCAAATTTGGCTCATATATTGAGACTTGCAAGATACATATGTGCTCCAAATTTCATAAACACACCTCAAACAGTTATTTAGATATTAACGTCCAAAAACCATCATTTTTTTTACTGATTGACCTATAGATCAAAATTCTAAACCAGTTCCAGATAACCTAGAAAGTTAAAATTTGTCATCCAGATAGGTTGTTGGGTGAATACTAAGGAATAAATCAGAAAATAGTCATAGTCATAGTCATTTATTCATAAACAAGTAATTCGTATCTGAATTTAAACACAAAAATTACACAGTTACAGTTCATACACTAAAATAAATTACATTTGAATGTCATTAACTACATCAACAACTTCAAAATCGTAACTTCACATTTTATCAATATATTTCGACATAAAATATGGCCACCTTAAAATTTAAAATAATAACAAGAAAATAAACTTATACTGTCACTTACGGGAAAATAAATTGTTAAGAGCAGACAAATCCCGCGATCAAAGCGATAGCAACAGCGACGAAATATCGGGAGCTCAAAATAATGAACAATCACGGAAGATATCCCGTAAGTGACAGTATAAGTTTAGTTGTAAACCGTGAAAGCTTAAAACAGTGTTTGAACAATAAAATAATTATCTAAAGATAAATTTTCATAAGTAGTAAATCTTCATCATTTTATTATAATTATTCAATTAATTGATTCTATTAGGAACGCTACTCCCTTTCTTTTCCTAAAATTGTTTGTCCGAAAATCATTATCCCTTACACGTTTCCTATGAACATCAGTAACCATAATGTTCAAAATCCCGAAATTTTGTTTAACATAATTATCTTTAGTTCTAAAAGTATTCTGTCCTAATATCGAGTACTATAATAATTGAATCTCCTAATTTTACATGCCCTAAAGTCATATGTCCTAAGTATTGTGTTAAATAATGTATATTATTCCGAATGTTCATTTATAATAGTCTTAAAACATTGCTAAAAATTAGGTTTTAGTGTCAGAAACGTATCGCTTTAAATCCGACTCCACGCAGTCTTGTCTGCTCTACCCCTAGAGTGTAATTTAAAATCGCACAGTCGCGGAGGGGTGAGGCGGCCCGCGAGTTGAGGAGCAGGTGGTTGTAACACTCGTTGTAGCAGCTTCGGCTTGCTGGCCGCAAATTATGGATAAAAAAGTTAGGTGACACCATAGAGAACCATTAGGAACACTTACTTATAGTGCCTGTAATGTAAGAATCAGCAATCAAAATTGATGACAGCCGGTCTTTATTTGGATTTTAAGGTCTTCACCTGAATATATAACGAGTAGAACACCACCCTTATTTTTTTTATACCAAACTTATCAGTTGTAAGTAGTTATAACTACTTATGAGTAAGAGTATAGTCGACTTTCGTATTTATTACGTTACTGATTGGGATTTAGTATTAATTATTATTTCAATATTTAGCGCAGATTGTGTAAGATCATTACTATTATATTAATAATAATGATTAATCGTTATATTCTCTTTATTTATTTTCTATACATATTGTTTACATTTTTAAATATTTCTATACAAAGCATTATAAAAAAAAACATTTAAAAATATAAAAAAATAGTAGCCCACCAGCATCGGGAACAGGGTCCGAGCTACCGGTGGTCAGGGCTATTGAGAGAGGAACCTCCTAACGATACGCGCCGTGTCCAGAAGTACTGCTTTCTGAATCAAGCCCTTGATCCAGCTGCCAAGCGCCTCAGATGTTGCTCGAGGCTATTGGCTATTAAACCATTGGCCGACACGACTATCGGCACAATGACTGCTGTACTCACGTCCCACATGTCGACAACCTCGCGAGCCAGATCAAGATATTTGAATTGTTTATCTTCTCTGCTTTCACAAGGTTCTCGTCATGTGGAACCGTTTTATCAACAATCATTGCACGACACTCCAATCGATCTATCACCACAATGTCAGGCTTATTGGCAACAATAGTCCTGTCAGTGACGATAGAATAGTGATCATTATTATTATATTATTGTGTGTTGTGTATTATTTATTGTGTGTGTATTATTGTGTGTTTGATTGTGTTTTGTTGTGTGTGTGTGTTGTGTTGTGTGTGTTATTGTATAAATAATTAAATAATAAGTATTTCGGATCACGGCGCACGGTGGCACGGCCGTGGAGCACCGAATTGTTTCAATGCCCCCGTTAGCCTTGACAGTGCTCTGTTCGACACAGGCTCCTCTATATTTAGTATAAAGGGCAGGCTTACGTTGGACTTTGATGAAGTACATCTTATCAATTTGGATCCAAGTCAAATCAAGGCATAAGACAGCTCTATTGTAGAGTATAACCGCCCGCGCACGTTATACCGCCCCGACTTGGCCAAAGTAAGTATAAACAGAAAACGCTTTAAAAAATTCCGGGTACTGAATGGGCAAAGGTACAAGAAATTAACACAAAAAAAAAACAACAATACCCTGTAAACGTAGGAAAACACAGTAGATTAACAAAAACCATTTGGTATTAATTTTATTACCTACTAATAATTTCTGTACAAAAAGTAATGATATCCCATCAAAAACTTAAATGTGGAATGAGAGCCAAGTTCAATATTATGATATATGCCTTGGTTGTTGACTTCAACGACAAAAGAAGTGAGATCTAAACGGGTGCCCAGTTCAATGGTCAGTCCTGAAATTTATTTATAATAACAAAAAATATTTTACAACTTAAAATATCGTTTCTACTTATAACTCAGGATAATATATTGCAGCCTAAGGTCTGAGTTGGCTAGTTTTATACGAATGATATTTTAAGTTGCTATAAAATATTTTATGTTGTTGTAAATAAATTTCAGGACTGACCATTGAACTTGGCACCCATTTAGATGTCACTTCTTTTGTCGTTGAAGTTAACAACCAAGGCATATATCGTAATATTGAACTTGGCTCTCATTTCACATTTATGTTTTTGATGGGATATCTGTTCCAGAGTGCAGCTTTTACTTTTTTAAGCTTTTGCATTTAATTTAATTTTAATAAGAAAGTAATATTACTTATTCTTAGCTGAAGGATAAAATTTAAAGAATTTGTGAATAGCAATGAATTTATGATAATTTTGATTAGTAACTTACTTTAGTTTTGTAATCATTTGTGTTTAAGACGTCTGACTTTTAATTTAAATGGTTTCGTTTAAGCTTTGTTCTTAAATATAGTATTTATCAAGAAAGGCATGTTTTATTTTAGATAAGTTTTCATTCTAGATGTAGGCAACATAACTCTCTAACGCTAATCTTATATACATTTAGTTTTCTAATTATACACCAAATATCATGAACCTTGAGCTTAGTGAAATATACGTTTTTGAGCTCCTGTGCCCGTCTGCTAACCCTAATATTATGTCAGTGATGTGTCATTAGCAAGTAACACCATTTGAGGTCTACTTTTCGGTAACGGTCGTAAATTATTTATACAACATTAGTTTTAGTATATGCGAAACCTGAAACACGTGTCTAGTATTTTTATGTAAAGAATCTATGTACAAAATTTCAAAACTGTGATGAAAAATCTCAAAGTTATAAGCTTGTTCTGTTACCTGGTTATCCGCACAAAAACGTGGTCACCACGCAGCGCGATTGATAATAATTAATAATTTGGCAGTAGGTACCTAAAGATTGCGATATGTACTTAATGTCGCTCGGTGTCCAAGTTGTAATTTCTTTTAAATATTTTTGGGACAAAATATAAAATGGCTTAAAAAATTATTGGAATCGATTCAGTTACTTATTCTGAACAAATTATATTCAGGTTTCGCATATACTAAAAATAATGTTGTATACCTACGGTGTTAACTTTCAAAGACCAGCCAAATTTTGAGAGATGATTTAGAATCGATGATATAAAATTTACAATTATTTTTTTAAGGTTTTTAGTCATCACATGTCTATTTTAAGAAGTGGACAACCACTTCTTAAAATAGACATGTGTGGAAATCTTGACATAATTCAGTTCAACGGCCTAGACTGCACCCGCATAAGTACTTACTTCTAACATAATTATCCAACGCACAGACAAACAGGAATCCATTCACATTTTTGTATTTGCTCTATTTGTAACCAAGCTCATTGCCTCAAAGCCGGGCTGCCACGTGCAGGCTGACAACAACGTAGACTGGAGTTGGCTTATCCGTTGCGATGCAGAGGTGGCTTTCCGTTTGTTGTTGCTGATCTTGTAGTTTGTTGCTGCGACGAGGAAAGGGTCCCGAATTTGTGGGGTGTTGAACTCTGTGATTTAGAATATAATAATATGTTAGAAAAAACTGTCCGGTCCGTGAGGGTATTGTTAGGTATCGAGATTAGATTCTATTTATGTAATCCTTTTTGAAGAACAAGTAAAACCCCAAAGAAAAAAATTGAGTAAAATGTACTAAAAAAGGAAACTTCTACGGCGACACACGGTCGCGAGCGGTCGCTTCTCGGGTAGTGACGTAATAAAAAAAACAATTGACGATCGGACATACTTGTGCCGAAGATGATGTTGTCACGTTTTAAAAGTTTGTTTGGATTTAGGGAAACGGTGGTAATTTTAGGACAAAATCGTGCATTTTAAAATTCATTAATATTTTTACTTTCATGAAAATTGTTTCTTATTCCATTTGGCAATGTCATTGGTATACCGATCGGACGGGTTTTTAAACATATTGTAGACCTGGATCCATTCTGGGTATCTTTTTTGCAGTCCTAGTGCAGAAGGCAAAATCAGTTTCATTCATTTGACGTTTGGTAGTATGATATGATTTCCGAGCGGTTCTCTGGCACGTTTGGCAGGTCAATGTTGCTGGATCTGCAGTACCGGATTAACCACGTAGCAAAAGTAGCAATTTTATTGCTACGGGCCCCGCGTATCCAAACCCACCCGAGTGTATTTTTTTGAATGAG
Source organism: Noctua comes (assembly GCA_963082995.1). Classification (NCBI taxonomy): domain Eukaryota; kingdom Metazoa; phylum Arthropoda; class Insecta; order Lepidoptera; family Noctuidae; genus Noctua; species Noctua comes. Next base: position 13,351,699 of record OY720288.1, read on the forward strand.
ACTTGGTAAATTGAATATATTGAATTTACCCGCACGCAAAATACACGCTTTGACGTGAAGTTGGACACCAGCCCGTTGTACAATACAATATACTAAGACTTGATTTCACAAGAACTTCAAACGTTAAAACTTTTCCGACTAAGACGTCAGAGAATCGGTAACCGATAATTTCGTTGACGAAAATACAACATAGAATTTTATACGGTTACGCACAAGTTCTACAAAAAGTTTGATCATACAAACTCTAGCGTCGGTGCGCCCGCGCCCTTGCGAGACAGCAGCCGCGCGGGAACCCTATTTTCAAAATTAAATAAAAATGATTGCCTACGGAGTTAGAATTCTGCGACTTGAGATAACGTTGACGTTGACGTTTCCGTCTCCTTATATATACCTTTATCAAAAAAGAGGAAAAAAATACCACGAATTTAGGAAAGATATTCTTTTGTGAATTAAGCCTAAGTTGCTGTTCACAAAAAGTAATAGTAAAAATATAATAGGTAAGTACTACTTTTCTGTAATTTTACTTCTGAAAAATTAAATGACATTTTGTTTTGACAAAACCCACCAGTGTCAGTCAGACTATCTCGTTCGTCTCACTTGGTTTCGACTTGCGTGGCTTTCGTTGTTATTTTACGTTCTCTCATTTATGTTTTGTTCCTACGACTTTCGACTACTACCTAACTACCAGTGGCGAAGGTTCCATACAACTCGATTCCTACCGGATTCCCTTTGAAAAATAGCAGTCATTATTCTATAGGCAAATAATATAATCAGATTAAACATATGTACTCCGGCTTACCTGTTACAAAAATTGACCCTTCGCAACTGCTACCTACTACCGGCTAACTAACTGGCCGGCCTAACTTCCGCCATTTTAATTTTTTTTCAATACATATTTATCCTTTAATTATCGATAGCTGATATCAATACAAACCAGTTTAGTATGAAACAAAATGTTCTAAAGTGTCACGTTTCCGAGATACGAGCTATCAAAGTTAAAGTCCATTCACCGATGGCATCTTCAGCATAACTTTGATTTGATCAGCCACGCATTAAATCTGTATCAACCGATAGCTGGCATTAATTCAAACAAGTTTTGAATTGGACAAAATCTTCTAAAGTGTCACGTTTCCGAGATATAAGCTATCAAAGTTGTGCTGAAGATGACATCGGTGAATGGACTTTAACTTTGATAGCTTAGCCGACCGGTCAGGCTTCATTTAAAAATCTTCCAATCCCTTTCACAATCGGTCAAGCCGTTTCTGAGTTTTACCGAGACTAACGAACAGCAATTCATTTTTATAAATACAAGGTGGAATTTTTCAACCTCACCTGGAGGGAAAGTACTCTAAATGCCAGTATTTAGAGTACTTTCCCTAGATAGCAAATTTTACTCAAAGGAAACGTTCCTTTATTTATAAAAAGAAACAAATCTGCATTCAAAGATTTTTGAAAATTCGCTTGCGACACGGGAATCGAACCGACTAAAATTGGAAAAAATAACACCCTGTACTTTTATGACATCAATTGATAGGGTCAATCATAATTATGGATCAAATCTCTCTAACAACCATGATAAATTAAATAAAGAAAACCATGAAATCAAAACTTATAAATTCAATGGGATAAGATAAAGCACTTTTACTTAAAGGTCCATCTGATTACTTAAGTTAGTTAGTACCTAATTAACAATTGAAGAAAGAAGATTGCAATGACCACGTGTTTGTTTGTGCGAATTGCAATCTTCTTACATAAATAGTTCTTCGTCATTTTAATAAATAATTGGCGTCAAAGAATCGAGTTAATTGTTAATTGACAACAAAACACAACACAAAAAGATTGCATGTAACGGAGATGAGAATGTTGAGGTGAATGTGTGGTGTGAAATGGCTAAAATAAGGAATGAGTATTTTAGAGGAAGTTTTGAATTGACAGAAACGCAATATGCCAGGTGTCGCAAAATAAAAAGATCTGACAGATTCACGTAATGACAGATTCGCGTAATGACAGATTCGCGTAATGACAGATTCGCGTAATGACAGATTCGCGTAATGACAGATTCGCGTAATGACAGATTCGCGTAATGACAGATTCGCGTAATGACAGATTCGCGTAATGACAGATTCGAGTAATGACAGATTCGCGTAATGACAGATTCGCGTAATGACAGATTCGCGTAATGACAGATCCGCGTAATGACAGATTCGCAGAATGACAGATTCGCAGAATGACAGATCAATCTTGAATTAAATAAAAATCAGACTTTTTACGTATCAGCTTGTACAGGCTTCTCAGCTTTGTGTCTAAGGTAGTCTTTTTACTCCAGATATGTTTCTGCCAAGTTAACCTTCTGTCCAGGTGCATGCCAAGATATTTTGCACTATCTTCGTGTGGGGTTTGTTCACCGTTTAGTGAAATTGGGAGACAGTTTCCCTTCCTTAGAGTAAAGGTGACTTGAACAGATTTGTTTTCATTCGCCTTTATTCGCCATATCTTTAGTGTGTTTGTGTTTCTGATGGATCGCTGAAGCAACAGTAGGGTTGCTGTGTACTGACAGTATTGCAGTGTCGACAGCATATGTGGCGATGAAGGTGTTGGCATCTATTGGTATGTCGGCTGTAAAAATGAGATAAAGTACGGGCCCCAAGATGCTCCCCTGTGGAACACTTGATTTCATACAAATCTGATGTGATGTCGTTAAGTTTTACCTCAAAACAGCGCTTCGCCAGGTAACTTTTTCAGTATGAAAAAGAAGGAGTGGGACAGATATTTTTTTTAACTTAAGCAGGAGTCCGGCATGCCAGACCCTGTCAAAGGCCTGGCTGATATCCAGGAAGACAGCCGAGCAATATTTTTTATTTTCCAGTGTGCTGTTGCTGATGGTATTTTCCAACCTACGAGTATGTACCTACTCAATGGTGCCATGCTGCTGTCTGAATCCGAATTGATGCCCAGGAAGGATGGTATTTAGATGAGCGCGCATTCTATTGCGGAATTTTTTTTCAAAAAGCTCGTCAGCAAAAGGCAGGAGGCTAATTGGACGAGGCTTCTTCTGACGGTTTACCAGGTTTAGGTATCATAACAACCTGATTAAGTTTCCACTGGAATGATTAGTGGGAGAGGCTCAGGCAGGCATTGAAGACCATCACCAAGAACAATATACCTTTGTTTGGAAGGTTGTTTAGCAGTACGGAGTCTAGTAGATCATAGCCCGGTGCTCTCTTTGATGGAAGAGCTTTAATCTCACGGATTAATTCAGTAGGACTTACTGCATAATTGATTTGGCGACTGGAGGTAATCTGTTATGTCATCGTCACTATTGATGTCAGTGCAAGGTAACGGAGTAAAAACTTTTTCCAGGTGTTCGGCAAATGCAGTAGCTTTTTCAGTTTTAGATCTAGCCCAACTTCTGTCCTGTCTTCGCAATGGCGGGATATGGTCTTTTGGTCGCTTAAGTTTCTTGGTCACTAGCCATAACGAGTAATTAGTATCCTTATGTGGGGTATTCCTTGACAATATCTTTCAGCTCTTTTGTTACCTTGTTAAACTTAGTTTTTTTTAAATTTCAGGACTGACCATTGAACTTGGCACTCATTTAGATCTCACTTCTTTTGTCGTTGAAGTCAACAACCATGGCATATATCATAATATTGAACTTGGCTCTCAATTCACATTTATGTTTTTGATGGGATATCATTACTTTTTGTACAGACATTATTAGTAGGTTATTCATAATAAAATGAATACCAAATGGTGTTAATCTACTATATTTTCCTACGTTTACGGGGTATAATTGCCTTTTTTGTGTTATTTTATATATTTTCTTGTACCTTTGAAATGTTCGAGTGAATTGCCCATTCAGACGCGCACCGTGACCCGTGTTCCGAAATACCTACTATTTAATTGTTTAAAAGTAATGATCTCTTACACTATTGATGTGCGCTAAATATTGAAATAATAATTAATACTTAATCTCAGTAAAAAACGACATAAATACAAAAGTCGACTTATAAGTAGTTATAAGTACTAAAACTGAAATGTTTGGATTAAAAAAAATTAAGGGTGGTATTCCACTCGTTATATATTCACGTGAAGAACTTATAATTCACATAAAGACCGACTGTCATTAATTTTGTTTGCTGATTCTTACATTACAGACACTAGTAAGTAAGTGTTCCTAATAGAATCAATTAATTGAAAAATTATAGTAAAATGATAAAAATTTACTAGTTTCTGATTTATTCCTTTGTATTCATCCAACTACCTATCTGGATGCCAAATTTGAACTTTCTAGGTCATCTGGGAACTGGGTTAGAGTTTTGATCTAAAGTCAGTCAGTGATAAAAATGACGATTTTTGGACGTTAATATCTAAATAACCGTTTGAGGTGTGTTTATGAAATTTGGAGCATATATGTAACTTGCAAGTCTCAATATATGAGCCAAATTTGATACGTTTATGTGAAATAGTTTTTGAGTTATGAGGGGGTCAAAAGTGGCTCCAAATGGTTCGTGTAATATTACACACGGTGCTGCTCGCCAGTTCTGTTAGCTTGAACTTGGCTTGTCATGCTACCGCGTGTCTAGATAACTTGTTTTGGAGCATTATTCTTTTGATGTTGGTTTTAGTAAACTCCTCCTATGTCGGAACTGCTTCACGAGAGGCATGATTTTTAGAAAACTAGTTTTTCAGAAGACACCACAAATATGTTTTTCTTTTTTGCTCAAATTAATAGTTCACTCATCATTGTGTGACCATACAAGGTCTGTTTACATATCTATTTGTGTTCGTGGTACATGGACGTAGGTAAGTTGTTTTAATTGTTTGCTTTAGTTTCCTGAATCAAAATTTTTCCAAATCTGTCACAGAGTACAACTTTTACTGTTTTATTCTGAATTAAGACATCTAAAATTATATTACATTCCGTTTTTATAGAAAAGTAAATATTACATATTCATAGTCGAAGGTTAAATTTCGAGAATGTGTGAAATGCGATGTATTTAAAAGTAGCGAAGAAAAATAACTGAAGCAAACATTACACAACATACCTACACGATTGTCCATTCTACACATTATCGAAAATATTGGTTCCTACATTATTCGCTCTATCATTGGCGCAGGATTGATGACACGATGTGGCGACGCGACGTCGTGTTGCGATTTTTTTTAAGAGTCACGTGTCTGTGATTACAACACCATAACGTCGCATCGGGACGCGTTGGTGCAACGTTACATCAAATGTTGCACAATTCAGCCGTCCAGACTTATACAGTGTGACATGGGAACATCCTTAGTTTAAAAAAAAAAAACCGGCCAAGTGCGAGTCGGAGTCGAGCATGAGGCGCGCGTGCCATCGTAGTAGGCGAGCCCCCTTTAATTTTTAATTTATTTTTATTATTTGTTGTTACAGCTTTCTTATATGTATTCGTATAATCTATAGGCAACAGTGGTGAAGCTTCCATAGAACCCGATTCCTACCGGCTTCCCTTTGAAAAATGGCACAGTCGGTATTCTATAGCCAATAATATTCTATACAGTAAAGATATGTACTCCGGCTTACCTCTTACAAAAATTGAGCCTTCGCTACTGATAGGCAAAGAACTATTTTTGTATATTTTTCAAAATTTTCGACCCTGTATTTTCTGAGTTACGGGGGAATGGTCAATTTTTGCCTAAAAACTTCAAAACAACTAGTTTTGTATTTATAAATATTTTTTTTTTAATTTGAAATGCTCACAATGAGCACTTTCATTTGATATGTAACGCGATATAGTTTGCAAAACTTTTTATTATCATTTTATAATTTAGCCCCCAAAAGTGGACCCTTGGTTTAAAATTCACTAATTTACGTTACACGTCCGTCTTTGTCACCGACTTACATGTGTACCAAATTTCGACTCAATCGGTTCAGTAGTTTCGGAGTAAATTGGCGGTTGTGTGTCCGTCCGTATAGACAGACTTGCGAGTGATGCTAAAAGGGATCCGTTTTTTTCCTTTTGAGGTAGGGAACCCTAAAAACAATGAAACAAAAAGTATTAGATAAATTATTTAATTTTTTTTTTAAATAGTGGTACATTTAACGAATTTTTAATTACTTCTTGAAGGTTGCCTCCGTTCTGGTCCATACACTAAGAAAATCAAAATAGGAAATTTCGGTCCACTTTGTCCCACATGTCTGCGTCGGTGTTAGTTATAGCAAGCAACACGCATATTGTTCTTCAGCTTCAGGGTTTTAGGACGGTCGGTGTTTGTAGCCCAGTTCTCATTTGGCGAATCACGGGCGCTACCCAGAAAGTGACTAAGCTACAATGGGAACAGGCTGATTGGACATGTTTTCTAAATGTCACTGACTCGTCGCATTTATTTTTAAATTTGTTATATCGTTATTTATTATATGCATGAGTAAAGTATCTCCAATCTTCTAGTTCATCAGAAGTCTCTTAGTAAATATATATAAAGAAATCTTGTTCACACTTTCCAGCATAATCTTATGGTACAAGCGTGTCAACTGGCGGCTCAAGTGGAGAAGTTGGCACACTGCGTTTTAGCGAAGACTAAAATGGGATTACAAGAGAAATGCAAATACCTATCGGAAGCGCGAGCGAGACTAGCACACCTGCAACACAAACTACAATGCGCTTGCGCTGAATGTTCGGCGACTAAGCAAGCTGCACACTGCGCATGCGAAGCTGCGCGGGCGGCTTGCGGTAATGCAAGAAGGAAGAAACACATCATAGGTCAGATCACGGCACTCCCTAAAGATAACAAACCAGGGCGATGATCGAGCAAGTAAGAAAAGTATGATAAAATGATTGAAACATGAGCTAGGGTCGAGAATTCTGATGTTGTTGTGGAGTACAGAAAAAACCAAGTCATTTGCCTCCTTCTTGCGACGTCTAGGAAGGATTTCATAGCGTGGCAGACGAAAAGGCAATGACTAAAATATTTGGAGAAGGGTGCCTTTTTATTTTTTCGCGGCCATTAACGAAACTGTATACATATAAGAGAAATCAAATTAATAAGTAGAATTTTCTAAGGCGGTAAAGCTTAAAACTCTGACCGGACTCCGTTTATACCTGTATTTTTATGTTAGCTTATCCGAGCTAAATACGAAACTGTAGGTAGTAGAACAAAGTGGTCAAAGGAAGCATGATCTTTATTTTAAAAGAAAATAAAACAGCAGTATTCGTTTTTTGAAAAAGCTTGAGCCTATTTTACTCAGTCTGGACTGAGTTCCAAGCTTAACCGCCATACAAACTACTGTTAATTATAATATGTGTGAATGTGTCTTTGGTCGCAAAAACTAAAAAGGCACCAATTTTGGTCATTGCCTTTTCCAAACGGCTGACAGCAGTCAATTCGACAGAAATGTATTTAGTCGAATATGAGACTTCGTTAGTCTTTGACTACCTTTTGTTTTTCTGGACTAATGAGGAATTTCCGACGGTTACCAGATCCACCAGATCTACATACCCGCCAATGAAGCAGAGACAAAGAAAATAAATACTGGTTTCATCATTGACATCTTGAAAATAAAATGGAGTCGCGCAAGTAACACGTATGTATTTACAGGATTATAATCATTAAAATCATTAATACAACCCTAAGTAATAAGTATGAGTTCAAAAGTTTAAAAATTCATTTAATGGGGTTGAATAAACTTAGAGGGTTGTATTGAGGGTGGAATTGATTTTAATGATAATAATTCTGTAAGTACATTCGTGTTACTACAAGAGCAGCGGTGGTCCAGTGGTGGCGGCCCCGAGTTACGAACAGTAAGCCGTGGGCTCGAACCCAGGCAGGCGCATTACTTTGTGTAATTTATTTCATCAAACGGTGAAGGAAAACATCGTGAAGAAACCGGCATGTCCTAGAACCAAAAATTCGAAGACATGTGACATCTACCAACCCGTACTGGACCCGCGTGGATTGTAGCCCATACCCTCTCAGAGGAGCTTGTGTCCCAGCAGTGGGAACATTATAGGCCTATTTGCATACGTGTTACTAGCGCGACTCATTTTCCATCAACATACAACCTGACACTGACCTGCAAATTGCAAAAAACTTAAGAAAAAATTGAATTTCGCGGGCTACCGTGGCGCTTCCCCCTTAATAGATAAGAAGTTTTAATTATTAGCTTTAGTTTCTTGAACTCGTTCCTTTTTTAAAAAAAAAATTTACCTTAACTGTTACAGAGTTCAGCTTTTACTGTTTTAAGTTAAATTTAAACATCGACAATAAATTACATGAGAACATTTCCATTTCATTTAAATATAAATGTAAATAATGCCGATTCTTAGCCGAAGGATGGAATTTTAAGAATGTGTGAATTGCGATGAATTTATGATAATTTTGATTAGTAACTGTATACTTTAGTTTTATAATAATGTGTATGGTTTCGAATAAGCTTCTTTTAAATATAGTACATTTTAAAAGGCTTGTTTTATTTGAGATTTATATTCCTTATAGGTATTAGCGGCGGTTTTAGCGAAGCAAAATAAATCTGAATCAAACATTAAAAATATCCTTAGGCTAAAACACATACGATACAACATGGTATCGTGAACCGTTGCGATTTCGTAGATGCCACGTTACGATTTCGTAGATGCCACGTTACGATTTCGTAAATGCCACGTTACGATTTCGTAGATGCCACGTTACGATTTCGTAGATGCCACGTTACGATTTCGTAGATGCCACGTTACGATTTCGGAGAGTTGATGGCATACATCGTTAAAATTCGACACACACAAAAAGGTGAAACGAAGTTCTAGAAGACTAGCCAAGTGTAATTAGACAAAAAATACTCAAGGTCGAACAATGTTTATATTGGTCGGAATTTATTTATTTTTATTTTTATTGAGTTCCTGGAGGTGTAGAGAAGAAAGATTGTTTGTATTTTTCGTTTCTGTTTAAATTGAAAAGCGACGAATTTATAACGTGACGTAATAATATGATTTGTGTGTAGGTAACCATAAACACCAGTTGGAAATTTTTTATAGAAACTCAATAAAAAAGTCCCATGAAAATCCGACCACTGTAAACTTTGTTCTACCTTGACAATTTTTTGTCTATTTGCACTTGGCTAGTCATATGGGCACATTACGGAAAATACTGGGGCCTACATGTCACTTCATTTTTAGTGCAAAATTAATGACACGACGTCGTGTCGCAGATTTCGCATCGCGACACGAAGTTGTCGAGGTGTTAGGTTGGCGAAACGTAATGGTGCGATTCCACCAAAAATTGTACGCGAATACTTGTGCCGCACATTTGTTCGCGAACATTATGTGCAAGATCATGATCAAGATCTCTCTTCTAGTTCTTTTTAAGATGCTTCGAAAATATTGTATTAAGAAACCTTTCTTGCTTACACTTTCCAGCATAAACTAATGGTACAAGCGTGTCAACTGGCGGCAAATCTTGAAAAGTCGGCGCACTGCGTTTTAGCGAAGACGAAATTCGGATTACAAGAGAAATGCCGACACCTATCCGAGGCAAAAGTAAGACTAGCAAAATTGCAGCATAAACTACAATGCGCCTGCGCCGAATGTACGGCGACCAAGGCAGCTGCCCAATGCGCGTGCGCAGCCGCGCGGGCGGCTTGCGGCAATGCAAGGAGGAAGAAACATGTGTTAGACCAGATCACGGTAGTAGCTAAGGACAGCAAACATGGACGATGACTGAGCAAGTAAGGAAAGTATGATTAAAAAATTGAAACAGGAGCTAGGGGTCGGGAATTCTGATATTGTGTATTGTAGAGGGAAAACAAATGCGAATTTTGGCTTATCCTTGTGACGTCGACGAAACACTCGAAAGCGTGGCAGATGAAATTTCTAAACGACTGGCAACCAATTCGATAGAAATATAATTAGCTGAATATGAGAATTCGTTAGCCAACATTTGTTTTTTCTGGGCTAATAAGGAATTTCCGACGGTTACCTACCAGATCTTCATATCTGCCGCTGAAGCTGAGGAAAAGAAGATAAATACTGGTTTCATCATTGATATTATGTTAAGAAACTCGTCTCAATGCAATAGCTGTCTATTATAGTGGTTAACTAAATATACTCGTATTAGTGCACAAGATCACTTTACGAAAAATAACTTGTTTTGGATCATTTTTCTTTTGATGGATTTAAAAAAAAAACTTCTTTGTTAAATGATTTAATGAATAATGTTTTTTTTTCAAATACGTTTTAATTGTCATGCTCAATAGAATAGTTGTAACGTTATTGTAAATCCGCAAATCTGTTTAGATTTCTATTTGTGTTCATATACGTAGGTAAGTTATTTTAAATGTTAACTTTAATTGTGAATCAAAATCTTACCAAATCTGTTACAGAATATAACTTTTACAGTTTCAACTGAATGTAGATATCTAAAAATACATTACGATGACAGCTTTTGCATTTCGTTTCATAGGAATGTAAATATTACCTACCTATTCTTAGCCGAAGGTTAACTTTCGAGAATGTGTGACTTGCGGTGGATTTATGAAAATTTTGGTTATATACCTTAGTTTTATAATATTGTTCGCTTAAGACGTTGACTTTTGATATAGATGATTTCGTATAAGTTTCTATTCAATATAGTATATATATCACAATGCATGTTTCATTTGAGATAGCACTTCACTGAGATATCACTTAGGTGTAGTATTGAGTCAAAAACCTGCTTTTTGATTTTACAAGAAAGGCATTGTCAGTTCGCTGTCTTGTCTCTAAGAACTTTCATTACAGGCCATATAACTAAAACACACGATACGAAGTCGCATTGTGGCATTTGTGGCTGCGACATCATGTCGGGATTCATCGTTCGCAATGCGAGGACCGTCGTGACGCGGCAATCTACAACGTGCATCGTAAATATACGTTCGTATCTACGATGCACTTCACATCACAGAATGTACGGTCCATTCATTTCTTAACCATTGATGCAGGATTTAACCGACACGTTTTAATGACATGACAACGTGTCGCGATTTTTACGATGCTCGTCTACGATTTCCAAGACATGATGTCGTGGCGCGATTTTTTGCATTGTACGCCTATGATTTCTACGACACGTCACATGGGACACGACGTCGCAACGTGTCACGGTGTGACATCATATAGCGGTGTTTGTTGTTGTTAAGCATGTGTTTTAGCCTTTACGGTTTTCCAGAACTTTAGCTCTATTTCCGTAGATCGCATCTCTAGTCACTCTTCCACTGGCATACCTGTATCAAACTATTAGGGTCAGTTCAAGTTCAATTTATTGACTGCATCGAAAAAAGGGACCATATTACCATTGTTTAAAGTAGACAAATATATGAATATTGACGTGGACATCGCGCATGCCTGGGATTCTTTGAGGATACCCGACACCGCGGGAGCAAGTTCTGACGTCGCGTCGTGTCTGATCCCACGCGGCTGTGGGTGCAGGTGCACACTAGTGTATCTGTATAGAAAAATTGCAACTATGAGCGGCGCTGCCTGGCTCGGGTGCATCCGACGGGTTTACTAAGGAAACTTTACATGCTATCTGGAGCGGACAACCCTGAGGAGTGACGCTTAGATATAAGCAATTATTGTGAGAACGTGGCGACATCTTAAATTCTGTACCAAAAAGTAATGCAGCTAACAAGTCTTAACAAACCTCACTAAATGGCAGGTATTGATGCCTTTCGAAAGAACCGCGAACAAATAACTTAAAAATAAAAAGTTCATGGTCTGGTTTTATAATTTAACTTTATTTATTTACAGTCATAATATTTTAATCACATATATTTTATGGTAAAACGAACTAGAAAAATAAATTTCCGAACGAATGAAACGTCAATGTCAAACATCTTGTCTGATGTCGGTAAAATAATATTTTAGAAAAATATTCATTAGGGTGGTAGCGCCACGGTAGTCCGCGAAATTCAAATTTTCTTAAGTTTTCTGCAATTTGCAGGTCAGTGTCAGGTTACATGTAGATGAAAAATGAGTCGCGCAAGTAATGCCGGGTACACATTGGTGAAACGTAACATGTAATGTAACACACGCTGAAACATATTCGCCTGTTGTTGGGCTACATTTCATGTTGCATTGCATAAGTCTGGACGGCTCATTCATGTTACATTTCACGTTACGTTACACCAATGTGTGGCATAACACGTATGAAGTTACAGAATAATTATGATCATTAAAATGATCAATACAACCCTCGAAGTTCATTTAACCTCATTCAATAACGATTTCAATGAAAAAGTCATTCAATGGGGTTACATGTACTTACTAGCGCGACTCATTTTCCATCAACATACAACCTGACACTGACCAGCAAATTGCAGAAAACTTAAGAAAATTTGAATTTCACTGGCTACCCTGTCGCTTCCATTTTATTTAACCGTTGGTGTAGTGATGTGTATCAACCGCGTTTTGTCCGGTAAAGTGTTATAGGATGGCAATGACAAAATGAAATTTTAATAAACATAACGAGACTGAAATAAATGACAGTGTACTTACTTAAAATTGTTTTATTTTATTTAGTGTCTCAAGTACCCGAGTCTAATCGAAATCTTATAGCTACATTATAATACATTCCTATATAGACGTTGCTGCTAATAATATAAGATATAAAAGAGATCCTAGTAGTACGTAGTGTTGTTGGTACAGAAAAATAGATGTCGCCACCATTGCGAGAAATGCAAGAAATGGTAAAAGAGTATCGACGCAATTTGAAGATAGAGAATATTAAAACTGGTCCCTCAATCCTCACGTTCACTGACATAAGTGCATGCACTAGCTGCTAGACGAGAGGACTATCAGAAAGTCTAGTGTACCTAACTTTTAGTAAGAAGTTTCTACTAAATCATAGGTATCTAAAACTGTGTAATTCTTACCTCTTAGCTGAGATAATATTAGTTTTTTTATTCGTAAGAAAATAGACAGAGTAGTGTGACCACACAATGAATCATAATGTAGACAGTACTATTATACTTCATTTATTATACTGCATTAGATGACACGAAAAGAGGTTGTACGGTTAATTTAATGTAATATTACATGGCGTATGTGTATTTTGTTAGAGTGAAAACTCTTTCAGAAGAAATTACGACGTCAGTGTTATTTAATATACTCTTCTTGTCAGAAGAAGTTGGGTGTCATGTTGACAGTTGTACCTTTTGACTTGCAAAGGATGTCACCAAAATCTGCCCAAACGAAGTACCGAGGTACACTTACACCCATATTCCAGAACGCCGACTTAGCCATTTTTGAACTTAAGTCGACATTTGTTGTCATGGCAACAGGTGAGGAACGCCCACCACGGTATCAGCAACACCCACTCAATGATGTTCAAAAGGTGAGGACAGACTAGCTAGAGGTTGCATTTGCAACAAGACATCGAGCCGCTTGACATTTTGTTAAAACTTGATTTTGCTAAGAAACAAGCAACTTGTGTAACATTTCATCGAGCAAAAACACGAGCGCGGGCAAATCGTGCAACATGGAAAGAGGTGCGTGGACTTTGCTGGTCGTTACTTCTCCTAATTCGCTCAGTGTTTTTTTTTTTTAATATTAAATTAAATTGCAGCACACGCGACTTGCAAATCCAACATATCAACGAAGAGTACCTAAATGCCACACAGTAAGAACAGTCACTAAAGAACCCCACTGGCTTACTCCTTTTGCTTCGTTCACGTTCATACATCTGGTCATACACGCACGCAGGTCGCGAGCACTGCCACCTGATCTTTTTTAAGAACAATACCAATAATTTTTGTCCTTCTAAGGTGTTCTCTTTCGGGTTTTGTTAGTCGCCTTTTACTCGTCCTCTCAACAAGACCATCATCCAAACATATTCTTTTAATTTTTTGTCTCTACATCTCCTTTTCAACCACAACCTTGCAGTATTATATCATTCCTCAATTTACCAACCAATGTTACAATACGTTTAATTGCTCAGATGAGTACTCACCTTAATCTACCTCCAAAACATGCTGTCCATTTCAAACCCAAAATAAGTATTTTGCATGAAGGTTGCAAGCTGCTTTGTATGCTAAAAATGTTATATTAAAATACGTCACAATGCTAGACAAGTCTTAAATCGTTGTTCTACCGAATGCTCTTGGTTGACATCATTTGTCAAAGAACTTAAACGGATTTACTTGAAAATAAATATTTATTTTTTCGTGGTTCATTTCTAAGATTTTCACTTAAAATAACGGCATCAAGAATTTTCTTTTCGGATGGTGAAAACTCAGGACAGGAACTTGTCCGCAAGTACAAGCTCCTTCAAAATACGACGTTGCCGGGCAGCTCATCAGCGACAAAATGTGCTGTGGGCTCGCCTAACCCAAGAGTATAATTCAGTATTTAACTAGCGCGTAAGTACCGAATAACATGTATGCTGTTTTAATACCTGGTCTATGTTTGATGATCGTAATGTACGGCAATCTTTTCTTTTTATAGAGAACCGAATCTCAGTTATAAAGGTGCTGGTCCAATATTAAGGCTAAGAAAAAGACCACCCTTAATTTAGAAAAAAAAGAAAGAATGAGGACTGAGGGTGGCCCCTATCCTGGCCCCGCGTCCTCAGATCTCGAAGGAGTGACAGATGCGCTGCCGGCCTCCACCGATTTGAAATCGAGGTTCGCAATGGACTGTGACACTATGCCAAGTGAAACTCCTGCTGACGGTACACCTATAGTCTAGTAATTTTATTGATTCTATTATTTGTATTAACGAATATATGAATAGATTATTAAAAATATTTACTTTCTTTTTTCAGTTCTGGAATTTCGTCCGGTAGACGTGGTACCGGTACCGGTGGCTCAAGGGCCACCTGAAAATAACTCGACTGACTTGGCGTCAGCAAACTCGCAGTTTATTGGTAGGGTTGATCAAATGATTTTCAGTTCATCTCTACACGTTACAGTACATCAGAAAGTTAAATTATCTGTGTATGGCACCAATACTCTATTTGTATTCATTCGAAGCATTTTATTTTTTATATTCTCATTAGTGTTTTTTGAAGGTGCTTGTACTTAGCAAATTAATACTAATATATGTTCGCGCCCAAGTTATAATAAAGTAGGTACGGGCCAAAAATTTAAAACGGAGTGAGGAACGAGAGGAGGAGTAACATCTGCTGAAAATGGAGAAGCAGAAGTGGTGGTGAAGGCAGCAGAAGAAGCGTACCAAAAGGCAAAACTCGAACGTTTGAGTGCCGCCCAGCTACTTCGATTCAGTGAGGTTACAAGGGACGAGGCCGAAAAAATAAATTAAATTATTATTATACAAGCCAACTGGTTTTTATTTTATTTAAAAGTAGTATCACGTATAAAAAATATCTAAATTACACATTTATAGACATAGAAAAACAAAGGACATTTTTCATTTTCATTCACGTAGGACTACGTAAGACTGGATCCAATCTCTAGGTTAGTAAAACCCAACAACACTGCATGCATGGGGATCGAACACATAACCTCACACCGTGCAATTGCGCTTATGACTAGTTGACCAACGAGAGAGCAAAAATATAAATATGAACATCACACAATTATAAACATACTAGCCGTTGCCCGCGACCTTCTTCCGCGATTATTATATTTAAAAATAAACCCGTTTCCGCAACATTTTTTAATGCTCCGCTCCTATTCCTCAACAAAAGGGTTATCCAACACTAAAACATTTTTTCCATTGGCACCAGTAGTTCCTGAGATTAGAAGGTTCCGGTCGTCCAGAGTTGAGGGAAGCATTCAGTTGGACGATGGACCGAGTAGCCTTGAATTTCTTTGGATTCGTTATCGCTTATTCTCTCATCATTACTCTGCAGAATGAGTTTGTGCGGATGACATGGTTGTGGTCACCCAACATAATGGTGGGTTTCATATCGGCCCTTCTCTTCCTCCGTTTAGCAGTAGCAAGCCGCCTGCTACTCATGTTTAGCTTACTCCTGTCCTTTCCCGTATCATATGAAAACAAACCTAAAATAAGCCGGCTAAACCACTAAACGCAACGGCGAATAAGAATTCGATTTGATTATTTTATTACTGCAATATAACAGAAACTGGCCACAACAGCGGCTGACGAGCGCTACATCCAAGTTGGTTGCATCAAATTTGTATTTTTTTCTTTTTCCTTCTATTTACAATCTATATACTACTGCGATAGTACCGCAAAGGCAATGGGATTACCCGTATTACTACAGGTAGAAGGATTGGTAGTAACACGGGTAAGTCACCCTACTATCGCTTTATTGGCTACTATTTTACGCCTGCGGCTTCGCCCACGTGGAGTTCGGGCATTGCCCACGGGATCTTACTTATGGGATAATAAGTAATCTATGTGCTATACCAGACTATAATATATCTCTGTACCAAGTTTCATCCAGATCTGTTCAGCCGTTCTGGCGATTGAATAACAATCATCTATCCATCCAAACTTTCGCATTTATAATAGTTATGTAAGATTTATGTGTAAGCTTTTACTTTTAAAGTTGAATAGGTAATAAATAATAGTTAGTGTAAGTATTTCATTTTATTTGAGCAATACAGACTCGCGTTTTTCTTACATGTACTTACTTATGACTTGTTCATTGTAATATCAATTACATTACATATGTGAAATATTGATAACTTGGTTTGAGATTGGACACCGGTGGCGACAATCAAATGATTCATTAGGAATCTATATAGATATAATACTTTTAATATCAATGTCGCGTATCACGAGTCAATATGGCGAAACTTGGGGGAGGCCTATGTCCAGCAGTGGACGTCTTTCGGCTGAAATGATGATGATGATGATGTTGTATCACGAGCCAACGCGAAAATCGGGTTTTCACATATATTTACAGATACGACTACCTCAGAAATATTCTACCTACTTACTAATAGGTAAATGCGCCCTGCACGCCCTGCGTAACACTGCGCGCCATGGCCCGTCTACGTGAGTTTCGAAGCCCTATTTGACTCTTGATGATGTTATTAAGTATAGATAGATGATGAGAGCGACTTTGTGGTATCGTAGGTATAAACAAAACAACACGAGTATGGGCAAGCTCGCTCATAAGCACCATTCGCACCATTTTGTCTGATATTCAAAATGGTGAAATATATAATGGAGAAATATCACGTGAATTAAGCTTGTATTCATCTTTTATGTGTACGGTACTCCATATTACGACTATTTGTCACTAATATAATTATTTACGCGATCTTGATTACTAATTCATACAATCCCACGATAATGAACACATCGACGGTCATAAATTCAATTGGCGTAAGGGAAAAAGTACAGGTTTTCAGTACGAGCAAAAAACAAAAAAAATATGCATTATCTACCATAACTTTTTCATTTCTAAAGCAATTTTAATGATGTCTTTGGCAAAAGAACCTGAAATAAAGCTCTCTTTTGACTGGTAATACTCAAAATAACTTTAATTTAATAGTTTCGGAGATACTGTCCTTTACTCTTGCTTTAATATGAGAACTTGTCCCTTACACCCATACATAGTTTGTGTCAGTTTGGTCGTAAGGTGTCGTAAGTGACTATAATTCTATAAAGTCTTATGAAAAATATGCCGTAAGTAACATGTACCCAAATAGAAACACCCCAAAAGGTATGTAAATGTAGCAGATCGGAAAGTCTTTAAAGCTATATTTTACTTTGTGTTACCTATTTTGAAGTAAAAAATAAATAGGATAATTGAAAATGCCGGCATTATTATGGAATCAACTTTTATTAAGAACAAAAACAATAACTTTCTAGTTTTAATCATTTTGAGATCAACACCACATTATCAACACAACATCACGCGCTATTGTGCACGCCGAAAATCCGGGGAGCCCCTTAAAGAAAATCAAATAACGAGTAATTACATTCTTAAGCTCGTTTTAAAAGAAAAGTTAATACTAGAAAACCAATAATAAAGATATAATAATAAGATTCACTTAAATTAATAAATTTCACTGTCATCTTTATCTGTGTCTGGCAGAACATCTTTAACGTCGTCTGCTACTGGAAGATTGAAATATACGTCGTGGAATCTCCGGGGAATTATATTTTTTTCACATAACTGTTTCAAATCAATCGATTTGGCTTTTGAAATACACAAACGGTTTTCATAAAGTCGGGGCAAATCAAATACGGTTTTGTTTGACATCTGAGATCCTGGTCTGGTCTTCTCATCTCTACCTCTTTTTCCCTTTCCTCTTCCTTTCCCTTTTCCAATTGTCTTTTGAAACAGCTCTGTCGAATAATGTTTCCACGTCATCTTTCATAGAATACTTTACTTCGATTTTCTTAAAATCTTTCTTTCTTAAAGTAACTACTGGTACTGGAATTGAAATACCATAATCATCAATATGATTATGCCATTGTCATTCAACAGTATTCGACAGCTACTACAGATTTAAAGGTGTAGGTAATCTTTTTGTGAGATGGTAGGTTCAAAGTGTAAAATAAACAACAAGTACCTACCTACCTACGAAGTAGGTTTCTGTAGTAACAATTGTTGAATATTTACTAGATAAGTGACCGCATAGATACCTAGTTAAAAACTATAGTATTTACCAAGTATTTAAAACTCAAAAGTACCTACAGTATTAAAGTAAGAATGTACTCACCTGTTTGTTGTTAGTTACTTTAAGAAAGAAAGATTTTAAGAAAATCGAAGTAAAGTATTCTATGAAAGATGACGTGGAAACATTATTCGACAGAGCTGTTTCAAAAGACAATTGGAAAAGGGAAAGGAAGAGGAAAGGGAAAAAGAGGTAGAGATGAGAAGACCAGACCAGGATCTCAGATGTCAAACAAAACCGTATTTGATTTGCCCCGACTTTATGAAAACCGTTTGTGTATTTCAAAAGCCAAATCGATTGATTTGAAACAGTTATGTGAAAAAAATATAATTCCCCGGAGATTCCACGACGTATATTTCAATCTTCCAGTAGCAGACGACGTTAAAGATGTTCTGCCAGACACAGATAAAGATGACAGTGAAATTTATTAATTTAAGTGAATCTTATTATTATATCTTTATTATTGGTTTTCTAGTATTAACTTTTCTTTTAAAACGAGCTTAAGAATGTAATTACTCGTTATTTGATTTTCTTTAAGGGGCTCCCCGGATTTTCGGCGTGCACAATAGCGCGTGATGTTGTGTTGATAATGTGGTGTTGATCTCAAAATGATTAAAACTAGAAAGTTATTGTTTTTGTTCTTAATAAAAGTTGATTCCATAATAATGCATTTTCAATTATCCTATTTATTTTTTACTTCAAAATAGGTAACACAAAGTAAAATATGGCTTTAAAGACTTTCCGATCTGCTACATTTACATCCCTTTTGGGGTGTTTCTATTTGGGTACATGTTACTTACGGCATATTTTTCATAAGACTTTATAGTATTATAGTCACTTACGACATCTTCCGACCAAACTGACACAAACTATGTATGGGTGTAAGGGACAAGTTCTCATATTAAAGCAAGAGTAAAGGACACTATCTCCGAAACTATTAAATTAAAGTTATTTTGAGTATTACCAGTCAAAAGAGAGCTTTATTTCAAGTTCTTTTGCCAAAGACATCATGAAAATTGCTTTAAAAATGAAAAAGTTATGGTAGATAATGCATACTTTTTTTGTTTTTTGCTCGTACTGAAAACCTGTACTTTGTCCCTTACGCCAATTGAATTTATGACCGTCGAATTATTAATTCGATCTATTGGCATCTCTAAATGGCGCGAAAAACAAACCGCCCGTCACGCGTATTTTGATAAATACTTACGAGTGATAATTGCTCGCTTTATTGTTATATTTTAGAAGAAAAAAAAATCGTTTTAGATAAAAATACAATAAAGAATCAAACTTTCTTTGATTTTAACGTAAGTGTTACCTATTTGTTTTAAATAGGTAAATATTACTCAAACAAAAATTAGCAAACTACATAAAGGACAAACAATACGATGTAATGATGCGTAACGGACAAGATTGATACTTCGATTTGGCGTAAGGGGCTTTTTATTTTGAGTCATATGTCGTATTGGACAAAACGGAAACTTCGTAAACCTTAAAACAATTTTCTTTTTTCTTTTTAGTACTTACGTCAAATGTTTGAAATATTTTTTAAATTAGTGTCCTTTAAAGCAAAATGCAGCGTTTTATGTACCAAAATTTCAGGGGTGTAAAGGAATTATTTGTAGAGCTACAAGAATTTTAAGTATGCAGAAAGATAGAGGAGAAAAAATCAAGTACGATGATGTAATAATATTTTTTTTGTCAAATGTCCCTTACGCCAATTGAATTTATGACCGTCGACATACCGATACCAATACCTACCGATTTGAAAAAGAAACCGTGCTTAATATATATTTACCACGGATATTTGCAAGTGCTCGCAATATTAATAATCATTTATTAATAATCCCGACTACATACTAGCTGGCTTCGAAATTAAAGGCGACGGAAAATAGTTTTTATCAACAAGGGCCGTCCACGGGCTGTAGGTCAAAATTTCCAGAACGAAAACGTTGGAACCAAAAACGAACCGCGTTTTCTTTTACAGTAGCTTCCCTATTTTATTTTATATCAGCCCTCTATGTCCTACTGCTGGGCAAAGACCTCTCGCATGGCTTTCCAATTTTTGTACGGTTTCCTTCTGAAATCGAAAGTGTCTTTGGAACCAACTGTATATTGATGTCACATTCTAACGGGTTGTCGGCATCGGGTCACGATAAATAATTGTATGGCATATCGTATCCTACATAACCGACATACTCCTCAAAATTCATCTTGCTTTGGCTATAACAAGAAAACAATTTTACACAAGTCGATTCACTTGGATTTCAGTAGGTACATATGTCACCCACAAGATAGGTTTCAAGGATCTTTTGGCGCGGGCAAACATCGGAACTAACGCAGCCATCTCTTTCTTTTCTCAATATTTTTACAAAACAATTAACAAAAGGTTTACCAACAGCGCCCCCCTGTCAGCTTCATTCGAGCGCCAAAAGATTCTTGTACCACAAAACCCTTGAAAAGTGGGCGTATATGTCAAATTATAAACAAACTGTAGCTGTCAATATGACTTATGGGGTGAAAAGTAGGCGTGTCTAGTCCGACTTAAGTTTAATCCACGACTTAAACTACGGGTGTTAGTGGCATAAAATACACTAGATTACACTGAATAATATTGCATTTATATTTTTTTCTTATCGTTACCCGTGGACGAGAATAAAATAACTTTTAACGTAATAAAAAGCTCGCCATTTTGGACACAATTATACTACCTTGGTCCATTACCTTACTTATTAAAAAAAAAAAACTGTCAAGTTGACAGTTTAATTCAATCTGAATTCAATAATAACTTTCATTGTATAATCGATTTTTGTTAGGCAAAGTTATGTACCTACCTAACATAAGAAAGGATGCTTATACCCAAAGTAGCTGAATACAAGCTGTGTAAAATACACTTTTTTATGCTTACTCTGCCTCTATTGTGATGTGCATAAGGGGTGGAAGTTGAATTTGAGATTAGATACTGAGTAGCCCACTTCATGAAATTCAATTAACCTTTCAAGCATTTCCTATTATTATCGGGCCCTGGAGCCCGAGTGGCACTCAATGAATTAAAGCCTGGAAGTCATCTTTCTAGTAATAAAACCAATAACAATGGAATAAATAGACTTATCGAGTTAGTTGTATGGAATAAAACAACAAATATTTTGGTTTTTTTATTAGCGTTCTTCATTAGTTACCTCATGGTTTAATATTTCTTCCAAAACTACAGTCAGCTCAATACTGACATGGGAGATATTGTAAGACTGCATGTTATCTTATCATCCAGTACTCCATTACAAGAAACGCACCTCATGTTTGTAAGCACTAGCCTGAAAGCAATAGATTTGGTAAAAACTTAAGCATTTTATTCTGTTCATTATGATAAAACGTGAACATGATAGTTACGCGACGCTCAAACCAAAAGCCTGAGTATCTAAATCGTAATGTCGATTATGAATAGCCAATCCGTCAGGAGTACAGGAACCAAATCGTGAGGTAACAAAAGTCCAGAAAGAATAGCCAAGTTTTCGGGATCACTGTATCGTCAAGAACCGAATCGTGAGGTGACAAACGGAATACCAGAAAGAATAGCCAAGTTATTAAACAAAATACACAACACAAACGAACAACAGAGTACCCCGAAACGCAGAAACGAACGGAATGACATGTGAATGACATTTATCCACGAAATAATGTCCACAGAACACATATACTACTAATGTCAACCCGTACATGCAAAGTTGCTACATGATTTAATTGTGTTACAGGTTATTAAAACCTAAAATAATTTATTATGTAGTTTTAAATTATTTATGGATAAAACACAATTATTTTCGAATTCCTCTATTTTTTCTCTACGATTTGGTGCACGTGTACCTCGAGGTACATGTTTGGGCAAAGTTGTATGGGCTTTTGCTGACCTCCTTTGAATGGGTTAAAATATCCGTAGCTTACAAAAACTATTGTATGCATTCAGAAGAAGTTTTATACTTTTTTATTTGCACAATATTATGTCTCGGAGACTGGAAGTCTTAAACAATCTTATAAGCTCCCATAAGTTCAGACGTCCCTCTAAGGTACCTCGGCTCTGTCCGAGGTAATCGTTCGGTTTGGTTAGAACAACTTTGAGAGGGTAGCTAACAGAAGAATTCAGCCGGGCTTGGCAGCGTTTGGAAATATTTTTCGGGTTGAAATCCAATAACCCTTTGAACGCCAGAGCATTAACGCACGCGCGTGCCGTCCACGCCAAGCACCTTTTGTCAGATATTTGTGTTGTTTGGTATATAGGGCACGCGCTTGCTTGCCAAGCAATGCGACAATGGCGTTCAAAAGGGTAGGCAAGGACTCTCGTTATATTTTTTTTATTTGGTAGTCACTAAATCTTTCTAAGCTCAAAATAAAACACGCACAGAGATTAGGAAAATTTACTAAACAACTAACATACACCGTAATATCACTTGACTCCATTCAATTAGACTATAAAAGTACAAAAATTGAGCAAATACATGTCCACACGTATCGGCGAAATAAATAACTTACTTATGACACTTAACAATTGACTAATTTCCGACTACGTTTTTGGACTATGTTTTTCAGGCGTTACTATTGCAATGGCCTGCTTTTTCGTCCTAATTCTACCTAAAACGGCTTCATCTAATTTCGCTATTGTTGCACTCGGCGTGGGGTAGTATCCCACTAATCTTGATTGTGACGTTGGACGTACTATCTGTACTTTTTCATTATTAACTACAGCCATCTCCTTATCTTCATACTTCTCGGCACTTGATCTGTAGAAACGTCTTACTGGTGCTGAATTTGACGCATTTGGATTTATATCTTCGATTTGGTCTGTAAGTGTCTCTTGCCTTTGAATATTTTCTATTGGTTGTATATCTAGTTTAACTATTTCTATGCTAGATGTTGTTACTTCGGGCTTCTGTGTTGTAGTTGTAGTGGGTTTTTGTGTCGTAGATGTAGTTGTAGTCACTGAGCCAGTATTCTTCAAAGTCATTCGCCTTCTATGCTTTCGTTCTCTTGTATCATTATCTGTTACGTTTCCTTGGGCTATGTTGATATCGGCGTTGACAGTAATGAGTTTGAAATCAGAGGTATTTTCTGATGAAGTTGTGTTTCTTTTGAAGCTTCTTGTAGCGTTTAAGTTTCTAGTGCCTCTGTAAATAGGAGCGGCTTCAGTGGTTGTTTTGCGGTTTCTTTCATCAATCATGACAGGGGTGGGGGTGATGAATTGTACGTGGTTTGATGAGCTAGCCGTATTTTGTACACTAGCAGTGTTAGATACGCTAGCTGTATTAGGGAAGCTGACAGTATCAGCTGCGTTGGGCTGAGCAGGTGCAGCAGCATTTGGACGAGGAGCATCCTGATTTTGATTTTGAAGGATAGATATAGCTTCTTTTATATTGTCCACGTCTTCAGTGGTATGCTTTTGACCTGGAAACAGAAAATAAAATATTATAGTGACTGAATTTCTAAAGAAATCTTTCTGTATCTCGTTGATTAACCAACGTGGAGATTCTATCAGGAACCGCACATTTTAATACTTTCATATGCCTTCCATTTCTCAATAAACCTTATCCTATGTGTTATTGCTTCATTATAGTGATAGCTTCATCGTAATCAGAGCAGCATATTCAGATACTAGCTTTTTAAACATATTTTATTAATCATTATTTACACCAAGCCATTTCCCAAATATGTTGGGGTTTTGTTACCGGATGCAGCTCAACACTAGTATTTTTACCAACACATAAATTAGGTGAAAATTAAAAAAAACATAATCTTACCATCCGCCTGCATCTCCTTCTTGTAAGAAGAGAAGAAAGTAAGTGCTTTCATCAACTGATAGCTCTTGGAAACTGGTATGTTGGTGTCATACAGCTTCTTAGTGTTCTTGCAGTCAACGTAGAACCACCAGTTGCACTTGAGGATGGTCTGGTCGAAGAGCGTGGACTCAGGACAGAGGAAGGATTTCATGACGAGACCATCGTCTGTTAGAGCACAGACGTGGAACACCTGGGAATTGAAAAGATGGTTGTCAGATTTTGTTTGTCTGAAAGTGCTATGCTGCTGAGAGTTCATGTTCTGTACGACTTGGTGGGGGTACACAATGATATTATAAAGAAGTTACGCTACGTTCATACTGAGCGGCTTTCAAATATCCTTGCGTTGTTCCGACCGCGGTGGATAATACGGAATGTAAGATACAGAAAGAGATAGCTATTGCGCTTGAAGTACTTAAATTACGACAATTGTCTGAATTTTTCTGCAACAATTAGCGCGCGCTAGTGCGATATCTACCTCTTTTTATTTATGCTATCATTGAGGGTATATAATATTAAGCTGGATATAGGGTAATTTTATCATGTTAAAATGGATAAAAATATAGGTTTCCTGTAGCCTTAGATATTAAAATTTTATGGGAGAAAATGTATGGCAAAATCTTTATCCACTAAAGCTTGCTATTTTTCTTGACTGCTCATGCCACATTTTGTTGAACCAAAACTAATAAAACACTTGAGCAAATTCATAAACCCTGAATTAATGATTAACCCCTCAATTTCATCAATTCTGCTAGAAAATGTGCCAAAACAAGATTATGACAGTATTCGCTTACCATACACCCAAGACTCTCATCGCCGTACAATCCAGGGAAGTACTTCTGGTCACCGCAGTGGAAGTTGGTCTCTGGAAGGTCAACCTTGGACTGGAAGTGGTCGTCGAAGTTCTTCTCATAGCCAACAGGGTAATACTCACGGGGAGCGTTCATAACCTTGCCGGATATAGGGATTCTGAAAACCATGATGAAGTCAAGTTAGAATTTGTACATGATGAGGGACCACTCCTTTCAACTCATGGTAACCCGAAGGAATCTGGAGATGTATAACGGCCCAGTGCTATAGTCTTTTCACAATTTTTTTTATCTCTGACTTTTCACCGTCAAATCACTATTATCTTTATATACGTTACAATACGGTTGCTATGTAGTTGCTCCCACTAACGAGTCTGTCAAAACCACAGTGCATTTACTTTCGTTGCAATAAGGTTGCAGGTCAAAGGTAAAATAATTGTGAATGGACTGTTTGTTTTAAGTCCTGTTGACCGAAACCATGAATGCAAAGAGAACGACAGCATCTATTTTGTAATGCAATGCGCATTGCTATCAGCCTGCAAAATATTCGCGCACCAGGCAAAGCAGTGTTAATGTTGCGGTGCTCATAAGCTAGTGTTGCCAGTACATCCAATTATTTATTTTTACCTCATTTTCGTAGTCCTCCAGTGGAACTAGACGCAACAGATGTTAAGGATTAACAAAATCGTAACAAGGATTCTTAAGTCTAAAATGTTGTGGCAATGAAATTGAAAGTCATACGAACCTTTTCAGCGGTTTCTGAGGCAACGCAGCCGTCAATATTTCAGGTTCAGGCTCCTGTTGGAACACGAAGGGCTGCTCAGTCGTCGTTGTTGTTGTCGACGAGGTTGTTGTAGGCGCTGGCACAGGTATATTCGCGTATTTGCTCAACAACTGTTGTTGCCTCAACGCGATCGCCGCCTCAACAGCCTCCATAGAAATGTTCCCGGCTTTAGCAATCTCTGCTATCTTCGAATTTATATCTTGTTTATTAAACTTCAACACAGTGTCGTCTCCATAACCAGTAATAGAATTGTAATCGTCGACTTTCTTCGTATTATACAAATTGTTGTTCGCAATATCGTGGACTTGATGAGGAACAGGGTCTACAAAGTTAGAAAGAGGATGCTTTTGGATGATAGTGTTAGGTGAGTAAGAAGGTGGCATAGGTATTTCTTTGAATATTGGAGCAGGTATTAGAGAGATAGCTTGAGAAGGTGGCATAGGTACGAATGGATTAACAGTAGTCATGGAGTAAAATTTTGGATGTTCTACAATGACGGGACTTTGTGTGAATTTGATTGGGGAGAATTGCTGTGCTGTCATTTGTGATACCATTTTTGATATTTGGTTGTGTGATGGGTATATCTCACTTTGGTATGCGAGTCCTGGCCCCTTGGACTGTGGGACTTGCAGCGGCGAGTAGGTCTTCCGTGTTGGTGCTATAGGTATAACGGCAAGGGTTTCTTGTTTCGGCGGTAGTGGCTTGAAGGCTGGTATCCCCATGGGCATGGATTTGGCCATAGTGACGGTGGGGACGGGCTTGGCGAGGGGCTGGTCTACGGGACCCTGGACGATGATGGGCTGCATAGTGGTGGAAACTGTTCGGTGCAGGCTGGTCAGCTTGTCCATGGCAGACTGGTTGGGTCGGTTCGCAGGAGGCATTGGGCGCATGATCCTGTTCTGTTTACCGCGCTTCTGGAATCAGAAAATAGTAGATACTGTAGATGCAGATCTGAAATATTGACTTAATACGGCTATTATTCAAAACTGGTAATATGGTCAAGTTCCAAAAATAGAACAAACGAAAAAAAAAATATTAAAATCTAAGGCCATCTGCTTAGCTTTAAAATATAGACGCAACCAAAATTACGGTTACACGACACAACATAAAAACAATCGTTGCACATTTTTAAGCCATTTGAACCAAATATGGTAAGATTTCCTCTAATGCTAGACATAATGGTCCAATCAGATGTCGGTTTTCAGTTATAAAGTTGCATTACATCTCTGCTTGTCTGTAATAACAGTTATTTTTAACATGATTGTCTTATAAATTGCTGCTCTTGGCTACAAGTTTGATGCAATCGCAATTGTTATGAATGGGGTCTTGTCTTATTTTTTTATTCTGTATGGGTCAGTTGATTTGCTATTAAACTGCGTTGTACATATTAATGGATTATCGTCGGGGATAGTGCAAATCCGCGAATCTACTATACGTAAAGTGCGCGTATCTGCAATACGTGTAGGTTTACAGGGGAAGGTTACAAGTTTTTTTTTTTTTTTGTCAACGATTTTTGACCTCATTTTTACATGAATACTAACAATTCATGTGTTATATGTATTGTTAACAGTAGAAATCTATGTCATTAATTTAGTCGCTACGACAATGCGTAATTGAAATTGGCTACATTTGTCTGATACGCGGAATTATCCAATGCTAGTTCCGCGGATTTGCACTATCCTCGACGATATTATATTATTGGATTTTAAGTCTTTGGCTTTTCAAATCAGGGTAGGAAGTGCTTGTCTTTTTGGAAAAGAGCTGGGCCAAGCTCTTTTATGGTTTATGAATATTGGGTACAACCGCCTACGTAATTCAGACAAGCAATATCAACTACTGCCTGCAATTTGACAGGCACTCAGTGCCTGTGAACCACAGACACACATGCACCTGCTACATATTATATTCACTTGTACAAGGATCTATTAGCAAGTGGACAAATCAGAATTAACCATGACCTGCCTAGCTTTTGCCCAACTATGTGAGGGCCAACTTCCAGTCTGACCGGATACATGTGAATACCGGGACTGTAGCTACATTTCATTGTTGTCTTTGTTTTGACAATTCAAAAGTGCCTATAAGTGGCCTACTTGGAATAAATGCTTTGGTTTGATTTGATTTGATCAGTATTTTACATGGAGCGCCTGCCTAGATGACCTCCACAACCCTGATAGTACTGGGTAATACGACACCCTTTGGTAAGACTGGTTTTCAGACTTTCAAGCTACTGACTACCTGTAACTTCTGTCAAAGATCTACAAATGACAGCCGGAACCAACGGCTTAACGTGCTTTCCGAGGCACGGAGGAAACTCGATATGTTATTAGTGGTCACCCATTCACGGACCAACCTAGGCAAGCGCGGCTTAACCTAAAGATCGGCCCGAGCGGCTGTTGTTATAGCCACGAGCTCCTCAAATCGGAACCAAACCCGCCATCTTAATACACAATAATAAACGCCAAAGCAACACAAAATACAAGCTGTGCTTCTTTTGCAGCTCAACGAATTTCACATTTTGTAATGTTACTTTTTGATGAATAAACTTTACTTATTTTACCAAAAAATCCTTGTGATCCCAATATTATGAAATATTTAATTGTAAAATGCGCAAATTTTTTAGCTTCTCACCTCCTGCTTAACGTTCGTTCTGGATGGGTCACCGAGTATGTTGGCCGGTGGTCCATTCTTGACGCTAACAGATCGCCTCCGGCTGGGGTCCAAGTTTGTGAGAGACTGCTCAAAACCCAGCTCGTCACCCAGACTGAAACCTGGAAATGATAGATTATTGAATTAGATTAGTCATTTTACTACTATTATAAATGCGAAAGTTTGGATGTATGGATGGATGTTTGTTACCCAATCACGTGAGAACGGGTTAACGGATCTGGATGAAATTTGGCACATAGATAGACTATAGTCTAGAATAACACATAGACTATATATTATTGCGCTAATAACTTGAGGGGATGAGCAATATTGCATTATGTTCTATAGTGTGTATTCTTCAATTGTTTGACAACTGACAAATGTCATAACATGCAGCTTGAAGGTACATAAACACATAAACTCATGGGAGAAGACTGAAACTACAGAACGCCTACGCCGATAGAATTCTTTCGCCTCGTCCGCGTTCATACATCAATTGGCCTACCATGACGTCCTAAAGCAGGAGTAATTCCAGTGTGGGAAAGAGATGGCGCTAGACGACCTGTATTGCTCTGTCTCTTTCCCACACTGAAATTACTCCTGCTTTAAGACGTCATAGTAACCCCCTGGTGGCCTACCATGACGTCTTAAAGCAGGAGTAATTCCAGTGTGGGTAAGAGATGGCGCTAGACGACCTGTATTGCTCTGTCTCTTTCCCACACTGAAATTACTCCTGCTTTAAGACGTCATAGTAACCCCCTGGTGGCCTACCATGACGTCTTAAAGCAGGAGTAATTCCAGTGTGGGTAAGAGATGGCGCTAGACGACCTGTATTGCTCTGTCTCTTTCCCACACTGAAATTACTCCTGCTTTAAGACGTCATAGTAACCCCCTGGTGGCCTACCATGACGTCTTAAAGCAGGAGTAATTCCAGTGTGGGAAAGAGATGGCGCTACACGACCTGTATAGCTTTGTCTCTTTCCCACACAGGAATTACTCCTGCTTTAAGACGTCATAGTAACCCCCCTGGTCATAAACACACACCGGTTGCGAGTACTACGGACCTAACCTTTTTGAAGCACATCACTAAAAGGATCAGTATCCTTTGCTTGAATTACCATCATCATCTGCCTAGTCTTTTTGGGGTCGGCTTCCAGTCAAATCGGATGCAGCTGAATACCAGTATTTTACACGTAACTACTACATATCTGACCTCAACAACCAAGCTAGTACAGGATAATATTATATTATATTATATACCCCTTGGTAAGACTGGTTGTCAGACTTTCAGGCCACTGACGACTTAACAACTGTCAAAATCTACAATTGACATCCGGGTCCAACGGCTTAACGTACTTTCCGAGGCACAGAGGCACCTCGGAAAGTAATGGGTGGTCACCCATCCCCGGCCGGGCGTTAAGCGTGGCTTAACCTGAAGATCGACCCCGAGCGGCTGTTATTATTTAGCCACGAGCTCCTCTTTGCTTAATTTTACTTTTTGCTTAGGTAGGTATTTCTAGTGTGTTACTCTTCAAGGGTAGACACATACAGTTTCCTAACTTATCTTTGATTTCAGCAAATTGAAGCAACCAGAGACTTGTAATTGCAATCAATTGCTCCTCGACTTTCACTCAGCAGAAATGCGTTGACCATGAGAATTGACTATTAAACCATTGTTTGTAACCTTCAACGTCTGAGAATTTGGCAATGTATGTAGACATTGGTGGCTAGGAAATTAGAGATGGGTATCTTCCGAAAACATTGTGGTTTTAGATAAAATCTGAAATGTGACAAAACTACAGGTTTGGGAAAAATGGTCTTGTATTTTTATAAATGTGGCAGCAACAATGATATTATAAATAAAAAGAGGTAGATATAGCACTAGCGCGCGCAAATTGTTGGAGACAAATTTTATTCAGACAATTGTCGTAATTTAAGTACTTCAAGCGCAAAAGCTATCTCTTTCTGAATCATACGTACCGTATTTTTTTTTTCATGTAAAGGTTTATAAATAAACAAATAAGTAAACTTACCTAAACTAGCATGCGCCTTGATGCCTCCAAGATTCCGTACCCTGAACAGACTCGACTTTTTGAAGGCGCAGTTGATTTTGAACCCGAAATCTGATTCTAGTACACATGTTGGTTGCACGAGTTCTGAAAGTAAAGGAAAAATATATATTACTTACATTGGTATAAAAAAGTAAATGCACAGTTCTTTGCAAATGTCACATTATAAAAGTGTCATCGATAAATCAAACTAAAAATAAAACCATTTTTTTTTTCTTTTTTTTTTTTTTTGAGCAACGTTGCCCCACTCTAGGAATTTCTCCTGTATCGTGGGTGCGTTTACAAACATTTAAACTCACAAACACAAACAGCCAGACCCGGAACAACTATCTGTAGGCCATACAAATATTTGTTCCGTGCGGGGTACGAACCCGCGACACGCAGCGCAGCAGCCAATCGCTCAGCCACTGCGCCAACCGTGCCGTCGCGTCGCAATCACAAGTAAAGAACACATAACGCCAGCGCCAGTTATGTTGAGTCCCATGTAATAGGGGGCGATCCTATTGCCATCAACCGGGCACAAACCCAGACTCCGTGGCTGCTACTGAGAAATTCTTGACAGGAAAACCCAACTTCACTTTGCCTGACCGGGGAATCGAACCCATAACCTGGAGCATGGTGAGCAGCCGCGCTTGCGACCACTAGACCAACGAGGCTGTCATTTTAGTTTTTAAAATAGTGATTTTGACAGTGATTCAAATTCAGAGGAAAGGACTGTAGTGGCCCATGTCTGTCAAAGGGATGGGTGACCAGTGTCACCACTGGTTGAAAGTAGTCGCCAATTCAATTGTGAAGAAGCTTTGGCATGATGGTTGCAGTGCAGGCCAGCTTCACACTGCCGGTAGTGACCAAGTTTGTAGTATTGAAATATCATCTGCGTAGCCTTTTCCCAAATTTACTGGGGTCGTTTGCAGTCTTACCCCTGCAGCTGTCTTTCTGACCTCCACATCCCAGTTAGTGCTGGGTACTTGGAAAGACTGTCAAAGGTCTTTGTACTATTGAAATATGTTTAAAAATAATATTATTCGTACTCAATTTAGAGGGTCAGCCACAAGCTGTTATAAAATTGTTTTTTTACAATCACTCAAGCGAAAATATAGGTAAGTAATAAAGTAGGTGCAAAATTGGCCAGTTAATCATAGCACGATGTAATTACATAATTAGGCTTCAAGGTCCTAGGTTTCCATTCTTTTAAGAAGTTTAATAATATACCTATCTACAGTTTCCTTTAAGTCACGTTTACATCGATTGAGAAGATGTAAAAAGTAAGAATGGCGGAGTAGGTAATGGAATTACAAATACTCATCATCTGCCTAGCCTGTTCCCAACTAAGAAGGGGTTCAACTTGCAGTATAACCTGATTCAGCTGAATACCAGTATTTTAAATGGAGCGACTGCTTATCTGACCTCCACAGTTAGTGTTGGGTAGTACAACAGACTTTAGTAAGACTGGTTGTCAGGCTTTCGGGCCACTGGCTACATGTAACGACTGTCAAAGATCTACAATTGACAGCCGGGACGAACGGCTTAACGTGCTTTCCGAGACACGGAGGAAACTCGGTATGTAATAGGTGTTCACCCATCCCCGGACCAACACAGGCAAGCGTGGCTTAACCTGAAGATCGACCCGTGCGGCTTTTATTATTTAGCCACGAGCTCCTACACATATTCCTACAAACACTAATAAATGCAATATTTATTTTGTTTTATTTTGGTTCATTGTGTGAGTTGTGTTTAATTATAAGCTATCACTAATGGTCCACTAGCCATTGGTTTAGTTAGAGCATTTATTTCAATTTTATAAATAGTCAATGCTTCGTTTAGATATCATTTGTACAATAAGTAAGTCACTGTACACGCGTTTGACACAGAAATCACTGGTTGTAATTCTTATTCGCTGCAGACAAGTTCAATGCGAAGAGGGACTACTCACAATAGCTAATGCTCTTGATAGGAACTTACTAACCTTAAACGTTAAAAAGACTAAGATAATTACTTTCTATAAGACCACGACATCAAGACCCCCCCAACACCTAACTCTCACATTTCATTCTTGCTCCCATAACCCTAACTCTCGAACTGCGGGCTGTTCGTGCACTGTGATTGAGCGGTTACAATCAATGAAATATTTAGGAATTACTTTAGATGAGAACTTATCTTTTAAACCACAAATACACGCACTATCCGGCAGAGTCAGGAAACTTATCTATATCATGAAAAAATTACGTGACTGCACACCCCCTCCTATACTGCGTACTGTTTACTTTGGTCTCTGCCAGTCCGTCCTACAATATGGTATCTCTGTCTGGGGAGGTGCAGGCAAGGCCACATTTATTGAAGTCGAGAGAGCACAAAGAGCGGTCATTAAAGTAATGCTCAAGAAACCTTTATTATATTCAACTGACAATCTCTATAAGGATTTCCCGGTCCTCCGTGTCCGACAACTTTTTATCCTAAATGCAGTACTACAAACACACAGAAAATTAAAATCCAGACCAGACTACACAGAGATAATCTCAAAACGTACATTTAGGATACCTGTCCCCCAAACAAACTCTCTTATGGCAAGACGCTCTCCAAACTATTTATATCCACGCATATACAACGAAGCTGTTATGAACTGTAACATAATAGACCTCAAAATATCCCTGTGTAAAAAGGTCATAAAGAACTGGCTCCTTACACTCTCCTACGACGAAACAGAAAGGATTATCTACAAATAGCTACATAAGTAGTAAGACTACACAAACTGATAGCGCTCCTAATCTCACTCTGATACACACACGCACACACATACATCACACACATACATCACACACATACGCACACACAAACATACACACACGCACAACACACACGAACGCATATGCACACACAAACGTACCTACGCGCACACACATTTTTAAGTTGAATCTTGTTTGTGAATAAGTATCATTACCAAGTTTTTGATTTTTACTCACTGTTAAAAATAGTTTCCTTGTTTTTACTTCAATTTACTAATTTTACTTTTAATGTAATTCTGTTAATAATCACCCTATACGACCTTTTTGGATAATACTCGTAAAACGAAAATGTACAACTCTGATCCCCAAGATACAGACTAACGTCTAGTTTGGGGATCATTGTTCAAATTTCTATGTATAATGTACATGATTATTAATAAATAATTTTGAATTTTTTGAATTTTGAATGAAGCATTTAAATAGATAAATGCAGTCTCAATCTCACGATTTGGCAAGTATGGCGTCTTGTATGTAATTTGTTGAATTAGAATTATTTCATAATTGTTAATTATCGAGGTAAATTAAAAAAAAATCCACTGCGTGGACGGTTACATTGTAGTAAAAAAAACGGTGATTTTTCGTGAGAAGTTTCGGCAAATCAACACTCATTATTGAATTTCAGATATTATGATTGTTATTTTGTTATATCGAGTCCTAAAATATGTCAAAAGAACGCATTATAAACACAGTCCTAAAAACAAATTCAAATATCTACAACAAAATTATAATCTGCCTATAATGTTCGCACAATGTTATAATTTTTGCTTAGATTTAAGTTTTATATATTTTTATTTTATGTTGTGTGCAAAACTATTAACATTTCCTCCAATCGACGTTAAATATAGCTAATTTATCCCAAACACGCAAGGATGCGTCCCCGATTGCATTATCTCATGTATACTAAACACACCGTCTGCATGTGTACGCGCATCCTATTGCTAAATAATTTAGCGCGAAACGTAATTACAGGCAGAACATTTTTCCGGCGATACGTAACGAAGTCCAGGATATTGAGTGGCCTAGATTTCTCTTCGTCCTATACTTGAGTTTATGAGTTACTATGAATGCAAATTGAAGAAGTTTTATTTGCATCTTTTGCTCAGGCAGTCTTACCTGTTAAAAATATTGGTAAGATTGGAGATCGACCCCAACATCATCTGTCGAGCCTTTTCCCAACTATGTTGGGGTCGGCTTTCAGTCTTAACCGGATACAGCTGAATACTGGTGTTTTACATAGAGCCTGTCTGTCTGACCTCTCCAACCTAGTTAGTACTGGGTAATACGATACCCATTGATCTTCAATTGACAGCCGAGTCTAAAGGCTTAACGTGCTTTCCGAGGCAGTGAGGAAACTCGGTATGTTATGGCTGGTCACCCATCCCCGGACCAACCTAGGCGAGCGCGGCTTAACCTGAAGATAGCCCGGAGCGGCTGTCGACCCCAACATAGCTGAATTAAAAGCCACTTTTGAATGTCAAATACAAAAATAGAATTGAATCTACTGTCCATTCGCAACGGCAGCTTAAGCAGATGATCTTTATATACTGGAGGGATGATTATTTATGATGACTTACAGAAACCGGAGATGGTAGGAGCTAGAACTTAAATATTTTAGACAGCAGAATAAAAAATCGGCCAAGTGGGAGTCGGACTCACGGGTTCGTACCATCATAGTACGCCCCCTCTTAATTTTGAATGTATGTTTATTATTCGTTGCTATAGCGGCAACAGAAACACACATTCTGTGATAATTTCAACTGTCTACCTATTACGGATCATTGACAGCCAGATGGACGGACGACGGACGGAGGGCGGAGGCTTAGTAACATGGTCCCTTTTTTTTTTCGTGGTAAAATCATCAAATGAGTCCTCCCACCCAGGGCAGAGCGGGAGGCACTATCAGACTTGTACTGACTAAAATCCACGGTGTCCTTCAATAGCCCTTTATGTCCCAGGGTCACGGTAGTTCTATAAGTCCCGCGTCCGGCAGGCTTTGGCCCTCTAGAGGGGGGCCCTGTCATTATGCTGACACTCTTTGAGGCGCGCGTGGAACACAACGCGCCGTCGACCCGGGCATGGTCCATGGTCGGACAGCGAGTCGCCCATTACTCGCCGCCCGCATGCCCGCGCTTACGGTGGCCGGAGATCGTCTGCCGATGTCCGGCACCGTGGGCGTCTACCACTGCGGAGAGTAACATGGTCCCTTTGGTTAACCTTCGGGTACGGAGGGACCATTTCCATCACACCATCGTGTGCTCTTTTATGGATTCTGACCTTGAGCTAAATTTAAAACACAGTAAAAGCAAAATCGTGATTGAATTAATTACCTCGGTAGGTACTTATTGGTCTCATGTCAGATTATACTAGGCTTTTGTTAATTTACCTTTCAATACACGCGTAATTACAGGAATTGTTAATAACTCAAATTACACCAAATTTTGTCAAAAAGGACCACCTCCACATTGGTTTTTTAACACCTATTTCCTCAATACAACAGGTTTTGTTACGTTCAGTGGGTAGCCCTTAGACCTTCTCTTCCGTCGTATATACCTTGAGGGGTGCTTGACCTGAGCTGGTGACTGTCTCCTACCTGCCCGGATTTATATAAAAAGTTATACAATTGTGGTTTCTGAGAATCGAGACACGGATGTAGTGGGTTGTGAGTAAGACGTTTTATTTGGGGGTCATACATAGAAAGGGGATTTTGAAAGATTTACGATTGTAATCTTAAGAATAAAGACGTTAATTTCTTCTAAATTGTCTCATGGATTTGTGTGTTTAGGAAGTCTTCCAACCTTACAAAATATTTGTAGTGGCACTATAAAGAGTACTACAGCAACATAGAACAAAAAGTACTACAGCGCCATCTATGACACAGACAATGAACGAAATACATCCAAATCCTACATCGCGCAAGTAAAGTTATCCGCGACTTAAGACTATACAACTAGACTATAGAAGGACCCGACTACAACTGTCGAGCAGTAGCCCACCAGAACACCCGTCTGGTCGGAGGATACTCCCTTTTCTATGGGGGATGAAGAACTTTACCCCCTGTTCTTCAAGTTTCAAGCCTATGGGGGCGTAGGCTTGAAACTTGTAAACTATGAAGTCTAACTACAACTAACTTTATACAAGTGTGATTTAAGTAAGGTTATTATGTATGTCGGACCCGGTCATTAGTCCGGACTCGCAAGTCCGCTGGTGGTGACATCACGCGACCTACTACTACCCTACCCCCACCACAGCGTGGCTTCTACAGAGCCCTGATGTTACAGCTCGAGGCGAGGAGGACATTGAATGTCTGATCGCAGCGGAGTTGAGACGTCCTGGAACTGTACCCGATTCATTGTGCCCCGTGTTGTTGTGTTAAATTGTAATGTCAAGTAATTTGTTAGTTTATTATAAACAGTGTATCGCACCTAGTGTGTTTTCAATGCACGAAACCCATCTTCTGCCCACATGATGTACGAGCCAACGGAATAAATCCTGACAAATCTGACATGTACATATTATTATACAAACTACTAAAAAAGAACCACCCATTTCAGAAAAATCCCAAAATGCTTTGTAAGAACTTGTCAATTCCGAACATTCGTACAGTAGGCTACCACGCCAATGGTAACACTTTGACAGTTGAGCTGGCCTGGCGCTGTAAAGAGTTTCAAGAGAATACGAGGCCAGCTTATACTAGTTGGGCTGCCACTGACGTGCGGCCTATTGTAACCACTTATTATTATGGGTTAGGCAGAGTCCCAAATAAATACAGACTCTGTGGCTGCTACTGAGAAATTGCGGATGGAAAAACCCAATAACAATATGGCCGAGCCGGTAATCAAACCCAGGACCTGATGCTCAGCAGTCGCGATTGAAACCACTAGACTCTTCTCCTTCGTTCACGTTCATACATCATCCTGGATGTGAAGATTTTTTTAGTGTAATACATACTGGAACTACTGTATTCCACCTACCCAGTCTAACGTAATAAATTCACTTATAAAGGTCTTTGTAGGCTCGGCTCACGATCGCACACTGTTTATTTACTTGACTGTAATAATAGAACATAACTTACTAATCCAACTTGATCATATACCAGCTGTTTATTTTGCTATTAAGAACGGGTTTGGAGTTTTGGAGTAACAAGTTATGAAGGGCTGATATAGCGTTTTTCTGTATTGTCCATGTTATGATGAAATGTATGTATTCTTAGGAAAAACGTAGCACGTGTTAGTTCTATGGCAAGGAGTGACAACTTAAAAATAGTCTCTGGTCGCGAGGGACGCTTGTTGGGAATATCGCTCAAAGGGCTGTAAGATTTATATTTTCATATTTTGTTAACTTAATCGCTATTTTTGTGAACAATTACGTGTTAATTGAATTCGTTATGATTTGTGGCGGTTTAGGTTAGTTTCAGTGATTGATATTTTGTTCCAAGTTAGAATAAACGGTTGTATTCATTATTTTGTGAACCTCGTTGTCTTTTTTTAAACATCGTCGCTTCTGCTTGCTAAATGTATTTCTGTTTTACTTCCCATAGACATCCACCATTACCAATGTATGGACTTCTCCGGCCAATCTTACTTCTTACTACCTTATCTTCTCCATTCTTCTATCTTATCTGACTATTATTATAAATACAAAAGTTTCTGAGGATGGATGGATGGAAGTTTGTTACTCTTTCACGCCAAAACTACTAGACGGATTTTGCACACAGATAGTTTATAGCCTGTAACTAATAGGATACGCTTTATCCTAGTATTACGATGACGTGGGACAATTAACGAACTCCACACGAGCTAAGCCGGCGCATGACCTAGTCTCTCATAAACGCTACACAGCGTCATGCCTGCATCTCCTAGACCTCGCCACTTTGGTAAAGAAAACTTTTCTAGGGTTGACAAAAATATGTTCATTCAAGTATGACAAATAAGTTCAAATTATCATGTAAGTAACACATAAAAAAATAAACGTTATTATTTCGAAATAAATAACGGTCAGTCAAAAGATCTTAGAATCAGAGATTTTGATTTCAATAACGGGTCTTATATAACGGTTTTTTGAACGGAGAAAGGCGAGCATTTTTTGAGTGCTGCAACTAGGTTGTGATTTTGAAAATATAATGCCTTAGTCGGATTAAAAAGGCAAAGCAAATAACGGTGCATGTTACAGTAATATTTTAATTTATTATGTTTCGAGATTAAGCTCAATCGTGACTGCTTTGTTTCTATAATGATCAAAGCAATGATTAATTGGCTAACATTTTTATTTGATTGCTTAGCTAACAATGGTAATCGATGGTAAGTGGTGACCGCCATCTATGGTAGCGGTCACCACTTACCATCATCTGTTATCCATACCTACTAGTAAACAAAACCTAAATATTTCAAATTCCTGTACTTAATTAAACGGTCATCATCTGCCTAGCCTTTTCTTCGGCTTCCAGTCTAACCGGATGCAACTGAGTACCAGTATTTTACATGGAGCGACTGCCTATCTGACCTCCAGAACCCAGTTTGTACGTTGTTAGACTTTCGGGCCACTGACTACCTGTAACGACTGTCAAAGATCTACCACTGATAGCCGAGACCAACGGCTTAACGTGGTTTCCGAGGCACGGAGGAAACATTTTATATAATGGTTGTACAACCCATCCACAGACCAACCCAGGTATGCTCTGCTAACCTTGAAGATCGCCCAGTGCGGCTATTATAATTCAGCCAGAGCTTATCCTGTAATTAAACGGTACGCTCACCATGTTGTTTGGTCGCAGAAATGGTTATTATGGTAGTATCTAAATGTTTACATAATATATGCATAAAAATTCCGACACCAGCCCCCGTAGCATGACCATCGTAGACAAGGATTTCTTTGACGGAAGAATCGACAAAATGACAGATAGTGCAAAGAAATCTGTCATTATACTGTCACTTACGGGATATCTTCCGTGATTGTTCATTATTTTGAGCTCCCGATATTTCGGCGCTGTTGCAAGCGCCATGATCGCGGGTTGACTGGAGAATGCGGGTGGATGGAAAAATAAATTGTTAAGAGCAGACAAATCTATCTACCCTCTTTCTTTGTCTTTTGCTACGCGCACTATTGGAACTCGACACTAAGTCACGGCAAAACACACTCACAATATCGGGAGCTCAAAATAATGAACAATCACGGAAGATATCCCGTAAGTGACAGTATATTTGTAAACCGTGAAAGCTTGAAACAGTGTTTGAAATCTGTCATTGTGTTGACACAATCGTTCATTTTGTCAATTCTTCCGTCAAAGAAATCCTTGTCTACGGTGGTCATGCTACGGGGGCAGGTTAGGTACTAACCACACGAAAAATAAAGATGAGACAAATTCCTTCTCTATTTTAAATTCTCGCTCATAGATTTTTCTACTAACGAAGGCGGAGGATGTCAAAATTCTCTGTAAATGTCGACCTCGAAGATTATTTTTTTACACTAAATGAAAAGTATATTACCTATATATTTTTGCAATGTTATTCATAGTTATTGCAGTGTTGACACGAGTTTAAATATAATACTTTCGATTAGAAGTACATCCTGCAAGGTCGCTTGCCTAACGTCTATAAAGTTTATAATGCAATCGCCGAGAGCTCTGAATGAAAAACATTAATCTTTGAGTCTATATGCTAATCAAGCTATTAATTAACATTTTTCTAGTTTATATACAACGTGTAACAGAATAAATGCAAGACCTCTCGTGTGGTGTCTTAGACCATGAAACTGAACAACTTTTGTTCTATGACTTTTGGAAATTCATAACTTTTTTTTTAGTTTTACCATACATGTGGATCAGCTGATTGCGTCCGTTCCTATAGAAAGTTTTTTTTTTTTTTGAGAACTTCAAGAACTCTTAGAACAAAAGTTGATCAGTTTCATGGTCTGAGACACCACACGAGAGGTCTTGCGTTTATTCTGTTACACGTTGTATAGTAGACTAGCTGTACCCCGCGGTTTCAGTAAATGATTGACCCGGCCGTGAATTCTTGCGAATATATTGACTTAGAACACACTCTAGTCTTAGACCATTTACTTTCTAAGATTCTCGTAACCAAACTATTTGTATAACTGCGGAATTCTTAAG
This sequence comes from Noctua comes, assembly GCA_963082995.1. Taxonomy (NCBI): domain Eukaryota; kingdom Metazoa; phylum Arthropoda; class Insecta; order Lepidoptera; family Noctuidae; genus Noctua; species Noctua comes. The sequence goes on from OY720288.1 coordinate 13,392,273, forward strand.
AGCATAACTAAGACGAAGGTGATAAATAACGAAAGAATTGAATAGTTTCTACAAAAACACAAAATCTGATTTTATGTTTTAATATCTTTTAGTAGGATATTGGTCATTTCATATTCACTTTCACTGCTAAGTCTGAGAATCTAGTCGGTTAGAAATATCTGATCATTGAAAAAAACTTATCGAAGTTAGGAAAACTATGACAAAACATTATGTAAATTAAATATCACCATAAGAAGGTTCATTTGAAAGCGCTTATTAATGTATCTCGAAGTGGCGATTTAAACCATATAAGATAACTGAGTCCAAGAGCCGTATTTTCTATTTCACTGCTAGAAATGACTGTGGAATAAGAAATCAAAATACCAAATTTTCAAGTTAAGCAAGCTGGGGTAGCGTAATAAGCAACAAGCTTTTCGCAGCTTGGTGGCCTTAGCGGGAAAATTTCCCGCAAGATCGAACCCCTAGGTCGGGAAGAACCGGGGACTGTACGCTCACCGAGTGACCTCAGAGAGGAACAGCAGCACAGTGGTCACGTGCTGCTATGCACACGTGCACAGCGAGGTTCAGGGGAGACCTCTGTATTGTCTCGCCCCAGGGATGTGCCTTAAGGACCGTCTCCACGACCGAGAGAATCACAGCGATATTATCGCCGTGCCACATATTTCTATATGATAACATTTACAGGCGTTACACAGAGGGGACTCCGGACAGGTCTTTTAAGAGGAACCGGTGCCTCCTCTCATGTGCGGATTGTGAACACCGCACCGGAGTGGTTTTAATGAGGTAAAAATCCCACACTTTTCGGTTTTATCCCCAAAAGACCGGTAGCCTTTTGAAGGCTCCCCCCGAAATCAAAAATAAAAGGTAGGACCAACAGGCTGTGGTAGTGTTTGGAAAATCCGACTTAACCCGAAGAACTGTACAAGATTACCACAAAACGGAAAAGAACGTCGTAGTGCAGCGAGCCGTGACTAAGTTATGATAAAACATTTTTACTTTTTAATTAAAGTTAAAAGAAATTACTTTTCTAATAACTTTCAGTCTAAGATACTAGCATTTCGTAACTCTTACTTCAATTACAACATGTCGGAGTGACAAACGTAATTATGATGCGGTGAGCGCACCAGCCAGGCAGCCACCGACCACGACGGTGAAGTACAACCAGTTATAATTCAGTTTAGTACAATCATAATTTCATTATACTTTGTCTTTTCTTAAGTAGCAATCGAATCGATGAGGTGAGAGGGAGACTGTCCTGCTGCTTAGAAGCTTTACCACTACAAAATTCAAAACTCTTCTTAGTGACGCAATTGCAAACTTAGAATTTACTTTATTGCAAACTAGCTAGGCTGCGTTTCCACCAAAGTTGTGTGAGGTAGCTGGGTGGTGCGAGGCTGCGTAGCGAGGCTGTGGAACGGTGTGAGCTTTGCCACTAGACAGGAATGTGCTAGGCCGCTGAGCGGTGCGAGCATGCGTAGCGAGGCTGTGGAACGGTGTGAGCTTTGCCACCAAATAGGTATGTGCTAGGCCGCTGAGCGTTGCGAGGATGCGTAGCGAGGCTGTGGAACGGTGTGAGCGTTTCCACCAGAGATGTTTTAGTCCGCTGAGCAGTACGAGGATACGTAGCGAGGCTGTGAAATGGTGCGCACATGAGCGGTGTGGGGATGTGTAGCGGGCTTGTTTTTCTCTCGCGTCCGTCTCTAGCACCCATCCCTCGCAACACATCCGTCGCACACATCCTTCCCCTGTTTTGTATGTACAAAAATCTCGCTCCATTGAGCCGTTTCCACTAGAGCTGCGCTGAGCGCCGCTGGTGGAAACGCAGCCTTAGGCCTAGAAAATGAGAAAGAGGAAACGAAAGCGACCACTTTTGTCAAGTTACGCCTACCTAACTTTCTTGACAAAGCTTTAAAAGGCACAGGAACTAAACCTACTTACAAAATAGTTGTTGTTTATTAACTGACACTTGTATATGGTGAACAAACAATATCACGAAAGAAAGTAGAATGGCAGTCTAAACAATAATCCACCTACAGTATTCCATTCTGGTAATCCCAATGGATTTAAGGTGGGTGCCCCAAAAATCTACCTACTCGTTGAAAAACAGTTTAAATTTTTCTCGATTTATACATAATTGTGTGTATGCACTACTTCTATATCCTTAAAGATTTTTTAAGAACACTGTACACTGTCTGTGTTTTTAGTTAAGTACACAACAACAACAACAACACATAACAACAAGACATAGACATAGGTGAAGAAATATTGTTATTAACCCAATGGATCTTGGTTATCTGAATAAATGAAATGAAATATATACACAAACTCCTATAAGTCTTTAATGACAGTTCGCTGCAAAGTCTTCATGTTTTGTTTAATCGACCTATATAGCAGATGATTCAGCAGGATTACAGAAATATCCTATGCTTACTGCAATTTTCTGGTCATTCATCATCATCGTCACTTCAGCCGAAAGACGTCCACTGCTGGACATAGGCCTCGCCCTAGTGTCGCCACATTCTGGTCATTGACTCACAGAACACTCGCAATAGTGCGAACGTCACAATGTCAGAAGTATGAATCATCTATCCGGTTTTATGTCCGGCCAGACGGCCGGATGTGTAGGAGAAAGACGACTCACATACTTGCTTATTATAAAATCACATAAAACAATTTGGTTGTATCCTACTGAGGGTCTTACATGGCCGCATAAGAAGAATCATAATATGATAATAATATGAATCACGTTAAAATTCTTAAAATAACCACAGACGCAGTTAACACAATGAATTGTCACTTTGTGACTATATTACGAATTGTAACGTAATTCATATTAATATCCTATTATGATTTTGCTTTAGCGGATATTTTAGGCCCCCTGATCTTAATATGCCCGGGGTGAGCGTAAGGGCCCGTGCACATTTACACGATAGGACGTCGCATCGTGCTACGACGCGGATAATTCTTTAATGTTTGTTTGTCTTTGCCGCGTCGTAGCACGATGCGACGTCGCAGCACGATGCGACGTCGTAGCACGATGCGACGTCGCATCGTGTTTATGTGTACGAGCCCTAAGTCATGTCAAAACAGTAATGAGTTGGTAATCTATGGAGTGTCCTCTTGCTTATGAAGGCAATCCTTTGCCCGTTCATAATCATAATAGTTTTCATCTACCATCAAATTTTAAATCGGGTCATCTTCTAAAAACGGGGCGTTAATATTTTACTACTATAAAGCGACTACCTTCTGTCCCAACGTCCAAGCATGTATTACATAGACCATCATTGTTTTCATAATAATATAGTAACAGAACGAGAATGTCAAAAGATGACATTATGAACAACCGTTGAACGAAATGGTCATCGGCCCATTGGTCACTAAGCCACGTTAACCTCAACCAATTAATTAATAGGCGCTTCCTCAAGTCAAGGAAGTTAAAAGCTAACCAATTAAACCATCACCAATTTAGTCATTGATCCATAGCCATACGTAACCCAGGTATATAGTCACGCTATGTATGTAATAGTGTCAAAAACAATCAGCTGTTCGACTGTGTATGGACCGTCTGCCGGATGTTCAGAGAAAGGTGGCTTACTTACTGGTAGTGTTAGCAAATACATGAGTTCAAAGGATTTGACTTTATGAAGAGCTTAACTTGAGCTTCTTTAAGCCTATTTTGTAAAAACCGAACAGTATGTGCTAGGCAAATTATCTGTTAATTTTTTTTGTAACTATAGAAATTTATCTGTACTGGAATATATGAGTTTCAATGTTTGTAACATCGTATTTACGATATGGAATGCAAAATAAATGAATATTATGAATATGAAGTTATTGGTGTAAAAAGACGGAATAAAATCAGTTTTACCAAAGGACAGATCGTGTTACCTTATGGTTTGTGAGGAACAAACATCAGTCGTCTTGTGCAAAATGCTGGTATTCAGCTGCCCCAGGTAAGAGGGGAAGCCGAGCCCTTTGGTGCGAAAAGGCAGATCAGCCATGTTTTAAAACGTAATGAATTCAAAGTCTTCTTTTTTTATTCTAAATGGGCTTACTCTTGACCTCAATCTAGTCCGGAGGACAGACTACTAAGAGATGAGGTCGACGATGGAACGAGCTAACCCAAAAGAAGCCTATTAACTCGCGACTTAAATAGATTGGGGTCATATGAACTTGGGAACACCGACGCAGGCAGGGAATTCCACTCCTTGTCTTAAAATGATTTCCAAACTTTTTTTTCTTGTAGACTTTTTTGCTGTCCCTACCAAACAGGGGTTATGTGTGTTCATTATATTGTTCAACTGACCAATGAAACAATAACAAGTTTAGCCAACGAAATGAAACAGGCTAATGTTGATTGAAATAATAAAGATTTTGTGCGAAATTACTAATGCATTGATAGAAATTCATTTGATGAGACTATTAAACTTTAGCTACTTGTATGGCCTACTTTCTCTTAAGTAGTTCCGGAAATTATTAGACTGCTGTTTTTGTTAATGTCCTAACTGCCATTCAATCATGAATCGGAAATGGATTAAAATCTACTACATTATTTCTTAATGCATCGTAACTATATCCATAAAACTAAGAGTTTTAAATCCGAATTCATTATTAGGTATTGGAGTGTCCGACGAACGAACACGAATGGACGAAGATAAATAAATAAACAAGTATCAGTTTCAATGAACAATCCTACTGAACCTGTTATTCCTACTTAAGAATATTATGTTGTAGGACATGTTAGGAACGTACTATGACTTCCTTGACTTCCTATAACGCCAATATAATACGCTGTCACGAGAGCGAAGCCGCGGGCACAGCTAGTAAATAATTAAACTTAGCAACATGGATCAACACACCCATGTTACTGTGTTGCATTATGTCGTAGTGCACAAGCACTTAATCAAATGCTATAAATCACAATACACAATATGATGCAAAGATTTATACTCATACTAAAATGACACACCTACAAAATTTAAATATGGAAAAATATGGATTTTCGAAACACATCGCCCTTAATACCCAGTTTTCTGCAGCTGTCACTAAATTTCTACATTGTAGAAACCAGTTGGACGAGCATAGTGTTCAGAAGACACCATAAATTAGGTTTATTGAGGAAAAGTGAAAAGACCCGTGAACGACGCGATCGACGGAGCGTGGACACTTAGATGGACGTCTGTGAAATATGAGCATGTAAGTGGGGTACTAAAACTATGAACTTGGGAAAATAAATGAAATCGCTGAAAGGATTACGAATTCTTAAATATCTGGCAGAAATTAGAGTTACCCAAGTATTGACTGGTCCAAGGTGCTATTAGATGAGACTAGAAATATGGAAGGCAGAGGATTATAAATAAACTATAACCCTTTAAAAAAACTACTGGAAAGAAGCGATGACGAAAAAGAAAAACATAATTGTTGAGGAAAGAGAGGAACACAAACAGAATTATAAAGATACAACAGTAGCTGCGCAAATTCAACAGCAGCTTAAGCTCAAAGCAACAGTAGCCCACAATATCCATGGTATAACCACAGTAACCACAATAATAACGACAATTGAAATCATCGCGCTCAAATCGCCGTATAATGCCATCAATTTGTGCGACGGTCGCGTAACGATTGCTACTAGCATATCATTGATACAGCCGTAGAGCCTATTTTGACGGCAAGTAAATTGAATGTGACAAATGATAGCCAAGACAATAGGTGGTTTAATTTCACTAGTTTGACGGTAAATAACGGAATTTTGATTCGGTGAAAACAGAAAATTATGGTGTCTGTAATACCTAATTTACCTTTGGGTGTTATTACATTGGGAGAGTTTTGTTTGATATTTTTGTGACTGTCTGTTTGGTTGACTGCTTCGTCGGTCTATTGGACGCAAGCGCAACTGCTGAGCATGAGGTCCTGGGTTCGATTTCCAGGGCAGGCAGAGTGCTATTGGGTTTTTCCAACAGGAATTTCTCAGTAGCAGCACTTAGCAGCCCCACGAAGTCTGTATTTGTGCCCGGCTAATGGCAAAAGGCTCGCCCCTATAACATGGGGCACACAATTGACATTAATTATTGAATTTGGAGACGGTTTTTATAAGAAAATTGTATCATTCTTTTCGGATCTTTCCGCTGATATGATGTCGATCATGTTGAATTACCTATTACTAAAGCAACTAACACGTCAAAACGTTGTTCAACAAACTGTAATAATAATGAACTATGAGTTGTTACGTATGAATGTAAATGGCTATAAGAGTAGAGGAAGACCAAAGAAACGATGTATGGATTGTGTGAAAGATGATATGGCTAGAAATGAGGTGACTGCTGGGATTAGGAGTTACAGAGAAGTATGGAAGTAGAAGACATGCTGTGCCGATCCCAAATAAATTGGGATAGGGACAGGAGAATGATTATATGGAAACCCGATTACTAGGATCTCTCTATCTACACCTTGTATCACATTCTCAGTAACACCAAGGATAACACTAATAACGTCTCTTCTGGTGTCTTTCTTCACTATAAGCAAAGAGATTTATAGTGCGGACATTGAATATTTTCATACAAAAATTTTGTTCCCGATCATTTTCCATTTTGACAAGTATTGGATTACGAATTTCTTCGTCTTGTCCCGTCTTTCGCTCGTAAATATTTGAATGCCTTTGACTATAGGTAACTTTCTCATGTCTATCTTTCCAAATGGCAGTTTCCATCAATGCTCATTAATTTGTAAAGAATACTGCGAAGGCATAGTTCTTTACAAATTCATCAGCGTCAGGTACAGGGGTCAGATTTTACCGTTTACGTAAAACAACACGTAAACCTTTGACCTCAACGCAACGGTGTCATAGCGATGCTTAGTTTTTATTCTTTTTTGCGACACGAGTGGGCTTATGAAGTTGCAACATTTGATGGGTATTCCATTTTAGCAAAACTGACAGATTGGTGACCCATCCCATGACCTCTGAGTTTGCATTTCTTTATAGGCCTGTTAGAATCTCAACAGGTAACTTTAAATCTGCACTCGTCTATTGCAATAGGTCGATGTCTTTTATTAAATATATTTTATTAATCGATTCGACATGAACGACGACGATTTTGGCAATAGGCTCGCCCCCTATTAGGGGCGAAATGTGGGTGTACTATGTACACCTCTACTAGGTACACTAGGTACACCTCTGCCTAACCCTTCGGGGATTACAGGCGTGATGATATGTTATGTAATCGATGGAGCGACTGCCTATCTTCCCCCATACATAACCCACCTACATAAAGTACCCAGTTTATTTCCAAAGACATGACACCCCACTTTCGCTGGATGTTGTATGACCGTTAACTAATAATATTTACACCGCAGGGTCACTTTCCATTTCAATGGGAAAGTCATCGCCAAGAATGTCACCAGTCATGGGATTATCATCATAATGGTAGTAATTATAACGGTATAATGGTTTAAGATTAGCTACGATTACGGAGTTTTGTAATGTTAGCGTTCGTGATTGTAATGCGGACGTGAGGCAAGGTTTTATAGTTTGAGAATGATTTGCTTTAGGTTTTAGATTTAAAATCAGTGGGTAGTGAGGTACCAGCCTATGATGTTACCACAGCTCCTCTCAATGAGAGAGGCTGAACCATACTCCACCACGTAGGCCTAATAAAAATAATATCACGCTTGTAATCCCCGAAGGACAAAGGTGTTTCTAACAGTACACCGATCGATAATTCGCAAGTTAATTTTTTCATGTCTCATGTAACAGGGGCAAATCTATTACACAAATCGAGAAATTCCTGATGGAAAAACCCAGTAACACTTTAGCCGACCTGTTAATGAACCAAGGACCTCATTTCTTCGAATTTTTGGATCTACAACATGACCAGTTTCCTCACAATGATAGGTACTCAAGAACTATAAAGCCTAGCTCAGAGAGTACGACAGTTAATAGCACATAACTGTAGATAGAAGTTACTGTACTATTACGGTCATTAGATCACCGGGTGAACACTCCGTAATGGCGGCTAATGACACTATGAAATGTTGCGTAAGCGCAGAAGATAGGTCATGTTTGCTTTGCTGTGGATTTGTTGATACGTATTTGAAGTAATTGCATTTTGTGAATGATTAAATTCAGGTGCCCTTAGTGCGCTCGGATAGAGTATTATCACATACCTACTGTCTAACACCTAGCCTTACCTTACTATGAATGAAAACGGAAAAAATACATAATATAGTACTAAGTTAAATCGGATAATGTAAGTCTTAAGCCCATTCAGGACCTCAGGCGACTCGTCGAGTAAAACGCATGTGTTATGTGTTCCCTTCACGTGAATACCGTCGCGTAATTTTACACTTAAAGGCAATTCTGATACAGTCCTTTATTCAGAGGCAACAAAAAAGGGCGCGAAGATTTTTCCGCTTAGCGGAAACTGATCCGTAGGGTTGAACCTCATCTAGCAGCACGGAATTGCACTTTTACATGCTCCTATCCTACACCTTACAAGTCAGTTCGCGGCATGATCAAGGAGTTTTTTCATTTATTTTCTCCGTAGCTCGTGGTCAAACCGTTATAAGCACCAAAAGATAGACAACCCTTCCCATAGAGCATTAGAGACGTTGTCTGTTAAATATGGGCATGCAGGACTAGGAAAATGCGCCTTGATATCGGGGGGCACGGCAGTGCCCCCGCCATGTTTTTTATCGCTTTGTGTTTTGACTTTTATCAAACCCAACTTACAAAACTCAGCACGAAAAGGAAAAACCTATTCTCAACTTTATCTCTTTTTGTTGGATTTTCATTTCCACAGCACCATTCATCACAAGACCACAATACCCAAATAAAAGACGTCCGTAAGTCCGTAACCCAACAAAAGTATGGTCACCATATTCTTCGAAGGCACTTGTGTGTGTGCATAATTTTACGTTATAAAAACATACGCCATCTCACAAGACAATGCGTCGTAAAATTTGTCAAGAGCCTCTCTCCGTTTAACGACATTTTCTACGAGACTATGAATATAAGATTTACAATTATTTTTATATGAGCCCTGGTAACAAAAGCTGTAGATGTGCAAAGCAGGTTTTAGTGAGATTTCAACAAGAGCGAAGAGCGGACGCAGGCTTGGGATACTAACAGAAGACCCCTTTACATTCTCCACAGGGACTTTCCCTAAAAAGCGGTGCACAGAGTGTTCCGAGTCGGCCTTTTAAGAGGCTCCTCCCATGAGCTGATAGTCACACGGGGTGGTTTTATCTATCTATATATATAAAATGGTAAACTGACTGACTGACTGACTGGGTAATATATCAACACACAGCCCAAACCGCTGGTCCTAGAGGCATGAAACTAGGAGGGTGTATTCTTTGTGAAGAGTAAGTATCCACTAAGAAAGGATTTTTGGGAATTCCACCCCTAAAGAGGTGAAACAGGGGATGGAAGTTAAATGGAAGTCAGTTTTGAAGTTAAGATCTTCAAATTTTGTGTTTAGGCTGATGATTAAAAATTAATTTATACGTGTCTCAGTGTTTTTGACAATTCTTCCTCCGAAGGGTTAAAAAGGGCGATGAAGATACGTAATCGGATATTATTCGACATCCACGCGGACGAAGCCGCGAGCAAAAGCTAGTGATATTAAAAAACCCCACGCTCTCCTCTCTCATGACCAAAGCCCGGAAAACAAAGGCTACAATTCCTGAAGAGGAAATTGGGGAAAGTTGCATGTCACCCATACTATATCGAATTCTAAAGGTGTATCATATCATAATTGGGAACATATGGTACATTCACTAATACGTATATTATACAACATTATTTTTAGTATATGCGAAACCTGAATATAGTTTGTTCAGAATAAGTAACTGAATTGATTCTAATCATTTTTAAACCATGTTATATTTTGTCCCAAAAATATTTAAAAAAATTACAAGTTGGACACCGAGCGACAATAAGTACCTATCGCAATCATTTAGGTACCTACTGCCAAATTATTATTATCAATGACCTCAAGACGACGCTGGACGCGCCGCGTGGTAACCACGTTTTTATGCGGACAACCAGGTAACAGAACAAGCTTATAACTCTGTGATTTTTCATGATACAGTTTTGAAATTTTGTACATAGATTCTTTACATAAAAATACTAGACACGTGTTTCAGGTTTCGCATATACTAAAACTAATGTTGTATAGATGGCACACATATCTACTTACGTACTTATCTTCTCACACACCGATAAACCACCGCATAATCAATATACATATTTTCTCATTTCATTTTGTAACAAGTTATTTAAAATGACTATGCCATAAACATTAACTTAGCCCATAGATCACACTATTAGCACCTATTAAACCCTTATTACTTAACCAAGTAATAAATCAGCTACTGATAACTTTGAATACCTAAGTTACCTTACAAGTGTTACTCAAGCATGCAGGTTAGAGGGTAGAAGCCAAGCTTGGTTACTTTGTGTAAGTCGTAAGCATATTATGACATGTCGACCTTTTACGAAGTTTCAAAGACTTGTGTAAATGGCTTTTGTTATTAATAATGTGATGATTACAAGGAAACAATTTTAGCATCATTGCACATGTCTACTTAGACGTTTTTTATTTGGAAGTAATCGCTTTAAAGGTGCGGTGATGGCAGGTGCAGTGAAGCTGTGACCGAGTGGCATCCAAGAAGTGGCAAGAGAAGTTTTGGTCATCCAGCAGCGAGAGCACCGACGACATTGTGGCCATCGCGGGTAAAACCTGGATGGGGCTGGCGACAGGAGTGTGGATAATAAACAAAGAGAGGCCATCACACAGTAGTGGGTGAAGTCAGGCCGCAGATATGTAGCACGAACTACAAAAAGTACTACAGCGCCATCTATCAAATCAAAATCAAATAATTATTTATTTTGAACAACAAGGTCCATTTGGGTTAGTGACTATGTTAGTGGTAAGAATTGGTGATTAAGATCCTTACATTAATTTAAAAAAAATATATAAATTTTTATTTTTATCTCTAACACGGATGACGAACTATTAACTTCAAAATTCTAAATCGCGTAGTTAAAGTTATCAGCGACTTAAAAGAGTATAGAAAAACCCGATAAAAACTGTCGGGCAGTTTAGCCCACCAGACATAACACCCGTCTGGTAGGAGGATCCTCCCTTTTCTATGGGGGATGAAGAACTTTGCACCCTATTCTATATACCCTTATAGATGATAATGAATGTCGCTTATTTGTTAGACATTTTAATAGAATGGAGAGTACGATACGTGTGAATATTTGTCTACTGTATAGTCGATTGAACTACGTTGAGAAATACACAGAATATACAAGAATCAAAAGTTTTATGATTAGGACATCAAAAAAATAATCTAGGTCAGAAAATCCTATCAATCGCAAATAGACGACCTAGTTACTAACTTTGTACGATACTGTTTCACTTATCATTAATGTTCATCTTTTATAGTGCCACAAAAGCAATCTGAAAGTATTGTAATAAATTGTTCTGAAATCGACATTACACATTTGACATTTGACGTTCATCAAAATTACTGCAGTTTATATAACTATGGGCAATGCTGCGATAAAAAGTAATGGATCGATACTTTAAATGCTATAATAATATAACTTAAATCAATTCTCAATTTAACAGGTTTTTAAACCGTTTTAGTACTACTCAACCTTATTCTTCATTTATTAAAAAAAAATACATTGCTTTTTACCGAAGTTCGAACCCAGGCAGGCACATTACTTTGTGTAATTTATTTCATCACCACTGCTCTCAAAACGAAGTGAAGTAATACATCGTGAGGAAACCGACATGTGACATCTACCAACCCGCACTGGACCCGCGTGGGGGATTACAGCCCATTCCCTCCCACAGAGAGGACGCCGTATGTCCCAGCAGTGGGAACATTATAGGCACCAACCCGCACTGGACCCGCGTGGTGGATTACAGCCCATTCCCTCCCACAGAGAGGAGGCTGTATGTCCCAGAAGTGGGAACATTATAGGCTAATTATGCTGTGCTATTTGCCATTCTATTTTTCTTTTGGTATCTAATTTAAATATTATCGTGTATAATACGTGTACTCAATAATTCAGTGGCATGAAGTCATATCTAGTTCCAAAGCTATCAAACTCTAACGACAAAATAATATCAGCAAGTAACCAAAACCCGGTTGGAAACTAGTAGCGTTATGTCAAGATTTCGACACAGATAAGGCTCATGGACCATAACACTTGTACAGTCAGTAAAACCGTTTGGTGTGTACGCGAGCAAGGATCTAGGATTGTAATTAACATTGCTGCCAAAGACTATCAGTTTCAAATAATTACACAAATATCTTGTTTAAATCATTTAACCTGTCAGTTACGAGACTGTAACAACTTACAGACTTCTTTGCATACTCCATTGAAAAAATGTCATTCATGAAGACTTTTCACACGATAAAAATATGACAACATAGCACAAAACAGGTGCCCGGAGTCCTGAGATAGTGAAGCGGGCTCGCAGTAGGTTACGAAAAAGATGGCGGGACAAACTAGATAAGTTCTGTCAGAACTGGAAACGCAGAACAGGCTTGGGGAAAAAAGAAGATTTGGACCACCTACTCAACACTGCCTCCATTGAATTTATTCCTAGAGTCCAAGTTGGGCGAGTACCAGCTGGTTGCCTTCATACACATCTATTTTGTCGACTGTACACACACTTGCGATATCATCCGTCATTGCTAAAACTATGACCTTAGTACTAATAACCTCGGAGACCTCACGTGCTATTAAAACTTCTTATAATTTGCGCTAATGGTGTCAAAGTTATGGGAACTATAATGTATCTGCAATTGCTGATCATTGTGCAAGTTTCGCTAACAAAAATTGTTTGGGCATTAAAACAAAAATTGCATGCTTTTATGTGTTTTGTATGGCAAAAATGCCTTTCGACATTTTCGTCATACAAAACACATATCTTCAAGCTTACTTAACTCAAAAACTCAACTAACCTTCCTAGCTACTTTGTTTGAAGAACCATTTATTTCTGCCCAAATAACAAAATTGGTTTACTTAATAGTCGAAATGGCTACGGCAAAATTTAAATTACAGCCAATCGAATACATTGGACGTATATGGAAACCAATCAATTATCTCGTAAAGATCATCTCTTATTGGTGGGTGTTTGCGAAAATTGTAGCCTGAGGGCTTAACAGCAGTTAACAGCAATTATTTTATTAGTGTAACATTAAACTTATACTGTCACTTACGGGATATCTTCCGTGATTGTTCATTATTTTGAGCTCCCGCTCCCGCTTCCGGGAAGATATCCCGTAAGTGACAGTATAAGTTTAGTTGTAAACCGTGAAAGCTTAAAACAGTGTTAGTGTAACATTATTATTAATACTAGAAACGGGATATTTACCATGTTAAAATGCAGAGATGCGGACGTTATCCCTGTGTGTGTGAGACTGAAACCTCGTCAGGACATCCACGGCTCCGCGAGCATTCTACGTAACGCGAGTGTCAAATTGTTGCCTAAGGTTATCCGCAATACCAGATACCAAATGGATGTTAACATGGTAAATATCCCGTTTCTAGTATTAATAATAAAGTTAGCAATTTATTAGTTCCGAACTTTCTTTGGTTCAAAAACTATCACCTAAACATATTGATAAAAACTTTTCAGCGATGTTTAATTGGGAACGATTTTAACTACTATATTTTTAATTGTTCCCTTCAAACCCGAAATCGTGAGACATTAAAATATTTGCCGATTCGTGAAGTATTCATTTATTAATAATATTACTTCAATGTCTTAATTACATTTAATTACTCTTGCGGTTGACAGCCTGCTACTGGTTCTCCCCGTTTCAATGCCGCAAAACATTCAATACGCAGCTCAATGACATACATAAATAGTTATGCAAATAGTTTAAACAACTAGTTGAAGCTTTAGGACTGATAAGGAAGTATCAGTTGTTTAAATAAAATGTGTAAGGGACATTGAAGTGCATACTGTCACCATAAATAATTTCTGGACCCAACTGAGACGAAAGTTTTGTAGAAAAAAAACAGCTGTTCCATACATTTTGACCGTCTAGGTATTGCACTTTTAACCTTTTGACCGCCACGTCAATAACGAAAATTTGTTCTCTACGCCAACCGCTTTAAAAAAGTGTTAATTTCGACGTGCCATGCCGTCCGAGGCATCGTGAGCACTTTTTAATTTGACGTCCATAGACGTCCCTGGCGGCTGAGGGAAACTTTCTCCATGTATACCCAAGTCTTCGGTTCGGCTGATATCATCATCATTCTCCTATTCCTTATCCCAATTTATTTGGGGTTGGCGCAGCATGTCTTCTTCCATACTTCTCTATTACTCGTCATCTATACTTCTATACTAATATTATAAAGCTGAAGAGTTTGTTTGTTTGGTTGAACGCGCTAATCTCAGGAACTACTGGTTCGATTTGAAAAATTCTGTTAGTGTTGGATACCCTATTTATCGAAGAAGGTTATAGGCTAAATTTCACGCGGGCGAAGGTGGCGGGCAACAGCTAGTCTAAATATATTAGACTGAAAAGTTGTGTAGTAATCACCACACATCTTTTAGTCACCGGCGCCACTTTCAGACTTCCTCTTGTGTACTCATTTCTTATTTTATCCATTCGCGTAACACCATACGTCCACGGGTACACATTGGTGAAGAATTAAGCATTTTCATCTCAGCCATTTGCAAACGCAAAAATTTCTAAAGACGAAAGAAGCCAAAATTGTAAGGTAGGTAAAAACAAAACAATAGAGGACATAAACGTTCTTATTGCGCTCAAGTACAGAAATGTTTCACAAAGCAGAAATGTCAAATATTCATACTCATCACGGTCCGCTGAGCAGAAAAAGATTAGTCAAGATACTTACCAATTTTGAACAAAAACTGTATGAGTGAACAATACATGTAGTACTCACTAACAAAGTGGGCTGAATTAAAGCTATTGTAGTAACAAAACTATGATTGTGGCATTCTTGAAAAAAAAATGTTTACTTTACACACCTCCACGACCCCCGTACTATTCAATCCATCCATCAACACAATGCTTTGAGAGCTTTCCATCGAGTCCTACTGTAAAAAGTGATTTTTCACCCCAAAAAAAGTCGATTCCCAGCAATAATTTTTCGTAAAGTTACTTAGTTTGATGTCTAGAATGCTTGGTTGACGGATATGTGAAGGGTCTGTTTACACCCTGTATACTGAGTTTCCTCCGTGCCTCGGAAAGCACGTTAAGCTGTTGCTCCCGACTGTCATTTGTAGATCTTTGACAGTAGTTACAGGTAGTCTTTGGCCCGAGAGTCTGACAACCAATCTTACCAAGGGGTTTTGTATTACCCAGTACTAACTGGGTTGTGGAGGTCAGATAGGCAGTCGCTCCCATGTAAAATACTGGTATTTAGCTGCATCCGGTTAGACTGGAAGCCAACCCCAAAATAGTTGGGAAAAGGCTAGGCAGA
The DNA here is from genome assembly GCA_963082995.1 of Noctua comes. Taxonomy (NCBI): domain Eukaryota; kingdom Metazoa; phylum Arthropoda; class Insecta; order Lepidoptera; family Noctuidae; genus Noctua; species Noctua comes. Next base: position 13,407,757 of record OY720288.1, read on the forward strand.
TGTTGATGACCTTGCCCTTGACCCAGTTTGGACCCTTAGTTATCTGGGTCATAATTGTTGCAAAATTGCTCTAGTATATATCACTTACATCTAGGAATGCACCCAATTACCAATCACGCTGTATACCGTATCTCCTTATAATCAATAATTGATATCAGTCATCTGGCTGGAACGCGAAGAAACTCGAACTTACCTGTAATAAAAACGAGAATAGAATTAGTCTAAATTACATAAATATACGTATGTAGCGGCACTACAAAGAGTACTACAGCAACATAGAACAAAAAGTTCTACAGCGCCATCTATGACACAGACGATGAACGAAATACATCGAAATCCTACATCGCGGAAGTAAATTTATCCGCGACTTAAGACTTTATAGAAGAACCCGACAGCAACTGTCGGGCAGTAGCCCACCAGACACAACACACGGCCGGTTGGAGGATCCTTCCATTTGTATGGGGGATGAAGAACTTTACACCCTGTTCTTCATACCCCCAAATGTACATACAACACATGAATTGAGTACATCATCATCTGCCTAGCCTTTTCCCAACTATATTGGGGTCGGCTTCCAGTCTAACCGGATGCAGCTGAATACCAGTATTTTACATGGAGCGACTGCCTACCTGACCTCCACAAGCCAGTTAGTACTGGGTAATACGATACCCCTTGGTAAGACTGGTTGTCAGATTTTTATGCCACTGACTACCTGTAACGACTGTCAAAGATCTACAAATGACAGCCGGGACCAACGGCTTAACGTGCTTTCCGAGGCACGGAGGAAACTCGGTATATAATGGGCGGTCACCCATCCACAGACCAACCTAGGCAAGCACGGCTTAACCTAAAGATCGACCCGAGCGGCTGTTATTATTTAGCCACGAGCTCCTCACATGAATTGAGTACATAATAAGGTAAATGATATTATGTACTTAATCCGTGTACTTTTAGGATAAAGTACTTCGGTATAGTAATGTGATACTGACTCCAATTCTACATTCGTCTTTACGAACTGATATTCAACTCAACATGATCTTCAATGAAAACACATGACAACTCAACCGTTCTTAATACCCGACTGTTGATCTATCTTTTTTGCTCCAACACATTGCTCCAGTGACTCCAATGTCTTGCAATATCTTATTAATTGTTTTTTGTTGTAAGAAATGGGTCCATTGGCCGTTGATGAGCGAACCTTAACCACCTGGCCACGAACCACACGCTCGAGCTACACGCGTATTATGATAAATAATAATAAAGAATTGCATAAAGCATTCTACGAGTCTCGTACGTAGTACTCACGCGAAGAAAACAAGCGACAAACGCGCATGTTGCATCGCCTGAGGTTGTGAGCGAGCCTTAATAAGTGTCAGGTCTGAAGATCCGTCTAACGGTCTTGCTAAGTGCAGTATAATAGTACACATCCAGTGTAGTACTTAGGTATTATCTACTAGTAGGATATAATACAATATTTTCTCTTAATCTTGAGATATTGTTAGAAGATATAGATGATCTCTTTGATTGTAGCATTGATGCTTGATCTCTTATGTGTTGGTTTCATTCGATGAGGAAGAAATCTGTAAAATTAGTTCCTAAATATTTGTTACTTTTATTCACCAATAGTTTCTTGCAGAACACTTTGCTGAGAAATGGCACTAAGTGTTTTGCCTGTTCGCTATTCATTCAAGACAACTTCGGCAATTGAAAAAGTAACGGTTCCTTCGGTTAAAGATTGCTTTCTGTCTATACAAATAAATAAAATTGAAGTGTCTGTTTGTAATTTCAAAATAACGCGTTTTACTGAATGCATATTATTTACGGTAGGCACTTTTAACATTTTTTTTTGTCTGTCTGTTTTTTCCAGTTAATCCCCGAAATAGCTGGACCAATTTTGACGGGACTTTTACAGGCAGATAGCCGATGTTATAAGGAGTAACTTAGGCCACTTTTATTTTAGAAAATTGATTAGAGTTCCGCACAAAAAATTAAAACCCTTGAAATTGTTAACAAAATCCTGATTCAAATACGAAAGTAAATAATATTTTGAAAATAACTTCACACGGACGAAGGTCGCGGGCAACAGCCAGTTTGCTAATAAAAGCAGCAATATTTTTATAATGGTGGCCATACAAAATCTCCACATGAATACAAAAGCAAACAAACAAATACACAAAGTTAAGCAAACACTTACACTCAGTAAATAACATGCTCACAAACTTGAATAGCACTCGAGAAAGTTAACATAATAGTAAAAAGCCTTTACTGTTTATCTACTTACTTAAACAAATATACATCAAAGGCAATATCTGCAAATAATACAAAACTCGGCACGCTCAAGGGTCCACTTTCTTGTAACGTGTGAGCATTTCACCTTGGTGGCTGCACCAACAAGCTCCAATTAGGGTGCCCACACCTTATGTAACTACGAAAGTTTCACTAAAGGGGACCAAATACGTTGCTAGGTTCTGGGTGGAGATCGCCCCGTAAAAAATACTGAGTATAAGCTGGTTCCGGTTAGACTGGAAGCTAACCCGAATATAGTTGGGAAAAGGCTAGGCTAGATGCTGAGACGATTAAGGCTGCGTTTACACCAGAGATGTGCGAGGATGCATAGCGAGGGATGATTTTGTTAAGAACCAACAGAATCACTTCTTTTTCCTAGGTTCACTCAGCGCAGTTTTAGTGAAAACGGCTCAGCGGAGCGAGGTTTTTGTACATAAAAACAAGGGAAGAATGTGTGCGAGGGATGTGCGATGTGATGAACGCAAAAATAACAGCCAGTCTGAAACGAGCCGGCTACAAATCCTCGCACCGCTCATCTGTGCACCGCACCATTTCACAGCGACGCTAGCTACGTATCCTCGCACCGCTCAGCGGCGTAGCACATCTCTGGTGGAAACGCTCCCACCGTTCCACAGCCTCGCTACGCATCCTAGCACCGGTCAGCCACCTCACACATCTCTCATCTGGTGGAAACACAGCCTAAGACAGTCTTACAGCTGCCAGAGGATGTAAAACAGTCCCTTTTGAAAGGTTTGCTCCGGGGAAGTAGTACTGCCACGAGAAGTTGTGGAACAGGTTAACAAGGCCACAGGAAATTTGATCCTGTCCGGGGAAGTACATAACCGCCATCCCTTATTAACCGTTGTAATTTTAAAAGTGTGAAGTTTGTGCATCCTATGGATAAACAGATTTCGATGTTGGGGATACAGGTAGGCCTACATATGACCTGAGGTTATAAGTCACAAAGCAAGTTTTCTATAATTTTAATTATGAGTATCGCAAGCTAATTGACGAGCATTATAAAAAGCTTCTATTTCGTGAGTTAAAATGGGAAAAGAAAACTTCGTTGCCTACGAAGAAGAAAAGAACAACGACTGAGGTTGGTCAAAATATTTCAATGGTCTGAATGAAAAATACAACAGAATTTTGACAACCATACAAACCAACAACACACGAATTTCACCGCATCAGAACGTCTACCCAAACATAAGCATACTTCGATTTGTATGCAGATTCGTGAGCCGGACAGAATTCGGACGTCCATCGGCGGTATGCGCCCGCGTCGCCGCCGGCATCACGGTGAAAGTGAACGTGGACCAATAAAGTGTGGATGCGGTATTTATTGCACTTCATTGATATTTAAATACCATTTTATTACAATTTTAGTAAAGAATGTCGATCAAAATATGAGAGGAGTCGTGCTCTGCAAAAACTGATGTGTGATGAGTTAAATACAATTTTCGTTTACTTATTTAAAAGTGAACTATAGTTGCAAAGTCGAAACTATTTTAATATCTGGCACTAACTGAAGAGCTCTTCACTTTAACACTTGTACCAATTATTTTAGACTCTAAGATAATTGAACGAATCAAGTAGATATACTTAATATTATAAAGATGCCAAAAAAGATGCTATGCCTTAAGATTTCCAAACACATAGTGGCCCAAGTTTACCATTAAGTACACGTGAAAGGGCACTAATTACCCATCACTTTAATTGCTCAACATTAACTGTTTAGCGTGGCTCATCCAAAACCCATCAGCTTTCGCAACTCTATGTCAATGACGACATTGACCGACCCGGTCAAGGCTACTACTGACTCAGCTATGAAACCAGTAATGAACACATGTGTTTAGGTGGGTTTCTCCGTATTTTGGAGTCGATATTTTCTTACTAATGGACTCTGAACACCAAAGCCGTGAACATGTCAGCAGCATGTCGGCAACTTTCGTAGATGACATGGCCGCCAACATAGACACGCCGTGACTTTGTACTACTAGTGTACTTTGTAGTACTACAGCTACTAGCAGCTTAAATTACTAAATGGGCTGACCCCAAATAAATAGGGTAAACAGCCAGGAGAAAGAAGAAGACTTATCAACACCGAAATTAATACGTCCATATTATTGCGCTATAGAAATTGGTATTCTCAAGTTGAAAATTCGATCGCATCAATTTCATCACCCAGTGTTCGTGAAACAGGGCACAAAACCTATCAAACAGCATTCGTTCAGCCTAAAATCCATCAGTCGAACGTCAAAGTTTCATCATTAGCCAATATTGTGCAAACTAATAATACATAGGTGTTTACGTTCACTTGATCGATTCTTTAGTTGTTTTCAAGAAATTTGCTATGGATTGATTACTGACCTTATGAAACCTTACTTTAGCTCAGGTAAACCACTTATTAGGTACTTAATGAGCGACGGATTTAAGGCTTAGTTGGTAGAAGGTCGTCTATATAAAGGGCCTCATTTCTGTAGTCAAAGTTATCGTTTCGTAATGAATTATATTTAATTTAGTTTTTGTTGGCTGCAAGTGAATGCTGGAGTCCTAGGTTTGGTGCCTATGTCGGGCTTACTGTTGGGTACTGATAGCAGTTTAGTTTCTTAATGATACTCTAACATATTTATAACATATTTTTTTGTTCTAGACCATACCTGGGAACCTTCTGGTTACGGAGATATTGGGGGTCAAAGTTCCAACTTTTTCACAAGTTTTTTTTTTAAATACATGTTTTTAATGTAAGGTTTTTACTTTACACACCTCTACGACCCCCGTACTATTCAATCCATCCATCAGCTCAATGTTTTGAGTGCTTTCCTTCGAGTCTTATCGTAAAACGTGATTTTCCACCCCAAAAAAAAAGTCGTTTTCCAGCAATAATTTTTGCGTAAAGTTACTTGGTTTTATGTACAGAATGCTTGGTTGACGGATATGTGAAGGGTCTGTTTACACCCTGTATTTTAAAGTCGACCAATAGACTGCTGGTGAGGGTCTCGTGAGCGTATTCCTGTGGCCTTCACCAGAAGTCTATTGGTCAGGCAGGTTGGGATGCAAAAAGCACAGTACCGGGCGATGTGGCGACGCTTTGGAGAGGTCTTAGTCCAGCAGTGAACGTCGTTCGGCCGATATCAATCAGTTTATGATTATGTTTAAAATGCTGCAACACTTTTTTGTGAATTACAGCCTGTGGTCTTTTAACAAATCGATTGCGTATCCCGCAGTTCAACTGAGGAAACCGATGACAAAATTACTGTTCTCATATGCTCCATGCATATCAAGACTGTTTTCATATGCATGGACTAACGGCCTGTCATTTCTTATGGCTTCCATCGATCAATCAATGACAATATTGGTCAACTGAACTTATGGTGAGTCTTTGGTGTTGCACCTAATGGGGTCATTTCTAGGATGAGACGTGGGTCTAAATCCAACCTTAGGTATGATCGACACTTATAAATGTGAAAGTAAGCCTATGTGTTGCAATTTCATAGTGATAATACGTTTTTAGGATTTTTGGTAAAGGGCTTAATAGTAGAAAAACGTCATTCAAACGTTATCATTAACACTGAAAACAGGATATTTACCATGTTTACTATTTGTTTTGAGTTCCCGATGTTTGACATTCAAACGTCATGGTTAATGATTATACAGGGTGTAAACAGACCCTTCACATACCCGTCAACTACACATTCTGTACATCACACTAAGTAACTTTACGCAAAAATTACCTATTGCTGGGAATCAACTTTTTTTTGGGGTTATAAATCACGTTTTAAGGTAGGACTCGATGGAAATCACTCAAAGCATTGTGCTGATGGATGGATTGAATAGTACGGCGGTCATGGAGGTGTGTAAAGTAAAAATCTTACATTAAAAACATGTATTTAAAAAAAAACTTGTGAAAAAGTTGGAACTTTGACCCCCAATATCTCCGTAACTAGAAGGTTCCCAGGTATGGTCTAGACCAAAAAAAATATCGCAAAAACGGGGAGAACAAGTGCCTTTTGGTTATGTTAAGGGTCTATTTACACCCTTTATTTGGTTTCTACAAGCCTATTAATTACATTACATTTCCACAACACATTTTCTTCTTCCGTTCTCCTCGGTCACCGGCCATTAATTTAGCGTGCTCAATGTTAAAACTTTACAGACGCATACTTATTTTTATTAAATTAATAGTAACTTTGGCAACAATCGCGACTACTGAGCATGAGGTCCTGGTTTCGATTCCCGGATCGGCCAAATTATTGGGTTCTTCCATCAGGAATTTCTCAGTACCGGTCACGGAGTCTGGATTTGTGCCCGGTTCGATGGCAATAGGGTCGCCCCCTGTTACATGGGACTTAAACATAACTGGCGAAATGTGGATGTGCTATTAGGTACACCTCTGCCTAACCGGTCGAAGATTACAGGCGTAATGTTATGTTATGTTTGTAGTAAGTAATTTTCAAAAAGTACTTGGTAAGTAGATACTTGATTATACTCAAAAAGTGGGTATCACATTCCTATCTACTTCACATTTAAAGTTTTTCTAGATATCCCAGTTAGAGCTCGCAGATGAAATGTAATGTGAAACTAGCGAACTTTCATAAATATCACTTATACAAACATACTTTTGACCCAGATTCAGATAAACGATTCAACAGACCATATGTCACTTGACCGACCGAGCGGATACGTGGAAACGAATGGTTTATGCTAATGTATGAAAGTGTCATCAATAAGTATACCAAGTGCAAGACGAGAGATTGGAGGAAATATCTAGAATATTTCTGCACTAAAACATCTACTTAGAATGTTAAAAAAAGTTAAAAGCGAAAAGAACTCTACACTGTTTTAAGCTTTCACGGTTTACAACTGAACTTATACTGTCACTTACGGGATATCTTCCGTGATTATTCATTATTTTGACCTAGTGATACTGTGACTATGTTTTGCCGTGTCGAGTTCCAGTAGTGCGCGTAGCAAAACCCAAAGAAAGAGGGTAGACAGATTTGTCTGCTCTTAACAATTTATTTTCCATCCAACCCCATTCTCCAGTCAACCCGCGATCATGGCGCTTGCAACAGCGCCGAAATATCGGGAGCTCATAATAATGAACAATCACGGAAGATATCCCGTAATTGACAGTATAAGTTCAAAAAGAACTCAGTTCTTCGATTTTAATTTGACTACCGCAAAAACCAAAGCGATGACTGTGAAATTGTACAATAGGATAAAGATTTGAAGTCACGATATCTCGATCGCCATTCTATGTCATTGTCGATTAAAAAGTAGGACGAAAGTTAATTCATTGATCGATTTCTTCAAGTTTTGTCGTTCAGGGTGCCTGGTCTTCTTAAATTAGATATTAAAGCTCGCGAACACTTACTTAAGAAGCTGGTAGACTCGTCTTAAAATTAAATTTTTGTTAGTTTTTCTCCATGTATTTTTTTTAACCCACTTCAAAAAGGAGGAGGTTCTATGTTCGGCTGAATGTACTTTTTATGTATGTTCACAATGTTCACCTATTTCTCGGTCAATTAAGGATCGATTTTGAAATAGTTTTTTTCTTTGAAAGAGTATACTCCCAAGTTGGTCCCATCCCATAGAAACATTGTCACGATCATGTCAACAAAAAATTCACCGACTTCTTAAAGTTATTTTTCACTTTTTTGTGTTTTTGAAGTCGGTTTTATTTTTTTGCAAAAAGGTTTTTATATCTCTTTACTTTGTTTATGTTGTTTGTATGTATGTGTTTATCATTATATTTTAGTTTTTAAATGTTTTCTTTAAAAAATCTGTTATGCTGCTTACCTATGTTTTCTCTCTGCAGCAGGCTAAAGTAGACTGGTAGAAAATGCCCCAAGGCATTGAGTCCGCCTTTGTACAGTGTTTTTTTTATATTTATGTGCAGTTTTAATTCATTCATTCATTCATTTATCTTTACCTCAGAACAATACAATGTAATAATTTTAGCTTTTATACAATAATTATCACTTGCTTCGGTGAAGGAAAACATCGTGAGGAAACCAGCATGCCTGAGAGATATTCCTAGACGGCATGTAAAGCCAAATCAGAGGCCCAGGGGCAGCATGAAAACTCTGACACCAGGTTAGGCACTAACCACACGATAAAAAAGAAGCTTTTATAGCTGGTCAAATATTTCACCACTACTTCTTTACTTGTCGATTACACTCAAATTTTACCACTGTAGCCTTGTGAGTGGCAAACGATAATAATCGATCATGTTATAAAGAAATCGCAAGAATCAATAAGACTATTATTTTTCTTTGATTAGTTGCCGAATGCCATACATTCACCGATGATGACAGTTGATTAAGTACTTCTGTTTATTGCAATATTACAAATTAAGTGCCTTCAATGTAATGCGGTTCATACAAACAACGTTACATCACACCTGTGGTCCACCGAAAGGTTCGGCAGAGGTGTACCTATTTAGTTTATTTCACCAGTTTGTTTAATTTCCATGGCGGCAAGCCTGTTGCCATCAACCGGGGACATGTGTAGACTTCGTGGCTGCTACTGAGAATCCCCTGATGGAAAAACCGAACAACACTTCGCCCGACCTGGGAATCGAATTCAAAACATCATGCTCAGCAGTCGCGCTTGCGATCCATTGACCAACGAGGCAGTCATGCAAGGGTCTTCTGTGTTTTAAGAAAACGTCGTCAAGAGCAAACAAAATAAATATTAATCAATTATGCGCAAGAGCAAGTTACGTGCTGTTAGTAGTTAATCGTTAATTTATTTGATGGGACGATTAACCTACCTTTTAAACGGGCAGGTTCAAAGTAGCTAATGAATAATTGTTACATTGCCAGAATTGACTCTTGAATACAAGAGTAGCAATGATGTAATGAGAACCTTCGTTAAATGGCTAATTAAACGCCCTAAGTATGAACTGCAGGCAAGTATCTTGCTTTCAGTAAAAATAATATATATAACACTATACGAACTGACGTCATAAAGTTGCAAAACTAAAATGGGAATGCCTGCCGGAAGCCGGCAAAGCTGCTTACCCGCATATCGCAAAGCTGGAGCCCTTTTTATTTTATTTTTTTCGGGTGGGAAATCACCAAATGACCCCCCCCCCCCCACTCTGGGCGGAGTGGAAGGGAGCCCTGAGACAGCTAGACGGAGTCGCGACAGACCGAGGAAAAGATGGCGCGATGCCTTGGATGGTTTTCTCGTTAATTGAAGAGAAGAGGCGCAACAGCGAGAAAAGTGGAAGGAAGCAAGTTGACCTAATGACATGTTGCTAATCAATCTAGTCATTCAGCTACTACCTATCATCAGGTTAATTTAGCAAACTGATTAATGAGATAAGCCTTGTAGCAATTGGTTTTATTTATTTGCAAGCTCTTAATCAACCACTACAAAATGAGATTGCAAATAACCAATTATGTGTTGCGATTTCATCATTATACAACTATTTGGTTTGTGATTATAATTGCAATAACCTAACCACACTTACAGATGTTCAATAATTTTAATAAGCCTTAAACTAATAGATATTAGGCGTCTGACAGGGGAGAATGGAAAAAGAAAACGTGTTGCACTGACCCCAAATGTAATGGGACAAGGGCGGGAAGGTTATGATGACATTAATAGATATTAATATGTCCCATATTTCTGCTGGCTGTGAAGAAGATGGAGGAAAAACGATTGCATGTAGCGGAGATATGAATGTTGAGATGGATGTGTGGAGTGACAAGAATGGAATAAGGAATGAGTATATTAGAGGAAGTTTGAAAGTGGCGCCTGTTACAGAAAAATTGATAGGAAGTCGTTTGTCTTGGTATGGACACGTAATGAGGAGAGATGAAAAGCATGTGAATAAAAGAGAGATGGACATGAATGTTGATGGATGACGAGGGACAGGAAGGCCAAAGAAATGATGGATGGATTGTGTGAAGACGAATATGAAAGAGAAAGGAGTAAATGATGCCGTGACGTCTGACAGGGGAGAATGGAAGAAGAACACGTGTTGCACCGACCCAAAATAGAATGGGAAGGGTAGGAAGATGACGATGATGTCCCATATTTCTGCTAATGCCATGTGGTGTGCAAAAAAAATTCATGTAAGAATAAAATTGCAAACTAAAAGTTTTTTAGTTGTGTCGTAATACTTAATAGTTATTTAACAAATAGTAATTGTGATAATTAATATTGGTTGCCACTGCTGCCAATTAAACAAACAGTTACGTGAGAATATGGATGATGATGATTAGTAGTATATTGTGTTAAAGAAATCATTATACATAACAATTCAATAACAATGCTGGAAAACCTTAGTCTCAAGGAAATTCTCAGACTTTGACTAAAATGTTTTATCGTTTGCAAAGGTCTGTGAACGTCGACACTACTTAAAAGTGACCTGTTAGCACTCAAATCGAATCAATCGACTTTAGGTCATAGTGGACAATCTCGGAGCCAATCAGCTGAGGGTAGCCATCGACGCAGTTATGTGTGTGCGGACAAAATAGATATTCCAGTTTGCATTAATTCCCAACAAGCAGGATTTTTGTATAGGTTTTACCTACGTCATTGCAAATGTCAAAAGTCCCCGTAGATCCCGCTTGTGCGTTATTTTTATCTGACGTTAATGGTCACAAAAGTTTTACGCGAGCAAAAGTAATCGTTTCTGCTCCTAGTCAAATAGTTTCGTTTCTACCGTGTCGGATACGAACCCACAGGGGAACGGAGCCGATCGCGCGTCGTAGCATACTTTCGGCTACGATCGTGTATCGCGGAAGACGTCCGCAGTCAAACTGATGTACGCGGCTCGGTAATATAGACTTTAAATACTGTGTACACGATTTAATATCGTTGTAAGATTGTAAAATCCGTTCCGATCCGATGCGATGCGAGCCGTTTGGTGAAAATCATCCTTTACTGGAGCACTCTCTCTTCCTTTTCTCGTATAGCTCGAAGGGATGGTAATCTGATCATTCATCACGACTGAAGAGAGATATAGCTCACAAACGTACTTTATCACGCAGACGTCCAAACTCCGTGCTGCTACAGAGAAACTTTTGCGGGACCTGGGATTCGAACCCATTTGACCATGAGACCAACAGGGAAGTGACAGATGAGCCTATCGCAAAACCTATTTAACCATTAGTTTTTACTACAATCATACCTAAACTCCATTCAAATAAATTAGCAAGTAACATCCTCAGACACTACTGAATACTTTCGTTTGTCGCACAATGCGCTCTCTAACAGTACATATTGACTATTGTTAATAGTGAAAATGGTGAAAACAGTTGGTACACTCACGCGGTACGGGAAACAATAGATTTCATGGGAGAAATTCTGGGTGACTGCTAATTATGTTAATTAGAGCTTTTTATTTGGAATTTCACTATCACAGATTGTGTTTGATGTCTCGTTGATACTTTGCCGTGGAGATTGTTATAATTACAAGTGTACCTACTCGGAAACTCATTCGAAAACTCATTTTTTATCTGATGTTTCGATCACATAGAGATCGGCAATTATACCACACGAACGTACTACCGCGCGGGATAAAAAAGTGTCCATTGTCCTGTCATGTTCTAACTGTGTGCCGATTTTCATTGAAACTAGTCCAGCCGGCTAGGCTTGACAAGGTAACGGGCGTTGGTAAAAGACGAACCGACACACAGAGTTACTTTAGTAAAGAGTCTACTTCTGGCCATCCCATAGATTTTAAGGAAACACTTCTCCCTCCTGAGAACCTGACAACAGAAGGGCGACGTCGTAATTCTCGTAAACAATAATTATTTGACAACAACACCTCATCATCTGCCTAGCCTTTTCCCAACTATATTGGGGTCGGCTTCCAGTCTAACCGGATACAGCTGAATACCAGTATTTTACATGGAGCGACTGCCTATCTGACCTCCTCAACCCAGTTAGTACTGGGTAATACGATATCCCTTGGTAAGACTGGTTGTCAGACTTTTGGGCCACTGGCTACCTAACGACTGTCAAAGATCTACAAATGACAGTCGGGACCAACGGCTTAACGTGCTTTCCGAGGCATGGAGGAAACTCGGTATGTAATGGGCGGTCACCCATCCACAGACCAACCTAGGCAAGCACGGCTTAACCTAAAGATCGACCCGAGCGGCTGTTATTATTGAGCCACGAGCTCCTCCAACATACCAACAACACCTGCAAGACAACAACACCTGCAAGCATCGAATTCAAAAATACGTCATTTGTCTCCATAACATCTTCAAACTCCTGCCCTTATACCGATTTATTTGGGGTCGGCGCAGCATGTCTTCTTCTTCCATACTTCTCTATTACTCGTCATCTCAGCAGTCACCCCCTTTCTAGCCATTTCATCCTTCACACAGTCCATTCATCGTTTCTTTGGTCTTCCTCTACTCTTGTAGCCATGCACATTTGTATTCAAAAGTTTCCTCACATTTTCCTCATTCCTCCGTATCAATAACATTGCTCTTTAATTAATGACCCACTTACAAAAAGAAACAAGCATCTTAACGAACTATCGCCTAACCTACACCAGACAAATTCAACACAATGGCGACGATAACCGTCTAACTCAGCGCGCGCGACTAATGATAAATAATGACTTGCGCGCACGCATCTAATTTGACGATACAACCGCACATTTTGTACGATTAGTCGTGTATTATGTTCGTTAGTGTCAATTTATAAGAATTAGGGAAATTATATGAAATGGTTTTTGAGGAGGTTGTGGCTAAATTATCCGCATGAAATATTGAGGCAAGGTTAAGCGCCGCCTGATGCGGTCAGGTTCTCGATGGGTCAATTAATCAATTCAGCCTCTCGCAATCTGTTGAGTGGCTTTAATGGAGTCGGTTCAGCAAGCTAGAGCTCTCCATCGAGGACTCATCTATGGATCCCTAGACGTAGGTAATCATAACGAATGAAATACCAGTCATATTATGGTTCTTGATTAAATATACCCGTGAAATTCATAAACAAAAGAGTTAGTGTGAAATATGTCAACTGAGCATTAGTAAGACTTGTGAGTAAGACCAGAGCAATGAATGGCAATGGTTTTCATGGTAAGTGAAAGAATTTAGATCGTACACCAGATTTATGAGTGTATCTTTATGAGAGCAATGAAAGTAAAGGAAGGGGAAATGTAATGAGACTACAGTCGCACGCGATTTTTTTGTGAACATACCATCACGCTTACGATCTTTAACAATGTTACAACAATAAGTGATAAATCATTCGTGTTGATTGACGACGGTGAAATGGGTATTGTTGCGTTTGTTGAAATAGCTAGCGCCTCACAAGCGACTGTGAAAGACTGAGTTGATGATCATGACTGTTGTGAAGATGGTGTTTTTGATAACATTAATCAAGTTTTGGAAGTAATAAGCAAGGTACTTGAAAGAGTCTAATGGAGACGTCTAACCCATCTTCTTAATAACTTACATAAAATCACTAACAGGCAAGTTACAATCAAAACCACTCGGTGTAGAAGCTTAAATTTACTATCGGTAGGCTACACGCAAAAAGGACTGAATCCTTTTATGTTGCCTTACTGATTCCTCAACAAAGAGCAGCACACCAAAGCTATCGACAACCACTCTAGAAAGCTATCGAATGCAGTCGCTGTGGCCGAAGTCGGGTAGATGGCGTCATCATCATCATTCCTCAACAAGGATCCTGAGGGAATAGGGAACACAATGTGCTACCAGATAAGCAAAACATAGTTCATAGTTTATTTGTGTTTATTTGTTTATTTGTGTTTTTTTTTTGTTTATTTTGTTTTTGTTTTTAGTTTTGTTTGTTTTTTTGTTTTGTTTAGTTTAGTTTTTTTTTTGTTTTAGTTTGTTTAGTTTGTTTTTTACTTAGTTTTTTGTTTGGTTCGTTCTTAGTACATAGTTTTTAAACTGACATGGTAACTAACATTATCATTTACACTGAAAACGGGATATTAACCATGATTACTGTTTGTTTTGAGTATAAAAAAGAGGGTAGACCGATTTGTCTGCTCATAAACACATACCCGCAATAACTTCAGTTTATCCGTGATCATGGTGCTTGCAACAGCTTCGAAATATCGGGAACTCAAAACAAACGGTAAACATGGTAAATGTCCCGTTAGCAGTGTTAATGATAAAGCATAAAATGTTAATTAATATGTTAATACATTTAATTAATGTGAGTCGCACGGGGCCGGTCAATGTGGCGACACTTGGGGGAGGCCTATGTCCAGCAGTGGACGTTTTTCAGCTGGAATGATGATGAGGATGATGATGAGGATGATGATGAGTCCTGCCATATCAACATTCGATATAAATCTCAGTTAACCGTAAATAATACGATTCTATTATTAATTCTCGAAACGGGATATTTACCATGTTTACTGTTTTTTTATGAGTTAGATAGGCAGTCGCTCCATGTAAAATACTGATATTCAGCTGCATCCGGTTAGACTGGAAGCCGACCCTAACATAGTTGGGAAAAGGCTAGGCAGATGATGATGACTGTTTTTTATGAGTTCCCGATATTTCGGCGCTGTTGCAAGCACCATGATCACGGATAAACTGAAGTTATTGCGGGTGTGATCCCGTTTCGAGTATTAATAATAAAGTTAGTGACCATGATAGTTTAAAATCTTATAATACGATTTTAATTACGGTTAGGCGTGTGCCAAGAGTTTGGTAACATTAATAGTATCAAAGTTTGAAATGTACTGGAAAGACCCATGTCTCATAGTCGAACATGACGCATAGGCACAAGATAGATCTGCATGCAATATTGCAACAGTGTCAATGGTTGCAGTAAATTTTAGTTGATAGACAGAATATATGAATAAATTGGGAAGACATGCATGAATATTGTATAAGGTAGGTGTTTATGACAAAGCCTAAGTACTTGTAAATAGACCCTTAACAAAGCCGAAAGGCACTTGTTCTCCCCGTCTTTGCGATCATTTTTTTGTTCTAGACTATTCCTGGGAACCTTCTAGTTACGGAGATATTGGGAGTCTAAGTTCCAACTTTTTCACAATTTTTTTTTAAATTTATACATGTTTTAATGTTAGATTTTTTTCTTTAAACACCTCCACGACCCCCATACTATTCAATCCATCCAGTCCTATCGTAAAACGTGAGTTTTTACCCCAAAAAAAAAAGTCGTTTCCGAGCAATAATTTTTGCGTAAAGTTACTTAGTTTGATGTACAGAATGCTTGGTTGACGGCTTCATGAAGAGTCTGTTCTTCCTAGCTGGTGATGTGGCGAAAATTAATGGACGAAAGAAACCAACGAAGGATGCGAAGCAAAGAAACCAATATTGAGCAACCAACCAATTGTTGCTGTTGCAATTAGTTTTGCTTGGTTATGTTTGCAAAGAAATTAATGATTTGATAAGTGAACTAATATTAAAGAGAGAGAGAGATTAATCACTGTTTTAAGCTTTCACGGTTTAAAACTAAACCTACACTGTCACTTAGGACATTCTACCTTCAGTGATTTTCAATTACTCTGAGCTCCCGATATCATCCTGTTACCTCCAGTCATCCCGCGATCATGGCGCTTCCAACAGCGTCGAAATATCGGGAGCTTTGAATAATTGAAAATCACGGAAGATATCCCGTAAGTGACAGTGTAAGTTTAAGTTATTAATGCCAAAATCAACAATGCGTAGTATCAGCCAATTTATTTCATGATTTCTAATCTAGATTTACGCCATCACGTTTTTGGATTTCTAATTACAGTTTAATAAAACTTCGGTGTTACAAAAACAATGCCATCATGAAATCTTTTATGCAAGGAATACAACTGGTTTTAACACGTACTATGAATTAACTCGAGAAAACTCAACATAAAGTGAATTACTGTATCTAACAGTACATTTATATCTTCGTACAAGTCCGACCGGTCCTGGGCTGGTCAGTTACCAAACGTTTTACGTATGTATGCAAAGCTTGTGTACACTTTCTACTTCTATTGTCTTACTTTTAGTCATTGATGTAATAGTGTCTACTGTTTTATAAAGTCCTGGTATTGAACTTTTCAATGTAATATGTGTCTCTTTTACCATCATGATTGTTGTCATGATTATTACGGTTTTTTTTTAATTACAACAATCCTTAATTAAAAATCCTTTTTTTCGTATTTCCTTATAAAGATTCCTATTACTGATTGTCGCAATGTTTTTGGTCTTTGAATACCAAAATTTATCATTTCTGTCAGCCAATCATTTACGTACAGCAGAACTAGATATATATTTTGATAGAGGATGTCAACGAATAAAAACTGCTCTTTGGAATTCAAGCTTTAGCAACACGCCTAGCGAGGCTAGCGGATATACGCTTGCATTTGCAAACTTTCCAAACTTACTCATCTTAATACGAAAATGGTGGCGAAATTCCATGAATCATTTGAAACAATCTGACAGAGATATCATCGCTAGGATTTTTATGAGGCATAAGAACAGAGATTGCTTTAGAAGCAATTAGTCATCAATCAAAGAGTTTAATAAGTGCTCTAAAAGTGTATTAATTTATTCGGAAGACAATACCAATGAAAATGATGATTCATCAATCATTTATGTTAATAAGCTTTTTATGCACGATCAAGAACAAATTGAATTAATTAATACCAACATTGCGGTAGAAAATACCGCTCCAAGTAATGACTCGCGTGACAATATTGCAATTGTCGATGAAGAATTAGAAAGAATAGCCGCAGTGAAAGATATACCGCGTTTAGATCGCGTTTTCAGCTAACATGATAAAACAAAAAGTGGTGGAATTAATTTGATTG
This sequence comes from Noctua comes, assembly GCA_963082995.1. Classification (NCBI taxonomy): domain Eukaryota; kingdom Metazoa; phylum Arthropoda; class Insecta; order Lepidoptera; family Noctuidae; genus Noctua; species Noctua comes. Next base: position 13,424,822 of record OY720288.1, read on the forward strand.
TGGCATAAGAAGTTGCATAGTAAATATTTCCTAGAGCAATGGCATTGTGATTTAGCAATTACATACAAGACTTATGGACAATTCTGAGAATAAATACAATTTAGTTTTTATTTTCACTTTACCATGAAATAAACCTTAAGATGTTTTGCAAAAAACCAGAGGGTTTAGATAAAGTGACTTTTTAGAGGCGATAACAAAGTCAACAATGTATTGGATTGAAAAGCTACCGTAAATCATTTTTTTTTAATGCCGCTGAAAGTTGAAGTAGAACAGCTAGAATTCAATTTATTATACGCTAAAACTTTGACAATATTGTTAACACAATAGCGGTTTTATCACTGATATCGATATCTTTAAGGTTTACATGTATATGATAGGACTGCAGTGTCGATTTTGGTATTGTACAATATGATGGTCGCGATTCTAAAACATTATGTCATGCTCTCATGCATCACAGGTTGTCATTTTAGTGCCAGTATTTATGTAATTTCAACTGTGTGTGCACTGACCTATACGAATATCGCAACAGTACATCTTTCCTTACATACAAATCTTTTACGTAAACTTCAGCAGCTCTCTAAAATAGATTTAATGGAGGGAGACTTATGTGTTTGGTAGCATACAATACATACATTTCACATAACATTTGTACTTTATATGCATTTTCTTTCTAACTTAATAAGGAAACCTGTAGTACTTACTACCAGCCTGAACAGACAAAAGAAACATTGATGACTCAATCTCGAGCTTATATTTATGCAATTAAAGTCCTCTTTCAATTAGTTACAATCACTAAAGATCGTTAAAATTTTCCGGGTAATTGGAGTCGTTATATTGCTTGACATTTTTTTATTAAACATCCAGTTTCTTAGAAGATTTGTGCCCGATAGACGGCAATATGCTCGCCCCCTAATACATGGGACCTGAACATAACTAGCTAAAAGTGGGTGTACTATGACATACTCCTGCCTTACTCTTCATGAAAACACAGGCATGATGTTATGGTTATTTTAAATCGAGTACGAAGATGCTGTGGTGAGGCCATGAAAAGCTAAGGTTGATCTGGACATATTTTCAGAAATTATCATGTTTTTTTAAAACTGTTCATTGCTTGTTCAGCATGCCGAAAGAAAGCCTAGCTCCAACTAGTTCACACCTAATTCCAGCTACAAATCTAGATATTCACATCTCATCAACAATTTCGACGACTATCATAAGATTATCAAGAATATTTACGACTCCAACATTTACACCTACATTTAGTACTATGCTGCATTCTATCTTGCATCAGTAGGCAAGTCCAGTGGCCTATAAAGTTTGAACGGACCTTTCACTGCACACGCTCGTGAAAGTCTCGCCATCCGAAATTAATCCTCTTCTCTTTGGGTATAAATAACAATGATATGTAGCAATCGTGGCCTTGATCTTTAAATTTAATAGCCTGTATTTATGGACACGGACAGTAGCCTTTCGGTATTTTTGTTAGATGCTTTTGGTTGTTCACTGGTTGTTTGGCCATCAGCATCGAGATTTCATTTATTCCTTTTACTTTCATATCGTCTTCATAATTCACCTATCTTTCTCTCCATCCGTCAACAGATTGATCACTATTTTAGCCATTTCAGTCTCTGTCTAATTCATGTTAAAGTCTTTTTTAATTTTCTATTTTCATTTTAACATTATGTTTCTTATTCTCTGTTTGCGATGGCATTATACAGGATGTATGTTAGGGATTAAAAAAATATAAGGAATAATAATCATTACTTGTTTTTAACCAAACTGCAATACTTTTCCTTCTAAATGTTTAAACCAGTTTTTAATAACCGACTATTTTTTTTATTTTTTTATTTGCACTTTTTTTTTGATGCAGGTTCATTTTTTTTATACCATTCAACCAGAGATAGTTTGTGTTGGTACTCACATTCGCTAAAACAACACTGCTTAATCACTACTAAGCAAATATAAATAAAAATGTAAGTAAGGAAATGAAAAATATTTTGCACGTAACTATTTTAGCCGTAAACATCTATCAGTAAATACGTGAGTCAAATGTAATGTTTTGAATCTGAGCTGCTTGCTATTGGGCCGCTCATTAGAAAGCCGATTCTAGTCAACGTATCCTATACAGGTTGCTTTGTTTTTATATTTTTTATTAGTGTTTTGCAAATCTTTTCCTTAGACTAAGTTATTTATGCAGGTGTAAGTATTTTTTGTATTTTTTCTGAAAATTTCACGTTTATTTCGTCTTTTATGGATCGATGCATTGTGCATTGGCAGTTTTAGACCACTGAATATTTGTCGTAGTAACATGAAGGAGATGCAATGTGCAGTGACCAATCATAAGTGACGTCTCGAATGCAAAAAAAAAGCTTAAATGGTCGCATAAAAGAACAAAATTCAATAAAGATTTATCCAGCTTTGGAGAATTATTTATACATACAGTCATGGCTATCTTAAAACTACGGTATTTTGAAATTGATTATCTTATATGCCAAATTTCACAACAACGGAACGTAAGTTGATACCTACTTAGATAAACATACGCATCCAACATTGCATAACTAACTAATTAATGTATTACATCTGTTAATATCCCTTAATTAATAGGTTTGACGATGCTTATTTCAAAAGTTCCTATTACCATAACCATATGGTTACCACGACCATAGAATCTATAACTGTGAATTATGAAGCAAGTTATAAATCAAGAAGTAAGTCCCACGTATATATGCTGGCCTAGTGCAATATTGCTCTAGGTTACGATTAAAAGTACCGCCGGGCGGTGCATTGGCAATAACCAAGTGATTCTAAGTGCTATCCGAGTAATTCATTGCAGAGATTCAAGCGGTAGATAAACTTAAGTATGTTGAAGAGTATACAAAATGATACACAATGTATATATAAGTATATGCTCAGCGAGGTCTGCTGCCTATATGATAAACATTCTCATTCTGCATTCTGAAACATAGTTTTAATTTTTGCTCAATCATCATCATCATTTCAGCCGAAAGACGTCCACTGCTGGACATAGGCCTCCCCCAAGTGTCGCCACATTGACCGGTCCTGTGCGACTCGCATCCAGCGGATCCCTGCAACCTTCGCCAGGTCATCGGTCCACCTACTGGGAGGCCTTCCAACGCAGCGTCTTCCGGTTCGTGGTCGCCACTCCAGAACTTTTCGGCCATCCGTTCTGCGAGCAATGTACCCTGCCCACTGCCACTTAAGTTTAGCTATTCTTCGGGCTACGTTGGTAACCTTGGTTGTCTTGCGAATGTCCTCATTTCTGATTCTGAAACTCTGAGCATAGCCCTCTCCATTGCCCTTTGGGTGACTTTAACCCTTCCGTATATGAATACTCAGTTTTTTTTTTCATTTTTGCTCAATTCATGCCAGCAATTAAAATGCGGTTTAGTCCCATCTCGGCACCTTACCATCTCGGCACCAATGAATTTGTTAATCATGCCCATGAAACGTGAGTGACGGAGCAGTGGCTTGAGTTTTGAAATCCCAATTTCTCTTTTTGAGAACTTGGCCAATGATGCTGATGATGCCATCTACCCGATTTTAGCCATCAGCTACTGATGACGTTTGATGACTTTTATGGTGGTTGAGAGCTTTGTTTTGTTGCTCTTTCATATGCTTTCATGTATCAACTGTCTGTAACCAATCAACGGTGAACTTTGCAGGAAGTACTAAGTAGGAAGGAAGAAAACAATTCCAAGCTGACGTCAGAGATGGTGAATAAAGTATGAGATTGTGATACATTATTAATTTCTAAAATTTATTAGAGAATTGAACATGAATTTCTCTGGCTAAAGACTGACTCTAGCTCTGGCTGAGGAGCTCGTGGCTAAATAATAACAGCCGCTCGGGTCGATCTTCAGGTTAAGCCGTGCTTGCCTAGGTTGGTCTGTGGATGGGTGACCACCCATTACATACAACGTTTCCTCCGTGTCTCGGAAAGCACGTTAAGCCGTTGGTCCCGGCTGTCATTTGTAGATCCTTGACAGTCGTTATAGGTAGTCAGTGGCCCAAAAAGTCTGACAACCAGTCTTACCAAAGAGCATCGTATTACCTAAATGGGTTGTGGAGGTCAGATAAGCAGTCGCTCCATGTAAAACACTGGTATTCAGCTGCATCCGGTTAGACTGGAAGCCGACCCTAACATAGTTGGGAAAAGGCTAGGCAGATGATGATGAACATGAATTTCTCTATTGCAGACTGGATTCTGAATTTGTTCCCGGTTGATTGCAATATGCTCGCCCTATGGGACTTCAAGACTTCAATGGCGAAATGTGGGTATACATAGGCACGCGTCTGCCCTACCCCTCGGGGGTCTTAGGCATGATAGTATATTAAGTTATCTGAGTTTTTGTAACAAGGCTTTTCAGCAATCAACACTATTATGAGATCTGACAGCAGTTTTAATGCATTATCAAGAGTCTGAATCAGGCTTTCAAAAATCTAAAAGAGGTCAGATAAACGTATGTAGTAAAGACAAATCAATTAGTTTGACTCATTGCAAACGACCCTCCATTTATGCAAATTCCTCATATCTTATTCATGGCCAGTGCTGAGTTCTCACGTGTGCGCAGGAGTTTGAACACGTTCAATGGCGAAATGTTCATACGTTGTAATTTCCTTAAGTGTTACAAGTGCGAAAAAAGTCGTAAATGTTCTCGGTGAGGTATGGCAGACATACATACCATAAAATCACGCTTTTTCATGAGGGTAGGCAGAAACTACACAACGAAACCTCCTACGATCCGTGCACATTATTTTTTTTCGTTATGGTAATTGTTGGGAATCCTGGGAATTATTGTCAAAAGTGTTAAAGAAGTAATTTACTGAGCAGATAATGGAATAACGTTGCCGATGAGAATGTTCTCTAATAGATGATTGCTGGTAGATGCATTAACTTACCAGTCAGTTGGTACTTAAAAACATAATATAAATATACTAAACGTGAACTTATATACTGCTTAATTACCACGCAACTTCCGATCACACCATTTCTCAGTATGGAAAAGAAAAAAAACTGGAAAATTACAATTTGAAGAAGGGAGACGAAGTATTCGAAGTTAGCTATTTCAACTATCAGTAGACCATTAAAATTCAAAACACAAACACACCTAAAATTCGGTCAAAGTCCTTTGTGGTCAAACAGCTTCAAACCAAGGCTGCCTAATGAGGAGCCTTTTAAGAAATCTGTACTTTTACAAACACTAAACCCAAATATATCTCATTATAGTGGGTGTATCAAGGATGCTGATCTCATAAACAATACAAAATGGCCGCCGCGCCTACTTGAGATGAAAGGTTAATTCCATGCTTTGGGGACACGGCACAAAACGAAGACTGGCCTAATCTAGAGTTTTATAGTTAAACTAGCTTTTGCCCACGGCTTCGCCCGCATGGATGTCGAATAATATCCGATTACTTACCTTCATCCCCCTTTTTAAACCTTCGGGAGAAGAATTGTCAAAAACGCTGAGACACGTATAAATAAATGTTCAATCGTCCGTCTAAACACAAAATTTGAAGATCCTAACTTTAAAACTGACGGACTTTCATATAAACTTCCATTCCCTATTTCACCCCTTTAGGGGTGGAATCCCCAAAAATCCTTTCTTAGTGGATACTTACTCTTCACAAAGAACACGCCCTCCAAGTTTCATGCCTCTGGGACCAGCGGTTTGGGCTGTGTGTTGATATATCACTCAGTCAGTCAGTCAGTTTACCATTTTATATATGTTTATAGATTGCTAACGAAGATCTTATCTGAATTAAGTTTGACAGCAAAAATAAACGAAAAAGTTGAAGATTCCTTCACTATTTACACCGAAATAAACGAAAAATAACTTTGAAAATAGAATAGGACTATATGGGATAATGAACAGGGTGTAAAGTTCTCCATCCCCCATAGAAAAGGGGGGATCCTCCGACCAGACGGGGGTTGTGTCTGGTGGCCTACTCTACTGACCCTGACGGTTCTTGTCGGATAACTAAAATAGCAAGCATAATGGTACTGCGGCTGCAATCGTCTAATGATGAAAGTATGTTCAATGTTATATTAAAAGACGCATGCGGCTAAATGTCCTTGAAAGTCCATCACGACCGAGAAAAACCAAAAGTTTGGCAAAGATCAGAAAGCTAAGGTCACTCTTATACGGTGTCTACAACTGTGTTATAATGTAAGCTAATGATTAAGAGCTTATAATTATTTTCAGAATGTGGTCTAAGCATGAAGTAATGTCATGAATGAAATATTTTGTTAAGTTCATTAACATAATTAAACAGTCAACAAGATGTGCATTTTAAATCAACCAGTCCCATCTTGAAATCTTTACACAATAATGTCTCAATCAGAATATTTTTCTGTTCACTATCTCCTATACTTTTACTAACACATCTTTAATAATAATTTGATTATTTAATTTATTATGTCTTTTTGGTGAAATACATTCACCAAAAAGCTAAACAATACAGTTTTAAATGGATGTAAAAAATGAAGGCTAACTTACATAGTTCATATTCATTGGTTTTATGCATTATTTTTATCGACAAAAAATGCAATACATTTTTCTTATAGCAATTTTTCTTTTGACAATTTCAACGTTACCTGTGTTCACCTGTAATCACCCCTATTGCTGTCGTCGGAAAGAGGAGTACGTATAATACTAATATTTTCGTGATACAGGGTACTCCTAGTACGAGTGAGAAAGCACTCGTTTGACACTTATATTCGACGAAATTAGTATTTAAGGAGATTTATTGTACCTAATTTTGCCAGCAATAAAGATTTTTATATTAAAAAAAACAAAGACATGTAAGGTGGACGGGACGTCGACGCTAAAACGGTTACCACGTATGCAGATCATTCTGAACCCCCCATAAAAATTGTTAGTCGGCTATTAAAAAAAGAAAAATTTCCTAGAAAACCGCAATACCTACACGGTCAAAATGAATGGAACAGCTTATTTAAAAAAATACCGATGAAAAACTTCCACCTTGTATACCGACATTCTGCCAGTATCACTAAAAGTCTAATCTCATTATCAATTCATACCCATTTATGTAGTAGGGCGTACTTATCTCAAAAAGTAAGATACCCTTATCATTTGTATCCTCTTAGCTTGACTCTTGAACCCGCATATCCTGGTTGGGTCGAACCCATCGCGTGTTCAAGCGTTTCACTTTTGTTGATCTCGCGAACGTTGCCTTATAAGTTACGATGTGGCTTTGAATGACCTGCGATGCACCGACGAGTGCACGCCTTCAATTTATCTACCTAGGGTTTTCTTGGTTATGTACCTGTTAGCAGTAGTCCTGCTATCAATACGTCTGGGTAGAAACTTTTTAGGGCACCGAAAAAGAAAAAAAATTTTTTTTTTTGGTATTTTATCGAAACAGTATCTGTAAAGTTTGTTTTTTTTAAACAGTTTAGTTCTGGTTTATCAAACGTAGCGAACAGAATAGAATAGTACTTTATAGTACACCAACATTGAAACAACTGGTTTATAATATTTCTCATTAACATATTTATCTCCCCAGGGATTGCCACAATGACCGGTCCGTCTTGTTTCTCTTCAGCGGATTCTTGTTATTACCACGAAGCACAATACTCTCATATTTTTATATTATCTATAAGTTTCATTGAAATAGCATAAATCGAATTAAACTAGCATGTAGCGGCTATAATTATCTCTTTAAAGCAAAAGTAAATTTTCAAAACGCCTCTCTACTTCTATTCAAAAATCATAAAAATGACAATCAACCACAATGACCTACCAGCAACAGCAATAAAGTTTCGAAGAAAGAAGCAACCATGATTACCAGTAACAAATGACCCATGACAACCTAATACCCCGCTTCCCTTACCTCCATATGCAAACGTTAACCACAACAATAGGCGTTAACAAACATCATCAGTTAACTCAGAATTCGATACGACTGTTAAGTCGACCGTTCAGCAGCGGCTGCTTTGATAGCTGCGCGATTCATTAGTTTACCAGCCACGCGTTTATGCATTTGTGCGAAGCTTGGCCGTGTGTCGCAGCGGGCGATTCCGCCTGTATTTTCATTCATAGTTGATGATCTGTGTTCATAGCGAAGCTAAATATAGTCGACTTCGTAAGTGCTTTTTCACTTAACATAACATCACACCTGTAATCCCAGAAGGCCTAACCCTTCTTCAGAGGTGTAGCTAATAGTACACCCACATTTTGCCAGTTATGTTTAAGTCCCATATAATAGGGCTTATTGCCATCAACAAGGCACAAATCCAGACTCCGTGGCTGCTACTGAGAAATTCCTGATGGAAAAGTCCAATAACACTACTCAATCTGGGAATGCGACCACTGGACCAACGACGCAGCTTTTGACAACAATTCTTACTTCAAACTTGATTAAGGTTAAAACTGTCCAACTGGCACTCAAGGGTCTAGAAAAATGAAAGTTGCCTTCGCAGCGTTTCATATTGCTACAAAGAGGACAGAACAGGATTTTTGGAAGCTTATAATCAGTCCTGAAAATTTTTGACTCATCATTGTTTGTGCTGATGGAATGTCTCTTTATCCTAGGCCCTCGTGTAGTTTTATGGTGTGCATGTGACATTCGATCTTAGGTTATGAAGCCGCAGTGATAGCCTGGTGGTGTGACCGTCGCACCACTGATTTTTCGGATTCATGTTCCTATTATATAATTCTCACTTGCCTCAGTGAAGGAAAATATCGTGAGGAAACCAAACCAGCATGCCTGAGAGATATTTCTAGACGGTAATGTAAAGTCAAGTCAGAGGCCCACACCGGGTTAGGCACTAACCACACGAAAAAGAAATCAATTAAGCACACATGCGTAGCTTAGCCGTGAGCTGCTGTGGAGCAGTGCCTTTAAACTATGATTCATTCAATACGGCTACTAAACACGTGGGAACAGACTCACAGACATACACGCAAGCATTCTCAATGTTTTGTTCGTGAAATAGGTGAAAGTAGACGGAATGAGAAGAATCTCACATTCTTTAGAATAGTTTAATGAATAATTCATTAAAGTTGATGTGTTATTTATGTGTCAGAAGAAAGATGTTTCTCTATTAATAGTAATGTGGTGGTTTCCTAGTTTATTTAGCTGTGTATAAGAAAGACTATATTCTATCTTGGAGGTCCAAAACTATTAATTATTTAATAAATTTAAACTTCATGTACAATAGTGGTACATAGACGGACTTAATGCCACAAGGCATGCATTAATGCATGCATTGCATTGCATTTGGCATTAATGTGACAATTGTTGGCTAACCTGAAGAAATAAATAAATAAATGTGTTGGAATGACATAAAAAAAAATGAAATATCGTTTAATTGATTGTTATTACAGAGATTGATAGAATAATATCAATTTCTCGTTGCATACGTTTACAGTCTAGGCATTCAGCCACTACACACGCAAAATATTTTATTTTCACCCAGTGTTGTGCTGGGCAAAGGCCCAGCAGTGGGACAATACTGGGAGGCCACAACAAGGGAGGCCTTGGCCTCCTTTTCTCCTTTTCAATCCGGAGGATCTTGAGCCAATCCTACTTATAGACCATTCCACTATCTTCGTATTTTTCGGGAGTATCTGAATACGACTGCTATTAGATTATATTTTATCACAGATCGAACTATTGCCATAATAATCTTATCGATAAGTGCACGAGGCTATACGAATATTTGATTTTAATAGAATACACGCAAACTATGCCTAGAGCGTAATTCCACACAAAAAATAAAACAATCTACGTATTCATGCTGCAATCATTACCCACAATGCACAATATTACAAAACGCACCAAACATGAAATACAACAAAAAAAAAAACAATAACCCTGGCAATAGTCACGGGCAATGATCGATAAAAATATGGCAGTCGATATCGATGAAGAGGTAATTTCACAGACAATTTCACTCGCCCGCTCTAGTTGCTGCCATGTGACAACTGACGACATTTCTCTGTAATAACTGGTCTCTGGTTCATGGAAAAAACGGTTGAGGTTTTACTTCTGGTATGTATCTATAGGTGGGGCGTGCTGTGTTGTGTCTCAGTTCCGTGATTGGATAAAATCAAAATCAAAGCATTCATTTCAAGTAGACCAGTTACAAGCACTTTTGAATTGTCGAAACAATGAAAAGTAGCTACAGTCCCAGTCAAAACACATAATAACTGTGAAAGTCCTGTAGTTGCCCATTCCCTAACGTAGACTCTTTTAAATCAGGATACTTTTACAAAATCTTGGTTACATCATTCAGGTTGAGATGGTATAATATGTGTGAACGATGTAGCAAGATGTGTACGTTAAAAGTGTCCATTGTAAAATCAATTCAAAAATAAAATAATTAATTCAAATAAGCCGTGGCAACCAAGAGATATTAAAAAATGAATTATTTGTGATTAGTTGCAGCCGTGGCAACCAAGAGATATTAAAAAATGAATTGTTTGTAATTAGTTGCAAAATTTAATATTGTTATTGTGTACACTATCACATTAGGTAATCCTTTTAAGATAGTCGTAACATGAAGAAAAATAAATAAAGATAGGAACAAGACGGATAACTAAGACATGAAATAAAAAATATTTCGTGAGTAAAGGATTATTCCTTTAAGAAAATAATTATATAAGACCACACGTGTAATCTCTATAAGGATAGAGGCAGATGTAAACCTATAAAGTACGGTCATATTTAAGTCCCATGTAGTAGTGGACGAGCCTATTACCATCAAATCTAGATCCGGAAAATTCGGGCACAAATCCTGACTCCAGCTGCTGTTGAGAAATTGCTTATGGAAAAACTCAACTTTGTCCGTCCTGAGAATCGAACCCAGAACCTCATGCTCAGCAGTAGTGCTTGCGGCTACTAGATCTTTCTTAAATTAAATAAATGTGCCTAGGCGCTATGCTACATTCTATCTAATCCAACCATCTTTTTCAGGCAATATTAACCTTCGTTTTCATCTTGTTTCCATAGCCATTCTCTTCATATACGTAATTGACAAATGTTGCAAAAATGTAGTAAGTATTCCGGAAACTGATTTATGAACGACATAGTAGAGGACATCGAGATAATATTTATATTTTCATGAATTGAAGGCTGTTTAACGAAACTACTTTTACTAAAAAAAGACACAAACATGTCAGATACGAGATAACCCTGATTTTTGCCAAAAATAAATAAGTTAAATATAATTGATTTATTTTTGCCAAAAATCAGGGTAAAGTTAATAAATTTTCCTGTTTCAAATTGAGCTAAAAATTACCGTCTACCTTATTTTGACTGTTTCTCCATAGACACGACGCGCGACGTCAATTTTATTCCACAGATAAAATAAGTTTATCGACGTGGGTAAAATCAGCACTAGTGTTGTGCTTTCGCATAAACAGATCCATACCTGTAACAAAATAACGAAAAGATTAGTGACATGAATAGTTTACTAATGTTATAGGTTAACATTTAGTTTCTGTAATAATTAAAGTATTGCATAAATCACCATCGTGATGTTATGTGATTTGTGAATCACATTACATCACGTTATTAGTCATTCAATATAAAGCAGTTAGCTAATTTGTCTTAATTCATTACTAACGCGCAATTTCCAAAATGACTCATTGGTAATTGGTATAATTAAATACTCCGAAACGTTATGTCATACTTTCTCCGGGTCACTAACAATTTATACATAACGTAAATAATGAGCATTTATGACGAATGGGTTAATTTGCCAAAAAGTATTCCTGGTTTTTTTTTGGGTTCCGTAACATAAAGACTAGAATGTGATGAATATAAGGTGTAAACCCTGTCCGAAACCGTCAACTAAAAATTAAGTAACTCTACGCAAAATTATTGCTGGGAAACGTCTTTTTTTGGTTGAAAAATGACGGTTAACGATAGGATTCCATGTAAAGCACTCAAAGATTGTGCTGATGGATGCATTGAATAGTACAGGAGTCAAGGAGGTATTTAAAATAACATTATAACATTTTTTTAAAAGAAACATGGAAGTTTAACCTCCGTATCTCCGTAACTAGAAGATTACCAGATATGGTCCAGAACAAAATTATGATGTCGGGCAGAACAAATGCCTTTCGGCTTCGACAGACAAACATTTTAAAAGTCCAACGAGTTATTATTAGTACAGAGAGTATTAGTACAGTCTATTACAAAAGTGTCTAAACATCATTGCACATCGTTAACCTTAGATCAATTAACACTTAGGTAAATGCTTCTTAAAAACTTTAAGGAACATTATTTGGCAATTTTATAACACCTTACATAGAATCAGGCACTAAACTTTTAGCCAGTACAGTCAACAACAAAAGTGTTAAAAATCATCATTGCACTTTCGCACTTCGTCAACCTTGATTCAATTTGCACTTGGACATCTTAAATTCTTACCATTTTGTAAACTTTCACAATCACTAGGTTGAACAAACATACAAACAAGTAATCTGTGTATGTTAATATGTTTGACATTGACTTTCCAATGTTGACCGTAAGTGATAATAATGTGCAATAGAAATTGGCATTCCGTGAATATGAAAATTAGAGTGTTTTGTCTGTTTTTGGCTTTGGAAATGTTTGGTCTTTCCATGGGTATTCATTGTTCGTTGTTGTTTGTTCGTTTGTGTTCATTGTGTTGTTTGTTGTTGTTTGTCGTTGTTGTTGTGTTGTGTGTTATTGTTGTTGTTGTTGTGTTGTCACTGGAAATTTTCCTATTAATATTCTTTTCTGTAGGGATAGATTACGGAACCCGGGGTAAACTTTGGGTTATTGCTCTTTCGGGTATTATGATCTAAGTCAACCTAATAATTAAACCAGTAGGTACCCAAATTACCGGAGAATCACGTGTAAATACCAAGGGGAGTGTGACTGATATTCAGAAAACTACACCGATTAGCGCTTGCAGCACTACATAATAGCAACAATAAATATCATTTTTATTTTTTTTAAAACGTTGCCCCACACTTGGAATTTCTCCTGTATCGTGGGTGCGTTTACAAACATTTAAACTCACATACACAAACAGCCAGACCCGGAACAGCTACCTGTAGATCATACAAATATTTGTTCCGTGCGGGGATCGAACCCGCGACACCCAGCGCAGCAGCCGATCGCTCAGTCACTGCGCCAACCGTGCCGTCTAATCATGAGCAGAACCTAGTAAATCTACAGCATCAGCAGGACAAACACCCCCAGAAATGAATAAAAATGTACTATACTGAACCCCTCACAAAATCCCATTCACTTTTCACACCGAATGTGAACTTGTGCTTATAATAATTGTAAACAGTTGCGAAAATAATCTCGTAATTTTATTAGTCGATACTAATTTGTGGTCTAGAATGTGAAGATTAACCTATTCAGAAGACTATTAAATAAATTACTATTATCCGCTTGGTGTTTTGAAAATCTTGGTTTATTTCAGAAATAATTCTATGAGTTCATTTCAATGGATTTCGGAGATTAGTCCTCTCTAATCCACGCGAATGAATAGGTCTACTTTATTTATTGCGTACTACAGGTATTTAATCCATCTACAGGGTTTTCGACTATACAAAGGCTTGTCCACTATTGTATGAGACTTAGACAAAACTGACGAAATGAAAATTACACCCACATTAAAAACGAACATTATATGAACCGCCTCGTTGGTCTAGTGGTCGCAATAGTGACTACTGAGCATGGGGTGCTAGGTTCGATTCCCGGGTCTAGCAAAGTGTTATTGGGTTTTTCCAGCAAGAATTTCTCAGCATTTCTCGCGGTTGATGGCAATAGGCTCGAGCCCTATTAGATGGGACTTAAACATAACTGGCTGAAATATGGGTGGAACTATTAAGTACACCTCTGCCTAACCCTACGGGGATTACAAACGTGATGTTATGTTAGACCATAATTATGAATAGTCTATAGATAAACACAGATTACATATAAGTACCTACTCAAAACAAACACTGTTTTAAGCTTTCACGGTTTACAACTAAACTTATACTGTCACTTACGGGATAAGTCCCGTAAGTGACAGTATAAGTCTACTCAAAACACTTGTAAGGTTTACGATGATTTAATTTGATACAGTAACTCGTATGGCGCCTACTTCTAAACTTATATAAAACATTTTGGGACACATACCGTAAATTCACGTCTTTTTCCAGATACCACATAAATCCACCTGCTACAATTCATACATATTCTTTTTGGTTCGTCCACATTCTTACGTCTCATCAATTTGGCACACAGTATTTATCATAAGAGATAAGAAAAAGTTAAAAAACTCGTATTCCGTTAATTTTATAAAGTTGCAGATCTGATTAATTACGTTAAAGCAGTGGGGCAATGTGTAAAGATTAATTTCATGCCTTTCAAAGATAAAACCGTTGATGGTACGGTATAGTATACGGGGTGGAAGGGAAGTCGTTCAGTACACCATTCTGCGGCATATTTCAGCTGTTATTAAAAAAAAATAGCTGTTCCATACATTTTGAACGTGTAGCGAAGGGTCAATTTTTGTAAGAGGTAAGCCGGAATACATATCTTTAATGTGATTATATTATTTGTCTATAGAATACTGACTGTGCAATTTTTCAAAGGGAAGCCGGTAGGTATCGAGTTATATGAAACCTTCGCCACTGGTAGGTATTGCACTTTTGTAGGAAACAGCTGATTTTTTATGACAACCGCGGAAAAATTCTTTGTGGGGGCTCAGAATGATGTTATGAATACGTGGTAACCGTTTTCGCGTCGGTGTCCCTTCCACCCTGTATATTTTCTTAACAAAACGCTGGATTTTTAGTAGCTATTATCAATATATTTGACTTACGTAAAAACAACGATAAGATATTATTAACACTTTTAAAACCGCCATCAGTTTTAAGTGCTACGAGAAAAATAGTACAGGATTGCTACGGCGCTACGCTGCTACGGAGTTTAGCTACGAGATTGAAATAGGTCATGTGCTACGAAATGTTTTTGATAATGCTTTATAGGCTACGAGGTTACAAAACGAAGCTACATTATAGAGTGGTAATTTTACTATTATAGCTAGAAATGGGATGACTACTGATATAACAGCTAATCTAGAAGTATGAAAGAAGAAGATATGCTGCACCAGCTCCAAGTAAATCGGGTAAACAACAAGAGAAAGGTGATTTTTATGATGATGATTATGATGAATGAAACTTTAATGGAAGAAATCTGTGGTAGTTTGTAGTCAACAAATTATTGTGCTTAACGAACCATTACTATATTGTATTATTAACAAAGTGCTTAAATGTTACCAAGAAAGTAACAATAACACTAATAGCACATTGTGTTTAAAACATTACAATAGTGCACAAGTATGCCACTGGTCCATCGTCTGGCAGTAGGTAGCGACGGTCGACCACTTTTCACCCTTATGCTCTGTGTTCAGACAATCTGAAATGGGCTGACTAAAAGTCTAATGTTTAATGCTTACTTTTTAAATTACTTTTTATTTGTGTTGCGACTTGTGGCCAGACAAACTTCCCTGAAATATTTTGCTTTCAATGGTAGTTTATTAATACTTACATAAGAATCACCTCTCTTTGAAATAAACGGGACAATGATGGGATGATATTTTCTCTGGTCATGAAATTATGACGTTTTCTGATATATAAATCACGTTTGGATGCTTTTTTTCTATTAATAGTTGTTAAAGAAAAGAAAAGATAAAACAACAGCCCCTAGGTCGCAGGTCAGAAGTCAGCAACCGTATACGCCAATGAAAAATCAATTTAGTAATCTGAGTGACCCCGTAACTTGCCATCATAATTCAAGCACCTTGAGCCCAAACCACTCAATACGTTAAGCGCTAACCGAATTCAAAGCATCGTTCTCTTTAAATATATATAGCGCTAAACGCATTAAGTGATTTGTGGTGTAACTTAGCGTAAATATCCAAAAAGCTTCTAATTCAAGGGCCCTTCTACCATTTCCATCAATGAGTATAATATCAGCATCTGTGTAAAGTTACAAGACACTTTCAAAACGCATTGACCAATGCTAATGATCAATATACTCTATAGATAATGTGTCAACTGACGAAGGTCGTTATTTTGTAACAAAACTCTTAAGTTTCACAGTTCTGAGGTAATGTCGTCGTAAGTAGTAGGTATCGTTAGAAAATGCTGAAATGTATGATTTGTTACTTATTGTTTATTAAATGGTTAGCTTTGTATGTGACAATGGTACGATTGACGAAATAAGTAAGGTCAGAAAATGGCATAGATTATATAATATCCAAAATCTTGAAATCTTGGCAGAAGATTTACTATTGATTGGGCTTGATACTCAAATGTCCGAAAGACTGATAGCTAGTCTTACCAAGGCAGTAACTTAGTTGTGGAGGTCAGACAGGCAGTCACTCCTAATCTTCTTCTTCTCAGCGTGTGATGAGAGAGCAGTGGCGAAGGTTCCATACAACCCGATTCCTACCGGCTTCCCTTTGAAAAATGGCAGTCAGTATTCTATAGCCAACAATATACTATACAGTAAAGATATGTACTCCGGCTTACCTCTTACAAAAATTGACCCTTCGCTACTGGTAGATGGCAATCTAAATTGTGTCGGCCCAGAACTGAGCCACTAGTTTGGCGCCTTTTCTTAAACTCCTTATCATCATCATCATAATTTCAGCCGAAAAACGTCCACTGCTGGACATAGGCCTCCCCCAAGCTCGCCACATTGACCAGTCCCATGCGTCTTGCATCCAGCGAATCCCCGCAACCTTCACCAGGTCATCGGTCCACCTAGTGGGAGGTCTTCCAACGCGACGTCTTCCGGTTCGTGGTTGCCACTCCAGAACTTTTCGGCCCCATTGGCCATACGTTCTGCGAACACTGTGCCCTGCCCACTGCCACTTAAGTTTGTCCTTTCTTCGGGCTACGTCGGTAACCTGGGTTCTCTTGATCACGCAAAGAAACTCCGAGCAAAAGGAAACTCCTTATTAGATACTGTAATTACTCGCTTCCATTTCGACTGGAAGCCGACTCTAACAAAGTTTGGATAAACACTAGGCAGATGATGAGAAGTTGTTTGCTAAAAGATTTACAATCCTAATTGTAAAAACGCGCGAATATTTAGATGAGCTACCAATTTTCCTACATGCACTGGACCCTTAATCGACTGTAGCTGGATCATTCATTTATTTGTCATTTATCTACACACAAGAGAGAACAAAGGAAACATCATAAAATAACTTATTCACGACTAGTTTATGCCCGCGGCTTTCCCCCGCGTGGAGTTCGGTAATTGCCCCACGGGATCATGCTATCGGGATAAAAAGTGTGTTAATCCAGGTTATAAACTATCTGTGTGCCAAATTTCATCCAAATCCGGTCAGTAGTTTTTGCGTGAAATAGTAACAAACATTCATCCATCCTCACAGACTTTCGCATTTATAATATTAGTAGGGTGCAAAAGACATCAACGCGCAACTTCGCCAGTGGTAAATTCAATACAATCATGATTCTAGACAATTTTCTGTCCTTTACACTTTCTGTGGAGGCCTCGGTCCTACAGTGGACATTTTTCGACTAAAATAATGATGACGGTGTTATTTTTCTCCTTGATCTCATCCATTGACTAAAGTTAAGTTAATAGCAATGGAAGGGACTAGTGGCTAGTTAGGAGCTGGTGTGGTTAATTAGGTAATAGGTATCAACAAATTACTATTCATAGTATTCATGCGTGACCATGCTGTAGGCACCTAAATGCTGGCAGATACTTAGGGGGGAAAACGCTGGTTCTGAATGAATGAGCTTGCTTCGGTGAAGAAAAACATCGTGAGGAACCAGCATGCCTGAGAGATATTTCTCGACGGCATGTAAAGTCAAGTCAGAGGCCCATGGGCGGCATGAAAACTCTGACACCAGTTTAGGCACTCACCATACGATAAAGAAGAAGTTTCATGGATAGGTACGCACATGAAGCTGTACATTCCCAGTACAACGTGGCCTCGCTTTATATAGATTTGCTATACAATGAGAGATCCGCATAAACTGGTTTTGTGTAGCTTGATTGGCAGTCGTGCGTACTTACTTTAGCATTGCATATGGAAAAACCTCAGTTTAGGTCTTTTTCTATGTACCAATTTAAATGGAAAGCTTAGTTTCACAATTACTTATTAACAAGACAATTAAATGGAAGCACACAAAGGAAATTTTCTGAGAGCTTAGTCAAAAAAAATAATTCTGATAGCTAACACAAAACAGTTTCTCATGAAATTCCATTAAACTACTTCATCTAAACTTACTCACTTACATCAGAAATAATGAGTTCTTTAGGAAGCCGCATACGGTGTACAATTTTCTAAATTGCGATGTTTCTCTTTCATTGCCATGTGCCTACTGGTTTAGCTAATGACTGCAAAACTGTACAGTTCCTATGTTATTCAATTACGTGGCACACGACGTAATTTCTCAATGAGATAACAAGCTGTAGGTAGATGTAGCCCGCGACTATGTTTAGAATTTAAGAGGAAGATTTTTTTCCATTTCATTAGTGACAAAGTAGTTGCTCTAATTTTATTTTTCATCGTTTTTCTCTGTTTCCTACAGGGGTATACGTTTGTATGGACTAAACGCCGCTAGCCTAGGTGTTGCTCCAAGCAGCCCATGGGTAAACTATGCATGTGTAAGTACTACGCATTACTTTGTTTGATAACAACGATTCGTGTCTAGTTTTAGTTAAATAAGTTTTTTTATATGTATTACTTTATTATTTTATAAGATTACTTTGTGTACTTTAATCTATGGGCTTCAGTTGCCTGACAATAAAATGATTTATTGATTGATTGATAATGTCGGCTGTTCACTATGACCCACAGTCATGCTATACGTTTGAATGAGTGAAGAATGAAGAGTAACTTCTCCAGAGAATTTCTCAGAAAAATGTTATTCTTGAATTCTGTCTCCTGAAGACTTCAAGAGACAGAATTCAAGAATAACATTTTAGTTACTACATCTAGATTCCTTTATGACGAACTTACAATCAATCAGTTTTTATAGCTTGACAAAAAAGTGTTTTTCTAATGAAGCTTAGAAGCATATAAAACCATTTAAAAAAAAGAAACCTGAAAAAGTCACAGTTTATGAATAAATAAATAACTGGTCTATTCTGCTAGCTTCCAATTAATTACAATAAATGATTACGAGTAATGTGACAACCGCTTTTGCAAAACTTGACCTTAAGGCGGACCATAACTAGGTCAAGAGCGTACCAAAATAAATAAATTATATTTAAAAAGTCATTTCCTACCCTAACGCTTACGAATATAACATAAAACAGGCTGTCAACATTACAGAAAAACATAACACAATACGCTTATTTCAAGCATAATGGCCGTTATCAAGTTTGGTTCCGCTAGCAACGTACACTCAGAGCAACTCAAGTACTTTTGATATAATAGTAGACATCTTCACTCGAAGTTTTCGAAAAATATGTTCTATTCATCATCATTTTGCTCTTAACCGAAATAATTCAAGGTTCAGCGCAGCTTGTCTTCTTCCATATTATGTACTTTTCTATTATAGACCGACCACTTTAATGAGTCCTCCGCCTTGCCCCATCAAAGGCACATTAAGCGTCCACAAAGTTCAAAACCGAAAGAAAATAAAAAAGAACATATTCTACTTAACAATAACATTATCTGAACATTATTAGAAAGTAAGTCAATACACTATTACTCACTGCAGTTTACTACGGAAATATCCAAAAATGTAATTTATAGAATCACGATCAACTTAGTTATGAATCAATGATAACTGGGGCAAGGTTATGGTCACTAAGTTGATTTGAGATAAACATATTTCACTGAGTAATGTGGGCTCGGTTTATTTAAGTTGTTGGCCATCAACTGGTACAATTTTAAAGGTACTTTAATGGATTATCTACCTACTATTTGGAAAGACATAGCGATGCGATAGCCTATCTAATGTGGAGCTCATTTTGTAAGCCATTTGAAAAAAACGTTTTTTTTTTTTATCATTGAAGAGTTGTTGCTTCTGCCTGCTATCAAGGAAAAAGACTATCACAAATATCTTATTTATTTGAATAAAACAATATTATACACATTTATAAATTAATATAACCTAAAGTAAACTAAAATTAACGTCAAAAAACTCTTCAACGCTGTCAACTGGTAATGTACACAAGAGACTGGCGGCGTTGCCACTTTGTATGGCAACTCTAAGCTTCTGGCCAAGGTAAAAGCCAGCCCTTGGGTCACGGGAAGTGTCAACTAAGCGTTTAGAAATTTCCTTGAAAAGACTGTGACCCCACTCGGACCCCACGGTCCTAGAGTTTCAACCCCAAACGGCTCAAAAATATAGTAACCAATGTCCAATAAGATTCTATATTTACGCCGCTTGAATATAAAATTGATTTCACAATACATTTTCTGAATAATCAAACCTAAAAGTAGAAGAGCGTATTATGTGATTTCGAGAGATGACCAAAATAGCCACAACAGACCAATTGAATCCAATGTCAATTTATTAAAATTTGTTCGAAATTTTCTCACGCTCCAATATTTTTTTAAATAAAATATTTGCAAAGGAACCATAATTACTAATAGTCCCGTATTTCGGCTTAACATGAAATGAAAAAGTCGGGTCAACTGTTATGGGTATAATTTTTGTTCAAAAAAGCTTAATTTAATACTGGTTTACCTTACCACCTACATTTTAAAACCACTTACGGTTAATTTAATTTTGTTTTTACAAAAGTAAGTATCATTTTGGTAATTTTTACCCATTAATTCCTGGCAAAACATTTTGTGCAATCAGCCTATTTTCTCATTTTTTACAAAAACTAAACATTTCTTTGAAAACGTTTTAAAAACAACGTTAAATAATCATCAGGTATTGCGAAGAACGTTGTGTAAGTTTAATAACCCTCCTTTTTCTTCGCTGTAGTCGGGCAAAAAAACAAACACATGACATTGGCCCTAAAGCCACCTATGAAGTAATTAGGTAATTAACAGCGAGTGTGTAATTATTGTGTCAATATCTTTGTTTATACTTACACAAAAAGATACAAGACATCTGTGTAATATCGTAAAAGCATTCGCAGTTTTGTTAAAAATATTTTTACAGTAACAAAGATCACAGCGTGTAGTTTATTTCATCACTGCTGCTCTCAAAGAGTGACAGAAAGCATCTTAAAGAAACCGTCATTCATTAACTAGAACCAAACATTCGAAGACATCTACTGAGGCGCAATGGCCTACCAGGTGGATTACAGCCCGCTCCCTCAAACAGAGTTTGTCCCAGCTTTGATAACACTAGGCTCATTAGAATGAGCAAAGATTATCTTCGGAGAAGCCTTATGCCTTCGGAGTAAGAGTTGAAACACACAGGGAAGTTAGAAATTGCTGTTTAACAATTTCATCATGAATGTTCAGTCTTATGGGAGTAAAGAAGTGAGCACGCCGATAAGTCGGATTTATATTTAAATGTCATCATAAAAATTATAAACAATTTACAACAGAAATCAATACAATCAAATTATTCAATTATACAAAAATGATACTTATAATAACTAACTGCCAACCGTATAATTACTTTAATTGTTATATGTTTGGTATTTAACAACAATAATTAAACTATTAATAGTGTGAAGCTTACAAAACCGTGTTACATGGAAGCTACACCGACGCAAAAACGGTTATCGAGTATTCAGTACATCATTCCACATAGAAACTTTTCATAGGTCATTAAAAAAAACATCTGTTTCCTACAAAAGCGCAACGCCTACACGGTCAGAATGTATGGAACAGCTAAGAGTCATAGGTCATTAAAAAAAAACAGCTGTTTCCTATAAAAGCGCAACACCTACACGGTCAGAATGTATGGAACAGCTAACAGTATTAAATTAACTTTTTTAAACAAAAATTGTACCGATAACAGTTGACCCGACTTTTTTCTTTTAATGTTAAGCCGATACAGGATTATTAGTTATTATTGTTCCTTTGCAAATATTTTATTTAAAAATATTGGAGCGTGAGAAAATTTCGAACAAATTTTTATAAATTGACATTGGATTCAATTGGTTTGATATGGCCATTTTGGTCATCTCTCGAAATCACATAAGATAAGATAAGTCTTTATTTGCTTTAAACATGGTATGATGGTGTTACAGTCTTATACAATGTCCACATGTTTAGCTATACAGAATATCAATTGCATGCAAAATAATTATCATGTCAAAACAACAGTAAATATCAATTAAATCATTCAAATTATTAGATGGATATAATATTATAAAATGTCAAAGAAATCTTTAATGTCATAGAAATTATGTCCAATCAGCCACTTATACAGCTTATTTTTAAATGAATTACAATTATTCACGCATTTGAGTTCTTTCGGAATTTTGTTGAAAATACGTACACTCATCACAAGGCAGCTTTTAGCATACTTGGCTGATTTAGGATTATCCTTCGTTACAAGTCTGTGTGGATCCCTTGTTGTACGAGTGATTACTTCATAAGCTTTTCTGAACAATCCCTTATTACTGTAGACAAAGTTACAGATTGCGTATATGTATAGTGCAGGAAGTGGTAACAGACCAAGCTTTTTAAAAAATGGCTTACAAGATTCATCAGAACGAAGTCCGCAAATGGCCCTGATGCACCTTTTTTGTGCAATGAATGCTCTGTCTTTATCTGTACTGTACAGGTATTGTATAGGTACTGTATAGGTACTACGAACTTCTACTTTTAGGTTTGATTATTCTGAAAATGTATTGTGAAATCAATGTGATAGTCAAGCGGCGTAAATATAGAATCTTAGTGGTATTTTTTTTTAACAACCGATGAAAATTTTCTATGTGGGGTGGGGGCTCAGAATGATGTACTGAATACGTGGTAACCATTTTCCCGTCAGCGTCCCTTCCACCCCCTATAATTATGTGCGACAATAGTAGGTAATGCAATTGGTAAGTTGCTACAGATCAACTGTAGCTACCAATCTTGCAAACAACTAGAAATTAAAACAATTTACAAACCTCACCTAACTAGGTTACTTCTATTGCCTTAAACTAGACCAGCGGCTATTGTAGTCAAACCAAATTACGTGTAACCGAAACCAGTAGTTATTTAACTCACTTGGCAGTAGTTATCACTAGAATTAGTGGGCCCTCGAGCATTGTGGATAGTGTTATTTTACGATTTTGCGTAGTTGAGTTGCCTTTCATTTTTAGGATTTAGATAAATTCAAATAAAGGAAGCTTATAACTGTTTATTATGGAACATGACACATTGTTCTAAGATATTTATTCAATGACTAGCTTATGCCCGCAACTTCGCCAGCTTGATGACCGGTAACTGTCCCACGGGATCATACTACCGGGATAAAAAGTCTCGTATGTGTTAATCCAGGTTATAATCTATCTGTGTGCCAAATTTCATTCAAATGCGTGCAGCAGTTTTCGCGTGAAAGAGTAACAAACATCCATTCATCCTCACAAACTTTCGCGTTTATAATATTAATAAGATAAGAAGTAAGATTAAGTAAACTCAAACTAAGGAAGCTTATGACTGCTTATTAAGGAACGTGACACATTGTTCTAATATATTAATTCAATTATTATAAGCTTTTGTTTAACTTACCTTGTTAGTTAATAAAGGGCGTAAATAGACCCTTAACACAAACGAAAGGCACTTGTCCTCCCCGTCTTTGCGATATTTTTTTTGTTCTAGACCATACCTGAGAACCTTCTAGTTACGGAGATATTGGGGGTCAAAGTTCCAACATTTTCAGAAGTTTTTTTTTGAATACATGTTTTAAATGTAAGATTTTTATTTTACACACCGCCACGACCCCCGTACTATTCAATCCATCCATCAGCACAATGCTTTGAGTAATTTCCATCGAGTCCTACCTTAAAACGTGATTTTTCACCCCAAAAAAAAAAGTCGATCCCCAGCAATAATTTTTGCGTAAAGTTACTTAATGTGATGTACAGATTGCTTGGTTGACGGGTATGTGAAGGGTCTGTTTACACCCTGTATGTATTGGTCAAATCTTTAACTGAATTTCCAGTTCCTCCCAACCGAATAAGCTGGAATTTTGCACTCGTTCTGAATCCATTTAGGTCTAAGTTAGTGTTAATATATCGTTTGATATATCGCTTTCCATTACCACAGACATCGGATATTCATAGACAAGGTCGCGTTTAACTGATAATATTCGTTTAATCGCTTGTGTGGTCGGTGATCTTATGATCTGTGAGACTGTGTGGCAATACAGATGGATTTGTTTCGACATATAAGTCCACTATAAACGAGTGTTTAAATGGCGGTCAATAGTCTGATGAGATTGGTGGCCGGTTGATGGCGATAGGCTCACCCAAAATGGGAGTGTAGATACTAGAGTTACAACATCACATTTTACACTCAAGTTTCTAGTTACTTACTTTTAGACTTAATTGTTTATTATTATTTTAGATCTATTTGCAGTTTGTACACAGGGTGTAAGGGACAGCCCTCCACAAACTGTCAGGTCGCATTCAGCTGCTTATTTTGAATCATGTTCCACCGGAATTTTTCCCAGATTTTTTTTTAAATTATTTTCTTCAGTTACTATTATTTATTTCAATGTAAAATAACATTGCCTGTACGCAGCACTCCATTTACAGAGTTCATCGAACTCGTCGTCGCGCTTCCCGTTCGCTACGTGCGTTTTGCCACGGTAACGATACTTTGCGTATGAGGAAATAAAACAAATCAAATTTATTGGATTCCCATAACATTCCTGAAATAAGTTCTTGTGTCGGTTATCTTAGTATGATATACTGAATTCACCCGCACCCCATCAGTTTGTTATCATAGAAATGAATAACATAGATCTGATACTGATCTGGAAATCGCAAAAACGGACAAGCACACTGAGATAAGCACCAAAGCTAGCCGACTATTGATTGACGCTTTGTTTCATCAGGGGTCAACTCCAAGCCATCAATCAACAAACAAATGCGTGATCTAAAGAACACTTACACTAGAATAGTTCTCACAATAATCGAAGGTTACATTCACAAGACAGAGGTACAGTCACGAGCAGCAATATGTATACATCAGTAGCGAAGGGTCAATTTTTGTAAAAGGTAAGCCGGAGTATATATTTTTAATGTGATTATATTATTTGTCTATAGAATACGGACTGTGCCATTTTTCAAAGGGAAGCCAGTAGGAACCGAGTTGTATGGAACCTTCGCCACTGGTATACACTTTCCTAAATCTAAAGCAATTTCCGCGAGAAATAACGATTGTAACTTGGAGTATCATAGTTAGTTTTTATAGCACAGTTTTTCAAATGAAATATGAGTTCCAGAACACTATGTTCGTAACAACATGAAATTTTAATCAGAACTGTAGGAGAAAAACACTTTTAAAAGTTGTTAATTGTTTACATATTGGTGCTCGTGACTGTACAGTACAATCACTATCTGCTAAATAACGCACACATTTGAGCCAGTTACTCCAAGTTGACGTATGACCTCTTGGAAGTCTGTGACCCTTCCATATATTGCCTTCACCCTTTATGTAATTTCTTGAACCCCCGTAGATTCTTTGAACTATCAGGTCTTTTTAACAAATATTTACACAACACTTCGTTTGAATTAACAAAAATAATGAAACTATAACATGCCCGGTCTCCCCTCTGTACGAGAGCAACCACATGGGCCCCGGTGCGGGTTGACGAATGTCACATTATTCATCAATTGGTTCAAAGACAATGTGGGCAATGTTGTGGGTTACATGTGTAGTAACATAAATATGGAATAGATTTTGTATAAATGTATTTCTAAGTAATGCGTGTTATGTGTGCTAATTTAAGAATCTCTAGTAAGCCTGGCATTAAACTGATTTTTGTCCCTAACAAATAAAATGAAAATAACCATGCCGATGTCTTCAAGAAGTTTGCTAGATTTGAATTATTTATTTTCAGTATATTTTTGCGTGCATATAATGCATTTTGTTTAAAAATATGCAAGGAAATCTACAGTAGTAAGAACTTTAATTATCTTTCAAGAATTTAAGTACACACGACGACCAAACCAGCTATAAAAAACTAGTTTATGTGGATCTCTTATTGTACAGGTAACCTGTACATAGCGAGGCCTTGTTATACTGGAAATGTATAGCTTAATGTGTAGCCTTGTGTACCCTAATAAAATTATGAACCCTGACCCTCAGTTTGAGCAAACCTGGTCACGCACCTAATCAGTAAATCTACTGTCAAAACCTGTCAGCCTACCAAATTAATCAAATAGTCAAACTTGACAGGAGATTTGACAACTGATTAATCTGACCTTTCAGAAATCGGTGCTAATTTTAAACCAACACTGTATAAAATTGAAAATTACGTACTTATTTCGTTCAGTTTTCTACCTACATAGGTACATACATACATACATAGAAAAAAACATCATAAAACATAACGAAGGGTCAGGTAGAGGTGTACCTATTGGTACACTCACATTTCGGGACTTATGTTTAACTCCTATGTAATAGGGGGCGAGCCTATTGCCATCAACCGGGCACAAATCCAAACCCGTGGCTGCAACTGAGAAATTCCTGATGGAAAAATCCAATATCACTTTGTCCGACCCGGGAGTCGAACCCAGGACCCCATTCTCAGCAATCGCGCTTGCGCCCAACGAAGCAGTCAATATGACAATCCTACTCATCCTACTAATATTATAAATGCGAAAGTTTGCGAGGATGGATGGATGGATGTTTGTTACTACTGACCGGATTTGAATGAAATTTGGCACACAGATAGCTTATAACCTAGATTAACACATAGGCTACTTTTTATCCCGGTAGTACGATCCCGTGGGGCATTACCGTACTCCACGCGGGCGAAGCCGCGGGCATAAGGTAGTGTCATAACAAAACTATGTCAACAATAATATTTGCGACAAACAAGAACACTATGTTTAGACCTAGTAACCAAGAACTTCTATCTACATTCAGAATTCAATCAAACAACTTAAAACGTGTTGAGTTTTATAGACGCTTGAGGACATAATTATGTACAGACGCCTGAACAGCAAGCTACTACAATATGTCAAAGGGGAATGCCAGGCCGCCATAGTGATTTAGTATAGTGATTTAATTTTTAAAGCTTTTTATTTCGATCGGCGCGTTATGTAGATCATTAAATTTATTATATTATGCATAATTTAGTTAGTTTATTTTTATTTGTTTAATTTTTATTATTATATTTTTTTTTTGTTGTTGTGTATTTGATTGTCCATGTATATGTAACACATAAAATGCATTGGAATTTCTTTACACAAAAAGACAAATAAGTGTAAACGCTTAAGTTAATTATTTTGCAACAAATCTTTGATTTTTCGCTATTAAGGTTTAGGATTCAATTTAAATGAAACTGAGATTTTCTATTTGCACTTTATTCAGTACAGCCACTGATACAGAATTTCGTTATTGGTTTAATATTTGTTATTTTTTCAATTATGTTTCTTACTGCTATCGCGTCGTGAATAGCATAGTTAATTACGTTAAATTTAAATCAGATTTTTTAATAAAACACATTTTTTGGGCATTCTTGTTCCTAATATTGGCGTTCCCCTTTCTTTAATAGATTTTCAACTTTATCGCTAAAGCGTTAGGTTCAAGGTTGATTGAGTAAAAATTACAGTTTAGGTAGTTTGATATTATTATGCTGACGTCTGTACTTACACAGTTTGGTGGCACATTGCGATCTCATTCTGCGAGGCCTCGCTCCTTATAAAGTACTAGTTTTTGGCCGCGAATACACCCACTTATTTATTAATTTAACGTTCTTACTTTACTTCAGTGATGTTCGAGTTATTTTGCAGTTAGATTCAATCACTAATAACATTTGCTGAATATGTTAATGTTGAATGAATCTTTATTGTATTTAGGTGTCTTTTATTTTTGTATTCTAACTAATTTCTTTTAAATGAATCACTGGAAAAGAAAAAAAAAATCTGACTGCTAGCAACTGGAACTCAGTAAATAGGTAGATAATTAACATAACCATGAGTCAATAAAGCTGTGTCTGAGTGGCTTCCAAGGCTGGAAAGAGAAGTGTTGGTCGTCCGGCGGCGAGACGGGCAGACAGCATTGATGCCATCGCGGGAATATCCTGGATGAGCAAAGAGAGGCCTATACACAGCAGTGATGATCATATAATCATAATCTTTATTTTGCCAAAAGAATAACAATCTTACAAAAAATTATACACGAGCACTTATTTTCTATGAAGTTAAAGGATTAGATACCCAATTATATAGTAACTCAGTACACACTAATAAATTCTGGTTGTTTGAAACCGATTCACGCTGACCCCCGTACTAGTTATAAACTGTATTACGGTGGGACAGGTATCCTCGTTCTCAGTTAACAATATTATAATAAGCCGTTTTGAGAGAGAACAATAAGATATCTCACTTTAAATAAAACAAATGATGCGATGATGATGATGAGTCAATAATAGGGTATTTGCGTGAAAAAATCTATTTAGTCCGTCAGTTAGGTAATCAAAAAATATTGGAAACGTATTTTTTCTTTTGTCATGTAAACGAAAAATGACCACGATACAGCGCGTTGAAATCTCGCGTGACGTCACAATTCCTGTTACTTTTTACTGTCCAGTGACGTCACAAGCCTAATGACCTTACAAATAATTTTCCTAAATCAAAGGCCAAAATGTAGTAAAGGAAAGTGACTTGCGAAATCGCTTCTGAAATATTGAAAACAGATGGCGAACTAATGGCAAGACGTGGAAAATTTAAACAATAGTCTGATCTGCTTCTGAATGATTATGTGCTGACCCAAACATATGATTATAAGAGAGAAAGGTGAGCCGTTGTTATAGTTTTGTCTGATACTTAACGTCACGCGATAGTAAAGTATTCTTAGAAAGAAACGTTAAAAATAGATTTAAATTATCATCAACAAGTCTTGTCTGTTTCAGAATTCGTTTTTGTAAATCAGAATCATCTATAGGTTTTGGGTTAATTCATGTTTCGAAAGTTCTTGCCTGATTTTTACGGAAATAAATTAGATTATTCCGAAACATGCAAACATGTTATAAAAATCGTTTATGGGTAGCGCAACTTAACAATTTTACCGCAATTTTTTTTTTTTTTTTTTTTTATTTAAAAAAACGTTGCCCCACACTAGGAATTTCTCCTACGTTTACAAACATTTAGACTCACATACACAAACAGCCAGACCCGGAACAACTACCTGTAGGCCATACAAATATTTGTTCCGTGCGGGAATCGAACCCGCGACACGAAGCGCAGCAGTCAATCGCTCAGCCACTGCGCCAACCGTGCCGTCGAAATGTACTGACATATTAGACCCTAATAGCATCAAAGTCAAGGAATACTATAAACTACATTTAATTCTGACCACGCTTTACTCAACCATAGTTCCCAAATATTCAAGTATTTTAATAAAATCTGTAACGTCAAGGTTTCGAGGTTAACTGTTGCATTTCAAGTAAAGCCAGTGTACGTAACAAGTGTATGGGTTGCGCCATACATACACACGTTTATGTATGGTAAAGGATGGACTTCAGAATGTTAACTTCAGTTTCAAGGTAACTCTGTACATAATGTGTTGTTAAAATTTTGGGGTTTGTTACAGATTCTAATAGAAATGTGGTGTTTTGTTATTACTCCACATAGTGACTCGTTCGGAATAGTATATCAGTAGTATCAAGGCTTTTTTGGAGTCCCATTTCATACATCTGCTTGCTAGCCGTTCCCTAACAAGCGACACTTAATATCATGCCCTGGGTGTCCTGTTGGCTGCACGTTGCAGGAACTGCTGGCGCCAAATTTGTGGCCGAATTCTGATCCGACTCCCTCAAACGCTCAAACGCTAGCAAGAAAAAAATCCGACTCCCTCAAACGCTAGCAAGAAAAAAAAAGACAAACAGACGATAAATACATTCTGGCACAAAATAAAACCACTATCTTAAAACACCAGAAAAATACGGCCTCACAAAAAAATTAATAATGATAATTGCAACCACAACTGCTTGTCTAGTTACACGCAAGTCCGCAATGCAACATTATGTTACGACCAGATAGATATCGAAACGCGTCAGTGGGCACAAAGAAATGAGCTAGCACACCGACCCTGGGGCGCACACTGCTGGTTTTAGTTTGTAAATAGATGGATTGAATTTTTGCTGACGATAAATTGTATTTGATTGGTTCGATCGAAACGGAATGAGGAAAATGTTGTGAGGAAATTTTTGAGTATGAATTTGGATGGGTATAAACGTAGAGGAAGACCAAAGAAACGATGGATGGAATGTGAGAAAGATGATATGGGACGAAAGGAGGTGTCTGATGAGATGACGAGCAATAGAGAAGTATGGACGAAAGAAAACATGTTGCGCCGAGCAAATGAATTGGGACTGCGAATGCTGATTAAGGGGTCGATCGCCCCTGGGCGTCGGGGGTCACGTGGTGGCTCCCGGCCACAGTAGGCGCGGACCTGTGGACGGCGAGCTATGGGCTAGCTCGCCGTCCGGCCGTCTTATGACGACAGGCCGTGTCGACGGCGCGTTCGTGTTCCACGCGCGCCTCAAAGAGATGTCAGCAATGATGTAGGGGCCGGCAAAGGCCGATGCCTGCCAGGGCTGCGGGACTGTTCGAAAGAGATACCGTGGCCCTGGAACACAAAGGGCAAAGAAGGAACATGGATGGGTATTAGTCAGTACAAGTCTGACACTCCTTTCCGCTCCGCCCAGAGTGGGGGGGTCATTTGATGATTTCCCATCCGGAAAAAAAAAGGGGTCGATCGGAATGGATGCAGTATTTAACATGGAACGACTGCTTATAAGCCCTTAACAACCTCTATAGTGCAGTCTAGTATCGTCTCAGTCTGTAGATTTATACCATTGATGATTCTAACAGGACTTTGCACTAAAAAGAACATTTTGTCGATAATGTTGCAGATCGAATTAGTGCCAGTAAACCACTACCTTGCCATGGCGTTTCGAATGGTAATCGTCATCAATCGTTACCTTTTTATAAGGGCTTCTTAAAGCTCAAATAGTAGAACTAGTTTGGTAAGCCAAATACAGACTGGCCCTCGTGATCGTTTACCACTAGACCAGGGATTCCCAGAGTGGCCGATATCGACCCCTTGTGGTCGGATTTCCACGGGTTGATATAAACGAAAATTGATTTTGGGGGTCGACGAGGTCTAAAAATCGACCCCTATTACTTAACACAAGTTCTTATTTGAAACTTTAAAGATACTGTACAAGTTGTGATTTTAATGATTTTTTTTTTCAAAAAATATTTATTTTGTTAAATTTTGATGAGAAAATAATGTCAAGTTTACTCTTTTAACCAACCGCAAAGTTTTTAAATTGGTAAGTATTTTGTATCACTAGGAAATAAACTAGAGATAGGATTTTTAAAGTCAGTATTCAGTTCATTTTGAAAAAGTTTCTTGTCCAAAATAGTTTGGGAATCCCTGCTGACTAGATTAACGGACGTTATTACAAACAACTCAGTGTATGAAGCACGTTGAATTTTATTAGGAAACGCAGCAAATTAACTGTAAATCCGCTCGATCGGTTAAATGCAAATCGACAAATTCCTTCCACCAATTAATTTACAATTATTAAAAAACTACGCTTACCGAAGTCGGTACGTGGATTGGTACGACACAAACCGTTAGTGCCGGGAACACTCCGAGGTTTGGAAAGCATGTTATGCCGTTGGTACCGGCTGCCATTTGTAGATCCTTGACCACCGTTTGCAAGGGATAATCCGAAAACCTGCCAACCAGTTTTACAAAGAGTATCGTGACGCCTAGGAACTTTGTTGTGGAGGTCAGATAGGCAGTCAATGACCCGAAAGTCTGACAACCAGTCTTACCAAGGGGTATCGTACTACCCAGTACTAACTGGGTTGTGGACGTCAGATAGCCAGTCACTTCATGCAAAATACTGGTATTCAGCTGCATCCTGTTAGACTGGAAGGCAACACTAACATAGTTGGGAAAAGACTTCGCAGATTTGTGTGAGCATAAAGGGTGTAACAAGACCCTTAACGAAGCCGAAAGGCACTTGTTCTCCCCGTCATTGCGATATTTTTTTTTTGTTCTAGAGTTCTAGCCCATACCTGAGAACCTTCTAGTTACGTACATAAAGTTTTTTTTTTAAATACATGTTTTTAATGTAAGATTTTTTTTTATTCACCTCCGCGACCCCCGTACTGTTCAATCCATCCATCAGCACAATGTTTCGAGTGCAGTTATATTGAGTTCTACCGTAAAACGTGATTTTTCACCCCAAAAAAGAATCGTTTCCCAGCCATAATTCTTCATCATCATCATCATTTCAGCCAAAAGACGTCCACTGCTGGACATAGGCCTCCCCCAAGTGCCGCCACATTGACCGGTCCCGTGCGACTAGCATCCAGCGGATCGCTGCAACCTTCACCAGGTCATCGGTCCACCTAGTGGGAGGCCTTCCAACGCAAAATAAAATCGTTTCCCAGCAATAATTCTTGCGTAAAGTTACTAGTTTGGGCTGCGGGACAGTTCGAAAGAGATACTGTGGCTCTGGAAAACAAAGGGCAAAGAAGGAACATGGATAGGTTTTAGTCAGTACAAGTCTGACACTTCCTTCCGCCCCGCCCAGAGTGGGGGAGGTCATTTGACGATTTACCATCCAGAAAAATAAAATAAAAAGTAAGTTACGTTTGATGTGCATAAAATGCTTGGTTAACGGTTTCATGAAGGGTCCATTTACACCCTGTATAAATAATACAGAATTGTTTGTTCGTTTGGTTAGCATGCAAGCGATTAAGCCACAAAAATCCACAATCAGAATTGCGCGCACTTAGAATTTTGAAACGTTTACCAAATAAACATCATCTTTTGAATTTCATCATTCAACCATGACCGGTGATAGTAATTTATATACCTACGTATCTACAAAAGACGAAAAAAACATCTATGGAATATTATGGGTTTTTGACGTGACAACGTCTTATAATTCGATGGAGCCGGCTGCACGCACGAAAAAACGACTACGAATGACGTATGCGGCGTTACCTCGCTCTGAGGCGTTCCATAAAACAATTGCTTAACGCACGTCTCATTGTAAAAACTATGTACAAAGTAAAAAAAAAAACAAAAAAATTGACATAATTGTATTTATGCGTACAAATAAATGTAACTTGATCAATTCAATTGTGATTTCCATTTACCTCCTTTTCTATATCCATACAAAATATCTATCAAACAAATAAAATTAAAATTTTCTTTTGAAAAATGCAACCATTCCATCAGTATTTTCTTATGACGTTGTCACGTTCAACTATCGTCAGTAAACCGACTTTACAGACAACCGATTTTTTTTGTCTGAATTATCTACTTACGTACATGTGTTACGAAAAACTTAAGATTCTGACCGCAACTCACAAAATTAATGGCTATGTGGTTTAGCCTTGGATGGTAAACGAAACTTTTTAATTTTATTAGAATAGATCTTGTAAAGACCAAGTAGACGAACATTTTATTAGTGGCCATGAGCAATGAATGTCATCTTCCTTTAAAGGCTTTGGACATTAGTCTAAATCTAAATAGGTATAAGTATCTGGTGATTAGCAAGTCAAAACAATAAGATGGACCGATGGCTGGTGAAGCAATCATCATCATCTATCTAGCCTTTTCATAACTATGTTGGGATCGGCTTCCAGTCTAACCGGATGCAGCAGAATTCCAGTATTTTACATGGAGCGACTGCCTATCTGACCTGCACAACCAAGTTAGTACTGGTTAATACGATACCCCGTGGCAAGACTGGGTGTCAGACTTTCGGGTCATTGACTACCTCTAACGACTGTCAAAGAGATAAGCTTACTAACTCTAAAAACAAAAAATGTGTTGTCGTTGGTCTAATGGTCGCAAACGCGACTGCTGAGCATGAGGTCCTGGGTTCGATTCCCAGGTCGGGCAAAGTGTTATTGGGTGGTTTCTTCAGGAATTTCTCAGTAGCAACCACAGGATTTGTACCCGGTTGATGGCAATAGGCTCGCTCCCTATTACATCGGACTTAAAAATAACTGGTGAAATGTACCCACATTTGTATCTGTACTATTAGGTCGACCTCTGCCTAACCCGTCG
Organism: Noctua comes; assembly: GCA_963082995.1. NCBI lineage: Eukaryota > Metazoa > Arthropoda > Insecta > Lepidoptera > Noctuidae > Noctua > Noctua comes. The sequence continues at coordinate 13,459,038 of OY720288.1, forward strand.
CGGATTACAAGGCGTGATGTTATGTTTATTTATTTATTTATTTATTAAAACTTTATGCACAAGAAACAAAACCGCACAATGGCGGACTTAATGCCATAGGCATTCTATGTGCATGGCATAGGCATGTTATGTGTTAGACGTAGCAGAAGGGATACACTGAAGGTTGATTGGTGAGATATCATTAATAATTGTAATGTGATCGACAGCGGACGTGTGAACGCACTTGTGCATTGCATAATAAAACGAAACGAACGCTTATGGAGTCTAATCATAATTACGTTGCTTATATGGTTGTGAAAACTTACATTATTAATGAGCTTGCATCCACGACCAGCGTTAGTAGTTCGTTTGGAAATAGAACATTATTGGTATTCTAGAATCAATTAATCATTCTGTAATGTTCCCGCTGCAGCACTTCTGGGAGACAGGCCCCTTTTCTGTGAGAGGGAATGGGTCGTATTCCACCCCGCGGGCCCAGTGCGGGTCGATGTTCATGTTGAGATGTACAATTTACAAAAGTGAAGGGCCTGTCTGGGTTAGTTTCCATCGCTTTCATTTTTAGTACAGTACAGATTGGAAAACAACACACGTTGAAAAAAAATCGTCTAGTTGGTTTGGTTTTATTTAATGTTGCATTACATAAAGGACGACAAATATCTGTTACATCTCATGTCAAGTTTCAACAATCTGTATACAGCAATAAGATTCCTTTTAACTTGAATACAAACTAACGGGTCAGGATCTTTGCATTGAACAGGAGACATTACTCGTGCATTGGTCAGAATGGTACCGGTTGTATGTATGTCAGAATCGGAATTAAGGTTCCGATGTGCAAGGCGCATTACCGTTAACAGAAGACACTTGAGAACAGCGATTTTTTAACAGGATATTTAAAGGTTGTGTAATATAAAAACCTGTTTTTTCTGTTCTGTGATAAAAACGTACAAGTACGGACGCTTATCCAAATTAAGAATACTTAACTTAAATGTTTGTGATTGCTCATACTAATATTATTATAGCATTGAAATGATCATGAGCCCTACTAATAATATTCCCTATAATTCAAAGAGCTAAATGACAAATCTTGGCAAAAAAACTAACAGGTGCACAGGTAACTCTATGCAAAGTGATAGAGGTCTAAAACATTATTTTGAAACTAAACCGTAAATGAGAGGTATAGGGAAACCTCCCTAGACCTCTCATTTACAGACTTGTTTAATAATTTTGAGCCTAAAATTGAGGATAATTGCTTTGCACAAGTTTTAAATAACAGTTAGGCAATGTCCTCAAAGCGATTCTCGTGCACTTATCCCAATTTATTTGGGGTCGGCGCAGCATGTCTTCTTCTTCCATACTTCTCTATTACTCGTCATCTCAGCACTGACCTCTTTTCTAGTCGTATTATCCTTCACATAATACATCCATCGTTTCTTTGGTCTTACTTTACTCTTATAGCCCACATTCATACTCAAAACTTTCCTCACGAATATTCCCCATTCCTCCGCATCACTCATCCATACCACGATTTCCACACAATTCTTCAGTCCTCACAGAGACTACCATTCAATCATTACGTTCATACCAGGAGGATCAACGGCCAGACGAGATAAGAATCCGGCTGATGGTAACTATGTCAGATGTCTGGTGCATCGTTCCGTTAGCCGGAGGGCTCGGCCGTGAGCCCGTGACCTACGATTGTTCTCGGCACGAGATCTTGTGCGTCTGCCCGATGATTGCCGACAGGTGCGTCTCGTCTTTGCCATATCAATAGGGCATTGATAGCAAGTTATACTGATCTAAATGAGGCTACTTAATCCTTATTCTTAGCGCATCGATAACATGTAAGACAGTTGTTGTTCGTTTTCTTCATTTGTTACCTCTCCAATAACAGAAGATTGGGTATCAACTATGAATATTCATTTAACCTTCTAAGAAAATTGTTAAAAAAGCCATGATTGGAACAGTCTTTACACACGCATTTTATCAAGAACGCAAATCTAGAGCTCAGAAAAGCGGCTTAGTTCAGTAAACCGCCTCTGTGTTTAAGATCAATAAAAAATACGTATTCCACGAAAGTGCACAGCTGTCACTATTGACCCATTACTTTGTAATGCTAAACTTGATTTAAAAGAGTGCCCTGTTCGGTCTTCTTCATAGACATCTTTAGACTTCTACCTTCAACTAACTGACCGAACACCTAGACAGTTCAAAAAGCCTATAAATGGCTTAATTGGAATAAATGCCTTGACTTTAAAGACATTCCAGAGCAGTAGATCTGCAGCTTTTCTGGTAAAAAAGTAATACAGATTTTATTAAAGCTAACGGACCAATTCTCTTAGTACCAGAATACCGGATTGGATCTGACGTGACCGTAACCGTGTCAGCGATCAGGTGCAAGAGATACCGTTATGAAGGGCTCAACATCGATTGTTCTGGATTCAGTGACGTAAGCGCGTCAGATTTTTTATCATTAATGGATTCTGTCGCTTTGTAGAGCTGGCGGGTAAGTTACAGATTATATTTTGAGTTAAGAGCTTGTATGATCAGATTAAAACGTTTTAAAGTAATCACAGTCTGGTAGGTATAGGTACTTACTTATGATTTTTATATACAAGCTTATTTTTAATTAAAAAATGGGTAATTCTGCTGATCCATACATCAACATAGTTCTCAATTAGAACGACGCCTTATAGTGCATTTGATTTTTTTTGCGATAACAGGATTGGTCCTACAGTAAAAGTAGACATATAAATTGAGCCCTTTGCCGGTTTAGAACGAAAACTGAGGTAGTATGATAATTTTGAGCACAACATCTGCATCCGAATTTATTTTGTATCGGCATTGAAGGAGATATCGTAAAGCGGGCTTTCTTTTATTTTCTCGAATTCCTTTGACGGGTCGACTGGTGAAGTTGCGACTGGTCTGACTTCTTGTGAGGTTTGACCTACATATATCTTTTTCTCAATATTCTTTCATTCTTACTTTACGAGTTATCGTTCCACTCACACACATTTTATTTACTGCATCTGTCTATTTGCAATTAAATATCAATCAGCAACAGCCCGAAGCGTGGATTCCAATGCAACTGTTGCACTGACCTTGATTATAGTAGCAAATGTTTCATTGTGAATTCATTCACACATTTAGAGATGAAATATGCTACTTTTTAATTTATTCAGAGACGAGTGAAGTGTGAATTAAAGTTTGTAGCTCAGACTTTTGCGTTCAACTGAGAACTAGCAGGCATTATTAAAAAAAAAAGTATAATCACCTCTTATAGGTAAAACTTTTTACTATCTAGTTTAAACTTGGCACATATCGTAATTTAAATCAATTGGAGAAAAAATTCCATCAAATATTATTATTTTGATAAAATATCGAAAGAAAATGGGTACAATACAATTAAACACAATAGGATATTATAACAAACGAAACCGTTATGAGATCAGTTTTATCTATCTAATGCATACCAAGATTTTTTTCTCGAAAATTGAGTGATACACACACTATATTTTATTCATCGCTTGAACTGTATTCGCCATTTAAAATCTATGACCTAAAGCGTGCATTTCGACGCTACAGTTCGCCTGACCATGACTCGCCACTGCAGGCCATTACAGGCCACTATTAGCCAGTCGTCAGCCGTGAATGTTTGGGTTTTTTAGCTTTGCGTAACATTGGCGTGCCAAAAGCGAATACGTGCCGTTGTGCACTTTTTTGCTCTATGATTGGGCTATGAATAAAGCATGAGGTGTAGAAGGTGGCGTCTTTATTTGGAAATTATTACTAACTTTTACCCACGGGTTTACCTGCGTAGATGTCTGATATCATCCCATGGGTCGTTAGTTCGTTTCTACTGGGATAAAAGGTACATCGGGTTACAAAACTGATAGAAATTTTTCACTCAGTAAGGATTGCTTAAGCATTTTTCGAGGAAGTACAGTGAGTGACAGAAGTAGAATGTATTTCGTTTAAATTATAATACATATAATATTTAATCTTGAAGGTCAGAAGTTTGGCTATCAAGATTATTAATTTTATAACACTATTCAATATCCGTTCACCCATCAAGTTGCGAATTCGATTCCAACCAATAAACAATAATTATTTTTGATTAATATTTTCTCCATACAAACATTATTCCTTATTAATTTGCAATTTTAATTAAAACAGGACCTCAAAATTAAAAATTAACTACCAGCCATGATCGATTTTTTTCACAAATCACATAAGGAAGCGAGTTAAAAAGCCGAAGTAGTTAATTACAGACAACTTTGAACGCGTCCACTTTCTCCCGCGCGAAAGTGTCACAACTAGTTATGCATTTAAAACAATTTTAACGATGACAACCTATGAATCGATGGATCGGTATTCGTTCGATATCGATTTATGAATATTCTATGAGTTATTATGGGATGTTTATTTGTTTTTTAATTCGTTTTTCTGTGGTTTATCGTTCTTTATTTTTTTTTCTAATAGGTCATATTTGGTATTATTAAATCTGCTTATACAAATTAAATGCAAAATGTTTTGACAAAAACAGATCTTGATTTTACAGTCATCATCAGTTGCAACTGAATACCGGACACCTTCCCTTGCCTACTCCCATACCTTGATTTTTTAGTAAATTTTAAACGATCTAAAGACAACAAAAACATTTGACAACTCAAACACTTCGAAGTCGAGGCGTAAAAAATTATGTTACCAAAATAGAAAACATTTAATCGAAAATCGTATAACGGGCTGGTGTCTGCAACTCCACGTTCAAAGCGCGTATTTTGCGTACGTAAAAATCAAATAAAAATAAAATATAATATTAAAAATACCTATTTGGCAAATAACCAGATACTAAGTTCCTCACGCCGAAGCAACTCGACCAACATTAATCATTCTTTGACCATACACTCTTACAGCATGCACTTTCTTTTACGAGTTTTATTTCGGCACTACATCCTTTAGAAATCGTGCTCTATCATCCGTTATAATTATTGTAACTCTTCTATTTATGATTGCAACTTTCTGACTAAAAGATTGATCCAGTCCATGGCAGTTCAAAAGTGCTGGTTTATTGAGAGATATGATTGCAAGAGCTTTTATAAAACAGCATTTTAAAAACACGAAGAAGATCGAGACATTTTTAGATAGGTTTTAACCATCTATTGAGCCTTTCCCCAACTAAGTATGTCGGGGTCGGGTATATTCTACACTAACCGGATGCAGCTGAATACCAATATTTTACACGGAAGAATTGCCTATCTGACTTCCACAACCCAGACACTCGGTAACTCCTTGGCAAAACTGGTGGTCGTTTTTCGGACTTCTGAATACTCTTACTGGACCAACATGCTTTCTGAGGCACGATTTATAAAGTATACAGCTCCACAATTTAGTTTTATAGCCATATTTAATTTACTAAGCAGTTAATATGTAGCCACAATTCTTGCGTGCAATAATTTACTATTTCACAAACGTGCTTCAAATAATAGGTGTTTCATATTATGCTAATAATAATATACGTCCGTATGCATTTATGTTGAATTTTAAATGGTTTTTCTTAGTGATTTCTTTCTTAGGATGCTATTTTGTCTAAATGCATCTGTACCTACTACCTGCACTTAAGTTATAAATGCGAAAGTAACTCTATTTGTCCGTTACCTTGCTCGCGTGTTAAGGCGTGAAGCCTAAATGGCTGCACGTATTGATGATCGATGTTTGGGACACCCGTAAATCATGACCTGGATTAGGACATAGGACATCTTTTATCCCAGTTTTAGTTACGTTGCTGTGGTATTTTTCTGTCCACCCTAGATGGTGAAGCAGGCAAAAGCAAGTAATTACTAGCTTTTGGTATTAATATTTCAAGTTATTTTATTGTATGCTCAATTAGGCATGATGAAGTAGATTTAGTCATATTTGAAATAACGATTACCGGATTTTTGGAAAATTCCTAATGGAACCATTACGCTAGCATTTAACTAATTAGGTAGGTATATTAAACTAATTAGGTAGGGTAAATTGGGCTGCTTTCTTTCGGATGGTTTCAAGAAAGATTTTCTATCAATTTTTTTTTTTACCTGAATTAGGACCAGGCTAGTGGTCCACATTGGCCCTGGATCGAAGAATTTGGAAGTCATGAAGAGAGGCCTTTGCCCAGTATTGGTATGACACAGGCTAACAGTATCAGTCTCAGTACCTCAAATAGGCTTGCGTAATTTACGAAAATCAGGGTACGTATGAGGTGATATGAAAGAAAAAATAGTGAATAATACAGTGACGACTGACAGCCTGGCAGGTGAGAATGGAAGAAAAAAAAACGTGTTGCGCCTATCCCAAATAACATGGGACAAGCGCAGGAAGATGACGATGACGCGTTTACTTGAAAAAATCCAAATTTCTATTTTAGCTTCATCATTCGGCTTTACCAACTTATTTTAAAAGCGTGAGGATGAGGAAATCCGATTGAATAATTGGGTACTTAGATAATTATTTTTTTAAACTGGGCTTTGAAATGGCAGTACCTACCTATCGATGGGATATGGACCGGAAAAACTTTGAGAAATAATTCACAAAAAATTGGCAGGTACTATTATTTACGTGAGGTAGGAAAGGTATACGTATTTATTTACCAAGATCATTATCTGCATTTACCACTTTCTATATTATTTAGGTACTTATGTCAATTGCTAGAATAGGTACCTACTTACCTAAAATATTTTGTTTTTTTACAGTTAAGTAAACAGATTGATTTTTAAAAATAAGTAGGACATTGTGTAGGTCTTAATGCCTTTATATTTTTTATTAAACTAAGATGGTGCCTTTGGCCACCGCAATCATGTTTCCTTTTACCACTGACCTCAGAATGCTATAGGTACCTACTTTTCATAATCCCCAAAATTCACATAACAAATTATTAGGTAAACATTTCGTTGCATAATTAGGTATTTCTATAGTTTATATTCCTTTACGATCTCCGTGCGAATTCTAGTTCAAGGTCTTATTGAACGTAATTGTAAATAGGTACTTTTACTGAATCATAAAAGAGAAAATTAAAGAAAGTCCCGAAGTTGTCCGAACATTTAATTGTAATGCTATCACTTCACGCTCGATGCTTTGTAGGGTAAATGTATAAGCAACATATATTTTGGTTCCACATTATCAACTGACCAGTTTCTATTTGATTTCTAGTTTCGCTTGCTTTGTCTAAATGCGTAAATCAGTCTTGAATAACATTGATAATTATTATTGTTAAAACCTTTATGTACGACTGTACTTCCTATTGACAGTTATTTGACTTCGGAACTTTTAAATCTTCTTTCGAAATAAAGAATAAACTATCATGGTTTTTACTCTTTAAAATTAGTATCTGGTACTTTTCGCCTTTTTTATGACCGTTGATCACGTTCTACGGACGTTGATTAAATAATACATTGAATACGTATGTAAAATGCATAATAAAGTCAGCAGATTACCTTTGAAAAGTAGGTCATAGTCATAAGTTTTTACGGTACTGACTTTAAATTACCCAAATTAAATCATAAATTAAAACAGTAGGTACTGCGCTTCTGCGATTACCGCATAATTATTAGTTTGTTTTAATATGAAACTCATGGTGATTTTTTTACATAACTATGAAAATAATGTGTGTATTTTTTTTCAGAACTTACCTATGAGAACAGCCAATAATAGAAGGCATCCGCCAAATAAAAACGTAGACTTCATTGTAACTTTTAAAATTCAAATCCTTACACTTTCACCAAAACACTATTTCACTGCATTACTTGAATGCAAACGTAATTTTAACAAACAATTCAATTTATTCCACACCCATTTTTTTCACTACCACTATAGCACAATTAAAAATAAAATGTTTTTTCGTTTATGGTTTACGCAAATGCCGCCAATATTTTGACAGTTTATTTTTTAAAAGCGCGCGTCGAATCACGTTCGAAAGTCAAGCGCTAACTGCGCATGGCCGGCCAGCGAAACAGGTGTGCAAACCGGTGGAGTAAACGACCCGTGTAACCCGACCAAATCGAGAATTCACTTATTTATTAACCACGCCCTTTATTGAATGACGCGCTAATTTGGTTGGGTTATAATTTGTAGGCGTAGAGCGTATGTGCAGATAGTTAACGTTATCACACTTTCTATAGTTATTTTCAAATTGTTACGTATACTCTCGTTATTTTAATTATTTGAACGTAAAAACTTTGTGGTGATACGGTTTACGTCTCACGTCTCGTTGGTACTGTGAGGTAACAGCGTGATGTCATTAGTTAAGTGTCTTACTATCTCCGCTCCGCTACAAATTTTAAACTTTCTTCGTAACAGGAAAATGAAGTAATTTAATGGACAGGAATATACACAGTGACTACGAGACCGGATTCAATAAATTACAATTAATTTTGACGGTATTTGACCAGTAAACAATTTAAATAACACCTTTTCAGAAAGCTTGATCCACGATGGCCTGACAAATTTAATTTATTTGCTGTCAACTCTCAACTCAACTTTCATTAGGAATTTTGGTCCAGCAATCACATAGGTATAGATAGTCAAAATTCGATTACAAAAATTCGATCAATACGATTTTTATTTTTTGATATGACTATGCGAAACACGATATGTAGATATTTAATTTAAAATATGAACACAGGATGGCACTTAAATGACTCATTTAGAAGGTAACTCTTATTAGAATTGGGCTTAACATCTGGTAAAGCCATAATCCTCAGGTCTCCTCTCTGAGAGGGTAGCTACCCTCTCAGAGAGGAGGCCTGGGCCTGTGTAACACCAGTTGGAGTTTTCCGAAACTTCTATTGGAAAAATCATACTTACTTAAATCCGCTGTTCCGCATGCCATCAATCCACTCCTATATCCATTAAACTTTAGGTACCTAGGTGCATGCTGACTTGATTAAATTGCGTGTGTTAAGTATGTCAAAGTCGACGAACAGAAACGTTTACCAATTAAATGAACTTGACCTATCGGGGTGATCACCTATTGCACATGCGTATTGCACACCTAGTGAATGGTTTTCCATTTTACCAGGCTAGTTTTGGGCAAGTATCCGTATAAGATCCACGATAATCGTTTTTATGGAGGCATTACGCCTTAAGTGGATTTAGTCAGGACATTGGTTACACGCGAAGATGGCCGATGGAGCGAAGCTTTGACTGAGTGGTAGTTAAGAGCAGGCCAAAGGAACTTGGTAGGGGTCCACAAGGGCTGATGCCTGCCTGGGCTCGGGACTGTTCGAAAAAGATCCGCGGCCCTGGAACACAATGGCAAAGAACATGGATAGGTTTTAGTCCGTACATGTCTGGCACTCTGGCACTCTGTCTGGGAATTAAACCGAATGACCCCTTCCGCTCTGGGAGCGGAAGGGGTCATTCGGTTTAATTCCCATCTGAAAAAAAGGCCAAAGGAACTAGAGACATCCAAAAACTCGTTGGGTTGACGATAGCGTTAAAGTCACAAGAAACACCTGGGGGGTTACTATGACGTCTTAGAGCAGGAGTAATTCCAGTGTGGGAAAGAGACGAAGCTAAACATGTCGTCTAGCGCCATCTCTTTCCCACACTGAAATTACTCCTGCTTTAAGACGTCATGGTAGACCACCTGGATGAGGGATGCATGGAACTAGGAAGTGTGGCAGAAGAACGAGGAGGTCTACACCCAGAAGTGGGTGATACCGGGACGAAATGAAGATGATAATAAACCATGTTTACTTATTAGGTTTCTCACAATTTCCTTGGATTTCGAAGTTTGGATTTGTGCCCGGTTGATGGTAATTGGCTCGCCCCCTATTACTTGGGATTTTAACATAACTGGCGAAACGGCGAAACTATTAGGTACACCTCTGCTCCTCTGGGGATTACAGGCGTGAATTTATGTTCTTTAGAATTTGGGCCGGGTTTTTAGCAGATCAGATCTGTCTGAAATAACAGTAATTATGTTTTTATACGCAGCGACTACCATCTTACCTTTGCAAGTTGCAACACATGAAATGGATTCAAATAAAAAAAAAAACATGTGTTACATACAGTTTTAAGCCATTGCTGAGTGTAGAATCTTGGTTTATTGTAGATCTCAGGGTCAGATAAAAACGTCTTTATTATAATGTGTAGCAAACTAATACGGTATGTTCCGCCCTTGTAAGATGGGATAGTAACAATTGAAAATTGAAATGTTGATCTCATAAATAACATCTTATTCACATTTAAATAACACGCCTTTCGATTCAGTTATGAAAATGAGGAAACAGTTGCGCAATAAGATGCATTTCATTAGTACAACGCCAGCTCTTGGCCTATAATAACTGCACTAATATTCAGGATATTCGCGAATCAATGGGCACTTTTAGTTGGAAATCGATCGCTATGTAGGTATTAACATTGAACCATTGCTTGCTGGCATGTCATTGAATAAAAGTTAATTCATGTTACATCGTGCCTAATAATTGTAATTCTGTCACGAAGCGTTTATCTTGTTAGTCTATTTACCTATACCTATACCGCACGAAGTAAGTTGTCTGCGCACTGTAAGTAGGTACCTGCCCAGGGTAAGTACAGACGCCAGTACATCAAGCTACTACAATCATTTTCAACTTTTAACTAATATAAATCTTCCTCTTGAATCACTCTATTTATTAAAAAAGACCGCATCAAAATCCGTTGCGTACCTAGTTTTAAAGATCTAAGCATACATAAATAGGACAGACAGACAGCGGGAAGGTAGCGACTTTGTTTTATACTATGTACTTATAGTCTATTTTTTAATCTCGGAGACTAAATTGACAAGTCAAAATGTCAAAACTGACTTAAACGCTATTGAAATCTGTGTCAGTTTGCCATTTGTACTTGTCAATTTAGTCTCCGAGATTAAAAAACAGACTTTAGTGAAGCATAAAGACGCTCCCTCACCGGGAGCATTCGCGTGTAATGTAACGTTACAAAGTCGAGCATTACATCAGTGAGGGAGGAGAACTGAGCATTACAAAGCGCTTTTTTTGTTGCGTTTGGCCGGCCACCGCGGTTTACCTCCCCCCGTCCGCAATAAAAAATAATTCAATAATTCATGGCATCAATATCGTTTCTTTTATTTTCTTTAACGTAAATAACAATGTCGAATTAATATTGCTGCACTCAGCACAATGACCGCTTCGTCTGACATTACGGAAAAAACTAAATCAGAATGCTCCCAAATTCAAATTTATATCTACTAAATGTTACATTATACGCGAATGCTCGTTAGTCAGGGAGGTAGTATTGTAATGTAATGCTCAAAATCGAATCTACAATGTTACATTACACGCGAACGCTCGTCGGTCAGGGAGCTAGTATTGTAATGTAATGCTCAAAGTCGAATCTATAATGTTACATTACACGCGAACGCTCGTCGGTCAGGGAGCTAGTATTGTAATGTAATGCTCAAAGTCGAATCTATAATGTTACATTACACGCGAATGCTCCCGGTGAGGGAGCACCTTTAGGTTGAAAGTTGATTGGGAAAATTGGTCAGTTTCGAGTAGCGATGCGCTGGCGTTTGTACCCAGGAGGTTTTTTTTTTTTTTGATAATGGCATCTCGCAGTTCAACCTAGGAGGTTGTCGTCTGCTGAACCGGACTATCCTGTGGGTGCCTTGACTGTAAGGGCTCCAGTCAGGGCAAAAAAAACTTACAAACTAAGCGACTACACGCTAAGGGCACCCCTTGAGGGGTACGAGCCTCAGCTTAGGGCGTCGCTGGGGGAGGACAGCAAGGGGACAGGCTGGATCTGAGTGGTATCCAGGTATTCGATTTTTCTTTGAATTTTATTCGGAGTTTTTCAAAGAACTTCCGCAATTATATTCGAAGAATGTTCACACGGGGACACATCAAGCTATGCATATCCAGTATAACCTGACCTCGCTTTGTATGAGCTTCCCGTACAATGAGAGATCAGCTTAATTTGGTTTTGCACAGCTTGATTGATCGTCGTGCGATCATGAATCCTGCCTTATTGTTTACGTTCGTTATAAAATGAACTCTTGAGCAAGCTAAGGCCGAGACCAAACGAGCGTAATTTTTTGAGCTATGATTCGCGTAAAATGAGTCGAGGAATTTACGCTGCATTCGGTTTCATACTAAAGTCCTGTTTGACTCGCACGGCAACGCAAATTGAGTATGAAAACGAATGCAGCGTAAATTCCGCGACAATTAAAATGGCGGAAGTTAGGCCGGCCCATTAAATTCAAACCCCTTTATTAGGTACGTATTCATCACTCTTTTAGTTACATGCGTTTTATCTCTCTACATCACATTACTTGCGACATGCCCGCTCATACCAAGACAAACCATACCCTTATTTTTTCTGTCACTGACACGGTGACACCACTTTCAAACTCCCTGTATACTCAATACTTACTTAATTTCGAAACGCCTAGTTGACGCTTCCCGTGACCCAAGGGCTGGCTTTTACTTCGGCCAGAGGCTAAGTGTTGCCATACAACGTGGCAACGCCGCCAGTCTCTTGGGCACATTACCAGCTGACAGCGTTGAGGAGGAGTTTTTTGATGTACTTTTATAGTTTTTTGTTAGTTTTCTTATTTTAGGTTATTTAATAGTTTTTAATTAATTGTGTATTTAGTTAGTTTAATGCTTAATAAAAAAAATTTAATGTGTTAAAAAAAAAAAAAAAAACTTACTCATTTCTTACTTTATCCATTCTTGTCACTTCACTCATACCTACGTCTCAACATTATCTTCCTCGCTACATGCAGTATTTTTTCATCCTTTCACGTCTTCTTCCAGCCCAACATTCCGAATTTCCGTACAGTAGGCAGGTACGACATGTCTAATTACGAACTTGTAAATTGCCTTTATACCTACTCCACCCCTTACAGGTTGCAAGTTGTTCCAGTGTCTGTCGCCATTTCATCCATCCCGAGTTGATCCGGTACGTTTACGTTACGTCTCGGTCTACTTCGCTATCCCCTTGGACAGGCGACCCTTGGCCCAAAGAGAGGGTGGTCTAAACAAGATCGAAGTAGATGGTTTAGAACATTATTTACCAGGTAGTAAGGACCTAGCCAGTGGTGAAAATCCAGGCTCAGCAGCTGCCTTCGAACTCCTTCTTTCTTAAAAAACCACAACTCTTCATTTCAAGCAACTAAGTACAAGTAGGTACCAACAGTTGACTACGGGGTCAATGGCCTATATACCTATTTCTATATGTACCCATCACAGAGGGAGGAACGTAGGTAATACTGAGTAGCTACGCTAGCCTATTTAACTTGACCCGGTACCTATGAATACCTTCCTAAAGCTACATTTTCTTTGGGACCTTAGTTAAGTACCTATGTCAAATAGAAACCTTCAGTGTCCAGTTTCCAAACAGTTAGGTACCTACCTATGATGTGCAAGTTAGTAAGTACAGCTTCGTTACGCTTGTTACACCAATTAATATTTTGTTTTTATTCATAACTTTATTTGCAAGTAACAGTAACTTAGCTACTTATGTTGTTCATTCGTGCAAAACATTTTTCTTCACTGGTCTTCTTCGGCTCCACACTCTCCGCTCGCTCGACAGCACAGAGTACATCTCGACAGAAAACCTACTAATGCCAATACCATGCCATCTATTGTTGTAATAAGAAACTAAAAAATGGGAACCACAACTGTGTTCGTGGTTCAAAGGTATACTCACAGATGGCGCTTAAAACAGAGAGTAAGTTGCCAAATCAAAATATAGATGGCGCTGAAATGTCACTTAGATTCTCGTATATTTTACATAATACAGAAAAATTAAAAATGGATTTAATACACCACAATAATCATTTTTTTTTAAGTACAGTTTTACGAGTAATGAAATATTAATTTACATTATCAAGTTGTTGAAAAATTTAAACAAATCTGCTACGTGGCGAGAATATCTTCGGACTTGTTTTTTTAATGAAACACTGCATTGACTCTGTAAAAAAATCGTTATGCCTAGATCGAAACTCGAATTATAAATCAGCTGATATTAAAATTAAATTCGAGGAAATAATAATTATTTCATTTGATGTTTTATGGTAAACTACTGGAGCTGATGACGCCATCGATATAATTCAACAAACGGTGTGAAGGTTGTTCGCCATCGCTTACGTCTTACGTCGTCGTTGGCAGTGAACGGAACGAAGTGTCGTCGTATAGATCGCTCGCTGGCTGGCTGGCTGAAAATAGTGAACCAAAGTATGAGTTTTCGAAATATGTTCGAATAAAAAGTGTGTAGTGAGTGACTGTCATCCAGCAAGATGGTTGATGACGTGAAAGATATTACCGAAACCGCTGAAAGTAAAGGTATATGTGCAATTATAGTTGAAATGTGGCGTTCTAGTGTTAAAATGTGATTGAAAAATTGTCTAACCCTAAACCGTGTCGTGGCCCCACGTAGTGGGCTCGTGTACCGCTTTCGAGAATGTCCGAAGTGTGATACTATCCTCACAATCGTGTGTTTTGTTTTTTACCTATATTTGGACGTCTTTTTCACGTCGTGGTATGTTCTATAATTAGAAAAACGCTCGCCAGACGGTAATAGTTGGCCGAGAATGTCTCCAAAAACGTTAGGCCTCCGTAATGTCACAGTGCCGTACATAACTTAGTTTTTGTTATGTTAGCTTTATTTTTACCGTTATTTGGGCGTTTTATTTTACTTTCAGGAGGTTTGTTCATGAGAAATTCCTCGTATATGACGTAAATGCAATGATACGTTGGTTGTATGATGTGTAATTTGAGTCATATTATATGATTAGTAACGCGGACGTTTAGCTGGTAAATTACATATTTTACACGTACATTGCGGCGAACTTTCTACCAGTTTATCTTATCACAGCTGTATTTGTACATAATAAGTCTGAATTGCATTGGAAATGAACATTTTCATCATAACAAGTTCCAGAGAAATGGTTCCTAATCTATCTTTGATAAAAGATAAAGTTTCTGCTGGTATTACGGCAATAAGTACGTAAATACTGATAATTTTGGATAAGAGAGGAATAAAACTGGCCATAATGGCATGATAATCTACAGAGTAATTTATTAGTATTTGTTGATGCAGATAATGTGACCAGATCATTCAAAATAATGTATTGACATAGACTACATGTGACTGTCCACTGTCAGGGTCGCCTATTGACTCCATTACTATACAAAATTGAATGCTAGAAAAGAATGTATAGTACTAACAAACCTATTCAGATGAATGTAGTCTGTAACTTCGAGTAAAATCATAGATTTCAAATGCTATTCTATAGACTATGTGTTGTTGTAAGTATTCATAAAGCCTTGACACTAAACCTGACCTAGTGGGTATTTCCTATGAAGATAAACATAAACATTTCATGCATTTGACAGAATTATACAGCAGTTTGAAATAATCTCCCTGACTACCTGTAATATGATAAAAGCAAACATGAAACTAAGTTTTTAGGGGGCTATTAGAATAGAATAGAATAGAATAGAATTTTATTTTGCAAATATGGGTAATACATAATAGTTCTTAAGATTACATTTAGCTCAGCTCATCATTGGATGCTCATTTATCAGAGTTACACTGAAAATATATCATCATCATAATCAGACAGACATGTTCTACCCCCTGCTGAGAATAGGACCCCTTTATAAGTGCCATACTTCTCTGGCATGTACGGTCTGTAGTCTTAACTATGACTTGCTCAAGGAAATAATAATTAATCAAAAAACCTTTTAGGGAAAATTGCTTATTCATTGTGTTCCATAATAATGCTGATGACATGACAGTTGGATTTAAAATTTCAGATTTTTCCTTCAATTATTTTCCTTGTGCATTTCATTTATCAGTCGATATTTAAAGTATGGTTTACAATTCTGTTAGACTTGTGGGTTCTAGAGGTTGCCAGTGCTACTGCTAAACATGAGATCCTATATTTGATTCCCAGGTCAGGCAACTCTGCGTCCAAAGTGCATATTTTGTAAACGGAAATCGGGATGTATTGGGGTTATTCTATCTGGATCTTCTTAATAGTAACCACCACAGGATCTGTGCCTAGTTTATTTTAGAACTCAACCAGCACTTTTGAATAATCCAAAAGTTGGAGCCACAGTCAGTTATGGCAATAGACTCGCTTGCTGGTATGCTGGGGAAATGTAGGTACATTACAACTCTGCCTATCTATTTGAAGAAACAGGTGTGATGTTATATGTATGACATTGCTTACACAATCAATAATCCAAGGTTAACACAATATAATATTCTCAATCCGCCTCCATAGATATCTCATTAAAATAAAGTGTAGGAGTAAGTGCCACATATCCAAATTAGTATTTAACTCAATGATTTATCATTGAAATGCTGAATAAATTTAATATTCAAAGTATTCACAGTATACTGTTAAGTCTGAATGCAAATTAGTATGTGAATGCTGTCAATTAGGTGGTTTATTGAAAGGATCCTGTGAATGTTGTGTCATTATTTTGTAACACCTGTGCCAAGTTAGTAAAATATTTATCATTATTTCCAAAGATTTTTGATATGATTTGTACTTTAATTTAATTTTATTCTCATTTCTACTTGACGGAACGGAAACTGTGTAAAAAAAACACATCAAATACAATTTTTTTATACTCAATATGTAGAACCAAAATCCTGTACGAATTTCAATGATTTAGAATTGTATTGATTCAATATTCAAATAAAATCCTTCTGTCGCAGTAACTCTTTCCTACATGAACAAGCAAAGGATAATTAAATCCATTTTATTAACTTTTTCCTAATATCACTATGTATTAAAGACCTAGGCAGCAGACTTGTTGCGTATCAATAATATTTACTGCTATCATTAATCTTTCTGCCAAGCATGGTGATGTTGCATTAATTTTGTTACGTTTTGAAGTTGTATAAGATAGAAAAATACGGGTAGAAGGGACACCAACGCAAAAACGGTTACCAAGTATTCAGTACATCATTCCGAGAACCCCACACAGAAATTTTTCATCATCAAAAGTGCAATACCTACACAATCAAAATGTATGGAACAGAACAGCTGATTTTTTTTTATATTACCTATGAACAATTTCTGTGTGGGTAGGTGGAGCCCTCCAAATGATGTACTGAACATGTGGTAAAAGTTTTCGCGTCTGTGTCCCTTGCAACCTGCATGTAAGTTGCAAATGAAGTAAGTACCTTACTTTTAAGACTTAGGGCATCTGCAATCCTGCACTGGGCGCACTGTGTTCGATTTCGATATACACAGGGAGCGTATATCGAAATCGAACACAGTGCCCACAGTATATATAACCGATCTCAATATAAAATAAGAAATTCTATAATTTAGGATATTTAAAATGTGTTAATTGATTCTTCATTTTATTTTAAACATTAGTTTTATACTTTTTGCGGTCCTTAATTGTACAGTCGCCAGCGCTTCAATTAACGACAAACTGTCAAATTTTCTCATTCCATTTTGGACTTAACCATCAACATTTTATGGTTTAAAATCATTTGGAGAATTTGACAGTTTGTGGTAACTTGATGTGCTGGCGACTGTACCATAGCTTCAAGCCCATTGTAAGATCTTACACATTATGGAATGCAAATAAAGATATGAAAATGAGATAAAACCTGTGTCTAGCAGAGAGCATGTTAAATGTAGGAGCTGATTATGCCATTTGGTTGAATGATATTTGTTTTTCTTCAGAAGAAGGTACTTAACTTGGCAAGTTCATCATGGAAAATACCATAACGGCTTTTCCTACAAGTTTACATTCAGGAAACACCTTAAGAAACCAAGCTACTTCTAAAAGGAGCTATTGACATCATAAATACATAATTAATGCATGAATCACCAGACATTACACTGTGGTGTGGTAGCACACCTTATTTATACAGGACAATGACCTTTATGTCTAGGTGATAGAGTTTATTTCGCCTTGTATCAAAATACAAGAATGCAATATTTACTGAAACATCAGATATTTGCATAGAACAAGTTGGAAAGTGATTGTTTCTATTGCTATCTGGTTGAACCATCTAAGTAATGGCTGTTTTGTTCAGACTATAATCTATTTTTGGTTGAACGAAAGATTGTATCTTGGAGTAAGCGTAATCAGCCTATAATGTTCCCACTGCTGGGACACACGGCGTCCTCTCTATTAGAGGGGATGGGCTATTAATTTACCACGCGGGCCCAGTGTGGGTTGGTAGATGTCACATATCTTGGATTTTTTTTTTTGTTCTGGGACATGCCGGTTTTCTCACGATGTTTTCCTTCACCGTTTAGAGAACAGTGGTGATGAAATAAATTACACAATGTAATGCGCCTTGCCTGGGTTCGAACCGACTCACTGTTAGTAAGTCGGGGCCGCCACCGCTGCTCTGGTATCTTGGAGTACTTAAACTAATTTAAACTTAACTGGTAGTTGGTTTATCCAATTTATTTTATAACTTGATAGTTTGTTGTTAATTGAATAATAAACATTTAATCGTAATTGTATGATAATAATACCTTCCTATAATCATTTAATTAAGGTCATTAGTCAGTATAATGAGTTTTTGGTCTTTGGCACAGAAATCTAGTAACTTAATGGGTTTATTTATCGAAAACTAGTACCTACATACCTTACTATCTTTACATAGTATAAAACAAAGTTGCGCCCGCTGTCTGTACTACGCAACGGATTATAATACAGCAATAGATAGAGTAATTCAAGAGGCAGGTTTATATGTATATTGCACCCGTGCGAAGCCGGGGCGGGTTGCTAGTGTATAATAATTGAAAATGAAAGAAAACTTAAGTCATATTATTTTCTCTAATCAGCTTACAGCCTTTCCAATCATTGAGATACAGGACTTCTATCGGTAAGGAAATGGGCCATTATCCATTATATGGAACCAGTGCATCCACCAGGGATGCCACATTGATTCTAGGACATGCCAGTTTCCTATTACCTACATATTGTTTAGGAATGTGCATATCAATTAAGTGATTGTATTTAAATTCAATATAGTGAAATAGGTAGTTATCACTGTTATTATTAAAAATGAACCTAAATTAAAATGCTAGGTAACATCACCAATCGACAGTACAGTGCATTGAAATAATCAACTGTTCAATGAAATCATTGACAGACATTTTACTAAATTTCACTGCAGTCAAATCTGTTCTTATTCATACCAATATGAACTTGAATGTAACAAAAGCAAAATACATTTTCGCATAACTTTTTCGTTTTTCTTCAAATATGATTTCAAAGACTACTAGATGAAGTTACCAAGAAAAATCCGCAATTAAAAATAGTCTCTGTTGCGTCGCAATAAGGATGCAGAGTAGGTGCTTTCGGATGCAACCTTCCTACGGATGTCATCGCCCACTACCATTGGGTAATTTTTCTAAATTAATAATTTATTTATATTATATCACTTTCTACGGCCGCGGTCATTGGTGGGCGGAGAATAGGCCACTTGACCAACTTGGCGAGGTCAGAAAAGTTTTCATTTTGTGCGAGCAATTAAGTAAAATATTGTCATTTGGATCTTTCTGGCGCACTGCCAAGGTTCATTTTGTTTAAACACTAGTGGTTCGTTAATTAGTCTGTGCTTGACCTCTGGACCCAAATTCCTATTTTTTGAACTCCAGTCCTCTGATTTGTAGATCAATGTTTTACAAGATCGCAAATTGTGGACCTCTCAAATGTTATGACTGCCATTTTTCTGTCCTAAAGGCGACAAATTTCATACAATTTATCACACATAATTTTTGAAGGCAACATTCTTCTATCAACAATTTCAAAACAATGTTCTAATTTCACTGCTTTCTACTTCTCGATGTCCATGCAATAAAAGCGAAAACGTGATATAGACGTAGATATACAGGGTGGAACGGACACCGACGCACAAGTGAACGGTTACCACGTATTCAGTACATCATTCTGACCGGTAATCGGTAATAAAAAAAAAACAGCTGTGTCCTACAAAAGTGCAATACCTACATGGTCAAAATGAATGGAACGGCTGTTTTTTTTTAAATTGTCGATGAAAAATTTCTTGCCAAAGTTAGTGCGTCGGTGTCCCTGTATACCTACACCAACAAATGTGGTCACTCCTTAATTCTTTTGTACTTTACAATATTCTTGTAATTTGAGCTTAGCGTCTACCACCAAGAAACCCCCCCCCCCCCTTCTTGCTAAGGTTTATGAGTTAGGCGAATCTCCCACTGCACCGCGCTCCGTCGCGTACGCCGATTATCTATACAAATTCAGATACTTGCTTACAATGTTAAAATCTACGGCCCCGCACTACTACACATCCGTGAAGAAATCTACTCCATACATTCATTATACAGGCAGAAACTACAGAGCACCACGCCACCTGGTACGGTCCTAACATAATCCTTTTGCTTCGTCCACGTTCATAAGTCATAGGAATGGTCATAGACACGCACGCCCGTTGCGTGTACTACGCACCTAACCTTTCTGTAAAACATCACATCATCAATAAGTTCTACTATCTAATACAATCATCTATCTCCAAATCATAAAGAATGCAAGCAAAGCTGCATTCCATCAGCAGTTGATTAGATGTAGGCGCAGTTTAGTAACGGTTAAGCAACACTTGTCGAGGTCAGCAGATAGATGGATCTCGTATCAAAGGGCGTGCTTGATTCGATTGCGTGATTGTTGTGTAGTTTTATTGTGGTGAACTAAAGCAAGAATGGTAGGTTGTAGTAAATGGATTTTCACAAAAAGAAAATGTCGGGCATAAAAAAAATATATCAACAGATTTTATCTTAAATCGTGGCGTGATAAGTACTGACCACAGATTTTGCACTTACCAGCAACTGTTTAGATTTTAGAGTACCTAAAGCATAGTTCAGACCTCAGGCACAGAAAGTAAGACACTGGTTCTAAAACTAAGCTGTTAGACTAAGCAAGCCTCGTAGCTGCATTGATTAATGATCGCGCAGTAAAAGAAAAGATATCTAGGCGTATCTAAATTACATTTCACACATGCTTGACTTGGATTACATCATCATACACGGGAATTCCCACCTGTCATAACATCCATTATTGATAACATACGTGCTGTAAGTAAACTCCACTTAGGAATCCCCCTTCTGCATTTATAAGTACTGAGACTAGTAGAAAATGTCCAAGGTACTTCGTCCGCCTTTGTACCGTTCTTTTTACTTGTACCTAAATAATTTAGTATGTTGCAGGTAAATGCCAGACAGACAGTCGGCCACAAATAGTTGCTAGCTCTAAAGGGTCTTAACAAGACCCTTGACAAAACCGAAAGGCACTTGTTCTCCCCGTCATTGCGATCATTTTTTTTGTTCTAGACCATACCAGGGAATCTTCTAGGTACGGAGATATTGGGGGTCAAAGTTTTTTTTTTTTTAATTCATGTTTTCTTATGGAAGAACTTTACTTTAAACACCTCTACGACCCCCGTACTATTCAATCCATTCATCAGCACAGTTTTGAGTGCGTTACATTGAGTTCTACCGTAAAACGTGATTTTTCACCCCAAAAAAAGTCGTTTTCCAGCAATTTTTTTTACGTAAAGTTACTTAGTTTGATGTACATAATGCTTGGTTGACGGCATCGTGAAGGGGTCCGTTTACACCCTGTATATTGAATCAGTCGAAATTCTTGTATCATAAGATAAACCGAGGTGTCTTAACTCGGAGTCAAAGCTGCCTAGACAGCTAGACGACAGTAAAAACTCTTTCAGTCGCAAGTTTGTCCTACATGATTTCCCACACGTTGGCCACTCCAATCTTCGGATCAGATAAGCCAATCTATATTTGCCATTACATACATTCTGTCTGGTTATAACGAAAAATACTTAGTACACTTACGCAAGTGCATTCCTTTCATCTTGCTTATCAGACCTATTTAGATTGTGTTCGATAAACAAGGTAACGTTATACCTATTGATTTGGTATCTGATATGAGAAGCATGCTGGGTGGAAATATTTGTAGTTTCGTTTTGTTATTGTTACTTCGAGACCAGCAAATTGAAACCGAATTAATGGAAACTCCTATGAGCACTTGACGTTCTGTTGGAAGTCCAAAAGTTTTAGAAAGAGCAAAGATACGAGGATCTCTCTGATCCCTGTGATAGTGTCGAAATCTAGATGTTTAATTAGAAAATTCGACGCTTCGTGTAAATGAATAAAGACTTGCTAAATCTAAAGCGATTCTCGGCAGGCAAAGTGTGAAAAAAGTGAGCGAAAAAAGGCTGGGAAGAGTTTTAATTGCAAAACAATTAATGATGAATCTCGGATTGCCATGCGCCAATAGCGTGTCAAGTTTAAAGACTGCAACGTAAATAGAGATAGGTTAGGTCCGTCGTTTGTTCGCATCATTGTATCTGAAAAATACATAATTATTTGCTCCATTTGGCTCTCACAAAATGCGCAGTTAGATAACGACGCATGTCTCTCTTCTAGTACACTTGGAAATATTTCAAAATCTGCAATTCATGCCATACGTTTTTCGGAGTCATCCATTCCTTTTCAACGAATTTGCATCTGCTCAATATTGGGCATTTTCCAAATGACTAGGCCGGTGGTGCACAGATTTGCATTTACAATTCGTCGATAACTGTGTTACGTCATAGGCTATACCTGATGGGTTTATCGACATCTATTCGGCAGAATTCCAACTCTAGTTCAAGAGTTTCTCAACCGTTATCGTAGCGAACCGAATTATTCTCTATACCGACAGACTATGTAAATGAATCACTTTCATCTAGTTCCCCATCATGCATTGTCTCATCTGCTTTGCACATTTTTTTCTTAACAAAATCACCACTTTTACTTATGGCAACGAGCATATACGATCTAGCCACGTTTCCGGCATTATAAATTCTTGTGTTATAGGCAATTGTCTTCCGCTCAGCGAGTATGTAATCACTGAGCAATGTCTCCTTCAACTTGACTAGTAATGTGGAAATACGTTTTATAATTTCCCTCTCAATCTTGTGTTTCCTTTGTATCTTACTTGATAAGGCATCTCTTTGAATGAAGATTTCTTTAATATGATAAGTCTCCTTCGAAATATATTTTAGTACTCGACGTGAAACCGCCTTCGTCGTTAATTTAAAGTCTGATGGATATTATGAAGACTTGAAATTACCGCCAATATTTAGATATTATTTTATAGCATCTAAAATATCAAAGGTCATCCTATTTTCGGCAGTTTAGGCATTATTCGATTCCGAGACTGTTTTCTTTAAAGTATATTTGACACCCACGTGCGAAAATATTTAAACCAACAAACTGCTTTAGTATATGTTATTATGCAAATTATTAATTACTGCTTTAGGGATTATTACTACAGACAAGTAAATTTGCAAATAGTTGAAAGCTTTGATCTGCTTACATATTCTCTGTAAGTAATTAGTCTAGTAGAAACCCTTTCTAAATTAGTATTAATGGATCCATTTTGGTTATATTACTATCTATTGTTGTCTGCCACAAATAGACGATAATGACAGCTAGGAAACTTACGGTACGGTTTATTTATGTTCCAATTTATCAACGATCACCGACCATATTGACATCCCAGAATCAGGGGTCCTACGACCTTTATAATCACGCAATGAACTTTATTCTCTAACAGTCTAGCATTATCATCAGCTTTAGATGTGATGTCAGCCGAGATCAGCTCATTATGACTAAGTCCATCACGGATTCCATAAATACGCCCACTCAACAACGCCATATTAATCTTGTAATCTAGAAAAACGTCTGTCATGTCTTTGTTGGGATTTGGATAGGAATTTGTTATTGTTTAAAGTTGAAGTGATGAGAATTTAAGCTTTAATCACGTAACGTTTTAAGTGTTTAAATAATGAAATATTTTACGTATTTGTGTTAATTGAAACTATTCTACTGCTCGTTGTTTTAAATTAGAAACAGTCACGCCTACAACCAATTCGGTGTTTGCGCATATTTTGTTTGGAAATTCGAGACCAATTATATCTGTCAATTAACAAGCAATAACTTAAGTTTCAAGTAGTTTGATACGATACGTTGACCTCAGTTTGTTTGAACCGACCAATTCGTTGATTAGTCCCATTCAATTGCCTTTTTGAGAGAGTGGTATCGAGTGTCTAATTTGTCGCCAAGAGCTGTATCTTTGCACTTTTTCGTGAACGTTGCGAATCTAGATATTACCACAGCCGCCTGTGGACAAAAACTAGCCATTATATTATTGTTAGTCAGTAAAAGTGGATCGAATAGAGTGCTCTAGAGAAACCTTGGTGTTCTCGTGTTTTTATATAATATTACCCGTTGCTTTAGCATTACGATCTGGCATCACGCATACGGAACTGTTATTGGGTTGTGCGTGATGTTTGACAAAGATTATAATTTTGGAAATCAATATTATAATCGCGTGAGAGAGACGTTGTTGAAAAGACGAGTGGGTTAGAGTGTTTTTGTTTTGAGTAATTGCTGGAATAGATTTTTATATTTCGTTAACTTGCTATTGTATTTTTTATTTGAATCAATCAATTAATCAAAACTTCCGTGATATAAAAAAACTCGAAACTGTTACTGCATAAATAGATTCAAATCACCGAAGTAGCACGTTCCTAGAATTCATAGCCGAGCATTCAGTCGCTGAGATGATAGTTATTTCGGCAATAGGTGTATTATCTAACCATTCTAACCGCCTCAAGTTCCGAATAGCAGAAGCTGTTCTAATATCTGCTCAGATTCCGATTGCGGCTACATGCCGAGCTAGCAAGTGCTAGACCACTGCATTCCTTTCGAATGACGTCGCACTATTTACTAACTCTATTGATCCTGCAATCAATAGATTCAAACACTCATTCACTATACTATTGATCAGTCCACATTTGTTTGTGTGACGTGTCGGCACTACTACGCATTTTAAATTAATTGGGTCAAGTAAACGCGTTAAGGGTTTGGTATGTGTTACGTTTGATATGTCAGTGGGGCAAAGAATTGATTATGGAATTTGTGTAGTCAATAAATATGGGTGCAATAAACTGGCTTGAATTTAGGACAAAACAACAAATGGAGCGGTCCCTACCCGTCTTCATAATGCAACAATTGACTTGAAAAGTAAATTAGTAATTGAAGCGATGTAGGGCAAGCGTCCAGGTCTCATCTTATGCTGTCCTTTCACACACGTGGTTTCTTTACTACAAGCCTTTGCACGGCTGCAATCCTTTTGACACGGACACTGTTGCCATCCAGTTCATACGTGAATAAACTTCCATTCATAGTAGTATTGTATGAAAACCTGTGTTGTGTGTGTGTGAGGCTTATTTTTCATTTGCTCTACGGATAGGCTCAACTTGTTTTATTAAGGCTTCATTTCCTTCATATTAAAATATTTACATCAGTCCCGTTTTGCTGTTTCCCACACTGACTAACTTAGTACCATTCTGAATTACCTCCCTATTGACAAATAGTCCAAACTTACCGTTACCATCGTCGTCGTTTGCAGATATCTCAATTAAAGTTAAGCACTTGCCTGTAACTTCGAAATGAATTGCGTTAAACTCGATTTAGTGAGCCGGTTTGACTGTATTTGACAAGTTTGTCCCACTTTTCTGAACTTCCCAACTAGAGCTAGAGGCATCCTTGGCTGAGGAAATTACAACCAATTTTCCGAGCAAAGAGATTTCTAGGGTCTCTTTTCAATTCTTTCAATGTTACCTTTCTCGTTTTTCATTTGAAGTCTTCTTTCTATTCAGTCTTTCAACATCAGGGAGAACTTCCTAAGGCCTTTTATTAGCTGTCATCGTATTTTTATTGACACTTACATCGCCATTCGTAACCCGTCTCTCCGTTTTACAAAAGAAAGCATCGGCATTCTTTCGTTTACGCGAACCTTTTCTTTCCTGCCGTATCATTCATTTCTGTATCTCTATGCCCGAGTATTTTTAATTAAGTTGCAGAACTTGCTGTATTCGAAGACGAGGTTTCTTCGAAGAATGTCAGTGGAATTCCGGATCATGAAAATGCTGTATTACAAGTTGTAGTATTAATGTTAATGGGGTGAACTTATTTCGCTTAGAACCTTCTTGTAGTTGGATTCTATACATTTTCGTTGTAGTCGGTCGGAATCATAACTATGCAAATGGCGCCACAGTATCTTGTCCTGTTCTTTGATACTACATTTCTGTTTTCAATTATCGATTTGCAAGTTAATTTATAGTCACGACAGTTTAATGTAAACTTGACGTAATTATACTGAACAGGAAACATACTAAAATTCCTATAAGACAGTTAACACTTATGCTGACTGGTGACTTCGCAGTGGGCGAAGTCCTACGGAAATGGTAGAAGCCAAGATCCCAAGTTAGTTCGAAAGCAACTAAAGTGTCCTTACTCCCAGATGTTAAGCCGTTGACGAACTTCTAATGACTGGGTAAACTTGGAATTCAGGCCATTTTCAAAGTGTCGTTTGGATAAAACCTTTACAAAACTGGTAATAGGTAGGTACTCCATAGGAGGAAACACTAAAACAGAAGTTAACGATCAGTAACTCATAAGCTTCACATAATAACCCGTTGATTTACTGCCGTGATCCATAAAGAGGCATAGAATTTATCTTAACACTGAAGTCCCACGCAAATGAGAGTTTAAATTAAGGAAACTGGTAATTGAATGATCTGGGCTATCAGTCTAGCAAGCTGTTTGTCTCTAAGATTATCATTACTGGCCTAAACGTTGTACCTACAGGTACACAAAGTCCGCCTTTCACACCTCTTAAAGAAAAAGGTTTTAAGGTGTTGCCAAAAGCCCCTTGCCCCCTGCATTTTGTCATCTGTTCGTTTACCGTTCCGTTGTTTTAGTGTAGTAAGTGTTTTAGCAATACAGTAAGCTCCGAACCTCCTGTGCAGTCCTCAAAAAAATATGTCGACTAATATAAGTAATGGCCTAATTTTATTGCGGCCGGAATTTACAAATGCACAATTTGTATGTCGTGTTGTACTGTACCGTTTCATTGCATGTGGTGTCGACAATTCTTAAACGGCCTTTCTCGTCTCATTTGTCTAGACGTTCTTACGTGCCTTAGCATGTTGCCATATTGCTGGCAGATGGTATCTTAAGCTCTCGATGGATGCTCTCAAGAGACACTTAGACCTACTTAACGCCCGCCACTTGAACAACATTGCCTTAACCCGAGCTGTCAGTTGACTGCTTGTATTTATTAGCACAGTCGATCGCTTGAGTTGACGTGACTTCAATCAGGTAGCCATCTTTTAACGGGTTATGTTCCGTAGAATCTATATCGGCTACTTGATCTAACTAGGTTGTGTTCAAGTAGCCATTGCCATCAAGCCTTGAAGCTCCATTCTCTTCGTAATCTTCATAATGACAGACTACAGTTACTTAATTGAATCTTGCCTTCCGAAAACAATTGTGCTGTTCACATTCATATGTTATAAACTATAATCAAATGTAAGAAACTTTCTCTAACATGCTGAGCACGAATAACCGTAGACCACACTTGACGGGCTATAAAAGCGATCTTTAGATGTGGACTGCATCGAATTGATACTTCACTCATACTTGGAGAGGAGAAAGGGACGATTAGCCAGATAGAATGCATTGTTATTTCTGTAAATTAGTCGGACTATGGTGCTAATGGACTTCTTTGTAAATCCCACTAGAAAAATAAAAACGAAAGTCTTGGATGGATTTTGTTCATAATATTTTGCAATCACCTTGACCCGAGTGCATAACCAATATTGACCGAAAGTTTAGCCATTGACTGAATTCTTATTCAGCAGATAGAATGTCTCTTGTGCAAATGCTACCAAAAAATACCTACGTTGAAGTTAACTTTTGTCTCCAGGTGCTTGAAATTGCAAGTCTAGGTGGTTCTAAGCTATTTCTTGGGCTAGATAAAGGCTTTTGAGTTTACATAAGCTTGCTTAAACCGTGCCATATTTACGACATCGTATTGATCGTCTGTGAAGGTTTATTACCATACTTGAATATTCCATAACCGATCATAAAATCTGTTTGTGTAGGTTTATAAGAGTCTGTAATAGGTCTGGGAACCTTCTGAAAAACAAATGCTAAATTCTGTGTTAGAAGCCATGATTATTGGGATTTTCCATCGGCTGAAACGACAAAACACATGTTATATTCCATACTTACCGCTAGTCTGTGGAGTTCACTCTCGCCTTCTCTGTTTCCCGATTAAAATATGGATCTCTTCAAAGTTCGAGTGAATAGATTTCTTCTAGGCAAGCGTGCTCCGCCCTAGGCCGCATTATCGCTTCACATCAGGCGAGTTGCTGCTAAACGCAAGACTATTTAGTATTAAAAAAAAAAATCTACATGCCCTATTAAACCTACATTCAAAAATTCTTCCGACGTAGTGCTCACCTTTGTTATACTAAGGAGTTTTTATTAAAAGTTTCATTATTCTAGACCCAACGGTGTAAGTTGCGTTGTCAGCCAGTGCTCTTGATTTTCATAAAGTAGAAGATAAAATGCCGCGGCAAAATTAATAAAGACTTTGTTCATAAATAAATTATGTTGCGTTTCTCAGCCAGATTGAGAGGGCTAAGATTTTAAGGAGCTTTGAACCAAGTATTTAACGAGATTTGTTAAAATATTTACACACAACAAGTTACCAGCTTTGCAAGACTAAGTTTTGCAAGTCTAAAATCTTTTTGAAGGTACTAAGCCTGGATTTTATGGTTCAAATACTGGTGAATAACGCTCTAAGGAGTATTTATTCGGTAGTAACAAAATACATGACCATTACTTACCTTCAGCAAAAGTTCCGCCGTATTGGGTTTCCTATTGGTTTTGTCGACGTATCGACCTAAATGTCTAATGTTTCTTTGTTCTACCTTTTAGGTTGACTTGACGACAATATTTTTCACTAACTAAGGGATAAGCCAATTTGCGTAAAGCCTGTGGCACGCGTGAAGAAGCACCAAGTCTAAAATTGTTTCTGTGGGATGTCTAAATCCCACCGTTGATCTGAGAGCTGTATTTGCAGAAAATATATCTTGCTCTACTTTTTTTTAGTCCATAGTTTCCTTATGCTGGGCAAACGCCTCTCCCAAGTCCTTACAGAAACTTTACCGCG
Organism: Noctua comes; assembly: GCA_963082995.1. Classification (NCBI taxonomy): domain Eukaryota; kingdom Metazoa; phylum Arthropoda; class Insecta; order Lepidoptera; family Noctuidae; genus Noctua; species Noctua comes. The sequence goes on from OY720288.1 coordinate 13,488,140, forward strand.
CTTCCTCGAACCAGCCCTCACAGTTCGCATCCAGACTAGCTGGTGTATTACTTTACAATTTTCAAAAAATCTAACTTTGCGTTTTTCTCCTGCAGCGTCGCAAGAAGCCCTAGACCGAGCACGACTAGCCCGCGAAAGGCGCGAGGCAGAACAGAGGAAACGTCTGGACGAGTTGCGCGCACACGCCGCCGCCGCGCAAGCGCAAAGAGAGAAGAGAGACGAGGATAGACGCCGAAGACAGGCGGAACAGCGCGCTAAGGATGATGAGAGGCGGGTACAGGTAAGATAGTCTTAGTTCTTACACACTAAGGTCGAGATTAATAAACGATGCAGCACGTTCTCACCCACCCAGAGCGAGTGTCCTGATCGAACTATGTGCCATCTGCTATAGTTTCCTCAATGACCATTCACATGCACCCTTGACAATCTAAACAAGGCCTCTGCCGCCGCAAGAAACATGATCACATACTAAGCCCAAACAGTACGAAGTAACAAAAAGAAGTACGAGTAGATTAAGTTCCCGCCTTTACCTTGTAATTTGACAGTGACAGGTATAATGCCTAGCCAAATGTTCGAAACACGTGCTATGTAAAGTTTATAAATCTTGGGCCAATATTCGTTAAAGCTAAAATACCTACTAATACACATCAATACATTACTCCTTATGGCTAAACTATCTCCATGTCCACTTAACACAATAAGCAGGTTCAGGTTGCACTTAACAGTAATCAAATAACAGACAATACCATTACCCGTTACCTATGCTCATTATCTAGCTAGAGTGGCATCTGATTAATTAATGATGTTGAGAATTCTGTCCAGCAAGCCGTAGGTAACTCTATCTTCAAAATAACCCTCATACTCGTTGAAATTTTGGGGCATTACATTCCTTACAACAAGATTAAAATCTCATTGCTTTGCGCTAAAACAAATATTTTTTTAGTTCTACTCCATCCTTCTGTTACCCTTATTTATTCCAATCAACTTCTAATCGGCGCCTTCATGCGTTCTTCTTCCATTATTTTCTATTCGTCATTAATAGTTACTGAGTATTGAGAACTTATTGATTCGAAATGGCACTATAATAGGCCATACGTAAAATTAATCGCAAAGACTAGATCGTACTGTGACGTACGGAACTCGAACTCTGATTCATGTAAAAATGAAACATCGATTAATTATAAAACAAACAGCCAACAACAAATTGATGATTAATGCGCCAAGTTGTAGATGATATTAATATCGTAAGTGATCAGCAACCAATAATATTCATGCCCTATAAATAATAGAAGACGACATCTTAGCCGTGGAAGACCCAGGCGAAGATGGTGAGACGAACTAGACTTTTTGGAAAATGGAAGGAATAGTAAGAGTCTTTAGCCCAGCAGTAGGACAGTAAGGGCTGATATAAATTACTAATTGCAAGCAAAATACTCGAAGTTCTATCTACCTGTAACCCAAAAAAACAGAGATAATTTGTAAATGGATTTCTCACAATTAAAGGGACAAATAAAACAAAAGACATTGTAGGCGTCTAAAATCTCTCTGATAAATGACGACAGGCACGCCCTTTGAATAGCATCATTTAGAAGGGACGAATAAATTACTCATTCGGGTTATCTTGGGAAACCTTTCCCTCGCGATAAACTTGGATGTGGAACTTAAGCCCTAATCCCTAAGACAGAAGACCAAAGTAACGATGGATTGTTTGAAATATGGTAAAAGGGAACGGCGGAAATACATACTGAGATGGCAGTTGATAGACGGATGTTTTGGAGAAGAGGACATAATGCTACAACCCAATTTAGGATAAAAGAAAGGAGGCAGGAGGATGATGATCAGACTTAGCCCCACTACTCGTACTATATCCGGCATCGATCTTAGCTGGCACTATTCCGATGAAACGAGACTAACTTGATGACAGCACTGTTATGATAACACTCAATAACGTCAGCTTTCAAGACCACTTAAACCGAAGTGTAAAGCGAAACTCTTGAGCGAAATATTTTCACTAAAACATGTATTTTACAATTTTTACAAATCATGTCTTGTACAAGTCGGTAATTGAACCCGGGCTACTTTCACTGTGCGAGCAAAATAATGGGTACGGTAACATACGACGGTGAAAATTAGAAATTAACTTAGAAAACAAAAACGTTGTTGTCGTTATAAATGTTATAGTTTGTAATGTGCTGTTATGCTGATGAGGGATTAGAATCGGGGCAACGATGCGGAAAGGAAGAAATATCTTGGAGATGTTAGTTAAATCTTGTTTGCTTTGCTGGGCATCGAAAACTTGAAGAAAATTATAAATATTGAGAATCGTATCGCGTGTCATCTTCAAAAAGCCCTATGCAAATCTAAAGGTGCTCCCTCACCGGGAGCATTCGCTTGTAATGTAACAATCCAAGTTTCGATTTGTACAGAAGCAAGTGAACGTAATGCTCAAAATCGAATCTTGCATTTGTTACATTACAGGCGAATGCTCCCGGTGAGGGAGCGCCTTAACAGTAACACTCTAAAACTGGTCCAGCAGACGCTTTAAATGTTAGAGTTGGCTGAATAAAACGAATGCTAGTAGTTATCGATACAAAGACAAATTGCCCTAGCTACGTGACCTCTAAATTCTCAACAGTCAATTTCAGAAAGTATAGTACTCAACCACTTGTCTCTGACAGGCTAGTACTAAATACTGATCACAATTACCTTACCGGTAAACACACACTGCAATGATTTAAGGAAAATAACAAGGTGTGTGCTAAATATACTATTTACATTATGGTTTTCGGATGTGCTATTCTTGATCGCATTAAACACGGTTCATTTGTCCGTTATGAGTTCAAGGTTCATATAATAGACGATTAAGTTTGTAACATATGCGTTCGTGTTTCTAGTTTTATGTACTACATTGTCTTAATTTCTGGGTGAACGGAGATCTGTTAGCAATCTCTATGGATCAAAAGATCTAGGGTTTCTCTCGTTTTGGTTGAGAAAACAGTTCAAGGGCGCAATTTCGCTGAAAGGCATTTGATGTAGGGTTTACCGCAGTCGATAAAATTCTTAGAATGTCTACGAATGTCTCGATTTCACACTCAAATCCTTAAGAACGGGGAGGTTCTCTGCAAAGAGGAGCTTAAGTAATTTTAAACAAATGAAATTCTGGCTCGTTTCCTTCATGAGATGGCTCTAGTTGCGTTACTTACTTATTGGTCTTCATCTTTATTGCTTGAAAACCAGTTGTGTCCACCACTTGAGAGTAACCGCTATCTTGCTGTTGACTTGACCGCAGCAGCTTGGTTTCAGGTTTTTTTTTTATCTAGATTCACAGCTTTCGCCTTTATGTAAACAAATTCAGCTAATCTTTTCCGTTTCTCATTTTGCCAAAAATGCTTGGCCATAAAAAGCATTGCAAACAAAAGGCGAACTTTCACAACACTGGCACATTTCAGTTTAGTTTTGTTAGTACCTAACTTAGCTGCCAACAATCGCATCTGGTTTTTATATTCTTCTGTTAGAGGTCGTTTTGTATTTTCAGTGACCTTGTGTTGTTCAGCCTCACTCAATCTATTTGGTTGGGAAGGCTTTAAAGGCCCGCTGTTTTTTCCTTACTCTCACCTGTCGACTACAAACAAGATTTAGTAGACAAGGGTTAAGCTGTACGTTTAGCCCGGCTAGGTTTCTTTTTTTGGAGTTTCTAGAAATTAAACTCATTGTACCACTAGGAGTGGAGAAAAATTTATACCTATCATAAAGATAGATGACCACAACAACGTAGGTAGCTGAAAAAGGCTAAATGCGGAGCCGATGGCATTAACGGCAATTAATAAGTGGATTCTTCAACAGCATAATGCCATTATAGTAGTTGATTAATACTGCATCGCATCTCCTGTGCCGTTTCCTCCTTTTCGAAAATGTACCACCTCCTTCAGTCCCAGCATGTCACGTACTCATTGATTTTCTACGGAGCAAATACTTGACCTCGTGTGACTGACATAAATTGTTCCTAAAGCTGGCATAAATGTAGAATTTATGCGAAAGATGTTAAAATATACGGCTGGAATAAATCCCAAAACAAATCTATCTTCAATACGTGAATATTTTCTCTTTTTAGCAAATATTTTCTTTGAACATAAAGGATATTGGATATGCTTTTGTAAAGAGCGCCGAATGTGTATTTTGGCTCAATTCAAAGAGTCTCGATTTTCTCTATCGATTTTATTTGACCTTATACGTATGTCTGGTTAGCTTTCATGTTGCGTGGAGCGTTGTCTAGTACATGCATGAATAAACAAAACCTCATACATGTCTAATTGTCAACTGCTGAATTAGGGTCTTAGACCGAAATCACGTGTTCGTATACTCCATAGTATCTGGATTGATCGAATCCTTTGACAGGAACAGGAAACGTGGAAGTGACCAGATTAGACGAGTTGGAAAACGTCGTACGTACACGTACTGTAACCATTATTCAGGTAGATTCAGCTTCCCGAAATCCCTCAATCCTTTGGCAGAGCTAGTATACTTATTCTTGGCACAGTGCAATATGCATTCCAAATATTAAACCCCCGTTAACCTCTTCCGCTCGACTGCTGTTAAGAGCAGGTTAACCACAACAGTTTAACGGGTCGAATTGAAACAATCTGTCGAAGCCCTAGTTGTCGGGCTATTTTCGTTTTATAGTATAGTAGTGACGTCAGGAGAGAGTTAAGAAACACTCAATGAGAGCATTGCTATTTAAATGCCGTCTAGTACTTTATGCGAATCGAGATCTGTATCGAAAAATGAGATTGGAATCGATCTCTTGCTGGTTTTCGAGCTCTTTTTCATTAACATCAGCTCTTTTGGCTGGAAATTTTTAATATCGTCGGGGATAGTGCAAATCCGCGGACCTAGCATTGGATAATTCCGCGTATTTGAAAAATGTAGCCAATTTCAATTACGCATTGTCGTAGCGACTACATAGCTGAATTAAATAGATTTCTACTGTTAACAATACATAGAACACATGAATTGTTACTATTCATGTAAAAATGAGGTCAAAAACCGTTGAACTAAAAAAATATAAACTTATAACCTTCCCCTGTAAACCTACACATAGTGCAGATAAGCACTTTACGTATGGTAGATTCGCGGATTTGCACTATCCCCGACGATATAGCATGAGCTTCCTAAGGAATCCGAAAAACGATAAATAAGAACTGATGTTGCTATTACTTTTGAGCTTATCCCGCTTAAATAACTATGACTAGTTGTTTTTAACATCATCTATTCTGTACTTTGTGGGAGTCTCGTATTAAATCCATCTTATCCTATTAATAATGTGATGTACTCAGAAGCCGCTAAGCAATTTAATTAACCTTTAAATACCTTCATTAATAGCAGCTTTTCTCACAAGCCCGCAAAGATTTCTCTAGCGAGAGTAAAACATATTCCCAGATCATCAATCTCCGAGCCTGCACCCAATATGGCCATTCACACAATCTTCTCCGCTCTTAACACAAGTTCTGCAATATCTATTGCGGTTACTCCCTGCAATCAATAAGGGTGATAACGGACTGGACGGTTAGTCTGCGGTCAATAAACCGCCGTGCTTCTGACATGTCCAATTGACTGGAAATGCCGGGCGTCGGCTGTCGAATTGATTAAACCTGATTAGACCAAGATTTATCGGATTCCGTTCTTAGTTGTTAAAGGAAGGATATGATAAGCAAGCCATAGTTATAAATGCAGACATGCTATTCCTTTTGGGTGAAACTATCGAATTACAAATGTAGAGAGACCTATACTTTTGGGAGAAGCAAGCTAAGTTGGATTTTCGAACTTCAAATAGTCTTCAGAAATCAGTCAACGACTTGACGTACCGCGTTGCATTGAATGAGACAGGCAGGCTACGGCCGTGGCATTAGCTAACGCGTCACTGCCTAGTGAGTAAGGCCCCTTAGACCTTTATTACGTGCTGCAATTAGCATACTTCTAACCGCCGGTGCGGCTTGATTAGCGACTTTTACCTACCTCTAGGGCTTGAATGTTCATTTATGAGCTACTTTGAAGTCTATATTTTATGCGGCGTTTAATAAAGGTATTCGTTGAATTCTCTCTTAAGATTTCTAGAAGCTGTAATTATAGTTTTACTTGCACAAATATTTAGTCTCGGAAGAAATATTTAGGTCAGACAGAATTACTCTAGTAGCGGTCGTTAAGGTGTAATCTTCCTATTTCTTGATACGAAAGTATGTGAAGAACACGGAAGGTCTTAGGACCAACTCCTATTTCCTGTTTGGTATCCCAAGTGACGTCAATCATAAGGAAGATCGTAAGGATACAATTGATGAGGTACCACACAGAGGCCCGGGTGTAGTGACTTATCGTTAGCGTGGTTGCGTAGGTCGTTCCTCGTAAATCCTATAGGGTCATCAAAGTTGGCAAGTCAGAACAATCCTCTATTCATCTATGGTTCGATATGGCTTTATGTGTAAGTAAAGGTGACTGGAATATTGCATTTGCACATTCTCTTCAAATTCGTGAGCTCCGCATCAGCAACGTTGAATGGTTTAACTTACATGTACGTCATCTTTACATAACTCGTCCTTGCTTAGATGACGTCACACATTCCCACGCACGCCGCTGACTGTTTTAACGTGAGCTACAGAATATTGATTATTAACAGATAACAGATTATGATTGTATCGTTTATTTAACGATCGTGTAAATTGTCCTACATTGAAGGATTGGAGGAATTTTCCAATATTGCGCATGTTTTTTGCTTCGGTAAATTATTCGTGGAATTCCAAGGTTCGTATTATTTGACCTGTCGGATCTATTGATATTTTTAAAAACCTGTCTATGACTTCTATGAGGTCAGGTCTATTATTAACGAATTCCATCTTATCTTAAGTTATTCAATAACGAGATGTTTGTTTACTAATTTTAATGAAATGCAGTAGTCACCACTCGCCTTCGTTTCTTTTGCATCCGGAACATGTTTCTGGCTTACTGCCAAAATCCCCTCTTCCGAAAGGAACAAGTCATGCTTTGAACTGTGTACGGTTCTCTCCGACTGCAGCATTAACTTTTGGGGGTATGAATTCAGTAATCTGTGCTACCGGTAAATGTCACCTGTAATCTAAACATGGTTACATTGCTTTACGCCCTTTCCGAATATCAATGTCATGTAGCTGATACTGAATTGTAGTTAGGTTATTGTTTGCTCAATCTAGCTCGTGTTTTTAGCATGTTTCAGTACTGTTCTTAATGGTTTTCAAATCATTTATGACATCTAGTTCTATTACTTCTCCCTATTGTAGTATCGTCCTGTCTCTGGTCATTCTATATGTCTGTCGCCTATAACTTCTCATTGCCTTCAGTATTTTCTACTTTTCGATCTCTTTGGTGGGTTTGTTCATCATCATCATCATTTCAGCCGAAAGACGTCCACTGCTGGACATAGGCCTCCCCCAAGTGTCGCCACATTGACCGGTCCCGTGCGTCTCGCATCCAGCGGGTTTGGGTTTGTTCACGTCTGACCAACTTTTCTCACCTCACTAGTGTCGAAAGGTGCGTTAATACTAATACGATTAAGTTCTTCAAGAGATTATCCGCTTTCTGCTGCAGTACTTTAAAGTGTACTATAAAAAATAAAAAACACCAGATATTTATGATTCCTTTTTGTTTAATTTAGTAACGTTACCTGCAATGACAAGATGTGCACTGCTGAGCATGGGCCTTCCCCATTAATCGTTGCAGTTAATGATCCCTGGGGTACAGCTCTATAATCATCACGGTTGGCGGAATTCGCTAACGGCGACATCCGAAACTTTAGTATGACTGTATTTTTAACAGTTGTTCTAGCTGTACCTATAGTTCTAAAGTCATTAAGCATTCCATACAATGAATCGAACAATTGGTAAATGAATATTTGTTCATCAGCAATGCAAATTAGGAGACCCTTGTCACAGTTACAACGGAGAGGACGCCTGTCCCAGTATTGGGAATATAATACGTTTGATTTGGCTAATGCAAAATACTCCTTCCTCGGTTGTTTATTTGTGTTATTTTACGTTGCCTTAATCATCTATTTCTCTGGATCCTGCTAGGATCGTATCAGGTACTGGTACAGTCAGAATTTTCGACGGTAACAATTCAGTTTTAGCGGATCACAACAGTGTTATTTGGGTGCTGTCCTTTTACCCACTGAAATCACGTTTTTCCCCCTAAACTGGACATTATCATATTGATCTGAACACGTTTATCTGGGCACACAATAGCACATCAGGTGACCAGGTCAGCGTTACATAAGTGCTCTATTGTCAATGAGGTCATGCGCCAACTCGTGCGAGTTACGAGTCGTAGTATGCGTGTGCGCAAGTGATGTTTTTATTCATGGGATCTGTTTCTGGTATTGTTTTTCATGTGTTTTATTTATTCATTAGGACGGTTTTGTTCAGAAAGCCAGCAAACATAACAAAACATTCTTTTAGTTGGGCAGTCGTATCAAAATACTGCCTTTACAGTGATTTTTGGCCTAGCTCGATGCAGTAAGGTGATTTGCTGCTTGAGTTACTGTCAAAATTCTTAAAATATCTGTAGTTGTTTATTATTTATTAGGCTCCAAAACGTGTGGCGCCCAACAAGACACAGGAAAAAAAACGCATTTTGTAAAAAAAAAAACTGTATCTTACAGTAGAGATAAGTTATATCACCACCGTTTTCAATAATGTTTATCATGATAACAACATTACGAAAACAATAACTAAAGACCAAGATAACGGTCTTTGCAATATAATAAATCAAATTTAAAGTTACTTAACACCCTACTCTTCACTCTAAAATGTTTACCTTTTAAGAGCGTTATTTATGTTTCCCCATCCATTACATTGAGTAATATAATTTGTTAAACCTACCGTACAAGTAAGTGGGTTTTAACAGGAACATAATATGTGACGCAATTTGTGAAGTAATTGTCACTTACGTATTATTACAAGCAAATGATTCACTGGCGATAAACATTTATTTCTCAACCTATGTGTAAGGCACGAGAAACCAACTCTAGAGCGATGGAACTCGGTCGAAAGATCTAGAAAATATCAATGTAACATAGTTTTCACAAGGATCGCATCAAAGTTCGAGTGAATCGGTTTCTTCAAGGCAAGCGTGCTCCTAGGCTGCATCATCGGTTCACATCAGGCGAGTTGCGGCCAAACGCAAGCCTATCTATACTAATATTATAAAGAGGTAAAATTTGTTTGTATGTAGGGGGTAATCTCCGGAAATAATGAACCAATTTTAAAAATTGTTTCGCTGGTAGAAAGCTACATTATTCGTGAGTGCTTATTGGCTATAAATTATAAAGATATCACGCAAATTAGCCGAGTTATCAAAATTTTCGCGGACGAAGTCGCGGGCGATGTGCTAGTTTAATAATAAAAAAATAAGGCTGCATTAGAAATCATAATTTTGATCATAATCAGAGCCTAAACCAATGGAAGAAGAAGACATGCTGCGCCGACCCCAAATTAATTGGAATATATAAATATAAATTAGTTATTTTTTATTTGTCTGTATGTCTCTGAAACGGCTGGACTAATTTTGTCAGGACTTTCAGAAGGAACTTGGGGCACTTTTATTTTATAAAAAGGATTAGGGACCCATGCAAAAAATGAAAACCTATGAAATTGTTAACAAAATCTGGTTCAAATAGTCAAGTAACATTTTATCAGAATTTCACGCGGACCAAGGTCGCGGGCAACAGCTACTAAATAAATTAATAAATAATTTGACCGTTATCGATTTCATTATTGCTCAGTGAACTGCCCGCCGAAGTAACTGCATCGCAATCGATCCATCAAACAAACGTCAAATTATACCTTCACTACTTTTCTGTTACCTTTCGGTCATCGATCATTCTGTTATTCGTATTACCTTCGCATTGGCAGCTAAATTAGTGACCCCGTCGTAATATGAGCACTTGACCTTATGATCTTGCGAGCAATGCTCATATTTCTATTCAATAACATCATAGATGATGTTGTTTTTTTTTGTTTGTAAATTCTCTTTCTTCCAATCCATTATTGTCTTCAGACCCCACACATCGCTGTCAAATCCCATTTAAGTCTGAAACTCAAAATACAACATCCAATTTACTCAAAAATACTTAAAGTCAAACATTCATAGGTAGGACTCCTACGAAAATACACACGGCGTGCATCAAAAATAATTTAAAATTAACTCTACGCCACGCGTTAAGGAGTGAACAAAAATAGGGAGGCCACTTCCTTCAGGACTTCTCGGATAACGGATTAGTTAGAGACAGACGGGACACTGTTCATCGAGTTGTTGTTTGTGGCTAATTGCGAAGGTCTTTCAATTCCCATGATAGGATAAATGGGCACTTTTGTGTCGTCATTGAAACTGCCAACTACGGAGAGTGATACACGAAGTGCACCAAAGGAGCAGATTGTTATAGTATCCCCCTCTGTGATAAATATTCCGGACTCAGTAATGGAATGGCCCATTTGTTATCAACAAATCCCACCAGAAACAAAACAAAATTTTTCTTGTACTAACGACCCACCCCTGCTTTGCAGGGTTCTTACAATTTGGCAAAACGTCAAAATTTCAGACCGCATCAAAATCTGTTGCGTAGTTCTAAAGAACAACACGATTACACAAACACACACGAAAAGCGACTTAAGTGTTTCAGTATACGTATAGATTTCTTGTTCAATTTCAGAAAAGATTCAATACCCACAAAACGGCCTTTTTATTTAAGTTTTATTTCTTTTATTTCATTTACTTGATTATGTTCAATCTTTTTGCAGGTAAATCATACGACAGTAAGTACACTTGAATATTCAGTTCTGCTAGTGGACAAGTATTGCTCTGTGGCCGCAGTGTGGCTTTAAAGTGGCGCGTCTGAGCCTCTAAGCCGGCTTTCCGATTGACTACGTCGATACAATGACGATATAAAATACCGCAGAAGCTGTAGCAATGTTTCTATTGTTGGTTTATATATAGAGAAGTTTCGCTACCGAGACTATAGTTGTAAATTTGAAGTAGGAAGTGCGATATTGTTCTGTTGTTAGTTTATTGGCATAGCTGAGGTAGTATCTTGTGAAATTGACGTGTTTTCACTGTGCTGTGGTGAACTTTAGACGTGTTTGTGTTAAGTTTAAAATAAAAATAATACTGTTGAATAAAAAGTGGGTGAACCTAACAGACTTAAAAGTGAATGAACGCTAGACAATGGCATGAGTTAGCATGTTTAGTGCTACCTAAGTGAGACAGTGAATGATCACAGACCAATTGAAAAAGAAAGTTTTAAATCTAGTACAAGAACTACTAAAGATGCACTGGACGAAACAGAACGGCGAAGACTTCAGACCCCGGGTAAGCAAATAACAAAACAGAAACAGTTATCGAGTCCATTAGAAATAAAAGTGCTGAAGAAAATGAAAAGAACAGTAAAACATTTAATAAAAACTCCAAATGCATTTCACAAGAGAAATCCGGTGCAGGAATTTGTTACTAATTGAATTGTAGAATGTGAGCAAAGAGTTTGTAATGTAAATGTTTTAAAACACACTTTGAATGCACAGCCATGGTGCAGCCATCTATGTAAGAAACGTCTATTTGTATTGGTTCAAAGCAAACCAGATAAGATGAATTTAGACCAAGATAAAAGAAAGTGACTCAAGGACGTTTACTTGAGAATTTTATTTCGTTTTCGATGAATTTTCTGGGCGTTTTTAATTCTTTAGGTCATGCTTGCACTCTTTATGAGTTTACCGTATAAGATATGGCTTTAACACACTTAAATACGGCCATGTTTAATGTAGATTTACCTTGTAAAAAATTAATAAAACCTGATACACAGTTTCATCAATTAATCAGCTCTAACAGTCAACCAGTCTTCCAAATTGGAGAGAGAGAATCAATTCAACCAAAACATGGGAAAAGTGTAAACTACTGTAATAACGAAGCATGCAAGACGAATCTGAGTAATGAATGTAGACAGACAATAAAGAGCATGCAAGGACGGACAACCTCCTAGTCTACGTAAAATGAACAAGAAAATATCGTCTAGAAATAATCGTAAAAAACCAAGCACACTATTACTAGAAGAATGTTGAATTCATATTGCAGTAGCCTAAAAGATAGTTGATGTTGCTCCAACGTCCAAAGTAGAAATGATTGTGTACTATCAGTCGTTTCACCGCACAAGTTGGCACGACACCCCACTGATAAAGTCAACTCAAGAAACAAGTTATGACGCTCACCGAAATACAGTTGGCGGAGAAATTTCATGTTATATGAAAACGCCTAAACTGGAAGGTCCAGAATAACGTACCCGAATTCGGGATTAAGACGTAAGAAATCTAGCAAATCTTGAAGAAAAAGCAAATGAAATAGACAAAGATCACACGTCAAATGGAGAAAGTTATCCAGACAACCACGTTGTTATAAAAAGAGTAGCCAAAGCTAATCGGAAAAGACTGACGTCATAGGACGCTGCAGAAAACGCCGCATTCTTGAAGACTAGTGTTCTTGACTCCATCCAGCACTTTACCGCAGTCGTTCAACCCTTGTGGGCGTAGGCTGGTATTCATATTCACGTATCGCACTACGGTTCGATGTACAGACGCGAGCACTAATATGTTTACACGTTGGAACTTTCAAAAGTGGTTTTCTCCTACGATATTGATTGGGATAAAAAGTTTCTACGAAGAATAGATTTTGAAACCTATGCTTTTATGAATTAGGTCTTATTTTAAAGTTTCAATCGATGTTTTACGAGAAAATCGCTTCTGAATTTTGCTAAGTGTAGACGTAGTTATACCCGTGACTGTACACTCTGTCTAAACGTATATCGTGTAGCCAACGTTTTGTTGATATTACGCGCTTGCTTCCGTTTTTAGAATGTTTTGCTGTCGTCATAACTGTCTGTGTTTATTGTGCTTGAGCTTTTATTTTGTGCTTGCATTCCTGGTTGTGTGAAACGGCGAAAAAGGGGGGTGGCAGTTTGTTTTTGCGTGGGTTTTGTGAATGTTTTGTATACTAAGTGATGGTTGCAGTGGAGTAGTATATTTTTGACTGTCTGATAAAGAAAAATGTTATATTTTTGCGCAGTTGTGATAAGATAGGCACTGCGACAGAAATAAACGTGTTACCAGGATTTTTTCGCAGCGTCCCTGAGGACCGCTAATTGGCCCTGTCTAACTAGAGGCCTATGTTCAAAGCATTTTCATTTGAGCGAGATTCTCATTCGGCTAATCCCGTATGGATAACAGGTGTAATTTCGCACGCCCACGTTGCGTACGTGACGGTATTACACCCCACGTGATAAGGACGGTCTGATAAGACAACAGATTTCACAGGCACTATCTAAATTCCGAAACTTATTGGAAAATGTTGATGCTAAAATTCACTCTTGCACCATTTGCGAAAACATTCAGATGGGAATTCACACAATAAATAAAGGAATAATGAATCAGAGGAATTAACATCGAATTCCACTAAAACAATACCAAAAGACTGTTTGTTGTGACGGCCTACGTAAAGTAAACATAACCGCGCATACCGACTCCAACCAAACAAGATGAAACTAGTTTTGTTTAAAAATCCGCTATCATTAAACCCTAGTTATATCCGAAAATAGATAAAAAATCTAGGGCTAACAATTAATTCCCACCACGGCAAATCTCTCAGAAGTCATAAAAAGAGCTGAATCAACACTAACAGTTTGATCTAAAAATATACCGTACAAGTTTTAATGAATATCTTATGTGCAAGCGCAACCTAACCGAATCTCGACGCATTTTTCAATGAACATCAAATAGAAGTCGGACTTCCTCCTCTTAATAGTCTTGAGTGGTTCAAAACTTTCATGGAACGATATTTTATAACGATCCTTTGCCGAAAATAGTTTGCCCAAAAAAGAAATCATCGATCCGTTGGTCTAGTGGTCCTAGTAGAGATAGTAATAAAATTGTGGTGTTCGGAAATTCTTTAAGAATATTGACATTATTAAACTCCTCAACTCAAGCCTTCAACTCCACTTGGAACATGATACAGTCTTGGCAACGGTGGGTGAAAAACTTTGTCCTTTACAGGATTAAAAGCGATATGACAGCGTAAAACTAAAACAAAATGTCACCAAAACATGCCGCAGTTTGGTGACGAAGACATGACACTGACATGCTTGCCAAACTAGGTCGGTGTGCTAAAATAACGTGAAGTTTACCATGTGTCTGATAATGACCTTGAAACGGCAGATGCTAATTACCTTGATGTTTTGGAAGACACTGATGAGACGGTGCTCTAATTTTTAACGATGGAATCATTAGCAATGTTACTGTTAGCGAATATTTTGTAATAGAGAGGGAATACAATACAATTAATTGAAAAGGAAGAAAAATGTACATACATACATGTAGTTAAAATCCAACTTAACTGTGACAAAAAATATTTACCTACTGAAGCATTTACGATCCCATACCTTGCATGTCGGCTCGTTAGATTCCGACATTTTCGTCGTATTGTTCCATTTCTCTCACGAACATTCGTTACCCGTATTCAGTATATTCAAAACATGTGATAAAAAGATGCCGTGAATATTTTGCATTAATAACGTTGTTTAAACGGCGGTCGTGGCGTGCCAAGCGATCCGAACGGGCGATGATGCATACTTCCTGTTGTTCCGAATCTTGGAGACATCCATTTAAGAATTACTTGTATTTTTTGGCTTGTTGCTGCTCGGATACAGCGTGTGTAGCCTTTGTTGGGTCCTGGTAACAAATAGGGCCAAGGCCAACCCATCCTCTGCCATTAATCATGGTATAATGGATTATGCGGCAGAGGTGAGGGTATTCACCTGTGAGTTAATAACGTGGTAAGGTCATCTATCCACGCCCGTCGACTGTCATGCGTCGAGATTACCTGCAATATCTTACAATGCTATCTATGTAGGCGGAAGAGCATTTTGAATTCTATTCTGAGGCTTAGAAATGTTAATTATGCCTACATTCGTTCCGAGATACTGCGGGATCTCTCAATGAAAATATTTGGCATCTTTTCTTTTAGACTTTCAGGGTCTATTCACATGCCCTTGCTATTCTTTACCTGTTCACACTTACACATTTGTTCCGTAAGTTTCTAGTCTTCGTAATAATATTTAACATCATCTATCTGATCAGGTTATTTAGTTGACTCGTTCAGTCTGCCTTGATGAATCTAAGGCGTGTTTATAATCTTATATTGTTTGCTGAGCCGCCGTTGCTGGATCAGCGACTGCGTCCGGTCAAGCTGAACGGAGATATCGGCTTACCGCGCTATTTCCTTATCAGGCCCTTGGACGATTTTTGTTAAGTGATTCACTGAGGATTTATTCAAACCAGTTGGGATTTTGATTACGCAATTTATATTGTGCGTTTTCATGGAGAGCTGTGTCTACTTATGAGATCATGGTTATTTTGAGGATGGCTCTTTAGCTTTCTCGGTTTAGATACCTATTGTATGAATCGTGACGCCCTAGCATATGGTTTCAACTACCAGATGACGTGCCCTATATCAGGGCAGTGATCACATTTTTTGATGAGCAATGAAAGCAATTTTAGCTAAGTTCTCAGTCAGGTTAATCCTCAAATGTATGCTTTGTCTCATATGTCAGGAGAAGCCGTACATAATTTACTTATATGTATGAAAGTAGCACTATTATGACAATAATTTCGCCATTTATAGCATTAAGTGTTGAATATTGATTGTTTATGAATACTTTACTTCTATTTCCATGTCTGGAAATATAAATCATAGTTATTGAAATGGTCATTTTCTTACGTAAGTGGCTGACTTGAGGAAATTGTGATCAGAGTGCTCTTAACGCCAGTCTAACGACTTGGCACTTGTCATTACTTAGAAAGACTGGACTTTTTAAACTTGCTTTCAAAGGTTCTACAATGTTTCCTGCCGTTATTAGTTCACGATAAAAGTCCATGTCATTGCTATGATCTTGTAAGAATTTACCGTAAAATGTTCTCTTATTTTCGAAATCTCGCACCGTCTTTGAAATCTTTGGAATGCTCTAGTCGTCTTCATTTATGTATGGAAATTGACTTAACATTAAAGCACTTGACTCGATGACTTGCGAATACTAATGAGTATCTTAGTACTCAATAATGGGAATATAATTGGCTAAACACAACCTTGAACTGATTTTAATGTGGATTATTTTAAGATTACCTCTCAAAGTTCAGTTTTATAACACTCCTGTTTTGCGTTGGGGGCTAAAAAGGGCTCTTCAAAAAGTACTTGTACCGCCGCGGGGATCGATCCCGCGACTCTTAGAACAGGAACTTGAAAATTAAAATCGAACCTCTTTAGAACCTTCAACTTCAATTTTGTTCGACCTTGTACAACCTTGATGCCTTAGGTCATTAGCGGCCAAGGTCATGGAGCTCATAGTAAATAGTTAAGTTGTAATATTTTCTGTGTTCATACAATCGAGTCTTGTCTGCTAATTAGTCTAGAAAAGTATTGTCTTGACAATTCTAATAATAAAGTAATGACGAATATGCTTCTGGGACAATAGATGCAGTACGAAGTCTTTATTGCACGTAATTATTTGAATTCACAGTCAATTTGTTCACAATACTACCATTGCAGTTTACTGCATTTGACAGAAAAACTGCTCGTATTTTAGAACCGTTCGGCGCGAATATTGTCGCAATGAAAGCTAAATTTTGACACTGGAGTATACCGCAAATGCAGAAATGCATGCTGAAACTGTACCTCGATCATTACAATTAAGATTTATAATCCTTCTTACTTTCAAAAGGGGTGAGGATTATGAATGTAAACCGAAGAACACATTGTTTTCGATGGGAGTTCGTCCAATGAAAGAGACGCGTGGTTGCAACGTCAGTGGGGCTAATCAGAATCTACATACGTAAGTCGTAAGGAATGATTCATGCGGCATTCACTTTGTTCTTATAGAATCTATACCAACAATGTGAATCTATACTATAGATAGATAGTCTCGATTAAATGTGTGAGGTAGGATCTGAGATGCATTGTGATAAGCATTTGTAGGAACTAAAATGTTGGATCGGATACTGCTGGGCTAAATAGTAGATTGTGGAACCGTGGAGTCGTTTTAAAGGTGATATGTTTCAGGACGTGGTCACATCCTACAAATATTATAAATGCGAAAGTTTATGAGGATGGATGGATATTTGTTACTCTTTCACGCAAAAACGACTGAAAGGATTTGTTTGAAACACACAGATAGTTTATAACCTGGATTAACATATAGGATACTTTTAATCCCGGTACTACGCTCCCGTGGGACAGTACCGAACACCACGCGGGCGAAGCCGCGAGTATAAGCTAGTAGTTCATAATTTTGATTGGATGCACAGACCCGTTAAATGATCCTCTAATGTTTGGAGGTAGTGTAGCTACTGTCTTCGGTAGATGATGGTTATACCCTTCATGATTATAACTTGAGATACATTTCGCAATAATGGCTGAGCCAACACAACACCAATTTTGCGAATCAAACATCAGTAAGAGTACCCAAAAAAACGTGTAACTTAAACATGGTTTGAGGCCGCCGACTGGAGTCCCGGACGGCTGGACCAATATATCAGACAGACCATTTATAAAGCATCTTGGAAGATCCAAGATTACTCGTAGTCTTGATATAATAGTTGCTGGTAGATACACTTATCAAGCGGCGGGCGGTCTCAAGCCTAAAGAGGCTAATCTTTGCAATATGTATGGCTTAGTCCCGAATTCAACCGAAACTCCGGTATATTCTGAAATTCTGCGAAACCAGACTGTTGCACCCAAAAAACTGATACAACCGTTACTTTGCAATTTCCTAATCGAATGTTTATCACAGTAAAATGTAATCGAATCGTTTTGCGTTGTAAAATCGATTAAACTAAATGTTAAATGCAATTTATTTGGTGTTTATCGGCCACTCCTTTTTGTGAATATCTAACACTAGGTGCGGTAGTTTTCCAAAAGATATGTTTTGGTAGGTACTGAGTAACTTGATTGAATCGGAAATCAATATCTGCTTGAGAAACCGAAAATGTTACTGGTTTCTACGATCAGTATAGAAAAAGAATGGATGCTGCGGGCTGCGCCGACCACGTGCCCACTGCTAGTTAAGGACCTTCCAACTTTTTCGTTCCTGGGTTAATGATGTGTTTGGTTTGTTTCTGTTGTCTATTTCGTCATCTATCTGTGTTAGGGCCAGGGCTCCAAACGTGTGAATCAATATAAAGCCTGCTTTCGCCTTGTTACAGGTTGAAGAACGCAAGCGTGCGATATGGGAAGCATCAATATCGCGCCGCGAGGCGTTGCTACAACGAGAACGCGATCGGACGGAGCGGCTGGAGCGACAGCGCGCCGCTCGCTCCGCTCCCCGGCCAGCGTTCGCTTTCGGCTCGTCCACACCTCGACTACTTGAGCCGGTAGACTCGGCTGGATTCTTCTGGGCAGCGCGCAGGTTAGTTTCGTCGACTGTTACTGTAATGTATCTCTTACGGGCCACGTTGCAAATAAATATGTTATAGCGTGTGTCTTACGTGTTGCTCAAATTTTCTGTTAATGATCATTGTTAAATGAAATGGTGCTTACTAAACTTTGCACAATAATCTTGTTTTTACATCAAGTTACCAAAATTGTGCAAGCAGACTTCGGTGAATTCAGACTGATTTTGCAATATTTGGCGATAATATATACCAATGGAAACCATATTTAATCTGTATTGTTTTCATAAAACAATGATCTTTGACAGTTTTGTCTACAAAACAAATGAGGGACCAAGCCGTGGTAGGACGGCCCGCGTTTTTATTAACTTGGTAATTAATTATCTAATTTATTTGGGTAAACGTATATTAATGAAAATAAATATGCGATTAAGGTATGATCTTAATTTTTTGTTGAAGATGCTAATGATTTTATTTGGGTAATTTTTAGTAATTAAAGCTTCCCAGATTTCTCGCTTTGCTTTTTTTTTGGGTTCACACAGGTGTCGGTATTATCTACACAAATGCGACGGAACCCCAGTAAATAACTACCTACATGTCTTATTTGTTTTACTTTCTTTTTTGTGCACTAATTGTTTTTTTTTTTATTTTCCCCATCTCCAGTACCAACCCCATAGATCAGATGAACTTTTTTGAATCACTGTAAGCAGGTTTTTTTTTTCAAAGTTTTTTTTGTTGTTTATTAATTTTTACTAATTTGACATGGTTTTTTACTAATTTTGTTTTTAATCATATTTGTTCCAATTTTATTTGCGATGTAATGCTGTAAATATATCCAAATTGTAAATAGCTTCGCTGATTGAGGTACAGTAGATTCTAGATAATTTTATATTCCTAAATTACTAGAAGTAGCGTAGTGTGCATGATACAAGCATGATTTGTGTTGTATGTTGTTAATATTGTGTCGTACGATAATTTTGACATGACCTTGTTTACCTACCCGTTAGGTATGTATTATAAAAATTCAAGCAATACGGTCATTACTTGAACGACTTTATAACTTTACCTTGTTACAGTTATAATGGCAACTTGTCTTGAGAAATGCTGCGTTAACTCTTACCAAAAGTACTACAGTATACAGTGGATGATATTTCATGATCAATACAGGTTTTATTTTTGTAAAAAAATCTTCTTCGTCGTGTCGGATGATCCCTTTATAATTAAATGAGCTCCAACCTGGTGACCTTGTCTGTCTCCTTCCCACACTGTAATTACTCCTGCTGTAAGACTGTGGCAACCCCCTGAACTAAAACGCCTGTGAGGGTTGAATGTCATCTGGCAGCACTTTTCTATGCTCCTATCATTTTCTGCCGCTCAGAACCGTCATTTGTTAGAGAGTGAAACAGAGCGTGCTGCTGATCGCATCATCGATGCTGGTGCGTGTGATAGCATTCCCTCTTTGTTTCTCGTCAGATGAGGTTCAACCCTAAATCTTGCCATTACCATATAAAAAGTTACAACACCAAAAAAAAGTCGCAGTAAATACCCTTTTTTTTTATCGTGGTTAAATCATCAAATGGTCCTCCCACCCAGGGCAGAGCGGGAGGGACTGTCAGACTTGTACTGACTAAAATCCACGGTGTCCTTCAGTAGCCCTTTATGTTCCAGGGTTACGGTAATTCTATGAGTCCCGCGACCCCGGCAGGCTTTGGCCCTCTAGAGGGGGTAGTACATACCCTTGCAATTTCTTTACGACCCTTCATTCAGAGAGTTCTTTAAATGACCAGCAGTAGACAAAACGACGAGGCACTTACTTAGTGAAAATTTCGTCGAATCGATGAAACAATACCGATTACCAGTCATTAGATTAAAACTGTCAATAGATTAATATACCAGAAGCGACAACACTGATAACATTACTTCAAGGTCATTGATAAGGTGTAGGTACTGTACTGTGTATGATTAACAATGCAGGTGATTTCCACGTTAAGTGTTGATAGGATCCCCTAGTTCTTAGAAGTCTAATAATATCTGTTTTATAATACTACTAGTTCTTAGAAGTCTAATAATATCTGTTTTATAATACTATTTTATCTAAGATTTAACAACAATTTTTTGTAGGGTGTTTTTGATGGAGGATCCTTGGATTTCTGTTCGTTAACCAATAAATCAAAGCATTACACCAAGATGTATCGGACAACTTTATCAAATTTATCTTCTTTTTCTTCTTCTTCTTCTTCAACCTTTGGCTCCCCGATGCTGTAGGTCTCTTCCAAATCTCTCCACTTTTGGTGGTTTAGTGTCATGGCTATCCAGTTTCTTCCGGTTACGTTAATTACATCGTGTGTCCACCTAGCTAGATGATTGCTATTCTTATGCCACACTTTCTCAATTTTAACGGAAAGTTCGAAATCGAATAATGACCCAGGATCCGCAATGTTGCTATTTGTAAACCCTTGCAAATGAAATAGCCTCGTCTATCCATTGAACAACCAGTACAAAAATCTTTCAAAAGAACAGCTAGGCCATTCAGCACGCGTAGCATGACCACCGTAGAAACGGGTTTTGTCGACGGAAGAATCGACAAAATGACAGATCAACAAAAGGAATCTGTCATTTTGTTGATTCTTCCGTCGACAAAACCCGTTTCTACAGTGGTCATGCTATGCGTGCAAAAAGATAAGCTTAAGAGAAGACAGCTCCTCAGCTGTAGTGTGCAAAAATAATGCGTCGCTTCTCGCCAGATTGCGTGGCAGTAGCAACAGCCTCTTATGATAGGCATGATGAAAGTCCCATAGTGAGGCTTCTTTTAAAAACCATCCTTTATGTAGTAGAATATGAATACCAAGTACTAAGTTCACACGAGAAAATCCTGTGAAAACGACTTAGTTGACAACAAAACGCACAAAAGATCGGATTTGCTAACATATTAATGGGCGCAAACCACAACAAAACGAACCACCCGACCGGTTCTTACTGAGTTACATTTTTATGATAATTTTACAACAAACTTGAATAAATAAATATTGCGTTGAGAGTGGTCTTGGTGCATATTTATGTAACTCGTTTTTTTTACTAGGATTTTGTGTCCATTCAAGCTGTATCTTAGAACAAGAAACTGTTACGACTTTCGGAAGCTCCCATGTCTCGGACTTGATATCAGGGCAAATTTTTCAAGGAGTAACCGTGGAGTTTCATACCGGTTCTTCTTCATTGGAAACGACCAACTGGAACCGTGCAACTAACTAAGCCTACCATTTGAAGATTTATGTGTAGGTTTATCTATGCATCTACAGGGTGTAAATAGACCCTTAACATATCCGAAAGGCACTTGTTCACCCTGTCTTTGCGATATTTTTTTTGTTCTAGACCATACCTGGGAACCTTCTAGTTACGGAGATATTGGGAGACAAAGTTCCAACTTTTTCACAAGTTTTTTAAAATACACGTTTTTAATGTAAGATTTTTACTTTACACACCTCCACGACCCCTGTACTATTCAATCCATCAATCAGCACAATGCTTTGAGTGCTTTCCATCGAGTCCTACCGTATCACGTGATTTTTCACCCCAAAAAAAGTCGATTCCCAGCAACAATTGTTGCGTAAAGTTACTTAGTTTGATGTACAGAATGCTTGGTTGACGGCTATGTGAAGAGTCTGTTTACACCCTGTATACAAATATAAATAAAATTAAAGTGTCTGTTTGTGACTTCAGAAAAAGTTTTTTTGCTGAATGCAAATGAAAGTATACACTTACAACAAAAAAACTTTTTTTTTAAATTTCGTCTGTCTGTTTGTTCCGATTAATCTTATATGAGAGCGCAATCAGCTAGTTTGGGTCGGTTTATGTGGGATGTAGCCAAGAATCTATAAAAATAAATAAAATTGAAGTGTTTGTTTGTAATACTAAAGTAACAGCTTTTTACTAAATGCATATGAATGTTTGAACTGACAAAATGATAAAACACGGCCAGTGGCCCACATTAGCCCTGGATCGTAGCAACTGGAAGTCATTGGGAGAGGCCTTTGCCCAGCAGTGGGATGACGCAGGCTAACAGTATCAGTATATGACAGTTTATACGGTACTAACAACAAAAAAACATTTTTTTTGTCTGTCTGTCTGTTTGTTCCGGCTAATCGCCGAAACGACTGGACCGATTTTGACGGGACTTCTACTGGCAGACAGCTAATGCTATAAGGAGTACTTAAGCTACTTTAATTTTAGAAAATATTTTGTTAACCGCCCTTAATACCTCATTATAAGCGGGCACCTTTTTTTAACCCAACCCAAACGCTCCAGTGGTGCGCAACGTTTGGCAAACGCAGTAAAAATCGTTACATAGACATTAATACCCTCAAGTTCACACTAGGGGTGAATGTCAATAAACCCTGGTGTCTGGCTGCAGCGAACAGACGGCCTAGCCCTCAAGGGTGACGCATATATAGCCGTATTATAGCTAAAACACGCCTGAAAACTAAAAAATGGGTGTAAAAATGTTCCAAGAAAAATAGAGGGAATTTTTAGAATTTTGCATAGTGGATTACAATTTGTAGATAGTATGTTTACTGATTTTAAAACGTCGTTCTTCCAACTAATATTATAAAGGGTGTAAATAGACCCTTAACAAATCCGAAAGGCACTTGTTCTCCCCGTCTTTACGATCATTTTTTACTTCTAGACCATACCTGGGAACCTTCTAGTTACGGAGATATTGGGGGTCAAAGTTCCAACTTTTACACAATTTTTTTTTTAAATACATATTTTAATGTAACATTTTTACTTTACACACCTCCACGACCCCCGTACTATTCAATCCATCCATCAGCACAATGCTTTGAGTGCTTTCCATCGAGTCCTACCGTAAAACGTGATTTTTCACCCCAAAAAAAAGTCGAATCCCAGCAATAATTTTTGCGTAAAGTTACTTAGTTTGATGTACAGAATGCTTGGTTGACGGCTACGTGAAGGGTCTGTTTACACCCTGTAGATACGAAAGTTTGTGAGGCGTGTTCTTTATTTATTTCCAAATCTATACAAATTACAAAAAAAAAAATTAAAATCATTTCAGTATCTGAATAAAACCTTTTTTGAGGTTACTGAGTTTCTGACTTTTTTTACATTAAAATGGGTTTGCGCAAAGAAAACATACTTATTTTATTTCCAGAATGTTCTTACGTCGTAGGTAAATTGAAAATAAATCCTTGTATGAAATCATCTTACTAATAATAAATTCAAACCACGTGTCTCCGGCAATGTCGTACATAAGTAATTAGAATACTCGTATATGTTAAATTTCTGCTGATGCTAATCTCATCTCGTCCCATCTTAGAAAATTGTTGAAAAGACTGATGGTGATGAGTTAGCGTCTTCTATTTCCGGCAGGTACTTACTTTTTTTTTTTTTTAATTGATTTAAAAAAAAACTGATGGTTTACATACTGGGTACGTGGTAACCGGTTTCGCGTCGATGTCCCTTCCACCCAGTATAAGCACTACACGAGGTCACCATCGCCTAGGCTCATTTTTACTAGCTGATCTCGATCCGAGAGGATGACGTTGCATAGACAGAATCCAAACGGCTCGAGTTGTCTCTCGCTAACTTTAAAGGCCTGCCCAAACGACAATTTGTCAGCGAACAATTTGCAACAACCAATGGACGTCAGACAATAGATAAAAAAAACATCACGTCAATCTAAGATTTCCGTGATCATGGTGCTTGCAACAGCGCCGAAATATCGGGAACTCATAACAAACAGTAAACATGGTAAATATCTCGTTAGTATTAATAGTAATCACGTCAATCAATGAACAAGGACGGTAATTTCTATCCGGCGGACAAAAGCCCCTCTTCTGCAGGCCCTAAGTCGGTAAACAACATTCGGCAATCCCATTTGGCTAGTGAACCACGTCCTATCAGCTCGTCTAAATCGCAAATCATTTAATTTTTTTTCCACTAAATTAATTAATAGTTGCGGCTTACCAATCACTACTTCAAACTTCAAAGAGGTCGTAATTGCTTATGTATTTTAAAAGCACATAATTGTCTAATTCAAATAAAAAATAACAAAAGTTATTTCTCAAATTCTTTGGCCCGGAGGCTTGCCTCGATGACTCATAAGTGGAACATTTATTTTTATGTATATGATTAAAAACTTGTTTTTTAATTGATAACAAAAACTCGGGTGCAGGTGTGCCAATAATATGACCATACACCTGTTGACTAAAAATATATAGTTAAATATAATAGTCTATGTGATCTACATGGTCATTTTATGTGAGGGTGAGCGCTTGCATGTACAACTAGCACTTCGCCTGCGACAAAATAGTGATAGCTCGACTAATATGCATGATATAAATATATTTTATAGCCTATAGCACCCACGAATAATGTAGCTTTCTACGAGTGATTTTTTTTTTGGGATTGGACCATACGTTCCGGAGATAAACCCCTTACACACAAACAAATTTTGTCTCTTTATAATATTAGTATAGATGAACAAACGATACAGTAAGCAGGCAGTGTTTGCTAAGACCACATGCAATAGCATTGATAGTTCACTACATATTCCGCTGCCGGGTTGATCTAGAGGTCCTGGGTACTATTCTCAGGGCGGGCAAAGATTTTTTGCGAATTCTCAGTGGCTTCTTTGGAGTCTGGATTTGTGCCCGTTTGGGGGTAATAGACATAATTGGTGAAGTGTATGTGTACTATAGTACATCTCTGCCTAACAATCAAGCCTGATGGTATGTTTTCTGTGTTTCAATGTACAATAAACAAATAAGATAAGTATGCGGGCATTGGTGGCCAAGAACGCTTGCAGTAGCATTGAATGTTCACGGCATATTCCGCAAAGTGCAAAGATGTTTATTGCTAGACTCCAATCTCCATACTAAAGTTTCTTGTTAACTGTACCAGGGCTCGATGCCAATACAAGAACATACAGGCTGTAAACAGAGACCCTTGACGACACCTTCAACCAAGCATTCTGTACATCAAACTAACTTTACGCAAAAAATAATGCTAGGAAACGAATTTTTTTTCAGGTGAAAAATCACGTTTTACGTTATGATTAAGAATCTACATTAAAAACATGTATTTAAAAAAAACGTTGGAACTTTGACCCTGAATATCTCCGTAACTAGAAGATTCCCAGGTATGGTCTAGAACAAAAAAAATATCGCAATGACGGGGAGATCAAGTGTCTTTCGACTTCGTTAAGGGTCTTGTTACACCCTGTATAATGCCTTCGCTGGTATACTAGCTCTGAGAAAAGACTGCCATCATTTTATAAGCACATTAGCATATCTAAACTCGACGTTGTCAACTACATACAATTAACGGGGACCCGCATTAATTAAATGGCTGGCAAAAGATAGCAAATAGGCAGTCCATAGGTACACAATATAAGTCTGAAATCGCCCAAGAGCAAATGTGGTGATCAATGATCGTGCCTTCTCTGTATCAGAAGAGGCCTTTGACCAGCAGTGGGCCAGTGTAATATAAGCTGGTATTATTATAAGTACACAAGCTAGAACGTTCTTCATACACTGTACAATATGAAGTCGTCCATCAGATTGGATCTGAGCCGCGACTTATTAACCAGTCTGTAACTCAGTATATTGGGCGTGAAATTAGGACATCTGTATCAACTTTTACACTGTAAGCCAAACAAAATGACACACTGTAAGTAACTCACAATTAAAAATACTGATACTTTTTGCAACTGGCTACATTATACTTGCATGTGTTTTATATGTCCTTAAATTCCATGAGGCATTCTGGTTTCTACACCTGGGGCCCAAGTCTGCTATTTTTATAAATTCGTCATTCCAACACGATCCCATTGTCATTTTGCTAAAGGTTCATAATCTGCTAAATTCATAGTGGTCGATGATTGGTCGGTCAATGGTGTCGTAATAGAATTGCGTTATAATGACATTGTCGTATTAACACATTATTATAAAACCCGTTATTAGAAGTGATTTTCGAAAAACTACTACTAAAGAATATTTATTCATGACAGATTTCATTTATATATCTTTTTATATATTATTTATCACATTACCAGTCTATGCCATTTCTTTCAATGGAGTGTCAGTGGTTGACCATTGAAAAGACAAAATGACGCCATTATATTAGTAGATTACCAAACTAGCCAAAATCAACAATTATGAAGTCATTGATAGACCTTCTGACACAATTGTAATAGCAGACTTGAGGCCCTTTAACTTGTCAAAGATATCAAAATAATGAAGACTCCGTCATTATCTTGATACCTTTGGGGCAAAAAAATGTATACGCTATTCTGTCATCGTTCTTTACGCTGGTTGGTTGCTGGATGGTTTTAAACCATCGAAAGGTTTTTGATAAATGCTGTCAATAAATGCCAAGCAAAATCAAAGTGCGATGTTACATAGTTTCTTCATTTAGGGAAGATTTATCGTACATTGAGCGGATATCAACTTTTTATAATTTGTGTTAGTTTATTTTTTTGCCAATCTATTCGATAATAAATTTTCCGCGATGCGTATCTCTTGTGATTAGATATGCAACTGTTTTTAGTTCAATTATAAAGTTACAATTTATTTTATTGACACACATAGTTATATCACTTCATCACATGTCGTTTGATCTACATAATTAAAGTATTTATTAACATACTGCTTTATTTAGAAACCTGTATTTTAATAGATAGCTATTTATGTCGAAACTACTGAACTGAATCCGCATCTAAGGGTAAATTAGTGAAGCTCTTACACAGGTAATCGTTACGCTTGGATAGAATAATGAGTGATCAAAAGATATTATAATTTTAATACTGTTATCTTTAGGATGTTAATTATCGACATCCTTTTACGACACTGAGCACCTACTAGGCCTGTATTAATAAACCACTTTTCATATTTTGAGAGCCTTACTTGAATAATATTATTACAATACAAACAAAGGGGATTCCCGATTATTCTCATGAATCTAGTTACCACGCGACCATTCTAAAGACTATTATCAGTTACTTAAAATAAATTACCAAGTTCTCGTATTTAATCGGTTAATCAATAATAAACGGTTAAAAATAACAGCACGTTCAATATTTAAGACAAAACTGCCGAAACTAAAAAGTTACCAAAATCATAACCGCAAACATTACCAAAAATTCGCCTTTTACAAAAAAACTAGTTTTACACTCCCGGCCAAATTAATACACCCACCCGTAAAAATGCAATTAAACTTTCGCGTAATCACCGAACATATCGTGTTGGTAAACTATAAAAGCTTGTTTAGCGTTTATTTTGGCTTTAAACTCTGACATTCCAGAATCTAGACTTAGAACTATTTAGGTCACATGCCTATACCGTGTTTAGTGGAGCGGATTTTGATTGTCTGGACGGCGTGCTTATTTTTGTATTTTGTCTATTTTTGTTAGGAAGAGGAATACTTAACAATAGATGTGGTGTTAATAGGAAATTAATAGCATAAGCATCATCAGCCTCTATTGTCCCTACGGCTGCGGCACTGGTATCCTCTCTTTGAGAAGGAGTTATCTGATTTCACCACGCGGGTCCCTGGCGTGGTGGAATAGTGGATGTTACATGTCTTTGGTTTTTTGGTACATATGGTGACCGCGACCCACCCACCGGCTATGATGGCACACAGTTTGTCCAGCATGCGACAGACATGTGTCCTGCCGAACCCGATTTGAGTTCAGGCCTCGAAAGAGATGAACGGGACGAACTGGAAAGGTTCCGTCAGAACTGGAAGAAGGACGCACGGGGTCGGGAGTGAGTAATGAGAAATGGTAAGAGCGGAGGGAGGCCTTTTCCCAGGGGTGGGACAGAGCAGGCTAGGAAAAAACGGGTGGCACTGCACTTCATTAATATAAAGTGCAGGCATGAAGAACATTTGTGTCAAATAACGCGAAAATTTTAAAAAATACGTGAAGTGAAATGCCAGCTTACCGGTTTCCTCATGATGTTTTCCTTCACAGTTTTAAGAGCAGTGGTGATATAAATTACGAAATTGTCCTGAATTAGACCTGTCCTGGTTGGAATCCACGACCCTCGTAAGTCACAGCAGTTTCCACTGGGCACTGTGTCATTGCTAAGAGTATCCCTCTTTCTCTTACCAACACGCAAAATACGCGCATTGACGTGGAGTAGGACACCAGCCCGTTATACAATACAATTCACTTACAAATTGAATTGTTTCCGAAAGACGGTTTTATTAACAAAACATGACTGGTTAAAGGTTTTCTACGCCTTCACTTGCTAACTTAGTTGACCTCAAGTAAGTTTTCCTTAAGTGGTTCTTATGCTGTCAACTTGCGCGTTATTTTTGACTTAGAACAAACTCGACAACTACATTCTGAACCAGCTAGCTCTGCTAACTACTGCATCTAGAAGTTAAACTTTGATTAAAGTTATAACAACCTGCTGACATTCACTTCCACCAATGCGGTGAGAATAACTGTCCGTAAGCAACCGATTGATTTCATCACCACTGCTCTCAAACCGATGAAAGAAAACGTGGCAAGGATACCGATACGATCCAAAGCCAAAATGCTCAAAGATTTGTGACATAGAGCTACCAAACCGTGGAGGCCCGCGGTATCGATTACAGCCCACTCCCTGTCACAGAGAGGAGCCCTGTCTTTCAGCAGTGGACACATTATGGGCGGATCAGGAAAATTCCTCTTCAAAAATGTCCGTGCTTAGACTTACAGCTACCTTAAACATTTCAAACACAATAAATTTCCCTAAATCAACATTAAAATCAATTTTCATAATCCTCATTAACACTTTAAAACAAAACCATAATAATTGCCCTTCGAACAAACATGGGGCCTTGTCAAGGGCGTTAACTAGATTAACAAAAACGACCCCTCTGCATGTCACACGAGTTTTAATTACTCTATGACACGAAATACAAACTTAAACAACACGCGATTTATTCTAAAATAGCTTTTATGTCAAGGTGTTAAAGTGCATGTGAAGAGCAAATTAATTAGTGTAAATGTTGGTGCGTTTGATGGTTGGATAGTGAGAATTGTTATTCTTGGTGATACGGTAATCTATCATAGGTTCTTGGAATGGTTATGAGTAATGGAGTATTAACTATTTACAGACAGTCCTGGTTCCGTCAGCTGGTTGAATTAAGTCTATTAGAGCAAAATAATAAATCAGTCGCTCCACGTAAAATACTGGTATTCAACTGCACCCGGAAAGACTGGGAGCCAACTCCCACATAGATGGGAAAATGCTAGGCAGATAACTTTTGGTCAAAATCAAATAAATAATTTACTTCTAAAATATAGTTTACTTTCCGTACTAAAACCATTTGTCACAATTTTAAATACAAGGAACATGACCAAAATAAACAAAGCCGAACTCTCTGACATTACGTAAAATGTTCTTAATAGGAAAACCACTACAAATACATAAATAAAACTGTGGTACAATTTTATTGGCCTACACTGTACCTAATGGACCAACGTTCCCGTTTTGTCGTAAGTCAAAGGACGGATGTGGGTCAATATTGCGCGACCACAGTGTAACAGTTTGACACTACTTAAGCACTCTTTGCGGTTCTGTACCGTATGGTAGTGCATATATGGTACAAAGTGGGACACCGGTCTAAGTGATGCTACTGGAGCTGAATGGCCGGCTAGCGTTATATTAAAATTGGTAGACGGAATTGCAATCTGCATTTTTGGCTGATTACCCTTTCGTAATTATAGCGAAGAATCTGGCTATGCTAACTGCTGATTGGGTTCTGTTTATCCTTAATCAAACCGATTAACTGACGATGTGCAGATATTTTCGAGAGGAACTTATGCGTGTCTGGGGAACAATAAACTTCGAAGAAAGGATCCAATCATTTTGGAATTCGAATTTGTCGTGAGAAGATAGATGTGTCCCGAGATCTGTCTCATTATGGCCTGATTTGAAGCACATTGCTTATTGCTGTTTACCGCGAATGGTTAGGCAGTCATGTACACGTACCATTTCGCGAGTTATGTTCAAGTCCCATGGGATTAGGGGTAAGCTTATTGCCATCAAACGTACATAAATCCAGAATCCGGGAGAAAGGGAAATTATTTACAGAAATTCACAATAACACTTTGCCTGACCTGGGACCTCATATTCAGCAATAGCGGGGCAGTTCAATATTCCAACACCTGATTATAATGGGTGAAAAAGTACCTTTAACGAAGCCGAAAGGCACTTGTTCTAACCGTCATTGCGATAATTTTACGTACGTACCTCTAGATACGTAGATATTGGGGGTTAAAGTTCCAACTTTTCCAATTTTTTTTTTTCAAATAAGTACATGTTGTTAATGTTGTAACTTTACGACGCGCGTTCACTTGGGGTTCTATCGTGTTCTACCGTAAAACGTGATCTTTCACCCCAAAAAAAAAAGTCGTTTCCCCGCAATAGTTGTTGCGTAGAGTTACTTAGTTGGATGTACAGAATGCTTGGTTGACTGCTTCGTGAAGGGTCTGTTTACACCCTGTAATATTCCTATTCGATAGAATGTCTGGCGGTCCAGAATTAGGCGGGTTATGCCACACACACATCCGTTTAGCATTAGTCTAGCTACCGGATATAATGTCCGAGTTGGATGCAAGCCCAGTACACCAACAATGATTCAAGTAGTCTATTAATAGATACTATTATTCCAATCTGCCAAACGCAGAACATTACACCTGTATTCCCCGATGAGTTAGGCAGGTGTGTACCTATAATAAACCCTTATTTCGCCGCATGTAACAGAAGGCGAGCCTTTTGATATCAATTGGGCCCAGGCTCTGGGCTGCTTCTGAGAAGCTCCTATTTGAAAAAACCCGATAACACTTCGCCCGACCTGGAAATCGAATCCAAGAATTCATGCTCAGCAGTATCACTAGATATCCACAAGGCAGAAAACAGCACATAAAACCATATCCCATATGAGTGTCCAAAAGCACTTTTAGAGGAACAAAAAAACGTCGCTGATTGATTGGTGTGGCCTCTACTTACTGAGCCCAACTTATTTAAAATAATGAAAACACATAACCCTCTTTTTTGTTTCGCCGCATTCGGGTAAAAATATATTTACCATCGGTACGAAAAGAAGAAGAATCTGAAACCAAATGTAATCCCTCTCATAATCCATTACATCATCAAGACCACCTATTCTAAACTTCATTATAATACTTCATTTGCAAAACATAATCCTGGCAGCGTCCAGGCCACGTCCGCGTCTTCCGCCATGGTTTACTGACCTGATGACGTCACCAGACCACCATTGTCTTCCACACAATGGCCTTATATCGGCTAATTTGTCAATGGGGATATTTTTTTTGTTAATTATGCAATTTCTCGGTCGGTGATCATCATGTCAGCGGTTTGTTTGGACTGAGATGGTTCGAGAATATGGTCTTTGGTTTGGCCTACTTTAAATGTATCGTTGTTAAAGCTTCCTTCTTTTTATGCCTTTGAATATTTGACTTTGGGTAGTCCAGTAGAATGAATGAAGTCTTCCAACAGTTCTTTCAAAAGCCAGTCACTTACGAAGCTCTTAACAAGGATGCACCGCTTTCAGCAAGTGACTATGGATGTATGACATGCATAATGTCCACCTTTCTTACTGAGGATTACTTGGTGATGGGTTTAAAAATATGTTTGGTGGAGGACACTCTTGGTGATGATCAATTTTTGTTTGTGTAATGTGTTTGTATGTACTTTTATGTATCAAAATATGACAATCTAGGAGTCAATATAATGCTCTGTATACACCGTGTTCCGGTCGATATACGTAAACTTCGACCAGATGTTCAGACCACGGAAATAAGCATTTTTCATTATGGACACATAAATGAATTTTTTTTTTCGGGTTACTTTCGTACGTGCAAATGAAATGCAAATAGAATTTGATAATTTAATTGCACTAAGCGGCAACATAGGCCAAAATCTTACTGCATAGCTCAATTTCATTAAATGAAATTACAAATATCTTTGTAACGAAGCCTTTTTAAGAACTATCCTTTGTAAGATTTGATTTGTAAAAGCTATAGAAGCGTTTGCCAAAGTATATGAATTACGTGAAGAACACGGTGTATACAACGTCTAACAGAATAAACGCAAGACCTCTCGTGTGGTGTCTCAGACCATGAAACTGAACAACTTTTGTTCTACGAGTTCTAGAAATTCGCAAAAAAAAAAAACTTTCTATAGGAACTGACGCAATCAGCTGATCCACATTTATGGTAAAACTTAAAAAAAAATTATGAATTTCCAAAAGTCATAGAACAAAAGTTGTTCAGTTTTATGGTCTGAGACACCACACGAGAGGTCTTGCGTTTATTCTGTTACACGTTGTATGTTACCGACCGAATAAGACCTTTTTTCTTTAAACTTTGTAGCCATTCACACAATGGTAGTTTCACTTCACAACGTCCATCTTTATTGTATTGACTTCATTAAATGTTACTGAATACACTAATACAGCAATCGACTTTGTCGTAAAGTAAATGTAGGTCATCGTATACCCATTAAGAATGTATTATTTACTTTGAAGACTTCCATTATATTAGAAATATTTATTTATCGATAGCTCCCACATAATAATACTGCGACATCGTAAAAGAAAATGAACTGTAAATGAGTTAGCGATATTATAGGAAATCATTCTCAATAATAGTAATGATTGTATTGATAAAATATGTTGGCGACTATGTATGGATTGCAAAGGTGTACCAGTTAGCTATTCTTGGTCTGTTACGGAAACAAAATTGCATGCTTTATAAACTGAGATACATAAACATAACATCACGCCTGTAGTCCCCGAAGGGTTAGTCAGTGTACCTAATAGTAAGTGATAGGTGGGCGAGCCTTTAGTCATCAACCAGGCATAAATCCAGACTCCATAGGCGTGGCTGCTATTGAGAAATTCCTGATGGAAGAACCCAATAACACTATGCCCGACCCGGGAATCGAACCCGGAACCTCATGCTCAACAGTCGCGCTTGCGACCACTAGACCAACGAGGCCGGATGACACTGAGATGTGGTCGTGGATTTGCTCAAGTGTTACCTATCTAAATATGAAGGATATCAAATAGCCTTATTCTTTATTGCACACAAAATATACATACAATTTGCAATAATATTATGTACGGCCAGACTTTTTATCTCAAATTATGTAAGATAGGTACATGAGTACAAAAGTTTTGAGAATGAATGTGGTTGGGTATATGAGTAGAGGAAGACCAAAGAAACTATGAATGGACTGTGTAAAGAATGATATGGCAAGAAAGGAGGTGTCTGATGAGATGACGAGTAATAGAAAAGTATATAAGAAGAAGACATGCTGCGCCGATCCAAATGAATTGGGATAAGGGCAAGAAAATGATGATGGTTGATGGCAGTTATGAAGACCTTGATACCTTTATTTATTTATTATTTATTTAATTATTTATGTACACACAAAATACTTAACAAGACATTACATTAAAATAGAAGAGCACAAAGGTACTGCTTATTTCATGAGAAATCTCTTCCAGCAGACCTGTGAGAGGAAAGTAGATTAGAAATGTAGACACAGTGTAAGTGTGTGTGTGTGTGTGTGTGTGTCTTTAAGTAGTCCGTCGAAATCTTTGGCCATGCTGGTCCAGATATTGCCTGCTGTACTGGTGAAATTGATCCGCCGCAGTAGATGGATTACCTACAAGACAATTATCTATATAAATAAAAAGAGAAGTCCTGACTGACTGACTGACTGACTGACTGACTCATCAACGCCCAGCCCAAACCCTTGGACCTAGAAAGCTGACATTTTGCACAGAGGTTTGATTTATAATGTAGACAAGGAATAAGGAAGGATATTTCGAAATTCAACCCCTAAGGGAGTTAAATAGGGGATGAAAGTTTGTATGGAAAATCGTCAATTTTGTAGTTTATACCATGAAAATTGGTGATTACAATTCTGGTTAAGAAATTAAAAATGACGTGTTTCAGTGTTTTTCGAAATTCCAACCCTAAGGGAGTTAAATAGGGGATGAAAGTTTGTATAGAAAATCATCATTTTTGTAGTTTAAACCACGAAAATTGGTGTTTATCATTCTGGTTAAAAATCACGTGTTTCAGTCTTTTTCAAATTCAACCCCTAAGGGAGTTAAATAGGGGATGAAAGTTTGTATAGAAATCGTCATTTTTGTAGTTTAAACCATGAAAATTGGTGTTTAACATTACGGGGAAAATTAAAAACCACGTGTTTCAGTGATTTTCGAAATTCAACCCCTAAGGGAGTTAAATAGGGGATGAAAGTTTGTATAGAAATCGTCATCTTTGTAGTTTAAACCATGAAAATTGGTGGTTACCATTCTGGTTAAAAATTTAAAACCACGTGTTAAAAGCACTGAATGCTTTTCGAAATTCAAACCCTGCGAGTTAAATAGGGGATGAAGTTTGTATCGAAAATCGTCATGTCTGTAGTTCAAACCATAAAAATTTGTATTAAGCCTTTTGGTTGGTAATTAATAACTACGGCAGATATCACTGGGTTTAATTGAGTCAACATGTTTCTCTACAAATTATTTTCTTTTAGTGAATTAAATGCAATCAAGTACAGATTACCGTATTTATACTAAACTACGCGAGATTAAGAGGGAGATGAGGGGGTCAAGCCAAATCTCATGACATCCCACCAATGGGGGAGGGTGGTCGAAAAATCACCTCACGTAATTAATGGACGCCCCCTAACAAAAGCATCTCCTTGCTTAAAAGGTGATCTCGAAATCATGTGTATGACAACTTTATGTAATTGAAATAAACATTTTTTTTTTAACACTTTGCCCGACTCCGGGAATCGATCCCCACGCTTAGTAGTAGCACTTGCGACCACTAGACCAACGAGGCAGTCCCACACATGCGCACCAAAATTACCACGCGAACGAAGTCGCGGGCAACAGCTAGTATCGTTATAAAATTAGCCTGTCTGCAAAGTTGCGCGGCGAACCCCTATTCAGACAGACGAAGGTCACTTTCTATTCATATAAATGGCCTGAAACTGTTCAACGTTTTAATAGTAAAAAAGGCGTAGGTAAGTTCCGATAGTTGTGATAGTAATTTTAAACCTTATCACATTATCTCCTAGGTCGATTATTGTATTGAATAGGCTAAGATTATCCTTAGATTTATACAGGGTGGAAAGCACAAAAAAATAGCTGTTTTCTACAACTGTGCAATACCTACACGGTAAAATGTATGGAACAGCAGTTTTTTTTTTAATAACCGAAAAATTAATATGTGGGATGAGGGCTCAGAATGATGTACTGAATACGTGGTAACGGTTTTCGCGTAGGTGTCCCTTCCACCCTGTATATTTATCTAATTTATATTATAGAAACTTCTAATTGATAGGACGACATAGATAATCCTACCAGTCGCGAAGGGTCAATTTTTGTAATAGGTAAACCGGAGTACATATCTTTACTGTATAGAATATTATTGGCTATAAAATACTGACTGTGCCATTTTTCAAACGAAAGTCGATAGGAATCGGGTTCTATGGAACCTTCGCCACTGAATCCTACACAGTTCAATCTAGACAGGCTTAAAACAATTAATTCCTTCATACATTAAGACTTCAAAGAAAATCATCTGTATGTATAGAATATGTGTTGTACATAGACTAGCGTGCCATTTAAATAGGACGTAGGTATTAGGAAGTAACTATAATTGTAAACATTTACGTACATAACTAGCACATATGCATGTATATTGTGTTGAATAAATCAATACGTAATGTAAATCGCCTTTAAGTGTTGATACGCCTATCTGACAAGTTATAATTACATGTATAGCGATTGTTAATTAGCATTATCATAACGCTTTGTACATGCCTGGACTGACAGCGGTGTAGCGTTCTGTTTGCGGTCCAAACGAGGATCGCAGAACGCAGAACGATTTACCGCTTTGAAAACTTGTGATGCTGTGTAATTTTTATGTAGAGCTGAGTTCAATATGCTTGAATTATTGACACTGTTGATGTATTCATCACTTATTTTAAGTATTTATTTCTTTATTGTATTATTTTTTATTTCTGTAGTTTAAATTAAATATATGCAACTATTCTTATAAATATCCCGTTAATAGTATTAATAGTAATGTTAGTGACCATGATAGTTTAAAATCTTATATTCATATAAAAATTATTTAATTTATGCATATGTATAATATATTTTTTATCAAATTAAGTCATTTATCTCGCAAACTACACTGTAGAACAATAAAATAAACCACCACTATTTAGACCAATTTTAACAGCAGCTCGATGCATCTGTTATGCCAAATTAACCCTTACTACATACGTGATTATCTACGAATTATATCTAATATCGTGTGTGTTGTGTTTCCAGGGCGGCATCAACTACAAATGTGATGTTCGCGTCTGCGCCGCTCACGAGACGCGCTTCAGCGTTACAGCTGGATTCCTCAGACACTGATAACAAAGGTAATATAATTTACTCATACATAACATTTATTTGAACTGTATGTCACTGTAATAGAGGCAGGGTACCATTAAACAAGGTAAAATTAAATTAGCTAGCAAAACTCCTACCGTCTGCGGAGTTTTAATTTAACTTAATCCTATTATATACACAATCAAATTAATCCCAGAGGGTTTTAAGTAAGCAAATTCAGTACGAAAATTTGATAGCAGAAGCGGGTAGGGCGTGATTAGAGGCCCCGAGGTCCGAACCCCACAGGGCGTGCCCTTAGTGAGCGGTCATTTAATTGTACATCCTAGTTTGCAGTAGTGAAGGGTCAATTTTTGTAAGAGGTAAGCCCGAGTACATATCTTTAATGTGATTATATTATTTGTCAATAGAATACTGGCTGTGCCATTTTTAAATGGAAGCCAGTAAGAATCGAGTTGTATGGAACCTTCGCCACTGAGTTTGTAAGCCCATACTGGGGGCCTTAAATTCATTTGAGGTCACCACAGAATAATCCGGCTAAGCAGTATTGCAACCTTATCGAGTTGAAATGCGAGTGGTCATATAAAAAAAAAAAATCGACAACGATAGTTGAACGTGACAACGTCATAAGAAAATACTGATGGAATGGCTGCATTTTTCAAAAGAAAATTTTAATTTTATTTGTTCGATAGATATTTTGTATAGATATAGAGAAGGAGGTAAATGGAAATCACAATTGAATTGATCAAGTTACATTTATTTGTACGCATAAATACAATTATGTCAATTTTTTTTTTTTTTTACTATGTACATTGTTTTTACAAGTATGAATGTGCGTTGAGCAATTGTTTTAAGGAACGCCTCAGAGCGAGGTAACGTCCGTTTTTTCGTGCGTGCAGCCGGCTCCATCGAATTATAAGACGTTGTCACGTCGAAAACGCCAGGGGGTCTACTCTCTTTCTCCGAAACGAAACTTCGGAAACGAACGAAATTTAAACGAAGTTTCGTTAGTGATCCTACTCTATTTCATTTTCGGACGCGCACAAGAAGTTCGAAGCCATAGACAAGTTTCGTGAACGAATGAAATCTATAATATTGTGTGGGTCTTTTTTGATGTCATTTAAAGTAAGTTACGGTTTTTACTTTAACTTATAATTAATAAACTCTTTTGCTTTATTTTTACATTTTACATTTAAAATGTGATATATTAAATATTTCTTGTAATATTCATGCAGAAAATATAAATATTTAGATAAAAATTCTATTTTCGACGACATTCACCGCGACACTATAAAACACCCTTTCACTGTCATTGTTAACCGACTAATTTGAAGAGTACTATTTCATGCCAACAATGGGTAGTAACGTAAGACGACCAAAAATGTCTGTATATTCACAATCTAATCATAACATGTCAACTTACGATTATTTGTTTGAATACTTTGAAAAGTTTTCTAAATTGTGTTTCTCCAGTGTTGTGTTAAATAAATCATGTTTCCAAGTGCGTTTTTACATACTTCGCAATCGCGATACACACTTAAGAAAGTTTCAAGTCATATTGTCGTAGTCTGCTATTTGTATTTTGGGTCTCCACAAGTTTAGATTTAAAAACTTTGTAAGTAAATATCATATTATACATACATAATATTAAAGATATAGATATATTAGATTTTTCACTAACACTAAATATCGCCTCTTCTAATAATAACCATATAAACATCTTTTCAGTTTAAAATGGCTCCACATACGGGTTCGGCTACTCCCGAATACTTTGGCTACTCGAATACTTGCCGACTGAATCCGTAATTTCCTACAAACTCTTAAGTCGGGAATTTCGCTAATATTTAGTTGATTGCGCAGGCGGCGTCGGTTCCTTCTACACTCTGTACGTTCTTCACGTAAAGCAGCTTCGATTAAAAGCATTATTGTAGCCATTGCCAATAATTTTCTCATAATATTTACAAAACTAAACGTAAAACGAAAATCAAAAGGTAACACTTTTGGTTTCGTCAAATTTGAGGTTAAAATTCCGAACAATCGTCTGTCAAATTCAAATATTCGTTCGTAATATTTCGAATTAGAGTAGGTTTAGAGAATCTAAACGTCAAACAATTTTCGGTCGTACGAAATTTCGGAACGAAATTGAACCGTGGTAGGAAATACGCGAAATTTCGATCGAAACTTCGTTTTTCGTTGAATAAGAGTAGACCTCCAGATCTTTTCGTGCCGTATATTTTTGCTGAACAAACCGTCGGCGATCCGTTTCACTAGGGGTCTTGCTAGCTAGTTTAATTGTATCCTGATCTGTTACTTTAGTAGTAATTTAAGTACATTGACTGTTCGATAGTAGCAAATTACACTATCCCTGAATTAGATTACTTATCCCCATCATTTACTAGTATCACGGATTGCTGTTCCGTCTCCCGCATGTATGTGAAGAGGTGAATGTTGCACAAATGACTTGATGTTTTTACTTTCTAAAACCATTTTCCTTATTCATGCTGCCATTAAGGAGCTGTGATGTTCATGAGTTTCTGTAAGTTCTATTTTTATATTTTGTGTGTAATGTATTGTTTTGAAACAAAGGCTCGCTTACGTCATAATTTACTAAGTACCTATGTTTTTAGCGGTAAATGTGTTTAGAACTTGGTTCATGTAGGTATCTGATGACAGATAAGGAACATTAAGTAACGTTGGCTGTAGGACTACAAAAACATAAAGACCAATATTTAGGACTAATCCAACATACAAACCCATCGTACATTACACTAATGGCCGAAATAATTGTCCCCATATTATAATTACGCTCAACATAACTGAGTCACTCTGCATAATTCGCTATTGTATCGAGATCGGGTACGTCGCGGCCTTGCGAAAGATTAAGAAAAGATTATGCTAATTCGCTGTGTAAGCTACCCGGTGAGGCGTTACACTTACACGTTTATCTGCACGTATGTGTAACTCAGTTTAGCGTGAACGATTACGTTGACAATGTATACTAAAATGCTGAGGAATCAGTTTTTTTATGGATTTTGTAGTATGTATGTGTATGATTTTCATCTTAAAACAAGTCCTATTGAGCAACTTGATGTCGGTACAGTAGTGGGAATTTGCTTAGCTAAATATGAAGCTGATCCAGGGCTGCAGGACCGTTCGAAAGAGATACCGCGGCCCTGGAACACAAAGGGCAAAGAAGGAACATGGATGGGTTTTAGTCAGTAGAAGTCTGACACTCCCTCCCGCTCCACCCTAGCGGGAGGGGGGGGGGGGTCATTTGATGATTTCCGATCCGAAAAAAAAATCAAATAAATATATTGTTATCCAACAGATTTTTATCTTATTTGCTACAAGTTCAATTTATCTAAGTCGGATTATAGGATGAGTACTATCACAATGGCCCATGATAAGTTTGGTAAAGACTAATCCCGTGAAATAGATCCTGATTTAAGATGAAGTAAATCCTGTCCATTGGGTACCGCGCGGTTTTTTCATCCACTGGTTCTTACAAATTGACCGCGTCTGTACGTCGGATGAAAAGTCCAACTTCGTAACGCCTTAAAAAAATTGAATACCATTATAAACATTACACTGTTCCTAATGATTCTTATTACAATTTCCAGACGAACCCGACCGCACTCCCCAACCAGTAATGTGGTCATCAGTAGCGAGACGTCGCACCGACCTAGTGCCGACCGTCCCCGCCCCGCGCGCGCCAGGTAGGGCCTACTCCATGACGCGCCTGGACCGACTGCCGGCAGCGAGGCCGCTGCACTCCGCCTCACCGTCCATGCATCACCTCAACAGGGCCCGTAAGATCATGAAGCAGATCAAGCAGCTTCTGTGGAGCTTTGGTTTTGTCGCGGGTTGCTTCGCTTCGATAATTTAGGGGTGTTGTGCTTCGATTTTAGGGGTGTTGTGCTTCGTTTAGGGGGTGTGATGCTTTGCGTATTTGGGTCTGCTATGCTGAGGGATAGAGGAAGATTGAAGAGTGACAGGATATGAAAGACGATAGAGTGAGTGTGACGAACTGGTATCTCATCTAAGTTATGAAAGTCCGCCTCCGCTTCGCCGTCCATGCACTGCCTCAACAGAACCTTAAAAATATGAAGCTGCTTCGCTTCGATAACTTAGGGGTGGTGCGCTTCGGTTGGAGTGTGCTGCTTCGCTCATTTGGTGCGCTGTGTTGGAGAACTAAAGTGTGAAAGTGACTGGATACGAAAGACTAAATGGTTACTCCATCTAGGTAAAGCGTAGGTCATAATGGACATTGATGGTGCATATGATTAACCAAGCATCACTTCGATGGGGTCCATGACATCGTAAGACCAACACGAAGTCTTCCGGGGGACCTCTGTCCAACTACGCTTTGTTTCACTCGCGGATAGGTCGCTTCGCTTCATTAATTTGGTAACCAGCAGTGAAAGCCTAGTGGTATGACTATCGACTGCCAAGTCATAGGTCTCGGGTTCGAACCCAAGACACGCACCTCTGATTTTTCGAATTCATGTGCGTATTGTATAATTATCACTTGCGATCGAGAGGAAACCCAAACCAGCATGCCTGAGAGATATTTCTCGACGGCATGTAAAGCCAAGTCAGAGGCCCATGGGCGGCATAAATCTGACACTGGGTTAGGCACTAACCACACGAAAAAGAAGATTAATTTGGTAGGGGGCGAGGCTTTGATCGTTTGGGTGCGCTTTGCGGGAGCATAAAGTTACATTACGAGTGAAAGAATACGAAAGATAATGTCAGTGGCCGACAGATCACGAGGGAAAAGACGAGATTTTGGAGTGAGTGTGGCTAACAACAGTGCCAAATCGTCTCTAGTCTGACGCATTCAAGTATTCAAAGTGGGGTATTAAATTGGGTAAAGTGTGTGCTTCGCTTTCTTCTATTAGGGTAGTTTCAGACTATCACTAGACATGATGAAGTGTGTTAAGCTAAAAAATTGATTAATATGCTGAGACTGAGTGGCGTAACAAGCTTTAGTTTTGAGTATGGTGTGGTAAAAGCAGCAGTAGCATATGCTAGTAAATGCGTGTGTTTGCGCCAGTACGCACGACGGCCAATCAAGCTATACAAAACCAGTTTATGCGGATCTCTCATTGTATAGAAAATCTACACAAAGCGAGGCCAAGTTATACTGGAAATGTACAGCTTCGTTTGCCGCCGTGTGTACATATTGTGGTTAACATGCAGTGTCTTCCTTTGACTCTTATTTCCACAAAAAAAACCTTCTCTGCCCAATTTCACAAGCACTAAGTGACTCCTTAATAATTCTAAATTTTAATTGCTGTGTTGGAATTTCTAATCTCGGTTCTGAGCTAAAAGTATAATTTCCAATGTAACGCATTTATTTAGGCATTGATTATGGTGACGCCTTGTGTTTGCTGAAACGGGCGTTACTTTAGAGTACTATCCATATTCTGTTAATGTATCTGATAAAGTGATTTCTGACAAAACTGATGTCCTATCTCGTATTTTGGTTGCTCGTCTTTTTTACATCTGGCAATCTTTCGTGTGAGATTGTGATTGTTGCCATGCTTCGGCGCAACTGCCAGAAAGTCTTACAAACATGAATATGTTTGAATTATTCGTGCTTTTGGGATAGCGCTAAAGGTTTTGCTTCATCGTTGCGGGGTTTTGTCGCAGACACGCCATTAATGCCTTTATTTTAATGCAAACATGTCACTAATTAAACTTGTAAGTAATTATTTTTTGGGTAATGTCACTAACATTATTTAAAGTACAGTAATGAATAGTATTTAGGTGGTGTATTTGTAAACCACTAGTTTTATCAAAGAAAGACTGACACAACAACGTGCTAACAAGCTGAACGAAGAGTTCGATTCAAATGTTTTTTTATATCACGCAAAGGAAAGTGGCTCAACTTAAGTTACGCCCTGAGGTTCATCGCCTAACGAAAGTCAAGAAGAACACAGTTTTTAGGCGACTACTGTTAATGGAATTAAACTAAAACATTTGTACAGACGCCAGCACATGAAGCTACCCGAAACTGTCAAATTTTCACAATCAATCTTGAACCTAATTCTTTAGCGATAGAGTTGAAAATGTATTAAGAGCGTTAACGTCTTACGGCATTTCATACAAACTTTCAAGTATTTTTTTTTTTCGAAATGACTGAACCGATTTTAATGAAACTTCGTACGCATAAGCAGGATACATAAGTCTAAAAACTTGACAGAGAACATTTTCGAAAAAAAAGTGTTACAGCTAAATTAGACCGATTTTAGATTTTCCATAGGAACAGAAATTTCCAATTATCTTATTTTTAAAAAGAAATTTCGAAAAGTTCTCTGTCAAGTTTTTAGACTTATGTATCCTGCTTATGCGTACGAAGTTTCATTAAAATCGGTTCAGTCATTTCGAAAAAAAATCACTTGATAGTTTGTATGAAATGCCGTAAGACGTTACGCTCTTAAGAAATTTGACAGATTGTAATCGCTTGAAGTTCTGGCGTCTGTACTGTAAACAGTTATTCCTCATCTTGCGTTCCGTCCTACAGTATATGATGGCACACGCCAAAACTACATACTGTTACTGGAAATTGTAAATAGAAGTCTTTTTATTTATTTATTTTAAATATTTTTATCGAAAATTTACTTTTTGATCACATTTCAATCGTAATCACCATTTCATCATTTTCTAAATTCATTGTTTCGCACTGGGTCGCTTGGTTTTGGTATCAAAATTCTTTGTTCCATTTTGGTCTTTATTCCATACAGCTTTAGGCTTGGTTTACTATGAAAACAACGGGCTAAAAGGTATTTACCGCTACCTCTAATAGCTCCTGTTTACAATGGCCTATGTAAACCACCTCATATTTTAATATACGTTATATTCTATCATAAAATGTCTTACAGATTAGTAAATAAATGAATAAACATCACGCATGTAATCCCGGAAGGGTAAGGCAAAGGTGTACCTAATAAGTACATCGAAATTTCGCCAGTTATGTTTAAATCCTAATAGGGGGCGAGCCTATTGCTATCAATCGACCACAAATCCAGAATCCGTGGTTGCTACTGAGAAATTCCTGATGAAAAAAACTCAATAACACTTTGCCCGACCCGGGAATTGAACCCAGGACTTCATGCTCAGCAGTAACTTGCGACCACTCGACTAATGATGCAGACAATCGTACATTTATGTGTTATTTTCGCGTGTCGCGGTAAAAATCTCCAGTCATCGGCTGGCATTT
This sequence comes from Noctua comes, assembly GCA_963082995.1. Lineage (NCBI taxonomy): Eukaryota > Metazoa > Arthropoda > Insecta > Lepidoptera > Noctuidae > Noctua > Noctua comes. The sequence continues at coordinate 13,532,324 of OY720288.1, forward strand.
GTTTAGTGACCTCAAAAAAGGCGTAGTTTTCACGTCATAAAATCTGTACTACATTCTTTCTGATTAATCGTTGTTCTTTAATTAAAATGAAAACTGGTCGAACATAAGCCATTGTGTACACGAGCTATCACAATCATGGTCTAGTCTCCCCTACGGTGTGTGACCAGCTTCTTCTGAAAAGGTAAGAGTAACTAACAGCTTGGCTTTCTTACTAATACGTGTACTATGCACTTCCCTCCATTAAGCACTGAAAACATTGAATGTACACAAAATTATTGTAAAAGTTTACTTGCATGATTTTTGAAAAATATTTTGTAAAAATATTGCTATGATTGTAATTTTTTTTTTTTGAGGAAAATTGATTGAAATTAATGCTGCTATAATGAGCAATTAAAATTAGAATTGAACTGCACTATATGTTCTGTTTTCATGTCATTCTTACAATCTTCTCATTACATACAACACACCAGTGGCGAAGGTTCCATACAACTCGATTCCTACCGGCTTCCCTTTGAAAACTCAGTCCCCTCAGTTAGTTCCCTTTGAAGTCAGTATTTTATAGACAAATAATAAAATCACATTAAAGATATCTACTCCGGCTTACTTCTTACAAAAATTGACCCTTCGCTACTGCAACACACAAACATGTATACAGGGTGTAAGCGAAACCGACACGAAAACGGTTACCACGTATTCAATATATCATTGTGAACCCGGGCGGGTTCCCCTCCCCACATCAAAATGTTTATTTATTTATTTATTTAAACTTCATGTACAAGAGTTGTACATAGGCGGACTTAATGCCACAAGGCATTCTCTACCAGTCAACCTTTGGGTCAAATAGGACAGCATTGTGATTGAGTACAAAAAAAATAAATAAGAAAAATACCATTTTGTTAACATAAATTGATATACATAAATAGGTACATACAATACACATATATACAGTAAAATGAAATAAACTAATATATATTATAATACATACAAATAGTCCAAAATACGAGAAACTTTATAATAATTACTATGACTACTAATATCTAGCTTGTGAGCAATTTAGTCTGATCTTAAATAGTACTTCTGAACTGTTCTTTTGAAAGCCATTTTGCTTTCAGCTTTTTGTTTCATGGGTAGTTTAAAAAAATCTGTTCTTTTTTTAAAACCGAACGAAAAATTTCTATGCGGTGACCTTCAGAATGATGTACTGCATACGTGGTAACCGTCGGTGTCCCTACCACTCTGTATACACAAACATCAACTTATGTACACAAAAGTTCATAAATCGGTGACAAAAAACAATAAGGCCTCGAAGGTAGTTTCGTATACAGGTAGGTGGAAAATATGCGATTACACGATACAAGAAAAATACAGTGTTACACATCCACACAGTGTTTCTGCACATTTAAAATCAATGTTTGTCACTGACTTTCTAAAGTGGAGTAAACAATACTAAGTTTCTTCGTTTTGTCGAATCATTGATTTTAAAAGTCATTTTAATACTCAACATGAACCACACAAAAAGAGAAGCCATATATTCAAGGAAAAGCTTCCATCGCTTGAGATGTATGGCTGCATTTGTTCCCATATCTTACGTATTCGATAATAAAGGATCAGACAAACTGGTGTAAACAGGATGCGGATTGGCTACGTACACCGGAGTTTGACGGATATTTCAGTATAATATCTTGACATTTCAGTATAATATCTGGATATTTCAGAACCAATATCTGTCTAAGAAGCTCGTGGCTAAATAATAACAGCCGCTCGGATCGATCTTTAGGTTAAGCCGTGCTTGCCTAGGTTCGTCTGTAGATGGGTGACCACCCATTACATACCGAGTTCCTCCGTGCCTCGGAAAGCATGTTAAGACGTTGGTCCCGGCTGTCATTTGTAGATAGAGACAGTCGTTACAGGTAATCAGTGCCCCTAAAAGTCTGACAACCAGTCTTACCAAGGGGTATAGAATTACCTTTTACTAACTGGGTTTTGGAGGTCAGATAGGCAGTCGCTCCATGTAATATACTAGTATTCAGCTGCATCCGGTTAGACTGGAAGCCGACTCCAACATAGTTGGGAAAAGGCTAGGCAGATGATGATGTTCTGTCTAAGTCCGTTGTCGAAGTCATATAAGGAGTACTCAAATGCAGCCATCTATACACCTCCCACCCCATACTAACAAAAAACACAACCACCATTCAATCGCATAACACAATATCCATTGCTGGTCTTCCCTCCCTCACCCTGCTCCAAGCCTGTACATAAGCGTCGATGTATACAGAGACGCGGTCGGGCGACACAACGCCGGGCTCGAGGCCAGGCAGTGCACTGTCCAATGCTACTGGGGTCATACGAAGGCCTACTTCTGCACCGAGAAAGCCAAGACCTGCGTCCATTGCCGGTACGGGAGTTAACACGCCTAGAGGTAATTGAATTTAGAATGTATTTCTGAAGTGATAAAGTTCTTTTTTGTTTTGATTTTTTTTTTGTGATTTTTGAATTTAGAGTCGGAATAACGATCCTAACCTAATTGACCTTCGACTTTGATGTTTATGTTATAAAGTTCTCATTTGTTTGCGGTTTTGTCGTGATATTTGAATAACTATGTAGAGATAACTGAAAAGCGATTTTGACGACTAAGCTATAACGTTGTTTTTTTTGTGTTTAGGTTCGAATAATGATGTGATTAGGGTTTATTTTTTTATTAATGTGGTCTATGTCGCTATTTAGCGATGTTGTTTTAAATGTGTCAATGTTTTAATATTGAATGTGCTTTTGTATATTTATTAATTAACATAATGTAAGAAATTAACACTAATATTATAGTGGTTCGATTTCCTAATAATGTTATGAGACTTTTTTCATATTTTTCCATGCTAACTAGAAATAATTTGCAATGGCATGTTTCTTAAAATTAAATTCGTTATCCTTATCTATATATTTTGTTAAAAATTTGGTTCAACGATCGTGAAAACCCACGATCAATAAAATTTATTTACAGGGTGCTATTAAAATTAATGGAATCCTTTTACGGGATGGAAGTACTCTAGAAAACCAAGTATTCAATGCTAAAGGACCAAGTCGAAATTAGCTTAACAGTATCAAAGACTTGGTCCTATATTATAAAATGTTGACACTTAACATACTCTAGTACTATGTCCCCTAGAAAGATGCCAAAGATTTCAAATACAACCTGAAAGTGTCGTTCATGTTTGAATGGAATTGATATGAATGTGTGCCAGGCGGCGGCGGCGACACCCTGGCCATGAGCGCGGCCAGCACGCCCAGCGTGTCGCGCGACAGTACCGTCATGGCGGGCGGGGACGTGCCGCGCCGCGCGCACACCGCGCCGCGCCGCCCGAGACCCGCCTCGCTGCACGCGCAGCCCAAGACAGGTGAGGCATACGACAGCACCGTCATGGCGGGCGGGGACGTGCCGCGCCGCGCGCACACCGCGCCGCGCCGCCCGAGACCCGCCTCGCTGCACGCGCAGCCCAAGACAGGTGAGGCATACGACAGCACCGTCATGGCGGGCGGGGACGTGCCGCGCCGCGCGCACACCGCGCCGCGCCGCCCGAGACCCGCCTCGCTGCACGCGCAGCCCAAGACAGGTGAGGCATACGACAGCACCGTCATGGCGGGCGGGGACGTGCCGCCCGAGACCCGCCTCGCTGCACGCGCAGCCCAAGACAGGTGAGGCATACGACAGCACCGTCATGGCGGGCGGGGACGTGCCGCCCGAGACCCGCCTCGCTGCACGCGCAGCCCAAGACAGGTGAGGCATACGACAGCACCGTCATGGCGGGCGGGGACGTGCCGCCCGAGACCCGCCTCGCTGCACGCGCAGCCCAAGACAGGTGAGGCATACGACAGTACCGTCATGGCGGGCGGGGACGTGCCGCGCCGCGCGCACACCGCGCCGCGCCGCCCGAGACCCGCCTCGCTGCACGCGCAGCCCAAGACAGGTGAGGCATACGACAGCACCGTCATGGCGGGCGGGGACGTGCCGCCCGAGACCCGCCTCGCTGCACGCGCAGCCCAAGACAGGTGAGGCATACGACAGCACCGTCATGGCGTCACGTGCAGCGCCACGCGGTTGGAGGTTGAAATACTCTAACGACACATAAAATCAGCTATTCACTTCCTGCTTAGCTACAGAGTTCATCGAACTCGTCGTTGCGCTTGCCGTTCGCAACGTGCGCTTTGCCACGATAACGATACATTGCGTCTGAGGAAATAAACCAATCAAATTTAGTGGATTCCCATAACATTCCTAAAATAATTTCTTGTAGCGGTCATCTTAGAATGATATACTGAATTCGCTCCGTCAGTTTGTGGAGGGCTGTCCCTTACACCCTGTATAGTCGTATGCCACTACAACGTATAATCTAATCATACGGTGTATAGTCATACGTTCCTGCGACGTTTCTAGTCGCCGTCGTAAGAAGTCACTCAGTGGATACTTATGGTTTTTAATACTTATTTATTTTATTTCCGCAGCACCGCCAGTCGCGCCAGGTGACGGCAAGCCGCCAGTACACAGAAAGCCAAAGCCATCCAAAGATCACGATAAGGTAAGATATCAATATTATTTTACTTACTCAAGTTACTCATATCTTTGAGGTCTTTGTTCTTTGAAGCTGCATATTTTTCCTGGAACATTAAAAAGCCGCTGGAGCCGCTGGTCCGCTGGATACGAGTCGCACGGGACCCGTCAATGTGGCGACACTTGGGGGAGGCCTATGTCCAGCAGTGGACGTCTTTCGGCTTAAATGATTATGATGATGATTAAAAAGCCGTTGATGTAAAATACATTTGAATGTTTGTATTTAAAATATCAGTAAGAGATCATCATATTTAATTCTCCACCGATCTCTTGAAACATCTCCTGATTGTGAGGAGCACACATTAACTCTTGTTCATACCAATATGACATGAAATTAAAAGTGTGACAGCTGACCATGAGGTCCTGGGTTCGATTTCCAGGTCGGGCAAAGTGTTATTGGGTTTTTCCATCAGGAATTTCTCAGTAGCAGCCACGGAGTCTGGATATGTGCCCGGTTGATGGCAATAGGCTCTCCTGTTACATGGCACTTAAACATAACTGGCGAAATGTGGACGTACTATTAGGTACACCTCTGCCTAACCCTTCGGCGATTACAGTTGTGATGTTATGTTATGGTTGAACGTGTTCAAATATGTGACCTGTTCGCTTTCTCAGGCGGGACGTGGCAAGTCCCTGTCGGCGTCGCCAGGCCGCACGCTGTCGCCGTCGCCTGCCATCTCCAAAGAGTGCAGCGTCGACAAGGAGGTCACTAAGGTAACATTCATTTCATATTGTTATTAAAAATTCAAATAACGAAGTCATGTCACCCATGCGTTGGTTTTTAGCTTCACAGGTAGTGTTGCACGTCTTTACTGAAAAACAATGGTGATGATTTGAGCCAAAATCGATAATCCAATGGAATAGTTTAAGAAATCGCTATTACCTTTTTGTCATTACAGGGTCCAGAAGGGACAGCGACGAACAAACGGTTACCACGTATTCAGAACATCATTCTGACCCCCCCCTCCCCCCACATAGATATTTAACAACAGTAATCTCTAAATATAATAAAATCGTTAATAAAATCCGGTCCGATGTTCCGACTTGGCGCAAAAACTACTGCATAGATCCTGTTCAAATTTTGCACAAATATCTGTAATAGGCTTCTTCAAAGGTTAGGCTATATATTATCACGCTACTTGCTTAAGGGGATGAGCAATATTGCATTATGTTAGTATTATTCAATTGTTTATCGTTTCAGCCATGATATGCGTAAAAACGTCTATTTCAAAGTATATGTCAGCGAAGCAAATAGAGAAACGGTGTCATGACCGCATTACGTGCATCACGTCGCAAGTTCGATCCCCAGTAAAATTATACTTTTTGTAGTTGGTTGTAATTTTTTTTGATAGAGATTATTATTATTTATTTTATCTATTTATGTATATTTTTTCACGAGAACGAAGTCGCGGGCAACAGCTAGTTTAAAATAAAACTGCTGTTTCATACAAAAGTGCAATTCAAACACGGTGTCAAAATGTATGGAACTACAGTTTTTTTTTTAATGAAATATGTTTATGTGGGAGCTTCAGAATGATGTACTGAATACGTGGTAACCGTTTGTGCATCAGTGTCCCTTCCACACTGTATAATAGTTACAATTGCATTGTATAACAGGGGGGTTACTTTGACGTCTTAAAGTAGAAGTAGGAAAGAGACAGAGCTAAAGAGGTCGTCTAGCGCCATCTCTTTCCCACACTGGAATTAATCCTGCTTTAAGACCTTATGGTAGGCCCCCTAGGGGGTTACTATGACGTCTTAAAACAGAAGTAATTCCAGTGTGGGAAAGAGACAGAGCTATGCAGGTCGTCTAGCGCCATCTCTTTCCCACACTGGAATTAATCCTGCTTTAAGACCTCATGGTAGGCCCCCTGGTCAGTATATTTAAATAGACGCTAATGAGCACTTTATCTCTGTGTACAGTAAGTATTTAGCTTTTAATAGACGTAGTAGGACTTAGCAAAGACCCGTCGTCTTCACTCCAAAACCATGGTTTGTGTCACAGCCGGCGGCACCTGTGCCGGGCCCGGCGCCCGACAACAGTGTAGTGGACCCCGCCGAGGTGACGCACAAACTGGAGGCGCTGCAGATACAGAACGGAGATGTACATCACCTTACTGATAAGGTAGCCAGATAACACGTATTTGCATGATAGCACACACAGATAAACATAACCACCTTTTGGCACAGTGATCGGTAGTTAAAATAGGGTGTAAACAGACCCTTTACATAGCCGTCAACCAAGCATTCTGTACATCAAACTAAGTGACTACGCAAAAATTATTGGTGGGAATCGACTTTTTTTTGGGGTGAAAAATCACGTTTTACGGTAAGACTCGATGGAAAGCACTCAAAGCATTGTGCTGATGGATGGATTGAATAGTACGGGGGTCGTGGAGGTGTGAAAAGTAAAAATCTTACATTAAAAACATGTAATTAAAAAAAAACTTGTGAAAAAGTTGAACTTTGACCCCCAATATCTCCGTACCTAGAAGGTCCCCAGGTATGGTCTAGAACAAAAAAATGATCGCCAAGACGGGGAGAACAAATGCCTTTCGGTTATGTTATGAGTCTATTTACACCCTTTATAACAATGGGATGTTCTCACGGAGCTGAACAAATCGTTAGCAACTTCTTTTCAATTTTACTTTAACAACTGAAAGTTGACTTACTCGTCCTCTGCAGACGCCGCTTGAAAAGCCATTTTGCTTTGAACCTGATAACTGTAGCCTTGAATTTACATTTGCTTCAAGTTTGGATGAGCTTGAACTACAGTCAGCATGCAATTTAGTTTCGCTTACTAGAAAAAGTGACGTCGCGGAAAAATGTGACGATGTTGATTTTTATCAAGTGGGGAAAAGCTGTGTTTTGCGAATTAGTGTTTAGTGTTTCGATTTGTAAGTTTTGAGTGTTTGTGCGTGTGAAAGTGTTTATAAATTGATTAATTAAGCTGGGATTTCGGTTTACCGAAGAAAAAATAAGTGAAGTGGGGACCCCCTTGCATGTGCAAGAAACTTATTGGTTAATAACAAGATTATAATATTTATTTTCTTTAAAATTCCAGGTAAACGAAATCAAAGAAACAATAGAAGATAAGCAGGAAACGAAAATCGAGCGAGTAACGGAAGTAGTGAAACACGAAGAGAGAGTGAGCGAGAAGTCCGAACAGAGGAGCGAGAAGTCCGAACAGAGGAGCGAGAAGTCCGAACAGAGAGAGAAGAAGGAAGTCAAGGAGGACAAGAAGGAGCCCTCCGTCGAAAAGACTGATGATAATGAGATGACTGGTGAGCAAACCTTGAATCATTATCATTATTTTTATCAATGGCAACATTTGACTTTCACAAGTGTATGTGTAAGGAAATCCTAGGTCACATATTCTTACTGATTTCCATGCCGTACCATTTATATTAGAATCAGACTGGGAGAAACTACCCTTTCCCAGTATTAGCTGACAATTCTTCGTTTTTATCAAATCTAAATGGTAACGACGGTAGTCCGTGGTGGTTCTTTTGGCGTTTGAAGGGCATTGAGTGGCGGGCGCTGTTGGTAAACAGATATGAAATTATATTGAAATAACAAGATGTAGGTGCTAGTTTCGACTAAAACCACGCACTAAAAAAATCATGACGCACTTTATGCTCAACAAGTAAATACCCGATGATTTCAATTATAATAAGTCTTCATAAATGAACCAACAAACAGCCCTTTTCCCCCGTACGTTTATAACACAAAATATTGTATGTTGCAGCGTCAATGACGGCGCGGCGCATCACAACGGAGGAGCAGGCGAAGGCCGCGCTGGCCGAGCGACGACGACGCGCCCGGGAGGAGCTGGAGCGACAGGCCGAGCTGGAGCGACAGAGGTAAGGTTGCCTAGCTGTTATGTACACTGCTGGAGGGGAGAGAGCTCCCGGCTAAATAATAACAGCTGGTCTGTTCGATCTTCAGGTTAAGCCGCGCTTGTTTGGGTTGGTGTGTTGGGTGACCAGGCATTACATACCCAGTTTCCTCCGTGCCTCGGAAAGCACGTTAAGCCGTTAGTCCCTGCTGTCATTTGTGATCTTTGACAGTTACATGTCAGTGGCCTGAAAATCTGACAATTACTAGTCTTAAGGGGCATTTACCCAGTACTAACTGGGTTGTGGAGTTCAGATAGGCAGTCGATCCATGTAAAATACTAGTATTCAGCTGCATCCGGTTAGACTGGAAGCCGATCCCAACATAGTTGGGAAAAGGCTAGACGGATGATGATGTTCCACTGCTAGAGAAAGGCCTCCCTAGTCTCCATAACTATGCCAATGTCAATGTTTCGGCGATCTAAGTTTAGGTGTGCGTTCCTCATCCCCGATTGGAAAAGACCGACCAGACAGGTGTTGCACCTGGTGGGCTACTGCTCGACGGTGGTTGTCTGGTTCTTGGGTTGACTCACAGGCAGATACATTCTATTCAGAAATAAAACCTTTTACCGTATCCTTCCAGACTGCAACGCGAAGCCGAAGAAGAAGCTGAGCGACAACGCCAGGAGGAAGAGCGGCAACGTCGCGAAGAGGAAGAGGCGCGCGAGCTGGCGCAACTACAGAGAGCGATGAACGAGGAGAAACTTAGGAAAGCTATCGAGGTAAACACTTGGCTAATCGCTTACTACTGATGATTGGACTTAAACACCTCCACTCATTGTCCCATCTTACGCGTGTGAAAGAATTTCTGTTTAGACAGTGTGAACCTTCTGAACGGTCCGCCCATACAGAGTTTTTCATCGGTACCGTAATCGTTTTTTTAAATCTGCTGTTTCCTACAATAGTGTAATGACCATGAAAACTCATGGCCTACCGCCACGGTCAGAATGTCTGGAACAACTGATTTTTTTTTTAAATTAGCGATGAAAATTGTCTAGGTTTAGAATGATGTACTGAATACGTGGTAACCGTTTGTGCGTCGATGTTACCTTCCATACCGAGTAAGCAAGTTCTTCTTAAATTCTTCCTTTAATAGTTTTTCCCGCATTTGGTTTTAACCGAAGACTGAATAATTACCATTTTTCAAAACTTTGGCAAAACCTTTGGTCGAAAAATGACAATTCGATTATTTGATTCAGTCATTTGTGCAAAGATATTATGAGAAAAGCAAACAGAAGTGCCGATCGAGGTTCATTTAGACCAGTGTCAGTTTCATTTGTAGTGGATTGTGTATCGTTAAGTTAAACATCATAAAAATGAACAAAGAATTACCTAATTCACATTTTTGGGTCCACAACATTACACATGCAATCTATGTTTTCCAGGCTCAACAGCAACTCGAACGCGATGAAGCCGATCGCAAAGCCCGCGAAGAAGTAGAGAAACAAGTTCGTCTCAAAGAGGACGAAGAGAAGAGGAAGGCGGCGGAGGAAGCAGAGAAGTTGCGCCGAGAGGAGGCGGAGAAGGAGGAGAAGGAGAGGCTCGCTAGGAAACAGAGGGTCGAGGCTATCATGGCCAGGACTCGGCTCAGGAAGGTACGTGTCGCAGATTTATTTATTTTATTGATTTACTAGCTCTTGCCCGCGACCTTCGTCCGCATAAAATTTTTTAGCCTATAACCTTTCCCGATAAATGGGCTATCCAACGCTAAAAGATTTTTTTAAATCGAACCAATAGTTCCTGAGATTAGCGCGTTCAACCAAACAAACTCTTCAGCTTTATAATATTAGTTTAGATTTACCACCAACCATAGCAACATTACAGACCAAGTTCAATACGATGCTACAACACAGAATTAAACAACATAAACAGTAAAATTACATTAAAAAAAATATTAAAAATTATAACAGCTATAGTTAAAACATCAATAATCAACCATGACCAAGCTCACAGTTGGACACCCCCTTCAATTATTATTTGTGCCCTTTGAACAAATGTCGGCAGGTTTTGCCCAAATATATCTTCCGATACCGTTATAATATTAATAAAACGTGCGGCTCGCGACATAGGGGTAAACTTGAGCAGGTTAGTCCTAGCCGCTGGCACGTCCAACTGATATAGTTAGGGATAACAGAAGTTGCGCCGAGAGAAGGCAGATAGAGATGAGGCTCTGCTCATCTCTAGCTCGCTGGGAAACATGCTATCATGGCCAGAATTCGGTTCATGTAGATAGGTCATATTTTGTCTAATCTTCTCCCAAGTATGTCGGGATCTGCTTTCAATCTATTAAAGTGCAGCTGAACACCAGTATTTTACATAAAGATGTGGATGAACGTCGGAAAAGCGAATGGAGTGTGTAAAGGTCGTAGTAGGTGGCGCTTTGGAGTTTCTGCCTAGCTCCATGGAAATAATGCGTGAGTTTATGTATGTATCTGTCAGATTTTCTAATAACTTTTAATGTTCTGACAGATATATACTTATTACCGACGGTTGTAAGTTATTACATAACAGCTGAACTGTCTTATTCTCTACTGAATGTTAATCGATTTATTGTTTTAATTAAATTATTAAATTGCATTCAAATTGACATTTTACAGCTAATTTATTTCTAGTGACTAGAAATAAATGGCGTATTTAAAATAGTGTGTAGCTGTAGTACACTTACAACAAAGTTTCTTAAAGCCTAAGCCTGTGTCTCACTGCTGGGAAACGGTCCCTCTCACTTTCCAAATCTATCAGACTGTGTGATCTCCGATTTCTTTCCTTTTATTTATGCATGGTTTGTTTGTAAATCTACAGCAAGCCGAAGAAGACAAGAGCAAACAGCAAGCTCCCGCGGCTCCCGAGCCCGCGCCGCCCGCCGCGCCCGCACCTGCGCCCGCGCACGAGGACGCGCACACGGACGCGCCCGCGCACACGGACGCGCCGGCGGCAGATAACGGGAATTCCACTGCCGATTTATTAGGATTGGACTTCGCGCAGGTAACACACTACATTATCCATTCTACTCTTTTTCATGCTCAATATAACTGACTCATGTTATGATTTTACAGCCCTAAGGGGCGTAGTCGTAATCACAAGCCCTCCTGTTAAGAGCCCTTCTGGAGCTAAGAATTTTAAAATACTTGAATCCATCAATTTTATTGTATTCGCCAAACCATCTTTAAATCTTGTAACAAATCATCTTTCCTACAATTCCAGCCCCAAGAGACGCCCGTGGAGGTGCTACCTAATGCAGTAGAGCCTACGCCCGCGCCGGTAGCACAGAACACCACGCCCAACAACGGCAACGTCACTGCCGACCTACTGGGACTGTCCGAACAACTCGCTGTACGTATAAATATAATATCAAACTTAAACTTATACTGTCACTTACGGGATATCTTCCGTGATTGTTCATTATCAAACTTTATAAAATACCTATTCTAACCCCCCCATAAAGAAGCAAATGTTACGCTCAGTATCTTTATTATGGGACAACCAATTGAGACTGATATTACAAACAAAAAAACACATATTTAGTGTTATATTCACCGAAAAAGCTGCAGTTACTTATCTTATAACCCCAACTGGTGACTACACTTTTAAGCAAAAAGTAGTCACCAAAGATAACATTACTTTTATCTACGGTATTAGCATTTTCTCGTATAGTTTATGCCGTCAGGACTGAGAGAAAAAAAAACTCAACATGCTCAAATATACAGTATTTGAGCATGTTGAATTTTTGTTAAGGTTACTTCCCTCAGTCTAAACGACAAATTGTGACCATCGTTTCTCTATTCCAGACTGAGGACAAAACCGCAGAGCAGACGACGACACCCAAACTACAAACAAACGACAACGCACCAATAACCAACACCAACACGCCAGTCGAGGCCAACAACGGCAACTCGCAGCCCGCCAACATTGGCCACATATCCGCCAACTTCATCCAATCCGAGCGCTTGTCCAACGAGACCCAAACCAAGATGGCCGACGTGCCCAAACTACTGGACGATGACTTCACAACGCACAACGGTCACGGGGCCACTCACAACCACCCCTTGACATTGCAGAATGCGATCTAATTGTGTATAGATAAGGTTGGTAACTGAATGCAGTCGGTTTTCATTGCGTATATATTGGCTGGTGGACGTGAGGTTGTGATTATGGCACGCTATTATTGAATACTTGGAGGTAGGTAGGGTTATTTATATTGACAAAGATTTTTGCTGACCGCTGAAGGTGGAAAACTTCACAAATGCTTGAAACTGCACTATACGCGAAATATTTATAACAAAATGACGAAGAAAACATCTTTGATAAAACCACTCGGCGGTCAAAAAGATAAACACACGGATAAGACTTGAAAATAGAGGGCAGCACTTATGCTTGTCCCTTTTTGAACGAGAATACTAATAATTAACAAATAAAATGTGTGTCACGGTGCTTTCTTTAATTAAAATCACACATTATCTCAAAAAACGTTAAAACAATGTTTTTGTTATTCATCGTTGGTGCTAGTTAATGTTTTTAGATAGACTTTTAATAGTAAAAAATTAACAAAAGTGGCCAGTCTTAGCCTAGGCCCTTCTTTGAATAGGTTTCCAACTGCCTTAGCATTTATAACTATATATTATATAAAAACCCGTACGTTTTATATAGAATTTCTATAGAAAAATATGGGTTTTTACGTGAAATATAATAGTAGGACAAAGTCATCTTAAACCAATGTTAAATATTGAAAGACGAGAATAATAAAGGTGTTCAACCTGCGAAGTCACACTTCCTTAACGGTCGTGTCAGTCCGAAACTAATCGGGCGTCCCCAAAATCTATAGCAATTAAATCTTAACGATTAATTTTCGTTCTACCATCTAAAAATCAAAACTATCTATGGAAATCTTCAATTACCCATACTAGAGTGACCCCATGCCACGCTGGGGTGTAGCAGAAATGTAGGTAGGAAAAAATCTATAGTCGAATGGGCGATCTCTTACTAAGCCAATATGTATGCGTGAAAACAGGGTATGTTGTGTCTGTCACTCAAGCCAGTGCTGTTTATGTATAACGAAACTATAGATAAGTAATATTTACTGGACTATTCAACTGAAAAATGCTTCATTTTAGTTTAGAAGGTAACGTTTTTGTTTAGGACCAATTTAGGTTAGTATTCGTCTGATGACCGTTTTCTGTAACACTAAACAGCACTTCGTTGGCCTAGTGGTCACAAGCGCGACTGCTGAGCATGAGCTGCCGGGTTCAATTCCCGGGTCGAGCAAGGTGTTATTGGGTATTTCCATCAGGAATTTCTCGGTAGCAGCCACGGAATCGGGATCTGTGCCCGGTTGATGGCAGTAGGCTCGCCCCCTATTACATGGGACTTAAACATAACTGGCGAAATGGGGGTGTACCATTAGGTACACGTCTGCCTAATCCTTCGGGGATTACAGGCGTGATGTTATGTTTAGAAGCAACTAAATTGAATGTATAAATAAAAGCGAAATCCATAAGTACGCCTTCATTTAGACATTAATTTTGCGTAGCGTTATTGAAAACGTGCATTAGCCAACGCACTCAGTCCAAGTATCTTATGCTAGTAAAAATAAATCCGTCTCATTTTTACTGTAGATTTACCGTAAAATTCATTGCCCAGTTTTAGGCTAGACTAGGATAGCTAACAGGCTTTAAAAATGCAGGAAAATAGTATACTAAACTTATATATTTACGTAAGCATTCGTTGGCGCAATGCTCAAGTTGGTCCTAAGCAAAACTATAACAACTTATTCATGATTATAGATACGTATGTCCGTTTTGTCTCATACCATGCGACACGTAATGAATGCCTCCATAAAGTGCACTGTGATTTACAACCCTCGGCTCAGTGACAATGGTTGAAAATTCAGTGAAAACAGGCATTTTTATAAATGATAATTATACAATATCACAGAGTGACAGATCACCGGGAAGGCACTAAATTATTATATTATATCATAATTAATGCATTTATTGTAAATTATCGCAACTGATTATACTATGGTTTTACTCACAAACTGCTAGATTGGTCGGATGTAAGCTTATTTTGTATATCGTTGTGACGGGAGTCCCGTGGAAGCGAATAGGAAGATTTATAAAGCATTCATTCTCTCATATCGACGATAATAATCGGCTTATAAAGTCCGCACTGCTGGGACACAGGTCCCCTATCTGTGAGGTTTCAAGAAGATTACAAGACAATATAGACTATCAGAAAATATAAAGCTGAATTGCCAAATGATTGTATTTCCTTTTCCTTCGTTTACATTGGATTCCCGGCTTTAAGCCCTTCAGTTGAATTTAACTTCCACTGAAGATCATACAACCTATAATAATGTAGTTAGTTCTAATCGATTACTTGCTAAAATTCTCTCAAATGTACGAATTTTGTAAAGTAATCGGTTGAAGTGAAAAATTACATAAAACCTAACTTAATGATCCAATAACCAATATGTAGAGTTAAGCTATAAATATGAAACTTTATTTATTCAACAATGACGACGTGTGATTAGATGCCAGGCCGCTAGAAATGATTTTATTATGAATATAACCTCTTTGGTCCGTAAACCGCTCATAAAATGACACAGAAAAAAAAGAAGTTGCTGTCAAAATGTAAACGTCATCTTAATTTCATTGTCAAATCTCAAGATTGACTTTAGAATACTTAAGAGCGATCTCAACGTAAGAGCGGTTTATCAAAACGGACTGTAATGTATTGCTATATTTTGTAATACTGAATAAGCATAATACTTATCCGCCAAACCAATGTAAGTCAAGTCAAAAGTTCGCGCCATTTTTCAAAATTCATCGACGGATTTTTTTTTATTTTTGTTTTGTCTTTTCCCTTTTTTTTTTTTTTTTTTTTTTTAACGTGGTAAAATCATCAAATGAGTCCTCCCACCCAGGGCAGAGCGGGAGGGACTGTCAGACTTGTACTGACTAAAATCCACGGTGTCCTTCAGTAGCCCTTTATGTTCCAGGGTCACGGTAATTCTATGAGTCCCGCGACCCCGGCAGGCTTTGGCCCTCTAGAGGGGGGGCCCCGTCATTATGCTGACACTCTTTGAGGCGCGCGTGGAACACAACGCGCCGTCGACCCGGGCATGGTCCATGGTCGGACAGCGAGTCGCCCATTACTCGCCGCCCGCATGCCCGCGCCTACGGTGGCCGGAGATCGTCTGCCGACGTCCGGCGCCGTGGGCGTCTACCACTGCGGCTGGTGTGGAGGGAGGACGCTGTCCTCTCCCTCACGCGGCCCGCCTCCTCCTTCGCGAGCATGACTGCTTCGCAGAAGGAGGCGACCGCTTCCCACTCCGTCTCGCCCCGCAGCATGGCCTCGACCAATGCCGGGCGCGAGAGGGCTCCGCCTATCGCCGCCGTGAGGACACGGCGGTGCTCTGCCCAAGCGGGGCAGTCCTGCACCGTATGCTCCACCGTGTCCTCCGGGCGGTCCTCGCAGTGGTGACACCCAGGCGTTTCCTCCTTCCCCATATGACACAGGTACCTCCCGAAACTTCCGTGTCCGGTGAGGACCTGCGTCACGCGGTAGGTCAGGACGCCGTGACGCCTATCCAGCCACTCCTCAAAGAGGGGTCTTACCGCCGCGATTGCGGCGTGCCCGGACCTCGGTTGCGACAGTCGTTCCCTCCATACTGCCCTGAGATCGCGCCGGAGCTCTTCCCGCCGCGCCTCGACTTGTCGAGGTAGCAGGGATTCGCCCCGGCGCTGCGCCTCCACGCGCGACTCATAGAGGCGCTGGAGGGCAGTCGCCTCCAGATCCCAGGGCAGGTACTTCTTCACACTCGACTGCAAACACTAGGGACGGAAACTTAATAGCCTCAGACCCATTACTGTGTTTACATGAATCTCGCAAATGATCAATTAGACCTGATGCTAAAGCGGACACCTGTATGTTGGCATGTTAGTAATTTTATGTCAATCGCGCCGTCGAATAGAGCGTACTTCTTCATGGAAATGTCTTCAAGAAGAAGCACTTTCTTCACTTCCTTGGTTCGAGTTTGACTCAATTCGTATCTTCCTGATTCAATCTCACGAAGAGCATCCTGAGTCAGATCTTTACATAAGATTTTATCTATTTCACTGGGATCATTGGAAATTGGATCGAGTCCGTGATCAACTGGATCTACGGACATTGGGGACTTCATCAAACTCTTTGATACAGCAATTTTCAGAGCACTGGTGACATATGTTACGTTATCGGAGTCCAACAATTTCTGGACGGATGGCGGTCGTTCTTGATCAGCGTCTTTTGTAGAAGGGCGTCTCTCTTTGCTGGGCCCAGAGGATTGATTGTCTTCGATTATGGTATGCACACTGGGTAATTTGTTCTTGTCTTTCTTCTGTGCGTTTCCTCTCTCTTTGTTCTTTTTCCTCTCTCGCTCCTCGACGCCCAAGCCAAAAGCTTTGAGATCGTCGGCGAGCTCAGAACGCGAACCGTGAGCGCGAAGCTCACCATCTGTGAAGGTGCTACGCGTTACTCTGGAAACAGATACGCTCGACTCATTGTACGTTGTATATACAATTCTGGCACCAGAATGTATTACTGGAGAGAGCTTAACTTCGAATGAAGCATCCTCAACATGGAGGCGCGTCCTATAAACTGGTGTATGTACTCCGTTTCCGGAAACAAACACCAGTCGATCAACACGTCCCTCAAGCGATGATGCGTCATACTTTCTAACTCGGATGAGATATTCCTCACCACTGGAGTTCTCAAAGTTATAAGTGTGTGTAAAGAAAAGCTTTTTCTTTGCGGTTGCGTCCATATACAAGCTTATTGTGCTGTAAACACGTTCTCGTCTTAGGTTGTCCGTCATCTTTCCTTGGTCCTTGTTCATGCTTGATAAATGTCTTCGTCGTCCCTACACGGATACGTATGAATTTTCACCTTTCCCTTTAGTAAATGTTGTATATTGAAAAAATCCGTCTCATAAAGATTGGTGTTGTGTGATACGTTTTAAATAAGATTTATTTTTAATTGTATTATAATTTTAATATGCGTAATTTGATTATTAATGTGAATAGAGTTTAATGTGAGAAAAAAAAATGAACTGGCATTGATAAGAGACAACATGTTTTACATTTGTATGGAGTTTAGAAAATTGGGATGGAAATATAAGTTTTTAATTATTAACAACAGCATTAATAAAAGACGTGACACTTGATAAAATTGAGCATTTAACCGATATCAACATATTTTTATTACTAGACAAGAAATTGAGCAAAACTTGCTCTTTCAGCTAACTTGCCGACTTCAAGCGAATGCTACACCTTCTGGTTATCGGTTTCACCCGATTAATTATATTATCGGTTATCCAATCACCAAGAAGTAAGCTTTGCTGTAGGCATTTAAGTAAATACGACCATGCCAAACATTACTAGTTTGGTTTCGAAGATACTAGAAAATTACCAAGGCATCAACTTTTAAAGTTGCACAATGCCGTATTTGCGAAAACAACAGCAAAGAACATGAATTCACAAACATGAGTTGTGAGATTCAAGCACTTGTGTCCGTATTCAAATGTAATGACAATATATAGGGTTATAATGAGGGAAGAGACTTCGAATGAACAGTTTAATTCAGGGAAGCGGGCAATCTTATAAATGATGTGAAAAATCCTATGTATTATCGGTCATACCCGCTTAAAAATATAGACAAACGCACAGAGTTATTTCTGAATACGGACACAAGTGTAAATACCTAAACGCGACGTTATGTTTTTTTTCTAAAGTTTTTCTTAGAAAAACAATCAATTGAACAGTATATATTTGGGGTTGAAATGAAGTTATGCTTAATAAAGTTACAATAATGTAATTTAAGTTATTTAACAAGTTATATATACAAATTTTTGTATGATAAGTAGATAGCATTCAATGTTATTCAGCTTCTTTTTATAGGATGTTAAAAAAAACTAGTTATTTGATGCCGTTTAGGTTCATAAAACAAGGTTACAATGGGTTGCATTAATATTAATTTCAACTGAACTAAGATTCTAACCGTTTACTAGTTATTGTATAAATTAATTATTAAGTCAAAAGTTATGGTTATGTTTTCATATAAAAGTATTTAACTATTTTTATTGTGTTAAGATTTTAAACTTATTAGCGTTTCACTTTACTTTGCCTGTTTTAAAATGGTTTTTTATGAAAATGTAACTAAAACTGGTTGACTTGGGGGATGTTTCCCCTGCCTGTATATTATTCCATAATATTTTCTTTCACATAATAATAATAGTAGTTTTTCCAATTTATATCTGTTGTATGTTGAGTACGTTGTTTTGTGTGTTTAGGAAACTTATATAAAGGTTAGTTATTTGATGGTTAAAGAGAGATTGACTTCGGTTATGCAAATAAACATCATCGTATGTTATTTGTGTATGCGAGAAAAAGTATATCAAAATGTATTCAACACACAACAGACAAACATACACAACAACTGTCATAATCTGTCAAAATGTCACAACTGACAGTTGTTGTGAATGTCATTTAACAAATTTATCATACGATTTTTGCTTGTAGGTAACATTTGTACGATTTGTGTTTTATTTTGCTTATCCATCCACTCTTAATCATTCAAATTATATGGAAATCATGTAGATGTCTCACGGCCTTAATTATTATACAAATTATGTATGAAATCGAGGCCAGAATGAGTGTCCCATCTTTGAAAACATTAGGGCAGTAATCAAAAATACATAAATCTGAACTGTATACGATTCAGACAAGATCTTAGTAAAATGTCGACCCTATTTAGTTTTATTGGATGGTACACTTATTTTGGCCTCAAGTATACTTGGGTTGACATTTTGACAGCGCAGCTTACTAATACATAAAGTGACAATAAATTTTGTTATCAATTAATTCTTGCCAAGCGTGGTATCAATGAATTTGGGATTTTAGTAGTAACACACCATTATAGAATTGTCAGATTATTTATTAGTGACTTTGACAAAATGTGTTCCCAAGTATTTCGGTGTATAATTGTAATATTTTATTACAATAACCAGTGTGACAGGTCGCCCACATTATGTCGATCGTCATGTTCCATAGTCTGAAGTTATTTTATAAGTTTAAATGAGTTGACGAGCGCCGAAAGTTGCGAATACAACCTCCATTCAACGCGACCATCATACCAAAATAAGCTAGTCTAAAATGTATGTAATTATTGAAGAAAAATCGTGCTATTTAAATTATTTTCCATTACAGGGACTGCACCACCTCTTTTAGCTGAATTACTTTCATCTTATTAAATGTGAAAAAGAGATGGAACTATTCAGTACGTATATATCCATCTCTTTCCCACAGTTTAGCATTGAAATAATACGTATATAAGAAGCGGTTATAGGTCCCCAGATCTACTAAATTGTTGGTTTTTTAAGTACTTGTGTATGTAACTATAGAATTAGTAATAAATGAAGTACGGCGGCCTGTCACACTGCACCCGCGCAAGTGTGTGCGTGTTCTATGTATGTGTGCGTGCGCGAACGCAGTCCATTCATCAGTACGGTTAGTCGTTGAATAATAATGTAATAAATATCATACATAGATGGACATGGCTTCGATGCGTTATATAACTACTGTATTACGTTTATAAACATCATGGATTTATTAAATGAAACAATTTTAATACGAAAAATAAATACAAAGAAGTTAATGTTGTTGTTTTTTCTCTTTGACCCAGTCAACAGTTACTCTATGAAGCACTAAGGAGGTTTGCGATGCCGGCACCAGCCCTGGGGGTCTACTCTCTTTCTCCGAAACGAAACTTCGGAAACGAACGAAATTTAAACGAAGTTTCGTTAGTGATCCTACTCTATTTCATTTTCGGACGCGCACAAGAAGTTCGAAGCCATAGACAAGTTTCGTGAACGAATGAAATCTATAATATTGTGTGGGTCTTTTTTGATGTCATTTAAAGTAAGTTACGGTTTTTACTTTAACTTATAATTAATAAACTCTTTTGCTTTATTTTTACATTTTACATTAAAAATGTGATTTATTGAATATTTCTTGTAATATTCATGCAGAAAATATAAATATTTAGATAAAAATTCTATTTTCGACGACATTCACCGCGACACTAAAAAACACCCTTTCACTGTCATTGTTAACGGACTAATTTGAAGAGTACTATTTCATGCCAACAATGGGTAGTAACGTATGACGACCAAAAATAACTGTATATTCACAATCTAATCATAACATGTCAACTTACGATTATTTGTTTGAATACTTTGAAAAGTTTTCTAAAGTGTGTTTCTCAAGTGTTGTGTTAAATAAATCATGTTTCCAAGTGCATTTTTACATAGGTATTTCGCAATTGCGATACACAAGAACGTTTCAAGTCGTATTGTCGTAGTCTGCTATTTGTATTTTGGGTCTCCACAAGTTTAGATTTAAAAACTTTGTAAGTAAATATCATATTATACATACATAATATTTGATTTTTCACTAACACTAAATATCGCCTCTTCTAATAATAACCATTTAGACATCTTTTCAGTTTAAAATGGCTCCACATACGGGTTCGGCTACTCCCGAAGACTTTGGCTACTCGAATACTTGCCGACTGAATCCGTAATTTCCTACAAACTCTTAAGTCGGGAATTTCGCTTATATTTAGTTGATTGCGCAGGCGGCTACGGTTCCTTCTACGCTCTATACGTTCTTCACGTAAAGCAGCTTCGATTAAAAGCATTATTGTAGCCATTGCCAATACTTTTCTCATAATATTTATGAAACTAAACGTAAAACGAAAATCAAAAGGTAACACTTTTGGTTTCGTCAAATTTGAGGTTAAAATTCCGAACAATCGTCTGTCAAATTCAAATATTCGTTCGTAATATTTCGAATTAGAGTAGGTTTAGAGAATCTAAACGTCAAACAATTTTCGTTCGTACGAAATTTCGGAACGAAGTTGAACCGTGGTAGGAAATATGCGAAATTTCGATCGAAACTTCGTTTTTCGTTGAATAAGAGTAGACCTCCTGGGGGGTAAAAGGCCACATCAACCTTTGGATCCGCGCAATCCCGTTATACTAACTAACGTTATATTAACGCGGATTCACGACAAAATGACATCACGCGTTTTTATTATCATAACTTTATTTCGACAATAGAAAATCCTCGCGCAGGCTTGAGCCTCTTCCGGTCGCCGGTCGGACGCGCTTCGAGACTGCGACGTTGAGAGAAGTATCGAAATATGAAAAGAAGAGAAACGATGCTCGCTCGCTAGCTGGCTGTCTACTTTCTTCATCGTGTGGTTAGCGCGTATAACCTGGTGACAAGAGTTTTTATGCTGGCGGTGTGCTGCGCTTTAAAAACCCCGCCGCCCGCGCCTCAGCGCTGCTCATACTATCTTTCAATATATTCACGCGAATGTGCGTGCGAGTTTAAGCGGACACCCTTAGTGTCCTGATTAGTTTATACTGATATTACAAAGAGATACGAGCTTTTGACGTAGTTGGAAGCTCCGTATCCGACTTCGGAAATGTATTCACTGATGGAAAGCTGCATTTTTGCCGAGCGCAATAAGGAATGTTCCGTCGACGCGGACGTAGGCATAAGCTGTTTACTTATAATTATGTCTGCCTTTCTAGCTCCAAGTTGCTGTTCATATGAAATTGAGAAGATAAATAAAAAACAGAAACCAGTTACAGATCGTTTATTAAAAATTGTTCTTAAAGGTAACTTACAATATGATATCAGCCGGTATCATAGCCTTATGTTATTAATTTGCGTTTATTTTGCATGATGTTCATAATATCTTACCGAACTCTTATAAGATGCAAGACCAAATTGTTTAAAGTACCGACAGTAACATAGGACAAAAAGTACTACAGCGCCATCTGACACCGATGATGAACTACATTTAACACTACATCGAAATCCTAAATATTATAGAACAAGAATTTGTGTGGTATACAACAACTAAAAAACGCGACTACTGAAAAATCACGCACTAATTAAATTCTAGGTTTACAAGGTAAAATCCACTCCTATTGTTGAAGTCGGTTAAAATGTAGCTTTTTTACCCGGGCCATAATAACTAACCGATTGACACTTTATTCATCAAAATCGGATGAATAGTTTAGGCGCTACGGAGGAACATACGTACATACAAACATATATACATAGACTGCTAAAATCATAACTCTTCCTTTTGGCTTCGCCGTAGTCGGGTAAAAACCCGACAACACCTGTCGGGCAGTAGCCCACCAGACATAACACCCGTCTGGTAGGAGGATCCTCCCTTTTCTATGGGGGTTGGAGAACTTTACACCCTGTTCTTCATACCCCTAAAGTAGTAGTTAAATAGATAGAATATTTACTTTACTGTAGACAAAAATTGTTAAACATCATTCCAATCATCATCATCATTTCAGCCGAAAGACGTCCACTGCCGGCCTCCCCATAGCCTCCCCCAAGTGTCGCCACATTGACTGGTCCCGTGCGACTCGCATCCAGCGGATCTCTGCAACCTTCACCAGGTCATCGGTCCACCTAGTGGGAGGCCTTCCAACGTAACGTCTTCCGGTCCGCGATCGCCACTTCAGAACTTTTCGGCCCCATCGGCCATCCGTTCTGCGAGCAATGTGCCCTGCCCACTGCCACTTAAGTTTGGCAATTCTTCTGGCTACGTCGGTAACCTTGGTTCTCTTGCGGATGTCATTTCTGATTTGATCACTCAAGGAAACTCCGAGCATAGCCAGCTCTCCATTGCCCTTTGGGTGACTTTAAACCTTCTGATGAGGCCCATTGTGATATTCATCATTACAATATTGCTATGGAATTCTAAGGGTATAACGGGTCTTACTGCTGATATTGATTATTGATATCTTCCAGTAGAGTTGGCAACTAAAAATAGATTTCTTAAATATTATTTCATCGACCGAACGACCGGTTCTGAGCTCCTCGCATCCGGCAGATTCCCGCGATCTTCTCGTGGTCTTCGCAAATATTTCATACCTATGCAATACTTAGTTTCTAATAAAAAAAAAATATTATTCTATATCTATTTGCTCATTGCTGTATCAGTCACAGGCGAAAAAGCACATCCCATGTACTTATTTTCTTTGAATGCGTGGTTTATGACTTGGTCCCATAAGGGGTCAGTTCTTAGCAAATGGGGGTCGCAGAACAAGAGTACAGCTACTTGAGCTCGTGTTAGGGCGACATTAAACCGCTTAGAACATCGGACAAATCCTAAGGAATGTTTTTGGTCTTCAGCCAGTAGGGCTTCAGATGACCGCACGGTTGATATGATGATAAGGGGTCGTTCCTGACCCTGGAACTCTTCGACGGTTCCTATTTTCGGACGTTCCAATAGCATGTTGTCGAGTACACGCCGTAGGTGTTTTATCTGGAAAATGAAACGTAAGTACTCCAATTAATATAAATGAATAATATTTTTTGAATTGGTATAATATTGAAATATCCTGCCTCGTTGGTCTCTTGGTCGCAAGCGCAACTGCTGAGCATGAGCTCCTGCGTTCGATTCTCAGGTCGGTCAAAGTGCAATTGGGTGTTTCCATCAGGAATTTATCAGTAGCAGCTACGGATTCTGGATTCCTATTACATGGGGCTAAAACGTAACTGGCGAGATCTGGGTATACTAGGTACACCTTTGCCTAATCCTTCGGGAATTAAAAGCGTGATTTTATGCTATAATATATGTGAAAATGTTTTAAAGAAATTAAAATTGTTGTGTTGGTACAGCAGTCTTGAAATCTGAATTGGACGGCAAATAGAATTTTGAAATCACATGTATTAGTTACGAGTCAAAAGAAAACCATGGTGAAGTTATCAGAAATAAAACATAGTAGGACATTACCTGTGCCTGATAAGGTGTAATGATACCAATTTCATCCGGTGATATTTTCTTCCGATATAGTTTACACAAAGTAAATGCAACCATAGATGCTTCTTCAGGATTAAACCAAGAAGGACTGTCTGTATCCCTTGCGTTGTTGCCTTTAATGCCATGCACGAACACGCCGCCAGTTTTGATATCATCAGTCATTTCAAATATCTCTTGAACAACATCAATAATTTTCGGTACAAATGGCGTGTTTCGATCTAGTTTGGCGACTAAAGATGAATCATAAAACATTTTACTGGGCAAGTTCAGAACTTCTTGCAAAGACCTGTAGGTATCGGTCAACTGTGTAATCAGCTTATTATTAAATCCATTTTTGAACGCAGCATAATCTTTTTGGTACGGGAATGTTTCAAGCATGCGTGACAAATAGGAAATGTCCATTCCAAGCTCGTTGCAATATTTCGATAATACAACTGGTCCAAGCTGCATTGGGTCGCCAGCTACAACAATTTGGCCACTCTCCTTATTAACAAATGTCATGGGGATCATGATCTCTGGTTCTGTTGCTTGGCCTGCTTCATCCACTATTATGTGTGTATAGTGGCCCTTGGGAAGTTCAATTTGCGCCAATGATCCAAGACAATGACTTGTACCAATAGTCACTCGATATCTCCCAACGTAAGATGCTGGAACACTCATATTAATGCCGTTTTGAACCACATGACTGGGTCTTGATGTATTTTCTCTAGCTATGTTTAATGTAGCACAAAAAGGTTTTATTATCTCTGGAATATTTTCGGAGTCAACCAAATAGTTTGCAATGAGTCTGAGTATAGAACTTGAAAATAGGTTCCGGTATTCTAATAGTCTTTCTGTTATTAAATTGGCAGCACTGTTAGACGGCGTTGCTACTAAAATTCTGCTATCTGGTATTAGTGTGAGTATTTGCAGTAATGTCTCAACAACAGTGACGGTTTTCCCCGTGCCAGGTGGTCCAAATATGCAATACGGCATCGGACGACACTCTCCAATTAAAATATTTGTCACAGCCTCTTTTTGACGACTGTTTAAACTTGGATTGTACCATTTTATAGTTTTTAATTTTTCTAATGGTACTTGCGGTGGTCGTGTTATTAGACGAGTTGGGAATAAGACATCTGGACCTAATGTAGATATTGCCAAATTAATTGCGTGGTGTGATTTTCTCATTTGGCCTCTGCTGTATTGGAATTCTACAGAAAGATCACCTCCCCGGTAAGTTTCATGGAATCTAGGATGGAACTTCATCAGTACCAAATTCCCTCGAACAACATGAATAAAGCCTTCATATGAAGGGGCTTGATCGTCCCAAATGTCTTTCACGACCACTTTATCTCCTACAATTAAAGAGGGTCTTTTTTCAGCTAATCTGTTTACCTGGAGACCAAGATACTCTCCCTGTTTTACCAAAAATGCTGATTTCATGTTAAAACCTTTCATCAGGAGTGTAGCTTGAATTTCTTCCAAGTATAATAAGGTGTGCCATCTATCCGTGTAGTTGTTTATATTCAAATTTTGTAAGAGGCAAGGCAAACGGCTTTCAATTCTTGCTAAAATTTCTTTGTGATCATTAGTTTGTTCGTAGTTGTTGCCTAAAACCGCCGACCACACTTTATCTGGTATTTTATAAAATCCCAGCCTCACTGCAATAAAATTAGGATTCTTCTTTAATGGCACTCCAGGTACCATAGATTTGGGACCATTTCTAATTTCCTTCATAATCTCTCTATCAGCATAATCGTTCTTGAAATGATTACCATTCTCTCTTGGGCTAGAAACAATGGCTGATAAAATATTTATTTCTATCAATCTTTCAATTTTGAATCCTCTAAAAGTTATTATCATATGTTCCTTAGACCTTCCATAAAACTTAGGAGTGCATGTGACTTGTAAGTAGAATGTTTTATTTGGGTACAATCTTGTGGAATTGCTTAAATTTGGGTGTATGCTAATTTGGGAGTCTCTTTTTTTGCAAAGTAGAATCCATTTAAACATTATAATTGGTTGATCACTCTTGTTTGTTATAGCCAGATCTATATGCGGATTTTCATGAAACTTTACATTTTCAAACTTCAGAGGAAATGTTATTTCGATGTTATTAACTTTTTCTGTTTCTAAGCTCTTTTGTTCTATGTCAACTATGTCCTCCACTACTGGAGTGGTTGCGATGGTTTTTGATTTTTCTGTTATCTCTATTCTTATCACTCTCCATGAACAGTTGCCTTGATTGCTCTCCACAGCTTCAATAAGAGCCTGTAATAGGTGAGATGAGGATACATGAATTAAAGGAAATAATGTCAAAAATTGGGCTATCCGGCCAGGTCCTACGTTAGTTTGAGTAGTTGTTTTGTTAGATCAATTATACAGGGTGGAAACGCGAAAACGGTTCCCACGTATTCGGTACATCATTCTGAGCCTCCTCCCCGCTGTTCCCAACAAACAAACCAAAAAAACAAACAAACATGGGAAAAATCCCGTTTCTAGTGTTAATGATAGTTTTATTTTATTATATTATTTTTTTTTTATAACTTCACATATATTTATTTTAGATTGAAGCAGCCAGGGATTTAGAAGATTTTTTTTTAATAATTTTAAATGTATTTACTACATTTTTAAAAAAAAAGTGATTATTTGTTGAAGAATGAAAAAGAAAAAATAATTATGTAGATTACCTTAGCACCGACATGCATTTCACCACCATTGATAACACAATGTTTGTTGAGAAATATTTGTTTATCACAAATTCCCTCTTCTCCATTCCATTTAGTTATTGTAGAGGATAAGATTTTGCTCCTTAATGGTCGAAATGACATTACTTCCACTACCTGAATAAATAAAAATTAAAAATATTTTATTTCACAAAACCTACATGGGTAAAATTAAAAAATAAAATTAAAAAAGAAAAATAAATAAATAAATTTATTTTTACACTTGTCATGACAAAACTTCTAATTGATGAGATATTTAGCATTTTGATTGTATCGAGTTGGCTGTTGGGCTATTTGTGCTGCACAAAACATTCGCGCACAATTTTGGTGGAACCGCACCATTATATTATTGTTATTATCCGTGAAAAGTAAAAAAAAAAAGAAAAAATATGATTTGTAATTGTAAGTTAATTTAATAGACGGTAAAAACTCCAAAAAAGAAAATTTTTAGTGATGCTATTTTTTTTAAAAAAAACGTAATAACATTACACTCTTAACACTGTCCATGACTGTCAGCATCATATTAAGTATTAAAACAAAATCATTTTTAAGGAAGTTAATTGTTGTTTCAGTATTCTGAATATGGTACATAATAAATTAAATGTTAAACTCACATTATTCAGAGTAATATCCATAGGTTTGTCTTCATCATATTTAACCTTGCACAACAGTTCCAGTAAATCACCTTGTATCGGTACAAACGTAGCCACAACTTTATCCAGACTGAATTTGAGATCACTTTCTTTAATAATCACCATGCGGTCTTTACGATATTCTACTTCACCAATGAAAACATGCTCTATTACGCCGAAACCACTTTCTTGACTTTCAAATTCATAGTCACCCCAGTGTTCTCCATCATTTTGTAGTATTCGCACCACAACCAGAGAGTCTTTGGAATCTTTGTAGCATAGATACTCAACCTTGTCATTTAGTTTAAATGGAATGGAGCAACCAGTAGTATCAAAGAAGAACATTCCATCAATAAGTACATAGTTGCCTTCATTGTTAATGTAATTTATTACCCCTGAAAATAATTGCCACAGAAATTAGAACATGCTTCAGTTTTATAAAAACATAAACAGTAGCCTAGTCAAAAATAGATATTAGCTTAAACCACTGACTCTGATTTAGTTAAAAATCGATATGCCCTAGAACCAAAAATTTTAAGATATATAGAAATCAACCAACCTGCACTTGGCTTGTGTGGTGGAATACAGCCCAGTCCCTTTCATAGAGAGGAGGCTTGTGTCTCAGCCGTGCAAAAATTTTAGGCTGATTATGCTAGGATAATATTTTCTAATGTATTGATGGAGGCCTTGGATGGTTTTCTCGTTAATTGGTTAAAAGAGGCGCGACGTCGAGAAAAGTGGAAGGAATGGGGGACGCCTTTGGACAGTTCAGGTTAACAAAAAAAAAAAGTATAGATGAGTCTTTCCTGGTCCTTGCCTGGTTGTTACCAATAGCTTGTGCTCTACTACATGGAACTAGAACACAAATGACGGAATGTGGGAGTAATATTAGGTACACTTCTGCTTTACCCTTCGGGAATTACAGGAGTGATATTATGATGAGACTTTTAGAATATTGTGTAAGTACAAATGACTTACCAGTCCGTTTAAAACAATCATTTCTATGTGTCTCCGATATATCTGGTTCATCTTCTTTCTCTTCCTCCTCCCTTTCTAACTCTAGTTTTAGAAGCTCATCGGCAACCCAAGCCTCCATTTCTTTGTCATATTCTTCATAAGGATCAATGCCAAATATATAATAAAAAAATGACTTTACATAGGAAAAAACCATTTTGAAGCAGTTAGTTATGGTGTTTTCAAAGTCAAAAGTGATATTTTATATATTTTTATTGCACAAATCCTTTGTCATACTCAAATTCCCATTCAGTAGACTTAAGGTAGTCAAGTTCTTTCCTCAATGATTGAATTCTCTTCTGGTGCAATTCTTTTTGTGCATTTTTCATTGATTGTTCAATGCTGAGTCCAAGATCAGCATGGTTCAGCGATTGGTCAAAATTCTGTATTCTATTTTGGGTTGTGCTCTGAAATTAGAAAGAGGTGTTATGTTGTTTGTTCTGGCTAATAAGGATCAATGATGGTTTTGTGGCGATTGTAAGCTGTGGTGTAACAATAATAGCTGACATGGCTCAAAAGGCTGCCCAACTCAAATGAGACAGGACGAAGGGCAGGACATGTCTGCCGCATGCTAGACAAACTGTGGGCCAAAATAGTACGAAACTGGTGCCCTGACACAGTGAGGCGGGGTTGCGGCAGGCCATGAAGATGGTGGGACAAACTAGACAGGTTCTGTCAGAACTCGAAGGAGATGCACAGGTTTTGCGAGAAATGGAAGGAATGGAGGGAGGTCTTACCCCAGGAGTGGGACAGAACAGGCTAGGAAAAAAAAATCGTTTTGTTATTGAGTTCATCATCATTCATCTGCGCTCATCTCAATTTATTTGGAGTTGGGCAGCATACCTTCTTCCATGTCTCCATTACTCGTCATCTTAGCAATCACCTCCTTGCTAGTCATATAATTTTTCACACAGTCCATCCATCACTTATGTATTATTAATACTGGAAAAGGAATATTTACCATGTTTACTGTTTTCTATGAAAACAGCCATGTCCATGTTTTCTGTGTTTGTTGTTGTCTGTTCTACTCATAGTAAACATGGTAAATATCCCGTTTTCCAGTATTAATAATAGACCATGATAGTTTAAAATCTCACATCCATCACTTCTTTGGTTTTCCTCTAGGTACTCCTATAGCCACCCAAATTCATTCATACCTAACTTTTATTTTATTCTTATTTCAATAATGGTCAGGTAATCAATTAATAATTAATCAGGTAATACCTTTAGTCTAAGTTTCTAAAGTGCAGGTTAAGATACAGGACGACCTGACAAAAACTGAAAATACAACCTGCCAAATCGCCGAGCCGTTTTTATGTGATGATCCAT
Source organism: Noctua comes (assembly GCA_963082995.1). Taxonomy (NCBI): domain Eukaryota; kingdom Metazoa; phylum Arthropoda; class Insecta; order Lepidoptera; family Noctuidae; genus Noctua; species Noctua comes. The sequence continues at coordinate 13,562,397 of OY720288.1, forward strand.
AATGCATGTGGTAATTTATTTTTATTATAGATAGATAACGAACTTACTTGAGGAGTCTCAGGTTCCGAAGGAGAATAAGTTGACTGTGAAATGTTACTTGAAGTAGACATTATCAATTTCAGAGCAAAAAATAATGATAGTTCCCGTTTCCCATTACTTTTAAGTTTCAAATTGTATTGAGTCCGTCAGTGTTTGGTGTATCCCGCTCGGCCGCGCCTCGTTCTTCTTCTTACTGCAGGCGGATCGATCTTACAGTCTATACAATTATATTTTAAAAGTACTAGTCGGCGTTTACAAAGAGTAAAATACTTGTCATAGACCAAAACGGGCATAAATCAGCGATTCGACATCGGCAATTTTTGTTTGATTTTTGTTGACATAACACACTGATTTATGATAGTGACATTTGCCCCACAGAACATTAATACTCTAGCGAGGGATTTGCCCAGACTGCAGTGAGTGGACAATACAATAACAACCAGTCATGGAACTAATAAGTACCAAGACATATAGTGTTGAATTAATTTATTACTTTCATAATTCACATTGAATGGGGGCTAAAAATTCACGCATGAATTTGCCGCTAGAGGCGTTCGTGTAGAGTAAGGTCTTCAGAAATGTCAGATGCCATAGAATGTTTGCGCGTTGCGCGCTTTTTGACGTGACAACGTCTTATAATTCGATGGAGCCGGCTGCACGCACGAAAAAACATGCTTTACCTCGCTCTGAGGCGTTCCATAAAACAATTGCTCAACGCACATTAATTTTTTGAAAAATGCAACCATTCCATCAGTATTTTCTTATGGACGTTGTCACGTTCAACTATCGTCAGTAAACCGACTTTACAGACAACCGATTTTTTTATCACTTAATATTCACAATTGTGGACAAGATTGATACATTCCTGATTAATTATTACTTGAAGATTTTATGTAGCTAGTTAAATCCAATTTTTTTTGTACTTGGAGGAAGAATGTTTTTTATGTTTCTTGCTTGTTAATTTTAGCAACAATATTGTTTTGTATCTGAAGTCTACACTATGTTGTTATACGTAATAAAATAAACTTTTAAAACTTTTTTTTTATTTAAACATAAAAAGAACCTATTAATGACAGGACCTTACTCGCCAGTGGCGCCATCTCGTGATCTCAAACACGATAGCGCAGCCCACATTGTCTTGATTTCTTGAAATAAGTGACGGTTTTATTTAGCACATGTGTAATAAACCTCTGACTCAATTTGCATTACAAAAACTAAGAAAACTTTTAAAATGTGAATAAAACAACTTCACTAGGTTCGCTGAGCAGTATTTTTTCTCCATTTTCCGATGAACTCTTTTGAAAAATTTAATTTTTTTAAACTTTACGAGTTGTTAAATGACTTTCTAATATTTGTTTCCTTTACTTTGTAATGAGGCAATCAACATACAATGAACTAAGTAAGTAAGGCTGGCTGCTGCAGGCTGCAGGAGCTGAAAACCTGAAACTTAATTGGTTTTTCTGCGTAGCGACGTAAAATAACAGTGGAAATATTAGTACTCTAACCTCAGTGTTGGTGGTTGGTACAGAACGGTAGCCCGCGAAATTCATATTTTCTTACGTTTTTTTGCAATTTGCAGGTCAGTGTCAGGTTGTATGTGCACGTGTAGTAAGAAAAAATACTGCCTTGTTGGTTCAGTGATCACAAGAGTGGCAGCTGAGCATCAGATTCATCCTAGATAGGGTAAAGTGTTAATGGGTGATTCATGAGGAATTTCTCAGTAGCAGACACGGAGCCTGGTTTTGTACCCGGACACAAATATAAGTGGCGAAATGTGGGTATACAAGGTGTAACTCTCTACGCAACAATTTATTGCTGGGAAACGTCTTGTTTTTTGAGTGAAAAATTACGTTTTATGGTGAGACTCAATTGTATAACATAAAAAACTTGTGAAAAAGGCGGAACTTTGACCCCCAATATCTCCGTAACTCTAGTTACAGAAACGATTAAACGATAAACGACGGCGAGTAAACGATTTGATTTGATTACCTGGGAACCCTGTAGGGTTCATCAAATCATACAGGTGATCATTACATGATTATATAGATACTAATAATGTTCATTCATTCAGGTATGGTCCAGAACAAAAAAAGATTTCAATGACGTGAAGAACAAGTAGCTTTCGGCTACGTTAAGGGTATTTTAACACCCACCAAAATGGTACAGACAGATCAAGCTACTAAAATCTGTCAAATTTCTTGAATAGATTTTCAACTTTATCGCTAAAGTATTAAGTTCAAGGTTGATGATAGTTTCGGGTAGCTTGTGCTGGCGTGTGTACCTACTATATTGGGTACACCTTAACAGTGGCGGGGCAAGACCACAATTTTATGTGGGCAAAGTACATTTAGCGAGGCCCGGAATCGGCATCGACTCGGAATTCACATGTATCATTCGAAAGGCCATAATTTCAGGAACAAATTGGTACATAATATTACGTACCAAACAAAACTCCAACAGATTTCACTTCAACCACAGAAAAAATAAACTGCAAATAATTCACTTGAAATCCCATCGCGGTAACATTTTTAATCCTATACGAAGCAACGCCATCTAGCTTAAAATATCGGAAACTACAATGGCTTTCTGTCAGTACAAGAACGAAGGATGTCGCTGTGTTAGAAAAAATTTAAAAAAATAAAACAGTGCGCTGTCAACAAAAAATATATATTGGCCAAAATTGGCCATGTACAGTTTGGAGATTTCGTTCCGGTCCCAATTTTGTCATTTTGTTTTTGAGGTGCGAGGCCCTCGTACCGCGAGTCCGTGGGCGGTGGCCCACGTCGCCTACGCCTTGCGCCGCCTCTGCACCTTAACCCTTTGAGGATAACAGGCGTGATGTTATGTGATTTCACACAACCCGTGACTGGTATTGACGAGGAAACGTTCCGCAATTCGTTACGATCGCGTGGTCAGTTTTGTTGAAAGCGTGCTCGTGCGATCAATTATTTAGGCCTTAATTTAAGGTGGAATTGTTTTTGAGGTTTTGCCTCCAATCCACCTATTGGAGGCAGAACCTCAAAATCCTTCCGGGTTTTAAAGATTAATCCTGTATTTTTAGTAACATTATCAAGTGTGTACTTATATGAATGTATAACCATTATGGTGTGTGCCTAATATACAACATCATCTACCTGGCCTTTTCCAAATTATGTTGAGTCAGCTTCCATTCTAACGGGATGCAGCTGAATACCAGTAGGTATTTTGACCTCCAATCTGACCTTCACAACCCAGCTCGTACTAGGTACTACGATTCCCCTTGGTCAGACTGGTTCTCAGACTTTCTGGCCACTGACTGACTACCTGTAACGTAACGACTGTCAAAGATCTACAAATGACAGACGGGCCCAACGGCTTAAAATTATTTCCGGGGTATGGAGAAAACTGTGTATGTAATGGGTGGTCACCCATCCACAGACCATCCTAGGCAAGAGCCACGAGCTGCTCGCCAAATATACCTACATATTTCTAATTCATGTGTTTTTTTTTGTCCTGGGTGCTAATCAATCAAAGAGCTCAGCCTATCCTCACTCAGTCCTAAATTTTGTGATTTGTTTTTTTTTGTTTTCGTGCATGTGGGTGTATGTATTTACTTATGTGTGTACATCCTAACCCGCTATTTTTGTATAATCCATTATTTTTTATTATGCTTGCAAGCCGTATTAGGTGGTAGGTACCTAGCTCAGAAAGTTTTAGTCAACATTATTTTAAGTATTTGCGAAACCTGAATATAGTTTGTTCAGAATAAGTAACTGAATCGATTCCAATAATTTGTAAACAATTTAAAAAACGCTACAAGTTGGACACCGAGCGATTTTAAGTACCTATCACAATCATTTAGGTACCTACTGCCAAATTATTATTTTCTATGAGCTCAAGGCGACGCTGAAGGCGCCCTCGCGGGCGCACCGCGTGGTGACCACGTTTTTGTGCGGACAACCAGGTAACAAACCAAGCTTATAACTTTGTCATTTTTCATGATACAGTTTTGAAATTTTGTACATAGATCCTTTACATAAAAATACTAGACACGTGTTTCAGGTTTCGCATATACTAAAACTAATGTTGTAAAATATTTTAAAAGCTAGGTACTTCCAATTTTAGCTAATGATTATCACGCTGACCATCTAACACTTGGTGTTTCGCAGTGTACTCCGGGACTCATTTACTTTATCTGCCATCATTCTCATTTATTATAAATAGGTATTTGTGCACCTTATAGCCTGAAACACGGGTTCAACCTATTTCAGGTAATAAGCAACTGTACTCTGTTTTATTTATAAATAAACGATTATATTTATATTCCTTCGACATATATCTATGTCCGGTGTATAACCGTGTCGCTCATCATCATCTCTTCTCCTTCGTTTCCCTCCACACTCCTCAAGTCGTTAAGGAGTGCAAATCATTCACTACAGTTGCCGCAGCAAACGCGAACTCGTGCGCGTTGCGTTTTTTGTTGTTGCAGTTGCCGTTGCCGTGTTGTTGTTGTTGTTGTTGTTGTTGTTGGTGCTGTGTGCCTTTGGAATTCATTGCCACACGCCTTGCGGGATAGCCCTTCGTTAGACGACTTCAAAAAAGAAATTAGGAAACATTTCCTGTTGACATAATTAATGTGTGTATATAGGATTTTATGTATTTCGTATATTATATTTTATGTATGTAGTTTAGTTTATACAATTAATTAATTTAAGTTTTTAAATGTACCGTTTTACTTTGTGATTCAAAAAGCGCTTTGCAGCATATTGCTCGTTGCAACCCGGGAATACGAGGTCTGCCCGTAGTTTATTCCATATTAGAATTATATTTAAGACAGAAGGAAAAGGGTCAAAACCGTTAAATTTCAATGGATTCCTCACACGTTAGTTTGATGGGAAACGAGCAAGTGGATAAGTTGGTAAAAATAGGAATCTATGAATCATCAGTCATCTTAACCTTCTTCACAGTTATAAAGGGTGTAAATAAACCCTTAACATAGCCGAAAGGCACTTGTTCTCCCCGTCTTTGCGATCATTTTTTTGTTCTAGACCATATCTGGGAACCTTCTAGTTACGGAGATATTGGGGGTCAAAGTTCCAACTTTTTCACAAGTTTTTTTTTTTAAATACATGTTTATAATGTAAGATTTTTACTTTACACCTCCACGACCCCCGTACTATTCAATCCATCCATCAGCACAATGCTTTGAGTGCTTTCCATCGAGTCCTACCGTAAAACGTGATATTTCACTCCAAAAAAAAAGTCGACTCCACGCAATAATTTTTGCGTAAAGTTACTTAGTTTAATGTACAGAATGCTTGGTTGACGGCTATGTGAAGGGTCTGTTTACGCCCTGTATTAAGAGATGTCAAAATAATTTGCATTAACATGTGGAAGATTTCCTTTGACAAAAGATATGAAGAGAAGGGTATATGGTACAGGACAATTCAATCTGAACCACCAAGAATTTCTCTGAAGTACCGATGAATAGACGATTGTTAGTAACAAGCATGCGTCTGCGATCCGGGCACATTCCATTGAATTCCATGCGTTCGGGCATCTTATGAAGGTTGTTGACACCCCAAATTGACTGATTTGGAACATCAGGGAAGATACGCTTTGGTGGAGTGTCCTCGGGTTGGACAAGAACGGAGAGCTTTAGAATTAGAAGCGGGACTTAGTTTATGGGATGTTGGAATGTGTAATTCGATATCTTGTCTAAACCTACGTCCAAGCTGTTAAGTTATATAATTTTTTTATAAACTTTGCCCCACGCTTGGAATTTCTCCTGTATCGTGGCATACACAAACAGTATTTAATTGTTAAATTAATTAAGATAAGATCCTAGTTATTATCGACATTCCATTTATTTTGTAATCATTATCTTCAATATCATATTTATTTTGTTAAACCTTTTTTTATAATTAAAGATTTTTTTTTTAATTTGTTGTTTTTTGCACATGTATATCCACTTTTGCAAATCTTGCAATCGAAATAAGGTCTGCTGCATGAAAACGAAATGCGGGGTTAAACTCGCCCTTGTACTTATGTACAAGGGCCGAGGGCGAGTAATAAAATAATGAAACTTATGTTTTATTATTGCAATTTGTATGTATTTAATTTATTTTGTGTAATAAAGAATAAGAATATATGGCAAACTCGCAGTGAGTTGGACATATTCGGATTGGAGTAAATATTATTAACTTTATTAATATTCACTTAGGTAGTAGGTACGTAGGTAGCCTATAGGAATTGCTACCTCATCATCATCAGCCTACAGCAGTCCACTGCTGGACATAGGCCTCTCCAATAGCACGACACTCGGCTCGATTCTTGGCAACTCTCATCCAGTTGCTAACAGCCAAGCTGCGGAGATCATCGCTCCACATAGCCTGGGGGCGTCCCACCTTACGCTTGCCGATTCGTAGTGTCGGTTCTTCGGCTGATATGGCCAGCCCATTGCCACCCAAAGGCCCTACTGAAGAAGATTCATGAAACTGCAACCTTATTTAATCAGGGGTAAGGTATAAAATGAAGCAACATTAAAATTGACAACTGCGTATATTAATTTGACTATTGTTATAATACAGTTTAACATTTTGCCAGCCCTTACAAAATGTGAAGACAATAACCAACATAACTAACTTATACAAATATTCGGATTGCGTATTAAATTAACAATTAAAAACTAAGGTAAAACTTGTTGTAACAATTTACTGTAGATTTTTTAAAATAGATAAATCGTTAAAAATATCTTTACACTGTTAAACAAAATAAAAACATAAGTTTAAAAAACCATAGGACTGATTTCTTTGTTTATAATGTTTAATGAAAATTCAAGTACGTAAAGAAAAACATGTTTTTCTAAAATCTAAAATATTTTTAGGAAAAAAAAACGCATGGTGTCCTCAGTGTGGAAACGTGTAGTGAATGAAATAATTGTTTAACAGATTGACTCAATTTGTCGACTTGTCGTGTCACAGCGATTTCATACAACTGTCAAATAATGACAGTTGATTTTGAAAATCGGTACAGACACGTGGAATTCAATGTGCTTATCAATTAATTTCCCTGACTTAGTTATTAATTTTTTTCACAATTTCTAATAATGACTGCTTTGAAATCAGCCCTGTATAAAATTAAATTGATGACTTTTGAATGTTTTTCTTAAAATAATATTTCTACATTTGTTTTGCGTAAAATAACAAAAAATAAACATAATAATATGTAAATAATTGGTAACTATGTGACAATAGAAATTAACGTAAATTTTATTATAAACCTAAAGTTTATTTATGTAGTGATATTAATTACAATTACGAATACAATCTACATTTATTATTTATAATTGAAAATACTCATCGTGAGCTATCTACTATTTATTTAACTTTTATATTTTTAACAATTATTAGGAAATGTAGAATAATTCAGATTTGATAACGACAAAAATATAAGATTGTTTTAATTAGATATTTATTTTTTTAAAGAGTTACAACTTTTCATTAACATGGGTTAGATATTTTCTAATAGTAAAACATATTTCAACAATTGAATGAAGTACAGCGATTCTGTTTCTTCTATATAATGTTAAAATTCTTTTAATCACTTCAAAGCGATAAAACGTGAAGAAAAAAGCTAAAGCAGCCAGAACGGTTAGGTAACAAAAGAAACAAAAGATTTACAAGAGTCCGATTAAATAATAGCAAAAATTAGGCCGCATTTCAGGATAATTATTACGAGGGAGTCCATAAAAGACCTTGTTAACTAGGACAGAAGGTTTCTAATGTAACAAGAACACAGAATGAACAAGTCTAATGAACAAGTCTTCCCGCACACACAAACTTCTGAAAGTTTTGCTTTTTTATTAAACTTATATTATTACATATATCAGAAATTATTTTGTTACTATTTTTTGTAAACTAACATTCAGTAAACTTGGAGAACAGTTTCACTATGAATGTAATATAACTTACTTAAACTATAATATTTATAAAACAAATAAACGAAATTAAATCATACATAGTCTAGTATTTTTAACAGTTTATATTTGTATCTCAACAGTAGTTTTGTGTATATTAATAAAATAAATAAAAATAACAAAATGTCTACTGATGAAATATGTTTTAACTAGTTTCAAGCTTAAATAATATTTTATAAACAGTTAGTATATAATAGTATAGTTAAATAGATATAATTTACTGACTAGAATCTCTTAACCATCCAGTGAAAATAACGCTAAAATAAGCCTCATTATTTTTATTGGCAAGAGTTCTTAATTCATAGGATATGTTGAAAAGTAAGTCTTTCTCAAGAAATAGGTAGCATTTAATTTTTTATTATTATTATATAATACTTTTTTTTAGTAATCAATGTTTGAAGACACTTAGTTTGGCATATCCATCTCGAGACTGGGCTCTGAAACAAAATAATTAAGAATTAATAAACATAATAAAGATGTATTCAGGAGCCACGTGGCTAAATAATAACAGCCGCTCGGATCGATCTTCAGGCCGCGCGTTGGTCTCGGCTGTCATTTGTAGATCTTTGACAGTCGGTACAGGTAGTTAGTGGCCCGAAAGTCTAACAACCACTGTTACCAAGCGTCGGTATTACCCAGTATTAACTGGATTGTGGACGTCAGATAGGCAGTCGCTCCATGTAAAAGGCTAGGCAGATGACGAATAAAGAACATTATCTTCCCACTGTTGGGACATAGCCCTCTTCTTTAATCTACCAGTGCGGATGTCATAAGCCTTCGAATATTTTAATCTGACTAACTTTCTGCCATTTTACTTAATTTTTTAAATAGCAGACACGCCTTAAATCAAATCTATAGCTGGCATCAATACCAAGGCAAGAATAAGCTGTCAAGTGTCGTATGAGATATAATATTCTGAAGCGTCACATTTCATAAATTTGTTCTGATGTTGCCAACAGTAAATGTATTCTAACTTAGATAGCTTATAACTCGAAAAAGATTTCTACGGGTTTAATGCATGGCTGTTAGTCTTAAAATAAAATAAAATGGCGATAGGTAGGTAGGGCCAGGCTCCATACAAAAATATTCAAACCACTTTGGCACTATGTAGGACTTGTTCGTTTCTTCACAATGTTTTGACATTTTTCAAAACATATTTTGTTAGTAATAAAAACAAACATCCACATTTTAATGTTACGTGAATGAAACATGAGCTGGTAAATAATAGAGGGTGGAACTTTTTACAATTAATTTTACAAAGTAATAAGTAGGTACATAGTTAGTTTACTGTAAAGGTGAAAAAAAAACCATTTTTTTGTTAATAAAACAAACAATAAAATTGAAAAACTTTCAGTGTAGGAAACCCGAGAAAAAACTTTTTGAAGACACATTTGTAAGATATGCCAAGTTATGAAAAAAAGAATAGGCATAGAGGAAAAAAAATAATAGAGAGGACAAAGGCATGACTTTAAAACTAGATTGTACCTACAATAAAGTACAATCAATTTTCTCTATAACTGGTATCCATAATTATATTGTTGTACCCCTGCGAACGACGCTGGATTATGATAGATGATAAACTTCCTGAAAAGTAATGATAATGAGAATGAATGAGTTTCAGTTTTAAGCGTTTACATTGTGGTACTTAATAGTTACAATATGATCAATAAAAAATAATAAAAGTCAAAGAATGCAATAAATAAAATTAAAGCAACCATTAATATAATAAATAAAAAAATAATAATAATAATTTTATTTCGGACATTTTACATCCATATAGTGTTAGTAAACATGAACCTTAAAACTATGTTAGTAAAACATGTAGAAAAATAAACAAGCTAAAAAAAAAAAAAAAAGCTGTAAAAAAAAATGTCCACAGATTTAATAAAACTATTGTCGCTCTTCTACTGATTGCTACGACGCGCTACATCACTGCTACGCCAAGTGCTACGGAGGAGCACAAAGTCTTCGACAAACTTTTTTGTGTTCAAGGTACATTTAAAAAATCGGAAAATTTTGGAGGTACACCATAAACGAAAAAAAACATTTTTTTTTGTTCGCCTGAACTGTCCCAGTCCTGGGAAACGACCTAATAATATTAATCAACATTTATTATTAAAACTTTGCGGCTGTTTAAATATATATTCTTCTTCAGTTCGACTATTTAACTTTAAGAGATTTTATCCTTTAATTATTTATCTACACATTTTTGACATTGTTTACTCTACTTAATAATTATATGTCTATTCTGAATAAAAAAAAACTTTAAAAATAACCACACTTTCCCGAGGCACACCAACTAATGACCACGGTACACTAGTGAGCCGCGGGCACACACTTTGCGGAACAGTGAAGTGGAGCACTAAATATAAGGTCTAACTATTCATATACGAATAATTTTCTGAGAGAGAATCATCTAACGGCTGTAACGAAGCCATTTCAAGGGATGTTTTTTTATCGAAGTATATTTAAAAAAAAAATTACTTGACCCACAAAATAAATACTGGCTCCCTATTTTTCAACATCCATTACGCTTTACTACGTCGTATTTACCTACCCGTCATTGTTAGAATTAGGTTTTATGCCTGTATAGGATACATTGACTAGAATGAGCGGCCCAATAACAAGTACCTTCAAAACATTATATTTGACTCACGTACTTGCGGATAGATGTTTACGGTCAAAATAGTTATGTGCACAATATTTTTCATGTACCTACATTTTTACTAATATTTGTTTAGTAGTAATTAAGCAGTGTTGTTTTAGCGAATGTGAGTACCAATACAAACCATCTCTGGTTTAATGGTACAAAACAAACGAACCTGTTATAAGACTATATGTATGTTTAAAAAAAAAAAAAAAAAAAAAAAAATGCAAAAAGTCTCAAAAAAATTTAGAATTACAATAATTTCGTAAAAACCAAAACATTCAGATAAATTTTTTTCTTTCGTTGCTATGGCCACTTTACGACCTATAGAAGTTACTCTTAAAATATTTCGTATATGAAAAGATAGACCTTAAATACTTCTTTCTTGTTCTACAAAGACTAGAAAAAGTCATTACTTTTTTAGTAAAATATTTACCCATAACCCAAAGGTTAAGGTCTCGCCTCTGATGCAAGAGGTTGTGAGTTCAAATCCGGGTCATTAACAATGTGACTTTTATTCTATGTTTATCTTAGACATCTCGGAGATCGGTTAAGCCAGCCTTCTCTGTCTGATAAGAGGACTTTGCCCAGCAGTGGGACAGTAATAAGCTGGTATTATTATTATCTAATCATGGATTTACCGATTAATTTATAAAGGCAAGGACATATCATTAACTGTGTGCGGCCCGGCCCTACTTATGTCTTAGTAAGTTGCGCAATATCTTCAGCGTAAAATGTTTTTAATCATTATTTTTATATTAATCACTAGCTGTGCCGTGCGTTGCAATTTTTTAACCTACCCTACTTACCTTACCTAACTACCCTACCCTACCACCTACCCTGCCTACCCTAGCGGCATGAAAAATAGATAAGTAGCCGATTCTCAGACCTACTGAATATGCATATAAAATTTCATAAAAATCGGTCAAGCCGTTTCGGAAGAGTATGATAACTAACATTGTGACACGAGAATTTTATATATAAGATGATCCAAAATATTTTTTGTGGTTCGGTTTAAAAATTTGTTTTCAAAGGAAAAAGTTAAGTTGGTTTTTGAAATAGCCTTTTAATTACTGTTAATTTTTGGTCAAAAGTATAACTTGCTTGGATAATTTCCTTTTAACAATAGAACAAAATGAGTTCGTTTCTAATATCCCCAACTGTAAGAGCGCATTCCACCAATCAATTTTAACGCGGTGAGCATTTATCTAATGTGCATTTAATAGCTATATAAGTCAGCGGCTTAATTGTTTTGAAATATTGACTCTTACAGCAGCTGAACGCAGTTTAGGCGTTCGGATCGCGTTGAGATCTATTGGTGAAATTCGCCTTATAGTCTGTAACATTCTACTCTAAATCAACGCGGAAGTCCTACCATTATACATGTCCGTTGACCTTTCATTTAATATTGTTATCTAACTCGCCAGAAATTCGCGTAAAAACTCACCATCTGTCCACTTCTTGCCTCGCATTCCGAAGAAGCCCATCTGAGCCTTTCTCTTGGGCAGAGGTCCGTTCTGATCCACCAAAAACTTAATTTCATGCGCACCGCTGTTTTTCAGATCCTTTTTGCCCCTCACGCCGATGAATTTACCACGGAAAGTCAGGTCGTAAGGTCGTTTATTGTTCACGGATTTCTTTCCCCGAACTCCGTAAAACTGGTTGAAATTCGCAGCTCGTTTGTCGAGCTCGGAATTCTGTTCAGGTTCCAAAGACTCTAAAGAGTCCCTGGGAGCATTCAATTGAGACAAATAGTGCAGGAGCAGATCGTTGAGGAGTGGGAAATCAGGGTCGGTGGGTTCTTCCTTGGAGGAATAGTCTATTTGGCCGATTAGGGATCCATCTCTCTTCGGGAACAGCTCAGCGCTTTGGGATTCTGATAACATGTCGTTTTTGCCTTTCATTCCCATGAAACCCATTGGGGCTCGTCTGTAGTATTCCTCTTGGGCTTCCAGGATGTCATGGAGGCTCTTCTTTCCTTTGACTCCGACGAAGAACTGTGGTTTCCGTTTGTAGAACTGTTCGATGCCGTCTTCCTCGAAGTACTTCTTGCCGCGCATGCCAACGAATCCTTGAGGCACTCGCTTGGAGAGTTCCTGCGCGTACGCAAGGGATACCAGCTGGATGGTGATGAAGATGAGACAGACTCGCGGGGCACCCATGTTTGAATGATCTGAAACAATAGAAATAATTATGAGACGATTGCTAAACGTAGTAGCAAGTGTAGTAGCTTGATGTGGTGGCGTCTGTACATAGGCGGACTTAATGCCACAAGGCATTCTCTTCCAGTCAACTTTTGGGTTCAGTTAATAGGAAAACATTGTGATAGGGTTCAAAATCTTAAAAAAATAACTTCTTGTTTTTGAAAATGTATATACTTACTGAATTATTATTATTCTTTTTTTTTTAATTTTTGATAAAACTATATTATGTACAGTCACGACCACCAGTATGTACACACTTTCCTAAATTTAAAAGCAATTTTCGCGAAAAATAACGATTGTAACTTGGATATAGGGTCTTTTTCATAAAAGTATAAGTTCCAGAATACTATGTTCGTAACAACACGAAATTTAAAGCAGAACAGTCGTAGGAAAACACTTTTAAAGTTGTTAAGTGTTTACATATTGGTGCTCGTGACTGTACATTATATGCAGACTACAAATAGAACTAAAGTAATAATAAAAATAAGACTTAAAGTAAGAAAGTATAAACATGTAAACAACGACGACAATAGGACACTATACACTTATATTGATACTTATACACATAAAAAAGTAGCAAAAAAAAAATTACATCAGTTCTATTTGTTAACCTTGGTCGCACATGAAAAACTGACATCAACGTTAGGTGGTATGTTTTTTCACATTGTTGGCCTACGATGTTCCCCATGGGAGGTACAGTTATATGCACGGTGGTTTGTTTGGGCCAGGGCTGATACAATATTCATGTTAGTAGTATAGCTCTGATGACATGACACTGAGTAGGTAGGTATATTTTAAACAACGCGCAAAGGTAGCCGGCGAAATTCAAATTTCTTTACGTTTTTTTGCAATTGGCAGTGTCAGGCTGTCAGGTTGTATGTTGAATTGGGGTCGGCTTCCAGTCTCACCGGATGCCGCTGAATACCAGTATTTTACATGGAGCGACTGCCTATCTGACCTCCACAACCCAGTTAGTACTGTGCAATTGGATGCCCTTTGGTAAGACTAGCCATCCACTGGTGGATAGTTATTCAATGGGACTAAATGAAGTTAGTGGGTTGTAGTTATAATTTTGTAAATACATACGTGTTTTGGTCACTTGGAATCATATTTTGTTTAACATACAACCCGCATATTGCAAAAAAAACGTAAGAAAATTTGAATTTCGTGGGCTACCCTGGCGCTCCCACCTTAACCAAAGATTTACCCAAACATAAACAAGACAGTGGGTGCGTACAGTCACGAGCATTAATATTTATACGCTTTCCTAAATTTAAAAGCGTATTAATAGTTTCGCTAGAAATAACGATTGTAACTTGGAGATAGGATCTTTTTCATAAAAATATGAGTTCCGAAATGGTATATTCGTAACAACATGAAATTTTATTCAGAACAGTAGGAGAAAACCACTTTTAAAAGTTCTTAAGTATTTACATGTTGGTGCTCGTCACTGTACACCTACAGTAGCAGCTGTCAGAGTTAAAAATAACTGAACAAAACTAGGTATCGGATGTCGTCAGTGCTACGTATGTTTGATTCAATCGGCCAGGTTTAGCCTACGGCGGACAGGAATAGTGCGGACATATTGGATTAGTTGCATGGGTCGCACTACCCATCAATACTACGTTTTTAGGTTTCCGTACCCAACGCAAAGCGTGCTAACGGGAACCTGTTACTAAGGTTCCGCTGTCTGTCTGTCCGTACGTAAAAAGGTCTGTATCTTTTGAACCGCTACAGGTAGACACTCAAAAATTTCACAGAATGTATGGGCGCTAACAAATTATAATCCTAACTAATATTATAAATGCGAAAGTAAGTTTGTTACCTTTTCACACCTAAACCACTGAACCGGTCATCCTGGAATTTTGCATATACGTTGTCAGGTGTTCAGAAACGGAAATAGGGTACCTTTCATCCCGAAAAAAAGTACTGTTCCCGAGGAAAACAGCAATAACGTTCTTATGGCAATAGATGGCGCCACGTGTATTTCGAATCATGATTGAATTATATTATTACAAGCAGTATTAAAAATTCTAAATTATCGCGAGCAAAGCCGCTGGCAAAAGCTAGTCAAAATATAACACACAGGGGTTAAAATAAAGTTAAAAAGTTTATTTCGGCGTAATGTACGGAACCCCTCGTGTACAAGTACGACTCTCAATTGGCCGGTTTTTTTCTTTTGTTTTTGTTCAGTCGCCTATGCCGAATACATATTATTTTCGTAAAAAAATGGGATCAGTCAGACTGAATCTGTGTTGGTGAGTATTATTTGGGTCTGATTCCACCAAACAGAAGAGTGAGACGAAAACAACCACTAATTATATTACTCCCATTAGAGCCGATGTGAAAATAATGAAAACCTATTGGTTGTTCATGAAATGTCACAATTTTTGCTATGTTGAAAACCAGACTGATGGTTAATGAAGAATTTTAGTTTCTAATACGTCCAAACTGTCATTTGTAGATCTTTGACAGTCGTCACAGGTGCCCCGGTGGTTCAGTGGTCCGAGAGTCTGACAACCAGTTCTACCAAGGGGTATCGTATTACCCAGTACTAACTGGGTTGTGGGGGTCAGATTAGGCAGTCGCCTCATGTAAAATACTGGTATTCAGCTGCATCTGGGTAGAATGGAAGCCGACCCCAACATGGTTGGGAAAAGGCTAGGTAGATGATGAATACGTCCAACCTGACTGACCACGTACGCAAAACGCCGCTAAGTTGAAGTGGGAAAGACTGGCCACGTCTGTCGTATGCCCAATGAGCTGTGGGCTTGTGCCTAATCCTAAATAACAATTCACGATTTTAAGAAAAATGCACTTAAAGTATGTAAAAGTACGTCTATCTTTTCATACATGAAATTTTTTTAGAGTAACTTCTATAAGTCGTAAAGTCGCCATAGCAACGAAAAAAAAAATTATCTGAGTGTGTTTTTTTTTACGAAATTATTATAATTCTAAAATTCTAACAATAACAATAGGTAAATACGACGTAGTAAACTAGTGTAATGGATGTTCAAAAATAAGGAGCTAGTATTTATTTTGTGGGTCAAATATTTTAAAAATTATTTATTTTTTATAAAAATATATTCAGATAAAAAAAAAAAATCCCTTGAAATGACTTCGTTATAGCCGTTAGATGGTTCCCTGAAAATATTTCACGTATGAATAGTTAGACCTTATACATATATCCGTGCGCGCTCGAAGTCGCCACTAAAGGCAAAGCCTACATTCAGTTTACAATAATGCCTTAAACTCATAGGCATTCCATATTTTATAAATAGCTTCCGTTTCCTTAATAATTCAAAAGTAAACCTCCACACATCTTCAAACCCTTCAGCATTGTCAACCAGCGCTCATTAGCCAGTCATCTATCTCTTTCACTCCTACCTTATTCTGTAAGTCCTTCTCCCTCGCACCACTTGAGTAGAACGGAGTTGTCGTTGGCAGTTCGTGTTGTATAATTATCTTTTTTTTTTCGCTTGAACGTCGTCAGTGTAAGGGTTATGTTTATGGTGGGTGAGTTTTAAATTTGGATTTTAACATTGGTTATTTCTGTTTAGGTGTCAATGAGCCAATGTATTTTAGGGTTAATTTCTTTTAGGGTTGCAAAATGTTAGTGATGGTTATTATTAACTACGTTCAATATTTTGTAACGTGACTGGAATCCCCGAAGTATTAAAGCAGATGTCTATGTAAAGAGAAATTAGTTCTACATCGGTTGGCACCTTAAAATAAACTTGGGCATTGTCATTTTTTTCAATTATCCCAGTTTTACATAATCTATGAATGCAGATACTCAAGATCGATACTGCTCCGTTTTAAAAATCCACCCTGTAGTTATTCTAAAACATAACAACCCTTTGTCCCGCGAACCCCATGCTGAGATACCTTTTGATCTCGTACAGGCCCAATTTAGTTTAATGTGTGTTAAAATTATTATTTATTTTTAATTTTAAGGATTCCGTACCCGAAGGGCAACCAACGGGACGCTAATAATTAAAAATATTTAGTAATAACTAAGCCTCCGCTGTCCGTCCGTCCTTCTGTCTGTCAGCGGACTGTATCTCATAAACCGTAATAGGTAGACAGTTGAAATTTTCACAAAATGCTTATTTCTGTTGCCGCTATAACAAAAATAATAAATAAAGGGGGCTCTACTACGGTTTGGAATCCTTCATGCGCGAATCCGATTCGCACTTTGCCGGTTTTTTCTTATATTTACTTTTAAATAATTTTCTTTTATTGTTCATTTAATCATATGTTATGTTTTGTTCCATGCGAGACAAATAAATACTAGTTCTTTCATTCTCGGTACTTTAGAAGACAAAAAGCACACGCATGGCAGACTTTGCAACCATTGTAGCAACGGTCAATTAGGAAAGAAAATAAATCCCAAACAAATTAATAAGTAACAATCATAGAAACCATTTTATTCAAAACAAACACGACTACCATATATCTTCATTTATAAACAACAAAAACAATATTAAGAACATAAATATGTATTTATATGTAATAATATAAATTGTAAGAACGGTCACCGCGGCCCTTTGTACCCGACCTATGTCGCGATAAAGAAATTATTACCCTATACAATGTTGTAATAATGTTTGTTTTAGATTGTTGATGAAATAGAGTTATTTCTTTTAGAAGAAGTATATCAACAGTTATTTGAAAAACGTGGTTGAATGACTAAATGGCTAGATTATTTTCATTCGTGGCCTGATTGGTTAAAGAAGCTGAAAACTGAGTCCACATTTCAATCTTTACGTTGAACTGTAAGAGTTCGGTTGAATAATACATTTATGTAGGTAAACATAGGTATAAGTACGTCACTCGTGGGCTGCATTGGAAATTAGCGTCAGGTCGTCGTTCTTGTCATTGCCATGTAGTATTATGTTAAGCCCTATTGGCAAAAATATTTTTATTTTATTTCATATTCTCATTCAATTATTTTTTGAATATTATATTTTTTAACATTTTTTTAATAAAACCAAATAATAAAAGTAGCCGATCGGCATCAGGAATAAGGTCTAAGTTGCCGGTGGTCAGAGCTCCAGAGAAGGGAACCACCTTACTGTGCGTGCCGTGTGTTATTTCATATTACTTTTTATGGGCATTACACGCTTTTTCTTTACACTCAAACTACTTGTTCATTAAAAGCTTTCGGAACAGAAGCTAGTTCTGAATACAGAATTTATAAAATTCTTTTACCTACATTTGGGTTGAATGCATAAAAACAAAACAATAATCAAACGTTTTGGCAGCTAGTTGGTGTTTTTTTGCCCCAATTAAAAACTATTAAATAAACTAAAGTAACTAAACTAACAAAAAACTTCTGCTCAACGCTGTCAGCTAGTAATGTGCCCGAAAACTGGCGGCGTTGCCACGTTGTATAACAATACCTAGCCTCTGGCCAAGGTAAAAGCCAGCCCTTGGGTCACGGGGAGCGTCAACTAGGCGTTTAGAAATGTCCTTAAAAGGCTCTGAGCACTCGGATTAGGGTTGATTTGCTATAATCCTTCCTTATAGTGTCACACATCTACAGAACTACATATCTACAGATGTCAATTGTATTGTATAAATGGTTCAAAGTTTTGTCTCAACTTAAACAATCAACTTCTAATTTTCCTACATGTCAATGCCCCTTATTGACAGCTAACCCCAAACCACCGCTGACAGTTTTGCACCTCCATAATTATCCGAGAATATCCGAAATTTGTTGTAGCCATGCACGAGCCATGACCGCAAATTTGTTTATCCGCAGCATTATCTTCCATTAAGGTCCGTGCAGACGATAATTTCTTAAGTAACATCAATAACATCACCACTATGAAATCACACGAACTATGTTCTTCCTATTCTACCCTGTGTGCTCCAAAACATCTAGTCAAAGTAACCTGTGCGCTGCCACCGATGAAGTCATGAAACTGGTGAAGTTTTGGGCCGATAGATTTTTAAATACTGTCTTGCCAGCGACAAGAACTCATCATTCCATCATCAAGTCCTGAATGTCCTACATTCGCCGAAGGCCCATTGCCATTGCCCCATTACGTTTCGGAGATTTTTGCTGTCCGCAGACAAAAGTCCTTAGTCTGCACAGTCTATTATGGACTTTATTCCGGTGGATATATTGCATTGTTATTATGCAACGCGTACAAGAATTGGCACTGGCATATTTGTGCAGGGATGGAATAGGTAGTTGTTGGCTGTTTTTTTGTAATTGAATTGAAATGAATTAAAAAAGCAAGGGTTTCTGTAGTAGTGACAAGATCTACACTCGGAATTTGATTAAAGGATAAGAGATATGATGCATTCAGAAACAGCAGCCAACGCGTATTTTCAGAACTTCTTCGTATAATTTTCAAAAAGACAAACTTTAAAAGGTACATGCATACGTAGCCGGAAAGAAGATATTGCCAAGAAACTGCTTTAAGGCGCCATTTCTCGAATATGGCGGCGCGAGTGGCCAAGTTGAAATTCGGAAAGAGCACATCAAAATCTATAAAACTACACGGTGTTTTCTGTTACATTTTCAAAACTCTTTGGAAACTTTCCAGGTAAAACTACCAAATGATTGTACTATTTGTGCAACAATATAAAACAATTGGTTTCATCATTGGTACCCAGACGACGTATTCCAAATCCGACTCTGTTTGATAGTCCGTTTATGTTATTACGCCTTTTTTGCTACATACATTGAAGCTGACAGTTCCGTAGTGGGGTGCCTGCGTTTTTCTGCGCACTCCGTGGCCACCTGAACATAGGTTAATGACCGATCTGTGGGAAGGACGCAGTGTAAACGAAATGCATGTTAATTACTGATAAAATGTGTCAAACCTTTTTTTGGTGATATTTTTTTGGGAAGGCGTGCTAAATTATGTGTTACTATAGCTTATGCCAGCGGATTCGTCCGTGCGTAGTTCGGTTATTGTCCCACGGGATTAGGGTTCCCAGATCTATGAACAAGTTTACCGGAGAAAATTCCGGATATTTGAAGAAATACCCGGGATTTTCCTTCCTTTGGATCATGCTATATGATTTTAGTTCGTGATTTTTTACAAAGATAATTGATAAAGATTTGTTGCAGAATATTGCCGGTTGCAAAATAAAATAAATATCCTATCCTACTAATATTATAACTGCGAAAGTTTGTGAGGATGGATGGATGGATGGATGGATGGATGGATGGATGGATGGATGGATGGATGGATGGATGGATGGATGGATGGATGAATGAATGGATGGACGGATGGATGGATGGATGGATGGATGGATGGATGGATGGATGGATGGATGGATGAATGGATGAATGTTTCTTAACCTTCCTCGGAAAAACTAGTAAACGATTTGAATGAAATTTGGCACACATATAGTTTATAACCTGAATTATCACATAGGTTTTACTTTATCCCGGTAGTACGATTCAGTAGTTTTTTGCGTGAAAGAGTAACAACCATCCATCCTCACAAACTTTCGCACTTATAATATTAGTAGGATAGTAGGATTACCTACTAGAAACAGCACTGCCTCGTTGGACTAATGGCTACCGCGACTGCTGAGCGTGAGCTCAGCTTCGATTCCCGAGTCGGCCAAATTGTTATTGGGTTTTTCCATCAGGAATTTTTCAGTAGCAGCTACGGAGACTGGATTTGTGCCTTGTTGATGGCAATAGACTCGCCCCCTACTACATGGAACTTAAACATAACGGGCGAAATGTGGGTGTACTACTATGTACACCTGTGCCTAACCCTTCAGGGATTACAGGCGTGATGTTATGTATGGAACAGCGGTTTTTTTTTGCGATTACAATGTTGGTGCCAAGAAAAAACTTGTTCAGTTTGATGGGCATCCAATATAATGACCATAATTTTCTGATATACAGTGTATACGTCTACAAGGTGGTGACGACAATACGACAATTTTGGCCAAGGTTTTTGAAGTAGCGAGTTGGCAACATGTGTTTAACGTTTATACCGATGCGGGATTCGTTAACCTGTTGGTGGTAGCCTATTATCTACACTATGTAGAAAATGCTAAAAATGAAAAATAACGTCCTGTGAATAAACTGCATACAAAATTCAATCGAAAATATCCAGTAATTTTCGATTGAATTTTTGTATGCAGACTGGGAACGTCATGAGTTACATACAGTTTAATTTATTGTCGCATTGTCGTCTCCACTCTGTATGGGGATTACTATATGTCTAAGTCAACATATATGGGATTAGAGAAGTCAATACCAGTGTAGTCCACTAATTCTCAGGGGGTCCCTTTGTGTACAGAGATAGTTGACAGTATTAATTACTGTTTACATTAGGTATACATACAGGTGTATACTGCATAGGTACTGGTAGTACGCCACTAAATCAGAAGCTGCAGCAGGACCGAGGGACCCGTTCCAATCAATTGGTTTCCGTCAAAAGAGTTGCATTTAATTGTTAGTTTTTTGGCGACTGACTTACATTCTCCGACGGAAAATACGCAGCTCAAACCGGGTCCTTCCCGCTGGTTACCCCGTGGTAAACACTATTAACTACACTGTTAACCAGTAGAACGCATCATTCCCAGTAGTTAATAGTGTTAACAACGGGGTATTAACCAGCGGGAAGGACCCCTCCTCAAACCTTGGTCTAAAAGCGTGAATTTTACATAAAAATCCCTTAAAATGTAACGATAACGAGCACTAAGGAAGGATTTTTGGAAATCATCTAGCGCGGTGGAATAACGGTGAAACGTTGTATCGAATGTCATCACTTTTTCCAATGGAAATACCATCGCGGACACGGCTTATACAAACATACAAAACTTATAATGTTCCCGTGTTTGATCATAACGTCATCATCTTGCTGTCCTTGGCCCATGTTACTTGGGGTCAATTTTATTAATTGCTACTATGACTATGTTAATTTTAATTGTATTACCCATTGTTTTGATTTTTTAATTGCTACTATGACTATGTTAATTTTAATTATTTTAATTTTATTACCAATTGTTTATTTATTTATTTATTTAATACTTCAAGCACAAAGTACAGAGGCGGACTTAATGCCATAGGCATTTTCTACCAGTCAACCTTTGGGTGATGCAGAGACAAACAGTGGTAGGTGTATAAATCTGCAAAAAAATACTAAGATATACTACTACTAAGATAAACTACGAGGATATATAAAATACTATTGTTTTTATTTTTTAATTGCTACTATGACTTTGTTATTTTTATTTTTCCAATTTAATGTTATTACCTTAATATGTTGTGATTTAATTTTTTAAATGCTACTAAATCTTTGTTAGTTTAGTTGTACATTTTATTAAGCATGTTGTTGTGTCCTGTAAGTGAAGGAGTACACCTACGTGATACTTTGTCGTCGATTATTTATTTCGTGTTTGTGTACATCCTTTGTTGGAGATCCTAAATAAATAAATAAATAAATAAAATAATCACGATTTTTTCTTCCATTCTCCCCTGTCAATCGTCACGCTATCATTTACTTCTTTTTCCTTCATATAATTCCTCACACGATCCATCCATCTTTGACCATAAAATACTTAATTATAAAATATAGCATTTATGATAACTAGCGATAAATAAGTTCCTTATAACCGTAGTTATTTTACCCATAGTCATGTAATCTCCGTTATTTATCGAATTAAAACCGTTTAGTAAAACAAACCATGAAGATCGGCGAAAAAAAAAACACTTTTGTAGTTATTTTTAATGCAAGAACAGAAAAGGAGGTAGTATACTGATCGAAGGGACACCGACCCACATAGGTTATCACGTGTTCAGTACATAATTCTGTACCACCGCACATACAACATTATTTTTAGTATATGCGAAACCTGAATATAGTTTGTTCAGAATAGGTAACTGAATCGATACCAATAATTTTTAAACCGTGTTATACTTTGTCCCAAAAATATTTAAAAAAGGCTACAAGTTGGACACCGAGCGATGCTAAGTACCTATCGCAATCATGTAGGTACCTACTGCCAAATTATTATTAACAATGAGCTCAAGACGACGATGGAGGAGCGCGCGCGGGCGCACCGCGTGGTGACCACGTTTTTGTGCGGACAACCAGGTAACAAACCCAGCTTATAACTTTGTGATTTTTCATGATACAGTTTTGAAATTTTGTACATAGATTCTTTACATAAAAATACTAGACACGTGTTTCAGGTTTCTCATATACTAAAACTAATGTTGTATAAATTTTTAATCGGGAATTTAAAAAAATCAGAATGATGTACTGAGTACGTGGTAAACGTTTGATTGAGATTGGTAAATCCAAAGATAGTTTATAGAAATAATATTTTTAGATAAATTAGCTCATGTCTGACTCACAACCGAATCATAAATGATTCTAAACACGATCCTATAGATAAATGTATTTCCATAAATAGGTCGAAGTTTCATAAATATCAAACGTGGGTGTTTTCTGTTACCGTTCAAGATTGTATAGTAATTAACCAGATATATCATTAGGCACATATTATACTCGTACTGTGTTACTGGGCGCTAAAGTTCATGAAAATTCAGCTGACTGAATCTACTAATCTTATGGCCTAGACAAATGGCAGCTAAATTAGACCGATTTTAGATATTCCATAGAAACAGAAATTATGTTTTTTTTTTAAAAGACGTTTCGAAAAGTCTCTGTTAGATTATTAATTTGATCAATAATGAATCAGTCAGTTTATTTAAAGTTAAACATAGTTTTAACACTTCAGAGTATACAGCACCTGGAGTGTGTTTGAGAAAAAAAGATGTCTATACACAATTACCTACATAGTATCTTAGTAGTATAGTAAAGTCTTACAACATTGAAGAAACACGAGTTTTCTATCTACAATTCCAATGAAGAAAAACTATCATGAAATGAAAACCAGAAATCTCATGTCCAAAACAAAACGCAAAACGCTCAAAACTTGTGTACATCACTGTACACTCTGATTGTAAACGTGACGTGAACGCACCGCACGTACAGTCGTAACAAAAAGCGTTCCGTTTGAAATGACTAGTTTGTTTGATTGATTTGAAAGCGGTCAGTTTTGAAACGGTGAATGAATGATGTAGAACTAGTTTGGATAAAAACGTATCGTGATACAAATGTTTACACATCAATCTAGAAATTAGGTTTTTGGTTTGCACAAATTGGGACAAAACAGACTAAAAGTAAATAAATAAGTGGGTTTAACACCAGTTCTGATGGTTATAAATGTAGATCCACACAAACACAATGACTTTACCAACGGGGCATTAGCATACATTGCTTTTAGATTACAATACTAAACTTTATTAAAGTGCTGTAAGGTTCATATTAATGAATATAAGTGTTGTTGGATGGAGAGGGAGAGGAAGATCAAGGAAACGATGGATGAGTTCTGTGAGGAATGATATGAAAGATAAAGGACCGAATGATGGCGTGACGGTTGACAGAGTAGAATGGAAGAAAAGAAGACGTTGCGCCGACCCCATGTAACATGGGACTAGGGCAGGGAGATGATGTAAGGCTTTTATAGCATGTGGCCATAGTCTGAACTAATTACCCCATCAGTAGCGAAGGGTCAATTTTTGTAAGAGGTAAGCCGGAGTACATATCTTTAATGTGATTTTATTATTTGTCTATAAAATACTGATTGTGCCAGTTTTCAAAGGGAAGCCGGTAGGAATCGAGTTGGAACCTTCGCCACTGTACCCCATCTCATTTTTCTAGACCCTACACACCAAAGTCAACGAGTTGTCAAGTGAACGAGTGATTTCGCAAATATTTACCGACAGCCAGCTCCTGACAAAATCATTCAAACGCCATAAGAAATATAAAACATTTCAGTTTACAATAATTTCAACAACAGCATCATTTTTATTTATCCCTGTCGGTTAACGTTTAACATAGGTCGAGGCTGTCATCAAAGGAGACCAATTAAACATTCACGCCGTTCGAAACTGACAGATATTTATTAAATAGGTACTCTTTACTGTTTGAAAAAAAATGGGGATTTGAACGAAAAAATCGCTCTTTGTCAAGCAGGCGCCCGTGAAAATAATAAAGTGTCGTATTGTGATGAGTGAGTAGTACGCATAAATGGACAATATGATTGGCGTTCGCACCTTGAATAAAAAGCAAAAGTTGTAAAACTTGGAGTCTTGGCCCTAGCACAAAAATGCGACGTGAACGTAAAGAAAATTCAAACGATTTTCGAATTTGAAATGACTCACTATTCTATAGCATGTTGGACAAACACAATAAGCCCATAGATATGAATAAAGTCTTAAAACTTAATTAAAATTAAGTGCAAAACGAGCATTTTATTAATTTTGAAATAGGTAAAAATTACAAACTTCCATACAAATTTTTATCCTCTATTTAACCCATAAATATTGTATAGATTATTTCTACATGGATAAAGCAAATATCACGATCCGTATGAAAACCAAGCATACCGTTTTTGACTACCTATTATGACGTCATAAGCACTATTTAGTTACTATAAAAAGAAGTTACAAAATAGACTACGTTTTTGTTCTTTAAATGCCTAGAACTAAGTTCTTGAGTTGTAACGTTGTTAAACTTATACTGTCACTTACGGGATATCTTCCGTGATTGTTCATAATTTTGAGCTCCCGATATTTCGACGCTGTGACCGCCATGACCGCGGGTTGTGAATTATGAACAATCACGGACGATATCCCGTAAGTGACAGTACAAGTTTAGTCCGAAACCGTTAGAGCTTAAAATAGTTTTTGTAACGTAGCTGTTTTAAACAAATTAGCTGGCTACGACCGTAACCACGTTAAGCATAAAAGGCTTAACCCGGGCACGCGAAGTAGGTGCTCTTGCGTTGTCTTGGTATTCTATATCTGTGGTTAACCCCCTTTTGAGACAAATTTTCAGAAATTCTTCCTGAATGCTGACCTTCACAGGTCATACTTCTAGTTTTCTAGATTATGTAACTCACAAAAGGAGTGACTATTGCGATGACGACTATTATAGAAGTATGGAAGAAGAAGTCATGCTGATCCGACCCCAAATAAATTGGGATAAGGGCAGGATAATGTTAATGAGACCTAATAGGCTATGCGTTATCCGTTATTAAATTACGGATTTTTATTTGGTAACTGTTGATCCCTCCACATAAACAAATTGAAAGCATCCAATTTATTATATACTCGCAAAGGCGTGACTTCGCATCATATATTTAAAAATTGTTGATAACGAAGCACCGTATTTTACATATTTCCTGAATGTATAATGTACACTGTAATCTGTGGTTTAATTACTTAAATAAGTTGTATACGAGCAGGCCAGTATAACTAGAACTTTCATATCGGCAATTTCTTACCAGACCGATATCAATTAACCGTCACAGTCATTAGTTCCCTACTTCATTGGAGGTCAAGGCAAAATGGTACCCTTTTCCATACAAAGTGACATACGTAAAACTCCGGTTAAGCCTACTTAAAACTATTGGCAACATGTATTAAATACAACTTTAATACATGTTGCCTCGTATAATACGCGTTTTCCCATCCAAAAGGTGAACGTTTTGTTTCCTTTGAAAAGACTGAAGGCTCACTGATTCCCTCTGGTAGGAAAATGCTTCTACAGAATGAAAGGGTTTCAGTTGTAGGTCTACGTTGTATACTTACCTAACGAAAAGGCTAGTCACTAGACTACTGACACTTGCAGGTCCATATCACAAATTGGTCTTTATGAAACAGTCGAGTTACACAACGCCGAAAGTTTGCAACATTGAATGATGTGACGACAAAGCACGCAGCAACGCGTAATGTAACAGCGAATGCATTTGACTACGAATTACAGAACAACGAATGCATGTTCAGTCACAAGCACATAGGTATACACTTTCCTAATTTTTAAACCAATTTTCGCGAGAAATAACGATTGTAAGTTGGAGATGGAATCTTTTTCATAAATAATTATATGAGTTCCAAAATACTATGTTCGCAACAACATGAAATTTTTATCAGAACAGTAAAAGAAAAAGTCTTTTGAAAGTTGTTAAGTATTTAAGAATTGATGCTCGTGACTGTACCTAGCTAGATGGAGATGTTATACCCCAATTGAGAAGGTACAATCAACTTCTAAAGTTGTTGTGTTTTTTATGTTAATTTCCCTTTCTTTAACTATGCTGGGGATAGAAATGAATACTAGAATAAAAATATTAATTAATATAAATTTGAACCGGGCCTCCGTTGGCTACAGCCGCGTTGAGTGACATGGGGGGTCTTCCTACCCCCATAAATCAGGTTTATGATTTCAAAAAAAATTACGAAAACATAACCACAAAATGAGATTTTTCAAAAATTTATAAAAACACCTATAGGCATAGGTGTTTTTATAAATTTTTGAAAAATCTCATCATATTCCTAAACTTTACCCTTGCGGGAGAGGAGGGATATTCATCCTTCCCCCCACAAGTATACATAGAAAGAAAAGAAAGAATAATGTTTATTTGAATAATGTCAGTTCATCAAGCACACATAATAAAAAAAATACAAAATAAAAAATTAACTAACTGTTTAAAAAAATGTTTAAAAAATGAGAAAACAGGTACATGTGCTGTGTGCCTCACGGCTGCGCCAAAAAGGTCCATTTCAGCATTCATGCCATCTCTTATACAAAAGTCCTTTTGAGTACCTCTTCCTAACAAATCAATTAAAATTCTTAAATTTCAAAATCTTCAATTCACGTCGTCGCCTATAACTCAACTAAATAGGTATTCATCAATCTTTCATTGTAGCGCACTATGGCTAGTACTTTAGATGTCTAAAGCGAACGAGGCTCCAAAGAGGCACAAATGAGTTTCAGATAATAAGGTCATATTGCCAATCTAGCCGAGTGTCCCTCTTCATTTTATCCTGATTTATTAGAATATTGATTGAAGTTTCTAGTTCCGGTAGTCTATCAAGGAAACAATAGCATAATAACAAACACTGTTTTAAGCTTTCAGGGTTTAAAACCAAACTTACACTATCACTTCGAGATATGTTCCGTGATTATTCATCATCTGCCTAGCCTTTTCCCAACTATGTTAGGGTCCGCTTCCAGTCTAACCGGATGCAGCTGAATACCAGTATTTTACATGGAGCGACTGCCTATCTGACCTCCACAACCCAGTCAGTACTAGGTATACGATACCCCTTGGTAAGACTGGTTGTCAGACTTTTTGGGCCACTGACTACCGATTATTCATTTTTTGAATTTCTGTTTTTGCCGTTCTCCAGTCATCCTACAATCATGGCGCTTGTAACAGCGTCGAAATATCGGGAGCTCAAAATAATGAATAATCACGGAAGATATCCCGTAAGTTACAGTATTTTTATTTCTTCGCTCCTGGGGCTGAACAGTCGACGTAGCAGCGTCAACAATAGGAAAAACTTACTGGTACAATGACCTTCAACGTTTTTACTAGTCGATGCACGTTTCTATCAGGCTCTAAATAAACTAGGCTTACTAGAAAAGCTACAAATCGCAAAAACATTTCACTGGACCAACGCGGTTTGTTTGTTATTTATTGATTTGGGACCTCCAATAAAGGATACGTAGATAGAATATAAATCAAAGTTATTATAAATGATTCTTTTACGCGTGCTCCTCCAATTACAGGAGATCACAGTATGCACATATTTACTAGGCGTAAAAAAAGAAAATAAAGTTGAATATAAAGGGTAAATAAAAGACCATTAACCAAGCCGAAAGACACTTGTTTTCCTGTCATTGCGATCATTTTTTTGTTCTAGACCATACCAGGGAACCTTCTAGTTACGGAGAGTCAAAGTTTTTTTAAAATAATTTTTTTTAATATAAGATTTTTACTTTAAACACCTCCACGATCCCCGTACTATTCAATCCATCCATCAGCACAATTTTTTGAATGCGTTACATTGAGTCCAACCGTAAAACGTGATTTTTCACCCCGAAAAAAAAAGTCGTTTCCCAGCAATAATTTTTGCGTAAAGTTACTTGGTTTGATGTGCATAATACTTGGTTGACGGCATTCGTGTAGGGTCCGTTTACCCCATGTAGAAAAAAAAAACAAGTTCAAAATAAAAATAATAAGAACTCATTTGTCGCTAAGTTTTTATTTTTATTTTTGTAGATTGGTGTAGTGATTGAGAGGTTGTAGTTCCAGCATCCTGTCGAGCCAACAACAGGAAACACGACTGTTGAGAGTCAATTTATGAATGTTGTGTGTTGAATTACAAAAAGTAAGAGAATTTCTTTGGCCTTTGTAGACGTTAAGATACGACGTCTTTGGTCGCATGATCTCTTAATTTATATCTTACGCACCAGCTTCGCCAAGTGACTGATTTTCACACAAACTTTCAACCCCTATTTCAATGGCTTTGTCAAAATCAATGTATTTTTTTTTTTTTTTAAAACATTGCCCCACTCTAGGAATTTCTCCTGTATCGTGGGTGCGTTTACAAACATTTAAACTCACATACACAAACAGCCAGTATTTATTTCAAGTAGTTACAGGCACTTTGGAACTGTCGAAACAAAGACAAAAACGAAATGTAGCTACAGTCCCAGTCATGAGGCATAAAAACTGAAAAAAACTTTAGTGAGGCTATTCTAAAGCGTAGATCTCTATAGAGAAGAACGGGAAAGTTGTTTTATTTAAAACCTATCCTTGCCTCCGTTATAATAGCTATCTGTATGCCAAATTGAAGTCCGATCCGTCCAGAGGTTTGAGCTGTGCGGCGATGGTCGGGCAGGAGAAACGATTTTATGTGTATAGTAATATTATGTTGCGCCACGATTTCTGTTTTCTATTTTTTTATCGTCAACATTTTATTGAAATTTTCGGTTTAAAGACATTTATTTCTCAAAGAACAAATTACAGTTCACTTAAAGAGAAACTTAACTAAATTTACAATAAGTTGTGTTACATTACGACGTTCAAGCTACCCAAGAAACTGAACACCATAGTTTCATGCATAAAATAGCAAGTACTGTAAAGATGTAGTTTAAATATTTGTAAACGCACTCACGATACAGGAGAAATTCCTAGCGTAGGA
This sequence comes from Noctua comes, assembly GCA_963082995.1. NCBI lineage: Eukaryota > Metazoa > Arthropoda > Insecta > Lepidoptera > Noctuidae > Noctua > Noctua comes. The sequence continues at coordinate 13,592,297 of OY720288.1, forward strand.
CAACAAAAAAAATAAATAAATAAAGAACGAAAGAAAGTTAAGTATAAATAAAAACAAAAAACAAAACAATCCACGCTAAACTTATGTGTCTAATTTAAAGACCTAAACTTATGAGTCCAATACATAATGCCTTAGGCCTTTTTTAAATGTTGGTATGCTTGTACACTCTCTGACTTTTTTAGGTAATTTATTGTATAGCCGAACCCCCTCATACTGTATAGTTTTCCTGCCGTGCAGAGTCCTCACTCTTGGGACTTCTAGGTCGTCTTGATTACGGGTATTATATCTCTGAGTCTTTTGTATGAATGAAATATTTGTGTGTATGTTAGTCTTAAGGATCTTTCGGATAGTCATGCATGTATGGTATGTATACAATTGTTGTAGGTTAAATAATTTTGTTTCTTTGTAGAGTAATTCTGTAGGAGTAAAGTAGTTATAATTGAAGAGGACTTTGATGGTTTTATTTTGTGTTCGTTGTAGGTGTTGTTGATTTGTTCTTGCAGCTTGTCCCCACACTTGGATCAGATATTCCAGATGTGGCTTGACTAGCGTGTTGTAAATAGTATGTCTTAGCTTGTAGGGTACGCATTTAGCAATGTTACGTATGGCTCCGGTTAGTGGGAGTATTCGAGATCTTACGTAGTCAATATGGGCTTTAAATGTCAACTTACTGTCTACAATCAGGCCCAGATACTTTTCATGCGTTGATTTCCGTAACGATTGGTTATTTATGGCAAGATTTGGAAATGATGGTATTTTTTTATTCTTTGCTGCGAAAATTATGTAAGCAGTTTTACTAAGATTCATAGTCAGAAGATTTTGACTAAGCCATATATTCAAAACATTAAGATCTTTCTGTGCTTCTGAGATAATATCAGTGATGGAATTGCCAAAATAAAAAAGACAAGTGTCGTCCGCATACAGTGAAACATGTCCAGTCAGTCCAGCGGTACTAATGTCGTTAATATATATGAGAAAAAGCAATGGACCCAGGACCGATCCCTGAGGCACTCCGCACTGTATATTAGCCGGGGCACTTGTAAATTTATCAAGTTTGACGATCTGTTGCCGATTAGTAAGATAAGACTCGAACATTTTGTAGGCTGTAGAAGTAATTCCAATGATTTTTAGCTTTTTCAGAAGGATAAAATGACTGACAGTATCGAATGCTTTTTTTAAGTCAATGAAAACACCTAGAGCTAATTGTTTTTTGTCTATATTATCTTTTATTTTAGTAATTAAATCAACAGCAGCCGAAAGTGTATTCGAGTGTGGACGAAAGCCATATTGGTGCGAGTAAAGAAAATTAGTATTAATTAAATGTTTAGATAAGCGCGTGTATAATAATTTTTCAAATATTTTGGAAATAACAGGTAAAACGGAGATTGGTCGGTAGTTTCCGGGGTCAGTCCTAGTTCCAGACTTGAAAATGGGAGTTACTTTAGCTATTTTAAGACTGTCCGGGAACACTCCACTGCCAAAGCAACTGTTTATGCAATTAGTTAGGTTAGTTAAGATTAGGTTTTTAATGCATTTTATAGATTTATTGAAATTTTACGAAATAATAATTATTTTTGACACTTTTCTGGTTTTGTACAGCGTCGGTGCCCCTTCCACCCTGTATATCTATACTAATACTAGCTGTTGCCCGCGACTTCGTTCGCGTGGAAATTTTGGTGTGCATGTGTGAGATTGGCTCGTTGGTCTAGTGGTAGCAAGCGCGACTACTAAGCGTGGGGATTGATTCCCGGAGTCGGGCAAAGTGTTAAAAAAAAAATTGTTTATTTCAATTACATAAAGTTGTCACACACATGATTTGGAGATCACCTTTTAAGCAAGAAGATGCTTTTGTTAGGGGGCGTCCATTAATTACGTGAGGCGATTTTTCGACCCCTCCCCCCTTGGTGGGATGTCGTGAGATTTGGGTTGACCCCCTCATCTCCCTCCTAATCTCACGTGAGACTCAATTAAACCTCAATTAAACCCGGTTATATCTGCCGAAACCCCCCTCTCTCCCTCGTGAGATTGGGTGATAATGGGCGCGACCCCTTAGGTGACTCCGCTCTTCCACTTAACATTGAAATATGCAAATGAAAAAATACTATGAATAATAATGTTAGTGGGTTATCCCATCAGGAATTTCTCAGTAGCAGCCACGGAATCTGGATTTGTGCCCGGTTGATGGCAATGGGCTCACCCCCTATTACATGGGACTTCAATAAAACTGGCGAAATGTGTGTGTACGATTAGGTACACGTCTGCCCAACCCTTCGGGGCTTTAAGGCGTGATGTTATGTTTTGTATGAGAACTGACTGCCAGATCAAAAGGTGATATGACTACAAACGGCGTCCTTTTGGGTGCTGTTATTCTGGGCGGCAGAGGTCCGAAACAAAATTAAATGGCGTTGAGGCAACGATAGGGCTTTAAAAATCGGTGTATTTTGGCGCTATACAACTATTTTCCAAAGTGAACCTTGTTGGGCACTTTTTATTCTAATACCATTCTGTATACAACATTAAATGATTTTTTGCGAGAGCCCTTAGACCTGCATAAGTCGCCCCTGTCGCAAAATCCGTTCTTAGCGAACGTCTACTAACTATAAACTACCTCACTGCCGAATATTAAGTTTGTAGCACAAAAAGTTAAGGATTTTCATCCAAACTTGCGAGAGCCCTTAGGCGTCCTTAATCCCATAATGTCTCATAATGCCATAATGTCTTAGGCGTCTTGACCCTATCGCAAAATCTGTTCTAAACAAACGTCTACTAACTATAAACTACCTTCCTGCTAAATTTCAAATTTGTAGCACAAAAAATGAAGGATTTCCATACAAACTTGCGAGAGCCCTTAGATCTCCTTAATCCGGCCCTGTCGCAAAATCCGTTCTTAGCGGACGTCTACTAACTATTAACTACCTTCCTGCCAAATTTCAAGTTTATACGTCAAGCGGTTTTCGATATTTCGTGATGAGTGGGTTTGCCATTTATACTTTCATCCGCTATTTAACTCCCTTAGGGGTTGAATTTCGAAAAACACTGAAACACGTAGTTTTTAATTTTTAACCAGAATGGTAACCACCAATTTTTATGGTTTAATCTACAAAAATGATGATTTTCTATACAAACTTTCGTCCCCTATTTAACTCCCTTAGGGGATGAATTTGGAAAAACACTGAAACACGTGGTTTTTAATTTTTAACCAGAATGGTAACCACCAATTTTTATGGTTTAAACTACAAAAATGATGATTTTCTATACAAACTTTCGTCCCCTATTTAACTCCCTTAGGGGATGAATTTGGAAAAACACTGAAACACGTGGTTTTTAATTTTTAACCAGAATGGTAACCACCAATTTTTATGGTTTAAACTCCAAAAATGACGATTTTCCATACAAACTGTCATCCCCTATTTAACTCCCTTAGGGGTTGAATTTCGAAATATACTCAAACACGTGGTTTTTAATTTTTCACCAGGATGGTAACCACCAATTTTTATGGTTTAAACTACAAAAATGACGATTTTCCATACAAACTTTCATCCCCTATTTAACTCACTTAGGGGTTGTATTTCAAAAAATGCTGAAACACGTGATTTTTAACCAGAATGATAAACACCAATTTTCATTGTTTAAACTACAAAAATGACGATTTTCCATACAAACTTTCATCCCCTATTTAACTCCCTTAGGGGTTGAATTTTGAAAAGCACTGAAACACGTGGTTTTAAATTTTTCTCCATAATGATACAACACCAATTTTCATGGTTTAAACTACAAAAATGACGATTCTCTATACAAACTTTCGTCCCCTATTTAACTCCCTTAGGGGATGAATTTGGAAAAACACTGAAACACGTGGTTTTTAATTTTTAACCAGAATGGTAACCACCAATTTTTATGGTTTAAACTCCAAAAATGACGATTTTCCATACAAACTGTCATCCCCTATTTAACTCCCTTAGGGGTTGAATTTCGAAATATACTCAAACACGTGGTTTTTAATTTTTCACCAGGATGGTAACCACCAATTTTTATGGTTTAAACTACAAAAATGACGATTTTCCATACAAACTTTCATCCCCTATTTAACTCCCTTAGGGGTTGAATTTCGAAAAATCCTTCCTTAATCCTTGTCTACATTATAAAGGAAACCTCTGTGCCAAATTTCAGCTTTCTAGGTCCAAGGGTTTGGGCTGGGCGTTGATGAGTCAGTCAGTCAGTCAGTCAGTCAGGCCTTCTCTTTTTATTTATACAGATTATAAAGAGGTAAAATTTGTTTGTATGTAGGGGGTAATCTCCGGAAGTAATGAACCAATTTTAAAAATTGTTTCACTGGTAGATTGCTACATTATTCGTGAGTGCTATAGGCTATAAATTATAAAGATATCATGCATATTAGCCGAGCTATCACAGTTTTCGCGGACGAAGTCGCGGGCGAAGTGCTAGTTTACTATATTTTGAAATGTGTCTCATATAAAAGTTAATCATCATCCCAAAAGTTTTCCACCCAATTCATCACTATTATCAGCAGCATAGTTCCTCTATCAGCAATAATATATTAGAACAACACACACACAGTGTTTATCGGATCGGGTCGAACGAACGGCGCCACAAAAAGCCGTTCAAACGAAACTATGCTGCTGAGTCGATAGCATGCACTGTTATAATTTAATACGGATGAACGTTCCTATGAGCCAGTACGTAGTTTTAGGCCCACTTGCACCATAATTCGCTAAATATAATCGTATTTGGCGAATTGTGAAGGCTCATTAATATGTTGTATTGTAAAACATTCAACAGCAAAACTAAATTTGTTTTTCATAACACTGACGAATTTTATTATTGACGATTACTTAAATGACGAATTAATTTAAAACTGATATTATTTAAAATTGCACAGTACGTCTCTTGGTATAACATAACATAACAACCGCTAAGAGTATTTAGCCAGTAGTGAAGGGTCAATTTTGTAAGAGGTAAGCCGGAGTACATATCTTTAATGTGATTATATTATTTGTCTATAGAATACTGTCTGTGCCATTTTTCAAAGGGAAGCCGGAAGCTACTGCTGCTTAGATTAAAATAAGGTATGGTTTTGCTGAATGAACAATTTTTGAAAGCAGGTTTAGTACTCACCTAACTAGTTGAGCAATTTTGAATAAATCTCCGAAGGATCTAAAGAATATAATCTACGCGAAATTGTCTGCACGAGATGAGGAAAATTGAGAGCAAACTGTTTCCAAATCGTTGAACGTAATCCGTGCTATGACCCGGCAAGCATGTTCGGAGTATTACCTTTTGGCAGAAACTTGAAAAAAAAAACAAAAATGTATGCCATTTTTGACAACAGGGGGCCTACCATGACGTCTTAAAGCAGGAGTAATTCCAGTGTGGGAAAGAGATGGCGCTAGACGATCTGTATAGCACTGTCGCTTTCCCACACTAGAATTACTTCTGCTTTAAGAAGTCATGGTTACCCCCTAGACTGTCTCTCCATATGAAGAGGCGATGCGGTCGACTGTTAAATACAGTTGTTCTAATGTTACTACTATTATAAATGCGAAAGTTTGAATGGATGTTTGTTACTCAATCACGCCAGAACGGCTGAACGGATCTCGATGAAATTTGGCACAGAGGTAGATTATAGTCTGGAATAGCACATATGCTACTTTTTTTCTCATACAACGTTTTCCACGCGGACGATTCGCGGGCAACAGCTAGTGTCTCATATGCGACAAGTTTATTTTTTACTTGCAACTTGAATAAACATATATTTTACCTTTATTGTAGCATAACTTTAGAATAGAATAGAATGTTTATTTGTTGTTGTGGTAACAAATAAAGGTGGTAAAAAGTAAAAAAAAGTAACAAATCATAATGCTTACAGTAATAAAAAGAAAATAATATAACTAAATAATTACCATGAATTCTACCATGAATACTTCTAAGTTCTTAGGAATTGCGTAATATTAACACAGTTATCGTTGTGGCTAAGGAAGGCAAGAAGACATATATCGATATATTTCGATCATCGATCGACTCTTATTAAGTAAAATTGACGGGAACTGGTTACTGATACGCTGCGAAGATTATTCGGTTACATTTGCGTACCTATTACCTAACAATAAGGCAATTATGCGTTATATACTTAATATCAAATGAGTATCGATATTGGGATGTTTTTTTTAAAAAGAATAAACAAACTAGCATAAAAGTACTCCTGTATTGATCAATTGTAATATTTGTTTAACTCTGACCTAAGAATTTTTAGGAAAAATTAATATAGTAACAAAATTAAAGATTCTTTTGTTAAATTTTTTCAGAATAAAAACTTGGTTAAGGCTAACAATGGCAGAAAACCGTCTTGTGCCGTCTTTATGAAGAGTATGCATAGAAAGAGGGTTCTGGAAGCACAACTACATTTAAAAACGAAATTTTAGCTAGATTTAGCCGGAACCGTCGCAGGTTATTATTGAAATAAGATGTAGTACAGTCAATAAAACGTATCAGTCAGTAAAAAAAAGCATTTTTAATTTCCTACTACTTAGTTTATTTACTTCGGCCCCACCCCTTAAAAAATGCTGGGTACGCACTCACCTAACTAGTTGAGCAGCCACACTCGTCTGCGGATCCTAAGACGAGCAAGATAATTCCAGTACGAAACATATTATCATGATTGTATTGGTATATGGAAATTGGTGTTTGTATAAAGTATACGCTAAAATTGCTCGCTTGAAAAATGCAATTTACAAACAGCGTGGAGGAATGTGATATGAGCAAGTCAATATTATTTTACATTGAAGAAGTTACATATCGCGAAGTCATTTAGGGATATTATCTTTACATGGTTAAGGTAAAGATAATACAATAAAATAATAATAATAAAATAAAAATAAAATAATAATACAATAATACAATAATACCTACTTGAACAGACAAGACAGCCAATTTGTTTTTTTAACCGACTTCTAAAGCGGAGGTTCTCAGTTCGGCTGTATTTTGTTTATTACCACATAACTCCGCGATTACTGGTCCGATTTACGTGTTTTTTCATTTGCTAGAAGAAGCTTGCGAGGTGGTCATATAAATGTTATTCACAGTGCTTGGGAAGTTTATGAGTTGTCTTATACAGGCTGTTTTTTTAAACGTGGGCAATACTTTAGGGGCGTGTAGTACTCATGAAAATAAGCAACTTTTACTATGGGACCGACAACGAAATCGCGAAAAAAATATCAGCTGCTGCTGCAAAAGTAGGCAATAGCAGATTTTTTAAAATCATATTTCATAGTTAGCCCCTTAGTAAGAGTTGCTCATATTTATGAGTTCTTCACGCCCTTAAAGTATTGCCCACGTTTAACCCAACACCATGTATAATACATATTTTTGCTTCCATGTCCATGTGAATGATTTGCTAATAAATTTAGTAACAATGGAAAATGAATACTGGACAAGAATTTGTGTGAGATACCATCATACCACAAATAAAAAACTTTTGCAAAATAAGAAGTTGGTTTTTTTTTTGCAAAAAGTACTTATTTTATTTTTGTGTTGTATCATGAGCACTTAACTAATTTTAAAAATAAAGAATCTAAGAAATCACATTATTTGGAACATGCCACAAGTGCACGCAAACTGCTACTGTTTTTGATTGTAATATTATGTTGTAAGTAACGATCATGGTATTTCTGAACACGTACTGTTTCGAAGTAAGCCTTAAGCCTATGAAATTGCTTTTGAATTTGGTTAAGATATTGGAGCAATCACCAAAAGATTAATTAAACCTATGACTGAGCTATAGCCCATTCCCTCCAACAGTGGGAACATTATAAGCTGATTATGCTTATGCTATGCTTATGACTGAACGTGGCTACAATTATGTTGTGCTAGAAAGGAAAGGGTTTGTTTTTTTAACAGAACATCATCATCATCATTTCAGCCGAAAGACGTCCACTGCTGGACATAGGCCTCCCCCAAGTGTCGCCACATTGACCGGTCCCGTGCACAACAGAACAGTGAAGTTGTTACTTTGTGCTTCCAATTTAGTATCTTCACAAAATACTTTTTTTGACACAGACAAATATGTTATAGTTATAGAATTAGGCATATCTTTACGGAAATCCATGACATCAAATGTTATGCAAAATATTATGTAGTTTTATTTCCGTAAAAAAAATCCAGGGCTGGATGCAGGATCGCTCTCCCGCACACAAAAATATGCACATGCAGGAACGTATTACTTTTCTCAGCGGGCGGGTCTGGGTGGTGCTGCTCCAGGCCTGGTCTTTTTCGCGGAATTTAAACTGCATCATCATCATCATGTCAGCCGAAAGACGTCCACTGCTGGACATAGGCCTCCCCCAAGTGTCGCCACATTGACCGGTCCCGTGCGACTCGACTCCAGCGGATCCCCGCCTTCACCAGACACCACATATTTTGCTTAATATTTAATTACAGACAAATATGCTTAAATGACACTATTCTTTCCACAATTCAATAGTCATTCCACTTCGAGCATTTTCTTTAATTCCTATCTATTTATCGCTAACTCAACCTTACAAGCTAACTAGTAAATTCAAAATCTTACTAAAATCGGTTCCGTAGTCCAAGACTCCAAAAAGTACAAATCTGTGAGTATATCTGGTGCACCTTTTGACAGATAACTGTATCCACTCACACAACCGCTAAGCTTTGAATAAAGCTTTATTTTTGAATACACGCCACTTCATAGTACGTCATTACATGTACTGTAGGATACAGAAGTGTTACCAAAATTAATTACTACAAATTCAACACTGACGTTTACACGTTTTTTAAATATTTTTTGTTAGTATTGACTGCTAAATACTGAATTACTGCGATAAACGCGTGAATTTACGAAAATTCGAACGATTTTGGAATTAATATTTTTCTTGTTTCGCATTAAATAATTATATTCCCTAACTTAAAGACTTCTTTTATTTCTGTTCGCAATACGAATGGTTCTTTATGCAAAAAGCATAATGCTGTAGGATAATTATAAATTCAATTTAATTTTTTTAATAAAGATGTATCGCTGCAACTGTAATTAAGCTTGAATCGAAAAGCTTTATTTTTATAATTTTAAAAACTATCATCACACAATGCTGGTGGTTTAAATTGTATCGTGAAATATCATCAAAGTACAGAGATCTTTCAAATATTCTGGAAAGCACTTATTACGCTGCAAACCATTGCAATATGGAAGGAATTTGAAGCAGACACATGGAAACATTAGTAACTTTGATAAATGTAAAATGTCATGCACTAAGATATGCTATTTCCGATTTAAGCTAGATTACTTGAGTCCTGCAGGATTTGCAACCATGTATATTTATGAAACTTACATTAAGCTGGGAAAGCGAGATGGAAAATACAGTTTTTAAGAAGCTTAAGACAGAATCAATAATATTGAATAGTAGAAAGTTCTGAAGAAAAAAAATATTTTCCCTCAAATTGTCATAGGGCGATTATACGTTAATATTTATGAAAAATGTCGGGCAAAGGGATACCTCAGAATGATGTCTGTCATAATATGTGTTCTTCGAGGTGGTCCTTTACATGACAAGGTTACTTGACGATCAACTCAGTAATAGCTTTTTTCTTGGGCCTTTTTTGTTTTGTTTCATATTGCATATCTTATTAAAATATTATTGTCAAATATTGTTTAGTAATAAATACCAAGTTTATCAAAGTCACTTTTATAAATAACTTGATATGGTACGTATACAAAAAAAAAATCGCAACCTTTTCTCTTTATTTTGTCTTAAATAGTGAAATAATTATTACACTCTCAACCGAAAAATCAGATCAAAAAGCTTACTGCTGCTTTTTCCCAACCATGATGGGGTCGGCTTTCAGTCTAACCGGATGCAGCTGAGTACCAGTATTTTACATGGATCAACTGCCTATCTGATCTCCACAACCCAGTTAGCACTGTGCAATACGATACTTCTTTATAAGACTGGTTGTCAAAACCTTACAAACAAAACACCTCATTTTATTCGTAACACGTTTCTCGACGACGGTACTGCTAATCCGCCATGTTGATTTTAGATAGCGATACATTACTCTATCCATCATATCGGATTATCGCACCTATACATTTGATACACTAAAATTACTTGTTCACCGGTATGACATGGGTTTGCTACGGGATAATATACAACACGGAGCTATTAAATATCAAGTTTTGCGTATTACACACGAGGATTTTTATCGATTTAAAAATTCTTTCACTTAGGAAAATTTTGAGTACGAATCTGATACTTTGGTATCTGTCTAAGTAGATTAAATTAATATAATCTAATAGGGCTCTGTGTCAAAAAAAAATGGGGCCCCTTGAAGCCGAGTACGGGGGGATCTCTTTATGGTCATAAAGAGGATTATAAACTATGTTTTTTTTTAATAAATTAAATAGCATCCTGACTGCCAGCCAGCGAATTGAGATAGAAATATTGAACCTTTTTTACTCATAACGGAAGAGGCCCGTTATGAGTAAAAAAGTTTCAATAACACAAAAAGGATCAATAAGAATTGATATTGTGGATGAGATTGTGTGATTTTCCTCCACCAGACGTCGAGTCGAGGACCCTGTTACTCGCGTATCCCGTATTATTGAGACGGCCACGCCTCTGATCACACCACACAAGTTGTATGCGAAGGACAGAGGTGTATCTGCATACGTGTAGTACGACACACATTTCGCTAGTTTCGTTTAAGTTCCATGTAAATACCCGAGCCATCAACTGGCCCATAATCCTGCCTCCGAGCTACTTCTGGAAAAATTCTAATGAAGGAAAAATCCGATAACACTCTGACCGAATTCGAAATCGAACACAAGACCTCATGCCCACTCCCCCAGCGAGGGAGTCACGTATACGATCGGCCTTGAAGCTCAACTGACCCTATTCACAACAACCACGAGACATCAAACAACACCTAATGGACAGATAAGCTCACATAATCTATGTTAACATCATTAGATAATTTTAATGCGCACTTAATTGCCACGATATATTGCCACTTATCACAACCACTCATGGTCGACAGTTCCGGTCAAAAATGTCGAAAGAGTCAGACTATACAACCTTCTCTGTCTAATTGTAAGTGGAGTCAACAATCGGATAGGACTTAATAATAATGGACGGGCTTACCCGAATCGTGATGGCATTTGGGAAGATTAATTTATCTTTACTCAAAGCTAAGGTTATAGTAATTTTGTACGTTGGTGTATTGACGGCAGTGTTTTGATGGGTGGGATGTTTGTTATGATGATGAGTCATCATCCGCCTATATAACCCGTTCCCAACTATGTTGGGGTCGGCTTCCAGTCTAATCTGATGCAGGTAACTACCTATTTGGCCGCCACAACTTAAATTGCTAAGTAAAACGAAAACTAGAAAGTCTGGTTGTCAGAATTTCAGTGCCCCCGTGAGGACTGTTAAATATCTTCAAATGACAGCCGAGACCAGCGGCTTGATTTGCTTTCTAAGTCACAGAGGGGTCTAGGTATGTCATGGATGATCTCATGATTGATCTCTGCTGGCGTTAGGTTAATTTTCGACCGACCTGCGGCTGTTATCACTAAGTCACGAACTCCTCGAAAAACATTCCAAACATATTTGACATTTTTTTGGTCCGTCCTTATGTATTTATAAATATTTGTTATGCGTTGTATGTTTATTGTTTTTTTTTTGTCATTTTGTATGCACGTGGATATGATATACATACAAAATAAATAAGCAAATTGACAACGGTTAAAATGTCAGTCCAACAAAAAAAGGAAGACGGCGCGCCACGAACATCAAAAGTGAAGCCACAAAAACCGTGCTCCTGCAAGTAAATATACACGCTCACGCAAACACCTACACTACTACAGCTACACTAGACGACACACGCACACCCCATTTTAGTGTAGGTGTGCACCTACACTAAAACCATGCTCATCGCTCCTACGTACTACGTACGTGTAGGTTTGTGCGTGTGTAGTAGTGTAGGTGTGTGCGTCAGCGTGTATATTTACTTGCAGGAGCACGGTTTTTGTGGCTTCACTTTTGATGTTCGTGGCGCGCCGTCTTCCTTTTTTTGTTGGTCTGAGGGTTAAAATACGGACTTTAAAGTCAAATTGTAACGAACTTAACTTAAAATTACCGATGTTTTCAAACAACCAAATCAAAGCAATATAAATAAAAGCCTACATCATTGATTGACCAATAAAAACACAACCTCTTCGCCCAGTACCCTACCTATTCCTCCATAAACTGGCAACACTAATACTTCTTTAACTACAGTTCCCGGTTAACAGTGGTTAAACTAAAAGGGACAGTTAAAAAGCCCGTAAAACGCTGTCAACAGGACAATAAAGTTAACTGGACTATAGTTAAATTTATGCAGTCCACTTTACTTAGTGAATGTAGCAGTTAAGTTAACGGCCGGATTAAGTGACGGTGCAAGCTGCATTAGCTGTTTAGTAGCTTAGAATGCTGCTTGCTTAGATGACTGTGTTTTCTTGAGAAGAAAAGGCTAAGTTTACACAAGGGTGTTGTAAAACACGATGGGTTGCCAGGCCTTTTTTATTTTGAACGAAATTCGGTTATGGACATGCAAATGGTGGACTGCCTCGTTGGGCGAGAGGTTCGTTTCCCGTGTCAGGCAAAAAGTTACTGGGTTTTTCCATCGGTTTCTCAGTAGCAGCCACGGAGTCTGGATTTATGCCCAGTTGATTGCAATAGGATCGCCCCCTATTACATGGGAATAACATAACTGGCGAAATGTGAGTATACTATTAGGTATACCTCTGCTTAACCCTTCGGGGATCACAGGCGTGATGTTATGTTATGAAATACTGTGATATATTCTAAGTTGCTATTTATAAACGTGGCGATGTAATCACCGCGCAAAATACCCCAAAAATGTTGGAATATAATGGTCGGTTTTGTGATCAGACTGACAATCGTGGCGACAATAATGTGTAATTTTTGTACCTATCGCTAGAAACCGTCTCTTTTTACCACTTAAATATCGTCATATTACTTCGTTTTGTTTAGTTTGTGTATTGGAACTTAAATTAGCGTAGAAAACAATATTTTCAACTCAACCATATTTAATACAAAATATGAAGTTTCTTTTGATGTTCATTGTACTGTGTATAATTCCATACGTTATTCTCTGATATGATAACCCAGCATGTCATTTTTGTCGCAAGAACAAAAAAGAAATTTAATCTAAAATGCAATATTCAATGCAAGAGTACTTTAAAATTTAATGGAAGATGCATGGGATGTGTTCACCGAGGTTCAAAGGGTAAAATATATTATACTTGACAGGTTTAATATGTTGGTTCAAAGTAGGGTTGGCGAAGAAGTTTAGTACACCTATGTACAGTCACGAGCGCCAATATGTAAACAAACGAACGCTTTTTTTTTTTTTTTTTTTTTTTTTTTTTATCGTGGTAAAATCATCAAATGAGTCCTCCCACCCAAGGCAGAGTGGGAGGAACTGTCAGACTTGTACTGACTAAAATCCACGGTGTCCTTCAATAGCCCTTTATGATCCAGGGTCACGGTAATTCTATAAGTCCCGCGACCCCGGCAGGCTTTCGCCCTCTAGAGGGGGGCCCCGTCATAATGCTGACACTCTTTGAGGCGCGCGTGGAACACAACGCGCCGTCGACCCGGGCATGGTCCATGGTCGGACAGCGAGTCGCCCATTACTCGCCGCCCGCAAGCCCGCGCCTACGGTGGCCGGAGATCGTCTGCCGACGTCCGGCGCCGTGGGCGTCTACCACTGCGGCTGGGGTGGAGGGAGGGCGCTGTCCTCTCCCTCACGCGGCCCGCCTCCTCCTTCGCGAGCATGACTGCTTCGCAGAAGGAGGCGACCGCTTCCCACTCCGTCTCGCCCCGCAGCATGGCCTCGACCAATGCCGGGCGCGAGAGGTCTCCGCCTATCGCCGCCGTGAGGACACGGCGGTGCCCTGCCCAAGCGGGGCAGTCCTGCACCGTATGCTCCACCGTGTCCTCCGGGCGGTCCTCGCAGTGGTGACACCCAGGCGTTTCCTCCTTCCCCATCAGACACAGGTACCTCCCGAAGCTTCCGTGTCCGGTGAGGACCTGCGTCATGCGGTAGGTCAGGACGCCGTGACGCCTATCCAGCCACTCCTCAAAGAGGGGTCTTACCGCCGCGATTGCGGCGTGCCCGGACCTCGGTTGCGACAGTCGTTCCCTCCATACTGCCCTGAGATCGCGCCGGAGCTCTTCCCGCTGCGCCTCGACTTGTCGAGGCAGCAGCGATTCGCCCCGGCGCTGCGCCTCCACGCGCCACTCATAGACGCGCTGGAGGGCAGTTGCCTCCAGATCCCAGGGCAGCAATCCGGCAAGGAGGTTGGCCGATTCGCCGGCAATTGTGCGGTATCCTCGGATCATCCGGATAGCCATGACCCTCTGGCATGCGACCAGCTTCAGTGGTCGCGTCCGAATGCTCAGGGCCCACACGGGGGCCCCGTAGAGGGCCATGGACCGCACGACACCGGAACAAACGAACGCTTAACAACTTTTAAAAGTGTTAATTTTTTTCTCCTACTGTTCTGATGAAAATTTCATGTTGTTACGAACATAGTATTCTGGAACTCATATTTTTATGAAAAAAGATCCTATCTCCAAGTTACAATCGTTATTTGACGCCAAAATTTCTTTAAAATTTAGGAAAGTGGATACATATAGGTGCTCGTGACTGTACATGTTGCCATAATACCAAGCAACGAGTTGGCAACGTTTTTACTAAACTAAACCCGCAGTGCGCAGCAGCTCGCAGTTCTTCGCATTTTAACAGCAAACACACGCTTCTACTTGAAGGTTAAAGTATGTTCATACATTGTAGCACGTGTGTTGCAAAACTTGCAACTTGCCAGAAATAATGGGTGTTTAGTCTGAATGAACCGAATGGAGCGCGGGCCATTCGACCCTAAAAAAAAATTGTCTGTTCCAAAGGACTGGAGATAAAAATTTGTAAACAAATTCAATGTCATAAACTACACCAAGTACATTCGGGTGCAAAGGGTTTAAGTTGAAATAAAAGATTTAAATGGTCCACCCAATATAAGTTGTTAAAAATAAACAGTATTTCGCAATTCGAATAGAAAAAGTTTAGAACACAGAGCTAGGCGTCTGTCAGTGTTTGAGATGTAAAATTGTCCAATACTATGTATTTAATGAACAATATTTGTATACATATATTTGCAATCACGTTCTCGAAAACAGCTCTAACGATTTCGATGAAACTTGCTATATGGGGGCGACAAATCGATCTGGCTGGGTCTCAAATCTGGGAAAATTCGTTTTCTCTATTTTCACCCGAGCAGACCTCGGCCGCTCAGGTACTAATTATTAAATAACATAAACAATGAATCTCAATTCATGACCCATGATGGGGATTCATGGACGGCTCAGACCTCAAGTGCGTATGCGGCGTCTCCCCACAAACAATGGCCCACCTTCCATCTTGCCCCGCTCATCTTCACCTGTTCTCTTGATGATTTATTTACTGCATCAGTGAGCGGGGTACGCGTGGCTGAGTTTTGGGCTAAACATATTTAAACATTTTGCCATCGAAACGCTAAGAAGAAGAATTCATGACCCAATACAAATAAAACACACACACACACACACGATCAGGGTACCACAGTCCCATCTCACGGTATCAATTTTTCTTCCAAACCTAAGCACGAAATCTAACTTACTGAACAAATAAAGAAGTAACAATCACTTAAGAAATGCAAACCGATACAGCCAAGAATAAACCAGCCCTAAGTTCTAAGTTCCCCCGCAGTTCAATCAAGTGCTGTTTATACAAGCTGCTAGTCGGTTCAGCGGTTTTTAAATGTCGACGCACAGGTGCAACTGAGGTAGTTGAGGTACTCCGAGTTACAGAGGATGGTTGAGTAACTGGAAACTCGCTAACGAGTCAACTAAGTACTCGACTCATACGTTTATCGAAGAAATGTTAGAATTGGAAGTAAGTTCTATTTTTGTTTAGTACAGTCACGAGCACCAATATGTATATGTTACGGCTAAAAGCCGAAGTAATACATTTAAATACATTTCCAGTATTTCATGGTCTCTCTTTGTATAGATTTCCAATACAATAAGAGATCGGCATAAACTGGTTTCGTATAGCTTGATTGGTCGCGGTGCGTAGGTTATAATTCCTACGTTGGATTTCGTAAAAGGTAGTATTTTGGGCAAGTCTCGTTTGCTAGTGAGATATTAACAGCTACATCATCTTCCTGCCCGTGCCCTATGTTACTTTAGGTCGCCACACCACGTTTTATTCTCCCATTCTTCGCTGTCAACCGCCACGGGATCGTTTACTTCTTCCTCTTTTATACCTTTCCTCACACTATCCATCTTTTCTTTGGTCTTCCTCTTCCTCTGCATCTATCATCGTCATTATCTTGCCATTATCTCAATTCATTTCTAAACAATAACAGCCGCTCGGGTCGATCTTTAGGTTAGGCCGTGCTTGCCTAGGTTGGTCTGCGGATGGGTGACCGTCCATTACATACCGAGTTTCCTCCGTGCCTCGGAAAGCACGTTAAGCCGTTGGTCCCGGCTGTCATTTGAAGATCTTTGACAGGCGTTACAGGTAGTCAGTGGCCCAAAAAGTCTGACAACCAGTCTTACCAAGCGGTATCGTACTACCTAGTACTAACTGGGTTGTGGAGGTCAGATAGGCAGTCGCTCCATGTAAAATACTGGTATTCAGCTGCATCCGGTTAGACTGGAAGCCGACCCCAACATATTTGGGAAAAGGCTAGGCAGATGATGATGATCTCAATTCATTTCTTCTTCTTTCATACTTCTCTATTACTCGTCATCTCATCAGACACCACCTTTCTTGCCATATCATCCTTCACACAGTCCATCCATCGTTTCTGTGGTCTGTCCCACTCCATCCATCAACATTCAATACTCTTTTAGTCACATACGCTTCATTCTTCCTCATCACATGTCTTACCTTTAAAATATTAACTGCTTGCCGGGTTTTGAAAACTTTACATGTTATGTTAGAATAGCGAAATAGATAAACACAGTAAAGAATGTGAATTCTTTTAACGTTTTTTTACGAAAAACCCTTCATCAAAGAAAATATGTTTTGTCGTAGCCTTCAATAAATGTACCTGCTTACAGATTTTATTTCTAGGGGGTGTTAATGAAATGAAAATTATAGTTTTTGAAGTAAAAACTTGTGTATTCACTGTTTGATTAATCATCAAACGAGTAGTAAATAATTGAAGTAAAATACAGCTTTTAAGTTAACTTTCTTTTAATTGAACTGAACGAAGTTGAATATAAAAGTGTAGTTAAATTTGGTTACACGTGTTTTCACTTTTTTTTTTAGAAAATCGATAGTAATCACAACCTTCTACATAGTCAAACAACGGTTGCATCAATTTGACAGAACCTTTATATCCTAACAGTACGGTCCATTTATTTTAACTATGATTTTTATCTTGAGGAGTACATCCTTCAGGAAAAAAAAATCTAAAGATGGAATCTTAAAGGAGGCTGTCCACTAGACCCTACCATAAAAAAAAAAAATCTTGCCCAAAAAAAAAATCTTTTTACTCCGGACGCTCTTAATGTGCACGTCTTTCTACATCGCGATCGTTCTCACATATATGTATAATCGCAACATGAATGATGTAACCGAGAGTTTGTACAATTATTTGGATTTACAAGAGTGTCCATGGAGTTTCTTGCCCATTCTTCTCCATAGAGATCTAGGTACGCTTTAGAATGGGCAACTGCATTACTTTCACAAGTTATTATATATTGTGACTGGGACTGTAGCTTCATCCTTTTGTTTCTGACATTCAAAAGGGCCTGTAACGGTCTAATTGAAATAAATGCTTTGAGTTTGAATAAATTTTTAACTTTTCCAAAATCGTTTTCTCTAATAAAATTTCACTGACTGCCTCGTTGGTTTAGTCGCAAGCGCGATTGCTGAGCTGAGCGGTCCTTGGTTCGATTCCCGGATTGGGCAAAGTGCTTATGGGTTTTTCTATCAGGAATTTCTCAGTAGCAGCCACGACGTCTGGATTTGTGTCCGGTTGATGGCAATAGGGTCGCCACCTATTACATGGACTTAAACATAACTGGTGAAATGTGGGTGTACTATTAGGTACACCTCTGCCTAACCCTACGGTTATTACAGGCGTGATATTATGTTAATTTCACTATGCCTGGACTCTCTATAATGATCTGTAATCACTATGACCCAGTGATTAATGATCGTTTGTCCTTCATTATACAAGAGGGGACCTTTACTATTACCCTACTAAGGGTCAGTTATTACGAGGACCTGATTGGTCCATTATTGGTTATTATGGCGATTAGTTGTCTCCAAGCTAGGGTGTTTGTTTTTTTATAGTCAACCATGGTATCAATTTGACATCCAATGCGATTTAAAATATAAAATAAAATAAAAATAATAAAAATAAAAATAGTAGTAGTAGTAGTAATATTTTTTTTTTTTTTTAATTTTTTTGGATTCTTTGTAAGTGTAGGTATTAAGTAAACATATTTTATGGATGTACCTGATATTAAGTTTAATGTATTAGAGACTCAACGATCTCACAGTTAAACTGCGTAAGCAGTTTTGTGGAGCAATGTAACTAGCCTTAAGAAATTGTATTTTTAATAAATCATTCATTCATTTCGTAACAGTTACGGCGGTTTGCGTAGTTCAAGTATCGAAATGGTACAAGCATTTACACGAACTAGGCATTTCACAAGCATACAAGAAGTACTTTGGAAATTATTTCAACACAGCTACACAACGATTTAAATGGTTGAATTCGCCCTACCGCATCAAGCAACTATTATTTGTGTCTGTTTTGTTTACAATGACAGACAATTGAATAGTCTGAATCACTCAAACTAAAAATCGTGTGCAAGGGAGAAGAGCTCATGAGCTTACAAACACTTTCAAATACAGGTTGTAACAATAAGACCCTTCACTAAACCGTCTACCAAGCATTATGTACATCAAACTAAATAACTTTTGCGCAAAAATTATTGCTGGGAAACGACTTTTTTTTTTGGGGTAAAAAATCCCGTTTTACGGTAGAATTCAATGTAACGGACTCAAAAAGTTGTGCTGATAGATGGATTGAATAGTACGGGGATCGTTTACAGTAAAAATCTTACGTTAAAAACATGTATTTAAAAAAAAACTTGTGAAAAAGTTGGAACTTTGACCCCCAATATCTCCGTAACTAGAAGGTTCCCAGGTATGGTCTAGAACAAAAAAATGATCGCAATGACGGGGAAAACAAGTATTTTTAGTTTCGTTAAGGGTCTTGTTGTTATACTTTTTTTTAACTTTTTTTATGATCTTTGGAGTTAGGGGTCAAAAATGTAGATTTACTTTAGGTGTTTAGGTGCCTCACTTTTCGATTCCCCATCCTAAACTGGTAAATATTACCCTCTACCCAAAAGGTAGTCAATACATTCATCACCCTGGTACATTTCAATTGAACGAGATCGTATCTAAACTCTTTCATATTTCAGCGGGAACACGTCTGTGGAACAGTTTTGAATTTGTATGCGACGCCATTTTTCAGTGTCGCGTTCTAACAGGTAGGTTAAACGACGTGATTTAGGCGACTGAAATATTATTGTTGGAATTAAAAAAATATCTGTTGGGAGTCAAGCATTTTCAATCAGGATATTTCACGATGAATAGTTAATTGGAATTATTATTTATTGGGGTGATATAAAGACAGCTTTAGGGCCGAACGATAGTACGGGGTATTTTAATTAAAAATACTATACATAACATGGTAAGTACACAGTCAGGTTGATAAAATTTTGCTTTAAAGTCATTCAATAAAAAAAAATCCTCGAAATTTCACTAGCATAATGTTATTAGAGTAGCTCTGGATTTAAAAAATAACAAAATATATCCTAGTTTGAGATCAGATCTAAATTAAGTCTTAAGGTCATTGCACAGATTGCAAATTAGTCCTACATCGTGAATACGAATTTTACGAAAATTCTGATGGTTTCAGCCCACGCTCTGGTCCAAAGAGCGTAGGCTGAAACCATCAGAAATATCATATTTATATTTCCCCCTAAGAAGACGCATTAACAGCTCGTTTGCAAGGAAATATCAGCCAAGATCCAGTTAAATCCAGATCTTATACCGGTTATACAGCCTCAAACTGGACGTTGCCAGCCATTGGCGGCAAATGTAGCAGAAATGTATTCTTATTCATAAATGTATATTTGTAATAAAATTTGAATTGCGGTTCGATACTCAGGTTGTTATTGCTACTAATATTTCTTCGATATTTGCTTGATTTTATTTTACAGTTCTGATTTAAGTGGTCTAAACACATGTGATTTTATTTATTCGTATATAATCTTAAGGTGCCGCCGAAAAATTGGCAATTTAAGCGGTGATTTATAGACAGCTTTACGACAGAACGATAGTACGGTAAAAAAGGTAAGTAGTAAATGATGCCCTGACGTCTGACAGGGGAGAATGGAAGAAGAAATCGTGTTGCGCCGACCCCAAGTAGAATGGGAAACGGGCAGTAGACGATGATGAGCTACTTCTGAGTGGTGGCCTAGTGAATAGCCACGACTTACGAGTTAAAGGTGGCGGGTTCGAACCCAGACTGGTACTTTTAATCTCATAGCCCTATTCCCAAGCCCATACTCTCTAAACGGTGAAGGAAAGCATGCTGTGGAAAACGTATTCTTTAACATTAAATTTTCACTCTAAGGCCTACGCACTATTATGTAGATTTAAAGTAAACCGTTTCTACCCATCCACTTATTTTCAGACAATCCTTCAACCACAGATATAGATATACCTAGATAACGCAAGTATCACGATCCGTATTAAAACCAAGCGTGACATTTTTGACTACCTACTATGACGTCATACGCACTATTTATTTAGTTTCCATACAAACAATTTACTATACAAAATAGATTACATTTTTGTTCTTTAAATTTCTAGAATTAAGTTCTTGAGTGGTGACGTTGTTATTTAAACAAATTAGCTTGCTCTGGCAGTAGCCACGTTAAGCATAAAATGCCTAAGGTGGAAGCGCCATGGTAGAAAATTCGAATTTTCTTGCTTTTTTTGCAATTTGCCGGTCAGTGTCAGGCTGTATGTTGAACAAAATATGATTTGCGACCGTAACTTGTATGTCTTTACAGAATTATAATCATTCAAATCATCAATACAACCCTCTAAGTTAATAATATAATGACTATTTCATGAAAAAGTCATTTAATGGGATAAAATGAACTTTCATGAGGGTTGTATTGGTGATTTTAATTATTATAACTCAGTTAAGTCATATTTGTTACAGTTGCGAATCATATTTTAATCAACATACAATCGGATAATGACCTGCAAATTGCATAAAAACGTAAGAAAATTTGTATTTTGCGAGCTACTCTTGCGCTTGCGCCTTAAGCCGGGCACACGAAATAGATGCTCTTGCGTTATCTAGGTATAACTATATCTGTGTCTTTAACCCACAACGATACGCAATAAATCTCTGACCTATATCTCCGGAAATACCAATAAAAAATAACATAAGACTGTTATCCTCTCAAAACATATTCTTACCCACCCATGGGTGTCAAACACCTCAATTAAAATCAGCCTAAGGCGATCAAGAACGCTTTTAATTTTTCCGCCATTTACGCCTTTTCCCTTTTAACCAAATAAATACGGATAAAGATTTCTTGGTCCTTTTCAGATTTTCTATGACGGTTTAGATTTCATTATATGGACGTGTGAGTTTAATACAATTAGTGACGTCCCCAAATCTCGGTGACAAGCCTGTCCGTATTTAATAATGTAGCCCGACCTTTACATAATGTATTTGGAATTAAAAGTAGGTTTTATATGGGTGGGATTTTTGTGATAGAAAAATATAATGTGGAGAAAAATATTCATCATCATCATCATCATTTCAGCCGAAAGACGTCCACTGCTGGACATAGGCCTCCCCCAAGTGTCGCTACATTGACCGGTCAAAATATTCGTTTGGTGGCAAATAGTCTAGACGCAAAATACATGGCGCGTGCATTGCAGGTACGCACTGCCAACTTGCCTGCCTCATAAGATCCTATTAAACTATCTTTAACTATCACTACATAAATAAAATACAAGGTGGAAGGGACACCGATGCTAAAACGATTATCACGTTTTTAGTACATCATTATTAAACCACCCACACAGACATTTTTTGTCGGTTATTAAAAAAAGAAAACCATGAAATCCGCAGCACTACTCCTATTGACTTTAACCCACTTCAAAACCCACTCTTAGAACAATCATGACTTTTTTTTTTACTAAATGGGCTTACTCTGGACCTCAATCTAGTCCTGAGGACAGAGATGAGGTCGACGATGGAACGAGCTAACCCAAAAGAAGCCTATTAACTCAGTTAAATACGGCTCCTTCATGCTTCACCAAAATACCTACAAAAAAGACAAATCATGAATTCTTTGACATCATAACAGTCAAACAGGATGAACGAGCCCTTAACTATACCGCACGACTTACATTACATATTAACATCGTAATGTTAATAAACTTGATTACGAGTGTTGTCGACTTTTTAACATTACATTATGATGATTAATTATGTTATGGCGGGTTCTCGTCTGGTTATGATGGTGCTTTATACATTTAAATCGATATTTTCAGAAGGAACTTCTAATTAAGAAGGGCTACTAGCATTTGGTCTTTGATGGCATAGCTAGCACAGTGCCTGTTATGTAACAGAACATAACATCACGCTTGTAATCCCCGAAGGGTTAGGCAAAGCTGCATCCACATTTCCCCAGTAAAGTTTAAATCATAGGGTTGCCCCCTATGATTATGAACAAATTGTCAATCTTCTTATTTACAAAATTCTCGTGTCACAATGTTAGTTCCCATACTCTTCCGAAACGGCTTGACCGATTTTTATGAAATTTTATATGCATATTCAGTAGGTCTGAGAATCGGCTACTATCTATTTTTCATACCGCTAGGGTAGGTAAGGTGGGTTAAAAAAGGTGCATTGCACAGCTAATGAAATAATATATTCTTTCGTCTTCGAAGTAATTTTTTCTTTCCCAAGTAATCTAGGGCACATTTCCAGTAAGTAATGTTTATAAAGCTCGTTTAAAAATTAGGTTACAAAGTCCCGCTGAGTCGGTATATAAGGCTATCTTATTACACGCTTTTATGAATCGACGCCGGAGTACAATATTAACAGAGCCTTACGTTCAATTTACAAGCTATTAAAATTTTTGATTGGTATATCGTGTCAGACTCGTGGACCGTGATTCAAAAGAGATTAAGGCAATGTAGATTGCAGTGTTGCAAGTTAATTATACTCTATTGTTTTTTTGTTTATTATAACATCATGCCTCCGCTCTCATGCTCTCCGAAGGGTGGCAGAAGTGTACCTATTAGTTCACCTACATTTTGCCAGTTATGTTTAAGTCCCATGTAATAGGGGACGAGCCTATTGTCATCAACCGGACACAAATCCAGACTCCTTAGGTGCTTCTTAGAAATATTTGATGGGAAAACCCAATAACACTGCCCGACCTGCGAATCGAACCCAGGACCTCATGCTCAGCAGTCGCGCTTTCGACCACTAGACCAACGAGGCAGTCAGGTATTTATTATCCAGATACGTATTTGTATATTATTTTATGGTGTCTGTAGTTATAACGATTATTTATATCTGTCTCATTAATATTAAACTAATCTTCTTCTGTATATATAAAATGGTAAACTGACTGACTGACTGACTGGGTGATATATCAACACACAGCCCAAACTGCTAGTCCTAGAGACATGAAACTTGGAGGGTGTGTTCTTTGTGAAGAGTATCCACTAAGAAAGGATTTTTGGGAATTCCACCCTTAAAGGGGTAAAATAGGGAATGGAAGTTTATATGAAAGTCCGTCAGTTTTGAAGTTAGGATCTTCAAATTTTGTGTTTAGGTTGACGATAAAAAAATAATTTATACGCGTCTCAGCATTTTTGATAATTCTACCCCCGAAGGGTTAAAAAGGGGGATGAAGGTAAGTAACTATGTTTGTTCGGTACGTTCCCGTCGGATAATTTACGACATGCACGCGGGCGAAGCCGCGGTCAAAAGCTAGTACATAATAAAGAAATTTCTATGCTTTCTCATGTTGTAAATAGATGCGAAGCAGGGCTTAGCGCTAGCTAAAAATAAATTGCCACTCGAAAAATTCTTGTAAGAATCTTTAGACCATACAAATGTGAGCTACGTGCGGGAATGTAATTCATTAGGGTTTAATTGAAACCCTCTTAGAGGGTCATTATGAACGTAACTATGAAACCAACATAAGAACGGAATTTCAAAAAACAATTTTCCTTATATTTTCTTACTACTACAATAAATGTGAAACTTTGAGACGCTAGATGGATGGATGTTTGTTACTTTTTCACGCAAAAACTGCTTAACAGATTTGGATGAAATTGGGTACACAGATAGTTTATAACCTGAATTAACTCAAATGATTTTTTTATCCTGGAAGTACGATCCTGTGCGACAATTACCGAAACCCACCCGGGGGAAGCCGTGGGCATAAGCTAGCACGAACATAAAAGCAAGGAACAGATTTTTTTTCGCGTTTTCAGTCTAAGTTTCTTAGTAAAACTTGTTTCACATGTTCACTTGTCTTCCAAACGTTGCAAGAGTGAAATTTTCACACCCGTCTCTAAAGGGTGTAAATAGACCCTTGACATAAACGAAAGGCACTTGTTCTCCCCGTCTTTGCGATCATTTTTTTGTTCTAGACCATACCTAGGAATCTTCTAGTTACGGAGATATTGGGGGTCAAAGTTCCAACTTTTTCACAAGTTTTTTTTTAATACATGTTTTATGTAAGATTTTTACTTTACACACCTCCACGACCCTCGTACTATTCAATCCATCCATCAGCATAATGCTTTGAGTGCTTTCCATCGAGTTCTACCTTAAAACGTGATTTTACACCCCAAAAAAAAGTCGATTCCCAGTAATAATTTTTGGCTTATGTTTAACTTACCACCAGATATAGTAATATATAACAGACAAAAATAGTAAATGATCACCAAAATTAAACCCGCATTTTAATGTAAAATTATAACCAAAGTTTTAACATCTCGCTATCCTATTTAAGCAAAATGACTCCAAATTAATAATTGTTAACCCAAAAGTAGTAAATGATCACCAAAATTAAAACAGCATTTTAATGTAAAATTATAACCAAAGTTTTTACATCTTGCTTTCCTATTTAAGCAAACTGACTCCAAAAAAAATCATTGCTAACCCAAAAATTTATTTTGATTCTTTTGGTTTAAAGTAACCTAACCTAACCTAAAGTCGGGGTGCCCTAAGTCCCCAGTTTGCTTCGCTTGCTATTGATTCCTAAGTATTTGTTGTTCCGTTAATTAAAATTACCGTTGTGCCTATTTTATATATATAAAGTTGCGCTTGCGGTGCGGTGGGAGGGGATTGCAAGCCGGAGACATAACTTAATATGGCATCATAATACTTTATTTGATAATAAGCCTACATTTTATGGCAATCACAGTGATTTATTTAGGCAAACACACACACACACACATTAATTTGGACATTAATTTGTTCGTCAAGATTTGGTGATCATTTACTAAATTTGGTGGTCGAATACAATTTAAAGTGGAGTCGTGACTAAAATAGCTGGTACTATTGTATTTTTAGACTTTATTTTTCTGGTGTTAAGTAGATATTTTTGGTTACAAAACTAAGGGTATCAAAGCGTTTTATGGTGGTCATTATATTTATCCCCATAATTTTTGCGTAAAGTTACTTAGTTTAATGTACAGAATGTTTGGTTGACGGCTACGTGAAAGGTTTGTACACCCTGTATAAAATGCTAATAAAATTCATAAGTCGAACTTTAAAAATCAAATATTGACGGAAACTTCGGTTTGCAAACAAAGAAATCACCCACGTTGTAATGTTAAAACTTTTTATTCCATTTTAATATTGTTTACTTTAACCGACTGAAGCGCGGTTAGTTTGAGAACTGCCTGAAGTTCCTGAACAATTTGAATGATTTATGTGAATATTTATTATAATGATGATTCCAGTAGAGAAGGGTCAATTTTTGTAAGAGGTAAGCCGGAGTATATGTTTAGTGTGATTATATTATTTGTCTATAGAATACTGACTGTACCATTTTTCAAAGGGAATCCGATAGGAATCGAGTTGTATGGAACCTTCGCCACTGGTTGATTGTTTGCTTTTGTTTTCGTTATAGTAAAGACAAGACAAAATTGCAGAAAGGACTTTAGCAGACTGTTGCACGGGTTATGCTCCTTTCACGACCTCGGTCGATGCGGCTAGCCACGCGAGTTGAGTTTACCAAAAAGCTTCTGTTACCTTGTTTTCTTTGCGTGAGTTCCGTCGCTTCGCAGTGACTCATGGCCTGCTCTAAATTCTTACATTTCCTCTCTGATGCGTGTCGGCGCACTGGTTAAGCAATTGGCTGCTTTGCTATATGTCGCAGGTTCGATTAACAAACGACACGATTTCATATGTGCATGCGCACGTCAGATTTTTGTATTTTAAGCATACAGAAGCAAATGCTGAGAGGCATCTCTAAAAATAGAATATTAAACGCCGAACTGATAGCGACAATCCCATGGTTGTCCCAACCCTATGCATATCAGGGCGGGCAGCACTATCGATCGGCACGGCCGCGTTCGATAGGGGCAATAATATTCGGGAGTGCGCGGGAGTGTGACGTGTTGGTTCAATTTAAAATATACGTGATGTTATAAGTCCCCATGGTTTAATTTCAAGACCTAACAGAATTCATGCATTTAAATAGAAAAAAAAAATACTCATCATAGGAATAATTGCCCAAGCATCTCGAGAAGCGACCTGGACGATTGTTTCAGCATTCCTAATTAGGGGGTAAGTAAAAATTGTAGTTATTAGCGCGGTAATCTAGCCGAGCGCCGACGTAACTCAATCCGACGGGAGATTGCAGCCAGGAGTGATTACGTCGCCAAACTTCAAAACCGAGATTTTTCGTCGGTTATAAGTATTTTTGCTGGTAGTTTGTGTGATACGATGTGATGAGGAGGGACGAATTGCATGTGACTAAAAGAGTGAAGTAGGTATATAAATGTTGACGATATAAAGGGTGTAAATAGACCCTTAACATAATCAAAGGCACTTGTTCTACCCGTCTTTGCAATATTTTTTTTGTTCTAGACCATACCTGGGAATCTTCTGGTTACGGAGAAATTGGGGGTCAAAGTTCCAACTTTTTCTCAGGTTTTTTTTTTAAATACATGATTTTAATGTAAAATTTTTACCTTACACACCTCCACGACCCCCGTACTATTCAATCCATTCATCAGCACCATGCTTTGAATGCTTTCCATCGGGTCCTACCGTAAAACGTGATTTTTCACCCCAAAAAAAAAGTCGTTTCCCAGCAATAATTTTTGCTTAAAGTTACTTAGTTTGATGGACAGAATGCTTGGTTGACGGCTAAGTGAAGGGTCTGTTTACACCCTGTAGAGGGGCAGGAAGGAACGATGGATGGATTGTGTGAAGAATGATACGAAAGAAAAAGGAGTAAATGATAGCGTGACAGTTGACAGGGGTGAACGGAAGAAAAAGACGTGTTGCGCCGACCACAAGGAACATGAGACAAGGGCAGGAAGATTTGTGATTGTGTAAATCAGGCAAGCACTTAAATTTGTTTTAACTCATCACCGCTGCTCTCAAAATGGTGAAGGAACATCCTGAGGAAACTGACATGTTTTTTTATAGTTTTTTTTTTTTTTTTTTAAACTTTGCCCCCCACACTAGGAATTTCTCCAGTATCGTGGGTGCGTTTACAAAAACTTAAACTCACATACACCAACAGCCAGACCCGGAACAACTATCTGTAGGCCATACAAATATTTGTTCCGTGCGGGGATCGAACCCGCGACACGCCGCGCAGCAGCCAATCGCTTAGCCACTGCGCCAAACGTGCCGTCGAGATGTCATGTCCTAGAACCTTATCTTTTTCTGAATCCTTAAACTTGTACAGTCACGAGCACCAATATGTTTACTCGTAACAACTTTTAAAAGTGTATTTCTCCTACTGTTCTGATTTAAATTTCATGTTGTTGCGAACATAGTATTCTGGAACTCATATTTTTATGAAAAAGATCCTATCTCCAAGTTACGATCGTTTTTCAAGCGAAAATTGCTTGTAAATTTAGGAAAGTGTATACATATTGGTGCTTGTGACTGTACAGTAGCCATTTAACAAACCTTTTACTACCGACAAATATCCAAGAGCGCAAATAAAATAAAAAAATTGTAAGTAATAAAATATAAATAGGAACTGTCCATTAACATCTTTAGCGCAAATAACGTCTATTTACTAAAGTGGGTAGCTGTATATTTATCATTTAGAAACAGATGCAAAATCTTTGTCAAATTTTACGTTGAATTATCAGATTTATTTTTGGACTGTTTTATTTTTGGAATATAAGTACCTACTGGGTTGTGGAGGTCAGGTGGGAGTCGCTCCATTTAAAATATTGGCAGCTACATCCGGTTCCATAACGTTGGGAAAAGGGTAGGCAGATGAATACCTAAGTGATTGGGCCTCTCGTCGGTCTGTTAAATGCAAGGATGTCGAGCAATGGGACCTGGGATCGATTCCTCGGTCAAGCAAAGTGTTATTGGGTTTTTATGTGATAGGAACTACAATAGCAGTCTCGAGTCTAGTCAAGACAACTATAGGGATAATCGGTGGATATTCTACCCTGAATGGCGGAACCTTTTAATATTCCATATTTTATTTTTAGGAATAACTAGCTGTTGCTAACGACTTCCATCGCGTGGAGTTTTTAATGTGTATGTGTGAGACAAAGAAAATCTGACTATAATCAATCTTTGTGCCAAATTTTATCTAGATTCGTTCAGCCATTCTGGCGTGATTGAGTAACAAACATCCAGCCATCCATCCAAGCTTTCGCATTTATAATAGTACTAGCTTATGCCCGCGGCTTCCCCCGCGTTGAGTTCGGTAATTGTTCCACGGGATCTTACTATCGGGATGAAAAGTATCCTATATGTTAATCTAGGTTAGAAGCTATCTATGTGCCAAATTTCATCCGAATCCGCTCAGTAATTTTTGCGTGAAAGAGTAAGATACATCCCCTCACAAACTATCGCATTTATAATATTTGTTTTATAATAGTATATAAATATATAGGAATAAGTAACATAATTAAATCTGTGTTTAAAAAGATAGCAAGCAAGATAAAAAGCAAGTCAAACAAAGCTCAATCGGAACCGCGGCTCCGTATGAGAAAACTTGCAAACGTTCCTGAGAGCAGTCTTGAGTAAATGTTTGAAGACTAGCACAAGCACAAGCACAGGGATAGACGACCAGTGTTATTGTTGGGAACTGTCTTTAAACGAAAGAGACGGAGATGTTGGATGTTCTTTTTATTGGGTTTTGGTGACAAATGTTTGCTGCCAACTTAAGTTTTTAAACTATCATGGTCATGGACATTACTATTAATACTAATAACGGGGTATAAACAACAAACACAAAACAAACACAAACAAAAAACACACAACACAGGGGAGGAGAGGGGGGGAGGTAAACATCGCGTTATTAGTATTAATGGTAACTTAAGTTTGTTGAAAGAAAATCTATAAATTGTTGATTTTATTGATACATCTGCCTAGCCTTTTCCTAGGGTCGGCTTCCAGTCTAACCGGATACAGCTGAACACCAGTATTTTACATGGAGCGACTGCCTATTTGACCTCCACAACCCAGTTAGTACTAGGTAATACGATACCCCTTGGTAAGACTGATTGTCTGTAGATCTACGTCATCTACCTAGCCTTTTTGTAATCGGCGTCAACCTAGCGGTTTCCCATCTATGTTGGGGTCGGCTTTAAGTCTAACCGGGTGCAGCGGAGTACCAGTATTTTTTTTTTTCGGTGGTTTATAGAACGACTGGCTCTCAGACTTTTATAACCCAGATGCTGGAACCAAAACAAACCAAACCAAAAACCAAACCTTGGAACTTTTGGCTACCATTAACGAGCCCAGTTGATGGTACGTAACTTAAACATAATTAGTGAAATGTAGATGTACTATAATATAAACCTCTGCTAACTCTTTGGAGATTACAGACGCGATGTTTTATGTAATGTAAATACTCATTTAAATGGATAAACGTGTTTGAAAAGCAACTTCGAACGTCAACATCCGTGCATACTCATTTCGTAGCAAATGCGTAGCGCATTGCTACGAGACGTAGACGTCCGGCTACGAGCTGCTACGACGCGATGTTTTAATTTTCAATTTTAAAATAACTTATTGCAGAACTCTAAATCGATTCAGAAGGGTTCAAAAATATGTCAGAATATAATTCAAAATGCAGTAATGTATGCAGGCAAGCGTCTGGAAAAGTGTAGTGACATTATAACTGAATATATTTCGTTGAAAATTTTAACAATAAGGTGGACCTATGTCAACGTGACTGACATGTATCTAAAAGTCTTATTTCGTATATTTAATGATTTGGAATGCTATTGTCCGAGGAATCCTTCTATATTATATTTTTAAATGAAAGAGAAGAAATGAGAGCTTGCCCCGAGGTAAAATGGCTAAAAATATATTTATATGCGAGCACTAGCCTTTTTGTTCTTTTCAATTCATTTTATTTTTGTCGACAGTGACATGACTGAAAAATTGTCAATTTTTATATGATTCAGAATCTAAATACAGGGTCTAAAAAGATTCATATCATAGCCGTCATCTATCTACATAAAACTAATTAACATCGAGTAAAATTATTAGCCAAGCTTATGAGTGCATGCTATCGTAGTGGTAAGGTTATCTAAAGTTAAGTTATTAGCTTTCAGTGGCGAAGGTTCCATACAACTCGAATCCTACCGGCTTCCCTTTGAAAAACGGCACAGTCAGTATTCTACAGACAAATAATACAATCACATTAAAGATACGTACTCCGGCTTACCTCTTACAAAAATTGACCCTTCGCTACTGTTAGCTTTATTGTCTTTTTTTTTTTTTAGAAAGACAATAAGTAACAAGCTGTGTGACAGTAAGTAACAAGCTGTTTGACAATAAGTAACAAACTGTTTGGTACATGTAATCTATATGTGGAACTGAATCACTACTCAAAAGTCCTCAAACGTTTGATGCTTGCATCTTGAGATATACAGGGTGTAGACCAGGATTTTAAGAACAAAAATGGCCAAAGATGTGAAATGTGTTATAAAAAGCTGAAATTTGGTACATTGAATCTATGTGTAGTATTATATCATTACCTAAAAGTCCCCAACTCTCCGTTTTGCCCTCTTGAATTCATTAAGCACCATTTTTACGCCTAGTATATGCATACCAATTTGGCAAGCTATAACAGGTTAGTGAAACACGTTTCCGTATATAGTAATAGAACCGCGAACGATATAAAACATCGTAATTCTAAACCTGAGGCCTTATGAAATCAAATAAGATGAACCACCGTGAGTTTTGGGCGAGGTTATGTTGACAGCGGGGTGAAGCTAGGAATAAAAAGTTACGGTTTAAAAAAAAAAAAAATATTAAAAGAACAAGAAAAAAACGTTTATCTATAAAAAATTAACGCGTACACAAAGTTTCGTGTCTA
Source organism: Noctua comes (assembly GCA_963082995.1). Taxonomy (NCBI): domain Eukaryota; kingdom Metazoa; phylum Arthropoda; class Insecta; order Lepidoptera; family Noctuidae; genus Noctua; species Noctua comes. The sequence continues at coordinate 13,624,075 of OY720288.1, forward strand.
TGCTATTCACCGTTGAGGAGTTTTCTCGTAAGGAGCCGATCCTAGCTTCAGGATCACGTCCTGTCTGTTATAAAAATGTATTGTCACCAGAACCGAAGGTGTTTGCAAAATTTGAGCCCAATCAGTTGAGATTGAGAAAAATTGTTAGATAAATCTAATTTTCTTCTTTTCATTTTAATAAAAGCTTGTAATTTATTATTCATCTTGATACTATCACACCTCGACTTTACAGCGATAAAATAAAACACGTGATGTAACGAGACCCCGGTTTACAGCGGTTTACAGCCGGCAGCAAGTTTATTGCGTATCACCTCACTCTCGCCGCAACTCGACAAAATATTTATTGACATTAATACAGGGCTGATGGGTGTCAGAGATTTCTTGTGAAAACAGGAAGTAGGGTAGTGAAGTTATCCTATTCTATTAAATGAGTAATATTTATAGATATATTTTTCACTATTTTGCTGTACAATATTTAAAAAAAAAACCCTGTCCAATCCGTCATTATTACGTGTCAAGATTAGACTCTATATAATATGTAATCCTTTTTGGAGAACAAGTAAAAATAATACCCCAATGAAAATTAAATAAAATGTACCAAAATGAGGAAACTTCTATGGCAACACACGGGTGCGAGCGGTTGCTACTCAGGTAGTGACGTCATAAAAAAAACAATTAACGATCGAAGATACTTATGCCGAAGATGGTGTAGTCACGTTTTAAAAGTTTGTTAAATTTAGGGAAACGGTGATAATTTTGGATAAAAATCATGCATTTCAAAATTCATTAATATTTTTACTTTCATGAATATTTTATGTTTCTTATTCTATTTGGCAATGTTGGTATACCTATATGCCGATTTCGGATCGGACAGGTTTTTTTAACATAGTGTATAAATATATTTGTAATAACGTTTATGAAAACAGCTCTAACGGTTTCGATGAAAGTTGCGATATAGGGGGCGAAAAATCGATTTAGCTAGGAAATAATTTTTTACAGATATGAATCTGTAAAAAATTATTTTCTCCATTTTCACCCGAGCAGAGCTCAATCGCCCAGGTACTTAGTAAATAATATTTTATGTTTGTGGTTTCTTTGTTAGCTGCTATTTTAAACGTTGTTATTTATTTTCTGCCGTCTAGTGTTATTTTTTAATTGACAGTAGAAGAAAATCGATTTAAAAGAAACGCTGCATAGGCTATAAGTCCGTCTATGAGCCACTTCTGTACATGAAGTTTAAACAAATAAATACCGAGTGTTAGTAACCAGGAGCTCTATATTCGTTGAAAAAAAAAATGGATAAGTAAAAAAAAACTTAAAAATTAGTTTTTAGCCAAAACCCCTTATTATCTTGCAATCGTTTTATGCTATAAGTAATGTACGTTAATTTTCATGGTTACAATGGCATTTTGCTTTACTTAATAATTGTTATTTAGACAACGATTTTTGATCTTACTGTTTAAGTACTTATTTTGTGAAAGTGTACCTTATAAACTTAGTGAGTATACATTAAGAACTTAGAAACTATGTAAGTACCTTAGTTATAGCTAATTTTTAAAGTTTACTACTGGTGTACTGTATCTAAAATGCATAAATAAATTCTATTCTATTCTATTCTATTCTATCTAGATGAATAGGCATACTAGCTTATTTTCGATACAATTAAGATACATTTTGAACATTCAGTCATTTCTGCATAATCATATATTCATCATCTTAGCCTAGCCTTTTCCCAACTATGGGGGTACTACTACTAACTACCGGGTCGGCTTCCAGTCTAACCGGTTGGAACTGAATACCAGTATTTTAAATGGAGCGACGGTCTATTTTACCTCCACAATCCAGTTAGTACTGGATAATACGATACCCCGTGAGACTGGTTATCAGAATTTCGGACCAATGATGAACTGTCAAAGATTGCACTATCATAATATTGCACCTACAAAAATGTAACCCTGTCTTTGCTGCCGCGCATCCGGGTCGAAGGACCAAAAATGTAACAACCCTAAAAAGCGGTAGCCGCATAAAACGTCTTCCGATACTTGCCCTGGTTTCTTCGCTCAATTACCCGAGGTATACCGCTAATATACCTTAACAGTTGTTCAATTGCCGGGAATTTATGGCCCTATCTCAAAATGGCGGGAGTCATGGCAGTCACAGACTGTTAAAAGTTATGTTGAATTGGCGGACGATAAATTTTGATTGAGTGACGTTTAATGTATTATAGCCGAGAGTACAGCTAGGTAGAGTTATCTTCAATGTTAGTGATTACATATTCAGAGGTTAGGCAGAGGTTTACTAAACCCACATTTCACCAGTTATGTTAAGTTCCATGAATAGGGGGCGAGCCTATAACCATCAGCCGGGCACAAATCCAGACTCCGTGGGTGCTCCGATGGGAAAGCCCAATAACCATTTACCCGACCCGGGAATCGAACCTCATGCTCATCAGTCGCGATTGCGACCACTGTACCCTTGTAAATCAACGACCTATTATCTCAACTATTTGGTCTCCCTTTCCTCAGTAACATACGACCACAGATCTTCGCAACAAACTTACTATCAAAGCAGACTAACATTAACTCACCTGACTACAACCAAACTCTAAACTTTAACTTAACTTTGACTCAGTAACTACCTTTATTACCTAGTATAAATCTTAAGTTTGTCCCCTTAACTTTTAAGGCACATATTAAGAAGAAAACCCTTCGAATAAACTTTTGTCAAAACATTTGTTAGTTAATGTGTAGATCTTCTAAGTTAAAGGAAATGTGATAGACTTAGTTTGTAGGGGTTCAGCTCAGTTCGGAGTTGGGCCAAGCTTTAAATTTTGTTTGGGAAGCAACAAGTGAGGATTGAGATGACTTGTGTTGGGGCAAAGGGTTGTTTTTATTCAATATACGATAAGCTGGTAAGTGAATCTATTCCTTTTTCGTTCCTTTTTATGTAATTTTTGCAGGAAAGGTTCGAATAAAAAGAATAATATTATACTTTAAAAATGATTCTTCTCAGCAATTGCATTTAAAGTAACTAGTCCGCCATATCGGACTCCCAACAATGGCGCACTGGTATTTAGAGTGATTTCACTTGGCTAACCATGCATTGTCATCCAAACTAAACATGTACACAAAATTTCAGTTCAATCGGAAACTGGGAAGTGGGTCAAAATTAACTTCTAAGTTTTTTACACAGTTAGTAGTTACAGTTGAAGCTAATAAAAGCGTGTTAAAAATTATCATTTCGGAGCAATAAGACCAGAAGGAAAATCTTTGCTTGGCTCTTAAGGAGTAGGAGCGTCAAAATAAACAGCTCCATAAATACCTTCCTCAAGAATTGAGTTTTCAAATGCAAAAATATTTTTTTTCAAATCCTACTGGTAGTTTCAAAGATTAGCGCATTTAAAAAAACTCTTCAGTTTTAGTAATTACTAGCCCACGACTTCGTTCGCAAAATTGACCGAGTTACATAAAAACTTTCAAACCTCGTTTTAACCCGTTAGAGGATGTATTTTGAAAAATCAATCAGGAAACTCGGTATATTTAAAAGGTGGTTACCCATCTCAGGATCAACCGTGGCTGTTACTATTTAGCCACGAGCTTCTCTATAAATAAATAAATAAAATTCTAAAAGAAACTGTGCGCCTCTTCCAACATCATACGTCTGGTCATACACGCACCGGTTGCGCTTTTATTCTATTAGTTAGTCCACACATATCCTAGTTCAGTACACAACTGGAGGGTTAACCCTCTTATCCAAACGTGAATATTAATCACATGCAGCCAGGCTTTTAGGCAAATGCAGTGTGACGTGTTAGCGAGAATACTGAGATTCCATTTTCGCTGTGATAGATAACTCGTTTATGGTAATTCCGAGTAGTTCGTGGAAATAAATTAAAAACTTATTAACTGATGCTTGAGAAGTGAAAGGAAATTAACGAGTACGAGTAAGAATAGAAGGAAAAATTGACCCTAAATGCCGTGGGACAACGGCAGGAGGATGGAGATTCAAGCTGCTTTAGCTTTCAGTGAACTTTGCCGAAAATCATTAGCACATTTAATAGGGGGCAAGACCATTGCCGTCAACCGGGCACAAAACCAGGCTCCGGGTTTCTACTGAGAAATTCCAAATGGAAAAATCCAATAACGCAGCCCGACCTTTGTATCGAACCCCAGGACCTCATGCTCCATATTTGGCGCGAAAGTCTGACAACCAGTCTTACCAAGGGGTATCGTATTACTCTGTTACTAGGTTGTAGAGGTCAGACAGGCAGTCGCTCCATTTAAAATACCGATATTCAGCAGGATGCAGTTAGACTGGAAGCGGTCCCCAACAAAGTTTGGGGAAAGGCTAAGCAGATGATACACTAAGTAAACACACACACACTACACACACACACACACACACTGTTAAACCCACGATGGTTTGTGTGGTATGTTTGCGTTTGTGAAATAGTGTAACAGGGTTTATTGAATAATAAATTAAAAAAATTAAAAAGTCGAAAATTGTTATCGGCATGTAGGTTTTATTAATGCGAACGCACTATTTGGTGTTGGGTACCACTAATAACCATTCGCGAATTCTATAATATAAGGGCCATTAAAATAGATGGACAAACTTTTAGAAATCATTCAGATCACCAAAATAAGGACAATGGTAAAAAAAAAATAAGAAAAACGCATTAGATTCTTACTGAGAAAAAAAAATCAGCTAACGAGTTAACACTAAAATTGGTTACCCAATGATTTTAGGTCAAAAATCACTTTAATCAGTGGTTTTTGCTTGGATTTCTTTGGTTACACATACTGAACGCTGTGTTAAAATTTGTCCATCTATTTTAATAAGACCTTTTATAGGAAATGGTAGTATTTCTCCCAAAAAATAATAATGTAATTATTCTTTGGGGAGAAAATATATAATATAGGCCTTTGCCCAGCAGTGCGCTAGCTATAAAATAATAATATTCTTTATTTCATGCAAATAAAGAATCTTGAAAGAATGCAAAGAATTATATGGGGAACTTAATGTTTCTGGAAATCTGTTAATGAATAAATGAAGACATGATATTTTACCAGTAGGTGGAAACTATACAGGGTGTAAACAGACCCTTCACATAGTCGTCAACCAAGCATTCTGTACATCAAACTAAGTAACTTTACGCAAAAATTATTGCTGGGAATCGACTTTTTTTTTGGGGTGAAAAATTACGTTTTAAGGTAGGACTCGATGGAAAGCACTCAAAGCATTGTGCTGATGGATGGATTGAATAGTACGGGGGTCGTGGAGGTGTGTAAAGTAAAAATCTTACATTAAAAACATGTATTTAAAAAAAAAACTTGTGAAAAAGTTGAAACTTTGACCGCCAATATCTCCGTAACTAGAAGGTTCCCAGGTATGGTCTAGAACAAAAAAATATCGCAAAGACGGGGAGAACAAGTGCCTTTCGGTTATGTTAAGGGTCTATTTACACCCTTTATACGTACCTACATATTGTAAATATATGAACCAAAATAATAATGTTAACTTTAGATAACAATATTCTTTTCTGTAATGAATAACAATCATGCGCGTAGGCAAAATCTGTTGGGACATGTATAAGAATACTCGTACAAAAGTCAACTTTTAGTTGGAATGAAAGTCATGTAGGAATAAACAGATCTGACATACAATAACAAATTTATTCCAGAAAATACGTAAATTGAATTGGGAAGTCTCTTTTGTGTAATACTTCTGTATATTTCTGAGTATGCCACCAGTTTTGTAAGAATTTTAAACTTCACGGTATTATTTTCTTCGCTGTCGCGTTTTCAAAGTTTGTCTCGTAATTATTCATTTCTGTGAGTACAGTCAAGAGCACTAATATACGGGGTAGAAGGGACACTGACGCGCAAACGGTTACCACGTATTCAGTACATCATTCAGAACCCCCCACGTAGAAATTTTTCATCGGTAATTAAAAAACTTCCCACCTGAGGGAGATTCTCTTAGGGGGGAATAGTGGAATAACTCAAAATGAAAAGGGGACTTTCTGGAATTCTTTTACATTAGGGTCCAGTATTCCCCCTTGAGGGGGATTCTCTCAGGGGGGAATAATGGAATAAGCCAACATTTTTTCATACCTACATACCGTGTAGGTATTGCAGTTTTATAGGATAAGATAATTCAGGATATTTTTTATGATTTTTTAGGGAACAGTAGATTTCATTTTAACAACCGATGAAAAATTTCTTTGTGGTGGGAGGGGGGTTTACAATGATGTACTGAATACGTGGTAACTGTTTGTGCGTCAGTATCCTTTCCACCTTGTTCAATGTTCATATACGTACACTTAGCCAAATACGAAAGCCGTGGAACCGTTTGCAACTTTGAGATAAGACCTATTTCCTAATAGTACCTATTGGTGCCACAAATACTATGTTCGTAATAACATAAAATGAGAGAAAATCACTTAAAAGTTGCTTCATGTATTCATATTAGTGCTCGCGAGTGTACGTACTATGTACCTCTGGTACATCGCTAATGAGTTCATAACGAACGAATATATTTATACATACATCATTAGAAACATGTATTTTTATTTAATTACCGAATCCCACCGACCTTGATTCGCGCTTATTAGATTCGTACCACCCACCCACACATTCCCATTAATTTCTTTCATCTTTACAAAAAATACGGTGTTTTTATCAGAAACCTCCATGGTATTCACTCCCTACACGTTTGTATATAAATCCAGGATGATTGATATTGTGAAAATGATTGAAAACACAACTGATTGACAGTTGAATCGTGACGAATGTCTGTTAATACTGATTTATGTGTTTGCATCGAAATATTTAATCAAGAACGCCTCGGTGAAAATCAGAATTTTTCAATGTAGGGGTGTAGCGGCATTACAAAAAGTAACTAACTACTTACTTACTTTTAGAGGCTACTTACCAGCTGAGCACCATAGAAAGAGTAGATGATCATGGTAGAAATAAAGTCGCACAACAGTTTTTTTTCTAGTTGACAAAAAGACAGTTTCCGCAAGATAAATGTAACATGCCCGTGTAAGAAAAATGGTTTAAAAAACCATCCTATGAAGAGACGGACGAAATTTTAAGTTAATTAAACTATCAAAGATAAATAACTGCAAATAACAAACACACACTCATTCGACATTTAATAAACATTAGAATACTTTTTATTTTCATTGCTGTAATATCATTTTATTTTTTTGTAGTAAGGTAATCCACAATTACCTACTTACCAAAACGCCTCGTTAACACCATCAACAAATAAGTGTTTTAATTTTAAGCTAACGCAACTCTGGCCTCCAAGATACAGGCGCAGCCTAGTTTGGGGACCTCTGTTAACTAATAACTATGTTAAAATTTAACTTGTTACGATTATATCACAGCGCTAAGTTAGATTAAGAAAATGTTTGTAACAATGGCTTAATAAATTTATTCTTATAAATTCTTACATATTAAAAATTTAAAAGTGTAATAGTTTCTCTATTTTCCTACTAAATCAAGAGTTAGATAAGGATAAGCATCCTGAACCATTACTCGAACTCTCATGTAAGCTACCTTAAAATATTTGCCTTTTTCATGTTCTCTAAACGTCACCTGATGATTCTCTAATTAACAAAATTAATCAGTACTATCTAAACAGTCTAATGCAGAATTAGTTAGTCTGCTATCTAAAGCCGATTTCAGACGCTTCACTGGAGCGAACGGTTCACTCAGGAGACTGTTCATTTTTGTTTGGTTCCATGTTCACATAACACTGACAGAATAACATAGGAATGTTCGAAATAAAAAAATCAAACATCGTCAGTTCGGTTCACTAATTAATTCATATTTCACTTTTGATCCATTTCGTGTTCAGATATTTCACTTCGAGTGAAAGATATCGGCTTCGGGAATGTTCGGAAATCAACGAACTGTTACGGTAGACGACACCAGGTGGCACCAGTGGTAGATCGTAGTGTGTCGGATTAACGTTAGGGTTTGTATTGACAGCTGGCTGGCTCAGGGCTTGGATTAGGTCGGGTCTTTCGTCGAAAATATTCGGACTTTTGAATGTTCTTTTTCGGAAATATTGGAATAATTTAGACTGACTGTTATTTAGCAGTCTATGAAGCTTAATGTTATGAGAATATTATTTGGAAAAGTTTTAGAATATATTCTTCGTGGTGTTTCATGTTTCCGAGGAGGTCTTGGTTAAATAATAAGAACCAAGGGTTGATCTTCAAAGTTAAGCAGTGCTTGCCTAGGTTAGTCCATGGATGGGTGACCATCCATTACATACCGAGTTTCCTCCGTGTCTAAGAAACGTCAAGCCGTTGGTTTCGGCTGTTGTTTGTAGATCGTTGACAGTCGTTACAGGTGACAGCCGAGCTTCTAAATTCACCGAAGCAATCCAGTTCAATAACAAACAGCCTCAACTTTCCCAGAAATGAAGTTCTTACCTACCTTTATGTCATTAGAAGCGCATCCTTATTAGCATTTACTTACTTACAAACTAAACTAGAGCTAATTACATCACTACAAGGTAAGCTCAGTATGAGGAATAACTAAGCTTATGTGCAGCTGAAAGTTTCTTACTCGATTAAGCTTAACGAAGCTGTGGATCGTAATTTAATTTCGCTAAGACTCAAAATCATTTCAAACTGACGTTATACATAACATAACATAACAGCACGCCTGTAAGCACAGAAGGGTTAGGCAGAGGTGTACCTAATACCTAATACCTAGAGGTGTACACATTATATATTATATTATTATACACCCACATTTTACGAGTTATGTTTAAGGTCTATGTAATAGGGGCGAGTCTATTGCCATTAACTGGGCACAAATCGAGACTCCGTAGCTGCCACTGCGAAATTCCTGATGGAAAACCCAATAATATCATTTGGTCGACCTGGGAATCGAACCCAGGACTTCATCCTCAGCAGTCGCGCTTGCGACCATTAGAACGAGACAGTTTACTGACGTTATGTAATTAATAATTACAATGAAACTTTAGATAAAAAAATCTTTTAATGCAGTATTTCTTCCTACACCAAAATAAATCTTTTAGTATCTGAATGTCAGTGGCAGTTAACGTTCTTAAGCTGCAGTTTAAATGAAGTATGTACGTGAAGACTAACAATAAATGTTTAATAAGGTCTCTCTTGTACTAAATTGAGTCATGTGTGGGAATAGTTTTGATTACAAGTCTAGCAGGTATGTTCTACGAACACGTACACACTTCGCAATCAAAGGCCATAATAAAATCTGGTTTAGTTGACTGTCAAAATGATAGTCCAGAAATACGCTAGACTTCAACTAAAGTAATCTCATTTGTTATAAAATGATGTGCAATCTACTCTGCCACCGACCACTCTAATAAACCTATTTTCTTTGTTTTCTGTATGTTCTTTCAACGACATAATTCAAACTTCAGTTCGAGTAAGACTAGACAGCTATAATTTTTGAAAAGTATAAACGAAATCACTAAATCGTACTCACTGACATAATAAATTCAAAAGTTTCTAAAACAAAGTTGCTCAATTCGTTAATCAGTACTGTTCTAATCATTAATTCCTTTTAGGTCTAAAGTAAGCTAACTTAGTTTCACATCAGTAGGTGTTCAAGACATTACATAGATTGACGGTTATCTTACCTGGTTCTTTAAACAGGTAGCTATAACCATCAATCTGAGAAGGTAGATTAGGTGTAGGGTGTTTTTAGTAGGACATCGTACAGTACGTGAGTCAGAGGACCAAGTACGTGGTGAGAGTGCAGCTGCTGGAGTCGCGCCCAAGGCGTTTGTAGTGCGAATATCTACGTGGTATCTGCACCTCATCTTAGAACAGGACTTGAGATCGCAGGGAGTGGTGTTTTGACGCTGAGTGCGACATGAACGCAGTGTGATAGTGCAGTGTAAAGCTACTAACACAGCTGTTTAGGTTCTATTTACTAACACGATTTGTTTTTTACGACGTAAATAAATGAATGATATGTTATGTTATGTTTCAAAGAACAAAGAGAAAAAGAATCACTTTAACCCATACCGAACTACATTCATTAATATAAATAATAATATATTAAGGAAAAATGGGATATTAAAAATCGTGTTATGGAACTCAAATGAAGCTGAGAAGGTCCTAGGAAGGCGCGGTGATGACAAGTGGAGTAAAACTGTGGCCGACTGTGACTGTGTGGACGTGGAGCTTGGGACAAGCAAAGAGAGACCTGTCCCCGGGAGTGGGTGAAGTCGGGCTGTGGATGATGATGATAAAGAATAATTTAAAGCTGTGTTACAACTTTAGTGTACAATGAAATATACTCTATTAACCCTACTATCTCATTTTCGAGAAAAGAAGTGCATAGGTCATATAGAAAACTATCTAACTCAATAAAAAAAATATCAATAGGTTCTGTTTTACTGCGTATCGTGTTCACTACGTAAAATTTTCTCACGTTAAGATCAATAAAGAAACATTAGTTTTATATTAACAGTAAATAGTAAATTGCTATAACGTGTAGACATCCATTATTATTTCAATTAAACAAGATCGCCAATCAATGCTTGTTATCAATAGATTACCACAATAAACAGTGTTGAAATAAATCACAGAAAATAATTTTCAGTCTCTGACATTTCACAATGAAATTAGGACATATTTTCACCTACGAATACAAAGAAAAAAGATCATGTAATCACCGAAATTTTCTCAATTACACCGAATAAAGAACAAACAGTATATCTTAGGTAATAATATTTGTACAGGACCACGGTTTAAATTAGCGTCCTAAATAAAGATTCAGATTGTTAGGAAAATGTTGAGCGCCCCTGATTTGGAGGAACATTACAATGGCACAATCTGAGACGCAAACAGTGAGACGTGGAGTGTTGACTGAGCTCTAAAAGGCACAATGTTTTGTACCCCTGAACTGAAACCGTTTTACCTGAGCCAATATATTTGAGGTGGAGCTTGTGTGATGGCTGAATGGTGTTGCCATACATTTTGTATGATTCCGTATTGTTTATTCATAGATATGTGTCGTGATATCAGACTGAAATTAGTGTTAATAATCCACACATGATATTCACGTATTTATTTGAAGATAATTATCAAAACATTTTTAAGTACCACTAGCTTTTGCCCGCAGCTTCGCCCGCGTGGATGTCGAAATTTAATTACTTACCTTCATCCCCCTTTTTAACCCTTCGGGGGTAGCATTATCAAAAACGCTGAGACACATATAAATTAATTTTCAATCGTCAGCCTAAACACAAAATTTGAAGATCCTAACTTCAAAACTGATGGACTTTCATATAAACTTCCATCCCCTATTTTACCCCTTTAGGGGTGGATTTCCCAAAAATCCTTTCTTAGTGGATGCTTACTCTTCACAAAGAACACACCCTCCAAGTTTCACGTCTCTAGGACCAGCGGTTTGGGCTGTGTGTTGATATATCACCCACCCAGTCAGTCAGTCAGTCAGTTTACCATTTTATATGTGTAGATAATACAAGGTGTAAACGGTCTTTTCACTATTCTGTACACCAAACCATGTTATACCTATAACCATGTGTTTAAAATCATGTTTTTTTTTTGCTGTAGGACTCATTATAACGCACTCAAAACACGTGTGCTAATGGTTGTATTGAACAGGGGTTCAATTGAGTTAGTAAAGTTTTAATATTAAAAACTTGTTTTTTTTTTAAATTATCAATATTACTAACATTAGAGTATTTAAGCTGTTTGTAATACTAACAAAATATGGATCACTGTTGTCCGAAATAAATGATATTTAATTTAATTTTAAAAAAATATCACCCGTCAATTTATTTAGATCAATTAAATATTTTTACATCAAAATTACTGATTGCACATCAAATTTGCCAGAGCGTACAAACGTAATACTTACACGTATAAAAAATATTTTTGCAACATGTTTTCATCATAAAAAAGGCATTGCGGCAAGAACAAAATAGGATGCAAGAGCGAGGGACTTGTGGCACCCTGACTCGGACAGGTTAGGTTCGAAGGGGATGGCGGGGTCTACTGAGCGAATGAAGTGAGCTAACTAAGACCAGTCATCTATTTCGTGTTAGGTTACTTCAAACCCTGCAGATAGAAATAGGAGTCCCGTGCAGCGGGGCTACGTCGACTCGGTTTCACTTTAATAAATTGCCATATGCGTTAAAAAAATAGAACATGTGTTTAAAAATATAATTAAGAACTTTATTGGGCGCTAGAAAAAGGTCCGCTTTTCTATTAATAGCGATGCATCATTCAAATTGTTGCTAAAATAATAATATTTTGAGGTAACAAAGGTGATGTGCAATTAGTATTTTTTATTAGCATTGGGATTTTTTTAATATCAAAAAGGAAGCTTTTTTGATTTACAGGTAAATACTAGCCATAAATAATTAGCTTTACCAAGAACAGCTATTCAAATTGTTCTGGAAACAATAGAAAACAGAGGTGGTATGCAACAATTTTCATTAAACGGGGTACTTTCATACCCACCCCACGGTGCACTGCGGTGCAATTATTCTGTTTACAACACTACTGTTAGCGGTGTTAAGTCGAGCATTTAATTACGTAATCAACCCTATAATGTAGCTTGACATTTGAGTTAAAAGTTTGAATGATTAATAAATTATGTAATTTTTCGTTACAAGAGAGTTTCAAGTAGAAAAAAATAATCTTAAAAGCGCAAACAATTTCGTGGTCAAGTACAAACGCACGATAAGAGCTTAAAAATCTTGTATAATTTAGATTGCAGGACGCTAGCCATGCGGTTTTATAAAACAATAACATCCCGCGATTAGGTCAGTGTCCTTCGATCTTTCATCAACAAGATAAGATAAGATAAAGATACATTTCTCACCACAATATATAAGTACAGACGTCAGCACATCAGGCTACTGTCAAATATTCCTTTAACGATAAAGTCGATAATCTATTACATACATTTGTGCTGGCGTTTGTACATAATTAGGTTTCGTGAACAATACATGGTTTTATTATACCCTGGGAGACTGGTGCCTAAGCTAGACGAAGGGCCTGTATTTCAGGACACCAGGTCTCCACCCCTCCGGAAGCACATTTAAACAGAATAATGCTCTCGTACACAAATGCGGCAATGCATTTAAGGCTTGAGCAAAATGCTATCCCCCAAAACTTCAGACAAAAATGACCTTAGTACGTTGGATTTGATTGTTGCAACTCAATATTTCATCGCGTGATTTACAAAAGTACCTAAGTTTTTCTCGGGCTGCAGTCATTCAGTATAATTTTCGGTAGTAGCGTGATTGATAATATAATTATCATAATTTTATTCTTCCGTCATACTCGAGCACCGATTGATAGTATACCCACACAACCACCAGTAACGACTGCCAAAGATCTACAAATGACAGCCAACGGCTTTACTCGGTGCCATGTAATGGGTGGTCACCCATCCCTGGATCAACCTAGGTAAGCACGGCTTAACTTGAAGATCGACCCCCGAGCAGCTGTTATTATTTAACCACAATCTCGTCTTTTTAAAAATCAGCACACTCCCTCTCCCTCTCAGATTGAGGCCCATGTATGAGACGTGGGAACAATTTAAGGTGAATATGAAATAGAAATCGCTGAATGATTGTAATTGTCATCATTTGTCATCGTGTCACAAAAAAAAAATTAAAGATGTAAATTGTGTCCGATACAAAGCTCATACCCGACTTCTGAAAACCCAATTTCATTTATAACTAATGTTCATTCAGCTCATAACCGGACTCATTCCCCGGGGTCTTAGAGGCCCTCAATCTACTGAATTTTATCACACCTTCTAAATAAGAAAGTGCTAGCACACACATTTAATCCTAAAAGCTTACAAACTAATCCACTGACCAATGGTCCATTTTGTGCACAAATCGGTTTATATCGCAGAGGTTGGTGGCTCGGGGTATCTATTAGTCCCCAGTCCCCCGGGACATGGCGGCCCCCATGTTACCTGTCGGATATTATTATTTTTTTACTTACTTTTCATCGGCGTTTTAGGGTTGTGTGCCGAAATGTTCGCAACGGAGAATTTACGCGTCTGATCTTGTAAATGTAGCGTAGTTTATGAAAACTATCAATCTGTTTTAAGTGGATGGGCTGGTGCCCGAGATTTTTGTAATTTAATTATTTTGTTATGCCTGCTGTGCATGTGTACGTAAAAGTGTAGAAAAAAAAATTAAAAGCTTTTTCTACAATTTTTTCGACTTGAATACTTTCTTTGGGAACGTTCCATAATTTATTTATTTGTTTATTTAGGATCTCCATCAAAGGATGTACACAAACACACGAAATAAATAATCGACGACAAAAGTATCACGTAGGTGTACTCCTTCACTTACAGGAGACCACAGCATGCTTAATAAAATGTATAACTAAGCCAACAAAGTTTTAGTAGCATTTAAACAATTAAAATCAAAACACATTAAAATTTGGTAATTAAATTAAACTGAATAAATTAAAATTAACAAAGCCATAGTAGCAATTAAAAAATCAAAACACATTTGGTAATAAAATTGGAAAAATAAAAATTACAAAAAAAAAAAAATACAAATGAACAAATATGTTTAAACTCGACCGTCACCTGTCTGATGACATGACGAGTAATTGAGAAGTTTGGAAGAAGAACACATGCTGCGCCGACCCCAAATAAATCGTCACCTACGAATATCTGCATACCCTTTTCCCAACCAGGTGCAGCTGAATATCATTACTTGACATGAAGGGACGGAAGCAAAATGCTTCTTGCGTTTCCATGGTATCAATTTCATTTCATAAACAATCAAGTACGATATATTGGCCCAGCCCAGGTAAAAAAAAACAAAATGGCTTTTATAGACGTCATCTGTCGAATATAGCATATTATTATTTCAGTTTTGTTTCCAATATCTCACCAAATCGAATAACATAACCTAAAAAAATCCCTGTCAGCTACACCCTAAGACAGCGGGAGGCCTATCCTTGTCCCTCGCCACGGTAATTACGTAATACCTATTACTTACACACCTCTTGTATCAGCTGATAGCCCATATTTAGAGTTTTACCTCAGGAGGACCAAATTAGAAGTGTACGTCAAACCAAGCCACGTGTGTCGTGCGTTTTTAAAATTAGAAGATGTTTCTGTAACTACGTCATAAGTTTTGGTTTTAATTTTCTTTTTTTTGAGGAAAAAAGCGTTATAGCGACGTTTAAAAAACGAAAGGGTGGTGTGAGACTTCTACCAACTGAAGCCATACGGTGTAAGCCCTGGGAAAGAAACAGAGTTATAGAGGTTGTCTAGTGCCATCTCTTTCCCACAATGGAATGACTCCTGGTTTAAGACGTCATGGTAGGCCACCTCGTTGAGCCTAAGTAATTCTTGAATGACATTTGATAAAATGTAATGATAAATTAGCATCATATTTAGTAAACATCTGTTTAAATGATGGCAAGTTTACATGTCGTTGCCATCGTGGCAACTGGCCACGTTGCTTGGACAAGTTGGTTGGGATAGGCGCATTGCGAAAGGCAGTAGACTGTGTTTGTAGCGTTGGGTGGAAGCAGCTATGTCCAGCTGTGGACTGCAACGGGCTGAATTACTTGGTTGCAATTTTTACAAACATATTCGAAGGAATATTGACAGCCTGCCTACCTGACTGCCTGCCTGCAAGCGCGACTGCTGAGCATAAGGTCCTGGGTTCGATTCCCAGGTCGGTTTATGGCAATAGGCTCGCCCCTTACTACATGGGACTTAAACTTAACCGGCGAAATGTGGGTGTACTGGGGTACACCTCTGCCTAACTCTTTGGGGATTACAGTCGTGATGATATGTTATGTTATTGGAAGGTCCAAAAATGGCAAAAAATTGTTCTCCAGTAACATTTCTTCTAGGCACTGTTGAAACAATGTTTGGTTTACTATGACTTTTTGAACAGACATTTAATCAGAAAAAAATTAGTTGTCTGTAAAGTCGGGTTACTGACGATAGTTGAACGTGACAACGTCATAAGAAAATACTGATGGAATGGTTGCATTTTTCAAAGAATGAATGTGCGTTGAGCAATTGTTTTATGGAACGCCTCAGAGCGAGGTAACGCCTCATACGTCATGTTTTTTCGTTCGTGCAGCCGGCTCCATCGAATTATAAGATGTTGTCACGTCAAAAAGCCTTGTGTCACCTTGACCAACATCAGAAGCAAAACATATAATATCCTCACATTTAAATGCCACACCACAGCCCATAGCAACAATCTATTCCAGCTTACGTTATTTAATTAAAATAATTGTATATCTATAGGAGCGACTGCGGTCATTGTCTACCTCAAAATAACGTCGAATTTAATTTTAACCTGATGTCAGCGGCGATGTCCAAAGGGTAGATTCCTTATGGATCAGTAGATTTGTGGGCTAATGTCTCTTCTTCTGCTAAAGTCGGATACCATGAAAATCTGTTGATCTCGATGTTGCGGGAAAGTGGAAAGGCTAACACACACATTGACGTTATTGTACATAGTTTCACAGAGAGGAAAAGTGCATATTTCCAGTTTTCCTAATCACTATCTATACTTAAAATTATAAAGAGGTAAAATTTGTTTGTATGTAGGGGGTAATCTCCGGAAGTAATGAACCAATTTTAAAAATTGTTTCACTGGTAGAGAGCTACATTATTCGTGAGTGCTATAGGCTATAAATTATAAAGATATCACGCAAATTAGCCGAGCTATCAAAATTTTCGCGGACGAAGTCGCGGGCGAAGTGCTAGTTTAAATTAATAAAGCGACCGTGTCCCATAAAAAGACGCTGATTCCGAAAGATTTGAAAGTAGTTTCGGTTTTACCTATGCAAAAATGTCAAATTACAAATAATTCATTTTAAGCACTTGTATACCTACTTCCAATTTTAACTCTAGAATCTTGAAATTTTCGTTTAGTCCACTCCCGGCCCCTCGACCCCCAAAAAATAATGTGTCCACTCGACCCCTAACTATAGTTTTTGCTATAAATAAAATGTTATATCTAAGGCGGAGAGGTGATCTGTACCTCAGGACCTTCCCACTTCAGACACCTTCCTCTATTTAAGGTTGTGCATATACCGGTGCCTGTTCTGGTAGCCTACCATGACGTCTTAAAGCAAGAGTAATTCCAGTGTGGGACAGAGATGGCGCTAGACGACCTGTATAGCTCGGTTGTTGAGATAAAATAAAGATTTATGGTTATGATTATGAAAAGTTGTCCAGGTACTCTAGCCCTTACAGGCTAGCTTATAGGCTAATTAGTACTCCAAAGAAACTAACTAGCTTAGTAGGAGGCGTTAACAGAAGAAGCCTTTTTCAATCAGTATGAGTGTCGGTAAAATGTACCACACAACTATCACTACCGACCACCAAAAGACCTGGCACGAACGTAAATAGGACTACGTAGGTTTCCCACAGAATTTTTTGCGACTACTACACTTATAGCCTTATAGGTACATATCATTTTTTAAAGTCTTAAAAATATGTTCATAAATACAGGGTTCAAACGGACTCGCGAAGCCGTCAACCAAGCATTCTGTACATCAAAGTAACTCTACGCAAAAATTATTGCTGGGAAACCACTTTCTTTTTGGGGTGAAAAATCACGTTTTACGGTAGGACTTAATGTAACGCACTCAAAATATTGTGCTGATAGATGCATTGAATAGTACAGGGATCGTGGAAAAATTGAAAGTAAAGTTCGGAACTTTGACCCCCAAAATCTCCGTAAGTAGAAGGTTCCCAGATATGGTCTACAATAAAAAAATGATGATCGCAATGACGAGAATAAGTGCCTTTCGGCTGCGTTAAAGGTACATTTCGTTTACACCCTTTATTAAGTCCAAACGAGTAAATAAACTCAATTTTAAAATCGTTTTACGTTACGTTACATTAACTCTGTGCGTACGTGCTAAACCCACAAAACAGTCCAACACGGTAAACTATTTAATTGGCAATCTGCACTGAACTGTACAGAGTGCTCGTTTCGCGGGCGCGCATCATTTCCTTGTAAATTACCAAGTAATTACTACCCTTCCTCAATGTAGCGTCGTAATACTTATCTTTTACACATAGGTGACGTGTAAAAGATACCCCCCCCCCCATTTAGACGTATTGCCAACATTACTCAAAAGATGAAGTAGAAGTACAAATAAACCTAGGATTGCAAAGTATAGTTTAAAGAAAACAATGTAGTACAGAAACCTCGTAAAGTTGGGTCTTGAAATAATTGAAAAACTTCTGCAGAATTCTCCAAATGCGAAAATAGCAGGGTTCGAAGTGATAATTATCACTGATAATTAATTATACCTTAGTAATAATAAAATCAGCACTTACAGTGCTATTACTGATTTTATTATTACACGTATGTCGGATATGTTAGGATTTATTCCGTTACGCTCGTACATCATGTGGGCAGACGATGGTTTCGTGCTATGAAAACACACTAGGTGGGATACACTGTTTATAATAAACTAACAAATTACTTGACATTAACATTTAAAACAATAACACGGGGCACAATGAATAGGGTACAGTTCCAGGACGTCTCAAATCCACTGCGATCAGACGCTCAATGTCGTCCTCGCCTCGAGCTGTAAACATCAGGGATCTGTAGAAGCACGCTGTGGTGTGGGTGGACTTGTCAGTAGGTCTGGTGATGTCACCACTGGCGCGCTTGCGAATCATTTTATGTCCGTACCAATGACCGGTACCGAGACATATAAACAGATAATATTATGTTTTTATTGTAAAGCCATTTGAAAGTCGTCTGCGATTCTTTACCTACGTAACTTGGTTTTATTTTTTAATAAATCTCCTTTGTCAACAATAATTATTCCGCCAATTGTTGAGCTGAACCCATGTGGGTGAAATATCTGCATTGAATAAGAATACAAGTCTGAATGTCAAAATAATAACAAATATCCGATATATCACACCATTGATCAGGTACCTATCAGACTCGCGAGTGACATTGAAAAAGCTTGTCAGATTATCAACCTTCATCTCGGCTGCTAAAGGTGAAAATCCAACACCGCGAGTGCCTTACGTCATTTTAAATTTAACGTTCGATATTTTAATTATTTCAATAGCCGCAAAAATAAAATACGATGATAACGTATGAACAGTAGGAATCCATAGACAATCGTCGATTTTTAAGAAATGCTTTGGATACGATAATAAAACCGCAATAATATGATCTACATATTATATTTTTAAATTAGAATTACTTTAGGAAAATTACCATAAAATATACGTTTCATAATAAAGACTTTATAACAATGGAATACTTATTGGAAGAGAAACTTTTCCGAACAGAAACATTGATGTTTACAAAACCTCGAAAAGACAGATATTTTTAGACAGGGCATTTTTTTTTTAAATAAGTACGACATGGAAAATTTCGGTGGGTATGCGTTAGTCACTATGCCACAGAAACAAAGAAGATGTGAATATCGTCGTTTGATAGACCTATAGGTACCTGTCTGGCCTAACAGACGATTTTTTATTTAAAGGTGGAAGCGCCAGGGTAGCCTGCGAAATTTAAATTTTCTTCCGTTTTTTTACAAGCGATCAACGGCTTAACGTGCTTTAAAACTCAGTATGTAATGGGTGGTCACCCATCTACGGAGCAACCTAGGCAAGCGCGGCTTTACCTGAAGATGTCGATCTTCAGGTAAAGGTAGGCCGAGTGGCTGTTATTATTTAGCCACGAGCTCCTCAAACTAACTACACCAACATACAAGTCATTATTATCTGCAACCCCAAATTTCCTATTTCTGGTCCATCAAAAGCCCGATAACATCGTTATCAGGACATGTATCTTCAGGTAGCACCTTCTCCCCTACCTCGCAAACTTGCAGTGATTATACCACGTAGAGGGTCCACGCTGAATGAAGTTGTGCAACTCTATTACAAGTGAGATATTGTTAGTTGGTACAAGCAGACGACTACATTGTACCAAACCTACTCGTGTTCGGTTTAAAGTTTCAGAAGTTCATGATTTGGGAATTAAAGTGGGATGAAGTTTATCTTTTTGGATTCGGTAGATAGTATCGAAAAGTTTTATTGTGTGCAACATTATTGCAGGACACACGTGTTTTTGATGTCGTGTTCATGTGATTTTGGGGTATCTCCTCTTCTGGGAGCTTATAGAAAAGTACGTATTCTGAGTTCGCAATTTAGTTTTAAATCCTGCAAACAAAAAGTTTATTTGAAAATATTACTTTAAAACCTATAGCTAAGCGCAATTAGCGAAAAAAATACTCAAAAGGTGAAACGAAGTTTACATTTCCTTATATTTACAAATTAATTTTCCAATTTCATTTTTACTTTGTCGTAAAAAACTTAAGAAAATTAAAAAAAAAAAGAACTTCAACTATGAATTTCATCGACAACAGGTGAACAAATAAACAACCAAATTGGCGTGTAATAGATACACACAGGTCAAACTATTACGCCACAATATAAATTCGTCAAATTTCAAGATTGTTAAACGAAAAAAAAATATCAAATTTGTTTTCTCATTATGATCATCAGCAGAAAACATCGTACAGAAAATTTTAAGTATAGATTAAAGGTACAATAAAAACGATAAAAGGACTGTGTGAAGGACAACGTGTCTCCAAAGGAATGATGAAGTGAAAATAACCACTATAAGTACGAAAAAAAATACATGCTGGGCCAACCCCAAATAAAATAGGATAAGAGCGAATGATTAGTTTGAACAATCACCTCACAGTCGTAATTAAACCTCATTTCTTCATTTGCCATGAAATCATAAAATCAAATGTAATAAATCTTCCAAAGCCAAGTTCATGTTACGGTTGGGTCATAGACATCCTCAAAGTTGCCCCTAACAATCAGATAGCTAGATAATTTATACGCTGCCCTACCGACACCGGTATTGGTACTTTGTGGCACTTGGACTTTCAGGAATTAAATGCTGGAATGGATTTCGATTTTATTATAGACAAAGATATTTGAAAAGGGAGTAATTTACTTACTAATTGTGAGTTCAAATCAAAAGTAACGTTAGGTTAGTGAATTACTCTGCTGGGATGATTGCGGAGAACGCAATAGTGTCGCTGCACTCCAGCCAGAAGTGACGAGGAGGAGCACCGTGAGGATTTAGTCAGTAGGAGTCTGACAGACCCCTCTGCGGTGGAGGACATCCATGAAGGAAGAGGTACGTAAAAAAAAGGATAGGAGAGACATATCAGGTGATTTTTTGATTACTGCAAATAATGTGATGTATCTCAAGTACAGTTAAAATAAAGGAATAAAAAACCCCCAAACTACGAACAAATTTTGTAACTATCGTAGTTAAACCTAAAAAGTCTATGATGGATGGCGTTTATTTTGTAGACCATAAAAATAAATAAGCCAGAAAACAGCTCTTTTAACAAATTTTAGAGCAGTTAGCCGCGTAACTTAAAAGATAAAGTATCAAACTGGTAGTTAATTGTAAACTTTTGGATTCAGCTTGTTTTTTAATTCAGCCTTTGATACAACTTAACTTCTTCTAATACGAGAAATTGAGTTCATTTTTATTTAGCGAAATATTTTTTACTTTTTTTTTTGCGAAGCTTGATTTGGGACATGGCTCCTTGCCTTTTTATGTAAAATACGAAATCGACCATTGACATAAATGTTTACAATCAATTCTATGTACGAGTATGTCCATACTAAATACGAGTGTAACTGTATGTCTGTTTGTAACCATTTCACGAATTAACGACTGAACAGATCTCGATGAAATTTAGCATATATGGAGAGACCGTGATCTGAGTTAGGTGGTAGGGTAGGTAAACGTTTTTTTCAAGTAAAAACGTTCCTGCGGGATAATTCCGCGGGTAAAGGTATTAAGTAGTATTTTATAAGTATTATAATAGACACTGTACACTGTACAATGTTCACTGGAGTACTTACGGGGAGCTCACAATAATTGAAAATCATGGAAGGTATCCCGCAATGATAGCCTAGTTGTGTGACCGTCGGACTGCCAAGTCAAAGGTCTCAAGTTCGAACCCTAGACGCGCACCTCAGATTTTTCGAATTCATGTGCGTATTGCATAATTCTCACTTGCTTCGGTGAAGGAAAACAGCATACCTGATAGATATTTCTCGACGGCATGTAAAGCCAAGTCAGAGGCCCATGGGCGGCATGAAAACTCTGACACCAGGTTAGGCACTCAGCACACGAAGAAGAAGACGAATGGAAGGTATCCCATAAGTGACTGTAAGTTTACGATAAACGTGGTCATTGAATGAACAGAATGACCGCTGTTTTTCCTCCTGCTACACAAAATTAGAATATAAATAAAATGCGATAATAATTTTGTGCCGTGCAAATAATGTTGTAATCAAACGTTATTCATAATTACTCAGAGTATTAATTTTACTTGTGTGTTTTGTATCAATTAAAATCCTATTTCTATACATGATTAACAACATATCGGCTTTCATGTGTAATTATTTTCCTTTTATTTTTTGTGAAACTGAAAGGTAGGTATTTCCGCTGCTTAAATTGTGTAATTATAACACAAATAATTTTAACAAGAATAATAAATTACATTGGGATATACCTTCTATTATATAACATAACTTCACGCCTGTAATCCCAGAAAGGTTAGGTAGAGGTAACCTACCCTAATAGTACGCCCAGATTTCGCCAGGTATGTTTACGTCCCATGTAATTGGGGGCGAGCCTATTGCCATCAACCGGGCACAAATCCAGACTCCGTGGCTGCTACTAAATTTCCTGAAGGAAATACCCAATATAATTTTAGGGAATTGACCACAGGACATCATGCTCAGCAGTCGTGCTTGCGACTACTACACCAACGAGGTAATGAATACAAGCGCGATGTTATGATATGTTGTGTCATTTTAACACTTATAGAAACAATGCTAGCACGGACAATGAAACACTGAAAAATTTCTTCTATCCTAACTAATAATATTATAAATGCGAAAGTAAGTTTGTTTGTTACCTTTTCACAATTAAACCACTGAACCGATCATCCTGAAATTTTGCATATACGTAGTCAGGTGTACAGAAACGGACATAGGGTACCTTTCATCCCGAAAAACGTACTGTTCCTGAGGAAAAACAACAATAACGTTCTTATGATAAAAGATGGCGCCACGTGTCTTTCCAACCTTGATTTAATTATATTATTATAAAAAATTTAGTAGTGTGTTAAGAGTTTTTTTTTGTAAATTAATGCGAGCGAAACCGTGGGCACAAGCTAGTAATTTTTATAAAAATACAAGTGTTGTTTTTCACAACGAAGTTCGTTGTTCCTGCATCGTCCACCTACATATGGAACTAATTCGAGTTGGTCGTCCAACTTGCTCTTTGCTCAAAATTTAGTGGCAGTTCCAACATCGTACAATTAACAATGGGGTACATACGTACCCCAACGCTGTAGGTACAAGTGGGTATAAATGTACCCCACAGATGAATACCACTGCGGTAATTCCCAAGGAAGCGAATAATGTTGTACACCCACATTTCGTTGATTGTGAATTAGATCCCTTGTAATTGTAGGCCAGTCTGCGGCCATTTATTGAAGAGCATTCCATCCCGAAAGTGGGGTCTAGACCGAGAAAATCTTAGATATTCTCAATATACAGGGTGTAAACAGACCCTTCACATATCCGTCAACCAAGCATTCTGTACATCACACTAAGTAACTTTACGCAAAAATTATTGGTGGGAATCGACATTTTTTTTTAATCACGTTTTAAGGTAGGACTCGATGGAAAGCACTCAAAGCATTGTGCTGATGGATGGATTGAATAGTATGGGGGTCGTTGAGGTGTGTAAAGTAAAAATCTAACATTACAAATATTTATTTAAAAAAAAACTTATGAAAAAGTTGGAACTTTGACCCCCAATATCTCCGTAACTAGAAGGTTCCCAGGTATGGTCTAGAACAAAAAAATGATCGCAAAGACGGGGAGAACAAGTGCCTTTCTTTTATGTTAAGGGTCTTTTTACACCCTTTATTTAGTAATGAATTATTCTGTCCACTTATCAAAAATAAGTCCGTTAGCATACCTGTAGTCTGGCTCACCATTGAAAGAAAACAGTCATTAAAGATCTGTAAATGGAATCCCAAAAAAACTCATCTAGCCAATAAGTCCCCGCGCCCGCACTCGCCACGTAGTAGATTACGGCTCACTCACATAGATGACACTTGCATCCCAGCAGTGGGAACTTGATGCGCTGATTAAACTTAAGCAGTAGTCTTTGCTTTCGTTACTATGTTCTGCAAAAACCCTCGTCTACTAGAATTCTAGCTAGAGAAGCGGATGATTTGACATTGTTTTATTTTAGAAAAAGATATTAATTTATGGATGGCCAAACGTAGATTCTACCAAACGGTAGAATCTACCTGGCAACACAAAATAGTTTTGTAACAACTAATCCGTTTACTCCACATTCAAAGCAGACAAACTTTGTCTATTCTAATTACTCAAGAAAGTGATTACAAAATTGTGTGAAGTCAGACTCCTGTGCTAGGTGATAGACCTGCACTCGTAGAAACGGGTTTTGTCGACGGAAGAATCGACAAAATGACTAATCAACAAAAGAAATAAAAGTCGTTTTGTCGATTCTACGCGTGCTCATGCTACGCGTGCTCATGCTACGCGTGGTGGGCTACAAGAGCCAGTGCCATCCCTCAGGAGGAGATATTACAATATCTTATTCTTCTATCTCACTGTTTACGTACGAATTTGCTTCTATTCACCAGTAGCTGCGTAATAAAATGCCTGTCTCCCAAAACATCAGGAACATTACTTGAAAGGATTTGTAGGAAACTTATCTGTAAGGTCAAGACGTTCGAAGGGATTCAGAGATCGATGTCAGTGATATAATGCATTCTAACTGATTGAACTACACTAGCGGGAAGTTGGGACCTTTATCTAAGTTTCAATTTATACCACAACGGGATAGTAATACATGGAATGACGCATTGGTCCAGAGTCAAGCGGCCTCGGGATGAGATAAAATGAAAATTCAAGATGGCGCTGACGAAAATTTTCGTTTTATTTGGTCATGGGTGTAATCTTCATGGGTTTTGGGGATGCTGATAACGAAAATGAAAATAAAAATGGAGATGACCAAAAATAAAAATACAATTTTTTTTCTACGGCGTCCCTTTATGCAAATTTGATGCTTCGCCACTGGTCCATAGTCCAGCAGCCTGGGGTTTTGGGTTCTCCCCCAGACTGAGCAGTATCATTATGTTTTCCCAATAGATGGTTCTAAAATGGGTCGTCTCTAAAATGGTTTTAAACATAACTGTAGAAATTTGGATGTCCTCTACACACATCCCTGTCCAACGCTTTGAGATTTACAGGTGTGATGTTATGTTAAATTGTTAGCGGTTGGTCCAACTACTTATAAAAGGTAACCTCTGTCTCTTACTTTAGCCTTAGAACTTAGACTGGTAGCCTCCAAAATCATAACCTTTGCTTTCTGAAAGATTAAAAGTTTTTCTGGGTCTGATATCATATTCAATTCATACTAATATTATTTATGTGAAAGTTAAGTGTCTGTTCATTTGTTACCTTGTCACATCTAAGCGGCTCAACAGATTCCGATGAGGCTTACAGGTACTCGTAGAACACGAGCTGGGTAGAACATAGAACACATTTTCATCCCGGTAATTTTCGTGTTACCAAACTCCAGGTACCAACAAGATGCACAGAATAACCTAGTAATTATAAAAAGTTGATGTATTTTAAAAATAGAACACGAAGCCAATTTCGAACTCATTTACCGCGAAAATAACATTGCATCCTGCCCAAAGTCCCCAACAATAAACAAAACAGGGAGTGTTGCACCAGCACAATACGAATTCGAAGTCACATAGTGTTTGTTTGAATTCGTTTTGAAAAGTAAAACCAATTACAGTGACAGTTGAATAAATGGAACATACGACAGTGGTGACATCTAGGAACAAAGTCACAAGGACCCTGGAAACTAGTTCAAAATGTGGAATTGAAAAATTACACTTCTAATAGAGGGTGATTGTTATACTAATTGGTTTATTCTACAAAGAATTTGGACACCTCATTTTCGCCCGTGAATGTTGAAAAATTGGTTATTTTTTCAAGAAACAGCAGCTTTATTGTCATCATCTGCCTAGCCTTTTCCCAACTATGTTAGGGTCGGCTTCCAGTCTAACCGGCAGCTGAATACCAGTATTTTACATGGAGCGACTGCCTATCTGACCTCCACAACCCATTTAGTACTAGGTAATACGATACCCCTTGGTAAGACTGGTTGTCAGACTTTTTGGGCGACTGACTACCTATAACGACTGTCAAAGATCTACAAATGACAGCCGGGACCAACGGCTTAACGTGCTTTCCGAGGCACGGAGGAAACTCGGTATGTAATGGGTGGTCACCCATCCACAGACCAACCTAGGCAAGCACGGCTTAACCTAAAGATCGACCCGAGCGGCTGTTATTATTTAGCTCCTCAAAAAGCAGCTTTATTGTGTTTTCTAAAAAACATCACATCACACGTCAATCTCCGGCCTTCATCCCGATATTTATTTTGGGTCGATGCTGCAAGTCTTTCTTCCATACTTCTCTAAAACCACGGCTACCCGTTTCTCCTGAGGTATACTGAACGATTATTTATGAATCCCTAAATATTATTGCCTTTTTGGACAGGACTTATTACGTCGTCAGAAAACAAGCTTAAACGGGGGGGTTATTATGACCTCTTATAGCGGTTGTAATTCCAGTGTGGGGAAGAGACAGAGCTATACAGGTCGTCTAGCGCCATCTCTTTCCCACACTGGAATTAGAACTGCTTTAAGACGTCATGATAGGCCTCCAGTTCGAGTAAGATGAGTGGCGATAATAGCAAAAGACGAATTAATTTAATAAAGTGAAAAACATTTTTGAAATTGAGAATAACCAAGTAAGAAGAAATGGACCTTATCCCATATTTACTGCGAACTAAAACGGGAAGACCTATAAACACTTTACCCAACACAAGCATCGAACCCACCAACGTTGGATTTAGCACTACTCTATTAATTGTAATTAAACTTGACCTAAGCTTGCTTTGAAATGCCTAATTAACACAAAATCCTGAAATAAATAAATTGCCATTGACTTTAACCCTCTCCTGCGCGTAATTTTATCGTAATTAAACCTGATCGTGATCGCAATGTAAATCTTTTAGTTTGATTCTAATTTTATTTAAATGTGAAAGGGTTGAGTTGAGTCTAAATACAAGATGGAAAGGACACCGACGCTAAAACGGTTACCACATTTTCAGTACGTCATTCTGACCCCCCTCCCCCCACATAGAGATTTTGCCTCGGTAATTTAAAAAAAAAACAGCTGTTCCATACATTTTGACCGTGTAGGTATTGCATTTTTGTAGGAAACAGCTGTTTTTTTTGTGGGGGGTTCAGAATGCTGAATATAATGAGTACCTTGAAGAAAAGTGAAAACTGTTTTTATTTTATATATTTTTTATTAGCTTTAGTTCATAAGATTGTTATTATTATTTAAAACTCTATATTTTATTGTTTACTTACTTTGTGTTGTTTATTAATTGTTTTTGTTTAAATATTAAAAAAAAAAGATTTATTATTAGATAATTAGCTGTAATAATAGTACCTAGTTTTAGTTTTTATTTAAGTTTCAGTTTCTATACATATAACCTGCACGACTTAATGTGTAAACATTATTTGTACGCCTTGCAAGGCAGCACATAGTGATACATAACTTTGTTTTTGATACCACCATGTACCTACTTACTTTTACCTGTGTGTCACAAATAAACTTATTTGAATTTGAATTTGAATAGTATAAAACGATGTGTATTGTTCGGCTGAACTAAGCAACAGATCTTGATACGCTTTCTGCCATTATTTATTTTCTAAGGTTAAAGTGTTTAATACATTTAAATAGTTTAAGTATGTGATGATATTTAATATTTAAATTAGAAATAGTACTGATTCCTCGATGATTTTGAACGGAACGTGCTGCAATAGCACTCCCGGCTCTGTTTCTCACTTTAGCAAATGACGGTTCTGAGCAACAGAAAATGATAAGAGCATGGAATATGCGATTCCGTGCTGCTAGATGAGGCGCAACCCTAAGGCGCAAATTACACAGAAACGGCGTAAGGTGACGGTGCGGCGCAGGCGCAACGCAGGCGTGAAATTTATAAGAAAACGAAAGAACAACGTGTCGGCGCCGCGCCGCTTGAGTGTAATTCACGACACGTCGCCTACGTACATTTTGTATGAAAACGTTTTGAAGCGGCATCATGCCTGCGCCGCGCCTTCACCTTACGCCGTTTCTGTGTAATTCGCGCCTAAGACATAATCACTTCATTCCTACATGAAAAAGGATGTTTTAATCCAAGCGCAACGACACATTGTTGCTTAATTAGCGCAACATTATGCATGCACATAATTTATTAATTGTAACATTTAATTATAATGTATAATAATTTTAATAAAGCCGCATTTCATTTTAATTCCCTCAACTATATATTATGCAAACTCAAGCTTTTATATTCATTTATGAAGTTGTTTCTTTGATTGGTTAAACAATATTTTAAATATGTATGTGTTTATATTCGAAGCCCAGCTTTTATTTATTCAATACGGTTACTGCGTCAGAATGTAAGAGAATATTTTATTATATCGAAATGTTGAGGTTTCATACTAATTGAGGAAATGTATTAAAAATGCCGGTGGAGTTTGCATAATTGATTAATTTATTAAAGAAAATATGAAATCTCTCGTTTGATGTCCTTGTTGTCTATCTGTCTTGTTTCCTTGGTTCTTTGGTCTAGTTTTCGCAAGCACTACTGCTGCGCATGGAGTCGTGGGTTCGATTCCCAGGTACGGCAAAGTATTATTGGGCGCTTTTATCAGAAATTTGGGATTTTCAGTTGATAGTAATAGGCTAGCCCCTATTACATGCTACCAGTAGCGAAGGGTCAATTTTTGTAAGGGGTAAGCCGGAATACATATATTTAATGTGATTATATTATTTTGTCTATAGAATACTGACTGTGCCATTTTTCAAAGGGAAGCCGGCAGGAATCGAGTTCTATGGAGCCTTCGCCACTACATGGTACCTAAAGATGACTGGCGAAATGTTAGTGTACTATTGGGTACACCTCTACCTAACCCTTCGGGGATTACAGGCGTGATATTAAGTTTAAGAAAACATTATGGTATAAGATTTTCTCCAAAGAAAACTAATGATATGTTAACTATCAAAAACCAAAACAATGTTACAATCAGCAATACGAATATAATTTATCAATGGAGGGTGTTAATAGACATTAATTAAACGTGGAACAAATTAATACAGTGACGCATGGTCTATTTTTAGCACTTATTAACTTCGTCATAAAGGCGAAAATAGAATCACTTCATCATCATCTTCCTACCCACGTACCACGTTACTTGGGGTCGGCGCAACGCGTTTTTTTATGGCATTCGCTTCTGTTAACCGTCACGCTATTCATTTACTCTCTTTTTTTCTCTTACACAATCCTTGCAAGTTTTCTCTGGTCTATATCTCCATTGGACCATGGAGGACCTCAGTACAATGCTCGATGACCTCAGTAGAGCTTCCGAAAGAGTGGGTCTTAAAATGAACATGGACAAAACCAAAGTCATGTTGAATGCCCATGTAACACCCACTCCTATCAAGATCGGAGACTATACACTCGAAGTTGTAGACGATTATGTCTACCTGGGACAAACGGTCCAGTTAGGTAGGTCTAACTTCGAGAAAGAGGTCAATCGTCGAATCCGACTCGGCTGGGCAGCGTTCGGGAAGTTGCGTAGTATCTTCTCGTCCAACTTACCGCAGTGTCTCAAGACGAAGGTCTATGACCAGTGTGTGTTGCCAGTGATTACATACGGGACCGAAACGTGGTCGCTCACAATGGGCCTCATCAGAAGGCTTAAAGTCACCCAAAGGGCAATGGAGAGGGCTATGCTCGGAGTTTCCTTGCGTGATCAAATCAGAAATGTGGACATCCGCAAGAGAACCAAGGTTACCGACGTAGCCCGAAGAATAGCCAAACTTAAGTGGCAGTGGGCAGGGCACATTTCTCGCAGAACGGATGGCCGATGGGGCCGAAAAGTTCTGGAGTAGCGACCGCGAACCGGAAGACGTTGCGTTGGAAGGCCTCCCACTAGGTGGACCGATGACCTGGTGAAGGTTGCAGGGATCCGCTGGATGCGAGTCGCACGGGACCGGTCAGTGTGGCGACACTTGAGGGAGGCCTATGTCCAGCAGTGGACGTCTTTTGGCTGAAATGATGACGATATCTCCATTTCCATCTCCATTCATCAACATTTATAGACATCACCATTCACCACAGTTAGGAATATTGGCATGGTCACTAAAATAAATAAATAAACACTAAAAACGGGATTACCATGGTAGAGAAATATTTACTTAACCTTTTGAAAGCCAGAGCATAAACGCACGCGCGTGCCTTCCACGACGACCCACAATTTAACCTACCATTTTGTCACATATTTGTGTCGTTGGCATACAGAGCACGCGCTTACTTGTCACGTATATGTGACAATGGCATTCAAAAGGTTAACTTTAAGAAAATATTCATATCTAGTATATGGGTGAAAAAAAAAAAACTTAAAATGCTATTGGAGAGTTGTATTATTGATTAAGGAAATCGTTCGTATTTACGTTACATTAACACCGTGCCATCGAGCTTGTGTTTCGGGTTTTACTTCCCAAACTTACGACATCGAAAAACTGTTAATTACAAACACAAATACATCACTAATTTAATCTATTAATCTATAATTACTGACAGCCCTAATCCGCCGCAAACCGGATCGACTCAGTTTCAACTTGACCGCGGTCACTGAGACCGCTTCAAGAATTTGCGTTCGAACTTCGAATGTGGCATTTACGGGGAATCTCATGAATATTTTGAATAACGACAGCAGTTTGGGGTTATATCGTCTGTTCGCTTGCTTTATAAGGTATTTATTTATTTTTATTGCCGTCTTCGTTTCGTTTGATTTGTGTAGCATTGTGAAAAGATCTTTTGTCTTCAATGACGCTGATTTTAGGATTTTTTGGATAAGAATAGTAAATGTTTAAATGGTTGTTATTGATGGTGTATCGGCAATTGAAAAACATGTAGGACAAACTATTTGTTAAACGAATGGTGTTATTTAAATGTTGAAAGGAAATGGATTTAAATGTAAGTATTTCATTTGAAATTTCAACCTTTGTAATGAATAGAAATAACACAAGACTTAGAGGGAGATTGTATTAAGAATTATACATAAAATATACTGTCATGTGTGGCAATGCTTATTAAAGCAATATTTTTGACTTGTATCGTTATTTTCGAGGCCTTAGGAAGCCCTTTATTTTTTTTTGTTTTAGAAAAAAAAAACTATGTTACACGTTACTCATTGAATTTTGTCTAACTAGAGAAAAGTCTTTTAGGGACCGTTTATAATAGAAAATTGTATCAATAACAAAATAGTTTTCTTTTATTTATCTCAATAGGTCATGTTGTTAATTAAGGTACAAATTCTAAAGACAATTATTTCCAAAAAAAAACATGGTCGCCTATTATTTTGACCATGAAATACGAAACACGAAATTCCCAAATCAACAAGAATAAAAAACGTAATTTCTAGAAAAAACGGTCTGATATCATTACGACGTCTGTCTGTTGTCTATCGGTAAAATGAAAAGACGCGTTACTGAAAACTATCAGGCCTTCCCATTTTTATTGCGTTACTTTCCACAGCAGTATAAAGTACGGGGCATAATTTGCAGAAACCGCTTTATGCTTTTGTGGCCACATCGTAATGGACAACTTGCATTATGCATGAACATTCGAAATTCTTTTCGTGTACATTGCAATGTATGTTTTCGGAAGTATACAAAATTTGATGTATACCTACAAGAATGTTCGTAAAGTTGTTTAAATATCAATTGTGTACTTATAGTCTATCTATAGAATGCATCAGGACCGAAAGGCCAGAGTCGTCACGCAGTGGGTGCCAGTAGACGGGCGTCGTCGCCGAGGGAGGCCTAGAAAACACTGGCGTGACGACCTAGAGGCGTTTGTGATAGATTGGCCGGAGAGAACCGCACAGAAAAAAGAGTGGAAGGCTATGGGGGAGGCCTTTGCCCAGCTGTGGGACAATAGAGGCTAAGTAAAAAAAATTAAAGTTTATAGTAGGTATGTTTAATATGAAATGCTTTGACACATGATCTGTAACTTTAAGGTTCCGTATTACAAATGGTGAAAATTAGACCCTTATTAACCTAATCCATGTATCTGAGGTACGTCTAAAAACCAATCCGTCTGTCACAGAGCTGTATTTTCTTAACCGTATGGCCAATTGCGATTTTCACATAATACGACATGTAACTAAGGCCTCCTCTGTCATAGCTTATAATAAAAATAAGGTAAACCATAATGGTTTTAGTTGTACGGAACCGATGCACGATTTCAACTCCACTTTGCCGGTGTAAGTACAAATTTAAAACCTCAAACTGAAAGATAGCTTTGTTTTAATTAAGTAAGAGCTAATTAAATAGTGTTCTGAAAAATATTGAAGTCTCTGTATTTTAAAAATCCTTTCAGAATGGTTATGAAAGAGACATTGAATCAACAGACACCACTCTGCGGATTAAAGATTTTATTTTTACTTTCTGAAAAGACGTCTTCCCCACGAAGATTCTAGAAATCTAGACTAGGCTCGATAAGAGCTGGATTATGTACATATGTAATTTTAAGGGAGATATTCTCGTAAGTGACTTCTGTCACATAAAGGGTGTAAATGGACCCTTAACGAAGCCGAAAGGCACTTGTTCTCCCCGTCTTTGCGATCTTTTTTTTCTTCTAGGCCATACCTGGAAACCTTCTAGTTACGGAGATATTGGCGGTCAAAGTTCCAACTTTTTCACACATTTTTTAATACGTTTTTAAAGTAAGATTTTTACTTTAAACACCTCCACTACCCCCGTACTATTTAATCCATCCATCAGCACAAAGGTTTGAGTGCGTTCCATCGAGTCCTACCGTAAAACGTGAATTTTCACCCCAAAAAAAGAAGCCGTTTCCCAGCATCAATTTTTGCATAAAGGTACTTAGTTTGATGTACAGAATGCTTGGTTGACGGCTTCGTGAGGGGTTTACACCCTGTATGTACTTACATTCACATTGATTTGTTGATTTGATAATCCTTGTTTTAACAGATAGCGATTTAAATTATATTTATTAGAAAAATTGCCCATCGACCTGGTTTCAACCACAACGGTTTAATCAAATATAACATAATCCCCGAAGGGTTAGGCAGAGGTGTACCAAACAATACACCAACATTTTGCCAATTATGTTTAAGTCAAATGTCAGAATGGAAAACAATGGACATAAATCCAGACTCCGTGGCTGCTACCTAAAAATTCCTGATAAAAACCCAATAACACTTTGCCCGACCCGGGAATCGAACCCAGGACCTCATGCTCAGCAGTCGCGATTTCGGAGGCAACGCGGAAACTCAGTTGATAATAGGTGATCACAGGCAAGCGCGGTTTAACCTGAAGATCGACCCGATCGGCTGTTATTATTTAGCTACGAAGCCCTCAGTCTCGATCAATTCCATTGAAAAGTCTTTGACAGTCGTTACAGGTAGTCAGTGGCCCAAAAAGTCTGACACATACCAAGGGGTATCGTATTACCTAGTACTAACTGGGTTGTGGAGGTCAGATAGGCAGTCGCACCATGTCAATTACTGGTTCAGCTGCATCCGGTTAGACTGGAAGCCGACCCCAACATAGCTGACCAGATCACGATGACCATTCAGTGGTATTCATTTCATTAGTATTTAAACAACATACCCGATACTAATTAAACACTATCATAAACATCACAACATAATATTAACAACAGATGATATAATAATTTCGCGGTGCTTTCTATTGTGTTGTAGAAAGTGACTTCATTGATGTTGTTTACACTGTGGGTGTAATTGTAGAATGGCGTTCCAGACCGAGGAAATTAAATTGATCTGTAAATATTTATAACTTCCTTTTGTTCGTCGTGCATAGATGGTTAAATTAGCTTGATATAAATCACATAATTTTTAAAAATGATATACAAGGTGTAACATAATAAACGCAAGACCTCCCGTGTGGTCTCTCGCACTATGAAACTAAACATCTTTTGTTCTACGAGTTCTTGAAATTCGCAAAAAAAATAAAATACTTTCTATAGGAACGGACGCAATCAGCTGATCCACATGTATGGTAAAACTAAAAAAAAAGTTATGAATTTCCAAAAGTCATAGAACAAAAGTTGTTCAATTTCATAGTCTGAGACACCACACGAGAGGTCTTGCGTTTATTATGTTACACGTTGTATAATTGCTGTTTTATTTGTTTGTTGTTATTTAGAGAATAAATTTTAATATTTCTAATTAACAACAACTCTTTGGATAGCTTAGATCTCTGTTACATCGTCAGCGTTGGTAGTGGCTCCGGACAGGTGGTTCCTCAAAGTAGTGGTGTGCGAGGAGGATGGGACGGGACAGCGGTAGTTGAGACATTATTTGTGTTGGGGCTCCGCAGCCGCATTTTCTTTCATCGGATCACTGCCACCTACCTAAGTTATACCTATTATCGTCTATTGCTTTGTTCATTAATTTTAGTAGATGCTTTTAAGTCTTCTTATTCAACCTCTGTTAACAACCAGCACAAGGAAATTAAACTTAAACATAAAGACATTGATATATCCTCCCGATCACAAGCAGATAAAATGCAAAAGAACATAAAGAATGGTGAAATAAAAAATCGGCAAATATGAAAATCAGAATATATGTATATTTTGATTAAATATTAATTACTATATTAAAACTTAAAAGATATAATTTATTGACCATGCCGTCAATGCCTATAATTTTCACAAATATGTAAATCAGACAGGATCCCAAGATGGCCACTATAGCCAGTAGGCATGCCTAGATTTCCCCGAAATTACACCTACAGAATTTAAGGGGTCACACTATTATTCACGAACCTAGCCATTCTAGCACGAGCAATATCAACTAAGATTCAAATGACGCAATATTGCTCAAGTAATTAAAACTTTATAAGTTTCTGGAGCATTGAAGTAACAAATAATCCAGGGTGTTATAAGTGCTGTTTAAAGCTGTGGGTCTAATAATGGCGAATGTTTATAATTCTACGCATGTTATGTTGGTTTTGAAACTTAATTTAGCGTACGTAATTGGTTTATAATGTTCCCATTTCCTACTGCAATAACTTAGATAATCAGACACTTTCTTTGTGGTTATATTAACTAGGAAATCGTTTCTAGATTTTATGGAAATGTTTCGAGGGCCAGTACCAGGATAGCAGTACTTACATGAAGTTGGCCTTCATCGTCAGTCGACTTTTATAATCTAACATCAGTTTCACAAATTGCCCCCATCTCATCAATTTATAACAGAGTTATTGAGTAATATGAGTAACGTTGCCTCCTCAAATAACAATTAACGATAAAAAACATATGCAAGGAAGGTCCTGAACGTATTACTAACTAGCTTATAGCCGCGGCATCGCGCGCTTGAAGTTAGATAATTTTCCCACGGGATCATACTATCGCGATAAAAAGTATCCTATTTGTTAATCCGGGTTATAAAATATCTGTGAGCCAAATTTCATCCAAATCCGTTCAGGAGTTTTTGCGTGAAAGAGTAACAAACATACTCACAAACTTTCGCAATTATAATATTAGTAGGAAGTAAGATTTGTAAATGAACACAGACAAGAACAAATTAATTTAATGAACAGCTTGTAAAATGCCACAACTAATAACTAGAAATTCCTTCAACCGACATATAGGTCAGTCCGTCCGAGATGGACCGTCAGACGCAGGACCGTGGCCGGTCAGTTCGCTAATCCGACAGCTGAATTGTGGCCAGTCTGGTGACGTAGTACAGATCAGTGTGGTATAGGAAAAGTTTGGAGAGGAAACTGTCTGTCTGTGTGTGGATGGAAGTGGTAGGTTTTTTGAGTTTTATTGAATTGAAAAGTGGGCGACATTGAATCAGATGAAATTGTCATCTAATGTAAATTAATGTGTGGGTGTCTATTGGAATGTCAGCTCTGCAGGTGGGAATCATAATTTAATTTATACTCTAAATTAGCTGAAGTTAATTGCATTTGACTTTCCGAAGTCTGTAGAGGTACTACTTTTCGCCACAGAGCTAAAATTGATTGCTACTAAAATCACATTGTGCTGTGCTGCAAATGTGGTGTTGCCTCACAAGCGAAGGGACACTTGATATCGTGTCCTGCCTGTCCTGTTGTTTGCACATCACAGAAGCTGATGGACGCAACTGAAACTGCCAAACTCGTCGCCAATTTTTAGGCTGAGTCAATTTGAATTGTCATCGACACGCTAAGAAAAAGACTCTATGAACGTAATATACTGTGTGGAACAACCCACTGAGAAAAATATTGTGGCAACTGATCTATATCAGAGTTAACTGCATATCTATATGTATATACTGCATATCTATATACAGCATATCTGGAAACCCGGTGACAACCGTCGGGCAGTAGCCCATCAGATGCAACACAACACCCGTCTGGTCAAAGGTTCCTCCATTTTTAATAGAGGATTATGAATTTTCCCAGCTGTTCCACTACTTTTAAACTCATAGCACATTTTGACTATGAGTATACAAATCAAGAATTACGACCTTTCGTTAACAACATTCAGACCTTTTCTTTTCACTTCAAAAATGTCAATTTCTGTATCTGACACCAAACAGGACCTACGGCATCAGTCCACAACGATTTCTTTCATAAGACGAGGGCGAAGTGGCTACTTATCCTAACTTAAAGGATAAAAGGATGCTACGTGCTTCAAAAACAGCCATTTCACGAAGATTTCGCATAAAATGACCTCTAAAGGAAAGTTTGCGGTCATCACATTAAATTATTAAGATTGTTATGCTTATGATATTTTTTGTGATCTTGTTTCATGTAACGCTCCGTGAATTTTTTGTAGTCCTGTCAAAATGATGAGATACAAAATGTAGGACATGCAGACGAATTCGCAGGACACAGTTATATCGACTAATATTAAAAAGAGGTTTTTAAGTTTATATGTAGGGTATCTTCGGAACTTCTGATCCAATTCCAAAATTTCTTTCACTAACAGGCAGCTACATTATCCCCGAGTGTCACAGGCTACATTTAAAACGATCCCGTGGGTTAATTTCCGAACATAACGGGAGCGAAGCAGTGAGCAAAAGTTAGTGAATGAATCGAGATTCCTTTAACTAGGAAAAAAAGTCATACTCCATACAATGGGCCTTTTCGTGGAAATTAAGTCTACCAGGATACTTTTAATGCATTTCTAAAGCTGCGTCTACGCTAGGCGAGCCGAACACGATCGGAGCACGAATTCGCTTAGCGTAGACGGACTCACCAGTCACGACCGAGCACTCCCAGCCAAGGGAATGTGTGCTCCCCTCGTGTTCGGCTCGCCTAGCTAGCATAGACACAGCTTTAGAGAAAATCAGATTTTCCTTCTAGAAAGTACTTACTAAAATAGCAACCATTTTTCCCAAAAAAATTTTTCAAGCGATTGGAAAGGAGGAAAGCTTTTTATTAGGTAAATATATATTTGTTTTAACGAGTTTATTTACCACTAAAAGGTTTTTTAACAGTGTTGTTATTTATTTTATTTTAACTGATATAGAACGGCCGTGCCTTCCATGTTTTATTACTAACTAGCTTTTGCCCGCGGCTTCGCCCGTGTGGATGTCGAATAATATCCGATTACTTACCTTCACCCCTCTTTTTAACCCTTCAGGGGAAGAATTACCAAAAATGCTGAGAGACGTATATATTAATTTTCAATTATCAGCCAAAACACAACATTTGAAGATCCTAACTTCAAAACTGACGGACTTTCTTATAAACTTCCATCCCCTATTTCACCCCTTTAGGGGTGGAATTCTCTAAAATCCTTTCTTAGTGGATAGTAAACTTCACAAAGAACACACCCGCCAATCATGCCTCTAGGACCAGAGGTTTGGGCTGTGTGTTGATATATCACCCAGTCAGTCAGTCGGTTTACCATTTTATATATATATAGATTATTAAAATATTTTCTTCGACGGTTGGACAAAATATTCAAGCCTGAAAAACTCTGGACACGATCAAAGAAACGATGGATGGATTGTGTAAAAGGTGATTCACCCAGTCCATCCATCTATACTTGTATGTAGTGGGTAATCTTCGGAACTCCGATTCCGAAAATTCTTTCACTTACGGGAACCTGTATTATCCCCGAGTGTCATAGGCTACATTTAAAAAGTTCCCGTGGGTTAATTTCCGTACTTAACGGGAGCAAAGCTGGGAGCAAAAGCTAGTCGTTACATATAGAAACAGGTGACCCTATCTGACTTGACGGTTAATTAAATATTAAACTAGGTTTTTGACTACTTAGGATTACCGTGCGTATCAGTAGCGAAGGGTCAATTTTTGTAAGAGGTAAGCTGTAGTACATATCTTTAATGTGATTATATTATTTACTGACTGCCATTTTTCAAAGGGAAGCCAGTAGGAATCGAGTTGTATGGAACCTTCGCCACTGGTGCGTATGTTCATATCATGGCTTTATTTAATAATGTGCGTCTTATTTATGCTGAATAAACATTTTTCTTCTTTCTAATAGAGAAGTTTGGAAGAAGACAGATATGCTGAACTGACCTTATATAACTAGAGATAAGGGCCAGGGAATGACAATGATTATAATCATTAAACTGTCGTTGGTCTAGTGTTCGCAAATGCGACTGCTGCACAAGAGGTCCTGGGTTCGATTCCCGGGTCGGGCAAAGTGTTATTGAGTTTTTCCATTACGAATTTCTCAGTACCAGCCACGGAGTCTGGATCTGTGTTGCGCCCGGTTGATGGCAATTGGCCGGCCCCCTATTACATGGCACTTTAACATAACTGGCGAAACGTGGGTGTACTATTAGGTACACCTCTGCCTAACCCTTCGGCGACTTCAGGCGCGATGGTATTGTTATATAATAATCATTAAAGCCAGGGAGTATACTAGTCAGGTTTCCAAGTAACTGTGTCTAATTGAACGACAGGCATGTGTCAATATGATCTAATAATGTTCCAGTCATCTTAGCTATTCTCAAGTGCATTGTGGTTCGCTGAGAACCGAACCAGGCGTAACGATCTGTGTGCGATGTGCTTCGAGCTCTGACGATCTCTAATAGGGCGAGGAAACTGGGAGGTGGCCTTGTTTGTGCACAATTTAATAAGTGGCAACACCAGTTGACATTAGAAGTGACTTACACCCATATTCCAGAACGCCGACTTAGTCCATTTTTGAACTTAAGTCGACATTTGTTGTCATGGCAACAGGTGAGGAACGCCCACCACGGTATCAGCAACACCCACTCAATGATGTTCAAAAGGTGAGGACAGACTAGCTAGAGCTTGCATTTGCAACAAGACATCGAGCCGCTTGACACTTTGTTAAAACTTGATTTTGCTAAGAAACAAGCAACTTGTGTAACATTTCATCGAGCAAAAACACGAGCGCGGGCAAATCGTGCAACATGGAAAGAGGTGCGTGGACTTAGGGGTCGTGCTGGTCGTTACTTCTCCTAATTCGCTCAGTGTTTTTTTTTTTAATATTAAATTAAATTGCAGCACACGCGACTTGCAAATCCAACATATCAACGAAGAGTACCTAAATGCCACACAGTAAGAACAGTCACTAAAGAACCCCACCGGCTTACTCCTTTTGCTTCGTTCACGTTCATACATCTGGTCATACACGCACGCAGGTCGCGAGCACTGCCACCTGACCTTTTTTAAGAACAATACCAATAATGTTTGTCCTTCTAAGGTGTTCTCTTTCGGGTTTTGTTAGTCGCCTTTTACTCGTCCTCTCAACAAGACCATCATCCAAACATATTCTTTTAATTTTTTGTCTCTACATCTCCTTTTCAACCGCAACCTTGCAGTATTATATCATTCCTCAATTTACCAACCAATGTTACAATACGTTTAATTGCTCAGATGAGTACTCACCTTAATCTACCTCCAAAACATGCTGTCCATTTCAAACCCAAAATAAGTATTTTGCATGAAGGTTGCAAGCTGCTTTGTATGCTAAAAATGTTACATTAAAATACGTCACAATGCTAGAGAAGTCTTAAATCGTTGTTCTACCGAATGCTCTTGGTTGACATCATTTGTCAAAGAACTTAAACGGATTTACTTGAAAATAAATATTTATTTTTTCGTGGTTCATTTCTAAGATTTTCACTTAAAATAATGGCATCAAGAATTTTCTTTTCGGATGGTGAAAACTCAGGACAGGAACTTGTCCGCAAGTACAAGCTCCTTCAAAATACTACGTTGCCGGGCAGCTCATCAGCGACAAAATGTGCTGTGGGCTCGCCTAACCCAAGAGTATAACTCAGTATTTAACTAGCGCGTAAGTACCAAATAACATGTATGCTGTTTTAATACCTGGTCTATGTTTGATGATCGTAATGAAAGGCAATCTTTTCTTTTTATAGAGAACCGAATCTCAGTTATAAAGGTGCTGGTCCAATATTAAGGCTAAGAAAAAGACCACCCTTAATTTTGAAAAAAAAGAAAGAATGAGGACTGGGCGTGGCCCCTATCCTGGCCCCGCGTCCTCAGATCTCGAAGGAGTGAAAGATGCGCTGCCGGCCTCCACCGATTTGAAATCGAGGTTCGCAATGGACTGTGACACTATGCCAAGTGAAACTCCTGCTGACGGTACACCTATAGTCTAGTAATTTTATTGATTCTATTATTTGTATTAACGAATATATGAATAGATTATTAAAAATATTTACTTTCTTTTTTCAGTTCTGGAATTTCGTCCGGTAGACGTGGTACCGGTACCGGTGGCTCAAGGGCCACCTGAAAATAACTCGACTGACTTGGCGTCAGCAAACTCGCAGTTTATTGGTAGGGTTGATCAAATGATTTTCAGTTCATCTCTACACGTTACAGTACATCAGAAAGTTAAATTATCTGTGTATGGCACCAATACTCTATTTGTATTCATTCGAAGCATTTTATTTTTTATATTCTCATTAGTGTTTTTTGAAGGTGCTTGTACTTAGCAAATTAATACTAATATATGTTCGCGCCCAAGTTATAATAAAGTAGGTACGGGCGAAAAATTTAAAACGGAATGAGGAACGAGAGGAGGAGTAACATCTGCTGAAAATGGAGAAGCAGAAGTGGTGGTGAAGGCAGCAGAAGAAGCGTACCAAAAGGCAAAACTCGAACGTTTGAGTGCCGCCCAACTACTTCGATTCAGTGAGGTTACAAGGGACGAGGCCGAAAAAATAAATTAAATTATTATTATACAAGCTAACTGGTTTTTATTTTATTTAAAAGTAGTATCACGTATAAAAAATATCTAAATTACACATTTATAGACATAGAAAAACAAAGGACATTTTTCATTTTCATTCACGTAGGACTACGTAAGACTGGATCCAATCTCTAGGTTAGTAAAACCCAACAACACTGCATGCATGGGGATCGAACCCATAACCTCACACCGTGCAATTGCGCTTATGACTAGTTGACCAACGAGAGAGCAAAAATATAAATATGAACATCACACAATTATAAACCTACTAGCCGTTGCCCGCGACCTTCTTCCGCGATTATTATATTTAAAAATAAACCCGTTTCCGCAACATTTTTTAATGCTCCGCTCCTATTCCTCAACAAAAGGGTTATCCAACACTAAAAGATTTTTTCCATTGGCTCCAGTAGTTCCTGAGATTAGAAGGTTCCGGTCGTCCAGAGTTGAGGAAAGCATTCAGTTGGACGATGGACCGAGTAGCCTTGAATTTCTTTGGATTCGTTATCGCTTATTCTCTCATCATTACTCTGCAGAATGAGTTTGTGCGGAAGACATGGTTGTGGTCACCCAACATAATGGTGGGTTTCATATCGGCCCTTCTCTTCCTCCGTTTAGCAGTAGCAAGCCGCCTGCTACTCATGTATAGCTTACTCCTGTCCTTTCCCGTATCATATGAAAACAAACCTAAAATAAGCCGGCTAAACCACTAAACGCAACGGCGAATAAGAATTCGATTTGATTATTTTATTATTGCAATAGTCGTATAACAGAAACTGGCCACAACAGCGGCTGACGAGCGCTACATCCAAGTTGGTTGCATCAAATTTGTATTTTTTTCTTTTTCCTTCTATTTACAATCTATATACTACTGCGATAGTACCGCAAAGGCAATGGGATTATCCGTATTACTACAGGTAGAAGGATTGGTAGTAACACGGGTAAGTCACCCTACTATCGCTTTATTGGCTACTATTTTATGCCTGCGGCTTCGCCCACGTGGAGTTCGGGCATTGCCCACGGGATCTTACTTCTGGGATAATAAGTAATCTATGTGCTATACCAGACTATAATATATCTCTGTACCAAGTTTCATCCAGATCTGTTCAGCAGTTTTGGCGATTGAGTAACAAACATCTATCCATCCAAACTTTCGCATTTATAATAGTTATGTAAGATTTATGTGTAAGCTTTTACTTTTAAAGTTGAATAGGTAATAAATAATAGTTAGTGTAAGTATTTCATTTTATTTGAGCATTACAGACTCGCGTTTTTCTTACATGTACTTACAAATAACTTGTTCATTGTAATATCAATTACATTACATATGTGAAATATTGATAACTTGGTTTGAGATTGGACACCGGTGGCGATAATCGAATGATTCATTAGGAATCTATATAGACATAATACTTTTAATATCAATGACGCGTATCACGAGTCAATATGGCGACACTTGGGGGAGGCCTATGTCCAGCAGTGGACGTCTTTCGGCTGAAATGATGATTATGATGATGTTGTATCACGAGCCAACGCGAAAATCGGGTTTTCACATATATTTACAGATACGACTACCTCAGAAATATTCTACCTACTTACTAATAGGTAAATGCGCCCTGCACGCCCTGCGAAATTATGCGAATACGCAACAATAAAACAGTCGTCGTGGTAAGGGAGCCTAGTATATTTTTCCTTCATTTTAAGGTCCACATTAACTGCACTGATTGTTTATAATATTTAGTCCTTTTAAGGCACACACGCGCGCGGGCCCGTGCCGGCTAAAGTTACTGGCAGGGTCGCCATGTAAGGTCGGGTGTTTAAGGAGACAAATGAAACGAATGAGGTTCGAGAATACACTGACTATATTGTAATAATGACACCTTATTATATAGCTTATAACTACTACATCACAGTCACACTGCGCGCCATGGCCCGTCTACGTGAGTTTCGAAGCCCTATTTGACTGTTGATGATGTTTTTAAGTATAGATAGATGATGAGAGCGACTTTGTGGTATCGTAGGTATAAACAAAACAACATGAGTATGGGCAAGCTCGCTCATAAGCACCATTCGCACCATTTTGTCTGATATTCAAAATGGTTCGTTAGTTTTCTCATGCTTTAGAAATATCACGTGAATTAAGCTTGTATTCATCTTTTATGTGTACGGTACTCCATATTACGACTATTTGTCACTAATATAATTATTTACGCGATCTTGATTACTAATTCATACAATCCCACGATAATGAACACATACCGATACCAATACCTACCGATTTGAAAAAGAAACCGTGCTTAATATATATTTACCACGGATATTTGCAAGTGCTTGCAATATTAATAATCATTTATTAATAATCCCGACTACATACTAGCTGGCTTCGAAATTAAAGGCGACGGAAAATAGTTTTTATCAACAAGGGCCGTCCACGGGCTGTAGGTCAAAATTTCCAGAACGAAAACGTATTTTATTTTATATCAGCCCTCTATGTCCTACTGCTGGGCAAAGACCTCTCGCATGGCTTTCCAATTTTTGTACGGTTTCCTTCTGAAATCGAAAGTGTCTTTGGAACTGTATATTGATGTCACATTCTAACGAGTTGTCGGCATCGGGTCACGATAAATAATTGTATGGCATATCGTATCCTACATAACCGACATACTCCTCAAAATTCATCTTGCTTTGGCTATAACAAGAAAACAATTTTACACAAGTCGATTCACTTGGATTTCAGTAGGTACATATGTCACCCACAAGATAGGTTTCAAGGATCTTTTGGCGCGGGCAAACATCGGAACTAACGCAGCCATCTCTTTCTTTTCTCAATATTTTTTACAAAACAATTAACAAAAGGTTTACCAACAGCGCCCCCCTGTCAGCTTCATTCGAGCGCCAAAAGATTCTTGTACCACAAAACCCTTGAAAAGTGGGCGTATATGTCAAATTATAAACAAACTGTAGCTGTCAATATGACTTATGGGGTGAAAAGTAGGCGTGTCTAGTCCGACTTAAGTTCAATCCACGACTTAAACTACGGGTGTTACACCCATATTCCAGAACGCCGACTTAGTCCATTTTTGAACTTAAGTCGACATTTGTTGTCATGGCAACAGGTGAGGAACGCCCACTACGGTATCAGCAACACCCACTCAATGATGTTCAAAAGGTGAGGACAGACTAGCTAGAGCTTGCATTTGCAACAAGACATCGAGCCGCTTGACACTTTGTTAAAACTTGATTTGCTAAGAAACAAGCAACTTGTGTAACATTTCATCGAGCAAAAACACGAGCGCGGGCAAATCGTGCAACATGGAAAGAGGTG
This sequence comes from Noctua comes, assembly GCA_963082995.1. Classification (NCBI taxonomy): domain Eukaryota; kingdom Metazoa; phylum Arthropoda; class Insecta; order Lepidoptera; family Noctuidae; genus Noctua; species Noctua comes. Next base: position 13,668,911 of record OY720288.1, read on the forward strand.
CGTGGACTTAGGGGTCGTGCTGGTCGTTACTTCTCCTAATTCACTCAGTGTTTTTTTTTTTTAATATTAAATTAAATTACAGCACACGCGACTTGCAAATCCAACATATCAACGAAGAGTACCTAAATGCCACACAGTAAGAACAGTCACTAAAGAACCCCACCGGCTTACTCCTTTTGCTTCGTTCACGTTCATACATCTGGTCATACACGCACGCAGGTCGCGAGCACTGCCACCTGACCTTTTTTAAGAACAATACCAATAATTTTTGTCCTTCTAATGTGTTCTCTTTCGGGTTTTGTTAGTCGCCTTTTACTCGTCCTCTCAACAAGACCATCATCCAAACATTCTTTTAATTTTTTGTCTCTACATCTCCTTTTCAACCGCAACCTTGCAGTATTATATCATTCCTCAATTTACCAACCAATGTTACAATACGTTTAATTGCTCAGATGAGTACTCACCTTAATCTACCTCCAAAACATGCTGTCCATTTCAAACCCAAAATAAGTATTTTGCATGAAGGTTGCAAGCTGCTTTGTATGCTAAAAATGTTACATTAAAATACGTCACAATGCTAGAGAAGTCTTAAATCGTTGTTCTACCGAATGCTCTTGGTTGACATCATTTGTCAAAGAACTTAAACGGATTTACTTGAAAATAAATATTTATTTTTTCGTGGTTCATTTCTAAGATTTTCACTTAAAATAATGGCATCAAGAATTTTCTTTTCGGATGGTGAAAACTCCTTCAAAATACGACGTTGCCGGGCAGCTCATCAGCGACAAAATGTGCTGTGGGCTCGCCTAACCCAAGAGTATAACTCAGTATTTAACTAGCGCGTAAGTACCAAATAACATGTATGCTGTTTTAATACCTGGTCTATGTTTGATGATCGTAATGAAAGGCAATCTTTTCTTTTTATAGAGAACCGAATCTCAGTTATAAAGGTGCTGGTCCAATATTAAGGCTAAGAAAAAGACCACCCTTAATTTAGAAAAAAAAGAAAGAATGAGGACTGGGGGTGGACCCTATCCTGGCCCCGCGTCCTCAGATCTCGAAGGAGTGAAAGATGCGCTGCCGGCCTCCACCGATTTGAAATCGAGGTTCGCAATGGACTGTGACACAATGCCAAGTGAAACTCCTGCTGACGGTACACCTATAGTCTAGTAATTTTATTGATTCTATTATTTGTATTAACGAATATATGAATAGATTATTAAAAATATTTACTTTCTTTTTTCAGTTTTGGAATTTCGTCCGGTAGACGTGGTACCGGTACCGGTGGCTCAAGAGCCACCTGAAAATAACTCGACTGACTTGGCGTCAGCAAACTCGCAGTTTATTGGTAGGGTTGATCAAATGATTTTCAGTTCATCTCTACACGTTACCGTACATCAGAAAGTTAAATTATCTGTGTATGGCACCAATACTCTATTTGTATTCATTCGAAGCATTTTATTTTTTATATTCTCATTAGTGTTTTTTGAAGGTGCTTGTACTTAGCAAATTAATACTAATATATGTTCGCGCCCAAGTTATAATAAAGTAGGTACGGGCGAAAAATTTAAAACGGAGTGAGGAACGAGAGGAGGAGTTACATCTGCTGAAAATGGAGAAGCAGAAGTGGTGGTGAAGGCAGCAGAAGAAGCGTACCAAAAGGCAAAACTCGAACGTTTGAGTGCCGCCCAACTACTTCGATTCAGTGAGGTTACAAGGGACGAGGCCGAAAAAATAAATTAAATTATTACTATACAAGCCAACTGGTTTTTATTTTATTTAAAAGTAGTATCACGTATAAAAAATATCTAAATTACACATTTATAGACATAGAAAAACAAAGGACATTTTTCATTTTCATTCACGTAGGACTACGTAAGACTGGATCCAATCTCTAGGTTAGTAAAACCCAACAACACTGCATGCATGGGGATCGAACCCATAACCTCACACCGTGCAATTGCTTATGACTAGTTGACCAACGAGAGAGCAAAAATATAAGTATGAACATCACACAATTATAAACATACTAGCCGTTGCCCGCGACCTTCTTCCGCGATTATTATATTTAAAAATAAACCCGTTTCCGCAACATTTTTTAATGCTCCGCTCCTATTCCTCAACAAAAGGGTTATCCAACACTAAAAGATTTTTTCCATTGGCTCCAGTAGTTCCTGAGATTAGAAGGTTCCGGTCGTCCAGAGTTGAGGGAAGCATTCAGTTGGACGATGGACCGAGTAGCCTTGAATTTCTTTGGATTCGTTATCGCTTATTCTCTCATCATTACTCTGCAGAATGAGTTTGTGCGGAAGACATGGTTGTGGTCACCCAACATAATGGTGGGTTTCATATCGGCCCTTCTCTTCCTCCGTTTAGCAGTAGCAAGCCGCCTGCTACTCATGTTTAGCTTACTCCTGTCCTTTCCCGTATCATATGAAAACAAACCTAAAATAAGCCGGCTAAACCACTAAACGCAACGGCGAATAAGAATTCGATTTGATTATTTTATTATTGCAATACTCGTATAACAGAAACTGGCCACAACAGCGGCTGACGAGCGCTACATCCAAGTTGGTTGCATCAAATTTGTATTTTTTTCTTTTTCCTTCTATTTACAATCTATATACTACTGCGATAGTACCGCAAAGGCAATGGGATTATCCGTATTACTACAGGTAGAAGGATTGGTAGTAACACGGGTAAGTCACCCTACTATCGCTTTATTGGCTACTATTTTATGCCTGCGGCTTCGCCCACGTGGAGTTCGGGCATTGCCCACAGGATCTTACTTCTGGGATAATAAGTAATCTATGTGCTATACCAGACTATAATATATCTCTGTACCAAGTTTCATCCAGATCTGTTCAGCCGTTCTGGCGATTGAGTAACAAACATCTATCCATCCAAACTTTCGCATTTATAATAGTTATGTAAGATTTATGTGTAAGCTTTTACTTTTAAAGTTGAATAGGTAATAAATAATAGTTAGTGTAAGTATTTCATTTTATTTGAGCAATACAGACTCGCGTTTTTCTTACATGTACTTACTTATAACTTGTTCATTGTAATATCAATTACATTACATATGTGAAATATTGATAACTTGGTTTGAGATTGGACACCGGTGGCGACAATCGAATGATACATTAGGAATCTATATAGACATAATACTTTTAATATCAATGTCGCGTATCACGAGTCAATATGGCGACACTTGGGGGAGGCCGATGTCCAGCAGTGGACGTCTTTCGGCTGAAATGATGATGATGATGATGTTGTATCACGAGCCAACGCGAAAATCGGGTTTTCACATATATTTACAGATACGACTACCTCAGAAATATTCTACCTACTTACTAATAGGTAAATGCGCCCTGCACGCCCTGCGTAACACTGCGCGCCATGGCCCGTCTACGTGAGTTTCGAAGCCCTATTTGACTCTTGATGATGTTTTTAAGTATAAATAGATGATAAGAGCGACTTTGTGGTATCGTAGGTATAAACAAAACAACATGAGTATGGGCAAGCTCGTTCATAAGCACCATTCGCACCATTTTGTCTGATATTCAAAATGGTTCGTTAGTTTTCTCATGCTTTAGAAATATCACGTGAATTAAGCTTGTATTCATCTTTTATGTGTACGGTACTCCATATTACGACTATTTGTCACTAATATAATTATTTACGCGATCTTGATTACTAATTCATACAATCCCACGATAATGAACACATACCGATACCAATACCTACCGACTTGAAAAAGAAACCGTGCTTAATATATATTTACCACGGATATTTGCAAGTGCTTGCAATATTAATAATCATTTATTAATAATCCCGACTACATACTAGCTGGCTTCGAAATTAAAGGCGACGGAAAATAGTTTTTATCAACAAGGGCCGTCCACGGGCTGTAGGTCAAAATTTCCAGAACGAAAACGTTGGAACCAAAAACGAACCGCGTTTTCTTTTACAGTAGCTTCCCTATTTTATTTTATATCAGCCCTCTATGTCCTACTGCTGGGCAAAGACCTCTCGCATGGCTTTCCAATTTTTGTACGGTTTCCTTCTGAAATCGAAAGTGTTTTTGGAACTGTATATTGATGTCACATTCTAACGAGTTGTCGGCATCGGGTCACGATAAATAATTGTATGGCATATCGTATCCTACATAACCGACATACTCCTCAAAATTCATCTTGCTTTGGCTATAACAAGAAAACAATTTTACACAAGTCGATTCACTTGTATTTCAGTAGGTACATATGTCACCCACAAGATAGGTTTCAAGGATCTTCTGGCGCGGGCAAACATCGGAACTAACGCAGCCATCTCTTTCTTTTCTCAATATTTTTTACAAAACAATTAACAAAAGGTTTACCAACAGCGCCCCCCTGTCAGCTTCATTCGAGCGCCAAAAGATTCTTGTACCACAAAACCCTTGAAAAGTGGGCGTATATGTCAAATTATAAACAAACTGTAGCTGTCAATATGACTTATGGGGTGAAAAGTAGGCGTGTCTAGTCCGACTTAAGTTCAATCCACGACTTAAACTACGGGTGTTTGATCTTCTTACTGTCAACAAGTAACTTCATCCTTGATTTGTCATAAATAAGAAAAAAATAACACTATTATCACATGAGTAAGTAAACGGAACAGAGTTAAAGCTTCTAAAGAACGTTCAAAATTGTTACCTATTTTGGTAGGGTTGTCACAATATGTTAAGACAAATTAAACAAAACATTTGTTATACAGTTTTATTATTGAGTATGATACAGTCCAGTGGCGAAGGGTGAAAATTCAGTCAGGGGAACCCGAAGAAAAAAAATGAGAATTACATTTTTTTTAGTTTTTTATCTCTGTTTATTTTGACCTTATTTTCGTTATCAGTGACCCCGAAAACCATGAAAATGATACCCATGACGAAAAAAACAAAAAAAAAATGTTGGTGCCATCGAATTTTCATTTTGACCTCATTTTTGTTATCAGCGACCCCGAAAACCACGAAAATGACACCCATGACGACAAAACCGAAAATTTCCGTCGGCGCCATCTTGGATTTTCATTTTGACCTCAGTTTCGTTATAAGCGACCCCAAAAACCACGAAAATGACACCTATGACACGAAACCGAAAATTTTAGTCGGCGCCATCTTGGATTTTCATTTTGACCTAATTTTAGTTATCAGCGACCCCAAAAACCATGAAAATGACACCCATGAAGAAAAAACCGAAAATTTTCGTCGACGCCATCTTGAATTTTCATTTTGACCTAATTTTAGTTCTCAGCGACCCCAAAAACCACGAAAATGACACCCATGACAAGAAAGCCGAAAATAAAGTGAAGCATAAAATGCAGGGGGAGTATAATAAAAAAATGTAAATAAGTTAACAAAATAAGAAAACCTAGTTGGTCCCAAATACGATGTAGACCATTACTCATTCTATCTTGTTCTCCCATACATACTTTCTTTTTCTGTCCTTGTCGTAACTCGATAATCTTCGGCTTACCGGGCTCCTTAACTCCTTAGTTACGAGGGAACATAGAAACAGACATTACATACATACAGGTCAAACACATAACCCTCCTTTTGGGCTTCGCCGCAGTCGGGTAAAAACACACCGAGTAGTATCCTCTTCTTATTAAAAAAAAGGATCATACAATAAAATATAGGTACTTACTTGAAAAAGTAATAGTCAAATATTTACTTACCTATTGTACTCCTTGGGATAGTTAAAGTATGATATATTTTTGTTTTTTCTACTATTATTCATACACACAGTACAATAAACAACCATTTTAATTTTAATATTCAAACTTGCAACCAATCTTGCAACTGACAAAACAAACAACGTGCCCCTTGGTTGCCATGGCACCGTGCCGTGCTAACCCTGAGATTGTCCACTGGCTGTGACAGCGTAAACCGGTTTTTTCCAGTCTCGCCGCGTACGCGACAAGCGGCCAGGGCCTCAAGTCTACTATTACAATAGTGTCAGAATGGTCTATCATTGATTTCAAAATTGTTGATTTTGACAAGTTTGGTAATCTACTAATATAATGGCTTCATTATGACTTTCCAATGATCAACCACTGACACACCATTAAAAGAAATGGCATAGAATGGTAATCTCGTACATAATGACAAATGAATGACTGACTTAGGCGGTAATCTGCTAAAATTTTGACAGTTCCTTTGATCAGTGACCAACCATTAGAACGTAATTGTGCAGTCATTGCTTTTATTTCGTTACGGGTATAAGTGTTTGTGGAAAATTGAATGGAGATCATGTATTCACTACGAGCAAATATTCTCGAGCTAGCCAACGCAGTGGATGCTAGAGAAAGAAGATGGGCGGAAAACAGAAGGCGTCGTCGAGCCCGTCGCATGACGAGAATTAATACTAAACTAACCCCTTTATTGATATTCCCGAGGCGGAATTTGTAAAAACGTTTCGCCTTGGAAAGGACTCAGTAAGGGAGTTAATTGAAGAACTCATTCCCCTTATGGCCAGACCGCGTCGAAACGATAGCGTATCGGCAGAAATGAAGGTGAGAAAACTGAATTTGACATTGATTTATTATTCTATTGCTATAAATACGAAATAGGTTAATTAATGTTATATTTTTTATTGCAGATTCTAATAGCTCTTGCATTTTATGCATCAGGGTCCTACCAAAATCTGATTTGACAGAGTGCCCTCCATAATGTTTCACAAATTATTGTAAATGCATGTAGCATATTGCACAATATTGCAAACATGACAAGAGCACCGTTGCCATGTGATGAAGTTTATGCAGAAGCACTTGCCTTGCAACAGGTATGTGATTTCTATTCCACTATTTTGGAATATAATGAAGTTGGAATTTTAAATAATACTACTATGTTAAAACAATCAACATTTAAATTACTCTTTATTTCTCATAAACTAAATATTTATATAACAATATTAAACTTGAATTCCAAGCCAATTGAAAAATATGAAATGTAGAAAATACTACATAAAACAAAAAGACATTTTGTCATTTAAATAATAAAACAAATCCAAGTAACAATATCTAAATTCATAATATTCACTATCATTTGTCATTAATCACTAATCAGTCTTTTAATTTAGGAGCAAAATAATTATGCAGCACCTAATTATCAAGACCATCGAAGGGTTAATCGGGATCTTCTTGATGGTCGGGCACTGCAGCAGGCTCTTGTTGACAGACTGTGGAGAAATGCATAAATTAAATTAGCAGGTATGTAATGTAAACCCATCTCAATATTCTAGTAAAGTACGAAAATACTCTTATTATTATTAAAATGATTTAACTCTTTGTTACAGATCCACAGTATTACACAAAATATGGATTTAAAATAAATTAATACTCTTTTTATAAACGCTGTTTCATTGAATCATTTATCATTACTGCCATTTGGAATACACTGCTCGACATAGACTCCTCCTAAAATAGATTTCATTTATCTTTTAATAATCTGACAAAATTACCTCTTGCATACTAAAGAAAACTTTAGTCAGACTCAGAATCTAATGACATAATAATTTTGCGGAGTTTCTGTGAAAACAAAATTAACATTAATACAAAAGTTGCAACTTCATAAATATAGCATGTGTAACCTAGCGCTTAGTATCAGGGTTACTATCTAGATGTCAAATTCTAGCCAATGTACTACTACTAGGTGAGCCTACACCTAACACAAGCTATTAAGCTTAGCAGGAGGGGTTATAATAGCTCCTTAATACTTATTGTGCGTATGCTTGTAGCACACAATGAGTAGAAGTTCCAATTTTGGTTGAAACCATTTCATATAGGTGAATTAGCTGTGAATCAACAGTAATTAGTTAGCAGTATTACCTTTTTTGGCACACAGTGGCCTATAAGGTCCACCATCTTTTCTGTGGTGGATCTCAGTCGATCAATGGCCGCAGCCAAGTTGTTGATGGCCTGAGCCTGTTTTAGAGTCGCATCGGCGTTCCTGGCTTCAATAGCGTCCAGCCTTGTTTGAGCAGCTTCTTATTTCACTCTTCTGTGATTTTTTTTTTTTTACCATTTTGCTTTTATATTCATTGTAGAACTAAAAAAAAGGGCAAAAATTACAATAATAACACATTTTATCATTTTGTAATGCATACCAAATTATACTGTATTTAGGTACTTACTGTCCGCCACTCTGCCGGCGTTTTATTGGGGCAGTCCACCGACACTGAGTTCAAAATTTGGGCGCACTCCATCCAATATCTTCTTAATAAACTTCGCCCTTCATTGGTGCGGCTGCAGAGGCCAAGCGCCAGGTCTTGGTGGTTCTCCAAAAAATCAATTAGAGCCGAAATTTGCTCAATTAGCACCATTTTATATAAATTCAAAATATAGGCTTCTCAAACAAAGATAATTTAAATAATAAACAAAAATCACCGGCCGGTAGAAATAAAAACAGATAAACATCAGTAAACAGTAATGTCACATTTGACTTTGACAGCTAAACAGATAAAATATTGTTGAGTTGTATAGTTTCACATTTATCCGCGTTCCACATTTACTGTTTTTTGCTGTTTACGAATTTTTTACTACTTCGGATTGCTTATAACACTAATAAATAATATGTAAAAATATATATAAATGAAATCTGGCATGAATAAATGTTCAAATTTAGTAGTAGTTTTTCGAAAATCATTTCTACTAACGAGTTTTATAATAATGGCAATACGACAATGTCATCATATCACAATTCTATTACGAGACCATTGACCGACCAATGATCGACCATTATGAATTAGCAGATTACGAACTTTTAGCAAAATGACAATGGGATCGTGTTGGAATGAAGAATTTATAAAAATAGCAGACTTGGGGCCCAGTGGTCACGCACACATACCCCGCGTGCTTGTAGAAGTGCAACCGATTCGCGCGGTTGTATGAAGCTTAACCTCTGTTCCGTTTTCCTACTCATGTGCTATTATGAAACACTGTTTAAGAGCCTGCGCGCACTAGCGATTTTAAGTTGGCCGATAGTTTGATAGGTTGACCTGCGAGATGCCATTTCGAAAAAAAAAAAAAGTTCCACTCCATCATACATTCAAATCACTCCATCCAGGAGTGGCTGGGGGGGGGGTACAGGAGTGGGAACATGCTAGAAAAAATTAAAACAAAAAAAAACTTCATCAAACTTTTCACCAAAATCCCGGTCCCACTTTTATAACCGTAGTACGATCTGATAATTATGCTCACATCATGTGACGGCTGTACAACCTTTGATCCATTTCCGCATAGTAACCTTTCACTTACACGCACAGATAATACAGATAAAATTTTAAAACCCTACTTTCACTTTAAATTAACGCTAACGAAATGAGAATTACAGAATCAGGACAAAAGATTCCAAACTCTCTTTGACGTGTACGCTGAACAGTGATACTTTGTGCCAGTCGCTGCCATTTGTGGCAATTTTTAGGTAAGATTGCTTCCAGTAAAGTTTACGCGATTACGGATAAAAATTAATTGTCCGGATTAAACGGACCACTGAATATTTGAGGTGTGAATGTTTTACACAAAAGTATTTTGGGCTGAAAGCGGTTTCTTTGCAGAATTTTTTGTGAAACAGTGAAAGAAATTTTGATCTAATTATGTTTTGGAAAAAAACGTAAATCAATGAACAGCTCGCCTAATCATAATTACATATACTTTTTATAATGAAATGTTCGATATAATTCGGTCATTTTCAGGGTTCCGTACCGTCGTCGGCAAAAACGGAACTCATAAAGGATCACTTTGTTGTCCGTGTGTCCGACTGTCTGTCTTTCTGACAAGACTATTTTTCTGAAGAAAGCATGGAGGTATCAAACTGAAATTAATATCAAATACTCCAATCTGCTACCCCTTGAAGCAGTGAAAAATCAAACTTTTAAGTCAAAGCGCGAAAATTTTACAGCACATGTAAAGGAAAAAATCCGAAAACCGTAAATATGCAGTTTAATAACAAAATACCTACACGTTTAAACGGAACCCTCGGTGCGCGAGTCCAACTCGCACTTGGCCTTTTTTATTATACATTCGGATATAAATTGGCCATTTTTCAATTTTCTTAAGGTTAAAAAATTCAACGTTATTTTCACCAAGGACTTTTCTCAATACAGACACAAAAATGTCACATGCATCCACAATAATCCAGGCGCACAAACATCCACATGTTGATACTTCAGGGAAAGCAGTGCTTCGCGCATAATTAGCTTAGCCAATCAGCAACGAGCGTCAGACTCAACTGGTGACGTCACGGGTAATTTGACAAGGGTAACTCCACAGGGGGTGTCCACACATTGAATTGTATTAAGAGTGTGGACATTCGAAATGTTTTAATTATATTTTTGTCACTAGCTTAACTGACAGATGTTGCCCTGCCCGAATTTTATGGATTTGAATTTCTTCCGGGATTTTAAATTTTTTTGCAATTTTTCTTTGCCTGTAATTCATATTTGGATTATTACGAACTTTAAAAAAATACTAAGATGGTCAGCCTTTTAAAATTGGTATGCTTATTAGCATTTAATTTAAATAATAAGTCATATTCTTATTGTATTATTGATGTTTTTTTTTTATGCTTGTATTAATGCTTGTCCGAGTGACCTTTATTTATTGAAAATAACCTTTACGGCAGACTGTGGCCTATTATTATTAAATTACTTACGTTATTTAAATACTTTAAACCACTTCAAAGGTACAGCTGATGTAATTACTTAAAAGTCAATTACTTGTAAAAATAAGAAAACAAAAGAGAATCTGGCCACAGTTTCAGAGTAATCGGATGGGGCAAATGAAGCAGCGATTTCTTATAAATGTAGTAAATATACGAATACATGAGCTCTTGATTTTAATTTCTCTCTATTTTTCTATTTTTTTTTTCTATCTTGTTAATGAAAGGTTAAGGTGCCGAATTTACGTCAGTGATAAATTTATAGTCATATTAAACTTGGATCATGCGCCAATATCTGACCAACTGTTATTTTTTTGGTTTTTATCTTGTATTTTCTCGTATGATTCATACATATATTAGGGAATTAGTTTAAGAAGCGTAGTTTTTCTCACGTAAGTTTATTAACCCAAGTTTTACAAACACGAAATGATAAATTGTAAAACTTTATCAACCTGTATTTCATGAATCTTTCGAAACTAACGTAGCCTCGTAGCGGCGTAGCACCACCGCGACCGTAGCAAACTTCGTAGAGGCATCTACGATTTTCTTGCTGAACCAATCAGGGTGATGTATTAAATTGACGATTAAATACTTTACGGACCGGAGTCAATTTTTAATTTAAACTACCTCGTTGGTCTAGTGTTCGCAAGCGCGACTGCTGAGCAGGTTCGATTCCCAGGTCGGGCAAACTATTATTGGGTTTTTCTATCAGGAATTTCTCAGTAGCAGCCACGGAGTCTGGATTTGCGCCCGGTTGATGGCAATAGGCTCGCCCTCAATTATATGGGACTTAAACATAACTAGCGAAATGTGTACACTCCTATACTAAGGTTTTTTTAATGATAAACTACGGTTCGTTCTAATGGTACCTAATTAATGATTTAAGAAAGTTAAGCGTTTGCTAATGAGCACTCAAACAGTTATTTATTTTTTCAAAGAGATCTTATTTAGTTTGACTTTTCACAAACAGCTGTTGGTACGTACAAATGGAGATAGCAATCTATCTATATATAAAATAAGAAACTGTCTGGCTGACTGATTCACTGACTGATCAATCAACGCACAGCTGAAACGGCTGGGTCTAGAAGCATGAAATTTTGCACAAACGTTCCTTAAATGAAGGAAGTGTGCACTAAGAAGGGATTTTTGAATATTCATCCCCCTAACGGGTTCAAACGAGGGTTGAAAGTTTAAATGAAACTTGGTCAATTGTGCAAACGAAGTTGTGGGCAACAGCTAGTATTTATATGATAATACCAGCCTATTACTGTCTCACTGCTGGGCAGAGGCCTCTTTCTCGGACTGAGAATTTTGTTTTTTTATTTTATTTGATCATTATCTTATTAACATGATTGTTTTCTGGTTATTATTTTAATGACTTACATCATGTCATTAAAATAATAATAAAAAAAAAAAAAAATATTCATGTATTTGACTACAATTTATTTTATTGGACTTTTTATTCTCTATTTTATCCCTTTATTTTATCTTGTGACATTATTTAAATTAATTAATATTTTTTAATTTTTGTTTTTATTTTAAATGCTACTATTAATATTGTAAAAAAATGTTGTGCCCGACAAGGTCCATATGAATTTTATTAATTTAACGTCTTTTAAAACACATGTGATATATTTAAAGAATTGAATTGAATTTCATACTTAGGCGAGAAAACCTCGTAAAATTATTCTAAAACCTGGAATTTGAACCCACTACCATCCTACAAAATCCAACGGTTTACTCGCAGTCTCAAATCTACCTGTTACCACTAAACGGATTATGTAAAGCGGGAAATTTAACTTTCGGTGGCTTTTAATGAATATTTTAAGAGGTCAATTGATTCTAACACGGAGCTGTTCTTGTTACAGTGAGTATTTAATTATTTACCAACAAAAAAGGTTATAACTGTTGTTTAAATGGTATTTTTTTATGTTATGTACATGAAAAAGACTTGACGTATCCTTTTTATTATAACAGAACTGGTTTTTTTATCTCTACTGCAGTGAAATTAAATCAAAACCTTGTTTTTCGGGATATCGCCAAGTGGTTTTGACTCTTCATGTGACCAGAGGGCTGGCCTTATTTTTGGACAAAGAATCAGCATTGCCATCCAACGTGGCAATGCTGCCTACCGTCTGGGCACTTTGAAAATGACTACTATTTTAAATGCCTATTTAAAAATAAATGTAAATTTCAAAATTTTAATGACTATTTTTAATGACTTTCTATTGACAGCAATGTAGACGAAGTTTTTGACGCCGTGTAATTCATTTCCCATTTTGATGCTTGTACAGACGCCAGCACATCAAGCTAACCGAAACTGACAAATTTTCCCAATCAACCTTGAACCTAATGCTATAGCGATAAAGTTGAAAATCTAATAAATACAATTGACAGATTGTAGTAGCTAGATGTGCTAGCGTCTGTACATATTTTTATTTTAAATTAAAAGTCGTTTATCAAATTGGGCTGATAAATAATCAGCACTTTTCGAACGTCAACATTTACATGAGGCCGTCTCACAAAACGCCTTTCGCCACTTCCTAGTGTTAGTGTTGGAAGAAGTAGTGGCAGAATAAACTTCCCAGCTAAGTCTAGAAGGCTATGTTAAAAACAGAAATCCATTTAGACTTTTTCTTTTATCTTTCACGCCTTTTTTAGCGCTAGCTACTAAGTTGACTTGAATTAGGTTTGTGCAAAAAAAAATTTCTATAGGAGAATCATTTAAACCTCATGTTAGACAAGTTATTACCTTGATTTAACATACATGTAGAAAAAAAAAAAGTTCGTACTGACATCCATTACAAAAAATGTTACTTCTGCCAAACTGTTAAGCAGTTTGTGGGCAGATGTAGCTCCCATAATTATACATTATAATAATATATTGTATATACTATATAATAATATTGTATTGTATAATATTGTATGCATATGGAACTACTCGTAGGTACTCGTACTTCAATAACAAGGATGTATCTTTGCTAAACAAAACACAAATATTTTACAATAGAACAAAGGCTGACTAGTAGTGAATAGAAACGCCACTATACAAACTGCTGTTTAAGTGTCTAATTTAAATAAGTGTCTAATTTTAATGTAATATCTTGGGCTTCATTTGGGTATAAACGACATTATTCAGCTAAACTTAAATTAACAAAATACATCATTGCACGCTTGTAGATATTTTTGGGACGTATTCTTTTTTATTTTAATAAATCTGCCAGCCATTACAGCATTATATTTTCTAAAAAAAGTAGTCGTTACAGATAGCAATTATTTTTTGAAACGCTTGTTAGTTTCATCGTTGTTAATGTTACAAACGAGCGTCACAGAATCTATTTTGACACAATACGAAATAATATTATGAGAAATATTGAGAAATAATTTGACAATACACTACGTGATCGAAGTATTATAGGTACAACAATACGATTATCTAGACAGGATATTAAAGAAAATTGATCTACCCAATGTTTTTGGTTTTTTGGGAAATCAAAAATTATGTCTCGTCTATCTGAATATAAGATCGCGATATTTTATTTAAAAACAGTTTTTTTTTTTCAATTTGACAATTAAAAGGCACACTTCACAACGTCAATTTAAAAGAGATAAAAAAAATACAGCTGAATCTATAGAAATAAATGAACCGTCTTTGCTTATTTAATAAAATAATTAATGCGTATGTATAAAAGTAGAATTTTGGAATGTATTTAATATGAAATTCCGAATATTTTTAAACCAAGAGTCGATTAAAATCAAAGTCTAATTAACACAATCCTCCTAAAAATAAAAACGACGGTCTATGTTATTCGAGGCCATCAAATGGGTACAAGCAAATAAAAACTTTGTGGTTTCTTTTAAAAAACGAACGAAACGTTATGATTTAATTATTTTCATTTACCTGGATGGACTAAACAAAAATTATGCAAGTAATGACAATGATTATTTTTTGTTTTCCGATCCACATAAAAATAACCACTTAAATTAATTAAAAACGTTCCGACGGAAAAATACAAAAATTGAATATAAATCACGTCAAAAAATCCCAAATAATTTGAATAAAGAATAAATGCTAACCTACCTTGATTTGCAGTAGAAGGAACACGTTCGGCAACTGTCGCTAGACACTCATAACTTCGGAACGCAACTTTAGCACGATGCTGTAACGCGCGGGAATTTGCCCTCAACTGATGGAAAGCGCGCGAAAACTCCGCTACTTACGCACACAACCGGCCAATCACAGCCGTCGTACGCCTCCGCGAAACCCCACCGACCAATCACGTTAAAGGGGAAACACTTAAAAACTTTAATAGGTTTTTCATGTTGACACTTTTGAAATGCTTTCAAATTATTGGAAAAATTATCATTATCACCCGATAATTGCATGGATGGCTTTTCGCGTAATGCTTTTATGTTAAATAATGGATTTGGCTATGTAGTGATAACATGATGAAAGGGCCGACTATTTATTAGGCATTTTGGGGGGAAAATCACAAACGCCTACTCACTGTCGTATTTCTTGTTACATAACTATGCGTCACCTAATTTCATTGTCAATCATAACATGACGTACAGTCGACGTCATCACCCAATGAAAAGGTTTTATTCAACATTTTTATCTTAAATGTTTGAATTCCGTTTTCAAGTATTTCATTCAATATCAGAACGAAGTAGCATTAATTTGAATGAAACACCAACTGAGTGATTCCCAAAACCTATTCATTATTGTACTGCAGTATTACCGTTAGCCAGTGTTTCTCACTGCTAGGCAAAGGCCTCTCCCCATAAATTCTTACTTCTTCGATCCAAGGCTAATGTGGATCACCGGTCATAGGTTTTGTACATCTCGTTGCTTGTCTGGTCATTTCCTATGAAGTATGCCGCAACCTGTTCTGACTTTGCAGTATGCCTTAATTTTTTTCTTCAGTTCATCATCATCGACCTAGCCACGCATCGGCCCAGACTATGTTGGGGCTGGCTTCCTGTCTTACCGGATTCTGCTGAATACTACTATTTTACAAGGAGCGACTACCTATCTGACTATCACGCAGTTAGTACTAGGTAATAGGATACCTCTCGGTAAGACTGGTTGTAAGAGTTGCGTACCACTGACTACCTGGAACGACTGTCAAAGATCTACAATTGACAGCTGGGACCAACGGCTTAACGTGCTTTCCGAGGAAAAGGAAATTTTTCTTCAGTTCAATTCAAGCGTATTTTATTGAATAAACACTGTTTACATTTTGCTGCTCGAATAATCTTAATCAGACACAGTCTACTGGTCTGCGTCTCCCAAAAATAAATGTACCTCACCTCGTATGTAGTAAGTAGGTAGGTACATTTATTTTTACTACCTGAAGCCATTACGAACGACCTGAAATGATGACGTAGTGAATTTAGGAGCCTGCAAAATATACGTCACAGTAATAACGCACTTAAAAATTGATCGTGAAGACTACGTATTCTATACAAAAGTTGAAATATATTTTTCTATAAAATTATGTGTTTGTAAAAAGATTCATTTACAATTGACTAGAGTTGTAGCGACGTGATCAAAATCAAAATATTTCATTTCACATAGACCTCCTACATAGGTTCTTAAAACCTGGAGAAAAGATGCACGGATCGGGTTTGTTTCTTATGGAGAAGAACCGGTAAGAAACTCCATGGTTACTCTTTTAATTTTTTTTTGGTTGTACAGTGTAATTATGTTCCAGCGTTATAATAAATTAAATAAAAAAGCCTTTATTTACTCTGACCTACATATACACAATATAAAGGGTGTAATACAATATACCCTTAACACAAACGAAAGGCACTTGTTCTCCCCGTCTTTGCGATATTTTTTTTGTTCTAGACCATACCTGGAAACCTTCTAGTTACGGATATATTGGGGGTCAAAGTTCCAACTTATTCATAAGTTTTTTTAAATACATGTTTTTAATGTAAGATTTTTACTTTACACACCTCCACGACCCCCGTACTATTCAATCCATCCATCAGCACAATGCTTTGAGTGCTTTCCATCGAGTCCTACCTTAAAACGTGATTTATAACCTCAAAAAAAAAGTCGATTCCCAGCAATAATTTTTGCGTAAAGTTACTTAGTTTGATGTACAGAATGCTTGGTTGACGGATATGTGAAGGGTCTGTTTACACCCTGTATACACTTATTTGTTTTCTAACACTAAACTTAAATTATAAGATTAAGGAAACTAAAATTATAACTTAACTAAAGTAAATTTATACATATTTGCTTTTCTTTATTCATTTTTATCAGCTTCCAGGTCAGGCTGTGTTGCGACATAGGCCTCCTCAAGTTCCCTCCACTTTTGTCATTCCCTCGCAAAATTCCTCCATTCCTTAGGCAGACCATGTTACAGCGTTAGAGTACCTACTTAAGTATGGGACGACAGCGTAGGCCCGACAATAAGTCGTTGCTTACTTCACAAAACGTAATACAAGAAAGAAAATTACAAACAAACATCTATGACAAAAATCTATCCATGAATCAACAAGGCCTACATGAAATCACCATAGCATGACCTGCCTAGCATGCCTGATTTCTCCGACGGGGTTAGACAGAGGTTAGCGTTGGCAGCTTCGTTGGTCTGGTGGTCGCTTGTGCTATCGCTGAGCACGAGGTCCTGGGTTCAATTCCCAGGTCTGGCAAAGTGTTATTGGGTTTTTCCATTAGCAAGGGCTTGCAATAAGTCCCCATTACATGATACTTAAATATTACTGGCGACAAAACTCTGCATAACATGGAATTATTTGTATTTTTTTAACCCAACAGTACCCCACTTTTCACCTACTTAAGCCCTGACGTCACTCACAAACTTATGTTTTTAATATGTTCAGTTCCATAAGTTGTGGCGGTTTTATTTTCATCCAGAAAGAAAAACACGAGTGTTAGCTGTTTCTCGTCGCACAACTTGCAAAGTCAACTCAAAAAAACTAATAACGTTTGAAGAAAAGTTAAATAAAACCTCATAAAAATGCGGGAACAATATATTACGGTTATTAGGAGCGGTTGACATTTTATCAGTAGCCTGCGTTCAATTTATAATATAATAAATTCAATTTATTGAAACAGATTTGTGCAAATTGAGTGCACTACGTGAGGTCGATACAAGGATGTGCGATTAACGCCTGTGCGTCAAAATTGTCAATTTTGACGCACAGGCGTTTTTACCATAGTTTACCATAGTTCAAATGCACGTAAGTGCTACAAACTGAAGCCCGACATCACGCTAGTGCGACAAACTGAAGGTCGACATCAGGCCAGTGCGACAAACTAAAGCTTGACATTACGTCAGTGCGACAACTGAAGCTTGAAATCACGCTAGTGCGACAACTGCAGCTCGATATCACGCTTGTGCGACAATCTGAAGGTCGACATCACGCTAGTGCGACAACTGAAGTTCGACATCACGCTAGTGCGACAAATGCTTGTTGCAGCTGACGTTGCTGTTGCGCCAGTAGTTCGACAATACCCAAGTGCGAGAAACGCTTATGCGACACTGCTCTGTCTATGCAGGGTGTAAAAGGACGCCGTTTAAATATATTTGTACAAAGGCTTTTAACCCAGGGTTTCCTGAAAGCAAACGTCAGTGCGTGCATAGCAAAATTTCATTTTCTAGTTTCTTTATTTTCAGCTTATACCAAAATTAATGATCATCAACTGATAGATGAACAAAAACTCACACTGAACGAATGAACGATAACAAAATTTCCCGCCATAAATATTAAAGTTTAAGAGCATAGTTTGTTCATGTTAGTGTCCATTTTGGCACAAACTATTCATCAGTCACATAGCGGTGCGTTGTTGTTGTTGTCCAAACTTTTAGATAAAAATGTTCCGCTCGACAACGTACTACTAACTTGTGCAGATTTTTATTTTTTACCTGTTTGAAAGTTTGCGACATGTGGTTTTGTAAGCACGACCTTCAATATGTTTTTTTTTTGTTTTTTTGGTGCAGGCTTGTATAAGTATGATTTTTTTTTCAGCAGGAGATACCGTTTTGTTTTCGGTCAGAATCTGTATCTGAAAGAGTTGTCAATATCTTTCATTCCTTTGTTTTTTGTTCGTATGTTCACAGTAGCAAATTATGCAGTAGGTAATCCATGTTTCATACTCTTCGCATCATCTTGGAATGTGATTAATTTAAACTGGAAATCTGAAATGACAGAGAGCGAATTATAGATAACAACTAATAACCCAAGAAATGAATTAAATACTGTCGGCTTAGCTTTCTCCGAAGTACCTATGTTGGGGCCGGCCCCCAGTCTGACCAATAAAGTAAATACCTGAAATGAAAGACTAAATAATATGTTGTGGTCAAAAACTTACAGTAAGGACTAGGGGTCCTACCGTTTCAGGTACTCAAGAGCTGCAAATCTATTTATTGATTCATCTATGCTGTGTCATAAAGTAAATACCTACCTATATTGTAGGCAGACATTATCTGTAAAGGTAACTACACTCATTCTAAACAAAATCAACGTGACATCATTAACAAAACAACAGTGAATTCGTTTTTCGTTCGTCGATTCGAAAGCATCGAAATCATCGATGCGTCCCGTCATCCTGTGTATATGTTACCGGAAATGTATAAAGCCTAGGAATTGTACACAATTCCTAGGAAATATATACAATTCCGACCCTACTTAGGAAATGTGTAAAATAGTGTACTCATTGTTGAGAAGGTTAATAAATAAATAAATAAATATATATTTTAGGAATTTTACACATTTCCTAGGAATTGTATACAATGACGGATTACATACTTTTCCGTTAACATATCGATGACCACAGCTAATGACGTGTTCTGCCCTACGGTTACCAGAAATCAAAACATTATTAGTTATCATGCATTTAATAAAGGGTAGAATGTCAATAGGTACTAGAACTATATAGGTATGTAGGTGTTTAATTATCATCGACTATTGTATGTTGATTGTTAATCAAATCTGTCAATTATCAAACGATAAGGAGGGTCAGGGGCTCCCAATAATTAAGTGGTGTGCTCGAAATAATGATTACCTGTACATAGTGAAAGGGATAACCCTTTAACTGAGTATTTAACACAACTGTATAGTAGCACAACTTGAGCCGAGCTGTAATTAAAAAAAAAAGTGAAAAGAGAAAAAATCTATGCCAAGTTCACACTTTCTTTTGTGCCTGTACTAGCTTATATACGAGCGGCGGCGTAAGGGTTATCGAGATACAATTTTTACCATGAATTCACTAATGCAGTATTGCATTTCCTATTTCCAAAATAACCCCCAAAAATAAATTCTCATTCGGGAACAATTCAAACAAAAAAACCCTCATGTTTACCGGCCCTAGCTCAGGAGCCAGTATGTTGCAATCTCAGGCAACTTCAAACAGACTCTCGGACTATTTGCTGAGCCGAGTCGAGTATTAATTCGGCTATGTAAACGGTCACTGTAATTACTGGGAGATAGGACTTCAGTTGTTAACTGGACAATGCAAGACCTACGTGTTTAAGCTGCGTAGGTACTTGTAAATATACATGTTTGGAGGAAATGTACTTAAAGTTCTTCGTAACATTAAATTATTTAGTCGGTCTGTAGGTACTAGGAGTTATCCAGTCTCGTTTTCCTGGTTTGCCTGTCTACATCCTTGTATTATTTATATTACCGGCTGATATCAGGCAAAAGTACTTTGTCCTAGGCCAAACAGGTTTACTGATATATTGTGTCAGGATACACTAATCCAAACATAGCAATTACATTGCGGCCAACTTGGATATTGAGTGGTTGGTAACAGTTCTTCTATACCGTGACTTTTTAGTCGTCTTACAAAGGTGGTCCACTCAATGTACCCGACATAAAATAGCTCTAGGCACGATTTAATTTTTTACCTACCATAATAGGTACAAAGACAATAAATAAAACATTAGAATAAAATTATGAAACATGATGTTTACGTGGCAAACGGCAGAACATACCTACCCAGCGCTCGAGTCCATCATCGCTCGCAACAGGGTGTTTTAACTACGTAATGCGTCATAATACTGAATAATATATTTTATTTTTAATTATTAAAATCTCATAAATACCTATTTTCTTTTTATGAATGTTTAGTAGTCATTGGATACATGAAGTGGGCTACCGTTGTAAGACGACTAAGTCTATTCAGTAACTAATATCAAAATAACTGACTCATTAGCTACATCTACATATTACCATGGGGTAGCTACGGGTGCAATTCTACGACGTAACGGGAAGACTAATCTAGAAATATGTCTCCTATTGCGACTTGATAGTTAAATCATGATTAAAATAAAACCTAAAACGTCATCAAATCAATGAATGCGTTAACGAAATAGCTGCTCGGTTTTTTTAAACAAACAAAGATCAATTAAAACTTTGTGTGGAGACCTGCATGACCTCGAATCAAAAATTCGAAGCCATGTATGACATCCATCATAAATCCGTGTAGAGGATTACGGCTTCTCAGAGTCCTGCGCCCCAGAAATGAGAAAGTTATGGCTGATTACGCTGTGTGTAACTTACAATAATAAAATCAATTATGTTCATTTACATTATAATACAGACTACAAATAGAACTAAACAAATGATAAAATAAGACTAAAATATAAACATCTAAAAAACGACGACAATAGGACACTTAGGCGTCAAAGTACTTCTGATGAAATTCTTTAAATAAAAAAAAATTTAAAACATTTAAATTAATTTATTTATTTATTAATTTTAATTTTAATTATTTTATTTAAATGTTAATTTAAATAAAATATTCATGGTAAGCGACATTAAACAAAATTATGTTCATACATAAATATGTTGAACTCGCTGCCGGCTTCTCTGTTCCTCGATCGTTATAAACCGGAACTTTTCAAAGGTCGGGTGAGTGGTTTCTTCTAGGCAAGCATGCTCCACTATAGGCCACATCATCGCTTTACATCTAACGAGTTGCGGCCAAACGCAAGCCTTTTTCGCATAAAAAAAGCACTGTATCTTAGTCTTTCCAATACCTCTGTGCATGACATCACATAGGTCTACAACGACACTTATTGCATAAAATCTAACAGGATCTCGATTGAGGGTGCAAATGCAAGGCAACCCACACTGCCCCACGGGTGCCGACACAATCGTGTTAGCTCCACATCCCTTGAGGTTTCAGGCACAAAGGCACAGTGCATTCTGTATGTCCTGAGGATTCACTAACACGAGTTACCGAATAGCCGGAGATAAAGTGCTATACTTTGAACTAGAATCAGAAGCATCAAGTCCAATCAAAATTCATGATAAGAAACTGCTCTCAATAATTTATCTCAGTATTTTTTCGCTTGTATACGCGAGCGGTAGGTTGTGCTGTGTGTGATTCCCAAGTCTGGGATAATTTCATTAAGATTTTTATTAAGACTTTTCCGTGTCAGAATGAAATCTGAATTTTAGTATCAAGTGAAATATAAAGGGTATAAATAGACTCTTAACGAAGCCGAAAGGCACTTGGTCCCCGTCTTTGTGGCCATTTTTTTGTTCTAGACCATACCTGGGAACCTTCTAGTTACGGAGATATTGGGGGACAAAACTCCAACTTTTTCACGAATTTTTTGAAAATACATGTTTTTTATTGAAGAACTTTACTTTAAACACCTCCACGACCCCCGTACTATTCAATCCATCCATCAGCACAATGCTTTGAGTGCGTTTTATCGAGTCCTACCGTAAAACGTTCACCCCAAAAAAGAAAGTCGTTTACCAGCAATATTTTTTGCGTAAAGTTACTTAGTTTGATGTACAGAATGCTTGGTTGACGGCTTCGTGAGGGGCCTGTTTACACCCAGTGTAGGTGCACCTATATCCTACCTTTTTTTTAAATAAGTCTTCCAACAACTAGAAATTAATACATTGAGATAAAATTTTATTTTGTACATTTTGAGCAGGTAAGGAATTTCAATGCGAAATGCGACCGCTGAAAAGTAAGTGTGAGAATAAACGTAAAGAAGCGATCATACGAAGAACTTAGTAATGAAATCGCTTGAAATTCAGGTAAAGTCTAAGATATGAAATGGTGATAGAAAATATCTTAAGCTTATTACAAACTATTTCGCTTAGTAGGTCACGTTATGTCCTTATTTTTTCAGTATGTTCTATAACTATATGCCTAAGTACAGAGAGCTGGCTCTTTCTTTGAGCAAAGAATTAGCATTGCCATTCAACGTGGCAATGAGTTAATTCTGGACACGTTTCCGGATAACAGCGATCTGGAGGAATACTTAGATGCCTAAGAGTCATGTTGTTTGTGTAGTGGCCCGATATTCTGACAACCAGTCTTACCAAGGGATATCGCATTTCCCAGTACTAAATGGGTTGTGGAGGTCAGAAGCAGTCGTTCCATGTAAAATACTGGTATTCAGCTGCATCCAGGGAAAAGGCTAAGGAGATGATGATGAGTTAGTTTATCTAAGATATATATATATTTAAAATGGTAAACTGACTGACTGACTGACTGACTGACTGGGTGATATATCACCACACAGCCCAAACCGCTGGTCTTAGAGACATGAAACTTGGAGGGTATGTTCTTTGTGAAGAGTAAGTGTCCACTAAGAAAGGATTTTTGGGAGTTCCACCCCTAAAGGAGTAAAATAGGGGATGAAAGTTTACATGAAAGTCCGTCAGTTTTGAAGTTAGGATCTTCAAATTTTGTGTTTAGGCTGACGATTGAAAATTAATTAAAACGTGTCTTAGCGTTTTTGATAATTCTGTCCCTGTAGGATAAAAAGGGGATGAAAGTAAGTAATCGGATATTTTTCGACATCCACGCGGGCGAAGCCGCGGGCAAAAGCTAGTTTTATATAAATTAGTCTTTTTATAGTAAGTATACTACTCAATAGTCAACGCCGACGATAACACAATATTACACGATAAACTGTTCTGATTTACTTATCTACCTACTTTTCAAATACTTTACCTACGGTCCACTATGGTGCAGTCCCACCAGTTGAAACATGTTTAATATTATCCAAAAATAATTGCAAATAAAATGGTTACAATCTATTAAAAGCGCCAATTAAAACAATTTATGCGCGCTACACACTTGTCCGGGTAGACACGATTCAGCATATCCAGGGGGGTAAAGTCATAATATAAATATATAAAAATCACATATCACTATGTTCGTACACACTAATCTTCGAAACCATACAAAAGATTACAATGAAATTATGTGAATGTGTATGATTGGTGCCAGCTTCAAAGATAGGATAGTTTTGGACCCAATAGGTGGCGCCATGCGAAGCAGGGGCGGCTCACTAGAGTGTAGACCGTATTAAGTTTGAGAAAAGGCCATTTTTCTACTGGCGACCCGGACATTATTCAGCGAGGCTAGATGTAAATGGATGAAGAACAGACTCTGCCGGTCGGTACGAGTCGAATGAATCCGAATATGTGTGAATGTGTGTCTACAATGATTCATATTCATATTCACTTATTTTGCATTCCATATTGTAAAAAAGATGTTACAAAGGGCTTAAAGCTAGGTACATAAATATGGACCCCGTAAGGGCACAGCAAGGTAGGAGAGAGGAAGAGGGCTTTTTTTTTTTTTTTTAACGTGGTAAAATCATCAAATGAGTCCTCCCACCCAGGGCAGAGCGGGAGGGACTGTCAGACTTGTACTGACTAAAATCCACGGTGTCCTTCAGTAGCCCTTTATGTTCCAGGGTCACGGTAATTCTATGAGTCCCGCGACCCCGGCAGGCTTTGGCCCTCTAGAGGGGGGCCCCGTCATTATGCTGACACTCTTTGAGGCGCGCGTAGAACACAACGCGCCGTCGACCCGGGCATGGTCCATGGTCGGACAGCGAGTCGCCCATTACTCGCCGCCCGCATGCCCGCGCCTACGGTGGCCGGAGATCGTCTGCCGACGTCCGGCGCCGTGGGCGTCTACCACTGCGGCTGGTGTGGAGGGAGGACGCTGTCCTCTCCCTCACGCGGCCCGCCTCCTCCTTCGCGAGCATGACTGCTTCGCAGAAGGAGGCGACCGCTTCCCACTCCGTCTCGACCCGCAGCATGGCCTCGACCAATGCCGGGCGCGAGAGGGCTCCGCCTATCGCCGCCGTGAGGACACGGCGGTGCTCTGCCCAAGCGGAGCAGTCCTGCACCGTATGCTCCACCGTGTCCTCCGGGCGGTCCTCGCAGTGGTGACACCCAGGCGTTTCCTCCTTCCCCATATGACACAGGTACCTCCCGAAACTTCCGTGTCCGGTGAGGACCTGCGTCACGCGGTAGGTCAGGACGCCGTGACGCCTATCCAGCCACTCCTCAAAGAGGGGTCTTACCGCCGCGATTGCGGCGTGCCCGGACCTCGGTTGCGACAGTCGTTCCCTCCATACTGCCCTGAGATCGCGCCGGAGCTCTTCCCGCCGCGCCTCGACTTGTCGAGGTAGCAGGGATTCGCCCCGGCGCTGCGCCTCAACGCGCCACTCATAGAGGCGCTGGAGGGCAGTCGCCTCCAGATCCCAGGGCAGCAATCCGGCAAGGAGGTTGGCCGATTCGCCAGCGATCGTACGGTATCCTCGGATCATCCGGATAGAGGGCTTTAATTCTACTATTAATTAGTTGGTATACAAAAGTAACGAGACTGAATAATAATTATTAATTTAAAATTTGTCATTTAGATATTCATTAATAGCATAATAGCATTTATATAATAAAAATTGTTGTAA
Organism: Noctua comes; assembly: GCA_963082995.1. Lineage (NCBI taxonomy): Eukaryota > Metazoa > Arthropoda > Insecta > Lepidoptera > Noctuidae > Noctua > Noctua comes. Next base: position 13,694,330 of record OY720288.1, read on the forward strand.
TTTATTGTGAATGGATTAAATTTTTGTACATTTTCAATAATTTCTGGTAATTTATTATAAACCTTCATTGACATGACTAGGGCACTTGTTGAGTGCATTTTTAGCTTAGAGCTTGGTCCATTTTTTCAGGTCTGTTGTGTTGGTCAACAAATAGGTACCCCCGGGTCGAATGTGGCACCCCAAAAAGTTTGTAGCGTAGGTACCTACCCCTTACAAAAACAGAATTCGGAAATAGAAATTGAAATGAACAGTTCCAGTTTTCGATCGAAAATTGCATGAATGACACAGGTAATGGCGTATTCAGCCATTCAGCCTGCCCGACCAGACACCGACGTGTCAAATGAAACAAACACTGAATTCTGCTAATGAATGTCCAATTAATGTTGCCAACGAACTTGATTGACCGACCGACCGTCATTGTATGCAACATTTCATTCAAAAGGCTGTACTTAATGCCTCACTGGTTATTACGCCGGCATGATGTTTTTATGAATCGTAAAAATAATAGCTTTGTAAATTGAATTCGGCGAAATTATTGAAGATATATTTTTAACTTGTGAAGGTTTTTGGGGCGGTTTGTAGAACTGCTCAACTTATACCTTGTCTTCCTCCAGAGAGCAGAAAGTATACTAACAGTATAAATATTATTACCGTGTCATAATTATCCACGGGGCTAGGCCGTGGGATGAGTGTTCACAATATAAGATTTTAAACTATCGTGGTCACTAACTTTATTATTAATACTCGAAACGGGATATTTACCATGTTTACTGTTTCTTATGAGTTCCCGATATTTCGGCGCTGTTGCAAGCACCATGATCACGGATCACAGTTTGTTGTTATTAGTAGGTACCAGGTTCGTTCACGGAAGACGCTGCCGAGTGCCGATCATCCCTACGTCTTCACATTCTTTTATTTCGGCATTGTCTCTTGAGTGCAGAAGACGTGCCTAAGTTATACGAGCCTTGAAAAAGATGAGGAATGCAGTTTTCTTCAGCTTCCAACATTCCGACATTCTGGTTTTGATTCCTGCGCGGAACATCATCTGCCCATCCTCTCCCACTGTGTTGGGGTCGACTTCCAGTCTAACCAGATGCAGCTGAATAGTAATATATATTTAACTTGGAGCGACTGCCTATCTGATCTTCAAAACCCAGTTACTGGATAACTCGATACCCCTTGTCCCGACCCGAAACGACTGTCAAAATATATTTCTTTCTTTCTTCTTTTCATATCTTTCTTTTTAAAAAACGTTGCCCCACACTAGGAATATAGGTAACATCTACAAATTGCTGCTGCTGGGAGCAAAGGCTTAGCGTGCATTCCGAGGCACGGAAGGGTCTCGATACCTTTGTAATAAGTGGTCGCCCATCTACGAGCCAACCTTGGCAAGCGTTCGGCTGTTACTATTTTGCCACCGCCACTAGCCCCTCATTTCCTGCGCGGGACAAAATAATATGAATTAGGTAACTATGGATAAAGACACCATCCACTCTCTCATAAGATATTTTAATGCAACATTGACACGATCGCAAGTCAATCATTAAACCTTTTAACCGCCATTGTCACAAATATACCTGACAAGCAAGCGCGTGCCCTGTACCTACGCCAAACGACACAAATATGTACAAAATGGTACCTAGGAGTAATTGTGGCTTGGCGTGGAGGGACGCGCGTGCGTTTATGCTCCGGCGGTCAGAAGGTTATTATCATTGTAGGTACACATAGGTCAAAGTCCAGTTCCCCCTGCTACACACCATTGCGGAAAATTACTCCTAGGTAGGTACAAATTCTAAACTAGCTGGGAAGGTTCCAGATTATAATTCAAAAAGTTAAATGACTCGAAATCAAAACTTAGTTAATTCGATCGAATTTTCTGTTTGCCAAAGCTTTGTACCTTACCTTTGCACGAGTTGAAGTACAAAGGAACGCCATCTGTAATAATTAATGTGGTAACAATGAAAGGCAAACGGATCGAAGTGTTTGCTTTCTACTTTTCTTTCATCCGAGTACAATGAAAAACTTTCATAAGACTTGGCTACTACCTATTCTCGGTTTATAACTCGGGCAAAAGATGTCGCTCTGTTTATTTTCAATGTATTGCGATCTCATGCTACTATCTTAATGGTTTTGGTTTTTCCAGTAATATATCGCTATAACTGTGTTATTTTTATATTAATATAAAAATTATTGCTACTAATATTTGTTCCCGCGCCATCTATTGGTTCTAAAAGAGATCGTAAATCTCAAAAGACTTGGCTTCAACCAGCAAGTATGTTGCTGTTTAATTTCCTAACAAAAACGAAAACATTCAACTATACCAGTTAATATTAAAAAAAAGAGTTGCCGTACTTAGCATTTTTTTTTAGTTATGATTTTATGTATGAAATACTCGTTTTATTTTTACATAAAGTCCATCCAGCAACAGTTCGAACATACAATAAACGCAGGCGTAATTTCTCAGCTCCATGCCCAACTCTACTTTTTCTAGTGCTGTCAAGTGTCATGTCAACCAATTGAACCAACTGCTGCCATCTGCTGTCAAAATCGGCGTCCTGTCAAAGTGTCAAAAGAGCGCTTCCGTGTACTGCTAATTGTTATTGTTTTAACCACAGTTCTATTGTAAAACCAAGATTTACTAGTTCCTTCGTGTAACTTGTACCTACGGCAGTTATTCCAGGTGAGTCTCTTACAATTTCAATATATTATTTACCCATTATCAGAGCTTAAATTTCATAGGTTATGTGGCAAGAATTTTGTATAAAGTTGGCATTTTTCTTACTTATTTTTCTAATTTTATGGTGAACAATGTGTTTATTATTTATTTCGATGATAGTAGTATACTCTATCAACTATTAAATACTGTTATAACGTCCTAATTTTATTAATTTCCATCACAATATCTTTGGATCTGCACTTTTTACAATAAACATTGTCTTAAGATAACTCTGTGAACCGACCAAAACTCTTGCGAAAATTATTCCAGAATGTCAAGTCAGGAGAACGAAGCCCCTTTGCCTGAAGGATGGGAGATGAGAACAAGCCGTTCTACTGGTATGACATACTTCCTCAATATGTACACCAAGAAGTCTCAGTGGGAGAGGCCAGAGGCACCTGCTGACCCTGGTGAGATCCGCTGCAGCCATCTCCTGGTCAAACATGCTGAGAGCAGGCGTCCGTCATCATGGAGGGAAGAAAACGTAACTCGTAGTAAGGATGAAGCAATGGAGCTACTCAAGGGCTACCGTAAGCAAATTGTAGCCAATGATGCAACATTTGCTGAATTAGCGGCGAAGTATTCTGACTGCTCTTCAGCCAAGCGCGGTGGAGATCTGGGCTTGTTTGGACGTGGACAGATGCAGGCTCCGTTTGAAGAAGAGGCATTCAAGCTGAAGGTGGGACAACTCAGCCGGCCCGTTGAGACAGACTCCGGAGTCCACATCATCTTGAGAACTGCTTAGATTTTAAGTGTTATTGTGTTCTTTATTATTATACTACCTTATACTGTTCTCAGTTTACAAAAATGTGTACAGCATTATTTAATGGATTCCGAATTAGGATGCTAGTTGATTCAATAGAATTTTTCCTGTATTACTGGGGATGAAGAGATCTTCATAAACCCTGATATGCCTAATTGATATTTGTCAAAGTTTCTGGTTCCTAAAATTATAATTAATACCAGGTTAGCGAAAATTGTCAATGATTATACTGCTCAAATTCATATAAGTATTATTGCTGTTACATTATGAACTTGTAAACGGCATTATCTGTAATCACTATAGATTAATTGTATGGATTGAATCATAATTCATTTAAGCCTGACAAATATGTTTTTAATATAATTTAATTAGACCAGAGATTTTATGACTGAATGTAGCAAGTCTTGGTATTGTTCTCAATTATGTCTCATGCATTTTTCTCTGCAATAGTCCAATAGAATTTTGTAAAAGACAATGATTATTGTATTGTGTAAAGGTTCCATATTCTCTACCTGATATTTGTGCCTAAAACTAAAAGGATTAAAATAAATGTTTTCTGATTCATACTATTTTATTATTTGTTCACCATAGAGTTTGGGAGAAATGAGTTCAAGCATGTAACTTAATATGTTATATATTCACTAACAAGATGCATATTTAATAAGAATAACAAAGTCTTAATATTAATCACATCAGTACTGCGCCGCTGACGATCCCAGCCAATCGTCAAAGACGCGGGACCCCCGAACTTGAGAGTTTTTTTATAATTTTTCTAACATCTGTTACAAATATGGCACTAACATAACTAAACTTATTTTATATTAGACCGTAACAAATATAAAGCTCGGGAGTAAGATCAGATCCAGATTACAAAGCCGTCGGTTCATCCTTGTCTTGACTGTTTCTTATTAGGAGTATTGTGCGTAATGTTGATTCTTTGAGATTCTGGGATGTGGGGGTCCAGATGGGGCCAATGATGGGTGGCGACCGCTTGCCTCCCCACGCACTAAACTTCACCTTCCGCTTTCCATCCTTCTTCAAGTTGACATCCAAGTACGGATGTCCAGGCTTGAAGAGTTTTGGCAATGATTCTAGGAAGCTGTTGAATGGTAATGCCTCCCGCAACGTCCTCTCATTGGTATTTGTACTTAGGGCCAAGATCTTGATGGGGTGCCGCTTGTCCAGTGTCGGGATGAACTGAAAGCCGGCCAAGTTAACTCGGTCATTTCCATTGTAATTCCGAAGGATCCTCGTCAGTTCCGGCATCGTTGTGGAGAAGATGATTTTGGTGTTTTTATTTCCTGGCTTGTAGATCATCTGTCCACTGCGTTTGCCGCCCCAGGGGCTGAAGCGGACACGCTTCGGCATGCTCGGCTCTCGGATGTTGCTGGCTCGTTTCCAAGTCCACATGTTTTCGATGTTGCTTTTATCTCGCTTTCCGCCCCATGGGCTGAAATATTTCTTGTCTTTGGGCTTTAGAAAGTTGGTTGCATTTTCATCGACAGCCCCTTCGAAATTGTTGGCGAAAGGACTTCCCACTTGTTCTTCGTTGTTTAAGTAAACGGTCGGGTCTGTGTCTATCTGGTTGGACCAACGGTGGTCGTCGGGAGTCCGTCGTCTTCTTTGTAGATCTGTTTGGGGGTCATACAAAGAAATTAGGGGCAGATTCTGTGTAGGTTCATAGTCGCTCCTTGTTAAGGGTGCGTTGATGTGGTACGGTTGAGAGAACTGCGGGTTGGCGTTGGCTGCATCGTAGACATAGTCGCTGCCAGGGCCCCCGCTGTTGATGTACTGGGGACGCACGGTGCCGAGCCAAGAGAACGTGATGAGTAGCCAGTGGTGCAACATGATTCTGGAAAGGAGAAGGTTTTCTGTTAATTCTCATATAGGTAATGTAACATAGGCAGGTACCTACCTATATTGTTTGAAATTACTAGACACTGAATTTAATTTGTGAATGTTTAAAAATGTTTGGGATAAGTAGGTAATCTCGCAAATAAAGAAATAAATCCTTGACAATACTTTGGATGGGTGACCTTTATAGATAAAGAGATGACGCGTAATAAACTGTTCGCTCTAGACTTTGAAGAACCTTAACACTAAAAGTTATTTGAAAAGCAAAGTGGCCCTGCAAAGACGTAAGTGCCGGCGAAAATTTGTCTTCATGGCTTCTACTTGGACAAACAGGAGCAGTGCAAACATATGCAAGCCAAACATATACCGGGGTCGCGGGACTCATAGAATTACCGTGACCCTGGAACATAAAGGGCTATTGAAGGACACCGTGGATTTTAGTCAGTACAAGTCTGACAGTCCCTCCCGCTCTGCCCTGGGTGGGAGGACTCATTTGATGATTTTACCACGTTAAAAAAATAAATAAATAAAAGCCAAACATATACCAAGATAGATAGATAGATACGCTCCTACAAAGGCTAGATTTCACCTACCCATGCATTCTTTATTTTGTAAAGTCGCTTTAATTTTTAACCCATTTTTTTTTTAAATCTTTATTTATTTAGGGGCTTTTGGTCTTCAACCCTATTTTAAATTTTCTTTTAGGAGCCGCCGAGAGCTTTCCTTGATTAAAATCAACGGGTAATTGTGTAACACATTCACAATCCCAATGCCATTCATTTATATAATTCAACAATAGGATTCATTGCGTTATTTATTGCTGTTGTTAGGCCTTTTTGCAAACCCAATTGCCAGTAACGACAACTCAAGACAGATTGTTGTGGGCCAGAAAAGTGAGAACACCGCATCCCAAATAATCGGAAAAGGCAAGGACATTTATGTTGTTGGGCACACGATTATTTGGGTCCGTAGCCAGCGGGTCCCAACCGGACCTTATAAGGTACTTAGACTCCGCTGTTTGTCCGTCTGTCACAACACAAGGCTGTACCTCTTGAACCCTAATTGGACATTTCAGTGTGAATTAGGTAACTACTATGCTAAAGTGAAAAATAGAATGGGGACCATTTGAATTGCGATAGAAAGTGTGTTACGCAATTTGGCTGCAGATCAATTCTTTGAAGATCTCGACATCAAAAATTCAGTTTAAAATTTTAATAGGCCGAGCATCGCTAAGACGGTCAAAGGATCTTAGTGCTCAAAAGTGCTTCTTATAAACAAAAACAACACTGTGCAGTGGGGCAATCTAGTGGAATTTAAACTAAGCTGTTTTTTCATTGAAATAAATCTGAAATGGAATTATTTATGATGTTATTCCATTATTTGTTTAATTATTCAGAGCCTTTCGCCTCACCGGAAGCATCGTAATCTCGGTAGACGAACCCCCCAATTTGGAAATAATGTTATTTTTTTAAGGCCGCTAGTTGATATGCGAGTATTGCTATTATCTAATGGGTGTAAATAGACCGTAACATAACCGAAAAGCACTTATCCTTCCCGTCTTTGCGATAATTTTTTTGTTCTAGACCATACATGGGAACCTTCTAGTTAGGGAGATATTGGGGGGTAAAGTTCCAAATTCTTCACAATTTTTTTTTTAAATACATGTTTTTAATGTAAGATTTTTACTTTATACACCTTCACGACTCCCATACTATTCAATCCATCCATCAGCACAATGCTTTGAGTGCTTTCCATCGAGTCCTACCGTAAAACGTGGTTTTGGGGTTTGGAGGGTTTGGGTGTGTATTCTTTGTGAAGAGCAGGGATCCACTAAGAAAGAGTTTTTCGAAATTCCACCCCTAAGAGGGTGAAAGGGTTGAATTTTCTGTGAAACTTAATATTTTCTGGGTCGATTGACTCGAAAATTGGTGTACACACTCTTCAATTAAAATGATGAGACATGTGTATCAGTAATACATATATAAATCTATGTATGTACTACAGATACATAGATTAGATACTTATTATCCCAGAAGTAAGATCCTGTGGGCAATTCCCGAACTCCTCGTGGGCCGCGGGCATAAGCTAATTCTGGAATATTTTGGTTATGAATGGTGAGAGTTCTCATAGACGGATGGGAGCGCCACAAGTGTTTGTAAATAATCAAGCGTAAAATCTCACATAACTGCCAGTCTGCACTAATATCTTTTATTTCATGTCAAAGTAATCAAGTTGACACCACACCACAATACATGTATTCAGTAAAAATTCTGTTATTTTGAAATTACAAACATACACTATTTCACCGGACTTTTTCTCCATTTATGTAAATAATACGGCTAAGATCAAAAATCTAACAATGAATGTTGAAATACTCTAACAAACGACGCGTGAAATCGGCTGATCACTTCCTGCCTAGCTACAAAGTTCATCGAACTAGTCGTCGCGCTTGCCGTTCGCTACGTGCGTTTTACCACGGTAACGATACATTGCTTATGAGGAAATAAAACTAATCAAATTTATTGGATTCCCTTAACATTCCTGAAATAATTTCTTGTTCCCGTCATCTTAGTATGATATAATGAATTCACCCCATCAATTTGTGGAGGGCTGTCCCTTACACCCTGTGTACCTTACAGACTAACATACATATGATAAAATACAAAAAACACACACAACAAACACTTGAGATAGATTCTCTACGTGTACTTAGCGCGATAGAACAAACTGTTGGCTTGAATTAAAGAAAAATATCTGGTCTCAAGACTGCCGCATCTACTCTTAGTGTGGAGTAGATACGGATTAAAGAAAACTGAGTCTAAACTTTGAGCTACAATTCACCTTTTACACACACACACTCACACGCACAGTCAAATAGACAGTACTCTAAAAACTCGAATTAACATGAGCGCACTTTATGTATTATATCATTGGGTGTAGGTGTACCTATAACTGTACTGTACAGTCACGAGCACCAATATGTATACACTTTCCTAAATTTAAAAGCAATTTTCGCGAGAAAAAACGACTGTAACATGGAGATAGGATCTTTTTCATAACAATAAGAGTTCCAGAATAGGTCCGTAGCACAGGTTTTATTTAGTATGGGCTCCTGTCTCCCATCTTCAAAATTGTTGAATCATATACTGTGTACATATTAATATTTGTGGGAGAAAATAAATAAATAAAAATAAATACTATGTTCGTAACAACATGAAATGTATGGCGGGTCGCGGGTTGACCATGGCGCTTGCAACAGCGCCGAAATATCGGGAGCCCAAAATAATGAACAATCACGGATGATATCCCGTAAGTGACAGTATAAGTTGAGTTGTAAACCGTGAAAGCTTAAAACAGTACTGGACTACACTTTACCTTAGTTATGTATTTATTCGATAACTGAACAATGTATGTTCTTTTAGAAAAAATAAATAATCTTTAAACCCAATATAAGTAAAATAAATACAAAAAATTGCCGATTGATATAGAATAGAGCAGAACAGAAAATTTCAGAAAAAAAATAAAAAAAAAATTATATAAATACAGGTGGCGTTCTGTGGTTTCTGTCTACTCCCATGGGAAAAAGGTTTGAGTTTATGTATGTATGTCTATGTATGATATACCCACTTAATTAATCGTCACTCATCGATGGTTCCTTGATGCACCCCTACTCAAATAGTACTTTTCAACCTTTAGCGTGTTTTCCTTCGTATTTTCCTGCTTTGTCACAAAACATTTGATGCCAATATTAGATCTTCCTACTAATTATTGTCTATCAATGATTTATAAATAATATCACAAAATAACAACTATTTATTTCGGTATTTACTTGTCATACCGTTTGTCATAGCGTGCGATAATTGTTACGAATGAATAGGTCTGTTATAGGTATGAACAAAAATGTATTATTACAGAAAAAATATTATTATTTACTGTGTGCGTATCTTATAGTTTCCGTGTGTTCAAATGAGAAAATTTATGTATCTGTAATATGCTAAGGCTTTTATGATAAATAATCTATCTGTTATTATCAATAGCATTAAAAAAAAGTGTTTTCTTTGACCATTACCAGCTCAACATACAAAAATAAGAAATTTTTACTAATCCGTAGCACCCACAGTAATCTAAATATAATCTACGGCGTAGCTCGTAGCACTCGACTACGGCGTAGACACTACGCGCAAATTCCACCGCTACGCCTACGGAGGATGACGAATGTTATTGTTATTCGGCAAATCCTTTTCGTCATCCACTGACTTACCTATTTCTATCGTCAGTAAATAATGGGTGTAAAAATACCCTTAACGAAGCCGAAAGGCACTTGGTCCCCCCGTCATTACGATCATTTTTTTGTTCTAGCTAGACCATACCTGGGAACCTTTATTGGGGGTCAAAGTTCCAACTTCTCCACAAGTTTTTAATGTTATAACTTTACTTTTAAAAACCTCCACGACCCCCGTACTATTCAATGCATCCATCAGCACAAAGTTTTGAGTGCGTTACATTGAGCCCTACTATAAAACGTGATTAATTTTTGCGTAGAGTTACTTAGTTTGATGTACAGAATGCTTGGTTGACGGCTTCGTGAAGGGGCCGTTTACACCCTGTATTGTGTCGCCTATTTTCGTAGCAAGATGCTACAAGAGTGCTACGCGAAAATATGTAGGTCTTTGACCTTTGTTAGTGCTACATATTTCAGTAAAGTTATCATTACGACGTAAGTTTATGACTCATGAAACTCGCCCCGTGACCGCTGAATTGATTTGAATGTATTATAGATGTTACTAAGTGAATGAGGGACCTATCTGTTAATCTTGACTTGAAATAAAATAAGTTTCTATGATTAAAAAACTTTTTTGTTTCACAAACTTTCATAATACAAAATAATGTATAACTACAGGACTGTCAAATTATTGATTAATTGACTTATAAAACAGACTCATTTATCCATCGCGATATATTATTTATTATTAATACACATATTTTTTTTTATTATTATTTATTTCTATGATCAAAATCTTTCAAGAAAACGTTTATTTTTTTTTTATATAACAGTTAATTCATTCTTAAAATCTCCCTTATCATTGGAAGAAAAAAATATATTACTATCATACCATGATTTTGCTTTTTTCTTTTATCGTGTGGTTAGTGCCTAGCCTGGTGTCAGAGTTTTCATGCCGCCCACGGGCCTCTGACTTAGCTTTACATGCCGTCGAGGAATATCTTTCAGGCATGCTTCTTCCTCACGATGTTTTCCTTGATTATTATGATTTTACTAAATATAATTACTGTTTTTGGGCCCCATAGTCAGTTGTAGTGAAAACGCATAGCTTTTTTTTCCCTCTGCTAGAAAAGCAATAAATATAATCAGTATATTCAATATATTAAATTCATATAAATTAAATATATTCAGTGTTCTTGAAAAGTTAAAAACACCCTGTTTTCTTAGGCCTCATATAAATATTTTAGCATTGAAGCCATTAAACAAGCATACTGAAGTTGCTCACAGTTATCAAAAATTTATAAACTTAGTAACATGTGCCTCCTTTGCCAACAAAATGGCTAGATGTTAAGAAACTTGGAAAATGCTACGTCACGCCAATTTCACCCACACTACCAGTAATAGGTACATTATCATCTAGCTGAAACCTCGTAATGATTTCGTTCATCCATCTCCATTCGCCTTGTTAGATCATTTGGTGGAAATGTGTCTTCCTGGTGACCACACATTTTACCACCTCCTCTTATGGCACAGTTTGATATTTTACGTCATGACATTAGTGCCAAATGATTTAGCACTTTTTTGAAATTGAGAAAAAAATAAGTACGTAAGTATGTGATTTATTTTGTCAAATGTTATGTACTGTTCAAAGGGGTCGTAACAGCTTCCTTGGTAGTTACGTCTTTCTGTAAGTATCGATATAAATTAAAAAAAAACTGGCCTAGTGTGAGTCAGACTCGCGCATGAAGGGTTCCGAACCATCGCAGTAGGGTAATAAAATTAAAGGGGGCTCCCCCTTTAATTTTATAAAGTGTGTAAATAGACCCTTTTTTTTTTTTTTTTTTTTAACGTGGTAAAATCATCAAATGAGTCCTCCCACCCAGGGCAGAGCGGGAGGGACTGTCAGACTTGTACTGACTAAAATCCACGGTGTCCTTCAGTAGCCCTTTATGTTCCAGGGTCACGGTAATTCTATGAGTCCCGCGACCCCGGCAGGCTTTGGCCCTCTAGAGGGGGGCCCCGTCATTATGCTGACACTCTTTGAGGCGCGCGTGGAACACAACGCGCCGTCGACCCGGGCATGGTCCATGGTCGGACAGCGAGTCGCCCATTACTCGCCGCCCGCATGCCCGCGCCTACGGTGGCCGGAGATCGTCTGCCGACGTCCGGCGCCGTGGGCGTCTACCACTGCGGCTGGTGTGGAGGGAGGACGCTGTCCTCTCCCTCACGCGGCCCGCGTCCTCCTTCGCGAGCATGACTGCTTCGCAGAAGGAGGCGACCGCTTCCCACTCCGTCTCGCCCCGCAGCATAGCCTCGACCAATGCCGGGCGCGAGAGGGCTCCGCCTATCGCCGCCGTGAGGACACGGCGGTGCTCTGCCCAAGCGGAGCAGTCCTGCACCGTATGCTCCACCGTGTCCTCCGGGCGGTCCTCGCAGTGGTGACACCTAGGCGTTTCCTCCTTCCCCACATGACACAGGTACCTCCCGAAACTTCCGTGTCCGGTGAGGACCTGCGTCACGCGGTAGGTCAGGAGTGTAAATAGACCCTTAACATAGCCGAAAGGCACTTGTTCTCCCCGTCTTTGCGATCATTGGTTTGATGTACAGAATGCTTGGTTGACGGCTATGTGAAGGGTCTGTTTACACCCTGTATTTATTTGTTGCTATAGCGGCATTTATACATTTTGTGAAAATTTCAACTGTCTACTTATAGAATATAATAATAGAAAGACGGGCGGACGGACAGCGGAGGCTTAGTAATAGGGTCCCGTTAGTTACCCTTCGGGTACGGAACCCTGAAAACTACCCTCTAACCGTCTCAAATGACCACTCTGTATAATTTTATGCATCATTACATTTGAAGTATTTCGGTACACAACTTTGATACTCTTTGAAATATATTCAAAGGCATATTTTGCCAAAAATATGCTCGAACGGATATCTCGACGGTAGGTGATTATGAACTAAATTCAATAACTCCATTTCACTATTTTATCTATATCCCCAATATTGGTCCAAGAAATGACAATGTCCGAATTAGATTATTGACCACTATTCCGTTTCTGAAGATCCTAAGTCAATAGTTGGCGCCATATTTCTGAGATTTTATGAAAAGATTTGCCGCTCGGGTTCCGTGGTAAACAGATGAAGAAATTATATTATGTGACTGTATTTATAAAGGCCCGGCGACCTGGGTGTCAGTTTCAGGTCTGAATGTCCTTTTGTTTGTGATTTTGGAGTTGGCGAAGTCAGTAATTGTTATAACTAAGTTTGATGTTACTGCGGCGACAAATCGCCGCTCAGCGGACAGACCTCCGGCGCAATCTCATGGCGACATGAAGTGAGAAAAAAAAATGTTACCTTTTTATGTGGGAAAATTCTCATGGATACCCTCCGTCCAAGGCGAGCCGAGGGTTATGTCAGACTCTAACGGACTAAAATCCCACTGCACCTTATACTACCATCGGTAGTATAGTCGGGGCCCGGGAGAGACATTCGCGCGCACCCCCGACTCGAGCTTGATGTTACCTAAGTACTGGCTAAACTTTGACTTTAACATAATTAAATTTTAATTGTTGATAACAAGGAATATATTTCTTTTATTAAATTAAAATGAACAATTTCGATACCTTGTTAGTAACAAATTATATTAATTTAACGTTGAAAACTGTTTCAAAGTTTTGTCTCGACTGGCCCTCGCTTCCTTGTTATTTATTCCGTTTATCGTACTGAAAGTTTTGTCTTGTTTAACTAAAAGTCTTGTATTTGAAACTTAACCCATGTTAAGAGCTCCTTTATTTATATTTTTACAAATTTTTAACATTTTCAAATATTCCTTAGAAAAAACAATATAAAAAACATTTAAAAATATAAAAAATTGTAGCCCACCGGTATCGGGAACAGGGTCCAAGCTACCGGCGGTCAGGGCTCCAAAGAGAGGAACCTCCTAACAATACGAGCCGTGTCTAGAAGTACCGCTCTCTGAATCAAGCCCTTGATCCAGCTGCCTAACGAGAGCCTCCTCAGGTATTGGTCGAGGCTCTTGGCAATTAAGCCATGGGCTGATACAACTATCGGCACAATGATCGCTGAGTCCACATCCCACATGTCGACAACCTCGTGAGCCAAGTCAAGATACTTGATTTGCTTATCTTTCTCGGCTTTCACGAGGTTCTCATCATGCGGGACCGTTATGTCAACAATCATTGCGCGCCGCTCTGATCGATCCACCACCACTATATCAGGCTTATTGGCTACAATAGTCCTGTCAGTGATGATGGATCGATCCCAGTACAATGTGATACTGCCATTTTCGAGAACTGGGTCGGGCACATACTTATAGTACGGCACTTCCGATTCCACAAGGTTGTATTTTAGAGCAAGTTGCTGATGGATAATCCTGGCTACAAGGTTGTGTCTATGCAAGTACTCTCCGTTAGCCAGACGAGAACACCCGGAGATAATGTGACGGATTGATTCGCCTGGACGGTGGCATGCCCGACATATGTCCACCGTACCATCCTTCACAATAAATTTCCGGTAGTTATTCGTCATCATAAGTTCATCCATAATTGCAGAAATAATTAATAATTAATAAATAAATAATAATTCTTCATTTAAGAGCTTATTTTTAACTGACTTCAAAAAAAGAAGGTTATCAATTCGACTCGTTTGTATGTTGTATTGTCGGAATTGCACATTTTTTGTATATATGTTAGTTAATACCAGCTTCTAAACATGTGTGTGCCAAATTTCATAAGTGTATTATGTATGTTTGTCCGCGCATATCTCAAAAACTATAAGTCGAATTGCAAAAAAATCTTTTTAGTTGGACTACGTATAGTCCAACTTAGCGACCAGTGCAAGTTTCATTAAAATCGGTTCAGTAGTTTTTGAGATAGAGAGTTTAAAGTGTATCAGTAATTAGGAAGACGTGTCATTGGCATTACAGCGTAATTCTGAAAGGTATCATAACCGACTTTCGAAAGTAAAGTTACGTTATGCGTTAGCTATGAAAAACCATGCACTCTGAAACAAATGACAATTAGGTTATCTTGTGCTGTTTTTCCGATTTTTTCAAATATATGTCAAAGTAGCTCTGTCCCTCGGTCTGTAGCTATTCATCTATTCATGCCTTCATAAGTGATTGTTTATTTGCCTCGGTAACGTCGGTAGCACAGAACAGAAAAAAATTCTGTTCTGTGGTCGGTCGGTAGAATATGGCCTGGGTTCGGACATACGATACTTTTATCACGATCACGCAAAAGCAAACATAACATCACGCCGTTAATTAATACCCGGGTTAGGCACAGGTGTACCTAATAGTACACCCACATTTCGCCAGTTATATTTAAGTCCCATGTAATAGGGGGCGACACTATTGCCATCAACCGGGCACAGCTCTAGACTCCGTGGCTTCGACTGAGAAATTCCTGATGGAAAAACCCAATAACATTTTGCCCGACCTGGGAATCGAACCCAGGACCTCATGCTCAGTAGTCGCGCTTTCAACCACTAGCTAGACCAACTAGGCACCGCAAAGGCATAGTCTCTTGTTATTTTGTTTTTTTTTTCTTACGAAAGTCTACAATACTGGATAGGCTTCTTTTGGGTTAGCTCGTTCCATCGTCGACCTCATCTCTGTCCCCAGGACTAGATTGAGGTCAAGAGCAAACTAATTTAGTATAAAAAAAAAAAAATATATCATAGAGTTTTCTGTTAATCGATGGATTGTATGAACTCCTTTCTTAATTGAATTTGTAACAGTTCCGGGAGCCAGGAATACTAAACCACCGATATCCGTTATCCTCAACATTTTTGGATTCAATTTTCAGACCAAAAGTTTGACTCTCTTACCGCAAAGGAATTTAATTTAATTTTAGAGTTTCAAACTGTTATTTGAATTGAATCTGATAATTCCGTTCCTAAATACGTGTTCTGTTTTCATTCAGACTCTGCCTTATCCTAATAGATTTAGTGTCGGCGCAGCATATATTCTTCTACCGTATATCTCTATTCTAGCCATATAATCTTTCACACGCTGTCATACTTAAGTACAAATGCTGTATCCATAATAATACTGTAACACCAAATGATTTGAAAAGAGTAACCATGGAGTATCTTGCCGGTTCTTGTCCATAGGAAACAACCAACCCGAACCGTGCACCTTTTTGTCGACGTTTTATAAGTGCCCATCGAGGCCTATGTGAAATAAAATATTTTGACTTTGATTTTGACACATTCCATCCATCCTTTTTTTGGTCCTTCACTACTCTTATTTATTTATTTATTTGCTCTCATGCACATTAAACATTTTACATATTAATGTCGGTTTTGTACATGAACCCTGTCAGGGCACTGCAAAGCACAATGCTGGTTTGCTGTTGAGTTTGTGATACAGATGTCCAGTTAACAGTATTAAATTAATTATTATACACTATACAATAACAAACATACATTAAGTCATATTTAAGTCAGATTGTGGGTAGGTAGTAAAAAGTAGAATAAATTAATAACAATAATAAGGAATAAGTAATAATTACAGTCATGTCATCTCAATATTGATTAAAGTGAATAATGGTGTCATTTTACAATACAAAATAAAGAAATAAAATAAAAAATGTCACTGAAATAAACAATATTTATGCCTTTGGTCAGACCGAATATTACAGATAAAGAAAATAAAAAAATAAGTTATAAATTGGGTACACCTATAAAGTTTTGTCCGTCATGAATTGGTCTACTGTGTAATAACATTTCCCTATTAAAAGTAATCTTAGTTTATTGTAGAATGTATTTGTGTTCTCATCATCTTTTATGTTATTTGGTAGTTTATTATAAATTTTTGCAATTCTATAGTTGGGGCTATTTTTCATTATTTTTAATTTTGGTGTGGGTGTAATCAACTTGTTTTTATTTCTTCGGTTATAGTTTTGGTTTGCTTCTATGTTTGATTGAAAGTAATTCCTGTGTTTTTGGACGAACGTAGCTGTTTGTAATATGTAAAGGGAGGGTAACGTTATTATTTTATTTTTGATGAAATGTGGTTTACAACTTTCCCATGGCTTAATATTCATAAGGATGCGTATACATTTCTTTTGCATGATGAATATGTCATTAAAGTTAGTACTTTCGCCCCACAATATTATGCCATAGTTAAGCCATGCATAAGCATAAGCATAGTATGCTGAGAGCGCAGTCTCATAGTTTGTATTGCTTTTTAATTTGCTTAATGCGTATATAAATTTCGATAGTTTAGTCTTCAGATTTTCGATATGTTTTTTCCACGTTAAATTATTGTCCAATGTTAAACCAAGAAGCGTTAGATCGTCCCTTTCTGGGATATTTAATTTACTACTAAGGTTATTTATGTTTAGCGGCGTTCGTTGGTGTGTTCTAAATTGCAGTAGATTACTTTTTTTGGTATTAATTTGTAGATTGTGCTTCTCTAGCCACGATTTAACTATTTTATAGGTGTTTTCAATTTTAGTCAGAGTTTCGGTGTTCTCAGTGCTTCGGAACACTAGCGATACGTCGTCTGCGAATAGAACGCACTTTGAGTCAATTGTTTTAGGTAGGTCGTTTATGTATATAATAAATAATATACACCCCAATACACTGCCTTGAGGAATGGAGTGGTTAATAATCTTTGTCCGTGATTTTATGATTTGTATTTCTTTTGCTTCTTTGTTGTAGTATTCAATTTCAACATATTGTTTTCTATCTTTTAGGTAAGATTTTAGCCATTTATATGCCGTACCCCTAATTCCTATGCCATATAATTTTTGTAGTAAAATATCATGGGAAACCTTATCATATGCTTTAGACATGTCTAGGAACAAACCTATGGCATATTGTTTGTCATTGATGTAGTTATATATTTCTTGTACGTAATTATATACCGCGAGTGTGGTCGATCTTTTTTGCCTAAAGCCAAACTGATTTATGTCCAATAGGTTGAATTTTTCTAAAAAGTTGTTAATTCTAGTGGACATTGTTTTTTCGAATATTTTTGATATTACTGGTAGAAGTGCTATTGGTCGGTAGGAACAGGGATCTTGGGGCCTGCCGCTTTTTTTAAATATTGGTCGTAGTTTAGCTTCTTTTAATTTATCCGGAAAGATACCTTCGTCAAGGGATTTATTTATAAGTTTGGTTATAGGTGGTGTCAATTCATTAATACATTCTTTAATTAGGAAGGATGGTATTTCATCAACTCCGGCACTGCGCTTGTTCTTCATTTTGCGTATTATATTATAAATTTCACGCTCAGTGGCGGGTTGGACAAATAGAGAATTTATTGATGAGGTAAGAACTGGGCAAGTATTCGTCGTGTTGTTGGGTAGCGGTTCGCCGACCGAAGCAAAGAAGTCGTTAAAGATATTAGCAACCGTTGTTGGTGTACTTATGGTTTGACTGTCATCATAACGCAAGGTAACATTTTTAGTATGGCACTTGGAATCTGGTTTATAGTTATTTTTAATAATGTTCCACATGGTCTTAGATTTATTTTGTGAGCGCTTCATTTCCTTAATATGATTACATCTTTTTGATAGTTTTACACACTTCTTCAAGATTTTTTCATACGTTCTATAGTGTATTTTCAAAAGTTCATTATTGGTCTTTTCTACAAAAATTTTAAGCAATCTTTTGTGCTCACACGATTTTTTTAAACCTACAGTTAAGTATGGTTTCCTTTTGTTATTTTTGACTTTTACGCGTTTTTTAGGTATAGTATATTCATATTTAGGTAAGCTCAAAGCTTTCCTCACGATATATTTCTCATTCCTCCGCATCACATGCCCATAACATGACAACCGATTTCCACGCCACTTTTCAGTGACCACTGCCTTTTTCAGACTGCTTCTTGTTTATTTATTTTTCAAAACGTGTTCTATTTTCATCACCCCAATAAAGCAGTGATAGCCTAGTGGTGTGACCGTTGGACTGCCAAGACAGAGGTCTCAAGTTCGAACCTAAGACACGCACCTCTGATTTTTCGATCGGATTCATGTGCGTATTGTAAAATTGTGACTTGCTTCGGTGAAGGAAAACAGCGTGAGGAAACCAGCATGCCTGAGAGATATTTCTCGACAGCATGTAAAGCCAAGTCAGAGCCCAATGGGTGGCATAAAAACTGACAACAGATTAGGCACTAACCACACGATAACGAAATCACCCCAATTGCGTAACAACCTTGTCCGTCGCATTCGGAAGGATTTTGAAGGAAGCACGCAATACATTGCGTCATATGTTTGAAAAGATCGTCTACTGGATATCGAAACTAACGCAATGAATGTTTTTGAACTGTCACAATGAGGAGCAATGGCGATGCGATTGTGTTTCGAATTAACCCCGCAGGATATAAAAATGTTTAAAGATAGCAATATTCATATTTTTACGGCTATAATAAAGAACGGAATGAACGATATAAAAATAACGAGTATTGTAAAGCTAGAATTACCTATTTGAAACTATAGATTAAAGTATCTGGTTGCAAGGATATCATTTAATCAAATTGGTAGATGATATTTTTGTTGGTAATTCAAGATGAAATGGGTTTTTTTTTTATTCTTTTGTTCTCCGAGTGAATCAAAAATAATGCATCTATTACAAATGCGAAAGTTTGGATGGATGGATGTTTGTTCGTCAATCACGCTTTAACAGCTGAACGGATCTGGATGAAATTTGGCACATATATAGCTTATTGTCTGAAATTGCACATACTTTTTACATTTTATTTTTCTCACTTATATACATCATAATTTCCACGCGAACGAAGTCGCGGGCAACAGCTAGTTAGCTATAGAGGTTAGTATCAATTAAGTTAAAATTAATTAAGGCGCATTTATCTCATTGGTTTAGCCTGTAATGGTAGATGTAAGTAGATAAATAAATCTTTATTCCGATATGGTCAAAGATCACCAATGATAAACAAGTAACTTTTAATTAAAAGTACCCTACTCGATAGGTTTGGTTGAAAAATAAAATTAATGACTTACAATTTAGCGCCAAAAATCCGCCATTTTGTTTTTGTTATTTTAAACACCTGTCTAGGAACATTTGGGTTTTTGAGACGAATCTAATGACACCTTAATCCTCGAAAGCCATCCAGCCATTTGGAACATACGAGATAATAAAGAAATTTACAAAAAACAAACAAACAAACATACAAGA
This sequence comes from Noctua comes, assembly GCA_963082995.1. NCBI lineage: Eukaryota > Metazoa > Arthropoda > Insecta > Lepidoptera > Noctuidae > Noctua > Noctua comes. The sequence goes on from OY720288.1 coordinate 13,714,061, forward strand.
TACGCGCGAAAAACATAACCCTTCCTTGCCATTCGGGTAAAAACGTTTCTAAAACATACATTCCTCAATTTATAACAGATCTGTTTGAATCAGATTTATTTTCACGATTAATGAATAGTAATGTATGCGGTGTGTGGTTGCGAGGATCTACTGAATGCGAGACGCACGGGACTGTTCAATGTGGCGACACTTGGGGGAGGCGTATGTCCAGCAGTGGCCGTCTTTCGGCTGAAATGATGGCCAATGACTACCTGTAACGACTGTCAAAGATCTACAAATGAAAGGCCGGACCAACGGCTTAACGTGCTTTCCGAAGCACGGAGGAAACTCGATATGTAATTGGTGGTCGACCCATTCACGTACCAACCTAGGCAAACGCGGCTTAATCTGAAGATGGACCCGTGTGGATGTTATTATTGAGCCACGAGCTCTTCCCTTTGATAGTCAGTGCCACACCCTTAAATACGACCACACCTTGTTGACACTCGCTGTATAACTGTTCTTCATCTTTAGCTTGGTCTTTTCCAACCATGTTAGGGTCAATTATTCTTAGGGCTTAAAAGCCAGTGTTCGAAAGCGCGCCAAAATATTTGTATGGAATCAAGACAAGAGAGAGATTACTCTGTAATATCAGTTATCAGGCATTCGTAGGCTTCACTTGCACCTGTATCAAGTATCGCAGGTATCTATTATGTATATATTCGTAGGAGAATCGGGAAGCTATTTCAAGGCCAAGTATCCATAGTTTCATGCCTTAGTTCGTCAATGTCTTTGCTTTTAGGAGTTTGAAGAACAAGGTGTTAAGTACCCCAATAATCCATTGAAAAGAGAGGATCTTCGACAGTTACTGTCGGGTTCTTGTATATGCGCTTAACTCGCGGATAATCACGAATGCGATGCAGGATTTTAAGTTCTTCATTTTCGTCACAGATGGCGCTTGCCTACTTTTTGACAACTTATTTATGTCCGCTACACACTCAAAGAGATTTAAAAAACTAAGGAGAGGCTATCAGTCACACAGTTATCCTATGTCACATCGGTCATCTTAAGTATGAGTGGGAATCACATTTAAGGCGTTTCGTATTTCATTACTTTCAACAGGATTAATATAAGCTTTTCTGTGGGATAGTCCTTGCTTTACATTTTGGACTTTTCCGTCATCACTTTCGCTTCTACTTTGTCTAGGTCCTCTGGTATAATAAATAAAAAATAATATGTAAAAAAAGACCCAACGAAGGCAAAAGGCACTGTTCTCCTCGTCATTGCGATATTTTTTGTTCTGGACTATACCTTAATTGGAACTTTCTTTTAAGTAGATATTGGTGGTCTATGATCCAACTTTTTCACAGGTTTAAAAAATACTAGTTTTAAATGTTATAACTTTACTTTAAATTTCATGACCCCATAACTATCTAATGCAATCATCAGCACTATTTTTGGTGTGCATTACATTGAGTCCTACCGTAAACCGCAATATTTTAGCGTAGAGTTACTTAGTTTGATGTACAGAATGCTTGGTTGACGGCTTCGTGAAGGGTCCCTTTACACCTTGTACTAACTTACAATCAGTCTTAAGTGGTGTATAGTATGATTATATCGCTATTTAGGGGATCCTACCCACGAGTCCAGGGCCCGAAGCGTAAGAGCCAGCTGCGCCAAATACCGTCTAGTTTGTTAGAAAATTTTCTCCCAAATAAATTTTGTTTCCTTCAGTTTCGTGTACCTACCTAAGTAATTGGATAGTGTAAAAAGCTCTGCGTCATGTGATACCACCGCTTGAAAGGAAATTAAGAAGAACAACAGTGTAGCTCAGAATTGTTTTGATTATTCATCTTTTGTCATTGGTAATTGTGTGTTAGTACGAAAGGAATTGTCTGTTAGTATGTAAGTAATTGAGTTACTTAATTTTAAATATATGTCTGTTGTTTTGACATAACTCACTTTATTTTCATTTGAATGCTCTTGAGAAAAATGACTATCCATCTTATTATAACATCCTATTGTAATGAAACCTACATTTACGTTTATTTGATTTGATTGTTCTACTACTATTTTAAAAGGTGTGAGAATTATATAAGGTACACAGTATTCTTCTTCGTTCGTTCTTCTTCTTCTCAGTATTCTTTCAAGTGTCGTTTTTTGTGTTACTAATTAGACGCAAGAACATCACACATCCACTAACCCGCTCTGGGTCCACGGGGTCGATTTTGGCCTATTCCCTCTCACAGAGAGGAGGCCTGTGTCCCAGCAGTGGGAACATTGGAGGCTGATTATGATCTCATTTAGCAAAAATAAAGTCAACAATTGTTACCAACGACACGATATTTTACTTTACATAAATTTCAATCCTAGAAAGAAAAAAAATGAAAAATTAGCATTGCCCTTCAGCGTGGCAATGCTGCCAGTCTTCTGGGAACGTTTCCAGATGACAGCGATGCGGAGGAGTACTTTGACGCCTAAGTGTCCTATTGCCGTCGTTTTTTAGATGTTTATATTTTCTTACTTTTAGTCTTATTTTTATCATTAGTTTAGTTCTATTTGTAGCCTAGAAAAACGATTCTTAGTCGGAAACTCATTGCTGTTTTTCTCATTTAAAATTAAATTAAAAATTATTTATTTCTTAACCAAATCAAGACAACAAGTTGATGATTGGAGCCTCCTTTTAGGTAAAAAATACCTGTATTAGGAGACTCCGCTGTTCCATAGCAAGATAATTTTAGATTATAGAACATAATAGAATTAAATTATTCACGTGATTGTGAATGGAAATGGGGAGGGTTTGTGTGTGTTTTGTGCATGTGAGTGTGTGTTTTTTTTATGCGTGGGTCTGTGTGAGTAAGAGAGTGTGTGTGTGTAGAGAGAAACGGGTGAGTTAAACTAGGTATGTGTTGCAAGAGCGCCTCAGTATCTTCGTAAGTGAGTAATTTTATCCAATTTGTTAACATTTTTTACATTCATGTGATTGTTTAGTGTTTATGTATATCTCCCTGTTTACCCTTTTATACAGCTGAGCAGAACGTTTGTTGTATTGTATAGCAGGGATTTTTGTTTTAGTTTGTCGGATTTTTCGTGTTATTTACCTACCTAATGATTTTAAAAGCTGGTTGCAACACCTACCTGTTTTGTTAACTAGCATTAATAGAGATAATTTATTACTTGAAAGCTGTAAACTGCGCACCAACAGACATGTGGGAAATCAAAAGCCAGGAACGAAAACAACTCGTTTTATTTAATTTTTCATCGACGTACAATCTCCTTACGTCATTACGCCACGCTCACGACCTCAATCCATACGACTTTAGTCAAGCAACACGCGCGTTTGTCACTTGTTTCCTTCGTCTGAGTACATTTGTTTTCTCCACAGTCGCAATCATAACACTCGTCTTGCTAAAGCGTGCAACTCGTGGCCAAATGCTTACACAGCCAGGTGCACTATGCCATCTTTCTATTTCTTCTCTCTCTCACACACTCTTGTTCTCACTCCCTCAGTACTATCATCACATCTATATCCAGTTTAAAAAGGCTAGGCGGATGATAAGTTCTGTACCTACGTTTTCTGAGCCGCCTGTTGCTCATCTGCATAGCCTTTTCCTAACTATGTTGTGGTCGTAGTAGTATCTGACGTTCACAACCCACTTAGTACTGGATTTCGTAAACACATCGTTACTAGAAGTTGAAGCTTCATTTTCGCTTGTGAAATTGAAAGAAGATACTCGTCAGTTTTACTTGTCAATTAACGCTAATCGGCGAGTAACTAATCAACACTTACTTGGAGCTGGATTTAAACAAAACTGGCGTTTAGGAGTACTAATAGGTACACCTCTGCCTAACCTTTTGGAGATTACATGCGTTATGTTATATTATTTAATTGATAAAGGAAGGTCAGTACCTAAAACGCAGATACGTATGCAAGCAGAAGTAAAACGATTCATGTACGATCTTTTCATGTTATGTTCATTTGTTCATCTTTAAAAACTCTCCTCAGAATATTCTCCACAATTTCTGTTAGGCTTGATAATTACAATTCCTCTAGCTCTCTGGTAACAAGTACATATTATTGAACCATCGGCTGGCTGTTGATAGAATCAACAGTATGACCACTGAGCAAGCACTAGACATAAGACGGTAGACGGCTGAAGTGGATTAGACGTAGTTAGAATTACCCTGGTAACAGGTAGGGTAACTTTTGGTTGAAGGTGATTTAAATTACAGAATCGTTCGTCTAACGTAAGGAAACTATAAATAATCTTATTATATTTAATCGAATCAAACCATTACATACCGAAATCCTTGCCTCGGAAAGCACGTTTAGCCGTTGGTCCCTTCTGTCATTTATAGATCTTTGACAGTTGTTACAGGTAGCCAGTGGCTCGAAAGTCTAACAACCAGTCTTAGCAAGGGGAATCGTATTACCCATTACCCTGGTTTGTGGAGGTCAGATAGGCAGTCGCTCCATGTAAAGTACTGGTAATCAGCTGGTTCCGGTTAGACTGGAAGCCGACCCCAACATTGTTGGGAAAAGGCTAGGGAGATGATAAGTATGTAATCTGTGTAGCTGTACAAGAATATTTTGGCGCATGACTAAATCGAATCTAGCGCCGCCATCTTGTCTTCCAATGCAATTCTACGACACAATTTTACTAATGTTTATCAACAACGCCGCATTTTAAAAGGCATTCAAGCGCAGAAAGATCGTCGTAGCGCAGTACCTAGGTATTTTTAAACGGTTTTGTGTATCTTTTGTGGGCCCATAATACCTACATAATTATATCTCAATTTCTTAAACAACCAGACCAGAAAATTAATCATTTATAAGTCTATTCTGCCGTGAACTATATGGCAAGGTAATTATTTTTGGTTTCTTTTAAATGAAGGATAAAATGTCTTTGATATTAATAGAAAAGATTAATATGTTGTTGTACATTCTCCTTGTTCAGCTGTTTGCCCATTGCTTAACGCTTACTGACGGCGTTTGTGTCGATCTTTGGTCTGTTGTCGCCATTTTGTTAAAGTGTCTATCATAGATCTATGGTGTCTGTGTCCACAACCCCAATTTCACTTTTCCCCACAGAAATTAAGTTTTCTGCTGATGCGGGCCAGTGCATATACCTATAAAGGGTGTAAAAAGACCCTTAACGAAGCCCAAAGGCACTTGGTCTCCCCGGCATTACGATCATTTTTTTGTTCTAGACCATACCTGGGAACCTTCTAGTTACGGAGATATTGGGGGTCAAAGTTCCGACTTTATTACGAGTTTTTAATGTATGTTTTTTACTTTAAACGCCTCCATGACCCCCGTACTATTCAATCCATCCATCAGCACAATGTTTTGAGTACGTTACATTGAGTCCAACCGTAAAACGTGATTTTTTTTAAAAAGTCGTTTTCCAGCAATAATTTTTGCGGAAAGTTACTTAGTTTCGATGTACGGATAAACAGTTTATCCGTGATCATGGTGCTTGCAACAGCGCCGAAATATCGGGAACTCATAGAAAACAGTAAACATGGTAAATATCCCGTTAGTATTAGTAGTAATGTTAGTGACCATGATAGTTTATAATCTTATATTACATAATGCTTGGTTGACGGCTTCGTGAAGAGTCCGTTTACACCCTGTATTTATATATCCAAAGGAGTCAAATTAACAAGCAAAATGATCTGTCATTTCTTGAATTCATACTACACGTCTTACTACAGCAATTTTGCTCAAATTAAGAATAATTAAGAATAATCCAAAAAGTTGGCAACTTCGCAAATAGCTGTCAAATATTTAGGTACCTGTTTTAATAAATTGGCAATATTACTGTATGGTAATTAGAAATGTGACTACTAGTGAACTAGAATATTAATAAAATGAATTGCAATTAAAACACTGAATTTGATGTTGTAACGGTTTTAGGTGTAAAAAGGCATTTGGAAAGTTTCCAAATAGTTTTTTTACATCTTAAATTAAATATTCGATGTAATGATATTATTTATTGCATTTCATAATCAATATTTTAGTTCACTAGTTAGCCATATTTCTTATTTCCATACAGTAATGTTGCCAGATTAATCAAAACAGCGAAATATTTGCCAGCTATTTGCGACGTTGCCCACTTTCTGTATAAACGCTCTTAACATCAGGTTCGGCTTCCAGTCAAGCCGGATGCAGCGTAATACGAGTATTTTACGTGGATGCAATGCTACGACTAATATTTACAGATGTTAAGACTGCCGGAATTCTAACAGAGTTTTGTGGCACAATAATCCGAGCATTCGACGTTTGCATCATAACATTTATTCATAACACCGCTCTACAGAGACCGTTTTGACTCGATTATAACATCTTTTATTTACTCTCTGGACTTCTACCTAACACACAACATGATGACATTATTCCTCATAACTGAGGTAAGCAGAGCTAGACGTGCCTTCTTAGTTTTAAAGGACGGAACATAATTTTTATTAATTTGTTTATTTCAGTTATTTATTAACCCTACCTCATCATCATCTGCCTAGTTATTTCCCAACTATGTTACGGTCGGCTTCCAGTCTAACCGGATGCAGCTGAATACCAGTATTTTACATGGAGCGACTGCCTATCTGACCTCCACAACCCAGTTAGTACTAAGTAATACGATAGCTCTTGGTAAGACAGGTTGTCAGACTTTTTTGGGCCACTGACTACCTGTAACGACTGTCAAAATGTCAAACGTGCTTTCCGAGGCACAGAGGAAACTCTGTATGTAATGGAGTCAAAGTGAGAACATACCTACTCAGCGCTCGACTCCAGTAGATCATCGCTCTCAATAGGGTTTTTTATCTACGTCATGCGTCATAATACTGAATAATATTTTTATTTTTAAATTATTAAAATCTCATAAATACAATTTTTTTATGAATGTATATATGTATAATCATTATAAGACGACTAAAAAGTCACGGTGTATACATTTTTAGTGATGGCATGTATAGCTATAAAGGATAGTCAATATTTTTTATAGAAAAAGAAGTTTACCTTAAGGTGATATATTGAAAAAAATGTGGTTTTTCTATTTCGTATAACTTGTTAAGTATGTGGAATAGGGATTCAACATTTTGGTATATGTTTTTTGACTCTTTGGTCTAGTATACTTAAATAAGGAATACACGATTCAATGAACTTTTCTCGATACAAAAAAAATGCAAAGTTATATCTATTTTTTTACTTTTTTCGACATCACGGCGTAACGCTTAAGAATTATTCAATGGGATTTACTTTAAAACATAGAGAATTATTATATCAAAGTTTACTCATTGTAGTTTTAAATTTAATTCATTTTTTATGTTAAAAAAGGAGTAAATTCGTTTTGGCACGTACGTCGTTTTATTCCGAGCGCACGCACAATATAGCCATCTCTTTTTTTGCGTTTCAAAAGTAATTGCATCACTTTCGCTCGCTTACAAGATCAGTCGCCCGGTGGGCTTCATTGACGTCAAACCTATGACATTTTTTTGCAGATCGGTGCTATCGAATTTTCGTGATTTTAATAATTGTTTATACATTAAAAGTTAGTAGATTGTGTTAATTAGTGTTAAATAGGTATATAAAGACTATTCTTGTGATTGAACAGTACCTATAACGTATCGTTTTTCTATTTGTGACTAGTTTTTAATGGGAAAAAATATGAAACCAAAACTAAATAAAGTACAACGTTTAGAGCACAGAGCGACTGAGGGTGAGGGCTCAGAAAATGAGAAAGATTAAAAAGTAAGTATATAGTTATGTACAATAATTATTAGTTTCTATTTATATAATTGTTTATATTATGAAAAAGGCTAAAATGTACTTATATTTCATTTTAGGTTAGAAATATGTCAACAATACATTGATGTATATAATACGTCAAGATTACAGCGTGTGACAGACAATGATCACAAAAGGAATGGAGTCGCATTTGAATTGCGAAAAGAGGTGAGTTTTTAATCGATTTTTTTTTTTGATCTTTATTGAGGTAAACTTGAAGGAAATGTGAGTCCTCTTATTTTATTTACTATGTACTATGAACTTTCCAGTATGGAGCTAGGCATAAATAGCATTTTTCCAAGTTGACTTATACTTTTTGTTTCAGGAGTCCAAAACTGCCGACATTAGTGGCCACAGAGTTGTTGATGTAAATTACTTTTTTACTGAATTGCTTAAATTATCGAGTCACCAATCACTGTTTCAATGCGGCCTTACAACTAGGGCGTGCAAAGCCGGTTTTCCGGTTTTTAGCAAAACCGGAAACCGGACGAAATTTCGCAATTTATGAAAACCGGGGTTGAAAGACAAACCCGGTTTTATCTCCGGTTTTTTCGTTATTGAATTATACATTTACATTTTGATTTAAATAAACTTTTTTCGAACGCACTCATCAAATTTCCGAACGCAACCGTTACTCAAGAAATTGAGACATAGGTATTGTAATTGTGGTTGTGTTTAGTGTCATATATGACGATGATGGTGTGTTTTGTATGTTTAAAATATATTATTCATGATAACAGAATTGTTAGGTACCTAGTGTACCTACTAAATGTACCACAAACTGATTTGTTGTTGATTTGATCTCAGTTAGTTAATCTTCATATTATTTAAGTTCATGTTATCAAAACTATTAAGGTGGTCTATTTGGTATTGGTTTGGTTGGCATAAATGGTTGATTATAAAAAGATTTATCGTACAAATCGTTTTATTTTTAGTATTTCTGAGTGTCCAAGAATTTGTTTTCTTGTTAAAATTCTACTATATAAACATTAGAAAATTGTTGCCGAAACCGGGGCTAACACCGGTTTCCGGTTTTGGGCACTCAAAACTGGATTTCAAAACCGGTTTTGAAGACTTTCCGGTTTTGCACGCCCTACTTACAACCATTAAATTAGAATCAGAAAAAGTTTCTGGCCTTTTTTTTTTTTTTTTAACTGTCATCAAATGAGTCCTCCCACTCAGGGCAGAGCGGGAGGGACTGTCAGACTTGTACTGACTAAAATCCACGGTGTCCTTCAGTAGCCCTTTATGTTCCAGGGTCACGGTAATTGTATGAGTCCCGCGACCTCGGCAGGCTTTGGCCCTCTAGAGGGTCCCCGTCATTATGCTGACACTCTTTGAGGCGCGCGTGGAACACAACGCGCCGTCGACCCGGGCATGGTCCATGGTCGGACAGCGAGTCGCCCATTACTCGCCGCCCGCATGCCCGCGCCTACGGTGGCCGGAGATCGTCTGCCAACGTCCGGCGCCGTGGGCGTCTACCACTGCGGCTGGGGTGGAGGGAGGACGCTGTCCTCTCCCTCACGCGGCCCGCCTCCTCCTTCGCGAGCATGTGCTTCGCAGAAGGAGGCGACCGCTTCCCACTCCGTCTCGCCCCGCAGCATGGCCTCGACCAATGCCGGGCGCGAAAGGTCTCCGCCTATCGCCGCCGTGAGGACACGGCGGTGCTCTGCCCAAGCGGGGCAGTCCTGCACCGTATGCTCCACCGTGTCCTCCGGGCGGTCCTCGCAGTGGTGACACCCAGGCGTTTCCTCCTTCCCCATATGACACAGGTACCTCCCGAAACTTCCGTGTCCGGTGAGGGCCTGCGTCACGCGGTAGGTCAGGACGCCGTGACCCCTATCCAGCCACTCCTCAAAGAGGGGTCTTACCGCCGCGATTGCGGCGTGCCCGGACCTCGGTTGCGACAGTCGTCTCCTCCATACTGCCCTGAGATCGCGCCGGAGCTCTTCCCGCCGCGCCTCGACTTGTCGAGGCAGCAGGGATTCGCCCCGGCGCTGCGCCTCCGCGCGCCCCTCATAGACGCGCTGGAGGGCAGTCGCCTCCAGATCCCAGGGCAGAAGTTTCTGGCCTTACACACATTTTCTTGTACATTTTGTAAAACAAAGTTTAAAGTACGGAACTCAAAATAAAATGGTGGTGGCCGGGATGGTGGCAGCTGGTTGTGGTAACGCTCAACTGAAACAGTTTTCGGCTGCTGTCGATTTACCATCCGTGTCGGAATACAAATACAAAATCTTGCAAGATGAAATATGTGACGAATGGGAAGTGACGGCATGGGAAGAAATGAGGAAAGTGGGGGAACGGGGGAAAGAAGCGGCAGTGAAAGAAGGAAAGCTACTAAAGATGGCATACCAATAATAGATGTAATCTTAGATGGTTGCTGGGCTAAACATTCATACAGAACTAAATATTCTGCACTATCTGGCGCTGCGACAATTATAGGTAGACGATTTCGTCAAGTTCTTTTCATGGCAGTCAAAAACAAATACTGTTGTATTTGTGCTAGAGCGGTAAAACGAAATGAGGAAGTAAAACACCATGAGTGTTTTAAAAATCTTAGCGGATCTTCAACAGCTATGGAATCCACTATTAGCGCCGACAGTAAACAGTCCATAGAAATGCATGGCGTTATCTTTGGAAGATACATAGCTGATGGAGACAGTATCTCTTATGCAAAAATACTTGACACTTGACACTCGACCATATACCTAAATCACGGTCGAAAAGATTGGTTGCAAAAATCACAAATTCGCACCTTCGATGCAACAAAGTCACAAATAGCCTAAACTGCAAAATCGAGTTATGTTTGCCAAATTGTCTCTGAACCATGCCTACATTTGGGGCACAAAGATATCCCCGAAAGTATCTCAAAATTCTACTTGATGACGCAGGTGCCTTTGTGATTATTGGCGGTTTTTACTCGGGTTTTGGGCCGACAGAGTTACATTTGACAATGCCCCCGTGCCCACGAGAGTTTGACGTGCGTTGGAGCTACAGCCAAACAAATGTATTTATGGCCATTTTTATTCTCACTTATTGGAGCGACAAAAACGTATCTATTTTTTAAGACATAAAACTAAATCATTCCTGGTGCAACAAAGTCACAATTCAGGACATTTGATTTCAACAAGCATGTCATCAGCAATCCTTTCCGGCGTTGCCCCTAAAAACGGGTACTTATCGTCAATGAAAAGACCACATTTTTGTATATTTACCTGTACTAAATTAGACAGTTGCTCAATAGCAGCTTTTTCATATTTCGCCCCTTGGCTTATAGTTGCCACATCGTCGATATTTGCCTTATACAACATGTTTTTCACCATATTAGCACAACTATTCGTTTTTATCCTTTTTACCACCGTCCCGTAATTAGACGCTGTTAAAAGATTTCTACTGTAATTCTAGCCACTCTCCACTTTCACTCTGTAGTCCACTCCTGCATCTCTTAGCGTTCTTCATCGGATTTTTCTAAATTTTTCAAAAACGTTAATTTTGTGAGGTTATATGTATCAGAATCCACATCGGGTCTGTCGGCATTTTCGCCATTATTAAAATCTATTTTCTTAGAAACCAATTTACGTTTTTTTTTTCTTTTTTAACGTTTGGTTGTACGTTCTTGTATTTTCTACTTGTTCTTCATATTTCTTGACTTTTCTAAAGGGCTCGTATTGTGAATAGTTTTGTGGACGGTAGTCAATATTTTCCCGGAGTTAAATGATACTACTGCCCCTGTTCATCTTGCCTGATAAGACCGTTTAAGAGCGTAGTTAACTCTTTTGCCGCCAACTAATTTGGCAACTACTCCATTAAAATTCTCTACAATGTTGCTGTCTACATTTTCAATTAAGCTCCGTGAATGTGATGCAACATTGCAGATTAAATATTTTATCTGATGCCAGAGACGTGTAAGTTTGTTAATAAGATTGGCATCTTTATATGTTGTGCACTAAAACCATACTTGGGGATTAGATTATACCAGTGAAAGAATCATCAAAATCGGTTCAGTAGTTTACGAGAAAATTGCTAACATATTTTATCTATATCTATCTATACATATAAAATTCAAAGTCCTGACTGACTGACTGACTGACTTATATATCAACGCACAGCCCAAACCACTGGTCCTAGAGACATGAAATTTGGACAGTGTACTCTTTGTGAAGAGTAGGTATCCACTAAGAAACGGTTTTTTTTTTAATTCCACCCCTAATAGGGTGAAATGGGGGGTTGAACTATCTATGAAACTTTTTATTCTCTGAATCGATTGACTTGAAAATGTGTCTAATACTTCAGTTAAAATGATGAGATATGTGTATCACAGTTTTTTCAAAATCATCCTCCAATTTAAAATTCACTGTCCTGACTGGCTGACTGATACATCAACGCACAGCCCAAACCACTGGTCCTAGAGACATGAAATTTGGACAGTGTACTCTTTGTGAAGAGTAGGTATATACTAAGAAAGGGTTTTTCTAAATTCCTATCCCTTAGAGGGTGAAATGGGGTGTTGAATTATCTGTGAAACTTTTTACTCTCGGGGTCAATTGACTTGAAAATTTGTGTACATACTCTTTAGATAAAATCCAGTAAATCCGATGTCCAATCTCGAACCAAGGTATCAATATTTCACGTATCTAATTTAATTGATATAACTTTAAACAAATATTTGCAAGTTATAAGCAAGTACATGTAAATATATGTATGTACTATACATACATAGATTACTTATTATCCCAGAAGTAAGATTCCGTGACCAATTCCCGAACTCCACGCGTTCGAAGCTGCGGGCAGAAGCTAGTAATACATATAAATAGACGAGTTTTTTAAAGTAGGTTAAATATAGAAAAATTGAAACAATATATTTATTATTTAATAAAAAATATTCATAGTAAATAAACATTTGTTATATGCCTTCATTACCTAATGAATTTTTATTACATGGTGTACTTAATAAAAAAAAATGTTGAAAATTAAATATTTGTATTATTTTTCTACTCCATCCCTCCTATGTTCTAATATTTCAAATAATCCAAGAAGTGCGTACTCTGTTTTCCCGAATGCCACCGCGTACACTGCATTCGCCGCTCCCCTCGCGGGGGGCTAAGCCACGCCCATCGAGCTACGATTTATTTTCGAGGTAGCGCCTTAAGTATTTCTATAACTAATAAGTATCAATTTTAGCACAAAAGAAAACAAACAACGGAACGACAAATGGCAAAACGTGTCGTACACAAGGCTAGCACAGGCTGACACTCGTACTGAAGCAAACCGACCAAGCCATTGTTACTAGTAACTATACAAATTTTATTAGATACTAGCGACCCGCCCTAGCTTCGCACAGCGCCACCTATCGGTTCCAAAACTATATCTAATGTAGCCTATATTTTAAGTTAAGCATCTAGTAGTAGAGCGATGAAAACTGGGTTCAAATCTACGCAGTAGTTTTTGCGTGATGCGCTTATAAACATACAAACAGAAAGACATACAGAGAGACAAAAAATTAAAAACACTAAAAACTGTTGTTTTGGCTTCTGTTACTAAATAAAGACCCCCATATTTTTTTAAAATATCTTCAATGTACAGACATCGGCTTGTTTATTTTTTTTATGTGTATAGATTGAAACTACTTAATTAAATCATCATCATCCATGGACAGTTATTGGCGCCCAGTTGGGACTACGTCAGGAACTGCTAGAATGTTCTTTGGGAAAAAGAAAAGCTATTATTTACCCAGTTAAGCTCTATAATGTGTTTCTCGCACTGTGAACTTTGGTGACATTTACACTTCCCTATACGGCCCTTAAAGGCCTTAAAATTATGTACAAGAGTAAATTATATGAAAAAAGTATTAAAGTGTGGGTCGCAAGCCTACGGCAAAAAATACTAAGTAAATGCTAATGCTAACTTAACTGATAACTACATTCAATATTTTTCTTTAAAAGTACCCGCAATTTGGTACCAAAAAAAAAACTTAGGATTAATATTTAAAAGGAATGTTTTGGAAAGTTCAGTTTTTTGCATCCCTTTATAGTTTTTCAATTCCTTTTAAGTCTATTGTTTTGAATTTTCAGTAGAATCATCCACTCGCGCATGACCTATGTGCAAAAATAGTGATTTGGCAAACCCAAAGCATTGTTTTGGGTCAAAAGAATACCATTCTTTGGTGGTGCGGTGTATTGTGCATTCGGTAAAGGCTCTTTGTTCTCTTCTGTGACGTTAAAATGGTGGAAAACTGGTTAAAAGTTCGGTACAGGTCATGACGGAAATATCAGCAGCTGATAGAGATCTTTGACAGTGAAGCTCATAGCAGGTTTATAAGCTTGCACCAGATTATCATCACCTCATCTTATTTCTTTACAAATTTCATACAATTTTTTATTCCTTTAAAAAAAACATTAAAAATTTAAAAAAAAATGTAGCTCGCTGGTATCGGGTACAAGCTACTGGCGGTTAAGGCTCCAAAGAAAGGAACCTCCTAACAATACAAGCCGTGTCCAGGAGTACCGCTTTCTAAATCAAGCTCTTGATCCAGCTGCATACCGAGAGCCTCCCTAGGTGTTTCACGTCACCTTATTATTACTGGCCGATTCCGATGCCGCGCTTATCAAAATACGTTGCATTAAGGAGCTTCATAGTAATCGTCCCAAACGGCTCGAATTCAGGCGAAACTGATACTGTTCAGTACTTTCAAAACTGTTCATTGCCGACTTTTATTACTACCTGTCAGCAACCTATTCTGATTCTTATAGCAAGCGTAATAAAGATCACTGTGATATTTGCTGCTTAATCTATACTCCGATTTATCCCTTAATGAGATTCTCACAGTTCCCATTGTTATCACTAAAATTGATGTCAAAATGTGTCACTTATACTTACTGAAATTGAGTAATTTAATAATAGTATTACCTACTCGTCAGATGCTAGCAGAATTTATTTATAATTTTAATAATGGGTTTTCAGAAGCAGTACTCTTAACTGGTTTTAATGTAGGATTCTTGGCGAAATTGCCAAGAATCCTACATTAAAACATGCATTTTTACATGCTGAAAGTTATTCGGTTTGGAAGACTTGATTCGTAACGCTAAAAGATGCTTAGGTTAGGTACAATATGAACCAGTTGGTACTATTTCGAAAACCAAAATAATAGTACAATATTATCATCATCTGCCTAGCCTTTTCCCAACAACGTTGGGGTCGGCTTCCAGTCTATCCGGATGCAGCTGAATACCAGTATTTGAACCTCCACAACCCAACCCAGTTAGTACTGGGTAATTTGTTACCCCTTGGTAAGACAGGTTGTCAGACTTTCGGGCCACTGACTACCTGTAACGACTGTCAAAGATCTACAATTGACAGCGGGGACCAACGGCTTAACGTGCTTTGTAGTACAATATTAATAGTTCAATATTATAAAGAGTTAAAGCGGTCTTTTATAGTTCAGAAACATTCGGGAAACGTTATCTCTAGTACCTGTAACGACTGTCAAAGATCTACAATTGACAGCGGGGACCAACGGCTCAACGTGCTTTATAGTACAATATTATGAACAGTTAAAACGGTCTTTATAGTTCAGAAACATTCGTGAAACGTTATCTCTAGTACCTGTAACGACTGTCAAAGATCTACAATTGACAGCGGGGACCAACGGCTCAACGTGCTTTATAGTACAATATTATGAACAGTTAAAACGGTATTTATAGTTCAGAAACATTCGTGAAACGTTATCTCTAGTACCTGTAACGACTGTCAAAGATCTACAATTGACAGCGGGGACCAACGGCTCAACGTGCTTTATAGTACAATATTATGAACAGTTAAAACGGTCTTTTATAGTTCAGAAACATTCGTGAAACGTTATCTCTAGAATACTGATCCGATTACAAACAATGTTTCACTGTTTGAAAGCGACACTGTTAACGATTGTCATAGGATATTTTCTAACTGCGTCACAGACGAAGCGAAGCCGCGGGCAGAAACTAAAATTCAAATAAAAAACGTTAGATATTTCAATTATTAAAAATACGCCATCTTTTCTGCCATTTCTTGCCCGAGTTATCAGAGTCAATTTTCTATGTAAGAGAATAGTATTTTCTTTAATTTTAATTTGCTGTTGCGTCTGCCTGCGGGAACTTATCTCAATTTTCTGAGATGAAAAGCGCAATAGTCCGCTGAAGAAATGATCAGCCTGTGATCGTCATACTGCAGGGGAAAGTCATCTGCTCATACAGAGAGGTAGAGAGGTAACGAACATTGGACACCAATTTTGCTTTTTGCGTGTTGCTGATTTTTGAACATCTAGTCTAGGCTTGCCACGGCTACTGTCCCCATTAATATTGGGTTAAATGAATTAAGCTTAAGCTAAGATCACGATCACGAGCTAAGAGATTTCTATGTAATTTTTTATTTTTTTTTATTTTGTGTGCAATAAAGAATAAGAATAAGAATCACATAATTCCGAACAGCGGGGTAATTGAATAACACCACTTCCAATAATAATTAATACGAAAGATTTTAAAGGAAATTCCTAATCCTAGAAATTCGTCCACACGACAACGTTTCTAACGCTATGAAATAATATGCTGTTTTACATCTATAACATCACGCCTGTAATCCCCGAAGAGTAAGGCAGAGGTGTACCTAACATTACGCCCACATCTCGCCAGTTATGTTTATGTCCCATGTAAAAGGGGGTGAGCCTATTGCCGTCAACCTGGCACAAATCTACGTGGCTGCTGGAATCGAACCTAGGACCTCATGCTCAGCAGTCGCGATGGCGACCACTAGACCAACGAGGCAGATGAGTTGTCAAGGTACTTAGGGTGACCTAAGGTAGACTGGCAGACAATGCGCAAGGCATTAAGTCCGCCTTTGTACAGTTTTTACTTGTGCATAAAGTTTTAATAAATAAATAAGCATCAAAATCAAGATTGCTAACTTTTTGCCAAACTAATGTTTTAGAAGTCCTCCTAATACATTTGAAACAAATTTATTTCCTTTTTATTTCGCTACATTGATCAAGGCCTTTTTTTGAGGTAGTTATACAACATTAGTTTTGGTACATGCGAAACCTGAAACACGTGTCTAGTATTTTTATGTAAAGAATCCATGTACAAAATTTCAAAACTGTATCATGAAAAATCCAGAGCTATAAGCTTGTTTTGTTACCTGATTTTCCGCACAAAAACATGGTCAACACGCGGCACCGCCGCGCTCGCGCCTCTAAAGCGTCTTGAGCTCATTGATAATAATAATTTGGCAGTAGGTACCTAAAAGATTGCGATAGGTAATTAGTGTCACTCGGTGTCCAACTTGTAACCTTTTTTAAATCTTTTTGGGACAAAATATAACATGGTTTAAAAATTATTGGAATCGATTCAGTTACATATTCTGAACAAACTAAATTTAGGTTTCGCATGTACTAAAAATAATGTTGTATTAAAATAGTATTATTATGCTAGTTACTTAGTGACAGACTATCACGACGATAGTGTGGGTGGAAAAAAGCAAGCTGACCATAGATAAGTCATAAATACGAAAATTTTATCAAAATGAATTATATTATTCTTCCGATATTCGGATATGTGATCCGGAAATATTAAACATTGAAAGCAACTTACGTGCTTTTCTTTTGTGAAGGTAAAAGCAAGGGGTTTCTTAAATTACTATTTATATTATTCGACTACCACGTTGGTCTAGTGTTCGCAATCGCCACTGCTGGGCATGAGGTCCCGGGATCGATTCCCGTATCGGGCAAATTTTTATTGGATTTTTGCATCAGGAATTTCTCAGTAGCAACCACGAAGTCTAAATTTGTGCCCGGTTGATGGCAATAGGCTCGACCCCTATTACATGGAACTTAAACTAGCGAACTGTGGATGTACCATTAGGTACACTTCTGCCTAACCCTTTGAGGATTACATGCGTGATATTATGTAATTTATATTATTAGTTCTTGACGTGTTAAATATTAGTATTTTTCTGCGACAGAGTAGACTCGTCTATGGTGCTACAAAAAGGTAAACAAGTTATAAACTGAAATCACCAATGAGCCAGAAGCATCAGTTAAATGATATTCAATAAACGATGCAACAAATCACAAACTAGATAAGCAGATGATACCTGACTGACTGCGGACACAGGACTTGGACAGAAATTTCAGTAAATGATCTGCCAAAAGAATGGCCAGAAGTCCTGGAGTGGTACAGTTCATTCTAACAAAAAAAATGTCCGCTCTCCAGTCCTCAGTTTGAGCGCACCTAAATAACGCGTTAGTAAGTCGCGACATTGCTCTCTCGGTGAAGGAAAATATGGAAAGGAAAACCGGCATGTTCCAGAACAAAAAATTCGAAGACATGTGACATCTACCCGCACTGGGCCCGCGTAGTGGTTTACAACCCACTCCCTCTAATAGAGAGGAGGCCTGTATTTCAGCAGTGCGAGCATTATAGGCTGATTGTAATTATCCTTGACTGTCATACAAGTACTGCAACATTCTGGCTACTCAGCGGTGAGTTTGTTACACCACAACGTGTTTGTTTGTGTTACCATGTTTTGTCAGCATCGTGGACGAACGGGCTTAAGAGATGTTTACTTTATTCTATTAATCTCTTTCAATGGGAGCAGGAACCTCAATGGAGGAAATTCAATGTCATCAATAATGACATTGAATTTGTGTGCCGACAAGTATTAAACATTCACACAAATCACATCATATGTGCAGGTTTGGCGGAAGACAATGTCACTTCATCAACATGCGATTGTAAACATGCGTCTTGTCAAATGTGGGAAGTAGCTAAGCAGTCAAGCTAGGTTACAAAACTATTGCCCGCTTTCACTAACACCGCGAAAACTCATGCTTAAATCATCTGCCTAGCCTTTTCCCAACTATATTGGGGTCGGCTTCCAATCTAACCGGATAAAGCTGAATACCAGTATTTTATATGGAGCGACTGCCTATCTGATCTCCACAACCCAGTTAGTACTGGGTAATACGATACCCCTTGGTAAGACTGGTTGTCAGACTTTTTTGAGCCACTGACTGCCTAACAACTGCCAAAGATCTACAAATGACAGCCGGGACCAACGGCTTAACGTGCTTTCCGAGGCACGGAGGAAACTCGGTATGTAATGGGCGGTCACCCATCCACAGACCAACCTAAGCAAGCACGGCTTAACCTAAAGATCGACCTGAGCGGCTGTTACTATTTAGCCAGAGCTAGAGCTAGAGCTCCTCATATGTAAGAGTATATAGGTGTAGCTAAAGCACCTATTTACCTACAAAAATAAAAAGGGTCTTGCAATTTCCCTTCGTAATCTACGTACATCCATTTATCGGATTTCATTAAAGTCATTGCTGAATTTAAAACTTTCAATGTAGTTTTGAGTCAATATTATATAAATATTTTTCACAGTAATAAGATCATCCGGAATGAAAGATTTTCGATGTTTTTTCCGGCATGAAACATACCGCAACAATTTAAAAAATGCACTGATGTGTGATGATTATTATTTACGAAAACTAAAAACACACTGACACTTTTATTATGTATTATTTTCAGTTAGCTGAATGTGCGATTGATGGGAAATGTTACATTATTTATAAATTCGTTTGTTTTGTTCATTACTCGTGTTCTTTTTTTGTGTTTGTTAAAAAAATACTGTAAGTTGTGCATGTTAATTGAAACTTAAAGTAAATCCTTTAACTGTTGTTCTAAATAAAAAACGTCCTTCACCGTTTTTCTAAATTAAAAAAAATCATGAGAACACTGTTCAAAAGTCTAAAATATTACTAGAACACAAACAATTTTTCTCCAAAAAAAAACGGTTACTCATCCAAATTTGATCCTTAACCTAAATATAAACTTAATTTCTCACACTCACCTTATCAAATCGATCACTGCATAACAGAACAGTAAAATAAAGGGGAAAACTAATCACTCTTACAATCACAGAAACATAAATGGCATCCGAAGTTGTTTAGCGGGTGACACTTGGAGTAGTTGTGATGCTTCTGCTCTGTGTGCGTGGCTTTTATACGGTGAGGCAGTCGACGCGCTGCTTGTAGCGTTAGCAAAAGAAGATTGAGAGTTTTTCATTAATTTTCTTAAAGAAACACTTTTTGGTTAGGCAAAAGTGTTTTGTGATTTTTATTATGTGCTTTAGTGACAGATCAACGCGAAATTTTATTAAGTGATTTTGCCAGTATTTCAAAAATTAATGATTTTTTTTTTTTTAACGTTGCCCCCCACTAGGAATTTCTCCTGTATCGTGGATGCGTTTACAAACATTTATATTCACATACACAAACAGCCTACCAAATACCACCATCATTTGCCTAGCCTTTTCCTATCTATGTTGTGGTAACCAGATGTAGCTGAACACCCGTATGTCCTATAGAACGACTGCCTGACTCACCTCCTTAACACAGATACTGGGAATCAAGATATGATATTAAAATAAGTGTCGTATATTTTCTCCGGAGTCAATTAAACTAAAAGTTTTTGCGTCTTTGTATTCTTGTAATAAAGAAAAAGCATTTTCACGCTACGTGAACCTAAAAAAATTTGGACAAAAATCTGTCTTATTCGTGAAAAACGTAAGAATTTTTTGTGATAGGCACCTTAAGTAAAGCTGCATCCTTGGTCTAGGGGTCGGTTACCAGGTCAGGCAAAGTATTATTAGGTTTTTCAGCCGAGAATTTCTTGGTAGCAGAGGTTGATGGCAATTGGCTCACACCCCAAAACTAAAAACTTGATTGGTGGAATTGGGTATAGGGCACGCCTTTGCCTAACCCCTCAGCAATTAAAGGCCTGATGTTATACGTTGAGATGTTACCAAAAGCAGGACGCGTACTGCCGGCAAAAACTCAGAATTCCGGGGTTCCAATTCAAGGTGAAATATTTTGCGTATTTAACTTTGATAAGAAATATGTTACCGCAGGTATTAATAAATTCTAATTTAAAGTTGTAACTCTTTTGTTTTAATACCGAATATACGTGGGCATTTATTTTCTCGACATTTCCCTAGGGCTTGCAAAATATATTCGGTTTACGTCGAGTACCTGGTGATTAACCTTAACACTTAGGACCTGTTCCATCGCTGACGAGAAAGCGATGCAAGGATTTTCTCCCCCAAGAACGTTCTAAACTTTTATCATCTGCCTTTTTTTTTTTTTTTTAATTACAATATGGGCCCGCTCTTGACCTAAGTATGTTAGGGTCGGCTTCTAGTCTAACCAGATTCAGCTGAAGACCAATATTTTACATGAAGCGACTGCCTATCTGACCTCTACAACCCTGTTAGTATTGGGTAATACAGAACAGCACTTGGTCAGATTGGTTGTCAGACTTTCGGGCCACACTGACCTGAACGTTCAAAAAATTGTAGGTCCTAAAAGAGGTCCTATATTAATTCCGCCGACAAATAATCGTTTGGTCGTAGCGATAAGAGATATCAAAAAGAGTAGTCGCTCAGTGACTCTCGCTTCGTACATGTTTACCAGCCAGAAATGGCCTTACGCTGTCAAAAACTTGCTGCTCATTGCTTGCCAACTCGATTTTAGCAGGGACCGATTAATCGGGTTCAACCAGTTAGACCTATGGGTAACCCATATGTTTGATTAACCATTATACAGGTTAACCCTTATAGTATATGGGTTAACTCTTATAGTATATGGGTTAAATCTTATAGTTTATGGGTTAAATCTTGTAGTAAATGGGTCAATCCTTATAGTATATGGGTTAACTCTTATTGTATATGGGTTAAACCTTATTGTATATGGGTTAACTCTTATAGTATATGGGTTAAATCTTATAGTAAATGGGTCAACTCTTATAGTATATGGGTTAACTCTTACAGTATATGGGTTAACTCTTATAGTATACGGGTTAACTCTTACAGTATATGGGTTAAATCTTACAGTATATTGGTTAACTCTTATAGTATATTGGACATTAGTTAACCCTTAAAGTATATGCGTTAACCGTTTCAATACTACTGATTAACCAGAATGAAAGAGACAAAGCACCGAGCGCGGGCTATCTCCGTCAGTTTCTTGCATATTTGTATACACAAAAATGAACTCTGTGCGTGAACCGGTTATTGTAGACTGATTAACCCCTTAATACTGGTTTGCTCTAGGATTTTTTACCCAACCCTTTAAAATAATCCGATTAATACACCTATACGGGTAACCTTTTCGGTCCCTGGTTTTTTAACTGACTTCTAAAAAAGGAGAAGGTTATGCATTCCACCGATTTTCTTTTCATATATGTACACAGATTACTCCGTGATTGCTGATTCTTTTACTGATTCTTTTCATTTGGTACAGGAAGCCCGCACGGTGGTCCCATATCAATTTTATTGACCTTGCTTGTGTAGATGGTCTCTTAATAAGTTGTAGTTATAATGTAAAATAAAAACACAACAAACAAACAACTAAAAAAGGTAGACAAAAAACTTTTTTGCAAAAAAAATCGACTTCCAAAAAAGTTTTCTAGTTTTTAGCTCTACTTGCTTCTAGAAAATCGCCGGCGGTATGACATGGGTCTAATTAGGATACTAAATTTGTGCACTAAGTTATCTTAAGTTTATATTTACCCCCAGGATCTACGCAAAAGTAATAAACATGATAACGCTTGTTCTATTTCTGGTCACTAGCCCACAACTGACCAAGTTACTAAAATAGATATCAATGTTATGCACTATATACTCGTAATTATCGATCTCTTAACCTTTATTAAGATTGGCGTCTTACTCAATATTTACTCATTTTTGTTGTTATCCTTGTTGTGTAATTGAGTGATTCATTTATTGAGTTTGAAAATATTTTCCTGAAATATCACATTTCAAAAGTATTTCTGCTAATGAGGGTATTTTTAGACTGCATATTTCTGACGCGTAGGTGTGTTTAAACATTTTTTTATGTAGGACGTATTTTGATAAAATGGAAAATGACGACCTCCACAATTTGATCAAAATGAAAAAATCGAATGTGCAACTATTTACTGCAAATTTCTCCGTCACGCTGAGGTTTACTGTTAAACCCAATTCTAGGTTAAGCTCGTCTTAGTAACCTGCCCCTCCTTGCCTGCTATCCTTGTAATATTGGAAGGATTGGAACAGAGTATTTGTAATTTATTGATCTAACAACCACAATAGGATTTCTAACCGACAAAATGACGAACATCTTCAGGGTGTAAATAGACCCTTTTTTTTTAGTTAGCCCGTATTGTCCCACTCCTGAGCAAAGGCCTCCCCCCATTCCTTCCACTTCTCGCGATGGTGTGCTTCTTCTCGCCAATTCGCGAGGAAGCCATCCAAGACCTCCGTCCCGCCATCTTCTCTTCGGTCTACCGCGACCCCGTCTAGCTGTTTAAGGGTCCGGTCTTGCGATATTCGGGCCCACAGCTGTGCCTGCATCCGGCAGACCGGCAGACCTGCCCAGTCCCATTAGCCTGGCAGCTTTATAAGCTATGTCGGCAATTTGCTTTCTGGAGCGCAGTGTGGTGTTCCTTATCTGGTCAGTTATTTTAACATTCAGTATGCTGCGCTCCATCGCTCGTTGGCAAACCTTGAGTTTGGACTTCTGGACGTTAGTCAAAGACCAAGTCTGTGCACCATATGTCATAATGGGGAGAATACACATGTCCATTAGCTTGCGTTTTAAGGGGATAGGTAAATCATCCTTGAATAGCTCTTTCATGAAATAAAATAAATAAATAGACCCTTAATGAAGCCCAAAGGCACTTGTTCTCCCCGTCTTTCATGCGATCATATTTTTGTTCTAGACCATACCTGGGAACCTTCTAGTTACGGAGACATTGGGGATCAAAGTTCCAACATTTACACAAGTTTTTTTTTTAAATACATGTTTTAATGTAAGACTTTTACTTTAAACACCTCCACGGCCCCCGTACTATTAAATCCATCCATCAGCACAATTCTTTGAGTGCATTCAATCGAGTCCTACCGTAAAACCTAATTTTTCATACCAAAAAAAGTCGTTTTCCTGCATTTTTGCGTAAAGTTACTTAGTTTAATGTACAGAATGCTTGGTTGGCGGCTACGTGAAGGGTCTGTTTACACCCTGTATAGGTACACACTTTCATTTCATTTAACAGACTTTTCAAAAATCCTACTTTAGTAACACTTACTCTAAGTTTCTTACTATA
Source organism: Noctua comes (assembly GCA_963082995.1). NCBI lineage: Eukaryota > Metazoa > Arthropoda > Insecta > Lepidoptera > Noctuidae > Noctua > Noctua comes. The sequence goes on from OY720288.1 coordinate 13,738,004, forward strand.
AGCTCGTGGCTAAATAATAATAGCCGCTCGGGTCGATTCAGGGTGACCACCCATTACATACCATGTTTCCTCCGTGCCTCGGAAAGCACGTTAACGCGTTGGTCCCGGCAGTCAAATATAGGTCGTTGACAGTCGACCAGTCGTTACACTACCTGTAACGTAGGTTTAGAAACATGATTTTGATAAGAGTTCTTTTTATTATGAAAAATGAGAGTCTTTACACTTTCCGACATGGTTGGGCCATGTTGGAATCGGTTTCCAGTCTAACCGGATGCAGCTAACCAGTATTTTATACGGAGCGACTGCCTATCTGACTTCCACAACCCAGTTAGTACTGGGTAATACGATACCCCTTGGTAGGACTGCTTGTCAGTCTTTTTGGGCCACTGACTACCTGTAACGACTGTCAAAGATCTACAAATGACAGCCGGGACCAACGGCTTAACGTGGTTTCCGAGGCACGGACGAAACTCGGTATATAATGGGTAGTCACCCATCCACAGACCAACCTAGGCAAGCACGGCTTAACCTAAAGATCGATCCGAGTGGCTGTTATTATTTAGCCACGAGGATAGGCGGTAGGGGTTTAGTGTAGGGTTGGTAAAATAGGGTTATTTTAACTAAATACACGGGTACGGAAGTTCAAGTCTTATGTATAAAACAGTCAAAATATGAATCACTTAACATATATCATTGTGATAGCGGTTGGTATTGTGATAGCGGTTGGTAGAATGGTACAGATGATTAAAATAATATATATTTCGAATATTTGAATATTCGCCGACGGTTACCATTTGGTTAATGCAAACTGGTGAGTGTTTGTGATAATTTGAATTAAATTGCATTTAAAAATGGAAAAAATAGAACACTTTTGGTGCTTTTCTTTTTAATGTTTGGTAACTAGGTTTTTTTTTCTTTTTGGAAGACAAGCGTTACTTTATCTCAAAGATATTTAGATGGTAAAATAACTTAAACTGGTGTTAATTATGTGTCATAGCTTTCAGGAGCTAATAAAATTTTATAGTTAAAAAAACTATAAAACACGCTTCTCGTATTTTTCTCAGCAAACCCTTTCATTTGATACCCATATCATGGGAGAGCATAAAAAAATACCTAGTCAGCCATCTTTGGGATTCCACCATATTGGATTTAGAATGGCGTCACTTAGCTAACCATGCATTGTCATCCAAACTAAATATGTGTGCAAAATTTCAACTTAATCGGAAATCGGGAAGTGGGTCAAATTTAACTTCTAAGATTTTTTACACAGTTTGTTACTGATGAAGCTAATAAAAGCGTGTTAATCAAATCAAATCATTTATTAACAGATCATAAAATCCAATTTTTTAGTAATACATAAACATCTTAAACACTAGTGTTAGTATATAATTATATTTGAAAAATTCTGTAATAATTACTAATAATGTCAAAATAATAATTAACAATAATTTCAAAATCATTAACAAAAATTTCAAAATCACCACTAATCACGTCAAAATCATTAATAATACAATAATCATATAAAGAAATAAATAAAGGACAATAATCAAATAAGCAATAATTAAAAGAAACATTATTAAAAAAACAAAAAAAACATTGTTGTGTGTGGTGCTAGAAATATGTGTTATAATATGGCTTATAGCTCGATAGCTAATTAACGTTACCTAATTATGTGACAAGCCTAATCGAAATAAATGAATAGTCTTTTCTTTCTGTGCTTTTCTTTATAAAAACCCTTTTCCCTACACACCTTTTTATAGATACTTTTAGACAGTAAATAACAAGTAACTATTCTGACACTCAAAGCTTTATAACCGGTGTATATATGTATTTATATCCACCCATTATAAAGCTTTGAGTGTCAAGCTCATCAAGCTACGTCCATCCGCAAACCTAGGTCTTCGCGGAGAAGAATGGACAAGAAACTCTACGGTAACATCTTACAAAGTCTAACCCAGGACAATTATACGTTGTCCTTGGACCATTGTCAAGTTATAGCAATTTATCAGTGTAGATAAACAATAAGCATTATAAGCCATATTATAACACATATTTCTAGCACAACACACAACAATGCTTTTTTGTTTTTTTGTAATGTTTCTTTTAATTATTATAAGGCATATTATAACACATATTTCTAGCAAATAGTTACCAGTAATATTCATAGTATTATATCAAATAACTTACATAAACATTGTAGAACCTTAAGGTAATCCAAATAGGTTCCAGCTTTACACATTTGTTATCTTAATCATTATGTCACTTTCACACGTAATAGTATACACATGGCACACACAATATACCACTCAGGGTATGTCTGAACACTTTCAGCATAAAGCCCCTGAATTGCATACAGTAATTTTACATTTATGTTGTTCATAGTAGAAAATTACAATTTCTTCCTTTTAAACTTGTTGTAAATGTCATACAGATATCAGATAGCTATCTAGAAACTCACGCTTTGGAAGATTTTGTATGATACAATACTTGTGTGTATTGATACCAGCCAGACAAATTCAGTTATTATGCGTGATCGCGATTCTTAAAAAAGTAATATAATGAAGGGCAGGCACCATTCATAACTTGACACAATGCCAACGATTATTAAATAAACAAAATTCTTGAAATGGCATGTAGATAGCATAATTAAGTGTTATTGTTAAATTGAATTGTTCATATATCATGCGTCTTAGTCGATTATACTAACATAGGTTTAGGAATACTAACTAACTTGTTGTCTGTCTGTCTGTTTGTTCCGGCTAATCTCCGAAACGGTTGGACCGATTTTGATGAGTCTTTTACTGACAGATAGCTGATTTTATAAGGAGTAACTTCGGCTATTTTTATTTTAGAAAAAGAATTACGGCTCCGTACAAAAACAAAACCCTTGAAATTGTTAATGAAGTCAGATTCAAACGGGAAAGTAATATTTCTATAGTAATTTCACGCGGACGAAGTTCGCGGGCAGCAGCTAGTAAATAAATAAACTTCGCGTGTAATAGATTTTGTTGCGGACGCTACTTGGCCATTGCGACCAACTGTTGAATTGCATTAGGACATTCTATGCTCGATCGTAGGACGAAACGTCTTTGTTTTCTCCGTAATTTCATACTCATTGGTTTGTTCCACAAAATTATGGTCGGTTATGGGGTATAACCGACCATAATTTTGTGGAACATTGGTATCGGAAACCTTTATTTTTAACAAGTTTAAACCTTTCCTCTGTGACATTTGTGTTGTTTTTTAAAGAGGTTTTTTCTGAACTGGTTTTTATTTTAATTTGGAGTCTTCAAAGTGCATCACTATTCATTCACGCTTATCCAAATTTATTTGGGGTCGGCGCAGCAATTACGTCACGGTTGGCGGATTGGCAGAGCGATTTGCTGCTGCGCTGCGTGTCGCGGGTTCGATTCCCGCATGGAATAAATATTTGTATGGCCTACAGGTAGTTGTTCCGGGTCTGGCTGTTTGTACATGTGAGTTTAAATGTTTTAAACGCACCCGGTACAGGAGAAATTCGTAGTGTGAGGCAACTTTTTTCCTTAAAAAAGTCTTCTTCCATTCTTCCCTATTCATGCAGCCAGTCACCTCCTTACTTACCATATCATCCTTCACAAAGCACAACTTCTTGCCTTTTAGCCATTCACATTTATACTCAAAACTTCACTCAAAAAAGTGCTATAGTCTTGATATTTAATACGCCCTCTTTTATATCCTTTGTTTTCAGTAATTAAATGTTGTTATTGGTACACACAGCGTCAGTATGCGCTAACCCCTCAAGTTTTAAAATGTTACTCTGCTACAACATTAAATTCGTTACGAAAAATCTAAATAATATTTCAAAAAGAGTTCATTGTTTCGAATTGGACTCGAACCATCGCATCACCGAATCTCGTCATACTCATACTGGTAGTTTAACGAACTAGCCAGCGAGCCCATATGAATTGCTTATCTACTATCGTCCGAGTCACTTTATCTTTAGGTCTCTGTCTAATCGATAGATGTTTTAATTTGAGGGTATCCATTAATTTTACTTACTTACTTTTTCTTTATAAAATTAATCCATACCCTCAAATTATAACTACAACGATGATGTACATAAGTAAGTAATATATAAAACGACTAAGTTACCCCAGTTATATTAAAATTAACTTTGCTACAACACCTTTGCAATTCAAACATATACATCAAAAAAGTATTCTTATGCCCGGGCGATATTTTAACCATAGAATCATTGGTTATCCCAAATTCCCAACTAAGCCAGTTAGGTAGTTAATAATTCGATGAATGATCAATCTACTTTGCTTGTTGTTATACGCAATAATGAAATGATTAACGTTTTATTTATAAAACTTATTTATAATAAAACATTAATTATAATATTAAAACGTTTTTGCAAAATACAAAAACCAACTTGGGCCTACCACGGATTTGAACGCACATGTATTTTGAGGGGTAACCGCTTAATGGGGTTGTGTGTACAAGGAAAGTTTATTTCTAGCAAATTGAAAGCTCTCCACTTCGATGTTTCCCGCCATTTTATTTTTTATATTTTCTATGGATGATGTTATTTTCGCATTGCGCTAGCTTTTTAAATGAAATATATTTTAGAATGCTCAGTAGTTCATTTCTTTGAAGTTATAGGTAATGATCCAACTCGTTTTGTGATATTCATGTTTTCCTATTGGTACCTAGTGGATTTTGTTTGTCATAATATTTGCTAACGTTTTTTTTTAAACCGTTGCAAAAAATATTTAGTAGTAATTGTGTTTTTAACATAGATTTTTTTTTTGTAAATTAAAATCAGTATATTGCGTAATTTTAAATCTTATACTATCAGCACATATATTAGAATAATTTTATACTATCTTTTTCATTTCATTTTTGTAAGTTTTTCGTGAAATAATAATAGGAACAGAGAAAGCTGGTAAGTTACCTATTGTGTCAAAATTATGTGATGAAACAGAAACATACGTCTTCCGAAGGAGACCAATTTACTAATATTAATTCCCAGGATTTAACCCTGGATTTATGCCCGGTTTATGGCAATAGGCTCTCTCCTATTACAAGAGATTTACCTAAACATAACTGGCGATATGTGGGTGTAACTCCTATACACCTCCGCCTAACCGTTCGGGTTTACAGGTGCGATGTTCTTCTTTTTAACCGACTTTAAAAAAAGGAGGAGGTTCTATGTTTGGCTGTATATTTTTATTTTTGTGTAGGTGTATTTATTACGGCTAAAAGCCGAAGTAAGGTTACATCTGGTGCGGCCGGTAACAGTTTGTTATACTTAGGTGTATCGTTTTTATTGCTAGGATACATCGACCAAATGGATTAGGTTAGGTTAGGTTAGAATATTGTGACCAAACGCGCGCGAGCTAAGCGAGCGCTACATCCAAATTGATGGCATCAAACATCCAAATTTAAATTTGTATTAGTGATTATTCGGAGTTTACCCAAAGAGCTTGAGTAATACTAAGTTTACTCCGGTAAACCTAGTATTACCTGTAACATATTCATCGATATCTCCGTCAACTATGGACCGATTTTGATTTTTTTTTTCATTTCTTAGCGGAAGCTGGCGCGGTTGTCCCAAATAAATGGTATACACATTGCTTGGGTAGTTCGTGAGTTATCTTCTATAATATATATTTTTTCTTCTACGTCTATGTGGATGATCTGCAAACAACTTTTAGTATTATTGGAAAAATAACTTTACTTCTGGAAGTCGGTGGCAAAAAAGACAATGAAACAAAAAAAAATTCGCTGATTCCCCGAAGTAAAGTTATTTTTCACTTTTTGTTTTTTTCAGAAGTCAATTTTTTTTTTTTGCAATACTTGTTTTTCTTTCCATCGTGTTACCCTTAAACTGGATTGTGGAGGTCAGATAAGTACTCGCAAAGACTTGGAGTTTAAGCCGTTAAGTATATTTACAAGTTTTGAAATGTATCGTGTTATCCAGGATTGTTAAGGTCAAATAACCAGTCGCTCCATGTAAAATACTGGTATTCAGCTGCATCCGGTTAGACTGGAAACCGACCCCATCATAGTTGAGAAAAGGTTAGGCAGATCGTGATGGTACCTTTTATGTAAGTAATAAATGTCACACACACATCACTATTGTAGTTCCAAAGGTGGACGACGACAGTCAGTTTGTTTGTTTAATTTTGTGGCAGCGCTACAAACAAAACTCCTGTACCAAAACTGAAAAATAAATATTAATTTCAAATGTTAACTCTGACATACAAATATCGTGTTCGTGCATGATTGAATTTAGTTTCAATTAAAATCTTTCTTATTCTCGACTGTTTTAACCGACTTCCAAAAAGGAGAAGGTTCTATGTTCGGCTGTATTGTTTTTTGTGTATGTTCATCGATATTTCCGTCAATAATGGACCGATTTACGTTATTCTTCCCCATTTAAAATTTATTAACTTTGCTTGTGTACTTAGTTCATGACTATTCATGAGTTAGCTTATGTAATACCAACTCGTGTTTTTTCTTCGTCGTCTATGTTGATGATCTCCCAATATTTTTAGTTACAAAGTAAAATTAAAACATGACAAGAATTTGTGTGGAATGCTTCATCTAAAAAAGGATAAAGTCGGTGGCAAAAAAAGTCAATGAAACAAACAAGTCACCGACTTCCGAAAGTAAACTTATTTTCCGCTTTTCAGAGTTTTATTTTGGAAGTCGGTTGTTTTCTTTTGTTAAAATTTTTTTTTTTTGACTCTAACCGTAAAACCCACCGCTGAAAACCCACCGGTGATCAGCGTGGGGTCTAAGTGGCGGGACAAACAGAAAAGACGTAAGACGAGGACGCGTTTTTCATTTCCGCGTCTCGTCCACGCACGCCCTATCTTATCTGTTTATTTTGTGTCGCGACGCTTCTATGCATTTTGTATGAAAATTTATTGAAGGGGCGCCGCGTCTACGACGCGTCCTCGTCTTACGTCTTTTCTGTTTGTCCCGCCCCTTACAGTTTGTGTGTGCGGGTTCGATCCAAACCGGGCAGAGTACTGAGTTTTTCTTCTTGGAATATAATGTTTCATTTGTGCCCGCTGAATGGCATTAGGTTCGACCTATGCTACACGAGTCATAGGCCGCAAATTCGGAACGGCGGAGGCGTGTGCAGCGGGGCCTTGTTTTGAGCGTGCACGCTCGACCACTGAACGTATGGACTTCTCACTTGATGTATTCGTAGCAGCGTTTTTAGCGTATAGTGATCAGTGTTCGGCGTTTTAACGAGCGTGTACAAGTGATATTTTGTTCAGTGTGTTAAGATTTGCCAGTAAAAGAAGTGGTGTGTGCATAAATAAAATATGGCATGGGAAGTTATTGACGTATTATTAGAAGAAAACTAATTTGTAAGATGTGAATTATATAATGAAAGAAATACTAAAAGTAAAACAATAATTGAACAAAGAGATTCTTTAGGAGAATTTTCGGCATTATATGACACTTTACGACAGTCCGAATCCGAAACAAACAATAACAATACACGTGTCTCGTATTCTCGTTCCTTTGACGTGATGACACTTCCCTTGAATGGCGGCCTCCGATTGGTCAACGCACTTCGACGTCCCGCTCACATGCACGCTCTAGCGAAAACTAGTTGCGTGCACGTTGAACGCGACGCTGCACGCGACATTACACGCTGGAACGCTCCGAATTTGCGACCTTAAGGATAACTTACGGTTACGATCGAAATGTACATATGTGTACTCCACCTCTGTTGGTCTTCATGATGGTATGGTATGGTATGAACGCTGTTAAAGTGTGGATCCTATTCCATTCAGATTTCTTTTCATGTTTACTTAATTCTATTTTAAGAGTTCTGCGAATTCATTTTATAAGAACACAAACATTATTATTAAAATATATGTAGTATGACAGTATTCACTGTGTACCGAAGTATTTATAAAGTTAATATTCGCGGCTAAACTTCCTCATTAATTAATTATCTTGTTCGTTACAAATAATTATCTTCCGTGTTTATACCGAAGTGTTTAAAATTCATGGTTTAGTTCTATGTTTACTTTTTCTTTCGTGTAGACGTAAATTAATTACTTAAGTACATAATTACAATATTTTGTAATTTTGTAAATAAAAAATCAAACAGGAAAGTTAAATTTGCTCTCACCAATCTCTTAGGAAAAGTTGGCCAGAAAGTAGAGAACTTTTTTTTTTTTCTTGTGGGAAGTCATCAAATGACGCCTCCCCCGCGCGAAGCGGAAAGGAGTGTCTTCCACTGGGGCCGCGGTATAATGTAGATGACTTTATAAATAACAGAAAGTTTGTCTATAAAAGTTACTGCTTAATTCATAAATACAAGGTGTAAACGGCCCCTACACGAAGCCATCAACCAAAGCATTCTGTACATCAATCTAAGTAACTCTACGCAAAAATTATTGCTGGGAAACGAACTTTATTTTTATAACTTTTTTTTTTGGGGTGAAAAATCACGTTTTACGGTAGGACTCAATATAACGCTCAACACATTCAAAACATTGTGGTGATGGATGCATTGAATAGTATGGGGGTCGTGGAGATATTTAAAGTAAAGTTACAGCATTAGAAACTTTTTTTTTTTTCCGGATGGGAAATCATCAAATAACCCCCCCCCCACTCTGGGCGGAGCGGAAGGGAGTGTCAGACTTGTACTGACTAAAACCCATCCATGTTCCTTCTTTGCCCTTTGTGTTCCAGCCTTCTAGGACCACGGTATCTCTTTCGAACAGTCCCGCAAGTCCTCGAAGGCTCCCAGGTATTTTCCAGAACAAAAAAAATATCGCTATGAAGGTGACAACTTGACTTAAGCCTTCCCGCTTCGTTATGGATTTTTTTACACCCATTAAATTTTCTTTCCTACTACAAGATGCTTCTGCCAGGAAACAAAATCGATATCAAGATAAAATCTGTCTTCCATTCATGTGTTGTGCAAATACACAGGAGTGTATTCCTTATATCTAAGCCAAACCTAATCCGTTGCAAAACGCTTGTGACAGGACCACCGGAATAGGTTCATGTCACAGATATACTCGTAGAATACCTAGACAACGCAAGTATCACGATTATTCACGATCTGCGTATCATTTTTGACTACCTAAAGTCAAAGTCAAAGTCAACATTATTTATTTGCTATAAATGTGGTACAAAAGATGGTAAAAATGACATGAAGTGCAATGACACATTTCGCCATAAAAATAGCATGCAAATATTATTAAACACAAATATTAAATTAGGTAGGTAACTAAATAAAGTATTTATTTATTTATAACAGCTTAGTTATACTACTATAACGTCATATTATTATGCAGTACCTATTTAGTTACAATACAAACAAATTATTAAACTAAATAGACAACGTTTTTGTATTTTGTCTAGAATTAAATTCTTTGATTATTGTGTATTTATAATAAATAAATAAAATTCATTTAATTCAGATAACATGATCCATACAGTGAAATTAAAAAAAATAAAATAAATTATCACAAATATCACAAATAATTTATGAATTAGTGACATTATTATTTTTGTATTTTTGGTTCTTTTTTCTTTATTTTATTTGACATCTTATATAACTTTGACATGATTTATAATTATTGTAGAATTCTAGAATTATTGTTTGAATTTCGAAAATGTTTTTGTTAAAAAAAAAAACCTTTGATATTTTGTATGCCTTTTGGCGGTTGCAGCTCGGTTCTAATTTATTTATAACATCTTTTGTATGTACCCTGTGTTCACGAAATAAATGAATTTGAATTTGAGTTGTAACGTTGTTGATTTAAAACAAATTAACTTGCTGCGACAGTAGCCACGTAGTTAAGAATAAAATGTTTAAGGTGGACACCAGGGTAGCCCGCGAAATTATTTTTTTCTTACGTTTTTTACAATTTGCTGCTCAGTGTGACCTGCAAAATTGCAGTGTGACAGAATTATAATCATTAAAATCATCAAAACAACCCTCGAAGTTCATTTAACCCAATTGAATGACTTTTTCATGAAATATCTAATGAATAGAGTTAAATGAACTTAGATTACAACAGTCATTAATGATTTTAATAATTATAATTCTGTAACTACCAGTAGAGAAGGGTCAATTTTTGTAAGAAGTAAGCCGGAGTATTTAGTATTTAATGTGATTATATTATTTGTCTATAGAATACTGACTGTGCCATTTTTCAAAGGGAAGCCGGTAGGAATCGAGTTCTATGGAACCTTCGCCACTGGTAACTACATATGAGTTACTCGCACGACTCATTTTTCATCAACATACAACCTGACACTGACCTGCAAATGGCTAAAACAAGAGAAAATTTGAATTTCGTGGGGTGCCCTGGCGCGCACGCGAAGTAGATGCTCTTGCGTTATCTAGGTACACCTATGTCTGTGGTTCACATCAATAGTGCAACAGTTGAGGCGTGAACTTACGTTATCTCGCTAGCCAGTCCGACATCTTAATCGTTCAGCTGGTGTTGCACACGTTGGTTCGGTGAAGGAAGACCTGTACGTAGTGTAGTGTAGGTATGGGTCAGTTTAGTTACAAGTAGATCAGATGCCTGCGATACGATAACAATGAGGATGTAATTTAATTAGACTCTGTTCGGTTCGTGCTGATAAGAGGGAAAAACTATTTTTGCAAAAAAAATTGTCTTCCAAAAAAAACACAAAAAAGTTGAAAATAACTATACTTCCGGAAGTCGGTGGCAAAAAGACAATGAAACAAACAAAAGTCACCGACTTATTATTTTCCACTTTTTTGTTTTTTTTTTTTTGGAAGTCGGTTTTTTTTTTTGCAAAAAAAGTTTTTTTTCCAACCTTTTTAGTTGTGGTGTGTTGGTATCTCACGCAAATTCTTGTCGAGTATTCATTTTCCATTATTTTAAAAGTTATTAGCAGATCATCAATATAGACATAGAAAAAAAATGTAGGCATTGTAGAAGGTAACTCATAAACTATCCAAGCAATGTTAATAAAAGGAGAATGGGTAGATTTTTGCCCATTGTCCTTTATATGAGAACACAGCGCGAGCTTCCTCTACCTTATAAATCACGTAAATCAGACCAGCTCCCGTAGCATGACCATTGTGTCGACACAATGACAGATTTCTTTGCACTATCTGTCATTTTGTTGGTTCTTCCGTCAAAGAAATCCTTGTCTACGGTGGTCATGCTACGGGGGCAGGAATAACGGAGTTATCAGGTAACAAACATGAAAACCCACACCTTTTTAGAAGTCGGTTAAAAATGGGAAACTCATGGCTGGGATTTAGAAGTCAGACTGTTATTCAGCTAAATCCAGTTACACTAGAAGCTGGCCAATACAGAGTGTAAGGGAGAGCCCTCCGCAAACTGACAGGGTTGCATTTAGCTCCTTATTTTGAATCAATTTTTTCCATCGTTTTTTCAGTTATTATTCTTTTATTTCAGTGTACAATTACATTCTCTGTACGCAGCACGCCAACAAGCATAAACGTCATATAGTCCGAAATCTATACGACTTTTAGTTATATAGTAGTTTTATAGTGGTACTGAGCTAACTACTTGTGTGAGTTTAGTCGTGTGACTAATAATCGCGAAAAACCTTCGACCCCGAGTAATTTTTTTCCAGGTGTCGGATCGATGAGGACTTTTCATATTTCATTAGTGTTTTGAACAATCCTACCAATTTTCAGCCAAGTGTGAATTTTTGTAACCTCACCCCTATTTTTTGGTCTAATTTGACCGGACTACTAATAAGTTTAAAGTTTCCTTAAGGCGCTACCTCGAAAATAAATCGTAGCTCGATGGGCGTGGCTTAACCCCCCGCGCGGGGAGCGGCGAATGCAGTGTACGCGGTGGCATCTGGAAAACCGAGTACGCACTTCTTGGATTTTTTGAAATATTAGCACATAGGAGGTATGGAGTAGACAAATAATACAAATATTTAATTGTCAACCATTTTTTTTTTTATTAAGTACACCATGTAATAAAAATTAATTAGGTAATGAAGGCATATAACAAATGTTTATTTACTAAGAATATTTTTTATTAAATAATTAATATATTGTTTTAATTTTTCTATATTTAACCTACTTTAAAAAACTCGTCTATTTATATTATGTATTATAAAATATGTTCGCAATTTTCTCGTAAACTACTGAATCGATTTTGATGATTCTTTCACTGGTATAATCCCCAAGTATGGTTTTATGTACAACATATAAACAAAGTTACACGTCTCTGGCATCAGATGAAATATTTAATCTGCAATGTTGCATCACATTCACGGAGTTTAATTGAAAATGTAGACAGCAACATTGTAGAGAGTTTTAATGGAGTAGTTGCCAAATTAGTTGGTGGCAAAAGAGTCAACTACGCTCTTAAACGGTCTTATCAAGCAAGATGCACAGGGGCAGTAGTATCATTTAACTCCGGGAAAATATTGACTACCGTCCACAAAACTATTCACAATACGAGCCCTTTAGCAAAAGTCAAGAAATATGAAGAACAAGTAGAAAATACAAGAACGTACAACCAAACGTTAAAAAAGAAAAAAAAAACGTAAATTGGTTTCTAAGAAAATAGATTTTAATTATGGCGACCGACCCGATGTGGATTCTGATACATACAACCTCACAAAATTAACGTTTTTGACTAGACGATTTCAAAGAGGAAATGAAGAGAATGTTATCGACCTTCACTGAAAAACAAGGGAAAGACATACAAATAATGAATACAACACTGCAGGAGATTCAACAAACTAACATGAATATAGAAAGTTCAATTACATTTCTTACCGCACAAAACGAAGAGTTGCGAGGGAAAATTGCCCATCTTGAAAGACAGAATATAGAAGACAACAAATATATCACTATTCTGGAAAATAAGCTTGAGGACCTGCAAATGGGAAGCCGAAAAGGTAATCTGGTTTTAAAAAATGTACCTAGAAAAAAAGACGAGACCAAAGAAGATCTTATTGAAATGACCATGTGTCTTTTCCAAAATATGGAGTGCAGCATTAAAAACTACGATATAAAGGACATATACAGAGTGCGCGGAAAAACAGCAGATAAACAAAACACCCCCATTGTCGTAGAAACCGGCTCCACAATCTTAAAGACTGAGATTTTTAAAATGGCAAAAGCATTTAATATAAAACATAAAAACAAATTATGCTGTAAACATATGGGTTTTAAAACTCAAGAAGAAACACCAGTTTTTATATCTGAACATCTGACCGCCAAAGGCTCCCGTCTCCACTTCCTCGCGCGTGAACTTACCAAATCTGGATCACACAAGTTTTGCTGGACAGCCTACGGCAAAGTTTACACTAGGAGGGACGAAAATTCTCCAATTATAGTTATCAGAAATGAAGACCAGGTACATAAGCTTTTGCTAGAAAAATGACTATTTCCCTGTAAGCATATAGTTTACTTTCACGTTATCGTTAATTTCTTTTTATTATTTCATATTCGAGATATGTCTCGTAACTTACTTTTGGTGTCATTTTGCCCGATTTCTTTGCTTTTTTTCATTCTACCCGGCCCTTTAAATTTTTTTGTTAATGTCTTTTATATACACATTTACTCAGTACATAATTTAACCATAATCACACAAACAACAACAACGAACACACAAATTCACTACACATATCTACAATTTATTTACTCATTGATTCACTCAAACATCAGAACGTTCACAACAAAACAATACTCCTCACTCAAAACTCGTGTTACAATCATTCCCGTGGTAACAACTATTCGCCTATCTAAGTATATTGAAATATACACTTTCTTGATACACATAGTCATCATGGATCTATACTGTTATAGTGGATAACATATTAGAAACTGTATCTGAGATAGACAATATTGAAATTGCCCGTTCTGTCTATTGCGATTACTCAGAACTTCACAAACACGTTGTAATAAACAAGAACGACCTTACTATCATATCGCAAAACATAAGAAGCATTTATCGTAACTTTGACGATTTTATTATCAATCTATCTACCCTTCATCTCGAACTAGATATTATTATCCTGACGGAATGTAGATTGTGCCCTAATAAACCTATTCCGCAAATAAACAACTACCACACTTATATGACGACCCGACAACTTAATCAAAATGATGGGGTGGTTGTATATGTTAAATGTTCTTTAAAGCACAAAGTTGAGGAAATACAGCTTGACCAAGCGTCTTGTCTACGGCTGGATGTTCTGGGTAGTAACGTTTATTGTATATACCGCTCGCCTTCATACTCTAATATTGATAGATTCATTGATTCTCTTAGTACACAACTTAACATGATTTCTTCACAAAAAAATACTATTATAGCTGGAGATATAAACATCAACATCAAATCTAAGGAAAATGAATCATCCCAAGATCACAAGAATAGAACTAATTACTTAAATATGCTATCGCTTTTCGGTATACTGCCTGGACATACGCTTGCAACCAGAGAACAAAACTGTCTGGACCACTTCATGTTAAATATAGACAAAAAGAAGTTCTCTGCCTCCATCGCTATCTTACACTCAACTATCACTGACCATTACACCACTTTCCTATCTCTAGCAAAATTAAAAAATGTTTATACAACAAACAAAATTACCTCTGCAATAAATTACGAGCAAGCTCTAAAAGATCTACAGCAAAAAAAAATATCTGATTTATTATTTTGTAATGATCCAGACTTATTAATTGATTCCTTAATAAATACCTTATCATCTATTATAAATGACAACACGAACGTGAAAACCATTCCAAACAGTAAACGGATCATCAAGCCATGGATCACTACGGGTATATTACGCTGTATTAAAAACAGAAATAAATTGCAAAAACAAACTCGCAATGATCCGCACAATGAAATACTAAAAATATCTTACACTAGATACAGGAACTACTGCAATAATCTAATAAAAAAATTAAAAAGGCGATACGAACGGGACTTACTTGTAAAATCTGTGACCAACAATAAAATACTTTGGAAAAACATAAAAAATATAACATACTCTAATAAAATAAAAAATCAAAACATAGAATTGTTGAATATAAAACCTACCTCTCATGACTCGATTAATTATATTAATGATTATTTTGCAAACATTGGAAAACATTTAGCCCATCAGATTCAGCCAAGCTTAAATAAGGTCCAATCCCCAATTCACCCAGATACATCTCCGCTGAATACTCTCGTATTAATTGACACTGACATAACTGAAGTAAACAGTATATTGTTAAATTTAAAATCTGAGAGTGCCCCAGGTTGGGACAACATCTCAACAAAATTTTTAAAGTTTATAAGAAAGGAAGTCGTTCCAATAATAACCCATCTTGCTAATCTGTGTCTCCAGCAAGGTGTTTTCCCGGCTCTCCTAAAGCAAGCTATTATAACCCCAGTACACAAGGGGGGGGACAGAGAGGATGTCAATAATTACAGACCTATCTCGGTCTTACCAGCCATATCAAAAGTAATTGAAAAGATTATAAATTCTAGACTTACTAAATTCCTCAACAAATATAACATATTATCTCCGTCACAATTTGGCTTCAGGCAGGCTGTAAGTACCGAAGATGCTGTGACTTCATTGACTTCTCAGATAATCGAGCAACTTGACAAGGGACACAAATGCCTGTCTATTTTCTTAGACATCAAAAAGGCTTTTGACACCGTCTCTGTTCCTATCCTTGTGAATAAATTACAAAAAGCCGGAATAAGAGGTACTGCACTCAGCCTACTAAAGGATTACCTCTCTGACAGGAAACAAAAAGTAAAAATAGGACAACACATTAGTAACGAAGCAGAGGTAACATACGGCGTTCCACAGGGTAGTGTTTTAGGACCTACCCTTTTCTTAATATACATCAATGATCTGTGTAATATTAAATTAACAAATGCCAGAGTGTTTGCGTACGCCGATGACACTGCTGTTGTTTTTGCTGGTAAGTCTTGGCAGGAAATTAATGCGACTGCAGAGGTTGGGATGGCACACATAGCTGAATGGCTAAAAAATAATTTACTAACCTTAAACACCACCAAGACTAACTACATATGTTTCAGTGTTAGTAACCGGACACAGCCCATTGAAGAACTCAATCTAAAAGTACATACATGTGGAGATACAAACAGCATAAATTGTAATTGCCCAAGCCTAAACAGAGTCTCTAAGACGAGATACTTAGGGGTGATGGTTGACCAATTTCTGTCCTGGTACCCTCACCTTGAGCAAGTGATTAGTAGGGTTAGGAAGCTTACTTGGATCTTCAAAACACTAAGACACGTTGCCCCAACTAACATGTTGAGCAGTAACAACCAGCCCAGAAATCTTCTTAACGAAATCTACATTGCTCTTGCACAGTCCGTTCTGCTGTATTGTATCTCCATCTGGGGTAGCGCCGCTAAAACTAGATTTTTGGACGTGGAACGTGCACAACGAGCAATTATAAAAGTCATGTACTTTAAAAATAAAAGATACTCTACTAAAAACCTATACGAAATCAGTAATTTACTCTCAGTTAGAAAACTCTACATAACTCAAACGATTCTAAAAAAACATAAAACCCTTCCATTTGACAAAAACAAAAAACTTAAAAGAAGAAAAGATATAATTGCAGAAATTCCCCAATGTAAAACCAAACTTGCAAGCAGACAGTTTTACCACCTATCAGCTCAACTTTACAATAGGATTAATAAAACCACATATGTTCACAATAGAAACCATTTTGACTGTAAAAAAATTATCACAAACTGGATTAAGTCTCTTAGTTATGAGGATACGGAATCTCTACTGGAATATCATGAGTAATATGTCACACCGTAACGATACACACCTTACTCTTTATCCACACACCACACTACGCCACACTATACAATACCACTCCACATCACACCACAAGACACTAAACCAAACCACACTACATCTCATACACACCACACACAAACTAAATTTGTATACACTACGCTATGCTTACTTCAATCATGACACAAATATTGTATATAAGATATTATTTTAAACTATAAAAATTATATAAATATAAAATATAAGTGTAGTAATTAACTTTTGTTTTTAAATGTTATTAATTCTAAGATATGGAAGAGCGGAGTCTCCTAACACAGGCATTGTTTGCCTAAAAGGAGGCTCCCAGCACAATTCATTGTACATGAAGGTTTTCGTAAAATAAAAACATTTTTCATTTTTTTTTTTTTTTTTTTAAGTAGAAAATACAAGAACGTACAACCAAACGTTAAAAAGAAAAAAAAAACATAAATTGGTTTCTAAGAAAATAGATTTTAATTATGGCGACCGACCCGATGTGGATTCTGATACATACAACCTCACAAAATTAACGTTTTTGAAAAATTTAGAAAAATTCGATGAAGAACGCTAAGAGATACAGGAGAGGACAATACTACAGAGTGAAAGTGGAGAGTGGCTAGAATTTTTTTGCCGCCAACTAATTTGGCACACACACGTATTTCCTGGAACAAGTTTATGAAATTTTCGTTCAATGTTATCGCGTTAGGCGGTATGAGGTGCGCGGGAGACGATTCGTACGGGGTCGGGGTCCCCTGAGACGGGAGAATTGAAAAAAATTGCCACTGTGACTCTGGATGAAACAACAAGCTTTTCGACCATGCTTGCGTTGACGATAGATGGACCGGGAAGAGCCCTCTTAAGCTCTTTGAATGTGATGCAACATTGCAGATTAAATATTTCATCTGATGCTAGAGACGTGTGTTACAAATATTTTTTGATTCGCCATTTGAATTTTCACTACATAAATTTTTATTACAAGAATCATGGTGCTCAAATCTATACATATAAAATTCCTGACTGACTGACTGACTGACTTATATATCAACGCACAGCCTAAACCGGTGGTCCTAGAAACATGAAATTTGGACAGTGTACTCTTTGTGACAAGTAAGTATCCACTAAGAAAGGGTTTTTCAAAATTCTACCCCTAAGAGGGTGAAATGGGGTGTTTAATTTTCTGTGAAACTTTTTATTCCCTGAGTCGATTGACTTGAAAATTTGTGTATTTACTCTTCAGTTAAAATTATGAGATACGTGTATCACAGTTTTTCCAAAATCATCCCCAAATTTTAAATTTAATGTCCTGTCTGGCTGACTGATATATCAACGCACAGCCCAGACCGCTGGTCCAACAGACATGAAATTTGGACGGTGTATTCTTTGTGAAGAGTAAGTATCCACTAAGAAAAGGTTTTTCAAAATTCTACCCCTAAGAGGGTGAAAAGGGGTGTTGAATTTTATGCGAAACTTTTTATCCACGGAGCCGATTGACTTCAAAATTTGTATTCATACTCTTCAGTTAAAATCATGAGATACGTGTATCACAGTTTTCTAAAAATCATCCCCCAATTTAAAATTCAATGTCCTGTCTGGTTGATTGATATATCAACCCCCAGCCCAAACCACTGGTCTCAGAGACATAAAATTTGAACGGTGAATTGTTTGTGAAGAGTAGGTATCCACTAAGGAAGGGTTTTTCGAAATTCCACCCCCAAGAGGGTGAAATGGGGTGTTGAATTTCCTGTGAAACTTTTTATTCTCGGAGGCGATTGACTTGAAAATTTGTGTACATACTCTTTAGTTAAATTTATGAGATACGTGTATCACAGTTTTTCCAAAATCATTTCCCAATTTAAAATTTAATGTCCTGTCTGGCTGACTGATATATCAATGCACAGCCAAACCGCTGGTCCGAGAGAAATGAAATTTGGACGGTGTATTCTTTGTGAAGAGTAGGTATCCACTAAGGAAGGGTTTTTTTGAAATTCTACCCCTAAGAGGGTAAAATGGGGTGTTGAATTTTCTGTGAAACTTAATATTTACTGGGTCGATTGACTCGAAAATTGATGTTCACACTCTTCAATTAAAATTATAAGACATATGTATCAGTTTTTCCAAAATCATCCCCCAATATAGTTAAATAGGGCTTCGAAGCTCACGTAGAAGGGCGCATGCCGCGCAGCGTTGCGTGGGGCGTGCGGGGCTCGGGAGTATTTACCTATTACTAAGTAGGTAGGATTTTTCTGAGGTAGAAGTGTCTGTGAATATGGTTTATTCCACCGATTTTCGCGTTGGCTCGCGATACGGGACATTGATATTAAATATTATGTCAAAGTATTATGTCTATAAATAGAATCCTAATAAATCATTTGATTGGTGTCCCGGTGTCCAATCTCAAACCAAGATATTTCACATATGTAATTTAATTGATATTACTATGAACAAATATTTACAATAGCAAGTACACGTAAATCTATGTATGTACTATACATACATAGATTACTTATTATCCCAGAAGTAAGATTCCGTGGGCAATTCCCGAACTCCACGCGGGCGAAGCCGCGGGCAGAAGCTAGTGCATGATAAATGCATTCGTAATATCTTGGTGCAGATTTTTTATGTTGTCTGATTGCTGCAGATTTTGTAAGCCATGATATTTTATGGCGTTACATAATATGTATTTTCGTATCTTTAAAATCTTATTTGTAGTTAATATATTCCTTTTTGTTATAGCATATTTTTTATCCGTTTTTAAGTTTAGCAATTTGTTACAAAAATTTGTTAATTATTTGTGATTTTTGCAACCAATCTTTTCGACCGTGATTGAGGGATATGGTCGAGTGTCAAGTATTTTTGCATAAGAGATACTGTCTCCATCAGCTACGTATCTTCCATAGATAACGCCATGCATTTCTATGGACTGTTTACTGTCGGCGATAATAGTGGATTCCATAGCTGTTGAAGATCCACTATAATTTTTAAAACACTCATGGTGTTTTACTACCTCATTTCGTTTTACCGCTCTAGCACAAATACACTAGTATTTGTTTTTGACTGCCATGAAAAAAACTTGACGAAATCGACTACCTATAATATTCGCAGCGCCAGATAGTGCAGAATAATTAGTTCTGTATGAACGTTTAGCCCAGCAACCATCTAAGATTACATCTATTATTGGTATGTCATCTTTAGTAGCTTTTCCTTCTTTCACTGCCGCTTCTTTCCCCCGTTCCCCCGCTTTCCTCATTTCTTCCCATGTCGTCACTTCCCATTCGTCACATATTTCATCTTGCAAGATTTTGTATTTGTATTCCGACATGGATGGTAAATCGACAGCAGCCGAAAACTGTTTCAGTTAAGCGTTACCACAACCAGCTGTCACCATCCCGGCCACCACCATTTTATTTTGAGTTCTGTACTTTAAACTTTGTTTTACATAATGTACAAGAAAATGTGTGTAAGGCCAGAATTTTTTTCTGATTCTAATTTAATGGTTGTAAGGCCGCATTGAAACATTGATTGGTGACTCGATATTTTAAGCAATTTGTGCAGGAACGTGAGGCAGTTGCTTTTCAATAATCGTTTTATTGAATTTTTGTTATAATATTTTAATTCGTCTTTTTACAAGCAGGGTGTTTCAGGTAATAATTTTTAAACAGATTGAACCTTTACAAAGAATTGAATGAGAACAAACGCGTGCTGTGATTGGTCACCGACGTTTGCGTGCCCTCATTCGTAGATAAAAAATATGATGTCCCGGTGCGTCGATAGATGGCATTAAAAAAGTAATTTACATCAACAACTCTGTGGCCACTAATGTCGGCAGTTTTGGACTCCTGAAACAAAAAGTATATGTCAACTTGGAAAAATACTATTTATGCCAAGCTCTATACTGGAAAATTCATAGTACACAGTTAATAAAATAAGAGAACTCACATTTCCTTCAAGTTTATACCTCAATAAAGATCAAAAAAAAATTCGATTAAAAACTCACCTCTTTTTGCAATTCAAATGCGACTCCATTCCTTTTTGTGCTCATATTCTGTCACACGCGGTAACAGTACTTGACGTATACATCAATGTATTGTTGACATATTTCTAACCTAAAATGAAATATAAGTACATTTTAGCCTTTTTCATAATATAAACAATTTTATAAATAGAAACTAATAATTATTGTACATAACTATATACTTACTTTTTACTCTTTCTCATTTTCTGAGCCCTCACCCTCAGTCGCTCTGTGCTCTAAACGTTGTACTTTATTTAGTTTTGGTTTCATATTTTTTCCATTAAAAACTAGTCACAAATAGAAAAACGATACGTTATAGGTACTGTTCAATCACAAGAATAGTCTTTATATACCTATTTAACACAATCTACTAACTTTTACTATATAAACAATTATTAAAATCACGAAAATCCGATAGCACCGATCTGCAAAAAATGTCATAGGTTTGACGTCAATGAAGCCCACCGGGCGACTGATCTTGTAAGCGAGCGAAAGTGATGCAATTACTTTTGAAACGCAAAAAAAGAGATGGCTATATTGTGCGTGCGCTCGGAATAAAACGACGTACGTGCCAAAACGAATTTACTCCTTTTTTAACATAAAAAATGAATTAAATTTAAAACTACAATGAGTAAACTTTGAAATAATAATTCTCTATGTTTTAAAGTAAATCCCATTGAATAATTCTTAAGCGTTACGCAGTGATGTCGAAAAAAGTAAAAAAATAGATATAACTTTGCATTTTTTTTGTATCGAGAAAAGTTCATTGAATCGTGTATTCCTTATTTAAGTATACTAGACCAAAGAGTCAAAAAACATATACCAAAATGTTGAATCCCTATTCCACATACTTAACAAGTTATACGAAATAGAAAAACCACATTTTTTTCAATATATCACCTTAATGGCGTCGTGTTCAGCAGCGCGGACCGTTCGCGCATAAAAAGAAATAATGAAAAAAAAATATGACTTGACCCTTTAATCTTTTTTTTGTATAAAATCGTAAAACGGTTCACAGAATACATCTACATCTACATACTAAGTTTCAACTGTGTAGTCCTAATAGTTTTGGAATAAAGTGGCTGTGACATACGGACTGACAGACATGAAGAATCTATGAGGGTTCCGTTTTTTGCCATTCGGCTACGCTACCCCAAAAACCTACAATGGATGTTGAAATACTCTAAGGAACGACGCCTGAAATGAGCTGTTCACTTCCTGCCTAGCTACAAAGTTCATCGAACTCGTCGTCGCGCTTGCCGTTTGCTACGTGACTTTTGCCACATGAGTAGGAAAACGGAACAGAGGTTAAGCTTCATACAACCGCGCAAATCGGTTGCACTACTACAAGCACGCGGGGCATGTGTGCGTGACCACTGGCCGCTTGTCGCGTACGCGGCGAGACTGGAAAAAACCGGTTTACGCTGGCACAGCCAGTGGACAATCTCAGGGTCAGCACGACACGGTGCCATGGCAACCAAGGGGCACGTTGTTTGTTTTGTCAGTTGCAAGATTGGTTGCAAGTTTGAATATTAAAATTAAAATGTTTGTTTATTGTACTGTGTGTATGAATAATAGTAGAAAAAACAAAAAATTATCATACTTTAACTATCCCAAGGAGTAGGTACAATAGGTAAGTAAATATTTGACTATTACTTTTTCAAGTAAGTACCTATATTTTATTGTATGATCCTTTTTTTTAATAAGAAGAGGATACTACTCGGTGTGTTTTTACCCGACTGCGGCGAAGCCCAAAAGGAGGGTTATGTGTTTGACCTGTATGTATGTAATGTCTGTTTCTATGTTCCCTCGTAACTAAGGAGTTAAGGAGCCCGGTAAGCCGAAGATTATCGAGTTACGACAAGGACAGAAAAAGAAAGTATGTATGGGAGAACAAGATAGAATGAGTAATGGTCTATATCGTATTTGGTACCAACTAGTTTTTTTATTTTGTTGACTTATTTACATTTTTTTATTATACTCCCCTGCATTTTATGCTTCACTTTATTTTCGGCTTTCTTGTCATGGGTGTCATTTTCGTGGTTTTTGGGGTCGCTGATAACTAAAATTAGGTCAAAATGAAAATTCAAGATGGCGTCGACGAAAATTTTCGGTTTTTTCTTCATGGGTGTCATTTTCATGGTTTTTGGGGTCGCTGATAACTAAAATTAGGTCAAAATGAAAATCCAAGATGGCGCCGACGAAAATTTTCGGTTTTTTCTTCATGGGTGTCATTTTCATGGTTTTTGGGGTCGCTGATAACTAAAATTAGGTCAAAATGAAAATCCAAGATGGCGCCGACGAAAATTTTCGGTTTTTTCTTCATGGGTGTCATTTTCATGGTTTTTGGGGTCGCTGATAACTAAAATTAGGTCAAAATGAAAATCCAAGATGGCGCCGACGAAAATTTTCGGTTTCGTGTCATAGGTGTCATTTTCGTGGTTTTTGGGGTCGCTTATAACGAAACTGAGGTCAAAATGAAAATCCAAGATGGCGTCGACGAAAATTTTCGTTTTTTTCTTCATGGGTGTCATTTTCATGGTTTTTGGGGTCGCTGATAACTAAAATTAGGTCAAAATGAAAATCCAAGATGGCGCCGACGAAAATTTTCTGTTTCGTGTCATAGGTGTCATTTTCGTGGTTTTTGGGGTCGCTTATAACCAAAATCAAAATCAAAGCATTTATTTCAAATAGGCCAGTTACAGGCACTTTTGAATTGTCGAAACAAAGACAATTATAGCTACAGTCCCAGTCACAAGGCATAAAAACTGTGAAAGTACTGTAGTTGCCCATTCCCTAACGTAGATCTCTATGGAGAAGAACGGGCAAGAAACTCCATGGACACTCTTTTAAATCAGTATACTTTTACAAACTCTTGGTTACATCATTCATGTTGAGATGGTACATTATGTGAGAACGATGTAGCAAGATGTGTACGTTAAAAGTGTCCATAGTAAACAATTCAAAAATAAAATAATCAATTCAAATAAGCCGTGGCAACCAAGAGATGACCAGTCACAACTGACAGCGCCCGTTCACGAACATGACGCATGTATCAGCACCATTCAACTCAACCATTTTGAAGGGAACTAAATGATCCGACACACGCGCCACCATCAGCGAGACATTTGAGTGAGCATGACACACTCCTAACCGCCAGGGCACATTCAAGTCAAGAAAAGACGTAGGTTTCCCGCGAATGACAGCTTTCTATTACATAGTACTCACACAATATGGGCTATGCGGCTATATAATACTAAAGAGATTGAAATTTAACGAAACTGAGGTCAAAATGAAAATCCAAGATGGCGCCGACGAAAATTTTCGGTTTTGTCGCCATGGGTGTCATTTTCGTGGTTTTCGGGGTCACTGATAACGAAAATAAGGTCAAAGTAAACAGAGATAAAAAATAAAAAAAAAAGGTAATTCTCATTTTTTTTCTTCGGGTTCCCCTGACTGAGTTTTCACCCTTCGCCACTGGACTGTATCATACTCAATAATAAAACTATATAACAAATGTTTTGTTTAATTTGTCTTAACATATTGTGACAACCCTACCAAAATAGGTAACAATTTTGAACGTTCTTTAGAAGCTTTAACTCTGTTCCGTTTACTTACTCATGTGCTTTTGCTACGGTAAAGATACATTGCGTATGAGGAAATAAAACAAAAAAATTATTGGATTCCCATAACGTTCCTGAAATAATTTATTTCATCTTAGTATGAAATACTGAATTCACCCCATCAGTCTGCGGAGGGCTGTCTCTGACACCCTGTATAGTAGTAGTAGTAGTAGTAGGCTAGGTTAGATGATGAGTAATTAAAAACACTTACTTTTAAAACACCCATTGAACACGCTATTTCGAAAGAAACAACATCTTGTGCCTAACACTGTATACAAACACGTAATGTTTACTGTGACTGTAGTGCAGGCGCGACATTACTCGCATAGTCAACACATCCGATGGCTCCGTTTTTCTGTAAAAGCTAATGGCAAGGGCAGGTGTGTAGTACTCGCACCCGGCGTGCGTGTATGACCAGATGTATGAACGTGGACAAGGCGGACGGAGTTGTCGAGGATGTTGTCTTTGATTCGACAATTCAAAAGTGCCTGTAACTGGCCTACTTGAAATAAATGCTTTGATTGATTGACTGAGTATGTAAGGATCGTAGAAGATGACGTTCTGTGGTTTCTGCCCACCCCCATGGGAGAAAGCCGTGAGTTTATGTATGTATGTTTGTCAATATGATGGAAAGGCAGTGACTACGGAGATGGTAATCTTATCACGATATTCATTCATACATACAGCTTCACAAAACTT
Organism: Noctua comes; assembly: GCA_963082995.1. Classification (NCBI taxonomy): domain Eukaryota; kingdom Metazoa; phylum Arthropoda; class Insecta; order Lepidoptera; family Noctuidae; genus Noctua; species Noctua comes. The sequence goes on from OY720288.1 coordinate 13,763,153, forward strand.
CAATCACCTTCAAAATCCATTAATGATCATTTATAACTTCAGTCCTTTCTATATTCCAAACAAATAAACTTAATAGCATCATCTTTTACCTAGCCTTTTTAATATTATGTTGGATTCGGCTTCCAGTCTAACCGGATGCCAGTATTTTACATGGAGCGGCTGCACAGTGCTCACGATACCGTTTTTTTTTTTTTTTTTTAACGTGGTAAAATCATCAAATGAGTCCTCCCACCCAGGGCAGAGCGGGAGGGACTGTCAGACTTGTACTGACTAAAATCCACGGTGTCCTTCAGTAGCCCTTTATGTTCCAGGGTCACGGTAATTCTATGAGTCCCGCGACCGCTCACGATACCTTTGACAAGATTGGAAAATATACGTAGAGGAGCAAAAGATTCAATAACATTTATTTCGGGATGAAATAAATACGTGAGGCTCGCTTCAAGTTTCAGGATTTATGATATCTTTATGAGCGGTGAACGTATTTTACGAGATGTCGAATCATTGACTGAGGCTTTGAATTTCAGGTTCATAAAAACGGGAATGGAAATACTTGTGATCATTACACGTAACATAACATTACACCTGTTTTCCTGTAACTAAAGCCAGAGATGTACCTTGGGTGCACCTACATTTCATTTAGTTTTTTTTTAGCCTGCCATGTGTCCCACCGCTGGGCAAAGGTCTTCCCTTTCTCCTCCCATTCTTTTCCTAGCTATCTGGTCATGTTCGCCCCGCAAACAAGATCAGATCGTCACACCACCTTCGCCGCGATCTACCTCGACGCCAATTTCCTCCGTCAGGCGTCCAGTGATGATCGTTGGCCACCTCTCCGGGTGCATTCGCGCTACATGGCCGCAGCCCACTCCCACTTTAGCTTGACTATTTTTTCCCCCGACATCTGCAACCTGAGTTATGTTTATGTTATGGAACGAGACTATTGCTATCAGAAAGACTCCGGGCTACTAAAAAAACTGTAAGAAATAAATAAAAGCTTATTTTATAACAACACTCAAAAGCTCCTGTAGAATGTTGAGTTATTCGTCAAGTCATAGCTTCCACAATCCTGATGAAAATCGCTGCAGTAATACGAAACAATTTGAAAGCGACTGAGACTTGTCTCTTGCCGAGAACCTGAACCCGCGATGCACATTGGTCAAGTATTTAACGAAGTAGATAAGTAAGTGGGTAAGAACAGTGGTGTAAGCCGAAAGACCGGTGGATAGTAGTGAGTCAACCGTTACAGTCACTCTGTTACTGCTAACTGCTGTTCTGAACGTTCCTATCCAGGTGTTTCCCGCGATTTTGACGATACCGTCGACCCAACGACCTTTGGGACGGCCCTAGTTTCTTTGGCTTAGGCTGCCTGTCCATTGAAACAGAGCGAGGCTGCGGCGCGGAGAAACTGAGAAATATTAACCATTTTGTTTTTTTTTTTTTGATTTTTGCAATCCTATTGGTTAATATTTCTCCAGGCAGCCTTAATATTGGCCACCACTTGGTCAAAGCCTTGCTTCCATCGGCCATCTCTGCGTCTAGCCAGATGTCATGCCCAGGTCCACTTGAGATGCAAACCGCCCAGTCCCCGACGTCGTAGTCTTTCGTCCGACGGCGGATTTCAGTATTACACACTCGATGTAGAAGGGTAATGCCGAGCATGATGAGCCCTTTGTGCCACTCGTACTCGGTGGACAGTCTCCATGACCAATGTAAATGGTACCTTATAGATAGATCATGTATGAATTAAATTGCTGGTGTTTACATGTCCTAAACTAAAAGAAACCCACATAACAACATGCTTCTATTCTCTTAAGTAGGTAGGTAATCCTCACTTCTGAAAGAATTCTCAATTCCAAAAACACTTAGAAAGAAACAGTCGTAGAACAACATTGATTACAAGATTAGTGCCATTATACGTAACGTTTACAACAAAGTAGAACGGGTACCACCTGACATGGATAGTTGATTAAATGAAAACAAGCGAAATGTATTAGCTAGGAGCGTGGGACATCAAATTCGACCCCTGTTAGGGGTCGAATACAGTTTTACGTTGGGATACGTTGGCGTATTTCTTTTTTTTTGTTTTTTTTATTTTTATTCTATATTGCACACAAAAAAAAATTACATACAAATTGCAACAATATAGCTTATGTACAATGGCGAGCTTAACCCAGAATTGGGTTTTCTTACAGCAAACCAAATTTTTACTGTGAGATTTGCAGAAAAGGACTTAAGTGCATTAACACATTGTGTTACTTAAATTAATTAATGTTACAAACTAAACTAAAAACATACAATATAATATACGTAATACATATTGTACACATATATATATACATATCTATAAAATCCTATATAATATACATACATACATATTGATCATGTTGACAGGAAATGTTCCCTTATTCCTCTCTTGAACACCTCTAACGAAGTCTTTCTTAATCTTAGCTACTTTTTAAGTTGATCTCTGATTAGATTATCAGACGACTATGGACTAATTCTGAAAATTCTGGGCATGGCGGCCAAAAATTGATAATGTAAAATGACAATTTTTTAAAATTCCGAAATTCCAGAAATTAAACTCCTCTTTTACAAGCTTTTATTCAACTTGCAATATTTGTATACATGTTTGTTTGTTTAGGTCTAATCTTTGTATTTTGAAACAGTTATCCCTAACCGATTGAGCCGAAGTTTTGAATTCACGTTTAGTTTGGATGACAATGCATGGTGGGCATTCTCCGGCCTTATCCCAAAGCCTAAAGCGCAGGCCACACCGCCAGCTGGCGGGCGGACGAGCGACGCGAACATAACATAACAGGACGCCTGATATCCCCGAAGAGTACCTACTTATAGTGTCCACACATTTCACCATGAATGCTTAAGTCCCAATACACCATTGAGGTCAGCACTGTCATCTACTGGGTACACAATCAGAAATCCTCATGGGAAAACCCAATATCACTTTGCTCGACCTGGTTATCGAATCCAGGACCTCATGCTCAGCAATAGCGCTTGCGACCACTAGACTAAAGAGGTAGAATTACAAAAAAAAATATTTAAAAAAAATGTAGGTACTGTAAAATATAAAAACGGAAAGTGTGATCCGTCCTTGAAACGAGTTCCTTTCTTTTTAATTCATTCCCTTCGACGAGCAACCCAAATATGTTTCGAGTTATATGTTTGGTCGTTCACACTATCTGTTTTGTGGGGTAAGCAGGCTTAAAGGTCATGTACGACAGTGCCAATAATTTAATCTATTAGCACAGATAAAAATATCTATCAAAATGGCTGGTCTTTTAGTCGGTAGAAAGCTGATCGTCTTCTTCTTTTTAGCCAGAAATACCAGTTCATGTTAAGCTCACGACCTACCCAGCTTCTTCACAACTATGTTGTGGTCGGCTTCCAGTATAACTTGATGTGGCTAAACACCAGTATTGTATATGGGGCGACTGCCTCTCTGAGCATCACAGCCTAGTTACTAGGTAACGCATATCCCTTGACAAAATTGCTTGTTTGACGTTCGGACTTCTGAGTACTATTTACCAATCTGTAAGGTGGTATAAACCAAGAATGATGATCACACACAGCCATACTGGGTGTAAAAATACCCTTAACGAAGCTGAAAGACACTTATTCTTCCCGTTATTGCGATCAAATTTTTCAAAATCAAAATCAAAGCATTTATATCAAATAGGCCAGTTACAGGCACTTTTGGATTGTCGAAACAAAGACAACAATAGTTGCAGTCCCAGTCACAAGGCATAAAAACTGTGAAAGTACTGTAGTTGCCCATTCCCTAACGTAGATCCATATGAAGAAGAACGGGCAAGAAACTCCATGGACACTCTTTTAAATCAGAATACTTTTACAAACTCTTGGTTACATCATTCATGTTGAGATGATACATTATGTGAGAACGATGTAGCAAGATGTGTACGTTAAAAGTGTCCTTAAAAAACAATTCAAAAATAAAATTATTAATTCAAATAAGTCGTTTTGTTCTAGACCATACCTGGGAACCTTCTAGTTACGGAGATATTGGTGTCAAAGTTCCAACTTTATCACAATTTTATAATGTTGTTACTTTACTTTAAATGTCTCCATAGCCCCGTTCTATTGATTGCATACATAATGTTTTGAGTGCTTTACATTGAGTCCTACCGTAAAACGTGATTTTTCACCCCAAAAAAAAAGACATTTCCCAGCAATAATTTTTGCGGGGAGGTTCTTAGTTTGATGTACAGAATGCTTGGTTGACGGGTTCGTGAAGGGTTCGTTCACACCTTAATATCACTGTTTAAATAGTCTCCTTGCTAATAATTCGTATTCTTTTGAGGTATTCATTTACTTTCTGAAACAATTGGTTCTATATTTAGTTTACTGACAGTACATAACACTTTCGTATTGTAATCACTAATGGGTTACAAGGGCTCTACAAATATATAATGAGGCCTGAGTAAATAATGTTATTGTATCAAGTAAGAAGTCTCTTAACTTTGTAAGTGTACACCTACATTTAGATTTTAACGGTTTAACCTTCTATAAGTACCAGAGATGTTAAGTTTTCAGTCAATTCATTTTGGCCTATTGTCTTGGTATTGTGTGAGGAATGAAATGAAAGAGAAAGGTGTAAATGATATCGTGACGGCTGACAGGGGAGAATGGACGAAAAAAAACGTGTTGCGCCGACCCCAAGTAACATGGGACAACGGCAGAGAAAGACTTGTAATATCAATCAGTAAGATTTTGAAGGATATAAGTAATCAATTTCTGTGTTATTATTTTTGAAAAACTGAAAAGCATTGCAATCGTTATGTGATACGCATTTGACTGCTGGTTGCCAAGCTTATTTTGAATTTGTCCAACGTTAGGTCCTGATATTGAAACCTACCGTCCAACCGCATATAGATCAGTAGTATCTAACTCGGGTAGCCCGCGAAATTAAAATTTTCTTACGTTTTTTGTAATTTGCAGGTCAGTACCGGATTATAATGTTGATTAAAATATAATTCGCGACCGAAACAAATATAGATTTACCGAGTTATAATTATTAAAATCATCAATACAACCGTCTAAGTTCCTTTCATCCCATTGAATGACTTTTTCATGAAATAGTCTACCATGGCGCGTCCCCCTTAAGCCTCTGGCGCAGGTCGACACGGCAAGTTTAATATAAACGCAGCGTATTCTGCCTGTCAATATGCTCTCATTGTACGCCATTGAAATGAAGACTTAATGCCAATGTTATAGAGGGAAACTTTGTATTACAATGTTCTGCTCCGCTTCCGCGCTGTCTACAGTTTTTCTCGTCGCTTTTTCTAGTTCCTAATGTCTGTTTTATGTTGGGAGAATCAAGGTGAGATATTGTTTTAACGAGAGATTAGAGTGTTTTTTATTTTTGAAGATATTTCGAAAACATGAAAAAATCGTGAAAAATAGGAAACCGTCCTATAACCAACAATTCGTCGTGTCCTATAACCAAATATTCGAAGACATGTGACATCAGCTACCAACACGCATTGGGCCAGCGTGGTGGTTTCAGCCCATTTCCTGTCTATAGAGAGGAGGCCTATGTCTCAGCACGAATATTAACGGCTGATTATGCTATGCTATGCTAATTAAACCTAATAAAACAGTTTTTAAGCACTTAAATTAAAACTGAATAATGCAATAGGCTCACCATCTATTACATGGCATGTAAACATAACTGTTCTATGCGCTTGTTTTTTGCTTTTCAGTTTTTTCAGTCGGGTTTTTCTAATTGCCTAGTTCCTGTAGGTACTAACAAAATAAAGGCCAAAATAATTTAATCCCACACAAACACAACTCCAACAAAATGACGTATTCCAGTCTCATCTAAATCATAAATACACACTAAAATGAACATCAACCGGTACTCCATACATTTGCCACCCCATTCAAAGCATGTAAAATCTAATCGTCCGTGCTAACACCCCATATAGTCCCATATACGGTGCTCGTATGATGGAGAATGTCATAGGGGTGTAATTCCTATGGTAATGTAATAACTGAAGTGTTTTGTTACAGGGACGCGCGATTTGAAGGCATGGTGAGTGATTTTGAGTTGTGATTTCAATGTCAGCGGGAGGTTGGAACCTAACAGTCTTTTATAGGTTACTGTGTTTGGGAAAATTAATGAAAAGCTTCTTCTTCTTTATCGTGTGGTTAGTGCCTAACCTGGTGTCAGAGTTTTTTGCCGCCCATGGGCCTCTGACTTGGCTTTACATGCCGTCGAGAAATAAATGAAAAAAAAGGAGAATGAAAAGCTGCAAAGCTGTTAAAGCAGCGATAGCCTAGTGGTGTAATCGTCGGACTGCCAAGTCAAAGGTCTTGAGTTCGAACCCAAGACCACCTCTGATTTTTCGGATTCATGTGCGTATTGTATAATTATCACTTGCTTCAGTGAAGGAAATCATCGTGAGGAAACTAGCATGCCTGAGAGATATTTCTCGGCGGCATGTAAAGCCAAGTCAGAGGCCCGCGGCATAAAAACTCGGACACCAGGTTAGGAATTAACCGCACAAAAAAAAGTATGTTTCAGTAAGGTATGGCCATATTTAAAATTGGATAAGATTAGATTTATTTATTTATATTAAACTAGTTTCACATATACTACCGTTGCCGGTGTAGAAATATTGAAATTAACTAACAAATTCAAAGTGGCCGAGTTCTAGGCCAATTAACAATTTAATAAAATCTGAATATAATTACAAAATAAGTTGAGATTAAAATAGGTAGTTGTGTGTAAGAATGTGAAAAACTGAAGAATTTACTCCACGGGACCATCGTTTATTATTGAGATTTACTCTGCATTTTAAAACAAGCTGATAAAGGAATAATGATACTTAAATGATCAATGCCAAAAAATGGTAATACTATTTTTAATACTAGAAACGGGATATTTACCATGTTCCCGTAATATCCCGTTTCTAGTATTAATAATAATGTTAGTGACCATGATAGTTTAAAATCTTCAAATTCAAATTCAAATTCATTTATTGCAAATATGGGTAGTTATACAGGTGGGTTTTTGTCTTATAATGGTAATACTTCTATTTTGTTTCCTATCCATCGCTGCCCAAAAATAACTTAGGAAAACAGATTATTAAGTGTAATTTTCGCCACTAATATTTATCACAGAAATTCAAGTTCTGCTCTGAGGGCGATTGCCCACTATGGGCACTGGCAGCGCTGCACGCGTTGTCCAGTCTTCCAGCCACGCTGTTCAGGACCTTGCTGCAGCACGTTATGGAGGAGCAGCCTGTAAGTAGTCCCATCAAATATATATAAGGTCCCATTAAAATAGATGGACAAACTTTTACAAATCATTCAGACCACCACAATAAGGACAATGGTAAAAAAATAAGATAATCGCATTAGATACTTACAAAAAAAATCAGCTAATGAATATGTGAGCTGTGAGCTTACTAGGTTAAGAAAATACTCCTTGAATGATGAATAAAATGCAAATCTATGACAAAGCTATGCAAAGGTTTTTGTTATTTTAGGGCTTGTTACACGCAGAGCCGTAGGTTTTGTGTTACTATGGAGGATATAGGTCAAGTAGCTTGGTGTACCTGTCCTCGAGTTAGTTAGGCCGTCCAAGTTGTTTGGTGGGGATTAATAAAGTTATTCATAATCTGCAAAAAATACCAACTTGTCTCTAGACTTATCTTAGTAAATAAAATCGATCGATGGATGGTAACGAAATATAATAATCCAGCATCGTCTTCTTGTTATAAAACACACCGAGCAGAGGTACAATCACACACTAATACAAGGTGTAGAGGTGTAGCCGTCAACCAAATATTTTGTATATTAAACTAAGTAACTCTATGCAAAAGTTATTGCTGGGAAACATTTTTTTTTTGGGTGAAAATCCAGTGCCTTTCGGCTTCATTAAGGTTATTTTTACAATCAGTGTTATAGTAAAATCTAAAAGTAGCATAATCGTTTCAACAGTCAATATAGTTGGGTCCCACTGGCCACCTAGTTTTTCAGGACAACGACCAAGGTAATTCAGTGACTCACAGATTTGTATCTGTGAGTCACTGAATTACCTTGGTCGGCGACCAACTTGAATGTAGTGGACAATCGAAAATAATCATCATAATTTCGCTCATAATGAAGAGAATGTATAAGATTCACCAAGCCGTCGAGGTGCATAACATTTACTGGTCAATGGCTGGAATCGTCATGAAAAAAAACGAAAAAAATAATAAAAAAAACACACGCTAATAAATTACGGTTATTCAGCGAGCTTGGTGAGTGTAGGCATACACCATTGTATCTTAAGATGCACTTCGTTTGAGACATTCACGCTTCACAGTAACATAAAAAATTTGCTCCTGACTGTACTTACTACACCTGCACACGCGGCACGTCGTGTAAACTCAATTCTATCATTTTATCGTAACGTTTCATTTTATTATTCTTAGTAGTTTCTGCGCGTGTCTGTAAACTTTCAGTAAGGAGTAGTCATTTTAGTATGTTTAATTTCTGGACATGCTCAACCTGTGTATACAGGGTGTCAACAGACCCTTCACAAAACCGTCAACCAAACATTCTGTACATCAAACTAAGTAACTTTACGCAAAAATTATTGCTGGGAAACGACTTTTTTTTTTGGGGTCAAAAATCACGTTTTAAGGTAAGACTCGATGGAAAGCACTCAAAGCATTGTGCTGATGGATGTATTGAATAGTACGGGGTCATGGAGGTGTGTAAAGTAAAAATCATACATTAAAAACACGTATTTAAAAAAAAACTTGTGAAAAAGTTGGAACTTTGACCCCCAATATCGCCGTAACTAGAAGGTTCCCAGATATGGTCTAGAACAAAAATATGATCGCAATAACGGGAAGAATAAGTGCCTTTCGGATTTGTTAAGGATCTATTTACACCCTTTATTTATCAATATCTGCCAGCTAAGCTCTTCCCAAACAAAGATCCTTCTGTTTATAATTATGTGAATCTAAAATTTGTTGATTTATAGTGTCCAATTTGTCTGGTGAACTCTGATGATTGCATGTTCAATTGTTCATGGAATACATGGTGTTGAATCTGTCCTTGAAACTTAGTGAAGACTTTTCGACTTTTATTTATTTCACTCCAAAGCAATGCAGTATCTAATAACTTTTGAATTTTTTTTTTTTAAGAATGAGTTTTTTTTTAATCTGTACTTTAATTTTATTTTTTCCCAAACTAAAGTGCCTGGCTTTTAACCTTATAAGTATGAGAGCAAATTCAACAAAATTAAGTGCATGTGCTTGTTACGCCTACGTACGTATTTTAGAAATACTTATAAGTGTTTTTAACGTAGAAAGACTGATTGATATTTTTTTCTGTGAACACATTTTTAAAGAAGATTGAATATGTAGGTAATTTTCAGGTATAAAAGCTATTAATTTTAAGAAAAAAGTTGATTTTAAGGCGTAATTTCGGCTACACAATTTTGACTATTCGATAAATATCAAACAAAATAGAATAAACAGGTACACACCTGGTATCTGGATGCTGTTTTGTGTGTTTGTCTGTTTTATTGTAAATCGGCATGGAAGATAGCGTAGCCGTATAGGTACGTGCTGCTACGGCGAAGCGCTATCTTTATTTTCTTCTTAAATATTCGAATAATTTATTAACTAACAAGCTGTGTACATACCATCAACTTAAATGTTGAAATTCATAAAATATGTAACCCTTTAGCATAGGATGTCGCAATTCCAAAAATTCTTCCTTAGCTCAGTTTAGTTTCGTTCCTTCCACTTACGTTTTATAAGTAAATAAAGAAATGTTGTGCAAAATGTCATGCTTCTAGACGTAGAGGATTAAGCTGTACCTATAAAGTCCGTCAATGAAAGGAGTAACCATGGAGTTTGTTGCCGGTTCTTCTCCATAGGAAACGACCAACCGTGCACCTTTTTGTCAACGTTTTATAAGTGCCCATCTAGGCCTATGTGAAATAAAATATTTTGATTTTGACTTTGATGATTTTGAATGAATGAATTAAAGAGTATCTATACAAATAAATAAAAAGTGTCTGTTTGTTATTTCAGCTTTTTACAGAATGCATCTGAAATTAACCATATTTAATTTAAAACCATATAGGTATACCAATGGCATTACCAAATAAAATACGAAACATAAAATATTCATGAAAGTAAACATATTAACTAATGAATTTTAAAATGCATTATTTTTGTGCCCAAATTACCACCATTCCCCTAAAATCTAGCAAACATTTCAAACGTGACAGGTATTGTCACGTTTTAAAAGTTTGTTCGGCATTTGTATGTTCGATCGTTAATTGTTTGTTTATGACGTCACGACCCGTGAAGCGACCGAAGTGATGGACGCCGCCCATACCCCTGTGCTGCCATGTAAGTTGCCTCATTTTATTTAATTTTTAACGGGTTTTTTTATTACTTCTTATCCAAAAAGGATTACATAAATAGAATCTAATAATGACACCTGATAATACCCTCACGGATCGGACAGGGTTTTTTTAACATATCTAATGGCATACAGTACTTATAAAAAAACAGGTATTTTTCATTTATGTCTCTCTGTGTGGTTGTTTGTTCCGGCTAATCTCCCAAACTGCTGGTACGATTTTGACGTCATACATGTCATAAGGAGTAACTTAGGCTTTTATTTTAGAAAAAGGATTAGGGTTCCGTGCAAAAAAATTAAAACCCTTGAAATTGTTACCAAAATTCGATTCAAATATGGAACTAATATTTTTATTAGAATAATTTCACGCGGACGAAGGTCACGATGCACGAAGGCAACAGCTAGTATTGAATAAAAATGATTGCACCTGGTGCACGGTGCACCTTAAGGACCGATTCACACCGGAGCGGCAGAAGCCGGTAGCGGCCGGCAGCGAACGCGGGCAGTACCGCTGAAAAGACGCGCGTGGCCGTGAGGCCGTTCGTGTCACCGCGGACTGCCGCGCGAGCTTTTCGAATTTTTCAAGTGATACTGGTCTTTTAATCTATGAAGATAAAGTTTAAAATTATTTCACACTGAAAGTGCTCGCCGCGCCTCTGCTGGCCGCTGCTTTCCCGGTGAATCAACCCTAAGCATTCAGCACCGCTTCAAACGTTGCAGTGCAACTTCTAAGACTTCACCCATCAGTTTTGAAGCTCCTAATGAATGCACTGGCAAGGTACGGAAAACATAAGTATTCAAGCAACTCTCAGGAACATAACTTAGACATTGATTTACGAGTTTTAAAACTTGGACAAGTAATATTGCCTGGTGAATGTGCTGCACCTTAGTCTTAGGTTAGTTTCTGCTTTTAAAAACTTGCATCGGCAGTCTGTCTAGTGTAGCTGGAGTGAAGGTTCGTTGAAATCGGTACGGACAATTTGCTGGCATAGCTCTGGACACTGAACTCTGACAGATAATGTTCAGGTCCATTCCAGTGTGGAAAAGAGATGGCGCTAGACATCCTGTATAGCTCTGTCTCTTTCCCACACTGGAATAAGAAAACCATGCCTCCTTGCGCTTCCAGGTATATAACCAAGGGTGTTACTATGACGTCTTAAAGCAGGAGTAATTACAGTGTGGGAAAGGGACAGAGCTATACAAGTCGTCTAGCGCCATCTCTTTCCTACACTGGCCACCTGATACTGTCCCGCAAATTGCAAAAACCGTAAGAAAAATTTTATTTCGCTGGCTACCTGTACAGAAGCAGCATTTTTCAAGTACATTCCACCTTCTTTGCAAAAAGGCGTGTATTTTATTTTATGACCCCTTAATAAAACCCCAAATTATATTAGAAGTTGTGTGGGGCGGGAGCCACATGTTTGGTAAATTTCAGAGTGACTTGTCCTAATTATCTTTGCACACACTAAAAGATAAAAGAATAGGGACTTATTAGTAATAAAGGGACAATCAAAATAATGCGTGCGCGTGCCTTTAGTTGCTGCAAATATCACTATAGCCTATAGCGTTTGTTATGAAAACTATTTTTCACACGGACATCAAACACTACCTAGGTAGGTACCTACTTACTTATAGGACACGTGTTAAGTAGATACTTTAACGTCTCTATTCATTGCATTCAGGAGTCATTAAGAGTTGTAAAATCAGACATAAGAATCAAAACGCTGAAATGCTACTCAAAACTGTGAAAAACATCGTTAGGAAATCGGCATCTAAATAAAAGGTCTATCCACACCTATCACGGCCGTGGCCTGGTTGTCCGTGTGCTGAAACTCGGTTGCCGTCAGTCATATAATATGTACGTACGTACGCACGACGACGGCCAATCAAGCTATACAAAACTAGTTTATGCGGATCTCTCTTTGTATAGAAAATCTATACAAAGCGAGGCCACGTTATACTGGGAATGTACAGCTTCATGTACCGCCGTGTGTACACACCGATTGACTTTCCAGGCACGGCCTGGTAACTTGATAAGGTCTGTCCACACATATGTGTGGATACCCCTTAAAGGGTTTAAATACGGGATGAGACTTCGCCAATTTTAACCGATGAGAAATTCCACCGGTCACACGTTTTTTCTAATAAATATTACACCATTTACAGCCGCTAGACTCACTAACAGAACCGCCCTCTATGTTCTAATGTTTCCTGCGAAAAATAACATTAGGCACTAGTTCCTTTGTCAATTTGCTGTGTTAGATCCCACTGATAGAATCGCCCACAGTGCCTTTGACACAGACGGGTAATTGAGTAGTCGTATGTTGTGTGTGGCATTTAATGTGTTATTTGACCTTTTCAGCGGTAATATGTGTTATTTGCATTATTTAAGAACCATTTTGGGGTGGAAATGTAAGTAGTTTCATTTATGATTTGGGCAATAAAGTTATACTTAGATACCTTCCACATTTAGTTGAGAACTAGCTGTTGCCCGCGACCTGAAATTATTATAAAAAATATATACTTCCCTTTTTGAATCGAATTTTGTTACCAATTTCAAGGGTTTTTAATTTTTTTGCACGGAACCTTAATTGTTTTTCTAAAATAAAAGTACCCTGACCTTACAACATCAGCTAAGTGCCAGTAAAACTCCCCTCAAAATCGATCCAGACGTTTCGGAGACTAGCCGGAACAAACAGACAGACAGACAAAAACTGAAAAAATGTGTTTTTGTCTTAGGTACTGTATATATTTTCATATACATTCAGTAAAAAGCTGTTATTTTGATATTACAAACAGACACTTCAATTTTATTTATTTGTAAATACCTCAAAACAATTCTGAATCTTTACGAAAAGAAAACCGGTTCGGTTTCAAAACGATCTCATAGACAGTTTTCTCCGGAACAAAGGTATTGAAATCGAGATAATACATACAACATCGTGCATTTTTCTCACTTTCCCATAACTGTGGTACCTAGGTAGTACGAGTACCTACCTTCCTTCTAGGTTTGCAGAATTGCAGACTCGTCCCAAAAATTGCTCATATGCAAACTTATGCTAATTTAAATGTTTTTTCTTCCTTAGGATGACGGCATCATAGAAATCCTGAAAGACACGAGTTTATGTAAGTATGATATTCTGCGTGCTCATAATTCATCTCATTATTTTTCTGTCTGTCCTTATCTTAAATCATATGAGGTCAGCGCTGTACGCTTCTTTTTCTTTTTCACACGACTCATTTTAATGCTAATACCTACCTACGTAGGTTTACTATACACCTTTTCCTAGATAAATCACTGAATAGGCGAAGAATACATAGGTATGTCCTGGTAATAGTCCATAAAGTAAGCCGTCATCAGATCAATCTCGTCCATGATGTGCTCATATTATTATGTTCTCTCAGCATCCCGCGACGAATGCGCGCGAGCAGCCGCCGTCATCCGCTGGGTGGTGCAGCAATCCTGCGCAGGCGGCTGCACCGGAGCGCAACTGATGCGCGATCTGCTCGTGCTGGGCGTGCCTCGTACCCACGCCAACGCGTTAGCAGAGGCTGTGGACAACTACAGGCCTGAGCACGTGGCGCATGTTCAGGCTAATGGGTTTATGAGTAAGTAGAGACAGCTAGATACCCCGACAAGATGATCGGACTAGTTGGTCAGAAAAATTCAATACCCAACTCCTTCGACTGAAGGAGTTTCTGCGCGAAACTCGCAGAACTTGGTGCCGTAACGAATTTAGACATACGCTGAAACGAAAAAAAAATTGTGCCAGCCAGTATATTAGCTTATGCTCAGCTTAGCCAATAGAATATTAACTGGTAATTAGTAGACACAAAAAATCATCCAGGTGTTATATTTTATAATAACCTACTTCTTTTTTTCCAGTAAACAAGGTAACAGACGCATCAGTGACCCCAGGACCTGACGGCACAGTGGACACCTTCACCCTGACGATGCACAGCGATGACGTATTCACGGGAGAACAGAAGAAGAGAGAACTGCTCATAGAGAAGAGCCAAGCCATGACTCTTTTAGAAGAGCTTAAAAAGGCATATAAAAAGATGGAGGAGTTTGAGGAATAGGATAATCTTGGAAGAATGATTTTTGGTTTAAGAATTTCTTCTAAACATTCAAACGCTGTTTTTTTTCTTTCAAACTTACGTTACGTGGTTAGCTGGCAACACCAAATATTTGTTAGTTGAGTAGGTACCTAATTATATGACTATACCTTTACTCAACACGTCTGTGAAGTTTCGCTTGCTAATTTAATATTCAGATCTATTATGTGGTTAGCTGGTTAGCTGGCAACACCAAATATTTGCAATTTGAGCAGGTAATTATGTGGCTTATCTTCTTATATTCTTCACGTCTGTAAAGTTTGACTTGTTAATTTGATGTGACCGCTTAAGATGAAAGACCAGGGCAGCCCGCGAAATTCAAATTTTCTTACTTTTTTTGTAATTTGCAGGTACGACATTTTTAATTATACGACTTTTTCATAAAAAAGTCATTCGAATTTGAATTTCGCGGGCTATTTTATGAAATGTAGGTCTGTACTCGATGAAATCTCGGAAGATTCTGATCAGACTTATAAGATTTCTGGTATCATCATTGTTCAACATGCCGTGTTTATGAGACTGTGTGTAAACCTATAGTTTGTATTCGGCATGTCATTGTAACTGATTATAAAACGTTTATCTAACCGTTTCTTCATTTTATTTTATGTTTTACTAATCCCCAATAAAAGTCGCATCTTAGATCCCAGCTGCATGATTTAGCTTAACAAGGACTTAGGAGTAGTTAAGTACAGACAACAATGCTTCCGGTACCAAAAATATTGTGCTATTGAATAAAAATTATAGCCTGCTAATCTCAGAGCCTGCCTCCCAAAATAACTACACGGTTTGCCCAGAATACTGCCCTAGAGTATTTACTCTTAGTGTAATTTTACAAATTTTCTTTCCTCATCATTTCGAGACAAACCTCAATATTTAATAAAAAGCAAAACAAATAACTTCCTCCCAAACCGGAAAGGTTTGTCTACTCTCTGTCACTGGACCAAAGAGGTCGTAGGTTAATCGATCGTTTTAAAAATAGGCTCTTGCAACACTATCCATCCATACCACAGATTGAATAGATCTGTGAATTTGTCTGACATTTTTCAGGATTTGCGTCTAATGTATTTGTTTTCATTTATTATTGTTCTAAATAGAAATCGTTAAAAATATTCATAGCTGTTGATCATTTATATTTAAGTGATGTGTTTTAAAATAAGAGAATAGTTCATGTTATTGCCAATAAATTGAGTGATGTCGTTTTTTAATGTAGGTAGAATGTCTCCGACATGTTTGTAAGGATTTACGATTGAATCATCTTTATTTCTAAAAATTCAAGGTAAGAATGTATTAATTCGTATTTGTTGTTAGAAATTAAATCTAAATGAATCTAATGATACCAAGTTTACTCTGCTTTGTGCCAGTTATTGTTGAACCAAAACATAACCAAAATAAATTTAAAAAAAAAACCTATTCCAGATGAATATCCTGTGTACTATATGCAGCGATCTTGTAAATCAAGCTGAGAACATATATGTGACAAAATGTGGTCACATATTCCACCATCACTGCCTCGCACAATGGATTGAAAGGTAATACAAAATCCATTGTTTATAAAAATAATCAAACCTATTTAATACCATATCTGATTGCTTGCGAATGTTATTCTCTGTCTGTTACCTACTTTATGTAAAGGATCTGCTCTACTTTGATCCTAGCATAAATCATTTTTTTATTAAGAAGCATTAAGAATTTTAACAAGCAGGAATATTCATTTAAGCTGTTGTGTGTATTCTTTTGACTTCAATTTATTTCATTCCTATACCGACGCTTCGTCCCAAGGACATTGTTAGGGTTCTTATAACATTAAGTGCAAAGAGAGGATAATGGGTAATATAAATTGCAAAGAATATGATGTTATGCATCAATCAACAAAGCATATTACATTTCATAACTAGAAGAAGTCAACCCATAAATTGTTGCCCATATTTTATTCCTCAGTCATTTGTTTAAGAGCCAGTGTAAGTGTTTTGGATTTACCCGAGGAATGAGTAGGTTGACTGAGGCATGATTATGAAAGTCCTGTAGTAACAACAAAAAATCTGTGATAGGCATATCTCAAGTGACTTTTATTGCTATACAGGGTGTTTGGTTAAACGTGGGTAATACTTTAAGTGAGTGAAGTACTCATAAATATGAGCAACTCTTGCTGTGGGGCTAACTATGAAATTTGATTGAAAAAATCTGCTGTTGCCTACATTTTTTCGAGTCACGCAACCAATATTGTGTGGAGCAGCTTATATTTCTTTCAAGATTTCGTGGTCGGTCCCATATTCAAAGTTGCTTATTTTCATGAGTACTAATACCCCTAAAGTATTACCCATGTTTAAAAAAACACCCAGTATAGATGCGAATTTATTGGCATTATCATGTTCTTGTTACTCCTTTATTAATTACTCTTCTCAATCAGTCATTATGTTATTTCTTGAACCATCGCTTTCTTTATATTAACATAAAGTTAACCACACAACAATATTAACCACCAGAGTTCATGTTCATCTATGGAAGAAACAGCCTTCTTTTCTTATCGATCAGCTAACACAGTAATTAATTCTTAAGCTGCCTCTACGATAGGGAAATGAAGCACAAGAGGAACACAAACTGCTTAGTACCAACAGACTTAGGAGCCTTGAAGGCGCACTCCTGCCAAGCGAATCTGTGCTTGGCTTGTACTCTACCCCTGCTCAGCTGGTTTAGCAGAGATGCACCTTTATACCAAATCCCTTTAATTGAAATACAACCACTCTTTCAGATCTAAAACCTGCCCCCAATGCAGGAACAAAGTGACTGACAAGTGCATGTTCCGTCTGTACCCAACGGTGTCCAATGAAAACAACAGTGAAGATGCGGCTACGTTACAGTCGAGACTGGACGATGCTCAGCTGCAGCTGCGGCAGCAGAGGGTCAAGTATAAGGAGAAAGAGGATAAGCTGGCGGTCGCTAATGCTGATCTGAAGAGGCAGGAGTAAGTATTATTATCTTCAAATTATTAAGAACACCAACTACAGATTCACAATACATTTGACATTTGATTTTACATTGATCTTCGTCTTTGTAAATATGTCACTTAAAGAATGTACACAACTCATGCATACAGAGTGGAAGGGACACTCACGCGAAAACGGTTACCACGTATTCCGTACATCATTCTGGGCTGAGAAACAGCTGTTCTATACATTTTGACCCCCCACATAGAAATGTTTCATTGGTTATTAAAATAAAATACTGTTTCCTACAAAATTGTAATACTTTCATGGTCAAAATGCTGTTTCTGGGCTCAGAATAATGTACTGAATAAGTGGTAACCATTTTCCTGTTGGTGTATTATTAGTCACTCCACCCTGTTTTATTACACTTTCTTCTTTTCAAACCTCTCTTGAGCTAGTGTGGATCTGAAGTGCTAGGCTGTGCTCAGAAGATGATGACCATACTGTATGATCATCATCTTCTGAGTAGGCAGAGGTGTACCTAATAGTGTACTGTATACCATTAGGTACACCTCTGCCTAACCCTTAAGGGATTACAGACGTGATGTAAGTTATGTAAGTAATTTATTATTGACAGTGATCTACTAAAATCTTACGAGAAGCGGCTGGTCAGCTTTGACTCCAAGGTTTTGGCTCTCCGTGAACAGCTGGAGTTCTCCAACATTCAGAACAAAGATTTGCAAAGGGTTAAAGACGAAAATGAAGCACTGAAGAAGAATTTGGACACTTTGCATGGGTTAGTAATATAGCAGTTTTTAAAGTTAAATAAATAGAACTTGAATAAGAAAATTTTCCATTTTGTGTTTTTTGCAGAATACTTCTTGCGCTTATGTTATTTGTAGAATTCTTCTTGCGCTTTCTAAGGTGTTCCTCATTTCTTATATCTCATTTTTTTTAATACCACTCTTTGATTTTCACACATTTTGAGTTCTTAGTACATACATATGTTTGTGTTTCACTTTCTCTTCTGCCCCATCAACCCCACCCAACTCCCATCCCAACCCATCAATTCTCTCTTAACTCAACTAAGGCCTCAATAAAAAAAACCTAACCGGTAGTAGGAAAGGTATTATTAGGTATCGAAATTCGATTCTATTTATGTAATCCTATTAGACTTCAAGTAAAAAAAAATAACCCTGATAAAAATTAAGTAAAATTTAACAAAAATGAGTAACTGACATGGCAATACAGTAGAGCAACCGACGGCTGGCACTCAGCTTCTCGGGTCAATCAACTATCAAACTCATCGGCGTTAGTACGGACTAACGCCGATGTTGGTGTTGTCACATTTTAAAGGGCTTGGAAGATTTTTGTATGGAGCCTGGCCGGCCTAACTTCCGCTATTTTACTTCATTTTGAAAATAGCGGTCACTCATAAAACCTACATAAATTGATAGCTGGCATCAATACAAACAAGTTTTGTATGAGACAAAATGATCTAAACTTCTAAAGTGTCACGTTTCCGAAATATAAGCTATCAAAGTTAAAGTCCATTCTCTGGTGGCATCTTCAGCACAACTTTGATTTGATTAGCCACTTAAAAAACCTGTATTCATCGATAGCTGGCATCAATATAAACAAGTTTTATATGAGACGAAATTTTTTAAAGTGTCACCACTGTGTTATGCGAGACCGCAACTTTGAAAAAAAAAATTTATGGCGGAAGTTAAGCCAGTCATTTAATTCAAACCACTCTGCTCGAGTTTGGAAAATTGTCGGTAATTTAGGCTCAATAATCGTGCATTTTAAAATTCAATTTAATATGTTTACTTTCATGAAAATTATGTTTCTTATTTTTCCTGGTAATGTGATTGGAATACCTATAATATGCCCCTTTCGGATCGGACAAGGTATTTTTAACATAATATTGTATTTTAAAATCAATGTCAACTCAAATCTAGCCTACGTTTTTCTGCAATTTTATTTTATTCCTACCCTGCTCTGTCCCGCTCCTGGACAAAGGCCTCCCTCAACTCCTTCCAATCCTCACGAACCTGCATGCTCCTTCCAGTTATTTATGCTCATATATAATTTATTATGTTTTAGTTTGCAAAAAGTTTTGAATGCTACCATTGACGATGTGGATCAGATGCTGCATAGCTATACAGATGTGCGAACTATTGCTACGTTCGCCACAGCTCTTAAAAGGTAAAACAAAAATTGATTTACTTCACAATTATCTTTTAATTATAATTAGAGCGCCTTCAAATTAAAGGCGAGAAGAAGCGGTGCAGTGGCGGTACCATAGAGAAGCGCTTCAGTAGCCCGACTGTGGCGAAGTGGGCGTGCTACTGTTATTTAGTAAAGGGCTTTGAATTCTTTGACCTGCCTAAGTTCCGCCATTTTATTTTATTTTCAAAATAGCGGCGGCCAGTATGAGATGAGAGAAAACCTTCTAAAGCGTCACGTTTCCGAGATATAAGCCAAAGTTACAATATTTGCCATCAGCACAACTTTGATAGTTGTGCTGTTGTGTTTCTATTATCTTTCTCGGAAACGTGACACTTCAGATGATTGTATCTCATTCAAATGTTTTTTGTATTAATTCCAGCAATTGATTAATACAGGGTTTATGCATGGTCGTTATTTTGGAAATAAAATGGCGGAAGTTAGGCAGGCCACGCTTCTTACAAACATCTTGTAAACCTTTTTAGTGATGTTTCGTCTCAAGACGATGATTACTCGATGGAATCTGACGAAGATGCACCACTCTTTTCGCTTTTATTAAAGTGGAGGAAGAAATTATTACCCTTACCTTTAGTCAAAATAATTATAGAATAAAACAAAAAGTGCAAATATAGCGGTCAAATGTTCAAAAATAACTTGAAATGAACAGAAAACAGATACTATTAATGCGATTAGAATAACTGCCAGAACTACTATTCCATGTGAATTAAAGGGTGATTTTTAACTTCCTCAATGAATAGTTAAATATAAAAATGTGTACTTCACTATACAAAAATGATAGTCTATTACATATTTATTATTAAAATCTTGTTTGCAGGGCTCTGTGTGACTCAGAGGCTAAGAAGAACGAGTCTCGAGACAGACTCCATGCCGCTAAACAACAGCTTGGCTTAGAGAAAAAGCACTCTGCTGATCTACAGAGCAAAGTCATGTGAGTACTATGAAATACAGGTAGACAGGCATTTATTTGCAGATAAAACTTTGACAAGTTCTCTTGCTAGTTGAAGACCCGGACTCCACCGAAGTGGAGATGTGTGAAGCGGAGAGGAGAGGAGATGCTTAGGTGCTAGGGTCTATCTACCGAAGCTGTGCGGCAATGCGTACTGGCTACACCGAAACAGAGATGTGTGCACAGGCTACTCACGCGCAGTTTAGCGACCGCTCACGTCTTCTCGTCTCCGCTGTGCGCTGCTGCCGACCTCAAACAAATACGAGACATCTCACCTCTCTACCCAACCGTCTCAAATTCTATTAGTGGTTAGTCGTCTCCGCTTCGGTGTAATCCAGCCCTAAGGGGCTTTTTACAGTGTCCCTATAGGTACTATTGATCAAAGTTTTAGATCGTTGATTCATACCACAAAAAAATGTATGTTTAGGTTTCATTGGCACTGACATTTGAATAGTATTTTGTCGTTCAAACACACTGAATATTTTATTTGTCACACACTGTTCACCAGTGGCGAAGGTACCATACAACTCGATTCCTACCGGATTCCCTTTGAAAAATGGCACAGTCAGTATTCTATAGACAAATAATACAATCAGATTAAAGATATGTACTCCGGCTTACCTCTTACAAAAATTGTCCCTTCGCTACTGCTATTCACTCTTTTTAATGTGAACTCAAAATTCTCTATGGAACGGACCCTGAAATGTAGCACAAAAATCTAGATTATAAAAAAAAAAAAAAACATTTTAATTCGAGCATCACCGACTCATTCAAGAAATAATTAATAATTACACACACACACAGTCACATTACATATACAACACCACATCACTAATTCAATTCAATTTAAAAAGTAAATAATTTAACACAATATTATTAAAAAGTAAATAATCAAAATTAAATTAACAATTTACCCCCATAACTTGGTTGTCGCATCAGCCTGCCACATGTCGCCCACAACAATGGGAGACGATGGAGCAATCAAGCCTTGCCGCAAGCGCATTATGTTGTCATCCACTACTTCTATAATAATCTGAGTACTGAATAGCCCGACGCAGTTTGAGTCGCGCTCTTCTAACTGAAACCAGGCGAAGGACACCTTTTTAGGTCTTATTGCATCAATATAAATCTCTTACCGGCTCAAGCCGATTGCATGTCGCCACTCCCTAAAACAGTGAAAATAACTTACCCTATTCCTTCCAGGCATTTGGAAGACGAGCTCCATCAAGCGCAAGCGAAATACGACATCTTAAAAGCCGATTCAGATCTCGCAGCCCTAAAAAGGCATGTGACGCTTCAGAGGGAGGAAGAGCATCGCATTCTGAACGACCACCCGGTGTCGCCGCCCACTCCTGAGGAGCCTCGTCGCATCACTGATCACAACGATAGCTTCGTAAGTTTTACTTATAAAATAGATCCTAAGATTAATTCCCGTAGTGAGGCATCCCGTGATGGGGCAAGGCGGAGGACTCATGAAAGCGGTCGGTCTATAGTCATCGACTAATTTCTTGCTCAAGAAACGTGCAAAAAATTGTAGGTCCCATGTCAGTAAAAGACATATGTATACATAATAGATGTATGTATACAATGTATAATTAATTAAATGGGTATTAGGCCTTTGTGGACACAAAGTCCTAACAATTACCGCAGGTTGTTTAAAAATAACCATGTTGGTGCTTTAAAATAACCATAATCCACGTAGATATTACGATACTAATAGAATCAATACGTGATCAACTTTCAGAATATTCCATTTAAATTGATACCTTCGCGAGGACTCATTAAAGCGGTCGGTCTATAGTTATCGACAAATTTCTTGCTCAAGAAACGTGCAAAAAATTGTAGGTCCCATGTCAGCAAAGGACATATGTATACATAATAGATGTATGTATACAATGTATAATTAATGAAATGGGTACTAGGTTTTGCCGGTCCCGTTATTCCCGTGTAATTATCCAACGGGAACGTTTTAAATATTATAGCTTATTAGCTTTTGCCAGCGGCTTCGCCCGCGTGGATGTCGAAAAATATGCCACCCGAACAAACATAGGTACTTACCTTCATCCCCCTGTTTAACCCCTCGAAGGCAGAATTATCAAAAACGCCGAGACACGTATAAAGTAATTTTCAATCGTCAGCCTAAACACAAAATTTGAAGATCCTAACTTCAAAACAGATAGACTTTCATACAAACTTCCATCCCCTTTTTTACCCCTTTAGGTGTGGAATTCCCAAAAATCCTTTCTTAGTGGATACTTACTACTCACAAAGAACACACCCTCCAAGTTTCATGTCTCTAGGACCAGCGTTTTGGGCTGTGTGTTGATATATCACCCAGTCAGTCAGTCAGTTTACCATTTTATATATATATACATATATAGAAGATGCTTACACTCGGGGATAGTAGTAGTAGTAGTTGTTAGCAGTGATAGTCTTGTCGTGTGACCGCCGGACTGCCAAGTCGTAGGTCTCGAGTTCGAACCCAAGACCTCTGATTTTTCAGATTCATGTGCGTATTGTATAATTATCACTTGCTTCGGTGAAGTAAAACATCGTGAGGAAACCTGCATGCCTGAGAGATATTTCTCGACGGCATGTAAAGCCAAGTCAGAGGCCCATGGGCGGCATAAAACACTCTGAAACCAGGTTAGGCACTAACCACACGATAAAGAAGTAGTTCCGAAGACTCCCTCCTTCTATCCCAAAAAATATTAGTATAGATTAATAGTTGTTCGCTGACTGGTCACATCGCCGCCGCCGAGAGCTCTGTCAAACCAATAACCCGTTCAAGTTGCTTGCTTTCCGGGGTCGCGGGACTCATAGAATTACCGTGACCCTGGAACATAAAGGGCTACTGAAGGACACCGTGGATTTTAGTCAGTACAAGTCTGACAGTCCCTCCCGCTCTGCCTTGGGTGGGAGGACTTATTCGAAAGTTGCTTGCTTTACTCACTTCTCGCTAATCGCTGGCGGTGGTACAGATGCCTTAGGAATGTGTTAAATCCAGCCACGCTCTCATCAGAGCGGCAATCGGTAACTTGTCAAAATTGACGGGGAATTTAAAGGTATTTTGAATAGATTGTGACAGACTTTAGAATTGGCACGTTTGTTCTTAAAAATACATTTATTGTGTAATTAATTCCATGAGAATGAACAGTCGGGAATCATAGGTGTGATTAACCTATCACCTATCCTAGCAGAGGCGAAGGTTCCATACAACTCGATTCCTACTGGCTTCCCTTTGAGAAATTGTACAGTCAGTATTCTATAGACAAATAATATAATCACGTTAAAGATATGTACTCCGGCTTACCTCTTACAAAAATTGACCCTTCGCCACTGTATCCTAGTATATCGCAGTCCTATCCCTGTCCCTCCCCAGGGCTTCAGAAACCGGTTTTTCGCCTTCCGTATCAGAAAGTGAAGACACTCAAGAATTGTTACAATAGTATACCTGTTTAGCCTGCTTTGACTTATCAGCTAATATAATGATGCCGAAATAATCTAGAAAGTTCCACGAAAAAAACATTGCTTTCTGGTTCGCACCACCTTGCTTCAATTCAAAAGGGGGACTACAAATTTTAAGCACAGATCTAAAAGCACCATCTAAACATACCATCACCCCTGTAATCCCCGAAGGGTGAAGCAGAGGTGTGCCAATATCACACCGACATTTCGCCAATTAACTTAATGCTATCCATGATATTCTAGAACTAATATACATTATGATAATACATTGTTCATTGGCGCAGACGGAAAATGGTAGGGGAACGAATGATTGCGTAGATATTAAAGATTTGGAACGTAAGAAAAAAGCGGCGTGGCTCAACGTCTTATGCTCTAAAGCAACCAGAATGAATCAGGCAACGAATGAAATCGAGGAGGGAAAGCAGAAGAGGGACCAGGAGATGACAAGAAAGATAAAAGCTATTATACGAATGAAAAATGAGGATAGAGAAGAGAGGGAGAAAGCGCTATCTGATAGCATTGGGAGGGCCAATGTCAAGCTGTACTGGAAACAGGTAAGACTGGCTCGATTGTCTGGAATAGCTTAGATGAATGCACTAAGAACAGAAGAACAAGCTTCATCATATTCATCCCCCTCCCTTTATTCCATTGGGGGTCCGGCATGTCTTCATCTTCTTCTGTCATCTTAGTGTTAGTAGCCATGTCATCTTTCACAGAATTCATTCTTGTTTCTTTGGTTTTAATCTCATATAGCTGTGGTATATACAGGGTGTAAACAGACCCTTCACATAGCCGTCAACCAAGCATTCTGTACATCAAACTAAGTAACTTTACGCAAAAATTATTGCTGGGAATCGACTTTTTTTTTGGGGTGAAAAATCACGTTTTACGGAGGACTCGATGGAAAGCATTCAAAGCATTGTGTTGATGGATGGATTGAATAGTACGGGGATCGTGGAGGTGTGTAAAGTAAAAATCTTACATTAAAAACATGTATTTGAAAAAAAACTTGTAAAAATGTTGGAACTTTGACCCCCAATATCTCCGTAACTAGAAGGTTCCCAGGAATGATCTAGAACAAAAAAATGATCGCAAAGACGGGGAGAACAAGTACCTTTCGGTTGTATTAAGGGCCTTTTTCACCCTTTAGATGAGAAATTATTGCCATGGATAAGTAACTTATGGCTTACTTAGATGATTTGGTTGTATAAGAGAAAGCAGCAAAAAAAGCGGGCAATAGAATAAATTGTATTTATTGTGTATTAAAGTTTGATGTTCAAAAGTGCTCGTCTTCTGGCCGAATTTAAATAAATGGTCTGACTTTGAATAGAATAAATAAAAAATTTGCCGTCACGGGATGCACGGCAGATGTGAAACATCTATCGAGATATGGAGTAACTCAAAGAATTTTTTTATCGATATCTATCGATCAAATCTGCATACGACCTAACTACATCACTAATTGAGTAGCGTGGAATTTTCGAAAACGGAATATTATTTAGATGAACGATCGTTCCAAAACAAACTTTATTCTTGTGGGAAAAGATTGTTTTTACGTGGCATATTAGGAGGCATCACGCCATGACAGCGTCATGCCAGCTTCCGTCACGGCATATGAGTCGGTTTTACTGCCTTAGCGCGCATATAGATGTTTCACATCAAAAGTGATTTACTAAAGGGATTTATAACACGGAAGTAAGTTTTAAACTCGGGGCGAAGCAGGAAGGCCAAACATACACTGACTGTAACGGTTATTTCTTTCAAAAAGGTCTGGCATAATCGATGTCGTTATCACACTACAGTCCTTTCACTGCTGTTTTACCTTTTGACATAACACTACTGTCAAGTCACAGCGATCTTTATTTTTGTTTCTATAAGGTTTGTTTTAGGGTGGATGTCGAATCTCATACCTTAGACAGTGTCAGTTAGATAGCTTAATATTTTTTCTTTATGTAAATCTTTCTGTGCTTTTGTAATTTGTTCAGTTAGAGCTAAAATTTTAGCCTTACTTAAGAGCCGACCCCACGACACACATATCCTACTAGTGTGGAGTCCAGGGAATATGTAAAAATCTAGCGCTTAAGGCTCATTGTTTTTTTTTTGTTACGAGCTTTTTAACATTGTACCATGTTATGCGAACTGAGGAGCTCGTGACCAAATAATACCAAACGCTCGGGTCGATCTTCAGGTTAAGCCGCGCTTGCCTAGGTTGGTCCGTGGATGGGTGACCGCCATATACCGAGTTTCCTCCGTACCTCGGAAAGCACGTTAAGACGTTGGTCGCCACTGTAATTTTTGTAGATCTTCGACAGTCGTTACAGGTGGCTAGTGGCTAGACAGCCTGACAACCAGTCTTACCAAGGGGCATCGTATTACCCAGTAATAACTGGGTTGTGGAGGTCAGATAGGCTGTCGCTCCCTGTAAAATACTGGTATTTAGCTGCATCCGGTTAGCCAATCCCAACATAGTTGGGAAAAGGCTAGACAGATGATAATAAACTGTTTAAGACCTCTGTGTGTGTGGACCTCACAGTCCTTTCAACATTATTTTACCTCAACTCAACACCACCTTATTTTAACTAGAATAAATATCACTATTCTATTTACACACATGTCACTGGCGGCAAAGCAATAGCACCCTTATTGTAATGGTACTAAAGATCACAGTAATTTTGAAGGTGTTGCAAATTCAGAGGTGAAGTAACTGAAAGGAATATTGAGGGACTTGTTGTAAATAGTAGCAAAATAATTACGTCGGTCAAATAACCGTTTAATGTATGAACGTGGATAAAGCAAAAGGCGAATATAAGGCGTGAATTATACAGAAACGGCGTAAGGTGAAGGCTCGGCGCAGGTGCAGCGCAGGCGTGGAACGGATAACGAAAAGAAAGGACTGCGCCGGAACGCTTGAGTGTAATTCGTACATTTTGCATGAAAACGTTTTTAAGCGGCATCGTGCCTGCGCCGCACCTTCACCCTACGCCGTTTCTGTGTAATTCGCGCCTAAGATTGCTGTATTATGTAGTTTCTGCCTACCCATATTGAGAAAAAAGCTATATTACTAATGTATGTATTAATTATTTTCAGAATGAGATGGTGAACAACATAGAGAATTCAGACTCTCCGTACTTGAGCTTGAAACAAGGCAATGTGCTATCTTTGGCGGCTTTGCAACGCGCGCCGCTCAAACTTCCCGATAAATCGAAAGTAAGTTTCATACTATTTATTACATTTAGGAGGTCAAAAATATTGGAAACCTTTTGCTAGAAGTTTATTCGTGATTTATTATTACCAATGTAAAGGTAAATTAGAACATACACTTCATATAACTGAAATACTGAAAATCGATCGTTATTATGAACAACTGTTAGCCTGTAATCTCCGGTCCCTATTATTTGTCTAGTAATGTGAACACACTCAGAAACTGAATATGGAGTAGCGTGGGCGTACCCACGGTGGGGCAGGGTGGGGCGCTGGCCCCACCCTGCTCTCTGACCCGAAGCTAAGAATTTTTAGCCAAAATTAATATAATGACAAAATTAAATTTTCATTGGGTACTTTAACATTTTTGACATTAAAATAAAAACTTGGTTAATGTCAACAATGACAGAAAACCGTCTTGTCGGCCTCTGTATGTTGAGTGTGCATAGAAAGAGGGTTCTGGAAGCACAACTACATTTGGAAACGTTTTAGCTAGATTTATCCAGAACCCTCGCAGGTTATTATTGAAATAAGATGTAGTGCAGTCAATAAAACGTATCAGTCAGTAAATAAAAAGCATTTTTAATTTCCTACTACTTAGTTTATTTACTCCTGCCCCTCCCCTTAAAAAATGCTGGGTACGCCCATGTGGAGTAGCTGTTTTTTTTGCGTTCTACGTGGTTGTCTCATCATTGTAGAGAACTTTTATAAAGACCCGTTTCAGGTTAACGGTCTTACCGGTATAACGGTATATTGGTTAAATAAACAATTAATAGTTTGCATAGTTACTTTTAATTCAACTCCGCATATAAATCAACTCTTCGACTTCCCTTTCCAGGCAACAGAGAAACTATACTTAAACGCTGTCAAGAACGCGAACAAGAAACGTATTGGAGAGAAGTCCAACGAGATCAGCACGAAACACAGCATCTTTCACAAAAAGGAGCCGATGAAGATAGAATCCCTAAACGACAACATTCCCAGTGAGATGGACATCTCGTACGATGGACTAGGAGGTCACTCGAAGCCGGATGTATTCCCAGTCCCCAGTAAGGTCCCAGTTAAAAGTTGCATTCCCAAGGTATCGGCAAAGCACAAACTCAAACGCCCCAGTCCTACTGGCAGTCAGGATATCGAGAAGATGCTTAAAAAAGTCAAAAACAAATAAACAGGCGAATATCGATCTTAAGATCTTTGAATCAAGACTCAGTGTAAGTACACACCCCTTATTTGTGACATTTTATATCATGTATCGAATTTTCACTGCCGACGTTTTCTTGTGAAGGAAATGGGATGGTAGGCCGTACATGTTATAGAGAAAGGTCTAGTTTTCATGTCCTATTAGGTGAATGACGCCGTAGATTTAGATCGTAGACATTCGCGATACCGCGTCAAAATATGATTTCTCTTTTATTCTAGTATTGTTCTTTTGCCTGCTAAGTAAGAGTGAAAATAATGTCAGTAGCCGCATGCAGGCTCATGCGTCATTAGCGAGTTCAGTTTTTTTTTCACTTTTTTGTGTCATGACATATATAGACCGACCGCTTTAATGAGTCCTCGCAACGGTATCAATTTATATGGAATATTCTGAAGGTTAATCACGTATTGGTTCAATTAGTATCGTGATACCTACGTTGATTATGGTTATTTTAAAGCAAATAACCTGTGGGATATTGTTAGGACTTTGTGGACGCTTAATGTGCCTTTGATGGGGCAAGGCGGAGGACTCATTAAAGCGGTCGGTCTATAACGATTTCTAATCTTCGTAAGACACATAATATTCTGTGCCAGGAGTTATTGAATCGCCAGAATTAAATGCTAATTCAGTTTGTAGATACTTCAGGCTTTGAGGGTACAGACTTTTCTCTATATACTTGGCAATATATCTACTTAGCGATTTAGTAAAATAATAGGAATAGGCGCGCCCCATATTACATAGGAATTAAACATAACTGACGCAATGTGGGTGTACTATTAGGTACACCTCTGCCTAACCCTTCGGGGATTACAGGCGTGATGTTATGTGCGATTTAGTTATGACACTAATAGTACGACTACGAATAAGGGGTACACATTACATATATTAATCGTATTTTTGCTTATAAATCCACCATCTAAATGTATTTTAAATTAAACTAAAAACGTGAAGTAGTATTAAAGCTGTAAGCTTATATATATGTATATTTAATTTTAGTTATGGCCTTATGTATGCTAAAATGTTAGGTGTATAATGCATCAACCCCATGTATTGGAAGTAAGTGATGTTTGGGCAAACACCGCCGGAACCGGAATTGCCTGGGCAATAGCTTATATTTTACTTGGCAAAGCTTTATATTTTACTTTAACTATTTTTAATATGCATGTACGAATTTACCATTTTATTCTAGTTACCCACCGATATTAGTAATAGTTTAACTGTCTTCTTGATTTGGTGTAAGCTTTTCGTGATCTGGTTTGAAGGCTAATATACAGGGTGTAACAAGACCCTTAACGAAGCCGTCAACCAAGCATTCTGTACATCAAACTAAGTAACTTTACGCAAAAATTATTGCTGGGATACGACTTTTTTATGGGGTGAAAAATCACGTTTTACGGTAGGACTCAATGTAACGCA
Organism: Noctua comes; assembly: GCA_963082995.1. Taxonomy (NCBI): domain Eukaryota; kingdom Metazoa; phylum Arthropoda; class Insecta; order Lepidoptera; family Noctuidae; genus Noctua; species Noctua comes. The sequence continues at coordinate 13,793,085 of OY720288.1, forward strand.
CTTAAAACATTGTGCTGATGGATGGATTGAATAGTGCGGGGGTCGTTAAGGTGTTTAAAGTAAAAATCTTTCATTAAAAAGATCTATTTAAAAAAAACTTTGAAAAAGTTGGAACTTTGACCCTTAATATCTCCGTAAATAGAAGGTTCCCAGGTATGATCTAGAACAAAAAAAAAGATCGCAATGACGGGGAGAACAAGTGCCTTTCGGCTTTGTTAAGGGTCTTGTTACACACATTATGAATTAACCGCGATAATACCAGGACACAATCACTGAGAACATATTACGCCCCAACATCGGTTCATAACAAAAAAAAATCCTTTAATGTGGTTCGCAATATCAATATTGACATCTTTGGCTAACTGGCGGTGAATCCAATATAACAACTTTAATTATTCAATGATGGAACGGGTTATGGCCGAGGTGGACACCTTTAACTAGGCATAGCGGTCGTAAAAGTAAGACAACACACACTTTAGGGGGCGTCCATTAATTACGAGAGGCAATATTGGTGATTTTATTTTGATAGATGTCCCAACAATGTTATAACCATATAAAAACACAAGTGTTTCTAAAGAATATGTAATAGGTCATTAAAATTGCACAATTTTGCATATATTACTAAAACATTAATAGTCTTTCTGTGTCTGTTTATTAGATTAGAATATCTCAGGATTGACAATGACTTCTCTTTGATTTGAGATTTTTATCCGACTGCTTCGGAGGGTAATGTTTGGGCCTAACTAACAGCTAAATTGCGTAACACATTAGCGATAGTAGCTTAAAACTTGAAGTGAGAAACGACAAGCGAAACTTAGTTTTTGTAGTTGTAATATGGTGTCGAAGTAGTTTCAATTTATTAGTAGAATTTTGGACAAAAACTCTCAGTAAATAGAAAAGATTGACTGGTTGGTTAACTGTCACATTGCCATTGGCTTAAATAAAAAATAGACCGATGATTAATAACTTGCAATTGACATTTAACCTTAAAGTGGTGAACCAATTCCGTAGCTGAAAATATAAACTATGTACTACCGAACAGTAGCGAAGGGTCAATTTTTGTAAGAGGTAAGCTGGAATACATATCTTTAATGTGATTATATTATTTTTCTATAGAATACTGACTGTGCCATTTTTCAAAGGGAAGCCGGTAGGAATCGAGTTCTATGGAACCTTCGCCACTGCTACCGAAGTACCGAGTTCACTGTCGGTCGACCACTGAACCTTATTACTTAGGGCATAAGGTTGAAAAGTAGCAGACCCTCAGTGAACTCGGGAGTAACTATGACACGAATGTTTAAATAAAATGGTGTATTATCTACATTCCAATATGAACCCTATTGAGATTGAGAGTGTTACGCAATTAAGTGGCTTCATTTATCGTTATGTTCATCTATTTTTCTATACTCTACCCTACATCGACGTCATGGTACGAATTAATTATTAAGAAGACTCATTTGCATGATATGCCGGTATTCTGAATGCTAATTACAAAGTTCTGCTGTCAAATAACAAAGTAAGTCAATTACTGTCCCACTGCAGGGCGTAGGCTTCTTCGCACGGAACAAATATTTGTATGGCCTACAGGTAGTTGTTCCGGGTCTGGCTGTTTGTGTATGTGAGTTAAAACGCACCCACGATACAGGAGAAATTCTTAGTGTGGGGCAACGTTTCCAAAATGAAGTCATTTGAGGTTTGACGGCAGAAACTTGATCAAGCTTTCAGAAGTTGGGCTAGACAGTAAGCGTTCGTGGTAAGCATTATGGCTGAATGATATTGGTAAGAGGTGTGGTAGCCTTCTATAGGGGTGATTTTGGTATGTATATTTTTGATACGGGAATGTAACTCTTGAATGTATTGGATGGAAGGTTGAGGACAATTTGAGATAGGTATGGATGGTCGAAAGCTATGCCGGAAGGTACATAGCCTTGCTGTAATATTTTCAACGTTCAGCTCAGCGCAGAAGGTTGAAAATTCAACGGATCGGCATAGATTCTTACGGCATTTTAAATTTCCATCGTTGAAATGTCCAGCCAAAAGTGAGATGTGACTATGATAGGCTAGGCTGAAGATTTGAGACGTGTATTTTAAGATTTTCAGTTGCCATTATTATAAGAATTCGTTGCATTTAAGAATAAAGTTGCTTGTTCGAAGTTAAACTTTATGTCGTTGAGTTTGAGATGATAGTCACAAAATTCATCAACATTAAAGATCTTGGTAAAGAAAAGCTAAGCTGTACTTGTGAAGCAGGAATTTGTTAATGTTACTAAACCTTTATTATTAATACAATATAAGAACGTGGTTCATGTGACTCTGATGACATTGTAATAAGGTTTAAATTGTAATGATTTAAGCGCGTTCGTGAAATGTACAGAATTTAAGTACTTGATACACTGGATACATATTTATTCACTAAAACTAGTTTATTTAAGCTTTTGTACATTTCTGTGTTGTGTTTTTTAAGCGAAACTATTATGTTATATATGTACTGTTATAATATTTTGTTATTGTATAAGGCGTGTTTTAACCGAAGCGATCATCGCGCGAACACGGGTTTGTCGCCTTTTTCGTCCATTTTGTTCGGCAAACCCGAACGCGTGATCGCGCCAACAGAAGGTGCCTTTTTTCAACAACAGATGCAAATCTAATGGCATATGTGCTGCGTATCTTCAGTTGCGTAGCCATTCACTTTGGTTAGGGCGCGCGATAAAGCGTCTGTGACGTCAAAACTGTAAATCTTCTTGTAATTAGCATCTTTCTGTCATGTCATCCATGTCAGCCTAAGCAAGGCTCAACTAGTTGATAAGATCATATTTATTATCACTATTATATAAGTCATAACTTTACAATAATATGTGGACATTTAAAACCGCAGGGTTCTTCCAAACCGGTACGGACATATTGCGTACGCGGCTCCAAATACGGACACCTCAATTTGTCCGTATCAGCTTGATCATTTGAATAGGCAACTTGAATGGAGTGGTGCAATATTATTGGTATGTTAAACATTGATACGAATGCGGATCTAACTGGTTGTATAGAACATGTAGTGACCGTTGGCGTTGCCATCCTCTTTGGGTTTGTGTTGCCAGCTCTAATATAATTAAGATTTTTTATAGCTAAAGTCAAAGTAACTTTGAAACTAATGGTGCTGGCGTAGCTAGTTCTCTACGTCGTCATTGGTTGAAAATCCGTTAATGTCATTTTAAATTTCAAAATAGCTTGACCTTATTGGTCAGATTGAAACCTGACCCATAAGAAAGCTATGAACACGGCATCTACAATGAACTTTGATCGACCTTCCCCAATTTTCAACTATCAGGAAATATTTATGCTATGTAACTTGCCCTGTTATGTTTTAAATTGCCCATCTTACTGTATGTATAAAGTAATCATTATGGATACCATTTAGTTATGTGAACCTCGGTGTTTAAAAACATAATAATATAAATATTGTGAATGAATGTTAATGAGTTATGTGTATAGTTTATGGAAATAAGACTGCAAATATGGTGTAATAAAATGAATTGATCGATGATTGTTTGTTGTTTTATTTTATTTGTTGTTCTTGTGCCGTGGTGAACCCACACAATCTCTTATTCATACAAAAACCAAAACCGGCTAAGTGCGAGTCGGTGACACCAGAGAAAGAAGAGAAGTTGCTCAGAGCAAGTACCAGTCACTGCGACTCGTCTTGCGGAGCCACGGTACAAACGCAAAGGAATTGGAGGAAGGAAAATTCTGATTCAAAGAGAAAAGAGTTTACTACACGCGCGTAACGTAAATAACTACCTATTTACGTCCCCCTGTGCGTAATAGATCAGTCCACTTTGCTTAAATTCATCGTTTTGCACAAAAACGACCATCCAAAAGATCAATCTTAGAAGCTTTTCTACTACTAAATACTCGAAAATGAGACTTCGGCGCTAAACTACAGAGCTGATTTTTTTATATCCAGTCAATGAATTAATTCCTGTATCAGATTGACATGCTGCCGCTATCGCCTACCGTTTTATTTCACTCATACCGCGACTGACAAAACGGTTTGTGTTCCAAGTTTTGTTTTTACAGAATTTCCTAGTATTTGTACCGTATATGATAATAATTCTAATTCTAGCTATTCCTAAAAGATCTATATCATTCTTTGTCATTAAAAAAAATTAAAACATTGATTAATGCAATATTTACAATGTGGTCAAATTGATCATTTGAACGTGAAACCAAACGCGCTTATTGTTGACATTTCGTTTGACAGTTTGTGATTGTGCGTGTCGTTCGTCTCGCCGATTTTATTTATAAAATATCTCATTTTGTCTATTAATAAACGAACAGAATACTTTTAGAACAACATTTAGATACAGCAGGGGCGCTCCAAGGTGCAGTGTTTATAACACAATCGCGTAATTAAATGTGATTCGGTGCGCGAATATTTCGTGTGTTAATTCGTAGCAAAACGATGTTTTCATTTGTAATAACTTATTTTTCGTGTGATAATGTGGTCTAAACAAAGTTTGGTTAGTGTATGCAGGCTTGAAATAACCGTATCACATATCAGTGATCTATACAAATCAATGTACTGATAAGATTAAGTTGTGTTTTCGGATTGATTAGGGAGTTTCGGAAGTGTTAAATCTGGTGTGAAAGAGGTGTTAATAGACTGTATAATGTTGTCTTAGTGGTCGTATTGGAGTATTAAATTGGTGTTTAAGTGTTAAGTGTGTGTGTAAATAAGTGAAAATGCCTGGGAAGATCAAGGTAAAGGTGTTGGCGGGGCGGAACCTGCCCGTGATGGACCGGGCGAGTGATACGACTGATGCCTTTGTGGAGATCAAGTTCGGGAGTATCACGCACAAGACTGATGTCTGTCGCAAGTCCCTGAACCCCCACTGGAACAACACTGAATGGTACCGGTTTGAGGTAAGCTCCTTCTTAATTTAAATGTTTTTTTTTCGTCCTGATGTTGTTACATGAAAGAAGTCTGCTTGTTTATGGTTGTCTCTCATCTTTTCTTTTTCATAACAAACAGTGTGTGGCCAGTGTTTATAATAACATGTTATACTGAGAGAAACAGGTGGTTTTTATTTATGATCATTGAAATGTTTTTGTAGGAATAACTGACTAGCTGCTATTCTAGTTTGTTAAAAATATTCCCTTAAGATTAATATTGAAAAATCTAATTTTACTGGTTCTTTAGGGCTTTGTTTAAGTTTCCAAAATTCAGCTGAACTTCATATAAAAATGTTCAATTATGATTCCTATTAGATTCTTAATTACTTATTAAAACCTACAAAGTTAAAGTAAATAACATTAGTCTAGTTTGGTGTTATTTGCATCTTAAAGGTATACTACTGTTTAACCCTTGGAGAAACAGGCATTAATCATCTAAAGAAAAACTAAAAGTCATAAGAACATACAACTGATATTTTTGAAATCACATACATAATCAAATATAGGTCATATGGAAGTATCTACAAGATAGTGGCTGATCAACTGAAATGCAAAACATGTCAAAACATAGTTGGCCTGTGGAAAACAAAAAAAAAATGTGAAGTACTGGCTGAAAATTGGCTAGGATAGGATAGGATGGAGACAAAGAAGAATTGGATGTTGTGTCTGAACTTGGGAGATGCTTGTACTTAGCCGTTAATTGTGAAAGCCTTGGTTGGCAAACAAGCCTAGACTAAAATAACAGTTGTGGAGAGAAAGGAGTATCTCTGTTTCATACCTATATTGTTTTATCCTCTTGTATGATATTCTATAACACTTGAAGAGAAAACCCTGTAGGTATTATTGACTCAATTGGACAGTAAGGGGCTAGATTATTTTCTTAATGTTTTCTAAAAAGTGTTTTGTTTCTTTTGTTTAAAGAAATGATTACTGTGTAATATTTCATTTCATTGGGTAACAATAATGTAGGGAATGTTATTTAGTATAGATCTGAGGTCACTACCTTAGAGGTATTTTTTAACAATTGTCCATACTTAAATCTTCAAAGGGCTGCGAGCTTGGCACACATTTTCCCCTTAAAGAACAAAACTTATTAAAAGCCATCATAAAATTAATATCAGAAAGATGTTTCACTTGTTTATAACTTGTTACTTTTATTATGCACTTAAAAATGTGTAATACCCATAAAACAATATCATATTAATATGTTAAAATGTATTCAAGGAAAACAAAAGCAAAAACGAATTATCAAATTACTGCATTATTTGTAATGTTAAGTAGACAAACATATTTGCTATTTACTTAGGAATATTCTAGGTTTAAAATCATTTTAAACTCTGTAGTATCCAAAGTATTTATCAGTTGAATTACAATAATAAATGCCAACAGTGTTCAAATGTTGTAATAAGATAAAAGTGCTACCATCAAGACACTGCTGTTATTATGAGGTTTTTGGTCATAAGGGTAATCTCTTCAGAGACTTCTATTGGGCCAATAAAACTCTTAATTGTACAATAAAAGGCATGGCATACATGCTGAGAAATAAGCCATAAGAACTTGCAATGATAATGCATATTGATCAATCAGTGTAGTGTGTGTGTAGGCAATTTCTGTCATCATTGTCTGTTTTAGGTAGGTCCTGTACATAAGTAGGATTTAAAATCGTAAGTTAATTGTCTATGACCCAATTGTGATCTCTGAAAGAATCGAACAAAAGAGAATCTTCCTCTTTTAGTATTAAGTCATTCACATTACACATCTGACTGCTACAAAAGAACTAGCTTAATTTTCAGAAGTAGGGCAATAGTTGTTGGCCGTTAGGTAATTGCGATCTCAACGACGCGTCGCTTAGTAACACCGTACTCGTAACTCAGTAATCGGCTTTACTGATTCAATACGTCATACTTATTGTTCAGCTCATTAATCGGGATTATGCATTATTCGTATCGATTCAATACAGAACTCGATATCAGCAGCGCATATAATGGTCCCACTGTTGCGACACAGGTCATACAGGCCTCCTCTAGCGTCTCGCAGGTAAAGTGTGATTTGGTGAATGTCCACGTGTCTTCAAATGTTTGGTTTTTAGGTTTTCTTACGATGTTTTTCTTTTTGAGAGCAGTGGTGATGAAATTAATTACACACACTAATGTGCCTGAGTTCGGCCTTCGACTTATGACATGTTACCACTGAGCCACAGGGCCACCACTAGTCTACACATCACGCCTGTAATACTCGAAGGGTTACGCAGAGGTGACCTAGTAGTACATCCATATTTCGCCAGTTTTGTTTAAGTCCCATGTAAAATGAGGTGAGCCTATTGCCTTCAATCGGGCACAAACTCTGACCCCGTGGCTACAGAAATTCCTGATGGAAAAACCCTGCCCGGCCTGGGAATCGAACCTCATGCTCAGCAGTCGCGTTTGCGAGCACTAGACCAACGAGGTCTACACACATAAATACGCTTCAAACTCGATGTTGCCAATGCTGCGGAACTATAAACAATAACAAAAGAAAAGTGACAACAGTAAACGAGCTGGCAAACAATGGAACATTCAAATTAATTGACCAAAGAGGTGTCAACTACGACCTTCGAACATGTTTAATGGTCATTTACAGTCTACAGTCTATTGAAATGGTTGTTTCTAATTGATATTGTTTTTACATGAACGAATATCAGCTTTATGTGAGAGTAAATTGTGTTGATTTCAGAATGATTAGTTAGGTATCGACTATTTAAAAAAATAATGATTTGAAATTATAGCACAAATTTAACTTTAGTACACAACTACACATGTCCAGGTTTCGTTTCAGCAGTAGGTATTTATTGAAAAACAAAGCCGACCCGAAGAATTATAACACACTAGCCCGCGATTAATGCGCAATTACGCCCGCGGCTTCGCGTTCGGTAACGTCTTACGGGATCATACTGCCGGAATAAAGTATCTTATCTATTAATCCAGGTTATAAACTATCTGTGTGCCAAACTTCATCCAAATCCGGTCAGTAGTTATTGCGTGAAAGAGTAACAAAAATCCATCCATCCAACCATACGTCCTCACAAACTTTCGCATTTGTAATATTAGTAGAATATTCCGTTCGGCATCAACCCTCCCTGAATGTTGTTCTGGAATGGGTACAGTCCGAACTAAACCGAGCGGATTTTTTCCAAAATCACGTCTACCGTTCTATTTCGTTGCCCGGCTGTGCCAGATCACGCCAGCCACAAGTGATAGCACCCCTTTGTTTACATCTTTTAAAAATAATTTGCGAACGCAATTACTAGTGTAAAAACAGCAGATAAAATTATCCCGTGTGACCATTACTGGCTGAGAATAGAATAGCTTATATCTTTATGTGGGCGTTAAGATTCGACAGAACGATTTTATCAGTCTGTTGCGTAGACATTTGCGCAATAATGATAACGTCAAATTGTGTTAAATCTGTTTGGTCTAAATACGAAACTTTGATCCTGTGCCCATACACGGTCTCTCAGAATTCATGCCGGCAGAAATGAAAGGGAAATAGCGCGTTACATAAGTGTTAGGTCCTGCTCCAAGAGAATCAGCCGGAACGTTGAAAAAACTTGGCGTCACATTACCCATTCCTGCAGAAGTCCATGAGACACTCTTATTGACCTGTCAACTGTAAAGTCTATAAGTGATGGCTCAAAAAGTTCCTTCACTAATGGCGTTATTTTGCAGCGCTTGGGCTGTCAGCCCTTCATCTTCACCAATTTATCTCAAATGTCTCTTTTCGCCCTCAGTTTGCTAATCTAATATTTATTCTTGTTGCTATAATGTCCCTGTCATAGGTATAATAGCTTGACCTCATGTCGAAACCACAGGAGAAAAATATAACATCGAAATAGCAGACCTTGCGCTCAAAAGTTTCTACAGTCAAAGAAGACCCAACATACTCCAAATACTCAGTCACAATTTTCATAATCTTCGAAACGTGCCAGAATATTTGGCGTCGTTGACAATGACGTCACGTTGTCGTTTGCCAGTATTCAGCGTCCACGTCTGGCGCGCGTCTACGAGCTATTTGTTTGTGCATTTCCACAATGTGTGTATCCAATGATTCAATATTGATTTGGATGGACGCCAAATGGGGTTTTATTAGATGCCCTGTTTTTTGCGCAGTTTTATATTCGCGATGGTTCACTATGATTTATGATTGTGATGATTATTCTCTATCTAAATGGGAATATTTTGAGCAGATGAGAGAACCATTAAAGCTGAATTGAGCAAATCATCTAAGAAGTCTGTAAAGAAAGCTATTGCACATCCTCTGTCTTTTGTAAGGTCGGAACGAAATCAATTCGACACCCAAGCAGCGATTTGGCCCGTATAAACCTTACTAAAAATACAGCATATAATTTAATTTATGTAACTCCCCTTGCCAAATCAGATAATCTTGTTATTACTGCACGAGTCACGCTGAAGTGGCAGTGGGCTGGCCATATCTGTCGATTGCTGTCGAAGAACCGATAGCCGATCGAATTGGCGAGTCCTACAGTGTAGGCCGCTTATCTGCGAGCGTGGGCTGCCATAAGAAGGTGGCAGGGAGAGACTAGATACTGGAGATGGGGTTCTGAGTGTTGTGGCGCAGTTTAGAAGAGGTCTATGTCCAGCAACAGACTGCAATAGGCTGAGTTAGCTGCATGAGTCGATGCTGTACCTACTTTACTCTTCTGGAAAGAAAGAAAAATCATTTATTTTCGCTAAAACATGACACAACATAAGAAAGCACAAAAATAGTAAGTTAGGGAAGAAGTTGCATCACATCTACGCAACGCAGCCATCGGTCAGCATAACGCTTTGCCACCACATGCCAATATCGCGCATCTGCTGTTATATCTTTACTCCTTCTACGACAATTTCGCAGAGCAAAACATCGAGTATTTATAGACCATGTCCTCTACTCTCACTAAACAACGTTTGTTTTTCAACACATCTGTAATTCGCGAGATGTTTTCTCAAACACGTGACTGTCTGACGCTCGTATTATATTTTCCGGAAACTGCGATCGTAAAATGTTTTTGTTAGCGCCGTTTGTTCGTGAAACATTAAAATATTATATAAGAAATACTAAACAAAGGCATCTGTTTAGTATTTCTTACATAATCTTTTAATTCTGACCTTGTCATAAACTGCTTCAGAACATGAGCTTATTTTAAAGGAAAGTGAAACTGGTCAAAGAACACTACCTTTTAGAATTTCACTGATTTAGTCAGTGTGGTAGGAATACCAAGGAAACGATGGATGGATTGTGTGAAGAATGATATAAGGGAAAAAGGTGTAAATGATTGCGTGACGGTTGACAGGGGAGAATGGAAGAAAAAAACGTGTTGCGCCGACCCCAGATAACATGGGCCAGGGGCAGGAAGATGATGATTCAGTGTGAGTCCTGTCAACTTTCACAGTAACAGTGAACAGGTATCTTCTGGGATCGCTCGAAAAAAGATGCTCCTGCTCATTTCTTGCCAATTTCTCTCCTCCAGTAGTTTTAAAGAAAAGCTGATGTTTTTGTCAATGTGCTCCTATGTGCGACATAGTGTGTTTATGTTCTTAGCCATGGACCCTATGGCAAGCATTGTTGTCATCACAACATTCCGTGCAGAATCCAAACAAATGCTAATAGAATTAAATGTGCGCTTAATACAATAAATCCGAAATAATCTCGCGCGTTCGCCTCAATTCGGACCAGTTGCACTAATAAACAATATTTATCTGTTAGTGCAATGTCTATCTAGCAGAAATGATGCTCTGTTTGCCAGACGAATTGTTATTATGATTTCCTTTAAACAAACATCGAATTAAAGTTAAACGTAGCTAGAGGGGACACGTGAATCATTAGGAGCCAAGGTCTAGCTGCAGTACAACTTCATTTCGTGTTATATGCAAGCCACATGTAGGTTCAGTCCATTTTCACGCAAAAAGTCTTTGCTGGCCACCGCCCTGGTTTCAAAGATACCGTATACCACCAGTCTTGGACATCTTCGCCTAACCACATAATATAGACAGTAGGATCTAACTTTCATGTAACAGAAATGAATACAAGTTTTCGAAAATAGCTAACTTCGTGGTAAAAGCAAAAGCGTAGTCAGTCAACATGTTGGTTTATATTTCAGAATTTACACTCAGGGTACACCGTCTTACTCGTAGAAGCTCAGTAGCGATGAGTCTTCACAGTTTTGCTAGTAGCAACTGGATGAGAGTTGCCTATTAATCAACATGATTGACATGCGATTAGAGAGGCATGAATGGCATGTGATTGTATCCAGCAGTAAACATGCTGTAAGCTAATTATGATGAAGCTCAGTAGTTTCACTCCACTTGGATGGTGGACGATTAATATACCTTGCCATCTGGATACCATAATCTGGTACTGTTAGACTGCATCATCGCACTGTGGACAAAGGCCTCTAGCGTTTATTTTGTCTAGCTGGTCCCGCATTTTTAAAGACAAAGCAATTTTATGATAGTTCTAAGCCCATCTTCTTCTTCCAGGTCGACGAATCAGAGCTTCAAGATGAGCCTCTCCAGCTGCGTCTGATGGACCATGACACGTATTCAGCGAACGATGCCATCGGCAAAGTGGTGATAAGCCTCGCGCCATTGTTGGCAAGGGAAGCTAACAATGCCAAGAGCACTGCTGCACCGCATGGCGGTATGTAAAAACGTGTTTATAATACATTTATTTTTATCCTGTAATGCCTGCACTGACAGACCTACCGGTAGATTATCTGTTAATCTGAAAATCTAAAGAACGTTTAAGGGAAAGTTCGAATAATTTTGTAGCCAGTATACGTTACTGTCTAATTTGGATTACTGACCGTGATGAAGAGACCCGGGCTATTGCTCGAAAAGCTGGTCACATAAAATCATAGATGTCTCTAAGACAGCTGCATTTTCCATAATGTGCCAGGGTTCTGCGCCACGACTAGTTGAAAAGTAGCGTGATGTGGCTCTTTTTACCTGAACTTCGTTTCCGCAGTTTTCGACTGGGGTATCGTCGATAATTTAATTTGATTTTAAAGCGTTGTACACTTAGCAAATTATTGTATAGCTATTAAATTGTAAATCTTCAATTGGCTGTAAGACCAGTTTATATATTTTAAGATAAAACTTCCAAGAGCTGTGGATTTTGTGAATAATAAATTAATAAAGCGTCCGTAATGCAACCTTAACCTGTCAATTGTATCTATAGGAGCGGTAATGTCAGGCTGGATCCCTGTGTTCGACACGATGCATGGCATCCGAGGCGAGCTGAACGTGATCGTCAAAGTGGAACTGTTCTCTGACTTCAACAAGTACAAGACTTCCAGCTGTGGAGTGCAGTTCTTTCATTGTAAGTAGAGTTGAGAGAGTGTAAGTAGAGACTGCGAATCGGAAATGTGTTGCTGGGGAATATGTTCCACCTATTCTCCTCCCTAGTCAGAGAGATCCAGCGTGCATTTCGGGAGTCAGCCTTGCGAAATTATGACTTTCAAAAACTGCAATTTTACCGCCTGATTTGTTTAAATGACTTGACATTGAAAACGTAGTGTTCCAGTTAAATGAGTCGACTATATTTAAACATAACCCTGTCTTTACAGACTGCGAAAGGCGTAGAACGGGATATTGTGATATAACTTGGGAAAAGCCTTACTCCTGTCCAAATGTGGTAAAAAAGGAAAAACAAAAACAAAAAAAATATATGTCATGTAACCAAGGTTTATAGCCTATCTGCGATAGACAGGATTGTTAAATTGATTAAACTGACATTATGACATAGGAAAGTACACCAGCGACGTTCGGTGTAACGTAGTTCGTCTTGGAGTAGCATATTTAAAATCTTATTTGAAGAACGTAATTGTACGTTACAAAATATTAACTAGTTTTGCGTCGCGTGAATGCCATTACTGTTCATCAGTTACAAGGCACGCATATTTACATTCTGATTCGACTATAGAGTTGTTTACAAATTAGGGGCATAATACATAATTATATAATGATTCTGTAATCAATTTTTTGTAGCTGTGTTTTATTCTTCTTTGATTAAATATTGTCATCTTTTCGTTGCGTACCTTACCTTTTCTATTAATTAATAAATAATTATGCTTTTAAGATATTTCTCCGAAAAACGACTCTTGGCGCTGTTCCTAATTGAATATTGATTAAAATACCGTACCTCATACATAACGTAATAGTTTTGGGTTTCATCCTCAGATCGGGCAATCCTTCGTTTATTACATCTCTACTAATATTATAAAAAGGTAGGTATATTTTGTAAGTTTGGGTCGGCAATCTCCGAAAAAACTCATCCGACTTCAAAAATTCTTTCACTTGTGGATAGCTGCACTTTTGCCTAGTGCCATAAGACAATTTCTTCAGTGCATCCGCGGAGAATCTATGGGATACAAAATCGAAGTATCGAAATGCGAAAGAAACTGGTGTGTGAAAACCTGTGCTTTCTCTTTCGGGGAATACGTGATGTCAAAACGGAGTATGGATTTGTGCCCGGTTGATGGCAATAGGCTCGCCCCCTGTTACATGGGACGTAAACATAACTGGCGAAATGTGGGTGTACTATTAGGTACACCTCTGCCTATCCATTCGGAGATTACAGGCGTGATATTATGTATGTTACGTTAAAACTTTATCCTCTCTTACCCTCAGGTCCAATGATCCCACCTGGCTACAGAGCGACTTCCATCCATGGGTTTGTAGAAGAGCTGGTGGTGAACGATGACCCTGAGTACCAATGGATAGACAAGATCAGGACGCCAAGAGCTTCCAATGAAGCGAGGCAGGTCGCGTTTATCAAACTTAGTAATCAGGTAAGGGTTTAAAAGTTCATGTGTTTCAAAGAAATATCCTACTAGGGGTTCTGTAAACCTGTTACTCAACATCCAGATGAACACTGTCCATGAGCGCGATTGGTTGTGTTTAAAATTATCTACCAGATTTGGAACGTATTTGGAAGAAGCATTTAATCATAATAAAACGCCTATTTTTAAAAGCTAGAACTTCCTTTTTCGTGATCATTTCTTTTATTTTTAGCAAACAGCTATAGACACTTGTTACCGTCGCTTATCTACATCATCGGATGCGTTGCCAACTGTGGCAACAAAGTTGAAATTTCTCACGTGCCCTCCCCTCTGGCCGTGCCCCCCCTTACTTTGCCCCCCTTTTCGTGCCCCCCTTTCCCCCCTTGTCGTGCCCCCTCCCCCCTTGCCGTGCCCCCAAGTAATCGAGTCAAAACAGCAATCATTTCTTGCCCGTTATATAACCGTTCGTTTAATATCACTTTTGATTTAAAGTACGGCATGCTGTTTAGAAATGCTAACCGTGCAATGATAGTACTTGGATAGAGCCCTTTCGTAAGAAGCTTTTGTCCACGTATTTTCGGTGAATGGAGAGGCAAAGACCAAAGAAACGATGGATGGATTGTGTGAGGAATGATATGAAATATAAAGGAGTAAATGATAGCGTGACGGTTGACAGAAGAGAATGGAAGAAAATAACGTCTTGCGGCGATCCCAAGTAACATGGGACAAGACCAGGAAGATCATGATGATGAGTTAATTTGAAGGTTCACCCATTGTTTATCGAGCTGGTGTCCGCAACTCCATGTCCTAAGCGCACACATAAAAGTCGTTTTGTTGCTTATTGACTTTAAAATGAAATTGACTGCACAAGATTTATTTTACTACCGTCAACTTAAAAGTGATTTACCCTGGCATCTACGGCTATTGGGCATGTCCCATTTCCTTCACACAAAACAAAAGACATTAAGAACATAATTATTGTCCTCTGCCAAAACTTTCTTCATAAAGGAGTGCCAAACCCATTAGTATGTCAATCGTGAAGAGTTTCAAGATGGCACGGATCCACGTAGATGTTGCTACGGCGAGCGTCGCAGCCTCACAGGTTTGAATCGGTTTGGCTACACTACTGAATAATGTCCTACTGCTAGGAAAATTACTTCCTTATTCTTTATTGAACACAAAATTAAAAGATATACACCCGCAAAATTGGGCCGTCTTACAGCAAACCTTACTTGATTGCGAGATCTTCGTCATCTATTTCCAAAAGTTTATTTTTAATCGCACACTCGATTCAGAAAATAATATTTGGAAAAGTGAACCCAAGTGAGTAAATAAACGAGGGTGGAGCTACACCCTGGTAAATTGGGCAAAATGGCTACTTCGACGGAACGCCAGCAAGATGTGGATGTGAAGCTGTGTCGCATAATACGTATGCTATACCACCTAACCGGCCCTTTGTGCCCCAAAAAATGCTGTCAAAGTAACCTCTGCGTTGCCATCGATAATGTCGAAGAAGTGGCAAAGTTTTACGCCACCAAGCAATAAAATACTGCCGTGAAAAAATCTATAAGTAGCCTCGATTAACAACGGTGACTTTATTTTAAGTTTTTTCTTCTGATCACAGGTTCAACGTTTAGTGGGGCTGAAGGCAGCGGAACTGGGCGCTAATGCTGTGGTCGGGTACCAGCAAGACTTCGACTTAGAAGGGGAGGCAGGAGTCGTGGCTAGAGCTATAGGTATGTTTATTTATTTATTTTTATTTATTTATTTAAGTGGCACTTCAACGACTTACTCACTAAAACATAAATAAAAATTAATCACAAACTATTTTCAGTATAGTGAATTTGTCACTTATAGAAGTGCACAGCACTCGCAGAATATTAAATGGGCAAGTAAGATGTTTAGCTTATAGTTTAGTTAACCGTAAGGTAGACTGTAGCCGATCTCATTAATTTATGTACAACACCTAATCTGTACCTACTTTCATAGCAAATAAATTCTGATTCTGATTCTAATTATAGCAGTATATTCACCCAATTAGTTGCTTTTGCGGCTGGGCCCATTTTGACGGGATTTTTACTAGCAGATAGGTAATGTTATAAGGAGTATCTTACTTTTATTTTAGAAAAACGATTAGGGTTCCGTGCTCGTCTTAGAATAAAATTTAAACTCTTGACCTAGTCAACTGAATTTGCGCAACTTATTTGTATTCTTGTATCGATTTCAGGCACTGCCGTGAGCATAACTCCTTTACCGATGCCGAGTCAACCTTTAAACATGCCGCCTTGCACGCAACAGTGAGTACAACCGATATTCAACTTTACTTTTCATGCTATAAAGACCAAAATCTAAAGTTAAGATTACCTCTACAGTTTAAATTAAAGGGCAAACTTAAATTTCTATTAATATCGAGGTCTTGAATATGTTGCCCCGATTGGTTTATTTCCCCTTATGAAATTTTAAATAATTTGTATAGTTTTTAAAATTTATAAAAATCAAGAAACAGTTAATATTTTTTACTTGCTTTAAATGTTCGTAATAGATGTTTACAAAACAGTAACTTAGTTTAAAACCGAGTTTTTATAAACAAATTACTTATAGTTATATTTTTGCATGGTTTGTCGTGTCCGCTAACCTAAAACAGACAATTAAAAAAATATTTGGACATTTTGGCGACAGATAACGAAAGTATATCGGAAATGTCTACTTACTACCAATGTCATCAGGAAGAATTACAAAAATTACTTCTAATATTAAACCCCAATGCATCATCTTTACTGGATGAGACAGACGCACTTGAGGAAGATGAAAAGAGTATGGATATGACTAGACAATCCAGCATCACAAGCTATGCTGGAAGCGTCTCCATCTACAAAGATGACTATCCACACAAAAGAAGTCTAAGACACCTATCCGAAGACCAGACAGAACTAAACAGACTACTCAACAAAGATAGCGACTCTTCAGACTCATCTGGACCTATTGAGAAACTCAAAAAGATGAAAACCAACTTCTTTACTAAAAGATTTACTAGACGCTCTAGTAGCAAACGATCATCGAATGATAAGCAAGATGATTCTATATCTCTTAGGTCTAATGCTTCCGATACTTCTCGAATTTCCCTAGTCGATATCAAAAACGAGCTAAAGAAATTCAAAGGATTAAGGAAACCAAAATTCCGGAAGCCGTTCGTAAATAAAGAAGACGAAGGCGAAGGTATGGCTTCGATTCTTGCCAGATCTATAATACATGTTCAAACAAATCTATCTTGTATTGCTGAGACACAAGATTCAGAAGCTTCTCCCGGCTCAACGATGAGACGAGTTAGCGAGTCCGAACCTGCGATCACTATGTCTGATGACGACAAAGCGATAGCGAATCAAGAAATTGAACCCGAAGAAGCTAAAAAGATGCCTGAAATACGATTCACTTCACTAAACAATATCAGTACTGAAGAAATTACTGTACCACAAAGAGAAAGGAAGATATCAGAGTCTTGTCCCGCAACACCAATGCCGGAGAGAAGCGAAAATCTTCTCACTTTGCCTGGGGAAGATGGTTATTTTGGTTCAGTTTCGTCTGCGCTTTCCGCTGAGAGCTCTGAGTTAGAGTCTAGCAGCGAAGAAGAAGATGATGATGATGAAAGTTCTGATCTAAAAACAGATACAGAAAGGTCCATTGAAACTACCAGCTCTGTAGTACAATCAGTACTAAGCCATGAACTGAATCCACAATTAATAGAAACTATGGACAAGAAGTTAAAGATACTTGAAAGTGAAAGTCCAGACCTTACACAAGTCAAGCCAGAGGAAATAAAAAAAGAGATTGATATAAAAGCTATAGTAGAGCAGCAAGTTTTCGATACCAAAGTACTCATTGACAAATGTAAATCATTGGAATCGGTGCCACTGGAAATCGAGAACAAGACAGTAGTAGAGAAGCCAGTGAGATCAGACGAAGCATCGACGTCATCGGTCAAAGACGATACGTGTGTAACAAAACCTAGTAGCCATAGCCACCATATTAAGCTCCACAATCCGTTTTCTCATAAAAAACCTGCTAAAAGCATTAGTGAGCCTTCTTCACCGGTAGATAAAGGTAGTTTTGTCCATCGCTCTTCTAGACGTATACGACGTCAATTATCTAAACTATCTAAAAGTAACATGATTAAAAGTATCTCCCATTACTCCTTGCATCCGAAAAAGAAAGAAACTAAAATTCCTTTGAGTCAACCTGGATCGTCTTCCGATGTTCGTTCGAAAGCTCCAAGTGAGACTGTGCTGGGTTCTCCTTTCTTATCCTACAATGATCTGATGAGTCTGGACAAGGACAGTATTGATACCAATAAATTCTTCCATAAGAGCGATGAACTTGACCGTGTAAAGGTCTCTATGTATATTGGTTCGGAGCCTGTTTCTAGGACTTCTCTTAGTGGAATTTCGTCTCCGTCCCATAGAGAGGAACCCCCACATTATCATGAGAAGAAACACTCTCTGAAGTCTTCTGGATTAGTCCATACTGCTATGGAAACTATTCTGCTAGATAAAGTACAATCTTTACTAATGCCTTCTTCTCCCGATCCCGACTCTGTTAAAAACAAACAGTTCTTTGACGATGTTAATGAAAAATTAAAATTGGGTAAAGTTGAGGAGTATAGGCAAAACAATAATGCATCAATTGCTAGTAGTATGAATTCTTATCAGCCTGCGAGCAGGCCTAAAAGCCCATCTCCTCCAGTGAGCAATAAACCAGTCATTGTCAGTGGTATAAGAAAAGAAAAACATCACGAACATAAAACAAAACCTCCAAGCTTGATGCAGACTGCTATGGAAACCATGCTTATGGACCAGGTTCAATCTGTACTGATGTCTACAACTCCCGAACCGCACCAACCAGAATTTAGATTTGATGGCAATGAGCCACACGAATCTCATGAACATCCCAAAAACATGGCTAGAAAGTCTATTTCCTACATCCAGTCTCTACTTGGTCCGAAGTCTCCGGACCATACTTCGCCAACTGAAAGATTCTTCGATAGCAAAAAGAAGAAAGAAGCCATGTCAACTGGTCTTGTTCATACTGCTATGGAAACTATGCTCATGGATAAAGTTCAATCCGTTCTTGGACCAGAAACACCAGAACCGGTTTCTTCTGTGTTTGACTATTATGATAGACCTGAAAGGTATGATGATCATCATCATCATCATAAGAATGATGATAAACCTCATAGCTTATTCCAAACTGCAATTGAAACTATGCTCTTGGAGAAAGTCCAATCTTCTGCTTTAGGTGGATCTATACCTGATCCTGTAATTTCAACTGAAGAAGAAAGATATCATGATATGCATAAAACTGATAGTTCTACTGGTATGACGCACTCAGCCATGGAAACTATACTAATGGATAAGATCACTTCTATAACTGGACAACATGATATACCCCATGTATATCCACATCATTATGATGAAGAGGAATCGGAGAAACATGATAAGAGATCTATTAAAGATGATCTTAATCCTACTGGTCTTCTACATACTGCAATGGAAACTATGCTTTTGGAGAAAGTCCAATCTTCTGCCCTTGGTGGGTCTGTGCCTAGTCCAGTAATTTCTACAGAAGAAGAAAAATATCAGGAAATGCATAAAACTGACAGTTCTACTGGTATGACGCACTCAGCCATGGAAACTATACTAATGGATAAGATCACTTCTATAGCTGGACAACATGATATACCCCATGTAGATCCACATCATTGTGGTCAAGAAGAATCGGAGAAACATGAAAAGAAATCTATTAAAGACGATCTTAAACCTACTGGTCTTATACATACAGCAGTAGAAACAATACTTTTGGATAAAGTCCAAGCGTCTTCACTAGGAACAGCTGTCCCAGATCCTGTGGTTCCAAATGAAGAAAACCAACATCTAAAATCTCATGAGAAGGAAGAAGTAGCTGGTCTAACACACACAGCTATGGAAACTATTTTGATGGACAAAGTCCAATCTTTGGTTGGTCAACCAGGAATGACTTTTGTAGAACCTAAAACCTTTTCTGAAGATGAATTAGAAGAAGCTGAAAATCTAAATAATGACTTGAAATCACCTGGACTAGTAAAAAAAGTTGTTAAAGACATCTTATTAGACAAAGTTCATACTTTGGCCGAAGAAAAAGAAATTGCCGTTGAGAAATTAAAAGAAATCTTCGATAAATCTAATGAAAACCTGAAATCTCATGGTTTGATTCATACCGCTTTCGAAACTGTACTCTTAGATAAAGTACAAAATTTGATACCTGCGGAAACCGAATCCGCTGATGTTAAGAACGAAGCTGAGAAAGCTGAAGAAGATGAACCACATGGAATAATTAGTTCTGTGATTGATAAAATTCAATCTCTTTCGCCAACAATTGAAGTAGGAACGACAGAAGAAACAAAAACGATCGAAAATATCGAATCGGCACCCGAACCAAAGAAGCCAAACAAAAAACTAACTCGCCAAGATAGCGTACACTCAATAACGGAGAACGAAACGCCTAAAATGTCCAAAAAATCTAACACATCATCTAGTGACGTCATTAAGCCTGTATTAGTCATACACGGTGCACTAGAGACCATACCTTCGCTACCCGAGACCCTAGATGACGTAGACGAGACTAACAATAGTGTGTGTGATAACTCGCATGCCGTGTGCGGTGTTAACAGGAGCGAGCGAGAGAGAGATAGGCGGGAAGACAAGTGCGACAAGGATCGGGGATCTCCGCGTCATGCACGTCACGAGTCTTATGGAGGAAGAGACCCGGTACAGACGGCGCATACGCAGAACTCGTCGTTGAATGCAACTTCGACTCCGCTCGGGATTCATCGGAGGTCGTCGGACTCTGATCTAAGTGTGACGCCTAAAGGTCAGTATAATTCTTCTCCATTGTTTTCCTTTTACCCCGTATACATTAAATACAATGAATGTTTAGAAACAACCTTGACTATATATGTTTTTGGAAAAAATCTGGGATGAAGCGGGATGTTCTTTTGTTTAACATGAACAAGACACAAGCTTATTGCCAGCAACACTGCAACATTCTATTTTGCTAGCAACATGTTTCTTGCAACAAAATTAAACATGTTGTTGAAACAATGTTGTGCAACTTTGTTTCCCAATGAATACTCGATTTGATTTCTATTATTTCAGATAGGTATACATCCATAAAATTGTTAGTAACACAGAAATGCTTATGAGAAACTAATGTTTATAATGATGGAACTGTTTTTTGAATTGTGCTTCTAATTGGCTTTTTATTTTCTTTTTCTGCTGTCCATCTTCGCCCAGTGCTGGGTATGGTTTCTTTGTGATGTTTCTATGAGTCACTGTGTTAAAGTGTATTATTTCCTTGCTATCATCATGTTAATATATTAACTCGGGCTTCATCTAGTGTTTAAAAAAAAAGACGCGTAAAAGTGTTAGTGCTGTTCATACCTAGTGCTTTCTGTCTGTCGTGTTTATATAGGGTGACTGGTAATTAGTGACCGCTACTTAAACACGTGATTGTACTCATGATAACAAACAACTTTCCCAAAGAAACATTTTTTTTAACGGCGCCACGCAGCTAACAGCTGATAGGTCAAAGACGCGCGCGCGCGAATTTCGTGCGGCTGTTTTGTTATATAAATATGATAAAAGTGAATGACTATAAAAAAAAATGTTTCTTTGAGAAAGTTGTTTGTTACCATGAGTACAATCACGTGTATAAGTATCGGTCACTAATTATTACCAGTCATCCTATATGGAATCATCAAAATCAAATCATAAAATGAATGATTTGGAAAATTCAAACCATTTATTTAAATTAGGCAAAATTGACAGGGAATTATAGATGCCCATTCGCAAAGGTAGTTTCATATGGAATATGCAGGAAACTAAATAGATACTCTTTATAAATGTGTATGTAACGGTCAATGCACACTTATAAGCACTGCACGGGTTCGGCATCGCCTCAACTCGTCCCGGAATTCTTTTGCTTCTTCTTAGCGTGGCGATGATAATGCAAATTGAGTCAGCACAAAATTTGGCAACGAGTTTGGCACTTTCAGTAGCGGTCATCAGCTCCTGTGATGTGCAAACAACAGCACAGGCAGAATACGACATCAAATGTCACATCGTTTGCTTATTAGTGTGCGTTGACCTTAGTTATCACATTATTTTGCTTGATCTATTTTGTATAGTGGGTGGAAAGGACGCCGACGCTAAAACGGTTACCACGTATTCAGTACATCATTCTGAACGCCCCCATAGAAATTTTTCATCGGTAATTCTAAAAACTTCGTCATTGGTCTAGTGGTCGCA
Organism: Noctua comes; assembly: GCA_963082995.1. NCBI lineage: Eukaryota > Metazoa > Arthropoda > Insecta > Lepidoptera > Noctuidae > Noctua > Noctua comes. The sequence continues at coordinate 13,815,186 of OY720288.1, forward strand.
AGCGCGACTGCTGAGTATCAGGTCCTGGGTTCGATTCCCAGGTCGGGTAAAGTGTTATTGGATTTTTCCAACAGGAATTTCTCAGTAGCAGCCACAGAGTCTGGATTTGCTGAGTGAAGGCTTGCCCCCTATTACATGGGACTTAAACATAGTTGGCGAAATATGGGTGTGCTATTACTCTATTAGGTATACCTCTGCCTAACCCTTCGGCGATTACAGGCGTGATTTTATGTTGTGTATTTTTTTTTTAAAACAGCCATTTTGACCGTGTAGGTATTGCAGTTTTGCAGGAAACAGCTGTTTTTTTTCTTTAATAACTGACGTACAATGTCTATGTGAATTTCTATACCGGGTGTAAGCAGACCCTTCACATAATCGTCAACCAAGCATTCTGTACATCAAACTAAGTAACTTTACGCAAAAATTATTGCTGGGAATCGACTTTTTTTTTTGGCGTGAAAAATCACGTTTTACGGTAGGACTCGATGGAAAGCACTCAAAGCATTGCGCTGATGGATGGATTGAATAGTACGGGTGTCGTGGAAGTGTGTAAAGTAAAAATCTTACATTAAAAATATGTATTTTAAAAAAAAACTTGTGAAAAAGTTGGAACTTTGACCCCCGATATCTCCGTAACTAGAAGGGGTATGATCTAGAACAAAAAAATGATCGTAAAGACGGGTAGAACAAGTGCCTTTCGGATATGTTAAGGGTCTATTTACACCCTTTTTTTTATCATGGTAAAATCATCAAATGAGTCCTCCCACCCAGGGCAGAGCGGGAGGGACTGTCAGACTTGTACTCACTAAAATCCACGGTGTCCTTCAATAGCCCTTTATGTTCCAGGGTCACGGTAATTCTATAAGTCCCGCGACCCCGGCAGGCTTTGGCCCTCTAGAGGGGGGCCCCGTCATTATGCTGACACTCTTTGAGTCTATTAACACCCTTTATGATACTCAATACGTGGTAACCATTTTAGCATCGGCGTCCCTTCAACCTTGTATTGTTGTGCTATTTTCTTTGCTTCCTTCATCAATCATTGCCCATCTAAGCAAGGAAACCAGACCTATACCCACAATAATTTCTAGGCGGATCGCTGAACACCTCAGCCGGTAACGTTGGCAGCGGAGGTGGCGCCATCTTACGTCCCTCGATGAACAGCAACAACTTGGACATGCTGGAGTATCCATTCCTGACCATGACGGAGTACCCGCCTGGGTTTATTGTTCATATTGGTATGTTATTACTTTGTACAGTGACCTCAAATTCTAATACTACACTTTACTAAAGACTTTCTTTGTGACTGTCTTTGTGACCTTAAAATACAGGTTTGTTTTCAAGACTGAATGGTACGTCTGGCTAACTATATGAATTTCTAAAATGCAATAATTAAATAAATAATAGAAATTTGTTTAATTATAAGAACTTGTAAAAAAGCCGATGATATTTTTACAGTAATAAGGTCCTGGTTTTAGGACCACTTTGTTTTATTGCTTATAGTTTTAGTTTTCACTCTGAAATCCCATCAATAATTGAATCTTAAACTTGTATTTAGAATGAAGTTGAAGACCCGTAAGTGGTGAAATATTCAACCGCCTGTCAGTAAAACTTGAACTTCGAAAGCTGGATATAATGCTAGGACATAAAGCTGTTGTCAAAATCGACCTGTTACTGTGAACGTACGGTTGATGGTATTTCACTGGCTACTATAATACTAACACTTGTTATGAGGTTCTGGGTTTGATTCCCAGGTCGGTCAAAGTGTTATTAATTTTTTCCATCAGGCTGTTATTGGGCTTTTCAATTAATTGCTCGTGATTGTACTACAGGTACACCTCCACCAACACTTTGGGGAATTACAAGCGTGATTTTTTGTTACGCTTCTTGTTTTAATGGTCACTATTCCGCCATGGAATTGTACCCAAGATCTTTGCAATAAATAGAAGTATCACCTCGTTCCCGCAGGCGGCACCGTGTGCGCGCGCTCCGTGAAGCTGGCGGACGGCGGGGAGGGCGCGGCGCGCGCCGCCTGGTGGGCCGAGCTGCGCACCGAGCTGCGCGCGCACGCACGCGCGCTGCGGTGCAACGCGGTCATCGCCTACACTGAGAACACGGCTATTTGGTCAGTACTACTGCTAAAGGAAACAAGAGAGACTAATAGAGAAATATTGGAGAAGAACACATGCTGCGCCGACCCCAAATAAATTTGAATAAGGCCATGGAAATGATGATGACTATTAGTTAATGATAGACATCACTTTTAATCAGATGATCTCATCATCATCTGCTTAGCCTTTCCCCAGCTGTGTTAGAGTCGGCATCCAGTCTAAGCAGATGCAGCTGCATACCAGTATTTTACATGAAGCGACTGCCTATCTGACCTCCACAACCTAGATAGTACGATTCCCTTTGGTAAAACTCATAATCAGATGATCTCATACTGTCCAAAAAACTAGGTTTCTCTAACTCATTTTTATTTGTTGCAAAATTAAACTTATACTGTCACTTACGGGATATTTCCGTGATTGTTCATTTTTTTGTTTTGTTGTTTTTTTTTAACAATCACGGATAATATGACGGTAAGTGACAGTATAAGTTTAGTTGTAAACCGTGAAAACTTAAAACAGTGTTGCCAAATTGTTAGTAGGTAGGTTAAACTAACCTAACCTAACAAATTCAAAATGAATAGGTACTAATCATAGACTAATTGTTTCTGTAATAACCTCATGCAACTTGAATAATTGAAATAATTTTATTTTGTTGCAGTGAGGATGTGTGCGTACTCTCTGCGTCGGGCACGGCAGCCGTCATCAACTTAGACTGCGACTTCAACGCCGATTCGGAACCTAATTCAGGTAAAATTTACACTTGTTAACTTGATCCTGTTCAAAATGCAAATTTTAACGTAGAATTGATAGCAAGTTAACGTTTAAAAATGTAGTTTGAAACCACGAGCGCACATTGCTCTGTCGCCGATGACCGTTGGGGCAGACGTGGTGTTCTGGGGGGGGGAGGGTCTCCAGCCTCAGCCGAGCGACAGTCTGCGCTGAGGGGCTTGTGGCAGCTGGGTGAGAGTTGCCGACAGTTGCACTGAGAGGCGCGCGATTGGAGAGGCCTAATGTCTAGCAGTAGACTGCTGTAGGCTGATGATTACGCCGCCGATCCATTTTATGTTCAAATTTCATTTAGATTGTTTGGGCCTTTCCACAAATACACATGAAAGCTAAATTATAATCGATAATTTTTATTACAGCGACCACTGGCTCCAAGAACGGAATAGACGATTTAGAGAGCGAGTTGTGTAGCATGGCGCATGTGCCGTATTCACCTGGAGCAGGTCCTTACAGAGTTGAGCTATCTACTTGTGGTGGATGTAGGTAAGCGAAAACCTAGACATTGTAGCCTTTGTGGTAGACTGAACCTTTAATACAGGCTTTCCTACAAAAGTGAGAGAGTAGTCAGGTACGAAACACACATCTGGTTTAAAAAAAAAAATACGTTATAAAAACCTATTTGCAAGGTAAACATCATCAGGGCTGCGGGACTGTTCGAAAGAGATACCGTGGCCCTGGAACACAAAGGGCAAAGAAGGAACATGGATGGGTTTTAGTCAGTACAAGTCTGTAACTCCCTTCCGCTCCGCCCAGAGTGGGGGGGTCATTTGATGATATCCCATCCGAAAAAGAAAAAAAAAGGTAAATGTCATTAATCATTAACCCTTCGGGGCAAACAACCGGTATGTTATGTGTGAGTTGCGGTATTATGTCCAGTAAGTAACGGCGTGTTCCCTTTCACAGGCGAGCTCGTGTACCCACAGTATTACTGGCGACATGCTCCAAGCCGAGCAAGTTGACGTCACATGCCAAAGCTGTCACGCTAACTGCCGTTGGTAAGTAGCTTGTTCCTTTAGATAATTCGACATATAAAAACACGTAAGTCGAGTTGCTTTCAAACTTAAAATACTGAACATATTTTGATTGACAGTGGCAGAAATGACCTCGAACTGGTGTGTAATAATAATAAATATAAATGCTTCAATATATTGGTCGAAAAACTGAGTTCAAACTCGTACATTGCGATTATTCCCGATGTAATTTAAACTTTTTATAATTTAACAGCGGCACGGGTAAGAAGAGCTCCGCCTACCTCAGAGCCGGGCGCGAGGGACATATCTGATCAACTGCCCTTCCTAGAGTACGAACTGCACAAACTGCTGCTCGCCAAACTTAGGATGCAAGTAAGTTCAACAAAAAAACTCTGGCTTTTAAACCGAGAGCTTTATCTCAGAGCTATGAAGTTCATTTCTCTTAAAATGTTATGTACAGACAAACCTGGTTTACGACAAAGATGACATAACTCAAAAATCTAGATTTTTCGATGTTGTTTATAGTTGAATATAAAATTAACGAAAGTAAGTTTAAGCAACGAAATATGTAAAATAACCCTTTCATCTTTCGATAAAAAGGTCTCTATGCAAAAAAAATTGGCAATGTAACGAAAATATTTTAAAATCTAATTTAAAAAAAAAAACGCTGTCCTGTATGTCTTACTTTTCAAGTTATGTCATTACTGTCACAAACAAGCAAAATGTGGAGGAACACTTCTTAACGTTTAAGGTATACCTTACAAGGACTGCGCGTGAGTGTTGCAAAAATAACATGTCACTGAAGGTTATACTGTTAAATCGTCTGTCACCTTCGGTTTCTAACAGCATATTCAATTGAATTAATTAGTATTACTACATAATATAACTTCACGCTTGTAATCTCCGTTGGGTTAGCCAGAGGTGTACCTAATAGTACACCCACGTTTCGCCAGTAAGGTGTACACATAACTGGCGAGACGTGGGTGTTACATGGGTAATAGGGTGCGAGCCTATTGCCATCAACCGGGCACAAATCCAGACTCCTTGGCTGCTACTGAGAAATTCGGCAGTTGCGGTTAAGACCACTCGATCAGCGATGCAATCTCAGCAGTCGATTAGTATTACAATGAAATGATAAAATTGCTTTTTTATTTATTTAAACTTCATGTATAAGAGTGGTACATAGGCGGACTTAATGCCACAAGGCATTCTCTACCAGTCAACCTTTGGGTCAAATAGGACAGCATTGTGATAGAGTACAAAAAAAATATATTGGAAAAATACCAGTTTGTTAAAATAAATTGATATACATAAATAGATACATACTAATACACATAAATACAGTAAAATGAAATAAACTAATATATATTGTAATCTATATAAATAAAAAGAGAAGTCCTGACTGACTGACTGACTGACTGACTGACTCATCAACGCCCAGCCCAAACCCTTGGACCTAGAAAGCTGAAATTTTGCACAGAGGTTTGATTTATAATGTAGACAAGGAATAAGGAAGGATATTTCGAAATTCAACCCCTAAGGGAGTTAAATAGGGGATGAAAGTTTGTATGGAAAATCGTCATTTTTGTAGTTTAAACCATGAAAACTGCTGATTACAATTCTGGTTAAGAAATTAAAAACGACGTGTTTCAGTGTTTTTCGAAATTCCACCCCTAAGGGAGTTAAATAGGGGATGAAAGTTTGTATCGAAAATCATCATTTTTGTAGTTTAAACCACGAAAATTGGTGTTTCATTCTGGTTAAAAATCACGTATTTCAGTGTTTTTCAAATTCAACCTCTAAGGGAGTTAAATAGGGGATGAAAGTTTGTATAGAAAATTGTCATTTTTGTAGTTTAAACCATAAAAATTGGTGATTACAATTCTGGTTAAGAAATTAAAAATGACGTGTTTCAGTGTTTTTCGAAATTCCACCCCTAAGGGAGTTAAATAGGGGATGAAAGTTTGTATCGAAAATCATCATTTTTGTAGTTTAAACCATGAAAATTGGTGTTTATCATTATGGGGAAAAATTAAAATCCATGTGTTTCAGTGTTTTTCGAAATTCAACCCCTAAGGGAGTTAAATAGGGGATGAAAGTTTGTATCGAAAATCGTCATTTTTGTAGTTTAAACCATAAAAATTGGTGGTTATCATTCTGGGGAAAAATTAAAAACCACGTGTTTCAGTGTTTTTGGAAATTCAATCCCTAAGGGAGTTAAATAGCGGATGAAAGTATAAATGGCAAACCCACTCATCACGAAATATCGAAAACCGCTTGACGTATAAACTTGAAATTTGGCAGGAAGGTAGTTAATAGTTAGTAGACGTCCGCTAAGAACGGATTTTGCGACAGGGCCGGATTAAGGAGATCAAAGGGCTCTCGCAAGTTTGTATGGAAGTCCTTCATTTTTTGTGCTACTTTGAAATTTGGCAGGAAGGTAGTTTATAGTTAGTAGACGTTTGTTTAGAACGGATTTTGCGATAGGGTCGGATTAAGGACGCCTAAGGGCTCTCGCAAGTTTGGATGAAAGTCCTTAACTTTATGTGCTACAAACTTAATATTTAGCAGTGAGGTAGTTTATAGTTAGTAGACGTTCGCTAAGAACGGATTTTGCGACAGGGCCGACTTATGGAGGGCTAGGGGCTCTCGCAAAAAGTTATTTAATGTTGTATACAGAATGGTATTAGAATAAAAAGTGCCCAACAAGGTTCACTTTGAAAAAAAGTTGTATAGCGCCAAAATACAGCGATTTTTAAAGCCATATCGTTGCCTCAACGCCATTTAATTTTGTTTCGGACCTCTGCCGCCCAGAATTCCAGCACCCAAAAGGACGCCGTTTGTAGTCATATCACCTTTTGATCTGGCTGTCAGTTCTCGCATAAAACATAACATCACGCCTTAAAGCCCCGAAGGGTTGGGCAGACGTGTACCTAATCGTACACACACATTTCGCCAGTTTTATTGAAGTCCCATGTAATAGGGGGTGAGCCTATTGCCATCAACCAGGCACAAATCCAGATTCCGTGGCTGCTACTGAGAAATTCCTGATGGGATAACCCAATAACACTATTATTCATAGTATTTTTTCATTTGCATATTTTAATGTTAAGTGGAAGAGCGGAGTCACCTAAGGGGGCGTCCATTAATTCGTGAGACGTTTAGGGGGGGGGGGGGGGGTCGCGCCCATTATCACCCAATCTCACGAGGGAGAGAGGGGGGTTTCGGCAGATATAACCGGGTTTAATTGAGGTTTAATTGAGTCTCACGTGAGATTAGGAGGGAGATGAGGGGGTCAACCCAAATCTCACGACATCCTACCAAGGGGGGAGGGGATCGAAAAATCGCCTCACGTAATTAATGGACGCACCCTAACAAAAGCATCTTCTTGCTTAAAAGGTGATCTCCAAATCATGTGTGTGACAACTTTATGTAGGTAATTGAAATAAAAAAAAAATTTTTTTTATCACTTTGCCCGACCCCGGGAATCAATCCCCACGCTTAGTAGTCGCGCTTGCTACCACCAGACCAACGAGCCAATCTCACACATGCACACCAAAATTTCCACGCGAACGAAGTCGCGGGCAACAGCTAGTACATACAAATAGTCCAAAATACGAGAAATCTTGTAATAATTACTATGACTACTAATATCTAGCTTGTGAGCAATTTAGTCTGATCTTAAATAGTACTTCCGAACTGTTCTTTTGAAAGCCATTTTTTTGCGGCCATGATCGCAGTGCCATCAATCAGTGTTGTCATTTTGATCGTTGATAATTCGTCGTAAAACGCATTTGAGTATTTGTTTCGTCCGCAGGGCGCGAACGCGTTATTCTCGCTACAGACACAGATCTCCATCGGCGAGCGCTGCGTGATGGCGCTGGCCAGCGGCAGCGCCTGCAGGCTGGCCGCGCTGCCGCCGCCCGCGCCGCCCAGGATTAAGGTAGGCAGACTTTGCGTGAGCAAAGCTGATAGAAAGCTGTTAAGAAGGCCTTTCAAACCACTATGTATCCTGCATAGTGCTTTGCAGACTATTTTGTTATAACTTCAAGGTAACCGACTTCTAAAAAGAAGGAGGTTATGTATTCCACCGGTATATTATTTTTTGTGTATGTACATCCATTAATCCGTGATTACTGGGTCGATTTACTTTTTCATTTGGTAGAGGAATACCGCGCAGTGGTCCTCTGTAAATTTGTTAAGTCTGAAATAACTTTACTTTCGGAATTCGATGACAAAAAAGTCAATGAAACAAACGAAAGTCACCGACTTCCGAAAGTAAAGTTATTTTAGACTTTCTTAGTGTTTTTTGGGGTTTTTTTTTGCAAAAAAGTTATACTTAATGAGTAACAGCTTACTAAAAAACTTGTCAGGTATGTAATTGGAAACATTTATTTTTTATTTGTATTTTGTTTTGGTGTTTTAACGAGGTATTTGTGCATTTTATAAGTTTAACTCTACCATACTATTTTCAGGCGTCAGAAAACGACAAAGACGCATTGGAAATCCAAAAAGCGTTATGGGACTCGTTTTCAGCGAACAGAGCGGCCAATGGATTCGATATAGGTAATTACTATATAATACCTTAAAGCCGAACGTCCACCGCCGGCTAAACTAAGTTAGTTTAGCTTAGCTCGCATAGTTGAGCCAGTTTTTCATACATGTGCGTCCACCGCACATGTATGAAAAACTGGCTCAACTATGCGAGCTAAGCTATACATTCCCAGTATAATATGGCCTCTTTTTAAATAGGAATCCCATACAAGAAGAGATCCGATAAACTGGTTTTGTATTGCTATAATTTTAATTAAAGTTGTATCAGACGGATCAATGGCTAGCAGTTCTCGCGGCCTATCGCAAAGGCGACAGTAGTTTAGTGGGTGCAAGCCAAACCGTCTCACCGGACGGTGCGGTATGCGTCAGGTATTTTTCACCGCTTAATATAAAAAAGGCGGATCAATCAAATGGCTCATGTTATCTTACGTTTGTATCATGTTACCAGGTGGTATAGAACACGCTACCAACGGCGCGCTGCCCGAGGTGGACGGTGAAGAAGTCGCGCCCGCGTTAGACCTATGCGCGGATAAAGATGCGTGTGTGTTGGAGCTGGACGAGGCTGAAGATGTAAGTTACTTGTAACTAGTTTTGAAAACGCATCCAATTTGATTTTAGTCACATAAGATATGTGGCGATTAGGTAAGGTAGTATAACAAAGAAAAATCTTGACACTGAAATTAAAACTTGCAATACAACACTCAGATGACGACGTTGGAACCAATGCAGAGTGATCTAAGTGACACTTTTACTAATAATGAGGTTATTACACAATGACATAAAAAAGTTATAAGTCTTCCATGCCACGCTGATCTAAATGCTCTTCAGTGCTTTCTTCCTTGAGGGATCACAACATGTCACTATACAGGGTGTAAAAAGACCCTTCACATAACTACACACTAAGTAACTTTACTACATAAACTAAGTAACTTTACGCAAAAATTATTGCTGGGAAACGACTTTTTTTTTGGGGTCAAAAATCACGTTTTATGGTAAGACTTGATGGAAAACACTAAAACCATTGTGCTGATGGATGGATTGAATAGTACGGGGGTCGTGGAGGTGTGTAAAGTAGTAGTAAAAATCTTACATGTATTTAAAAAAAAACTTGTGTAAAAGTTGGAACTTTGACCCCCCAATATCACCGTAACTAGAAGGTTCCCAGGTATAGTCTAGAACAAAAATATGATCGCAAAGACGGGGAGAACAAGTGCCTTTCGGATGTGTTAAGGGTCTATTTACACCCTTTATAGAATTGGTGCGGTCTACAAAGTGAAACCATGCCACACTGATCTAAGTAATGAGGTGCACTTACATACTGTTGTGCCCAAGATCACTCGGGTTCTAACGTCGTCAGATAAGCTTTGTCTCTGTGGAGGGTTACGCTGTGGCGCTACGTTCATAGTTGTTCGTGAACGAGATAATTACCGAAGCGCGTACCTTTTATGGTTTAACTGTACATTTGATTCGGTGAAAAAATGCTAAAAGTTCATATATTAGAACCCATAACGACGCTTGTGTCTCTTTCGAAGTCTATGAAAAGGAAGTATCTTAGTTGGTTGGAAGAAGATTAGTTTATTTTTTTATATTTTGTAGGTGGAGACGGCTCGAGCGTTAGCTAAGCGTCACGTGAACATGCAAGTGTACACGCACGGACTCAAACCTGTCATGGGAGCACAGCCGCAAGCGTTTGCGCAGGTTTGTACAACCACTATCTACTTAATAATGTTCTTAAATTCACTCGCAATACTTTCTAAAGGCGCTTCACACCGGGAGCATTCGCCTATAATGCTACAAGCATGATTCGATTTATATAACAAAGTGAGTGAGTGAGTGAATGAGTGTTTGGTTTGCTGTAAGAAAACCCAATTCTGGGTTAAGCTCGCCATTGTACATAAGCTGTATTGTTGCAATTTGTATGTATATTTGTTATTTGTGTGCAATAAAGAATAATAAATAAGAAAATTAGCACTAAGGAAGGATTTTTGAAAATAAAATAATAGGTACGCTGTTTACGCCTATGAGAAATCCTATCGAACACGACCCGGATCGAATTCCAGTCGTGATGTAATGTAATGTGTGTCGGGCCAGGTGTGGCGCGGGCGCCTGGTGCTGTCGGGCGGCGCGGGCAGCTCTGCAGTAGAGCGGCACGTGCGGCGCGCGCTGGACGGCGTGGCCTACAAGCTGCGCCGTCTGCAGCCCTGCGCGCTAGTGGCGCCACGGTTCCAGCTGGAACTACCTGAGGTAAGCTTAGCTTGTAAAAATAATTAAGCGGTTTATGTCATATTTACTGCAGGTTAACGACGGAGATTGTATAGTTAAGCAGGATAGTAACACAATGTCTACGTGCAGCTAGAAAAATAATTATCTTGAGACTATGATTGCACCAAAACCTCACCTATATCACATGATATGGGGACATTGAGCGTGTTGTTGAATTTTCAGCGCTAAGCCGAACGCTGCAAATTCAAAACGTTGTTAATAAAAAATTGTAAAACCCCCGACGATCTTCAAACGTCTGAACACATTTCCTTGAAACATAGCTAAGAACACTCTCCATCAAGTAATCCTTCAAACTAACTCAAAATCAGTTCATCCGTTTGCGAACTACGCTACCACAGACAGACACAAACTTATAACACTCCTCTTTTTGAGTCGGGGTTAACAAAAGTACCTATTCAACAAAAAAATATACTTTATAAATCCAACTGCCTATTTTTAGAAGAAGACGTAGTTTTCTTGTCTGCAAGTAGAAACAGAAAGAATGACAAAAACAACACCGAACTGGTGGCCTACCATGAGGTCTTAAAACAGGAGTAATTCCAGTGTGGGAAAGAGATGGCGCTAGACGACCTGTATAGCTCTGTCTCTTTCCCACACTGGAATTACTCCTGTAACCCCCCTGTACGGATGTATCTGAAAGATCCTCCAGCTGTACTGGACTGCAGCAAAATAAAGGGTGTAAATAGACCCTTAACATATCCGAAAGGCAGTTGTCCTCCCCGTCTTTGCGATCATTTTTTTGTTCTAGACCATACCTGGGAACCTTCTATTTACGGAGATATTGGGGGTCAAAGTTCCAATTTTTTCACAAGTTTTTTTTTTTAAATACATGTTTTTAATGTAAGATTTTTACTTTACACACCTCCACATCGAGTCCTACCGTAAAACGTGATTTTTCACCCCAAAAAAAAAATCGATTCCCAGCAATAATTTTTGCGTAAAGTTACTTACTTTGATGTACAGAATGCTTGGTTGACGGCTATGTGAAGGGTCTGTTTACACCCTGTCGTTATAAAAGGCAAGATTATTGCCACAAAATAAAAAAAACATAAAAAATTCAATTTTCGCAGGACGAAATCCAACTCATAGTCTCCGGCTCGGCCATCCCTCTCCAAGACCCGAACACTCCCGAAGCCAACGGCGTAGAGAACGGCCATCACTCTAGCAGCCAACACAGCAGTCAGAGCAGTACCCACGGCAGCCAGGGGAACGGGAACGGGGACGCTGATGACGATATCTTCGAGCTTGATGAGGAGCAGCTGGTGAAGAGTCCGCCGGAAGTCGTGGAGGAAAAGAGTTTTGTTAATGGACAGGTGGGCTTAGCTGTTAGCATGATATTGATTCATTATTATTCATAAACTCATACATAACATCACGCCTGTAATCCCCGAAGGATTAGGAAAAGGTGTATCTAATAGTACACCCACATTTGGCCAGTTATGTTTAAGCCCCATGTAATAGGGGGCGAGCCTATTGCCATCAACCGGGCACCAATCCATCTGCCTAGCCATTTCCCAACTATGTTGGGGTCGGCTTCCAACCTAACTGGATGCAGCTGCATACCAATATTTTACATGGAGCGACTGGCTATCTGACCTCCACAACCCAGTTAGTATCTAGTAATACGATCCACTTGGTAAGACTGGTAGTCAGACTTTCGGGCCACTAACTACCTGCAACCTCTGTCACAGATCTACAAATGACAGCCGGGAACAACAGCTTAACGTGCTTTCCGAGGCACGGAGGAAGCTCGGTATGTAATGGGTGGCTACCCATCCACGGACCAACCTAGGCAGGGCTTAACCTAAAAATCGACCCGAGCGGCTGTTATTATTTAGCCACGAGCTCCTCGAGTTATGAGTTTCTATATCAGTGTATGATATGTTGACCATTATTTCCAACAGGTCCCGACAGCGGTGTCGCTCACAACTCTGAGCCACATCAGTGGCGGGCGAGTGTCGCGTCGCCTGTGTGCGCTGCGGCTGCTGTTCGTGCGAGAGACCACTGCGGTCAGGGAGCTGGGAGGACTTAGCGGGTTCCTGCACACGTTTACTTGCGAAGTAAGTCGAACCCGAACTGGGTCTTTTAAAATTATATCGCACCAGGAAACTTGGACGACTTGGGGTTCATTCATAATATTTTAGGGGTGAAAACAACACAAATATAGACAACTAGAACCAAGTTTTTTAGTCGATTGTACGGTTGTGCTGCGTGTCGCGCGTTTGATTCCTGAACGAAACAAATATCAGTATGGCCTACAGGTAGTTGATGCGGGTCTGGCTGTTAGTGTATATGAGTTAAAATGTTTGTAAGCGCATGCGCGATACAGGAAAAAATCCTAGAGTGGCGAAACATAAAAAAAAAACTCGGAAAAATATCCACATTCTTTTCTTAGGTTTAGTGGTTAGTGCCTAACCTAGTACCAGAGTATTTACGCCACCCGTGGGCCCCTGACTTGGCTTTACATGCCGTCAAGAAATATCTCTCAGGCATGCTGGTTTGCTCACGATGTTTTTCCTTCACCGAAGCAACTGATAATTATATATTACGCACTGCTCTGTTATAGTTTTATAATTTAAATATTGTTTTTGTAGTTAGGGAATTTAGTATATAAGCTATGATTGTAACATTATTAAATAAGTTAATTTTAACACCGCGCTATCGCATTAGGGATTCACCTGTAATGGTAGTGTAAGGGAGATTTTAATAATAAATAAATTCATTCGAAAAATCAGACGGCATCTTGGCACTCCGACGGTCACACCACTAGACTATCACTGCTAATCTTTATTTATGTGGTTATCATGTGGTTTCTTCTTATTAACTGATGTCGTTGTCACCAGGTAATGGCGATTGTGCGAGCGTACACGGCTGCATTGGGCGGCAACGCGCTCACTTCCTTCTACATCACACAACTCATGCTGCAGGATAATGCGCACAAGAATCAGGTATGTCACTCTGCTATAACCATAGTTTCGTTCGAAGTCTAGTTTGTATAGTACAACAAAAATAGACATTTCAACTGGCACTATAAAAGAAAAATCCCCTGATCGCTAAACCTACGTAATTTTATAAAAAACAAAACTTTTTCTGGGCATGTACCTATATTACTATAGGTAAGAACAATTGGTAATTATGAAATGTCGGTCGTGGTGGCTTTGGCCGATATCAGGTAACAAAGGTGTGCTAAATAGCTGCTAAGTTACGTCATACTATAAAGCGTGCGTGATTTTTTGATATTACATAAGGGCTGGAATGATGAAATACTTCCTCCCCTGCCAGACACTTTGTGTGGTGAAAAACCCCCGCCAGACACCTTTAAAGTATGTTAAATTGTATTTTTCGTTGCAGGGTCAATGTCTTCTATCGGTCGGCGGTGACATAGTTCACATCACATACTAAATTTATACGAAATCAAACATGACATATCTATGACAAACCCGTTTAGAACACTATTACTATATATTTTTTCTAGTGGGTCTATACCTAAGTAGTTATTTTGCGAATTTAAACCTAATTTGTGTTCCAACCATGTGATTTTGATTATAAGTTTTTTTGTGTAACTAATCTTAATGTTATAGCTTATTATGTTAACTGTGTACAGACAAAGAATGAAAAGTTAAGCATCTCTAGATCAATTTTTACTCACACGTAGTGCCAATATAATAAATGTAAACGACAGTTCGAAAACCTGTCATTTTTTTATTGCTTACCCTTTTCTTTCTGCAACTGTACATTGGATTGAAGTCTGCCTAATGTACTTCCTAAACGTATATTTCAAGTTAGTATTAAGCCAGTCTGTATAACAAACTTCTTATTTACTATTAAAATAATATTCTGTATAACGGGGATAAAACGACAACTCGAAACAATACTCGATTGACATTTAATCCAATTTGGTAAGTGTGACGTTTTAGCTGTCACTTTGACAGCTATAAGTTTCATTTTGACAGCTACAAAATTGGTTTGACAGCTCAAAATTAGTTTTGAGTTGCATTCAATTAAATTAGATTTGGACTTTTAAATTTTGAAACGCATGTTTTCTAAGTCACACAAAAGCTTGTTTATACTTTGGTGCTCGAAGGACAATGTCACGAAATGTTACTCAACAAACAAGATATCAAGAAGATATCTTTTAAATAATTTCTGTAGAATAATAAACAAAAAGTAGATAATTGTAATTTTTGAAATTGTAGTTTGGAGAAAGACGATAAGTGTAAAAAATCTTTTATGTGTATCGTACAAAATTATTTTTAAATATTTTATTCATTGCATATTGTTATATTTAAGAAACCGACTTTATAGTGAAAATGTTTATAATCAAATGAAACTTACATTAATGTTTTTATCTATGTAATTTTTTAAAGGTTTTCTCAATTTTAATATATTTAAGTAACTAAAGTAGCACGGGGCGTTGCTCAGGAGTTTCAAAATTATTTTTTTTATAATATGAAATTTCCAAAAAGATCATAACTAGAATCTAATTTGAAAGCCTTACAAAACGTACTTAACAATTGTAACCGTGTTGTGTATTAACCATGCATATTTCTTGCCATAGACACTTCGTAATTTTAGTATAAAAAGTTAACAAAATGATATTTATTTGTGTACCAAATACTTGCCACAAAAGAACTCTCTGTTGAAAAATACCGCTTGAAATGGTCCTTAAAGGTAATTGCGCATTGCGGTAACATTGCAAACCATCATCATCTTACTACCTTGTCTCATTTTACTTGGGGACGGCGCAACACGTATACCAAAATGTATTAAAAACAGCAGACTGCGTACGCAAATTATTGTATTACAAATTCCCCGAATAAAGTAAGCTTTTGAAATCTATCATCTGCCTAGCCTTTTCCCAACTATGGCTTCCAGTCTTAACCGGATGCAGCTAAATACCGTATTTTACATGGAGCGACTGACTATCTGCCCCCCACGACATAGGTATTGAGTATAATCTGATACCTAGGTAAGACTGGTTCTCATACCTTCTGATTACCCGTTACTTTAATTTCACTAATCATTATTCATTACCGGCACGGCCTAGAAACAAAAATTCGAAGACATGTGACATCTACCAACCCGCACTGGGCCTGCGTGGTGGATTGTAGCCCCTCCCTTTCTAGGGAGGAGGCCGGTGTCCCAGCAGTGGGAACATTACAGGCTGATTATGCTTATTATTCAATAGTCTTAAAAAATACAGTATTTGAGCAACTCTGTATTAAACAACAAAGCGGTATTTAACCAATATTTCCACAGTATTGAAAAGTATTACCCATAGCGCAATGCGCAGTTGCCTTTATAAGACCAAAGTGAAGCGCAATGTATGCAAAATATCGTAAGTTGTTTTTTGTTAATATCACTCGTCGGTTAGTGGGAATGTATGGTGCTACGTATAACTTTCTTGTCATTTTAATTGTACCGGTATTGGTGACAAAATATGCCCTTTTATAGAATTTTCCTAGGAACATAGGAAAATTGTTTTTCCTTTGGTTTGTACTAGAAAAACCCGATAAAGCCGAGTATCTGCATGGCTAAAAGATCTTCACATTTTAGACTAACAGTTTGTATTATAAGTTCCCATTGTGTTGCCACAAACAAATAATAATATAAATAAAAAAAGGTCTTTTTCTGGTGTATTTTGTCACCAATTCAAAATATTTACTCTTTTCTTAATTTTCTCGATTTTATTCGAATTTCCTATTAATATGGTATGCTCTCATAATAATAATCATGTGTCAAAGTACTTATAGAACCTTTTACATTAATTCAAGCTCGCGAAAATGGGCTCAAGAGTTAAAATGTTTTTTCTATTATGCACAATTGCTTTCCAATTCACTTTAGACATTGGCAAAATAGTCGACATTGACTTTGCTTGCCATATATAAAAAAATAGATTAAAAAGCCTACATATATTAATCTGGGTATTATTAGTTTCCTAAAAGGCCTAAAGTTTTTTAGATAATAATACATAGTACATTTCGATACAAGTGTGCAAAGTTTGTCATTGCACTCAAGGCGCGATTGACGTTATTGAGCCGAGAGCAATGGCATATGCGTATTAAACGACTTTTTACAACTCACTTGCAAAGGAAAACTACTTTTTTCCTGGTATTCAGATATTTTTCTCTAAATCAATTTAATTACATTAATCAAGAAATTCTAGTTCAGCGTTGTAAAGATTTCATAAAAAATATAAGTTTTGTTCTATGAGTACTTAAAACTATTTTCATATTATTCATAATATTTTTTTGTAACTAAGTCATTATGTATCGATTGTAAAACACAGTATCTAGCCGTTATTTGGAGGTCTTTATGTATTTTGTCTATGTATGTTTACAATGTGTGTCGTAGGGCGAAATATATGACAAATATTTACTTGCTGTCTTTCATTTTAATCATTTTAGTCGAAATTTGTGTTCTCGTTGGTCTAGTGCACGACTGCTATACATCGACCGCTTTAATGAGTCCACCGCCTTACCCATCAAAGGCACATTATAACAATATCTCACAGGCTTTAAAATAACCATAATCTTCATAGATATTACGATACTAATTGAACCAATACGTGATCTACCTTCTGAATATTCCATTGAAATTGATACCTTCGCGAGGTCTCATTCAAGCGGTCGGTCTATAAGCATGACGTTCTTGGTTCGATTCTGGTCGGCCCAAGTGTTATTGGGTATATCCATCAGGAATTTGCCAGTAGAAGCCACGGAGTCCGAATTTGTGCCAGGTTATACCAATAGGCTCGCCCCCTATTCATTATTATTAGGTACACCTCTGCCTAACCCTTCACGGATTACAGGCGTGATGTTATGTCCTGTTTTGTAACTATGTGCCCATTTTTACTAACAACAAGCGTCATCAAAATATATATCTTAATAAAGGCGCGCTGTTGCGGCCTTAAGAACAATTAATTCATATTCAATGATTAAGGCGCTACCTCGAAAATAAATCGTAGCTCGACTGATCTACTAAGCGAGCAAAAGTGATGCAATTACTTTTGAAAAGCAAAATAAGAGATGGCTATAATGCGCGTGCGCTCGGAATAAAACGACGTATGTGCCAAAACGAAATTAATAGTTTTAAAACTACTTTGAGTAAACTTTGATATG
Organism: Noctua comes; assembly: GCA_963082995.1. Lineage (NCBI taxonomy): Eukaryota > Metazoa > Arthropoda > Insecta > Lepidoptera > Noctuidae > Noctua > Noctua comes. Next base: position 13,833,009 of record OY720288.1, read on the forward strand.
ATAATTCTCTATGTTTTAAAGTAAATTCCATTGAATAACTCTTAAGCGTTACGCCGTGATGTCGAAAAAAGTAAAAAAATTGATATAACTTTGCATTTTTTTTGTATCGAGAAAAAATCATTGAATCGTGTATTCTTTTTACAAGATACTAGACCAAAGAGTCAGAAAACATATACCAAAATGTTAATAAATCCCTTAACAAGTTATACGAAATAGAAAAACCACATTTTTTTCAATATCTCACCTTAAAGCAAAGTAAACAGTATGGAGACGCAGATTCTTCGCTGGAAGAATGACCCTTAGCAATCAATAACCGCACAAAAAATGTGCTAAAGGTTTACAACCGATTGCAAGATGCAAAAAGAGATGAAAAAAAAATTGAATGATTCAAATCGGACAGAATTAACAAAACTTAAAACCAACATACATAGGTCGGTATAAAAGTTTCCAAGTCGAAGAGTAGTCATTTGCTTAGCAGTTATGTACTTTAAAGTTGATTTTACATGCGCTTTGACTGTAGATCAACTTCTGGCGCGATACGCCAGAAGTTGATCAATTATTTTCAATGTAACGCTCATAAAATTTATCAGTTTCTCGTAAAGTAGTAAGAACTTATTTTATGCGACCATTAACAATTGAGAACAAGTATTAGCTTTGTCAAAGTATTCACATTAATCACAATGTACAAGTTTAAGGTTCAAATTGGTGTAATTTGTAGGAGACACAGTAACGGGAGTCGCAGTTTTATGAAATTCAGATTTATGAAATTGTATCCCAGTTGAAAGTGAAGCAGTACTTATAGTAGTTTTGGGATAAAGGAGTTCGAGAAAAATATCAAAAAGCTTGTCATAAATACGTACTTTATTTATTTAAAACATCATAATAATTATTTAAATATTCTTACACTTATCAAATGAAATGCCAAAAAAATGTTGACAACAAGATCGTTTAATTACATCTTAAAACTATTAATACTTTAGCAATAAGTACATTTCATTATAATAAGTTCTAATTCTAGTCTATTAAAATTTGGAGAGAGAGGTTTAGACGTCTGGTGTTGTTGACATCTCGACATTGAATGAGAGTTTTTTTTTAAATTTCGCAGTTCGGATACCTAGCATTTGGTTACGGCCTTACATTATAAAGGAACTTTTTAAATATTTTGGACGAAATAACGTAAAGAACTAAATGTATGTTATATTAGCAAACAATCTAAGCCTGGTCGCTGCGTTTGGGTTGCGGTGGTTGGGCGTGGACGCGGCGTGGTCGCTGCGGTTGTCCGACGCGTCAGCGCCGGCGACCGAAGCGTAGGAAGGAGTGCACGACGTCTTGCCTCTTCATGCCGGTGTCGAGCAGTTGTGGGTAGTCGCGGACCAGGGCTGTGGGAATAGGAACCATGTAAGTACAAATTTTAAATAAATATTGTAGGCCAAGCTTTCTGAGTACAAAGATCAAGTAAATTATGGGGAAAATTGATACATGAAAACTATTTGCTGCTGGTACTCAGCAGCAAATAGTAGTTAAACTCCCTGAACGTTTTATCATTCAGGCCATAGCATCTTTCCACCCTTTTTCTCCTGATGAAAGCCTAGTAGAGCGTCCTGAATATCCATCATCGGAAGCATCAACAGCATATATAAGTCCACTGTTGGAAATAAGCCTCTCCTTAACGCGTCATAGTTTCCACCGAATATAATGTAATGAAATATTTGGCCCAGTGTCATGAGACTGCGACTGCCACCACGCGTTGGCCTGAATGGCGCTTAACTGGGTCTTCGGCTCTTGACCAGCAAACCGACAAAATTCGTCATTCCACCATCCACCTAGCCATCACAATCATCATCAGAAACCCCTCATACCTTGATACTCCGGCACCTGCTCTCCAGCAGCCTCGGCATACAGTTCAAGGAAGGTGTTCAGAGCCTGGCAGAATCGCGCGGCCCTGGGGTCGTCGTCCGCAGCGCCGGCGCACAACTGCGCGGGCGCGCACAACGCCATGCTCGCGCATGCCAACACGACGCACACTACCGCGCAGTAATAACCATTTCTGCTGGGAACAAAGAGAAGGAGACAATTAGTTAAGGAGTTGTAGGAATACGTCGCGTCGGGGGAAAATCGATAACAAAGAATTTTTTTGCGTCAAAACAACGCCGGATTCGTGTTACCCTGATGCAGCGTTGTGGCGATCAGAGGAACAGGACGCTCTATGTAACATACTAGTAATCAACTACATCCGGTTGCACTGGAAGCCAATATAGTTGGGAAAAAGCTAGACAGCTGATGTCAAAGATGAATAACGCCATCGTGAGTAAGTAAGACGGAAAATCCAAAACTTCTAAGCCATATGTGATCATCAATCAAGGCCCACTTGGCCCATTTATTGGATAATGGGCCTTTTCCTCTTAAAGAGACACTTATGTGTCAGTGGGTTACTAAATGGCTCATGATGTTAAAGAAGACTCAGTTATTTTGGCTGGATGCGTAAAATTGTCATTTACATGTTTAAGTATGCCAATAGAACCCGTGCTGATACTCGTTATAAATCGTCTATTAGTATCTTTGATTCCTTGAATCCTTGCTAGCAAGAGTAGAACTTGCACTAAATATAAATCGATTTCCAAGAATTACATGTCTTTAATACAACAGCTTAGATATTGCAGCTCTGAAATACCTACCAATATTATGAAGATTCCGACAGAGATTTTTATTTCAAAACGCTCGCGAGTCGCAGATATTAATCGCACATCTTTTCTATTTCCAACAAGGCATTTTCCAAAGGCTAAAGGCATATTGAATCGCTGGTTGCTGAAGCATGTCTGTTGCACATGACGTCAGGTTAATAAGAATAGTTATTTGAGTACCTTTACTTTTAAGTAGTAAGTTGAAAATGGCTAAAGAAACTATAACTAGCATTATGATAATATTCATAATTGATAATATATTGGAGTTGGACTTCCTCGTTGGTCTAGTAGTCACAAGCGCGACTGCTGAGCATGAGTTTCTGGATTCGATTCCCGGGTCGGGTAAAGTGTTATTGGGTTTTTCCATCAGGAATTTCTCAATAGCAGCCACGGAGTCTGGATTTGTGCCCGGTCGATGGCAATATGCTCGTCCCCTATTAGGTACACCTCTGCCTAACCCTTCCAGGCTAACAGGCGTGATGTTAAGTTATACTGGAGTTGCAATCGACGCAGTGGTTGTTAAAATGTTTTACAGCTTGGCCACGACCTACAGGCACAAGTGACACGCGTCTTGGTCACTTGGGCAGTGACTACGCAGAAAACAAAAGAAGGAATTTTTTTTCAACATGCCACGAGTCCGTTGAAACTTGGGGTAGTGAACGAGGCGTAGTACAAAAGTAATATTAATATGGCCTACAGATATTTGATTCGTATCGAGATATTGCACACGTGAGCTTTTCACTCTGCATGATATCAAATACATGTCTTCTTGAATAGAACTGGCATTACAAAAGAAAAGTTGTATTGTAAAGGTGACATCATCCGCCTACCGTTTTCCAACTACGATGGTATCGGCTTCTAGTCTGACCTGGTGCAGCTATATACCACGTGGATGGACTGCCTATCTGACCTGCACAGCCCAGTTGCTTGGTTACACGATACCCGTTGATAAGCCTGGTTGTCAGATTTTCTGTTATCGACTCTATTGTAAACGTGACGTTATATCGCTTTTATTTTACTATGCTATGACCTTTATGATTCTGTATTGTAAAGGTATCTACGATACTCTTCCATGTGTGTTTTCATTTTAGAAAGCTGGAAGCTTGACCGATGTTATTCTGAACGTCAAAGATGAAAGCTAAAATAATGTTGCTTTTGCGGATAAGTTACAAACCATGTAGCACCTACAATAACAAACTGGAAATATCCAGTGTGTTCTGTATTTTCAGATCCAAATGCAGCTAAGTTTCAAAGATTATTTTTTACACTTAAAAAAGTGTTATAATGTTATAATTTAATTTCACCTTTTCTCGACGTTTTTTAAGTGCCCATGTAGGCCTAAGTGAATTTTTTTCGGTTGAAAAAAATAATTTGTTTCGGTCATTATTAGTATCTGTTTGCATGCGAAATGTTGTTGTTGTTTCACCTTATTACGAGTACCTAGTATATTACTCAAACCCACATCAGGGTGTGCAAATTGCCCATCTTCGATACATTTTTCGGATAGAATTGATCCATTTCGCGTTTTGTTTTCGGCCTATTTCAAATAGTGCATTAGGTATAACCTCACTAAGCAGTTCATTTCAAAAAGAGACAAATTATAAGACAGTAAAATGTTTTAAGGTCCTAAACCAATTCGTAATGCGAGATTGCAAAGACTACGTAATGTACTACTTCTCATAGAAACCAATATATTGGCACATCGTCCTTTTCAAAAGCTCATAGCTAGTTCAGTACGAATACACTGAAAGCGTTCACTAATTAAAACAGATTATCTGTACAACTGTATAACCTAAAAGGCTAGTGTTATTGAGTTTTTCCATCAGGAATGTCTTCTCATTACTTTTACATGAGGCGTAAAAGTAGCTGGCGACATGTGGGTTTACTCTACAGGGTGTAAATAGACCCTTCACATACCCTTCAACCAAGCATTCTGTACATCACACTAAGTAACTTTACGCAAAAATTATTGCTGGGAATTGACTTTTTTTTTTGGGGTTATAAAACACGTTTTGAGGTGGGACTTGGTGGAAAGCACTTAAAGCATTGTGCTGATGGATGGATTGAATAGTATGGGGGTCGTGGAAGTGTGTACAGTAAAAATCTTAATTAAAAACATGTATTTAAAAAAAGACTTGTGAAAAAGTTGGAACTTTGACCCCTAATATCTCCGTAACTAGAAGGTTCCCAGGAAAAAAATGATCGCAAAGACGAGGAGAACAAGTGCCTTTCGTTTGTGTTAATGGTCTATTTACACCCTTTACGTACAACCTCTACCTATTCTGCGGGGATTACAGGCGTGACGTTATTATTTATTTATGCTTGTTTTTATAAGGTATCTTTAAACTACATTATCAACATTCAACATCTTAAAAAGAGGATGAAAACACATGAGTTTCTGAAGCATCACAACTTAGTTCGGTAACTAGTTTCAAACGTGTTTCGACTGAGGCACCCTTTAGTTCGAGAATCGAGTTAAATCGTTTGCATCGATAAGCAGGTATCGAGTGTTCGAGGTGCGAGGTCCATTTTATAGGTGAAATAGAGGTGTTAGGGAGTAAAGAGGTGAGAAACAGAATTGATTAAAGTTAGCCTTAGTTTTGTTAGCAGTCGTTTTTGATATTTTTTGTTAGCTTTAATCTATAAACAGTCATAAAGGGGGTTATTTTTTGTATGAAAACATTTTTAGTGTAAGTATATTATGTTTGTTGAAAATTATGCCCACTTCATTGACTTCGAATAGAGTTAAGTAGAAGTGGGTTAACGTTAAAATTGTGCTAAGTTGGATTCGTACTGTCGTTCTTTTGCTCTCCAATCCAAAAGTTTTAAACGTTGGGCTATTGCCGCCCAGATTCAAGCAAATAGGTACCTACCCAAAAGCTTTTTTTGCGATTCACCGAATTGATTGATTTTTTACCATTCTGCTGTCCGATTGTATAATGATTTATGATAGATTGCCACATACAAGTTTATGTTGATGACGATTATTAACAGTTAAAGGAAAAAGTATCATTATAATTCTTCGAAATAATGTCGTGTTGCGTCATCACCCGGTATTTTATGTAACTCTAGGGCAATTGAGGCCAGTGAATATTTTTTGGCGGGTTACTTTGTCTACTTACTAGCTCAGTGGAAAAAAAACGGTCAGAGTGCAAGTCAGTCTCTCGAATCTCATAATTAAATAATAGTGGGTCTATGGTTCCCACTGCTGGGACACAGGCCTCCTCTCTATGAGACGGAGTGGGCTGTAAACCACCGCGCGGGTTAAGTGTGACTTGGTAAATGTCACATGTAATCCAAATTCCTTTCATTCCTTTCAATTAAAGATTTTGCTACAAACCCAAGCACTGCAACCATTACAGATATCGAATACCTAACAAGAATATCTTTTAAATTCTCACTGCAAAATTAACTATGTAACTAAATAAACTTGTCCCACAAAGGTAACACAGACATTAAAATAAAAATATCTCTGCGAAATGAAATTCAAACCTCTTTGGAAACACAACTGACATTTCGCGCCATCTTTAACAATATCGAATTTCAAAAAATGTTCTCCCATTTTGCGGAGGACAAAATGGCGTCGCGTCCTTTTTGCTGTTATGTTAACGAAGATTGTAGGATATTCTTGTCCTTCAAAGGCACGGTGTAAGTTGACCGGAGTAAGGTAATTGGGATAAAGGGGGGGTTGTAATGGCAGGGAATGTGATTAGGAGGCTTTTTAGGTGTGTTTTTTGGGTAGTTCGTATGTTCGGAGGCAGTCGTTTGATGTGTGTCCGACGAAAAAACTGATGGATGAGGTTATTAGTAGATAGCTATAAAGATTTCCTTTTCACTAATAGCCATGGGCCTTCGTCGAGCTTCATTGTCTCGGCGCTTTTCTGGTGGTCGCCACTGTTGATTCTGGCTTTCAGGAGTTGCAGTGGTTTGGGAATCGTGTGGCAGTCTTGTTAAAAAAAAAATTGTCATGGTATTTCATTACTTCAAAATATTGTAAACAACGAATGAAATACTTGAATTAAGGCTGTAAAAAGGTACTTTATTTAAAAGAAAAACGAAATAGTAGGTTACTTATGTGGTAACGGTTGACGCCATAGACATATAAAAGTCATTGGCGCAGTGGTTTAGCAATTTTCTTGGTCGCGAGTTCGATTCCTGATAAACGCATACCTAATAATACAGGGTGGAAGGGACACCTACGCGAAAACGGTTACCACGTATTCAGTACAACATTCTGAGCCCCCACATAGAAATTTTTAATCGGTTGTTAAAAAAAACAGCTAAACAGCTGTTCCATACATTTCGACCGTGTAGGTACACTTTTGTGTGTAGAAACAGCTGAATTTTTTTCTACCCTGTATAGGAGTTTCCACCGAGCTTGTTACTCCATGGAAATCAAGAGTGGCGAAATGTTATGTATTATAAAAAAATATAGGTCGTAAACTGAAATTGCAATGCGGATAACTCTCTCCAACTATTCCCGCTTTGGCTAGCTAAGTTATGAGGAATGTGGCTAACGTGACATCGTCTTCGTCTAAGTCATGTCTAAAAAAATCCCATATCCGCTTATGAGCTTACACTAAAATGTGCATAGTAGTGAACATGATGTTCACCTCATTACCAAAACAATTTGGTATGATGCCAAGCTAAATTGTCTACTGGCTTAGCCCGCGGAGCCGTCCGTTCTTGTTCATTTTAGTTTGATGGAACAATGCCTTCTAGTACGCCAACCAATATAAAGGGTGTAAATAGACCCTTAACTTATACGAGAGGCACTTGTTCTCCCCGTCTTTGCGATATTTTTTTTGTTCTAGACCATACCTGGAAACCTTATAGTTACGAGAGATATTGGGAGCCAAAGTACCAACTTTTTTACAAGTTTTTTATTTAATACATGTTTTTAATGTAAGATTTTTATTTTACACACCTCCACGACTCCCGTACTATTCAATCCATCCATCAGCACAATGCTTTGTGTGCTTTCCATCGAGTCCTACCGTAAAACGTGATTTTTCACCCCAAAATAAAAAGTAGATTCCCATCAATAATTTTTGCGTAAAGTTACTTAGTTTGATGTACAAATTGCTTGGTGGACGGCTATGTGAAGGGTCTGTTTACACTCTGTATTAGATTGGAATGTAACTCCAAAATTTTGTTATTCAAAGTGCAATTGAACTGCCTCGTTGGTCTAGTGGTCGCAAGCGCGACTGCTGAGCATGAGGTCCTGTGTTCGATTCCCAGGTCGTGTAAAGTTTTATTGAGTTTTTCCACCAGGAATTTATCAGTAGTAGCCACGGAGTCTGCATACGAGCGCGGTTGATGGCAATAGACTCGCCCCCATGGAACATGGGACTTAAAAAACATAACTGTCGAAATGTTATTACTAGGTACACCTCTGCCTAACCCTTCGGGGATTACAGGCGTGATGTTATGCTATGTCATTGAAATAACTTAAAACCTCACATGAAGGGTCATTGTAGTCATCATTATGAACAACTTTGACTGTGAGGTCAATCGTGAAAACACGAAAAAAGAATCAGCTGCTGCTTTAATGCTCGCGTAACCCGACACAAAATGAATATCAATTACACCTTGTAGATTCATATTGCTACCCATCTTTAAAAAAAAAATAATGAACCTCCTCTTTTGGGTGGATTTGGAGTCAGGATCAAAATGAGCAGACTTCTGACAGTTTCTAAATTGTGAGGCAATCGGAAACGAAAGCGGCATCTTTTGAACTGTTAGCAAAGGAGACCGCACGGCGGTGGTGGTGACACTTTGAGCTTGAGCTGTTGTAGCATAGAAGGTATAATGAAGTATGATGTATGAAGTTCCAATAGAATAAGAGGCCAGTTTTTACTGGTTTTGTTGCCAGTGACGTACCTACAATTTTACCTCGTCGGAAAGCCAACTTATTGCAACAAACAAATAAACACTCTTATTTAAATACCAGTACACAGTACAACATATAATACTGAAAACTCTTGGACTACATTGCATGTTCTCTTAATAAACGCATTCATTTTGTATGCAGTGTATAGCATATGTGCTATAAACTGCATACAAAATGAATGCTTTTATTATATCATTCGTCGTACACTATATGTAGTGAACGACGAATGATATTCATTTTTGATTTCTTGAGTTTGGGGAATATGTTTCTAATATTGTATGTACACTGTACAGTAGCTGATACTTATGTATTCGTGAATTAGTTAATCATAACACATACCTACCTACACAAACGCTACATAATGGATGGAATAGGTACCTACCTGTAAGTATGCGGTTTCGCTGACAGATTATTTGACTGTCAAGCGTATGTAACTAATGGTTTAATGATTAAATAGATAGTGCTGTTGTTTATTCCCCAATTATTTTTTTTACAACTAAAATGTGCTTTAAGCTTTCACGGTTTACAACTAAACTTATACTGTCACTTACGGGACACAAAAAAAAATGAAAAAAATATATCGAGAGCACAAAGTAATGAACAATCACGGAAGATATCCCGTAAGTGACAGTATAGGTTTTAAAATGTGCTTATCGTGTAATTTTGATCATACTAACACAACAGAAAATATGTTTTACTTAAAACACGAGAAAACAACACAAAATTCAACAAAAATCTGTCAAGAATTGTAATATATTTGGCATTTGAACAAAAAATAGTTGGGATTTTTAACGGGTCACCCCCCATCCCCTCCGTATCGGAATGTTTAGCCTCTCGTTTCACATATTAACATTTATTGGTTTTATTTCATCCACAAGGGTTTTTCGCATTCAATTGTATTGGGAGATGGCGCTCCTTTGATATTTGATATAAGCAGGTGGTTGTTGAGTATTGCTATGGTGTTTTGGCGAAGTCGTACCTAATATGTAGTACGTTTTGTTATATGAAATTAGTGCCACAGGTGATATATACAGGATACGATGAAAGTTCTTAGAAATGTGCTTAGTGAATGTATCTTTTTCCGATGACCTCGTAAAGGTTGCAGGGATCCGCTGGATGCGAGACGCACGGGACCGGTCAATGTGGCGACACTTGGGGAAGGCCTATGTCCAGCAGTGGACGTCTTTCGGCTGAAATGATGATGATGATGATGATGATGATGAATGTATTTTTTTAATATTAAACAACAATCATCTATAGAAAATCATCAAAGGATATAATTTACTACAAATTAATACTTTAAAGAAAGTAAAAATACATCGGAATTAAAAATACTCAATAACCGGGTTTTAATCAATACAAAAAAAAAAAAATGTACAATAACACTTTACCCGACCTGGGAATCGAACCCAAGACGTCATGCTCAGCAGTCGCGCCTTGCGACCACAAGGGCAACGGGGCAGCGGTTGAAAACCAAGATGGCAAACAGTAGAACTTTCAAAAGGTGCGATTTTTATACTGTACATAATAAAATATTTGAATTGGATGCATTTAAAGAGTCTCAACGAGCGAGCTAACAAACTGTCACCAAGAGAAATGCCAGCCTAACCCCCTACCAATCTGCTGACTGTCTGAACTATTTACCAGAACATGCACTTTTATTTTCCGCCACCGCTAAGTAGTTTAAAAACACTACTTACTAAGCAAGATTTACCGACTAAACGACAAGAACATTACAGATAACGCCAACACTTCAAGCTAAGCGACAAAGTAAGGCTTTGTCGCTTATAAGACAAAAATAGCTTGTTTTATGACAAAGTTTGATACACTCTGTCGACAAGGATTACTGAGCTTGAGTTCTGTTTGTTCGCGGCTTTAGCGAAGCAGACTGTTATCCAATAAAAAAGAGATTTTTATGATATAAGCGTTGTACGGAACTTTGTAAAGCTGTTGTCGGTTAATTAATATTATGTAAATATGTAGTATGTTTAAGTTTGTTTTTGGGACACGAAAGAGACGGTTCGTTGGTCTGGTCGCAAGCGTCGCATGCTAAGAAGGTCCGGGATTCGTTCCCAGGTTGGGTATTGAGTTCTTCTGTTAGGAATTCTTAGGAGCAGCACGTGGTCTGGTTTTGTTATTAGGCTCGCACCTATTACATGGGATTTAAAAATAACTGAAGAAATGTGGGTGTTTGATGCTCTGATCGGATTACATATTTCACTGATAGAAAGCTAAAGCACTATTGCCTAAGTGCTATAAGATATGTTTTATGGTATAGTTGACTTCTAAGCGGACGGAGTCGCGGCAGAAAGTAGTATTACATGTTATATCTTTAAATCTTCAGACAAAAAACAATTCCAATATTTGATCATACATCAAAAGAGCCACACACTTGGTTAAACCCAAATCACGTCAACGTTTTAAACGAAACATGTCAAAAGAAAGCACCGCAGACAGTCACGACTAGGGTAACCATTTCACTTGAAAATTCCTTACAAAACCCCCGACTTGCAAAAAATACAGGTATTTTATTTCCAGCTCGTTCTTTTTTTAGTGCTTGGAGCACTTAAAAAAAGAAATGTGCTGCAAGCCATGGTTGGACTGTGTGAAAAATGGCGTGATTCAAATTCAAATTCATTTATGATTAGCTTACACAACAGAATACTCATGAATACTGACAGGTTTACCAGCGGGTCCCAAACTAGGCATACGACAGACGACTTATAGAGAAGTATGAAAAAGGAAGATATATGGTTACGCCGACCCCAAATTAAATGGGACATTGGGCAAGAGAATGATGATTACGAAAACATCCCTTTAATTTATACAGTACGGACATATCACAATGCCGGATATAGCCCGTAAGGTTGGCCAAATTACTGGACATGTCCGGACAAATCCATATGGATGGAAACCCTAGTCACGACTGGCTCAAACAAGTTCTTCTTTTTGACATACCGATCAACCTGTTGCAAAGAAAGGACCAGTAATTTGAGGAGCATATCACTCTGAATTAGTGTTTCAATTACGTGCTACAACTCCGAAGGGAAGACTCCTTGGGAAGTTGGTTTTATTCTTTGGTCTTTTTTGTTTTAGCTTCTGGAGGATTTTGTTAGCTGTTTTGGTCTGAATGAAGTAAATACATATGTCTCTCTGTCTATCTAGTTCACTCGATTGGTTACTTTTAATCTAATAATACATGGCATAAGGGATATCGTGCTTTTTCCGTTGAGTCAGAACCAGCATTGAAATTACTGTCAGTTTTTTTTATTAATCTGCTGTTATTTCTGTCTGTTTTTTTTTTTAAATCTGCTATTCTATTATTTTGATCGTGTAGATTTCTTGTGTTGTTGCGTATTTTATCGAGACAGCACTACCCATTAACCATTTCTAGCGTGCTGTAACGTGCTATGTCCTAATTATAACTCAGCTTAACCCCTCCACGGCTGATAGCTTGAGGGCAAATTCCTGGAGAACCCCGCGATTGCTGGAGAGTTGCCAGCTTGTGGAGACAGTCATGTTCTGTCTAAGTCCAGTGATCAAAGACTTTGATTACTTTTGAATAAATGTCTTTGTTCAGAAATAGATCTGTGTCTGTAGTATAATTAGATGTCTGATCAGGGTTTGAACAAGGCGCTGTTGAGTACAATGGACGATAATTGGAGAGTTTAACTGGTAATTTAAGCTTAGGAGCTGAACCATCGAGTCATAGGGCGAAGTGTGAATAAGTTGCATAATAGATATCACTTCCTCGTTGGTCCAGTGGTCGCAAACGCTACTGTTGAGCATGAGGTCTTGAGTTCGATTCCCAGGTCGGGCAAAGTGTAATTGGGTTTTTCCATCAGGAATTTCTCAGTAGCAGCCACGGAGTCTGGATTTGTGCCCGGTTGATGGCAATAGGCTCGCCCCCTATTACATATATGTATTTCCTATTTATTTATCACACCTCCGGATGGTAGAAGATAGAAAGCCAACACCTACTACCAGGCCAGTACCCAGGCCAGGCCAGTGGTTCTGCCAGTACTATTTAAAATCAGACTAAATTGCTCACAAGCTAAATATTAGTAGTCATAGTAATTATCAGTGGCGAAGGTTCCATACAACCCGATTCCTACCGGCTTCCCTTTGAAAAATAGCAGTCAGTATTCTATAGCCAATAATATTCCATACAGTAAAGATATGTACTCCGGCTTACCTCTTACAAAAATTTACCCTTCGCTACTGGTAATTATTATAAGGTTTCTCGTATTTTGGTCTATTTGTATGTATTATAATATAAACCGTGACCCAAAGGTTGCCTGGTAGAGAATGCCTAGTGGCATTAAGTCCGCCTATGTATCGCTCTTGTACATGAAGTTTAAATAAATAAATAAACACCTTCGTGAAGTATAGCGGGTTTCTTTCCATAACTGGAGACACAGAGGGCCTTTTTATATGATCCCTTCATGTAACTTTAGATGTGTAGGTTCTAAACGATTGAAGTTAGTGTCAGTTTAGGCTGTTTAATGACTTCTAGTTGTGTCGTATTAGTACTTCATACAGCCCATTTGAACATGAAACTCGCAACAATCTCGAAATTTACTAACATCTATATGATATCATTAAGACTGGCTGTAAAGAGAAGATTTCCCTTAGGATAAGTTAGAAATCCACTAATTACAGTACACTTAAAATAGTTATCGTTTTACCACACTAAGATTTATGTCATTTTTCACTGTTGTCCAAAGTGGTAAAGCACTTAAGAGGTCGGCTATGCTAAATTTAGTAACTAACAGTGGTCACATAACAGTTAAGAAATTCTAAACAGTTTTACCTTTGAGAAAGTTCTTAGGTTCCAAAATGTCTTTGAAGCGATCTGAGACTACTAAGAGTTAATTCGTTGACTTTACAATGTTATGTCATACTTAGAATGTTTAGTAGCTGAAGATTATTATATAAATATAAATATTTTCGTGTGTGATTCAACTAATAGAGTTGGCCAGTAGTCGCAGGTATAAAGATCAGAGAAGGTACAAGACCCTTAACGAAGCCAAAAGGCACTTACTCTCCCCGTCATTGCGATCATTTTTTAGTTCTAGACCATACCTGGGAACCTTTTAGTTACGGGGATATTGGGGGTCAAAGTCCCAACTTTTTCACAAGTTTTTTTTTTAAATATCATTTTTTAATGTAAGATTTTTACTGTACCTCCACGACCCCCGTACTATTAAATATATCCATCAGCACAATGCTTTGAGTGCGTTACATTGAGTCCTACTGTAAAACGTGATTTTTCGCCCCCAAAAAAAAAGTCGTTTCCCTGCAATAATTTTTGCCTGGGGTAACTTAGTTTGATGTACAGAATGCTTGGTTGACAGCTTCGTGAAGGGTCTGTTTACACCCTGTAGAAGAAACGGTCATGCCGCGCCGACCCCAAATAATTGAGGAAGATACGATTCTCGAAAAGTCAGCTTTCATAGACAGTCTCGCTGCCTTGCCGAATGACCAATAGCATGACAAGAGCTATTGGTCAGACAGCTATTGGTAAATTGTCATCATCTGCACAACCGTTTTTCCAAATATGTTGGGCTCGGCTTCCAGTCTAACCGGATGCAGCTGAATACCAGTATTTTACATGGAACGACTGCCTATCTGACCTCCACAACCCAATTAGTGCTGGTTAATACGTGGTGGTAGCCAGGTAGTGTGCGGATACGACAGAAGAATAGACAAGTACAGCTATTGAATAACGGTGAAATCGATAACACGCACTAAGCAAAGATAGAAAGTATTCACAGCTTTGAAAGAGACAACTTTACAAGGAAAAGCCCATTCGCGTCCCTTTCGATGACAAACTTAAGCTGTGGTCAAACTGAGGCAAACAGCGCGTCATTAACTGATTAAGAAGTCACTTGACTTATCGCACCAGCTTACAAGTCAGTTGACACAATCGGTGCAAGCGAATTTCGTCCTCCATCTTGCGCGTTCGCCGCAATGTGGCCAGAGCTTTATTAAATCTCGAAGCTTTTAACTTCCATTTTGAATTCCACAGTTGACAGGTTTAATGGGGACGAATTGTCTCTTTAGTTTAGGTAAGGTCATTAAAACCTGCAAGGTTACCCTATTGTTCATCTGTATTTCAAGATGGTTATTCCCATGAGTCAAAACATATGTGTAGGTAGTCTGAAGTGTGAACACTTGACCAAACGTCCACATAGTTAGTCATTACTTTTATCTGATAGGTATGAAATGGTGCAGGTATAGTTTGAATAAAGATTTTGTCTTTTCAGTTACAATAGAATCATAGTGAAAAACCCTGATTTCAAATCATGAACATGCAAAAGTTATTAAATTATCATTAAAATTAATTCTGCGTGGAGTATACCTAGAAACCAGTGGCGAAGGTTCCATATAATTCGATTCCTACCGGCTTCCCTTTGAAAAATGGCACAGTCAGTATTCTATAGACAAATAATATAATCACTTTAAAAATTTGTACTCCAGCTTACCTCTTACAAAAATTGACCCTTCGCTACTGCTAGAAACCATAACAAAACATCACGCCTGTAATCCCCTAAGGGTTAGGCAGAGGTGTACCTAATAGTACGTCACCCACATTTCGCCAGATATGTTTAAGTCCCATGTAGTAGGGGGCGAGCCTATTGCCATCAACCGGGCGCAAATCCAGACTCCATGCTTGCTACTGAGAAATTCCTGATGGAAAAACCCAATAATACTTTGACTGACCTGGGAATCGAACCCAGGACCTCATGCTCCGCAGTCGCGATTGACCACTAGAGCACACCAACGAGGAAGTCTCTATGGTTACACTTTTTTTTAATGTTATTACAATGTGTTTAGAAGAACTAAACGATCAAGCTTCTTTAACTTATTCTATTAATAGAAAATTTACTGTTGCTTGAAAATCATTAAACAGGCCAATTATTGTCGCAAACCAAGTGATAAGATGGCAGACATCAAACGGTGCCCACAAATGATCTATTGTTCCTTCTCGTGTCTCGTAGGTAGGTATCAAGTAAACAAGCATATTAATATCTCTTTAAATAAGTAGGTAACGTAGGTATTACTATCAATAATACCACCATTGTAAGATAATTAACATACTTTTCCTTATACGTTAATTTTTATCGAATCGAAAGAGAAAAGGATAATTTTAAAACAAACTATTTTCAACAAACACTGTTTTAAGCTTTCACGGTTTACAACTAAACGTATACTGTCACTTAATATCGGGAGCTCAAAATAATGAACAATCACGGAAGATATCCCGTAAGTGACAGTATAAGTTTACAAACTATATTGTTATCTTCCCTTTTATTTTAGACTCGGATTTACTCTCGGCTGCTAATGGTCTATTCTACAGGAAATCAGTATTTTTTTTAATTAATTATAGCATATGATATAGTTCAGTCTATAAACTATAGCTATCATTTATCAAAAAAGAACACAACGCCTTATAATCCGGAAGGGCTAAGCAGAGAGCAATATTATAGTAGGTACTTACGCCAAACTTTCGTCAGTTTTTTTAAAGTGCCATAGAATATGGAATAGCCTATTTCCGTCAATCGGGCACAAATTCAAACGCACAGACTGAAGCATTCCTGATGGAAAAGCCCTTTCTAAAGCCTCACCCGACCAGGGAATCGAATACAAGACGTACTCAGTAGTAGCGATGCGATTAGTAGACCAACGAGGCAACCTGATGGCACGGCGCAGTGGCTGACCGATTGGCTGCTGCGCTGCGTGTCGCGGGTTCGATCCCCGCACGGAACAAATATTTGTATGATCTACAGGTGGTTCTTCCGCGTCTGGCCGTTTGTGTATGTGAGTTTAGATGTTTGTAAACGCACCCATGATACAGGAGAAATTCACAGTGTGGGAGCAACGTTTTTAAAAAAATCGGCCTACTGCGAGTTGGACTGGCGCACGAAGGGTTCTCCTACCATCGCAGTAAAAAATTAAAGGGGGTCCCCCTTTAATTTTTTTGGTAATAGCGGCAACAGATATACACATCTGTGAAAATTTCAACTGTCTACCTATTACGGATTATGAGATACAGCGCACTGACAGACAGACGGACTGACGGACGCACAGCAGAGGCTTAGTAATAGGGTCCCGTTGGTTACCCTTCGGTACAGGACCCTAAAAAAAAGAACATCTCCATGTTCCCATTTTAGGACAGTTGGATGCAAGATAGCTCAAACACATATGTTTAAAATAAATCAATGTCCCTATTAACATTTGAACGCCATTTATCTCTCAATTAAGCGCTCCTTAGCCCAATTAGCTACTCCCTCTAACATAAACATATGGCGCTCTTAACGCATATCTCTGCGCTAATTGACGATGCATTCCAATTAATTAACTATGTGGTAATGTTTATTGTATCTTGTTAAATCTTATATGCCCTTTCTTCCTTCTTTCTTTTTTTCTTTCTTTTGCTTTTTCTTTCTTTTGCTTTTCTTCTTTTGCTTTTTGTTGTTTTTTTATGCACTGCCTGATCTACGCAAATTGACTAGCAATTGTGAAATATATGCATAGTAATATAAACCTTCCTCTTGAATCACTTTATCTATTTAAAAAAAACCGCATCAAAATCCGTTGCGTAGTTTTAAAAATCTAAGCATAGAGGGACAGACAGCGGGAAGCGACTTTGTTTTATACTATGTAGTGATTAACATACTACCGGCCTGTCTCAATACATAATATTCTCTAATTAATGAATTGAAATTAACTAATAACATGTTAAATAATGTCCATGAAGACAAATTTCTCTTTTTACTTACAGTTAAAATTACAACGATCAAATCAAAAATCAAATCAAATCATTACATTACGTTTCATCACATTCTACCACATGGGCGTACAAATGTTAAATATACATTGGTGATTAATAATAATATTTTTAACAATGACGACGATTTCAACGATTTTTTTTTTAACGATGTAATTCAAATAGTAAATAACTACACTAATGTTACCATATTCTGCGATTTTAGTTTCTGATTAAGACATTATTGATATTGACGAACAGTCGTTGTCTAGTAATGACAGATATGTAGGTACGACTGAATTTACATACATTTACAATTAAATAGACCCTCATCATCATTGTGTTGCCCCTATCCCAATTCATTTGGGGTCGGCGCAGCATGTCGTCTTGTTCCATACTTCTCTATTACTCGTCATCTCGTCAGAAACCTCCTTTCTTGCCATATCATCCTAACTTGTTGATATCCCTAGGTCGGGTATTACCTTAGGAAGAAAGAGGTTATCTCCAGAGTCCTGGTGTTATCTCAGGGCTATACTTCGTATAAGTAAGTACTACCACAACAAGGTGAAATGGGTGACACCGGAATTATATTAATAAACAAACGATCTATTTATATTTCAATTTCATAATCGAGAGCGTTTACGGCATTTCATACAAACTTTCAAGTTCTTTTTTCGAAATGACTGAACCGATTTTAATGAAACTTCATGCGCTTAAGGGGGATACATAGCTTTAAAAAGGTATCAGAGAACATTTTCGAAAAATAGTAGTACAGCTAAATTAGATCGATTTCAAATTTTCCATAAAAACAAGAAATTTCCAATTATATTTTTTTTTAAAAGACATTTCGAAAATTTTCTCAGATAACTTTTTAGACCTATTCTGCTTATACGTATCTATGAAATTTCATTAAAATCGGTTCAGTCATTTCGAAAAAAAAATCTTGAAGTTTCTATGAAATGTCGTAAATCGTAAACGCTCTTAATCCTTATTATTTTATTACAAAAACCGTTCGTTTCATTCCAGTTTGCTATTTTAAGTTATGTCTATGAGTATGACAAAACCAACATGTGCCAGCTAACGAAGCATAGAAACAACAATTTTCAATTACAATTTCACACTGTTGCCGAATTTAGATCATGTCTATACACATTTACGTAGGCCTCTATCGAATGTGTAACCACAAGAATTCAGAAACGCGTCGAACAGCCAAATATCGAGACATCGGGAATTATTCAAATTACTTAGAAATCGGGAGAAACAATGAAATATTGGTAAAAGCCATGAAATGCGGAAAAAGTCGCGTTCCGCGGAATTACTGAACTGTAACCAGTTTTTTGTTGTGTTGCGATTTTATTGCATTTTTGTGTCTATCCTTTTTTCATAAAAGAAAGGTCAAGGAAGCGTGCGAAATGGGAAAACAGATTCTCTAGCACATGCATTAATTATGGTATACGTTCATAAATAAGTCATCTTTAAACACTGTTTCAAGCTTTCACGGTTTACAACTAAACTTATACTGTCACTTACGGGATATCTTCCGTGATTGTTCATTATTTTGAGCTCCCGATGTTCGTTCGTTTCGATATTTGTTCACGGAAGATATCCCGTAAGTGACAGTGTAAGTTTAAGTTATCTTTAAATCTCTACTCCTCTCAAAAACATACTTAGAACCGAAAATCCGAATTCCCACACCGCTTGGTGGGTGGCTCACTCCCTCTCATAAAGAGGAGGGTTGTGTCCCAGCAGTGGCAACACTGTGGGCAGATTATGCATCTTTATATATGACTATCAGAACCCCTTCGCCCAAAACCGAAGACGTGAGAGGACACAGAGAGAAAGTAATTATAAGATAAAGCAATCAATTATACTCACAAAAAATTCTTCATTAATAATCCTTTTAATAAAAATATAGTCTTATACAAAACACCGAAAAAAACTTTCACATTTTTCACGAAACTTCACAAAAGTATTTTCAGACAAAACTTTACGCACTCGGTTGTACCAATTTGAGATTTAAAATTAAAATAGTGATGTGCGTAACAGCGTACTATAATTAAACTTATCGACAGTTGAACGACATGTCATTTAAGTTGCGTGATGTTGCGTGCGCGCTTGACCGTTGGGAACTGGAGGCTGCGCAGGACTACGTATTATTTTATCTTGGAGTAACTGACGCACCGTATAGGGATTCACTTTGTGGTCGATAGAAATTCCGAAAGAGTTTTTCGGTGGATCGGATGTGAAATGATGAATTGTGAGCGTGTTTTATTTTTTGTCTCTTTTATTTGTTTGAGGAGGAACAGAGATGTAAGTTGTAGGTACTTTTTGTTTTTTTTTTACATCCGTTTTGAAATTAAGCAGCAAGAATGTGACGACGTCATAGACTTATGGGGACTTGTCATGGACTTTGGACTGTGACGAAGATTTCAAAGTTTTTCTTTTTGGTTTGGACCTGCCCACACTTTTAGCAAGGGCTAGGACAGTATGGTGGGCAAAGACGAATAATAATTGGACAAAAATATTGTTATAATCCCTGCCATGTAGTTCCGGATGTCCAATACCCAAAAAACTCAAAGCCATGTGACATTTGTCAACACGCAAGTCATGGTAAATTACAGCTCACTTCCTCTTTTAGAGAGAAGGTCTATGCCCCAGTAGCGGGAACATTATAGACTAAGAGACATGCTTTCTTGTTTCATAAAAACTCCAACAATGAACAATGTTTATTAATAATATTAATCAAGTTCATTATCCCGTCCTTGTGTGACGGAAATAACTGTATCGGTTGCATAAGAAACGGTAATGACTTTAAAACCTTGACCCGACTCGGTCCTGACTCAGGTTGAATTCACGACCAATGAGTTTTGAACTCAACGTCATACTTATAACTGTTGCGAAATTGGGTTTTTGTCGACATTCGGATTAGTAAGTCGTGAATGAAAGGTTTTTTTTGTTGCATTCTCATGTGAAGATGAATTGGTCTGGCGACTATAGAAAAATGAGCGGATTTTACCATCTATGGTGTTTTTTATATATTCATAACTATATAATATTTCGTCATAGGTGGTATGATTTGTGGCGCATTTTTTTTTAGTTTCTCTTTGCTGTCCTCCCACAGCTGAGCAAAGGCTTTTGTGACGCGTAAGAGGTTTTTTTTAAAAGTATACTCTCAAACTTCCGAAGAATAAGTATATTTCACTAGAAATATACCCCTCTACTACATGGGAGTACAGGAGTCAAGCATATCAGGTAAAATGTCGGTGTACTACAGGTACAACTCTGGCTAACTCTGTCCCTTCGAGGTTTACATCTGTTTATAAAAACTCTCATATTAAAACTATAAACGAAGGCTTTAAATAACTTGTATCGTCATCTTTAACCTCGACAGTTCATCTTACGAGTGATAGTTCAACTTCAAACAATACGCCTCAATGTTTCCTTTTAATAATTAACAATTTACTTGTCAGTCCAAATGAAAGCATTTTGTATTAATATCATAATTAGCATTCGATAAAGACTTGTAAGGAGTATTGTTGTCTTCGAAAACGGTATCATTATGAACGTGAATTATGGCATAATTTTATGACATACATGTTATCGTACTAGTATAATAAAGTGAGAAGTACTTTGTAAGGAGCATCTCATTTCAATATGTTCGTAATTTACGCCTCAGAGATAATTTTCTTGTTATTATAATGTTTAAAAGGAAGTAGGTAATTGGGTATTTAGTATAATACGCTATTTTATGAAGCGAGAAGAATAAGGATATTATTTTTGTATACATTATGAGCTTTCTTCCATTTTTATTAATGAAGCCGGCTCTGTGTCATCATCACCATCTTTGCCTTTGGCCCGTGTAACTTGGGGTCTGTGCACCACGTTTTTTTCAGTCTATAATTCACGTCTTTTTCCTTCATATCATACACTCAACCATCCATATTTCTATCAATGTGTGTGTAGTGCACTGGCTATATGTGTAAGTTAAGGCAGTACATATGAACCATATTGGCTATACCCGGCAGTAACTGAGTCTTGGATCTAGTTTCAAAGCCTTGGAATTTAATTCTCAGGTAAGAACAACTGCATTATTGCATGTCTCTTGCCAAACTCTGAGTTAAAGCCCGATATGTATGTACTGGAATCCGTTTAATAGAAAATTGGATATACCTACCTATATCTTTGTAGTACATACACCTTTTGAACATGCGGTTTATACATTTTGGTATAAATCTCAAGTCCAAAAGGATGTTTACACAATTTGTATATTTTGAAAAAGAAGCACAAGACTGCCAAATAAATTATTAGGGATCGTATGATTCCACGGTTACTCATCCCTTTCGGAAAAACCAACGTTGATGTATAATTTGTACTCGGAGTTCCCAACACTAATCGGTACCAGGTTTTATCGATATCCGCACGCAATTTCGGAAATATGCGCATCACTATTTTGCTTGTGTACGTGCGAATTCGCACGCAAATAATTGTTCTATTAACGCACAACACTAGTCCCGCGCTATCTATTATGCACTCAAAATTTTGACAGGATTACGTCAAGCAAATATAGACTTTATTCCCTTGTTTTACGACTATTGTAGAATGCAATTTGTGCAGTATTTATCTTGGCAACGCATTCGGTGTTAAACGGTTCTATTTCCGTACCTCAAATGAATTTCAACTGTATTTTGTTTAAGCTAAAATTGAAATTTAATTTAGAGCTGTGTCACTTTGATTCACTGAAAAATAAAAGAAAGATTTCCTGTCATTTGAATTGAATCCTTAAATAGAAACTTTTAAGGTCCATTTTGTATGAACATGGTGAAATTTCCTATGAAATAGTGATTTCCTGTGAATCATTAACCGATGTTGTGCTAAATTATTGATAACTGCAGCACGTGTCAGCTTTAAAACGATAATATTTTGATATGCGTCCGTCTGTGTGACTATTTCTCAGAAAACATTCTTGTCTAATTATCCCAGGGACAAAACAACAAACAGTGACAGACGTGTGGCTATTTTGATTTTCTTGTAAATATAAATACAATAATTTAATTGACAATAGCCCTGTATGGTCCAAAGACGTCAATCTGGAATACAATAGGAGGTATGGGGTTTTGAATTCTTGTTCAAGCAACTATTGACGTAAGCCCGCTAACTACACATCACGCCTGAAGGGTGATAGGCAGAGGCGTTAACTGTACCCACATTTCGTCAGTTATAAAGGATGTAAATAGACCCTTTTTTTTTTTTTAACTTGGTATAATCATCAAATGAGTCCTCCCACCCAGGGCAGAGCGGGAGGGACTGTCAGACTTGTACTGACTAAAATCCACGGTGTCCTTCAATAGCCCTTTATGTTCCAGGGTCACGGTAATTCTATGAGCCCCGCGACCCCGGCAGGCTTTGGCCCTCTAGAGGGGGGCCCCGTCAGACCCTTAACGGAGCCGAAAGGCACTTGTCCTACGATAAAACGAGATCTTTCACACCAAAAAAAAAAAAAAAAAGTAGTTTCCCAGCAATAATTTTTGCGTAAAGTTACTTAGTTTGATGTACAATGCTTGGAATGTGTAGAATGCTTGGTTGATGGCTTTGTGAAGGGTCTGATTACACCCTGTATTTAAGTCCCATGTTATAGGAGGCGAGCATATTGCTATCATATCGCATAGATTCATACTCTGAGTTGCTATTGAGAAATTATATTGTTTATTGATTGAAAAACCCAATGATATATTGCTCGACTGAGGAATCGAACCCAGACGAATGGCCAGTAGCGCTTGCAACTATTAAACCATCGAGGCAGTTACTTTAACTGCTCTGTTGTAAACTCACACCTATAACATCATGCCTGTAATCCCCGAAAGGTTAGGCCAAGGTGTACATAATAGTACACCCACATTTTGCCGGGCACAAATCCAGACTCCGTGGCTGCTACTAAGAAACGCCTGATGGAAAAACCCAATAACACTTTGCCTGACCTGGGAATCGAACCCGGGACCACATGCTCAGCAGTCGCCAATTGCGACCACTAAACCAACGAGACAGTCACACCTATTAATAGCTAAAAACACACAGTACAAGTCACCTTAACAAACGTCTTAACATGTTTGCAGATGCTTAATAAAAAGTTTGCTGTTGCCCTAAGAATTGTGTACCCTACCGTTATGTGGGCCTGGTTCTGGTATATCCCACCTCTTATGTTGTATGAGGAAACTACGTCATGGGTAAAGCCATAATCAGAAATGAAAAAATAAAAAAGCTTCAGAGTTTACTAATGCAGTTAATGTTAGTGTAAACAGATAACTTTCAAATCATTTGAAAGCATACCGGTGACCAAGTGCCAAAGGAATTTTATAGTTATCAACTATTTCTGTAAAAGAGACTTATACTTCTATTTAGAATAGCAGAATCTAACTAAATTATCTTTATACAAAACATATTCCGACAAAAAAGTAGGTTAAAAAACCATATTTTTTTCACATCCACTACAAAATTAACTGACCACACACGACACTTTCAGATACTCAACAATAAAACAAAACAAATCTCTGTAAATTACAGAGTAAAAACAAAGTTAACAAAGTTGCAGAAAAACTAAGAGTTCATTAACTCCGGGGCAACGTAACCCTTTAATGCTGTGCTTCTTAAAGAGCGCTAATTGATAAATGACGCAACAATTACTGCGCGACCAAAGACTGCTATTACGATTGTTTTGTTAAGCTACCTTTAAAAGGTAAATAAATCTGGATAATACACCGTGACTTTTTAGTCGTCTTACAAAAGTGGTCCACTCAATGTACCCGACATAAAATAGCTCTAGACGTGATTTTTTTTTTTTACGTCCCATAGTAGGTACAAAGAAAAATAAATAATACATTAGAATAAAATTATGAAACTTCTTGTTAATGATGTTTACATGTCAAACGGGAGAACATACCTACCCAGCGCTCGACTCCAGTAGATCATCGCTCGCAACAGGGTGTTTTATCTACGTCATGCGTCATAATACTGAATAATATTTTTATTTTTAAATTATTAATATCTCATAAATACCATTTTTTTTTTTTATGAATGTTTAGTAGTCATTGGATACATGAAGTGAGCTGCCGTTGTAAGACGACTAAAAAGTCACGGTGTATAATATTAATATGGATAAGTCAGTACGCCTTATCCAATTACTCATACCGATATTCTAAATATTAAACTAACTCTGTCTGTTATCTTTTCACGCCTTAAAAGCTGAATATATTGATACAATTTGGCACAGAAGCAAACCATAACCTAAGTTAAGATTTATAATTATCTTGGTGACAGTACATTCTTAATTATAATAAAAATATCTCTGTAGAATAATTTCTGATAACACGCGGCCGAAGTCGTGGTCAAAAGTCAGCTAGCCATAATAATCCATTTTCAATTCGATGAAGTCTTTATCCACAAAAAAGTAATTTAAAAAAAACGTCAAAATATTTCCACATTTAAACGTAGTCAATTCGAAAGCAGGAAAGAATATGTAGAGGTCTTTTATTCTGTTGCACTGTTTATATGCATGCTGCCGAAGCTCATCGGGTTTCATTGATACTTACGATGAATATTTTGCCACGACAGTTCCACAAGCTTTATCACATAACTATCCTGATAGAAAATGCATAAGTTCTTCAAAGCCAGACGAAGGTATTTCAAAAATAAACCCTTATCCTTTTACCCCTATTATGTTAACAAGAACATATCCCGAGCTCTCGCTAACTGCAGTTGTAAGATAACCTTTTAATGCCGCTGCTCACACAGAACATTCCTAATTGATACATGACACGGGAATTACTGTAAGGGACCAAGGCCCGTCATTATGGACAATTCCAGTACCTAATAGGCGTCAGACGGAATAATGGGTATTGGAAACGTACTATAATGAAAAAACACTCCTCGTTGGTCGAGGGGTCGTAAGCGCGACTACTGAGCATGAGGTCCTGAGTTCGATTCCCGGATTGGGCAAAATGTTGTTGGGTATTTCCAACAGGAATTCCTCAGTAGCAGCCACGGACTCTGGATTCGTGCCCGGTTGATGTCAATAGGCTGACCCCCTATTACATGAGACTTAAACACATAACTGGCTAAAAGTGGATGTGTAATACTAGGTACACCTCTGCCTAACCCTTCGGGGATTACAGGCGTGATTTGATGTAATAATCAATATTTAATTATCACCATACTAAGCATCCATAAAAACGAAAAGGAATTTCCATGTAACTGGCTCAGAAAACTCATGAGAATTAAAAAAATGAAAGTTATTTATTCAAATAATCAATACTTGTTGAACGTCAAAAATAACACAGGCCATGATTATTTTTTAAACGAATGGCCCATTAGAACGACATTCATGGTTTCTTAATAAAAACGTATTGTGAAATACGAATCACACATGTACCGCAAATAGACACTTAGGTTTAGAATAACAGGAAATAAAATATTGATTTTAGACAAAGTAAAGTCCCATCTTTGGATGTGTTTGCATTGAAAACAGATTATCTTCGTAAATGGCTCATGTGATCTCCAATTAGTCTGTTTGAACTGAATACATATCCTGCCTTTAAAGTAAATATTGATATTATTGACGCGTGCAATATAAATAAACAATTATTTTAATAGGGTCGAATGTTGAGGGTTAAGTCAAGTTTTATTATTGTGATGACTCGCTTCTGGTTGTCTTTCGGCCATTACTTTCAAATTGTCGAATTTACACCGCTTTCAGTTACATACTAAAGTCCTGTTTGTACCACACGGCGACGCAAAGTGAGTTGCGTTGTGTAGTAGGTACAAGCAGGACTTTAGTATGAAACCGAATGCAGCGTAAATTCGGCGACTCATTTTACGCGACTCACAGCTCAAAAAATTACGCTCGCTTGACCTCAGCCTAATGGTCAATTTTTTTCTGCCGATCCATGTTATGTGGTTGTCTAGTCAGAGAAGTGGTACATAATCACAGAATCATCAATTATTTTTCGCCAAAAAATAAATCTACATCCTCGTTTTACAACATAAGGAAACCAAATTCGACATTTTATGCATCTTAAGCGAAACATATATTCTCATATTCTTTATTGCACACAAAAACAAAATATACATATAAATTGCAACAATATAGCTTATGTACAATGGCGAGCTTAACCCAGAATTGGGTTTTCTTACAGCAAACCAAATTTTTACAGTGAGATTTGCAGTAAAGGATAAACTTAAGTGCTTAACACATTGTGTTACTTAAATTAATTAATGTTATAAACTAAACTAAATACATACAATATAATATACGTAATACATATAGTACATACATAATATGTTCATAAATTATGCATAGGTACGTTTAGCCAAGGCGCTATTTTGGCTGCCATTTTTTCCTTCTTATTTCATCTGAGATAACTAAGGTGAGAAGGGCAACTTCCTCAGATCAAAAGACCTCAAGAAGTGGCTTTAAAAGCTGTCAAAACGCTTTGTATTTCTACGCAAACTTTCAACAGGATTTCACAATCGCAACTGCTGACCATGAGGTCCTGAGTTTGATTCCCGGGTCGATCTAATTGGGTGTTCCCATCAGGAATTTTTCAGTATCAGCCATGGAGTCTTGATCTGTGCCCGGTTGATGGCAATAGGGTCTCCCCCTATTACATGGGACTTAAACATAAATAGCGAAATGAGGGTGTACTAATAGGTACGGCACCTCTGTCTCACCCTTCGGAGATTACAGGCGCGATGTTATGTTATGTTAATAATATTTAAATTTGCCTAGGCCGTCTTACTTAGGTTATTGAGTCACGGTTCAGATGAATCTCATGTGTTTTGTGACGTGAGATACATACTTGTTGATATCTTCTTATGCCTACGTCAAAGTAGTCATTGTCTAAGAATGTATGGGTGATCGATTATGGATTAGTCACAATTAAAGATCCTGGTTTTTAAATGTTTTTCGGACAATTTTGGGTCAATTGTCTAAATAAAATTTTTAAATGATTTCTTTTAAGTTAAAGACAATAGATAAGTTATATGTATGATTATAAACTTAGAAGGTATTTACTAACCTAAGCACGTTGATACTTATTTACTCATACTTTTGCAAGATTTGAAAATCGTTTAGAAAATAATATATGTAGGCGTGGTAACAGGCGTGAGAACAGGAGCAATTCCAGTGTAGGAAAGAGACAGAGCTATACAGGTCGTCTAGCGCCATCTCTTTCCCACACTGGAACTACTCCTGCTCTAAGACGTCATGGTAGGCCCCTAGATAATATATTTTACATACATAATTAGGTTAAGTATAACCTACAGGTGTTTTTCTTATTCTTAAATAAATTTATTTTAAAATTCTGCTCGTCATGATGAATTATCTTAATTAATGAGGAAAAGTCCCTATCTAATTAGCATCAGCGGTTAATGTTCCCACTGCTGGGAGACAGGCCTCCCCACTATGAGAGGGGATGGGCCCAGCCTAAGGTTAAATCTACAGAGAAATTTTAATTGAAACTAGGTAAAGTTTCCGTTTGATTACATACAAAGCATTAACTTAGTCCACAAACGTAAATGTTTGACAAGATATGAAGTCGGGGCGAAGTTTCAGGCATTTGAGTCAACTATGGAGGTTGGTAGTTTGAAGGTCGCTTGAAGCTTGTCTTTGTCACTGAGGGGAATCCTTCTAACTTCTTTCATATTCTTAAACATAACATCACGCCTGTAATCCCCGAAGGGTTAGGCAGGTGTACCTAATGGTACACCCACATTTCGCCAGTTATATTTAAGTCCCATGTAATTGGAGGGAGCCCATTGCCATCAACTGGGCGCAAATCCAGACTCCGTGGCTGCAACTGAGAATTTCCTGATGGAAAAACCCAATAACACTTTGCCCGACCTGGGAATCGAACCCAGGACCTCATGCTCAGCAGTCGCGCTTGCGACGACTAGACCAACGAGGCAGTTCTTTCTTAGTATTGTCAATTTATATTTTTGTATTCTTCATTTCTTTTATATTTTTGTTAATTTCTCTGAAGTGATTTAACGCTCTTTCGTACGATCGGCTGCAAAACGAAATCATAATGGCTGTCATATGAACTTAGTGCTTTTCTTCAGAAAGTGTCTTTGCGACGTTTTTTTTCTACCTACACAGACAAATACGACGTTATCAGAACAACAGTCAGACGGTAGTAAAGTTAAAGTTACTTTCTAAATACACAGCACTTAATTTCTGTGTGAGTTTAGTGTCGCAATTCTGTTTTAGTTTATATTTTTAATAAGGCAAGTGTCGTCAGAATAAACTTAGTCAGGTTAAGCTTGGAGACAATCAAGCCTAAATATGAGGTATTATTTAAATTAAACGTGTTGCCTCAATTACTTCTTTGTCTTACGTTTAAAAAGAAAATATGGGCTTTATAAGCCGCTTGTCATCTGAGCGGAAAAATAAATCCGACAACCTCAGGTAAATCCTCTTTAAAATACAGTCTAAACAGTTACAAACAAAAGCAAAAATATCAAAATTTCACTACGCTTCTCAGTAACAGCCATGGAGTCCGGATTTGTGTCCGATTGATGCAAATTTGCTCGCCCCTATTACATGGGACTTAAACATAACTGGCGATTTGCGGGTGTACCTACTATTAGGTACACCTCTGCCTAACCTTTCAGGGATTACAGGCGTGATGTTACGTTATGTTCACTACACTTCTCAGTAGCAGCCACGGAGTCTGAATTTGTGCCCGATTGATGCTAATAGGCTCGCCCCCTATTACATGGGACTTAAACATAACTGGCAAAATGTGGGTGTACTATTACGTACATCACTGCTTAACCTTTCGGGGATTATTGGCGTGATGTTATGTAAGGTTCATTATGCTTCATCATTGACTGTCAGTAGGCAGTGATCTACCTCACCTAAATCATTACCATTTGGCACAAATAAAACAAACATTAATACGAATTGCAGGAAGTAATTTTACAATGTTATTTCCGGTCCGCCATTTAAGACCCCAGCAATTTTATTCTATTTAAAAACTCATGATTTTAAAATCAACTCAAGCTCTCATTAGACCCCTTTTTGTCATTTGGGTACACCCACACCCTTTCTATGGCTGTGGGCAGAGAATACTTAAATAATGTTGATGATAATTCAAGATACTTGAATACAAACATACACATAAACATCACGCTTATAATCCCTGAAGGGATAGGCATAACAACTGAGCACACATCCAAAGTCCACACTACTACTAAGAAACTAATGCAAAATTCCAATACCTTTGCCTGACCTGGGAATAACTCTCAAGACCTCATGCTCAGCAAGTAGCATTTGCGAACACCAGCCCGACGATGCAGTTGTCATGATTATTACCAAAAAGTGAAGTTAAAACCGATTTTACACATCATTCGCAACTAACTACCAATCATCATCTGCCTAGCCTTTTCCCAACTGTGTTGGGGTCGGCTTCCAGTCTAACCGGATGTAGCTGAATACCAGTATTTTACATGGAGCGACTGCCCATCTGACCTCCACAACCCAGTTAGTACTGGGTAATACGATACCCCTTGCTAAGACTGGTTGTCAGACTTTCCGGCCACTGACTTCCTGCCTATTACCAAAGATCTACAAATGACAGCCGGGACCAACGGCTTAACGTGCTTTCCGAGGCACGGAGGAAACTCGGTATGTAATGGGCGGTCATCCATCCACAGACCAACCTAGGCAAGCACGGCTTAACCTAAAGATCGACCCGAGCGGCTGTTATTATTTAGCCACGAGCTCCTCGAGCATCAATGGCCAATACCTATCAATAAAAAAAAAGATATTAAAGTAAAAAGTCAGATAGATGACACTAAAGTACAAAGTAAACCCGTTGACACCCCACACGTCCGCAAAGCAATACTAATCGTCCCCTACCCAAGGAAAACCCAATAATCTGTGTCCCCAACAAATTGAAAACTAAATAGTCACCCGTCAGCATAATTGTAACAAATAGACTATCGTCGGGGAACAGATTAAGTGTAAATAAACTAAATAACACGGGACAGGTAGCCATTTGTCTGGACCGCCGTAATTTCCGATGGACGTCAGATGTAACGTTTTGACGTTATTGCGTACGTGGTGTCTTTTGGTCTAAGATTTGGTCTTTGGGAATAAAATACAATGACCCTAAGGCCGAAATTAATAAACGTTATTTAGCATGTGCACGTGGTTTGGTTCAGACATGGTTTTTTTTTTTTTTTTAATAACGAAATGGGTCCCGCTCTTGACCTCGATCACGCCTGATGGAAATCGATAGATGAGGTCTATGATGGGACGAGCGTGCCCAGAAGATGCCTGTTCATGTTCCCGTTTCTATTTTGCAATTATTGTAGTTTGACAGTTGGGTGACAGTGACCATGCGTCACTTTGAGATTCGGATAAACCGGTACGTACATTCCGAACATCGGATTTTGATAGATAGTTTACTGAAGTATTAGTCAGTTAGTTAGGTGTCCGTAGCTAATCAGAAATCTGTCCGAACCGCTTTGACCGGACCTTTAAGCGGCTGTATGTCTAGGTCTTTACGTTCTATGACAAAAAAAGTCGTACAAAATGTCAAAAATCTTCATTAGCCTTCTTCTCAAATTTAATATAGCATCACGCTGCATCTCTAATGGAAAAACGGAATCCCGCTTTGACCGACCTGGGAATGGAACTCAGGACCTCATGCTTAGCAGCAGCGAACACACACCTGTACCTCTCATCACTCCAAACATCTTTAACACATTTATGATCTATTTCAATTATATATAAATCAACATTGACATAGTATCCAAACGTATAATGATGCTATAACTGTTACGTACTTATAATAAAAATATGACATAATAGGTCATTCCTCACTATCCACACGAACAGACAAAACTATCCTTACGTGTGGGTGTCGGTTAAAGGTTCGCAGGTGATTGATCTGTGACATTTGCTTGGCAAGTATTGTGTCGATCAAGTAGGTCCAGCACGACTCAATAAGTACGATAACACTCATTGTAGAGTGTTTGAGAACTACTTTTATTTAACTTTTTATCGACTAATGATATTGCAGATTCAAGTTTCATGAAGTAATTTAAATAAATTGAATGACTCGTAATTGCATAACTTGTTTTAAGAGTGAGTGAAAACCATTGAAATTGTTAAAAAAAGAATTCAACCGTAAACTATGTCATAGAGAAAAAAAGGTTACTACGAAATACTAGCGCTTCCTTCTCAGTTCAATTTCCTTGTACAGACTTTTACATTTTTAAAAGTGTCTTTTAACATTGAAATGAAAAACTTTAAAACGAGAAACAAACGACTGTGTTAATTTTCAAGCGCACTAAATTGTGTCCCTCAAAAAACCAAAACACATTCACGCTACAATTCTTTGATTACTCATTTCAATAGCTAATGTTACATATCGCCAACAAAGTGTACCATCCTTTAAATAGAATAAGCCCACGCTATTCACCTGGCTCGTCCCCATTTGAGCGCAGCTGTCAGGTTGACGTGGACACGTAACATGGCTGCCTGCATAGTATTGAGAGGATATTCACTCGGTTTACCACCTAACTGACATTATTGAAGTACACACGACAAAATGGTTTGGTTTTCAGGGGAGTTATGCATCTAGGTATCGTGCAGGCAACTGCCGTTATTGTTGCGTGTAAAAATTTAAATAAGTTTGATTGTATATTTTTGTAAAAAATAAACATCGCTTTCAAAGATAATTGGGGCATACGTTTTTGAACATAAGACACAGCTGCCTATTAATACTATGCTCTTAACTGTAGGTACTACCAACTATAAAAAAGACTAAACCATCGCCGCTAGTAGCTCCCCATAGGTGCATACTGACCTCATTTGCGGACTGTACACTGAACAGTCTACACAAGTGCATTCTAAATCTATTGGACCGTCCGTCAAGAAATTCGTGGAGTCAGGTTAATTTAGTATTTAATTTGTCAAAGGGTGTGGTCGAGTACTCGAGTAGCATGGCTGGTTTGTCGTTTAAATACATGCACAGCTAGTTAGTTATGCGGATGAATCTACGCTTAATTGTTAAGTTGTGTAAAAGTGTTCATAAAGTATCTATCATTTTCGAGGATTCGTAATTACCATTCTTAGTGCTATAGCGGATAATTTTCCAATCGTATTGTAATGTTGAAATGTTCTACCTTCAGAGGAAGTTTTCTAAACTAAATGCAAACTGCGAAATTACTTTGTAGGTTTGTATTTTTGTTTCATTGCTGCAAAGTATTCTACAACAGTTTTCATTTCCGATTATTATGTAAGCATACCCTAAAATAAAAACAGATTTAGACCGAAAAAAATACATGAAAAGCTGTGGTTATGAATCTGAAATCATGGTAATATATAAACAAAACACGTGTTTACTCGTGTGCCCTTTGAAATGTAAATTAGGGAAGCGCCATAAGTTGGGCACACGCAATTAGTGTCCAGTACCAACTAGGTGATTAACATTCAAATAACCTTTTTTTAAAAAAAAACCTCAGTAGAATTGAATTATAATTTTTTTTCGCAGCTACGAAACGTGAGGAACTCGTAATTAGATTTTTAATTGGAAGCTAAAAAAATATAAGAGCTTTGGAGAATATACGTTTTCGGAAAAAAAAAAATATTTTCAAATCAATTTTTTGAGAAACTCGAAAAAGGGAAAATGCTATGAAATATGAAAAAGGAAAAATGTAAAGGAACGTGTATTTGGCTATTCCCCTGAAGCGTTGTCCCTGTCGATTCTAAAAATAGTAGATAATAATATTACCGTATTAAAAAGAAAAACTAAAATGTCCGATGAAAATAAAGTTACGTTTGTAAATCCGGAATGTCAAAGGTCAAATGTCATTGGACGACACGTGACATAACTGGGTAACTTTAATCGCAACGTGAATGGAATGTCCACTACAAAACCCGCTTGATTGCCCGATCCACACGAAACTAGGATTCACTCGGTTAATTATCAACTGCGTATGGAAATCTGATTAGGAGTCAACGCGCGCTTAACCAAAAAGTGACAGTTGACAGTTCGCCATCATGGCCGACATTATGCAACGGCACGAGCGCGTTCAGCCTTGTTAATTACATCTCCGCTAATTACTTTTACAATATAAATGATGGTCACAAACCGGTTTGTAGTTTCCAAGTGGGTGGACGACGGGACCAGACTTGAATGTTTTAAAAAACATGGAGATTCTGGTTCATTAATTTTGCTTTTTGACATTGCAGCTTTCGCTTTGTGCTAGAAAGTAATATGGAGAGCAAACTCTTTGATATCTTTTAATAGCCTTCCTTGGAAATAAAAATAAAGTTACTTTATTCTTATATTTTATAATATCTATCCGTGGCTTTTTCTCCTATCATACATGGGACAAAGACATCTGTAATTACCTCCTTTATAAGCTTCACTACTAAAAGAAAACTAACAAAATATTTGTTTTACGAATACTGCTCAATAATTTTTTCAATCGCTCCATTCAAGTCCTCAGGAATACAACTTGCGGCGAGACTTGCATCGACAGACGCACGCGTGCGTCAATTGTTTCATTGCATGAATTCTGTCGTGTTGCTGTGATTCTCTAATCAAACTCTAAGCAATTTCTGTTCCTCGCCGTCACCGTCGAAACACTTGTAGCCCTTGGCCAAGCGGTAACATAAAAAACCACGACATTTTCAAGAAACAATATTGGATTCAATACACCGGTATTTCCTCTGGGATGTCGGTCTTGATTGTGGTCACAAAACAAACACGTTTAAATTACCTTTACGTACCTATTTTTATATTAGCTACGTTTTTAAGTTACTTCAACGTAATGGCGGAATGATCCCAAGAGAGTTTGACGTTTCCACTTCAGTGGTAGAGGTTGACATAATATTTTTGTATTTATGTGTAACAGTGATGGATTTTAATGTACATTTGCTTACTTATAAAACAGTTCGATAAGTTGATTAGAATAATTTACTCTAATAACATGTCTAGCCTTACCCTAACCGAAGGCAGCTGAACACCAGTATTTTACTTATATTCATGGAGTGTTTGCCTATCCGATATCCACGCCCCAGTTGCTGTGCATATGCCTTGTTGTACACCTGTACCGACTGTCAAAATCTACCAATGACAGCTTGAACTGCTCTCGATATGTAATGGATCACCCATCCACGGATTGATCCAGCTAAACGTAGCTTAACCTTCGATCGACCAAACCTCGATAGATGGTAATAAAACCACGATAATTATAACTTGTTTGTACCTTGGCTGCAAAAGAACATAATTCGTACCTACATATTACATCGAATTATAATTCATTTATTATTGCATGGTGGGTACTAGAGTTTATCAACAAGCAAAGCCTTTCTACAAAGAGCCTTCAGATTATATCAAAATGTCTTTCTTTATCTCGTTGGTATTACGCTATTTCTGGTCGCTGGATATCCCGAGATTACGTTTTAAAAGATTGTGGTCTTAGTATTCTTTTATCTTTTCTTTTGTAACAATTTTGTAACTGATAAATTGACTGACAGACAAAACTTACGTCTTTTTCACGCCATAAATGCCATTATAACGCCATAAGTAACATTAGGTTTTTTTTCGGGCGATCAGGGAAAACCAGCGCTGGCAGTGCTGTGGCCCCCTAAAGATAATTAGGAATAGGGATAATTTACGACCACGGCGTGAGTGTTATGGTTGTAAATTATCTCAAGGAAACGTTCTAAACATAGCCTATGACACTCTGGGATTATGTAGCTGCCCATTCATGAAAGAATTTTCGGAACAGAATCAGTAGTTTCGAAGATTACGCCCTACAGCTAAACTAACAAACTATACCTCTTTACAATTCGCCTGCGACTTCGTCCGCAAAAATTGTGATTGCTACGCTAATTTGCATGACATAAATATAATTTATAGCCTATAACACCCACGAATAATGAAGCTTTCTGCCAGTGAAAGAATTTTTAGAATTGGATTATTAGTTCCGGAGATTACCCCCTACATCCAAACTAACGAACTATAGCATTTTACAATTTTAGTGTAGAAAATATAACAGGCGAAGTGTAGGACAGGTATAAGTACCTACACCACAGCCTACCCTTCGGGTCAAACCAGCATGATGTGATGTAAAATGAAGTAGCCAAATAATGTACAATTTCAATAAAATCTTCCCAATCATTGGAAAACATAAAACTCGCCGATAATCCTACTATACCTGTTATATGTGTATGTAATCTGTTGTAACAGTTGTCTCATTAGCTCCGTGTTTTTTGCAAATGACATGCGGTGTCAAAGCAGGTACAAGGGTGGTTTTGTTATTAATTAAAATTGTTATGAAAACTGAAAGAATTGGCGGTATTGACTGTTGTGACACGATTGGGGTTCAAGTTTTAAAGAATTGGGGAAATCTGCTGTTAGCGGGTTCGGTTCTAGCGTCGGGATTAATATTCATCATCATCTGCCTAGCCTTTTCCCAACAATGTTAGGGTCGGCTTCCAGTCTAACCGGATGCAGCTAAATACCAGTATTTTACATGGAGCGACTGCCTATCTGACCTCCACAACCCAGTTAGTAATAGGTAATACGATACCCCTTGGTAAGACTGCTTGTCAGACTTTTTGGGCCACTGACTACCTATAACGACTGTCAAAGATCTACAAATGACAGCCGGGACCAACGGCTTCACGTGCTTTCCGATGCACGGAGGAAACTCGGTACGTAATGGGTGGTCACCCATCCACAGACCAACCTATGCAAGCACGGTTTAACCTAAAGATCGACCCGAGCGGCTGTTATTATTTAGCCACGTGTAGATAAAAAAAAATGAAGAGTGAACTTATACTGTCACTTACGGGATATCTTCCGTGATTGTTCATTATTTTGAGCTCCCGATATTAACAGAAAATGAAGAGTGATAATATAAAGAGCCCTTGATGACCTGAAACTAGATGTTTACGGGATACTGAAGACATTTCAGCATTTTTATTTAATACAGATAAATAACACATTGTTTATCAAAGATTGAACGGTTTGATTTCATTTTACCTAAAGTAGAGTTACCATTATTCGTCCGGAATTATTAAACCCCCCTTCGGACTTTGTGCGGACCCTAAGAGGTAAGCAGATTACTTTAAACAATAAAAAAGGAAATGGCATTTAAAAAGAAACATTATAAATTCCGGACTTTATACCAAAACAACCATTTTGCGTTAAAAAAATGTTATAATTTCGGAAATTGTTTACGTTTCTCAGTCTGGAATTCTATACTACTAGTTCTGAACATCGGAATAATGAACACACACTCGTAACAATAATCGTAACTATTTTTAAATCGATTAAAGGTAGTGTTTTCCTGTAATGGCTGCTTTGCACATACTCGTATCGATAGTTAAATAGGTAATATTCCTTGCATGGCTTACGGTGTGATAGCATTAGTACAAGCAGTAACTGGTATCTAGAAGATTAACTTTAAAATAGGGCACTATATTAAACCGTTTCTATGGTTCTCGAAGGTCGAAAGAGGAAATAAAGATCACAGCAGGGAAAACATGGACTAGGAGAACACAAAATAGAACGGATTGGGAAGAAATGGAGGAGGCCTTTGTAAAAGTTGGGCAAACAGACCAGGTTGTCGGTGTCACCAACTCACCAGTGTCGTTAGATTCTTATTTTCTTTATCGTGTGGTTAGTGCCTAACCTGGTGTCAGAGTTTTTATGTCGCCCATTGCGTCTGACTTGGCTTTACATGCCGTCAAGAAATATCTCTCAGGCATGCTGGTTGCCTCACGAAGTTTTCCTTCACCGAAGCAAGTGATAATTATACAATACGATCATGAATCAGTAAAATCAGAGGTGAGTGTCTTGAATTAAGGATTCAAACTATATTTACAAATTCTGAATAAGGGCTTATATTTTATTACATGGTTGTCTAAAAATCTCTATCTGAGGATAGAGATGTAGAATACCTTTGCTTTGCAGTTGAAAAAGAATGATAGGTAAGTCCTACCTTTTCTATAATAGATTCTGTTGACGTCAGTTTCGTTTAAAACATGCGTAGTATTCCTTCCAAGTTCTTTTAATATATTTTTATGTATGTGGGATGACTAGCTTTTTCTAATCACTTTTTCCATTTCACATAATACTAAAAAAAAGTAGTTTAAAAAATATGACCTTTTCTTGTAGTTCTGTAAGCTCTGGGAAACATTTTCAACTTTCAGCTGTTTTAGTAAACCTTTGAAAGTCTATTTTAAAACTGAGGCTTGACAAATTAGGAAATAATTAAGAAATTATTGTGGGTGAACGTCCTCAATGTCACATGAGGTATTTCATACGATTTTATTTATCATAATGTTAATTCCTGAATTCGATGGAAAATAAATATATGTTAACATCTTTCAGCTTTCATGATTGATTACATGCTTTTGAATCTAGATTCGTTCAATTATATACAAGGTGGTAAAGAAAACTATTCCTCCTAAAATTTCATTTGACAACGAAAAGTAACAAAATATCAAAGCACCTAAATAATATCTCAAGATATAATACAGCGTGTCCTAAAGTAACCGGTAACGACCACTTTACTCACAAAGGAGCGGCAGCTTAAATTTCTACACCCTGTATATCAGACGGTAAACTTTAGCGCGCTAATCGCAATTTCCACCTTGTTTGAGCCGAAAAGCGGTTTCTAAAGTTCTAATCTTAAAAAGTAATATCTTTTATAATATTTTTTTTCTTTCTTGGAGTTTTTTTTGTTTAGATAATAGTTTTCTTATCAATTTCGTCATTTTTGTGGCTGGAATTAAATCTTTATTTAAAATGATTATATTTTTTTAAATTTTGTACTTTCGTTTTTATTTTTTTTAATTAGTCTATTGAATTTATTTTGGCGGGAAACTTTGATGTGGATTCTCGTGTTTATAATATTGTTATTGTCTATATTACTGACTGTATTGGTATTGTATTGGTGATAATCTTCAAAAAGGATTTGTATGTACGAAGTACCTACTCCCATTCGTGCGTGTATGACCAGATGTATGTTGTAAGGATCGTAGTAGATCTATAATTTCTATATTATTTAAGAAAATAAGGATTTTTTTTCCTCCGTGTATTTTCCACAAAAAAAAATAACAATCTAAACACCACACACGTTTTCACTACATTTCCTCAAAAATGAAACAAACACGCGCAATAACTTACGTCACAGTAACATTTTAATCGAAATGGTTTTTCCGTACTTTTCTCCTATTTTCCGACGTCGCCTGGGAATAAGAAATAATAAGTAAAAGTTGCTTGGGCGTACGGCGGGCAACAAGGCAACAGGTGTTTGTACCTCGAACGAAGAGAAAAATTGCAAACTTGACTGGACATGGGTACACTTCGGTTGTTGATTTAATCATTTATTTGTTGTTGTTGCGAAGTGCTTGTTCTGGCTACGTTACATGGAACTTTTAAGACTGTAATGAGTAACGTTCCCCACATTTGATTAAAAAGGCAATAGAACGTTGTTTTTTTTACGGTGGGGCTAAATATCAGATCAGAATAGATAACATCAGATATATTATACAGGGTGGAAGCAGCATCGACGCGAAAACGTTTACCACGTATTCAGTACATCATTTTGAGACCCACAACGAAATTTTTCGTCGTTTATTAAAAAATCAGCTGTTCCATACATTTTATGTGCCTCGGGTATAATGAAATGACGAGCTTTCCTTTCGTCTCCTATTGAAATTTGAACCCCTTCGTAAATAAAAGAAACTCATGTGTACAATGTCATGCTTGTAGCGCTTTCCAGCGGTTGCAGCTGAGAATGATGATGAGATGGTAAGGTATTTTGCAGCCTGAAAATCATCATCATCTTTCTCCTACCAGCATCAGTTAGTACTGGGTAATACTATCGTATTACGATAGTTATCTGACGACCAGTCTTATCAAGGGGTATCCCCCTTGATAAGACTGGTCGTCAGAATTTCAGGCCACTCTGACTACCTGTAACGACTGTCTAACATCTACAAATGACCAACGGCTTAACGTGCTTTCCGAGGCACGGATGAAACTCGGTATGTAATGGCGGTCACCCATCCACGGACCAACCTAGGCAAGCGCGGAATTTAGCCACGAGTTCCTCTGCATTTTGTAGCCTAATCTTTTCCAATAATATTAACGTGTAAAAGTCAGCGGGCCAACATAAGTTTCCTCACAAAAGATGTTAGATTAAAAAGCAATACGACCCCTTAGCTCATTTTACGCGCGTCGACAGCAAACTATACCAATTAACCTTTTTTTCTTGTTCCCCGACTTTATTAACATAGAAATTACTATCTCTTAACAGCTATCTCTTGCAAGTTTATGAGGGAAGATTGTCACATTCTGCCTTGAATCAGGGTCGAATTTAAATATTATTTGTTTTATTTAGCACTTGGCTAAACAGGTCGAAGACTGAACATAATTGAAGTTATACTATCGCTTATACATAGATCAAATGCTGCCAAAACTTGGTGTATTGACGAGATTCGTTTTTTATTTAAATCTGCATTACAGGCATCGTTGAAATGTTACTTTTGCCTCTCATTCTAAAGGCATTTTTTTCTTTTTAAATCAGCCATTACTGCTTATCAGCACTATTGAATCTGATGATATTCATCATCAAGATCTGCCTAGCCTTTTCCCAACTATATTAGAGTCGGCTTCCAGTCTAGCCGGATGCAGCTGAAGACCAGTATTTTACATGGAGCGACTGCCTATCTGACCTCCACAACCCATAGTACTGGGTAATACGATATCCGTTGATAAGACTGGTTGTCAGAATCTGATGATAGTAAGATTTAAAAAAAACTGTTGTATTGCATAAAAAAATTAAATACTGCTACTAAATCTTATTGTATTCTTCAATTGAACATTTAGATTGTTATTATGTTGACATTGGAAATTGTGTGTAAGTACGTAAGGAATTGTGTGTTAGTTTGTAAGTAATTTAGTTATTTTATTTTAAATGTGTGTCAGTGGTTTCGGCACAGTTCTAACTTTATCATTATTATTTGTATGCTCTCGAGTAAAATGCAGCGAACTGACCATTTTATTATAACATCCTATTGTAATGAAACCTACATTTACGAATAAATTTGTTTTTGTGGCTAAACTGTGCACAAGATCAGAACTATTTCCCCAAAAACCGACATTTTGTTCAATACAAAACTTTATTTTTTCTCAAAAGAGAGACAAGATTATGTCATCCCATTTTATACCGTTTATCTACTGGAAAATAAAAACGACTAACTTTAAGATAAGTTAGTTGTCAAATCATATTTATGAAAGATTGTCCTTGAAGAGTTTTCGCTTAACTTTGTATAAGTTGAGTGGAACAAGATTTTGTTTCATTTGAAAGTTTTTATTGCGGATCTGAATATGTTAATATACACGAGTATTGATTGGATTTCGTAGTTTATTTTTGAATTTAGAAAGAAAAGCTGAAATGTATGAAAGTAGATAAGTTTCTTAATTGTTACATTTGAAGAACTAAATTATTGTTTCCGCTATTTGTGCTGCTAGATTTGTGTCTTGACATACATAAAAAATGTTTTTACTTGATTTGAAAATATCATTAAAATATTTTTTTTTTCGGATGATGTTTGTTTGCATAAACTTCTATCACTTCGTAACTTGTGAGCACACTTTTAAATTCAAAGATTGTGAGATGTTTGCCTTTTGTGTTACTTTTGACGACTTTTTGTCAAAGTTGGTGAAAGACAATAAAAATATTCAGACACTTTTTCTTCAAAAAGTTAATACAATTGTTAACACAAAATGCGTTTCTTATTTTAGTTAAAGTTTTAATTTATTTGTACTTTCAGCGTTGGGTTCGTATTAAAACCTGATATTTCTGGTTAGGTACAACTTTTTTACAAATAATTACCATGAAAAGTTAATCAAAAATACGTTTTCAGTTTTAAAACCCGGTTTATACAAGTAAGAAAGAAAATGCTAAAAGATATATAACTTTTTGACAATAATAATTGGAATTGATGGCAAAAAAAAAATTATATTAGTTCAAAAAGAAAATCTATAAAAAATAAATTATCTTTTCACTTCACCCCATCATAGATCCAAAAAGGAACCCTAAAACATTAAATAACCCCCTCGAATTTAAATCATGTCTAAATACCCACTAGCCCCCCCAAATCCATTACAAAAATACACGAAATGAAATAAAAAAATAATTGTTCACTTACCCCAAACCCATTGTTGCTGTGTATTTGCTACGACGGTTCTACGAGTTCACGAGTCTACGCTGCTACGCTTCTGATGTTCGTAGCACGGAGCCCGAGCTTTATATCCGTCGTAGCCGCGTAGCACCTCCCCGCGCCCCGCCCACTGCATTTGCACACATATTGCTCTTTATTGAAATTAATTGTTATTTTTTGTGTTAACCAAGGAAATAATTGATATTGTTCGTGTGTTATTTTTAGGGGAAAACACAGGTACAGATATTTAGGTGAATTTAGATGAATTTGCGTGGGTTATGTCGTGTAAGGCGTGGGAAATGACTTAGAAAGATTTCTTGTAAGGTTTTCTTTTGTACCATATTGTGAAGTTCGTATCTTTTTTGAGATTTGTTAATTTTCCTTACTATTTTAATTAAGAGAGTTGTTACTAATAACATAACATGGACAATACGTAACATCACACCTGTAAACCCCGACGGGTTAGGCAGAGACCCCCTTATTTCGCTAGTTATGTTTTAATCT
The DNA here is from genome assembly GCA_963082995.1 of Noctua comes. Classification (NCBI taxonomy): domain Eukaryota; kingdom Metazoa; phylum Arthropoda; class Insecta; order Lepidoptera; family Noctuidae; genus Noctua; species Noctua comes. The sequence continues at coordinate 13,875,116 of OY720288.1, forward strand.
CATGTAATATATAATAGGCGAATATTATAATGTTCTTATATGTAATTACATTTAATTGGCTGATTTTATCTTTATATCCAGCACAAATCACGCGAAAGACGAGATTTCTTGACAAAAAAAGACTAGTTTATCATTTTTAATTTGCCTTTTTAAGAAAAGAAACTTACTGATTATGTTTAATAGTTGTAATTAGCGAAAAGAACAGAAGATAGGTCAACATTTTAAAATATACCTAAGATTAATTAATTTAACTTGTAACAGTTATATGGTGACCCGTGAAAGGTTACTTCTTCAGTTTCCGTGGGTGGTGGAAAAAACCAATGAAATAATTACCTGACCGACAGGCATTGGTTAAAATTGAGACTCTTGTAAGTTTCCTAGTTTTGGAAGACTGTTTATAACATTGCTTAGAAGAGAAATATCATGTGTCTTTGAAGACAAGCGTTGTTCTCTAGGACTAGGCAGCAGTGGCGAAGGTTCCATACAACTTGATTCCCACCGGCTTCCCCTTGAAAAATGGCACAGTCAGTATTCTATAGACAAATAATATAATCACATTAAAGATATGTACTCCGGCTCTAACAAAAATTGACCCTTCGCTACTGCTAGGCACATATGTATCATGACACACACATATTACGCCATTTAAGACTTATAAAACGTAACATCACGTGCTAGTGGCTGAATAATAACAGCCGCTCTGGTCGATTTTTAGGTGAAGCCGCGCTTGCCTAGGTTGGTCTGTGGATGGGTGACCATCCTTAATACCACGTTTCTTCCGCACCTCGGAAAGCACGCTAAGTCGTTGTCATTTGTAGATCTTTGACAGTCGTCACAGGTAGTCAGTGGCCCGAAAGACTGCAAACCAGTCTTACCAAGGGGTATCGTGTTAGTCGTGTTACCCAGTACTAACTGGGTTGTGGAGGTCAGATAGGCAGTCGCTCCATGTAAAGTACTGGTATTCAGCTGCATCCGGTTAGACTGGAAGCCGACCCCAACATAGGCTAGGCAGGTGGATGGTAACGTAACATCACGCGTTTTCCCTGAAGGGTTAGGCAGAGGTGTCCTATTATGGTACACTACTAGTTAGCTTTTAATAATTTCCGTGGAATATTTCACAAGAACGTAACGGCAAGACATAAAGGGTTGAAGTCGAAATAGACGAATTATTAAATTAAAATCAGACAAAGGGACAGAAATATAGTTCTGTCACGTAAGTTATGGTTCAGTTGTCAATAATAGACTAATAGGCTTCTTGGTTACGAGTAACGCGGGTTTGATTCCAGGCACGAACCCAGTTGTGTGTTTTAACAATTTGTTGTTTTTGACTAACTTTCTGTTTAAATGAATGGTTGTGGTTTTTAAATAAACTGTTGGTATTTTGTGTTTAACGATTCCTGTAGAAGTAACAATAATATATATTTTTTAATTTACAGGCCTATATTTACAGGACGAAGTGTCTTCTATCAGCGAAACCGATGATGGAAAAGTCAAGATTATACAAGATGTAAACGGCGTGTGTCACGAAGCCGTCAACCAAGCATTCTGTACATCAAACTAAGTAACTTTACGCAAAAAAATATTGCTGGGAAACAACTTTTTTTGGGGTGAGAAATCATGTTTTAGTGCTGATGGATGCATTGAATAGTACGGGGGTCGTGGAGGTATTCAAAGTAAAGACATAACTTTAAAAACTAGTATTAAAAAAAAAACTTGTGAAAAGTCGATATTTGACCCCCAATATAGTAACTGGAAGGTTCCCAGGTATGGTCCAGAACGAAAATGATCGCAATGACAGGGAGAACAAGTATCTTTCGGCTTTGTTATTGTATTATATTTGTATTTTTACACCCATTATTGTATTGACATACGCTTCTCTCTGTGAAAGGGCCATGATCCACAGCGCGGGCCCATTGCGGGTTGGTAGATGTCACATATCTTTGTAGCAGCTATAAATAATATCTTTATCTTTGATTTTGTGGTTCTAGGACATTCTGGCTTCCTTACGGTTTTTTCCTTCGTTTTGTATTTGACTAGATCCTATAGATAGATAGTCTTTAAACATTACACCTAGGTGTACGGTTTCATTTCAAATGGAGCTTAAGAACACTACAATTAATTTAGCTTAGATTTAAATATTTACGAGAGGGCCATAACTGGTTGAGGAAACCTGATTTACCGTACATAAATCACTACACACACACACAGTGGACGAGGCAATTAATATTACGTATTTAAAGCATTATGATTCAGTTGACGTGTTATAATAACTAACCTTTCTGAACAGGATTTCTACCTGATTGTCTTTTACTGCAGTTGGAGCTGGAGGTGCTCGTGGCTAAATAATGGCAGCCGCTCGGGACGATCTACAGGTTAAGTTGCGCTTGGCTAGGTAGGTCTGTGGATGGGTGACCTACCCATTACATATCGAGTTTCCCCCGTGCCTTTGGTCCCAGCTGTCATTTATTGATCTTTGACTGTCGTTACAGGTAGGTGGTAGTCAGTGGCCCGAAAGTCTGACAGCTAGTCTTACCAAGGGGTATCGTATAACCCAGTATTAACTGGGTTGTGGAGGTCAGATACGCAGTCGCTCCATGTTTTATACTGGTTTTAAGCTGCATCCGGTTGGACTGGAAGCCGATCCCAACATAGTTGGGAAAAGGCTAGGCAGATGATGATGATTTATATGTTTGCCTGAATCAACTTATGAAGCTTTTCGATTACTTCTGATGACATCTCATATCTCAATTATGTTATCTAAACTATCGACGCTAAACCGAAACTTGAAAACCAAACTGTATATTTTTTATTTAGGCGTTCAGTAAGGTGTCACCTAAGGTTAGTGAAACAGGGCATTCCGTCCATAAAAATAATGTGAAACCATTAGTTAACAGGTTATGTTCACAACCGATTAGCAGATTGATGTAATAGCGCCACAGCATTTAGGGAACACTCTTACCACAGCAGGGTGCTATCCGACTATGTTTATTACTAACTTCTTTGGACCAATACTTGAGTTGTGTGTCGTTGTAACAAATTAATGGGATTTATGATGTTCCGTTTAATGTTCAATGTTGTGTAAGTTTTATTTACTTTGTAGATAATTTTGTAATTATTGTTTTGGGAATATGTGAATAAGGGATTGTTGTGTTTATTTATGGATAGGGCAAATCCTCGCGAAAGCACGTCCCGGTCGGGCCTTTGGCTCCCTAGTTAGTGGCTCGAAAGTCTGACAGTCAGTCTTACCACGGGGTCAAATATGCAGTCGCTCCATGTAAAATACTGGTATTAAGCTGCACCCGGTTAGACTGGAAGCTGATGCCTTAGTTGGGAAAAGGCTAGGCAGATAATGAGGGCGGGCATATGTCTTTTCTGATAAAGGGGAAGAAAAAAGATGGTAACCTTCCCCTTTTGTGATTTTAAGTCAATCCAAAAGATTTCAAAAGACTTCCATTTAGTGAGGATCAGCAAATTTCTAGTTTCAGTTCGTTTTCAACCAAATATTTATTTTGTCCCTTCGCACGCAAAATACGCGCTTTGGACGTGGAGTTGCGACACCAGCCCGTAAGTACATTTTATCCCTTCGACTGAGCTTCATTCTCTCCTATCTTTTTTTGATAATAATTCATTCTTCTAATGCACATTGCGAAATGAACGATGGCGATGTGCAATCTTCATTGATTACAACTATTAAGTGAGATGATTTTTGCTGCTAACCTAATGGGTGTAAAAAGACCCTTCGCGAAGCCGAAAGGCACTTGTTCTCCCCGTCATTGCCATCATTTTTTAGTTCTAGACCATACCTGGGAATATAATTACGGAGATATTGGGGGTGAAAGCCTCACATTTTCGCATGTTTTTTTTTTAAATACACCTTTAAAATGTTGTAACTTTACTTTAAATACCTCCACGACCCCCGTACTATTCAATGCATCCATCAGCACAATATTTTGAGTGCGTTACATTGAGTCTTACAATAAACCGTGATTTATCACCCCAAAAAAAATAATTTCCCAGCAATAATTTCTGCGCAGAGTTACTTAGTTTGATGTACAGAAAACTTGGTGGACGGCTTCGTGAAGGATCCATTTACACCTTGTATGTATGTCTGGGAGAGAAGTTTTATATTCAAAGTGCTACAGCAACACGTGGCAACAGCTCTGAAGCAGTAGTGCTGGGTATAAATATTTAAACAGTTCATAATAATTAAAGTTTTCAACTAATTCACTAACTTTAAAGTTTTGTTTGATCTTATGAGCATGTCCGTTTGTTCTAGGGCTGTGTATTTCAGGTATTTTGTTTATAATGTACTCTCCCGGAGTTCTAAGTCGAACTAACCTGCATTTTCATGATTCAAGTTATAAAGGCTTTAAATAATGGCCTGTGGACGGCGAGCTATGGGCTATGAGCTATGGGCTCGGCCGTATTATGACGACAGGCCGTGTCGACGGCCTGTTCGTGTTCCACGCACGCCTCAAAGAGATGTCAGCAACGATGTAGGGGTCTGCAAGGGCCAATGCCACGTAATAGGGAGCGAGCCCATTGCCATCAAACCGGCACGAACTAACACTCCGTAGCTGCTACTGAGAAATTCCTGATGGAAAAACCCAATAAAACTTTGGGAATCGAACCCAGGACCTCATGCTCAGCAGTCACTCGACCAACGAGGCAGTCCATGCAACATATGGCACCAGTTTTCAGATTATACGTTATTCATAAAGAGTGAAGTAAACAAACAACTACACACTAGTTAAATAGCATTCCTTTGTACTTGACCACTACGGACACAATAGTAACAATTTAATTTATAAATAGGACTGTTACTTTTGCTTTGCCCTTTCTATGCCACTTAGTGTACGTACCTGTAATTTGTTCCACTGCAGTGCAAAGTTCTCTGCTCACATAGAGAAAGAACGAGCATTAATCATCACGCCAGCTCAGTGTAGGTGGACAAGTTCAAAGGGTCTAAACAGGTGTTCATCGCTTTTAAAGCATTTTGTATATCCAAATCATCTTTCGACTTCAACACGGAGGATTAGATTTTCATCAGGAATTTCTCAATAGCCGACGCGGAGTCTGGATTTGCGCCCGGTTGATGGCGATAGGCTCGCCCTCTGTTACATGGGACTCAAACATATCTGGCGAAATGTGGGTGTACTATTAGGTACACCTCTGCCTAAGCCTACGGGGATTACAGGTGTGATTTTATATGTCAATGTTACAGACCAAACTGCGGTCTTACGTGCTGATTTTTCACATCATCCTAGCCTCTTTTTTTTTTTAACGTGGTAAAATCATCAAATGAGTCCTCCCACCCAGGGCAGAGCGGGAGGGACTGTCAGACTTGTACTGACTAAAATCCACGGTGTCCTTCAGTAGCCCTTTATGTTCCAGGGTCACAGTAATTCTATAAGTCCCGCGACCCCGGCAGGCTTTGGCCCTCTAGAGGGGGGCCCCGTCATTATGCTGACACTCTTTGAGGCGCGCGTGGAACACAACGCGCCGTCGACCCGGGATCATCCTACCCTTGTCCCATTCTACTTGGGGTCGGCGCAACACGTTTTCTTCTTCCATTCTCCCCTGTCAGACGTCACGGCATCATTTACTTCTTTCTCTTTGATATCATTCCTCACAATCCTCACACAATCCATCCATCTTTTCTTTGGCCTTCCTTTCATTCAACATTCATCTCCATATAATTATGTGTTGGTTTTTCACATGTGTGCCTAAATCATTTACCTATTCGTGTAGGCTATTTTTAAGCCATCACGTCCCTACCTGAAATTAGATCGACCTGCACCCGTGAATAAGGTTAGTTAACTAAATTTAGTCCCAATTTTGTTGACTTTGGAATAAAACTCACCCCTAGCCGCTAGTGAAATTCTAGTTGTATGAATATTCATTGAAATAAGTTTAATGAACGTGTTCTTGTGCATATAAATGCAACAACTAGCGGCTGAATAGCTGCTGGTTGCTGATAATACCCTAGTAATATATGTTATGTGTTATCGTGCTTGGGCATATGTGTGTTAAGAGGACAGCAAGCAGTAGTACCTAAGCTATTAATAACTGAACTTTAAGCTTCTCTCTCTTCTAGTTCTTCTTTCTTCTTCTTTTTAACTTCTTTATTAGTTTAACTTATTTGTATGTGTGTTGATGTTGTATGTATTTGTGTGTATGATGTAGGATGTTTTTAAAATGGGTTATGAACCTGAAATAAATGTTTTTTTTTTATTTAATCCCCAAAAACTACAAATCAAATCAAATCTTTTATTTGTGATACATGGGTAACATGCAGGCGTTCATTACATAATTGTATAATAATAATGTTCATTCCATGATCAGCCACTTGGGCATACAAATTATTAAACAGAAGAAGTAGATATTTTAATGGTTGTTCAATGTAACTATTGATGTCCAAGAGAAGGCTGGGATGGGATCACAGCTATCATAGCATATCGTCCATTCATGATTTCATCAATTCTGTCAATCAAATCTTCTGCTTATTTTTACGATCTCACCAGATGCTGCAAAAGAGTAGATCAGATAGCACAGCGTATTACTTTGTGTTCATAACAAATAATAACTCTGTGTTACCTGTTCTCGTAGATATGTTTGACCCACGTTCCAAATAATTTTGTAATTTACTATACTATTTGTTCATACCTTATTGTATTTTCCAAAATAACTGCTGACGAAGCTTAAGAGAGAGACAGATACGAGAGAGTCTAGGGGTTCCTTGTTTAACTACGGTACCCTAAAAAGCTACCGGTCTAGATAAATCTTTTTCCTATAACTAAGCCTCTAAAAATATCTCCACACAACGGAAACGCGGCATCACACTTATCAGACAGGTGTCCAGACAGATAAAATAATTAGCTATTAGACGAGATCCAGCACGTCAGTTTTCCATTAGAGCTAATTATTTTATCTTTGTTTTTAATTCACTGTCCTCCACTGAAGAGTTTGTCAATAGTGGTGTGATAAGAGAAACATGATAACATGATGTTTACTTGGTGTAATGCGTGTAAAACATGGATTAAAATTAACTACGAACTGATTACGGCCCACGCCTTCTAGCAGAGAGGTATGTGTATCCCAGCCGTGGGATCGTAGGCAGATTTCATTAGGCTTATGCCGAATTGACTGCCTCGTTGGTCTAGTGGTCGCGAGCGCGACTGCTGAGCATGAGGTCCTGGGTTCGATTCCCAGGTCGGGCAAAGTGTTATTGGATTTTACCATCAGGAATTTCTTAGTAGCAGCCACGGAGTCTAGATTTATGCCCGGTTGGTGGCAATAGGCCCGCCATCTATTACATGGGACTTAAACATAACTGGCGAAATGTGGGTGTACTAATAGGTACACCTCTGCCTAACCCTTCGGGGATTACAGGCGTGATGTGATGATGTCATGCCTGATGGGTGTAGGTAGTCAGTTTCCCGGAAGTGTGTCCGCCAGTTTTTCGTGGGGTATCGTATTTTACACAGTACTAACTGGGTTCTGGAGATCAGATAGGCAGTCGCTCCATGTAATATACTGGTATTTAGCTGCATCCAGGTTAGACTGGAAGCTGACCCCATCGTGGTTGGGAAATGGCTAGGATGATGTTGTTGCCTGATTGGTGTAGTGGTTGCAGGCGTGACTGACTACTAAACTCTGTATGATGGGTTAGATTCCTTTACCCCCATTCCGTAACACACTTTCTATCACAATCAGAAGGATTTTAAAGGAAATTATTTAATATCTATATTTTTATCTGCTCGGCAACAAAGTAATGCAATGAATGTAGTTGAATTTCTAAAATGAATGGTTTCATCAATGAGTGTTACGGAATTACCTGCGTCAGCCTAAAGAATTACCTATTAAGTTTGTCTGGATGATTGTCCCCGTTTAATAACAATAGGCACTAAGCTCTTACCAAATACCAACATTGGAAATATTACATAATTAGTGGTACCTCTGCCTACCCTTTCGGTTCGGAGCGTGATGTTATGCCATGTTCAAAGTAGCTAAACAAAGGTAAACCGCCCCTAAATGTTTCAAGAACGTGTAAGTTCGGGACCCCTTGTTATTACTGGGTAACGACTTCCATGTCTGTTTGCCTTCTACATAAGAAGGCAAACAGACATGGAAGATCACATCACATTACAAAAAGAAACAAATTTTTATTGGTAGCATCAAGGCCGACAATTTTTTTTTAATGAAAATGTAAATAGACGCGATAGAGAGCTACTACAAGAAAAGTTCTTTTACCCGCGGCTTCGCTCGCGTTAATTTAGAATTTGACAAACAATTCGGGTTTTACTCTTGTAATAATATAATTCACTACTAGTAATGTTGCTAGGTGTCTCCAGGAGGTCGAGGAATCAAGTATTATTAGTTAAAGTTTATCGCTGTTGTTCGAGGCATATAAAAACAAAGGCAGCTAAATCCAAGTCTGTCAATTTTTAAGAGGCTACAAAAACTGATATTTTTGTCAAGGTAGCGACGGTACTCTATATTTTAGACCAGATTTATAAAGAATGAGAATATTAATAACAATCTGAAATTATAAAATAATAAAAATCCCTATATTTGAGTACCTACATAGTGAAAATAAAACTATTGATTTTATAGGCTTAATTTATTGTGTGTCAGTCAATTAAACCAACATAGGTTAGGGAATACTAACAAATTGATGGGTATTCTACCTGAATTAAATATCTATTATTACTCACTTCAGAATGCCAGCAATTACACACAAACATTAGGGATTTGTATACAAATAGAATAAGATTTGTAAACTGTATTGTAAACCACATGTACTAAAAAAGACGTTGAAAAAAAAAAAAAAAATTACACTTCGGATCAGAATACAGCAGTTCTATTTAGGGGCAGAAGTATCAGTGATCACAAGGAGACGAGACTACCTAGATACCACCCCCAGCTAAGGTACCCGTATATAACTTGTTGCCCTCATGCCAATCTCGAATGAAAAATACAACACATACAACACATATTTTGATGTAATCGAATTCTCAATACCAAGAAGGAATATCGTTTCGTTCAAAATAAGTATGTCAATAACGAGGTGAAAATTATTACATTAAAAATCCCTCGCATTTCTTCAAAGTTATTTGATTTATTTTATATCAGCGTTTGCTCGCGGTTTCGCTCGTCTGAAAGTCAGAAATGACCTCATGAGAACGTTACTTCCAGGATAAAAACCTTTTTTCCCCCGAGCCAGACCATGGTCTACCTATGTGGCAAATATAACATCACGCCTGTAATCCCCGAAGGTTTAAGCAGAGGTGTACCTAATAGTACACCCACATTTTACCAGTTATGTTTAAGTCCCATGTAACAGGGGGCGAGCCTATTGCCATCAACCAGGCACGAACCCAGACTCCGTGGCTGCTACTGAGTTATTCCTGATGGAAAAATCCAAAAACAATTTGCTCGACCCGGGAATCGAACCCGCATCTCATGCTCAGCAGTTGCGCTTGTGGCAACTATAGACCGACCGCTTTAATGAGTCCTCCGCCTTGCCCCATCAAAGGCACATTAAGCGTCCACAAAGTCCTAACAATATCCCACAGGTTATTTGCTTTAAAATAACCAAAACGCACGTAGGGATTGCGATACTAATTGAACCAATACGTGATCAACTTTCAGAATATTCCATTTAATTTGATATCTTCGCGAGGACTCATTAAAGCGGTCGGTCTATAGACCAACGAGGCTGTCTCCTATGTGGCAAATTTCATAGAAATCTGTTCAGCCGTTAAGGCATGAAAGGATTACCAACACATAAGCAGACAGACTTACTCTCGCATTTATAATGTTCGTATGTATTAGAAAATGTATTTTCCTTAAAATGTTGAGATTTATATAATCCCCATACGTTTCTAATATCGTGTCAATATCTCGATTTGTAACTTTATTAAGAATTCTTTGCACGGATATATTTGCTACTGAAAAATTTGATATTTGATTGCTTGAGGAAAATATGAGTGGCCTTTCAGATTACATCTATACTAATATTATAAAGAGGTAAAATTTGTTTGTATGTAGGGGGTAATCTCCGGAAGTAATGAACCAATTTTAAAAATTGTTTCACTGGTAGAAAGCTACATTATTCGTGAGTGCATAAATTATAAAGATATCATGCATATTAGCCGAGCTATCACAATTTTCGCGGACGAAGTCGCGGGTGTAGTGGTAGTGTAAGATAAGACAAGATAGTTTTTATTTGTCCAAAACATGAGTATACACACTCATGGCATGCAAGATGTGACATCAAATTATATCACAGTCATGTGTTGCCTAAACGGCGTACAAATATAAGAGGTAGGATGTTATACAAGCGTCAAGTAATTTTAAATTCATCCGTAGCACATAGACATTAACAATCCAATTTTGAGCATAACTTAAAATTAAAAGGTACAATAGGGCCAAAGCCTGCCGGGGTCGCGGGACTTATAGAACTACCGTGACCCTGGAGCATAAAGGGCTATTGAAGGACACCGTGGATTTTAGTCAGTACAAGTCTGACGGTCCCTCCCGCTCTGCCCTGCGTGGGAGGACTCATTTGATGATTTTACCAGGGTAAAAAAAAAGCTCTTCATAGTAATTTATGATGCATATTGGATTTTTATAAAAGTCAAATTATCATTAACACTAGAAACGGGATATTTACCATGTTTACTGATTTCTTTGAGTTCCCGATATTTCAGCGCTGTTGCAAGCACGTAGTGACCATTTTAGTTTAAAATCTTAAAAGTCAAATTAATTTATCAGTTCTATGTACCTACGTGTATTAAAACGAAGAATGTGAAAAAAAAGAAAAAAATAGCTAAAGCAAGCTTTGATATTAAGCATCATCTTTGTACTATTTTCTGTTCCTTTCTTCTTTTCTATATTTAGTGTGTACATAAATTGTTAAATAAATAAATGTGATTCAAAACCTTTAAAAAAACAATATCAATGTAATAAACATTCTAGTTGAAATTCCAATATTATTGCTATGACAAATAATTATGTTCATAACTCAAACATGAAGAAAGCAGGATCTCCATATTATTTTCAGACTGTTTTATTCTTATATTTAAGTAAATGCAGCCAAATATGATTTACATAGCATAACTTCACACCTGTAATCCCCGAAGGGGTAGGCAGGGGTGTACCTAATAGGACACCCACATTTCGCCAGTTTGTTAAAGTCACATATGTAATAGGGGGTGAGCCTATTGCCATCAACCGGGCACAAATCCAGACTCCGTGGTTGCTACTGAGAAATTCTTGATGGAAAAACCCAATAACACTTTGCCCGACCCGGGAATCGAGGACCTCTCAGCAGCAATTATATATTTTTTGAATTGTTAATTATTTCACTCTATAGTGAAATAATTAACAATTCAAAAAAACACAATTTAATTTTTTAATAAAAAAATTACTTTTATTTTTTTGTATTATTAATTATTTATTAATTATTTTAAATTGAATGTAAATTATAATCGTTTTGAATTTGTTATTCTATGACACATACATGTTTTTCAATTGTAATGTTTTAATGAACTGTTTTTTTTATTAAATTTAATTTTACAAAATTTCTACACAATGTATATTGTTCAGAAATAAATGACTTATGACTTATGACCTCTAGACCAACGAGGCAGTCCAAATATGATTTAAAATTATACAAACTTGAACACCAATCAAAAACCTGCATAATTTTTCCCCATAAAATAAAACCCCACATTCCACAAGAACCCCTACACTTCGATTATCTCGGGCGAGTACATCTTGCAAAGTATTCATGGTTCAATATAAATGTAAACGCCCGACTTCATACATACCCATACAATTACTCTTATTACATGCAAACGATGTATGGGGGCTGAAGGAAAAATATCCTCTCACAAGGTTTTATTAAAACCGCCTATGACTCGCGATGTGGTTCTCAAAGTTTTGTAAAAGCAGAGCTCCTTGTGTAAAAAATATTCCTTAAGGAAAGTAAAACAACAAAAATCAAAGTACAGTCAGGAAATTTAATCTGTCGAAGAATGACAGTTGTGATTGAAATATACGGATAATTTCACTTCATAGTCGGGACAACCCCTGAGTTTATCCAGCTCCCCTCTGGCTTTCCTTCTAGTTTTCATATCTTTCGGACTAAACCGCTCAAATTACATCTAAATATATAAAAATCAATATTTGTTCATATGTACGTCTGTTCGTACCCTATAGACTCCTAAACTACTGAACCGATTTTGATGAAATTTTGCACCGTTTTTCTACACACGCCAGAGAAGGTTTCTGGAGAGAAATAACATTGCAACGCATTACCGGGCACAACTGCCATATTAAGCCAGAGGAGAGCTACATAAACTCAGGGGTTGTTTTGGCTATCAACTTAAATTATCCGGTAATTTTCTAAGTATTTTCTGAATTTTTTGTTATTGTAATAACTTATTATGTGCAATCTAATGAGGTCACTTTTTTGCGTAACAAGACAAGATGAACTGAAATATGTATGTTATACATGTATGTATGTTATCATCTGAGGTAGGTACGTCAGCAATTGGGTTTTGGTAAAGTTTGAGAAACGCTGTCCTTATTAAGTAATAAGTGACTGACTGAAGACTAGATTTATTACAATCGGCACATCACTCTGTATTGTGCATTCACATATGCATGCGATTGACACAGATCGGAGATTCTTTGACTAAGGCAACCCTCGCTTTGATATTTTAATATGGGTACCTAGTATTTAAACGAGCGAAAATAAATTCAGATTAACGGTGTCAAAAATACTAAATATGGGCTACTGAAACACTAAGTGGGCGAATACAAATGTTTAAAACAGCGACTTGAAAATAAGAACCTAACCTGTCCGAGTCGGGGTGCCACAAATCCCGAGCTCGCTTCGCTCGCTCTTACTTCCTATGTTCTCTTTGCTGCAATGACCGGATAAATAGTTACTTGCATAGTATAATAGTCGCCCATTCAGTATAGTTGCCAATCAATTTTTAATGCGCCCGATTAATAATTTCCCTTTTAATATTAGGGGCAGTATCGGCTCGATGGAGCTTTAGTATCTCGTTTAGCATTCGTAGTAATATCGTGAAGAAAATTTTGAGTCGATGTACTGTGTGAAAGATGATAATATGATTACTGAGGTAACGACTATCGATATTCGACGCTCGGCTCAGCATCGGATGTTGAAAATTGAACTTTATTTAGGTACTCCATTTGGTCATCATCGGCCTAACCTTTTACCAATTATGTCGGGGTCGGCTTCCTGTCTAGCCGGATGCAGCTGAATACCAGTATTTTACATGTAGCGACTGCCTATCTGACTTCCATACACAGTTAGTGCTGGGTAATACAATACCCCTTGGTAAGACTAGTTGTCAGACTTTCAGGCCACTGACCACCTGTAACGACTGTCAAAGATCTACAAATCACAGCCGGGACCAACGCCTTAACGTGCTTTCCGAAGCACAAAAAAAAATCGGTATGTAAAGGGTGGTCCCAATCCACTGACCTACCTAGGTAAGCGCGGCTTAACCTAAAGATCGACCCGAGTGGCTGTTATTATTTAGCCACGAGCTCCTCGCGAGGTATTCCATTTGGTGTCCAGTGTTCAATTATCCATTAGGATGTTAACTGGCACTTCAGCTATTTAAACAGGTCGTAGGTTTTACATTTTTCTGAATTGGAAAAGAGCAGGTTACACCTCTTCCTCGAGTTTACTGAAATACTCTCAAGGAATTACTTGAAGACATTGCAGCTGTGTCCTTCCGTTCGTAATACACTGTTATCACCAATCCATCTGGTGCTAATCTTCGTATAAAGTATTTGCTAGTACCTCTGTATAGCGATTGGGAAAGGTATGTCAAGGCCAGTATGACGGTGTATTGCATGTTTGTTTCTGGGTTTTAATACATACAACATTTTTTTTTGTTTATGCTAAACCTGAATATAGTTTGTTCAGAATAAGTAACTGAATCGATCCCAATAATTTTTTAACCGTGTTATATTTTGTCCCAATAATATTTAAAAAAGGTTACAAATTGGACACCGAGCAACACTAAGTACCTATCGCAATCATTTATGTACAGTCAGCAACAAAAGTCGATGAACAGATACTAATTTACAAAATACCTGAACACTAAAACGGACCATAAATCACTTACCAGGATAGAGTACACAATAAGGTCATCATTTCAATGTTACAAAAACCCTTAGCATTAATATGTTATAAGTCGCTAAACATCATTACAGCATAAGTCGGTAACTATAATTTTGCCGTAAGTCGCTAAACATGTTATGCGCTAGTTTTTTAACTTGATAATGCATGAGTTGTTAAATACAAGATACTGCAGGATAAACCATTACCTTTTTAACATCGTTCGGATTTATTTCACAATTAAACATTTGTCATCATGTGATTGTTTAGGTATATGCTGTTATTTTATAGTAAGCCTACAAATTGGTGATGTTAGTTTGAGTTGATTATTTTGTGGTTATTTTTTTTAAACCACCCAGAAGTAGGAGCCCCGTCAAGCGGGGCTCCGTCGATGTAACCTCCGGAATCACTTGACCTTGACCTCAAAGTCACTTGAATTTGACCCGTATGTCATTTGACCTTGACCTCAAGGACACCATGAATATTGATCTATAACTGCTTCTGAAAATCACGGATTTTGGTTTTCGGAATTTCAACCTTGATCTCAAGGTCAAGGACCATGAGGACAAGGTCAGTAACCTTAGGAGAATAGCGGATTTTTACTTTAGGAATTTTGACCTTGACCTCAAGGTCAAAGACAGTGACGTCAAGTTTGGCAACTTCAGGAGAATAGCTTATTTTGACCTTTAGAAATTTGACCTTGACTTCAAGGTCAATGACCATGAGGTCAAGGTCAATGACCGTGAGGTCAAGTTAAGTGATAATTGCGGAGTTCGACTTTTGGAATTTTGACCATGACCTCTAAGTCAATGACCTTGAGGTCAAGGTCAATGACCTTGAGGTGTATCCCCACCCTACTACTCCTACATCCCACCGGGTCCCGAAGGCTTGATTAGGCGTTGGATTTTGGTGAAATTTTTTTAAGTCTTTTTTTCATAGTGCCCCGTTTCGTATCCACTGACCGCAAACGGGTTAAAAGAGTTAGTAATGTTGGAAACTAACAATGCTCAGCGACTTTTGTATTTATTACAGATCATACAATTTTGTCGGTAGTTATGTATAGCAATTAATGGTTTAACTGAGTTCAGCGACTTTTGTAGTTCAATTATGACAAGTTGTTTTGTAATTTACTTTAGTCAATAACTTATGATAAAAAATAATGATTAGGAAATATTGGAAACAAATTATGTTCAACGACTTCTGTTGCGGACTGTACCTACTGCCAAATTACTATTATCAATGAGCTCAAGGCGACGCTGGCGGGGCGTGCGCGGCTGCGCCGCGTGCCGGGACCACATTTTTATGCGGACAACCAGGTAACAGAACAAGCTTATAACTTTGTGATTTTTCATCATACAGTTTTGAAATTTTGTACATAGATTCATTACATAAAAATACTAGACACGTGTTTCAGGTTTCGCACATGCTAAAACTAATGTTGTATATTTTAAAAATAAAACAATATTAGTTGTGGGTTTTTCCATCAGAACTTTTTTAGTAACAGTCACGATTTGCGCCCGGTTGATGTCATTAGGCTCACCCCATATTATATGAGACTTAAACGTACCTAACATTTTATGCTTGACGTGGCAACTGTCGCAGCAAACTAATTTGTTTAAATTAACAAGTCAAGAACATTGAAAGAACAAAAACGTAGTCTATTTTGTAGATTCAGACTTTGGACAACCTAGAGGGAAACCCATACCCATCACTCAACCCCATCAAGGGATTAGCAAAGTTAGGTTAGGTTACGCCGTATTCACTCATCACAGACATCATCTGCCTAGCCTTTTCCCCAACTAAGTTGGGGTCGGCTTCCAGTCTAACCGGATGCAGCTGAATACCAGTATATTACATGGAGCGACTGCCTATCTAACCTCCACAACCCAGTTAGTACTACTTATTACGATATACCTTGGTAAGACTGGTTGTCAGACTTTCGGGCCACTGACTACATGGAACGACAGTCAAAAATCAACAAATGACAGCCGGGACCAACGGCTTAAAGTGTTTTCCGAGGCACGGAGGAAACTCGGTACCTATATTATGTAATGGGCGGTCACCCATCCACGGACCAACCTAGGCGAGCGCGGCTTAACCTGAAGTTCGACCCGAGCGGCTGTTTAATTATTTAGCAGAGCCGATTTACGAGCTCCTTTCTTCTATTCCTCTTTCATCCATGCTTTTTCTATAGCACCAAAAAAATATAAGAAAAAAAAATCTCCCGTCCTTCCGTCTCAACTTTGCGGCAAAACAAACAGTCACACCCTGTTTCCTATTAATTCTAAATTCCCGCATTAATTAAAAATGTAATTTTACAATATTTTTACAAGCTGACGACGGTTCACGATGAAAAATTAGTTGATCAAGTGTTAACGGAACCAGCTGTTTTACATAGAATAATAGCCGACTCTCATTATTATGCAAAACTTAGCTATAAATTTTTAATAATGGTTTGTCAAAGAAGCTAGCTAGCTAGCTAGTTAGGTTTTTAGTTTTATTAATAGAAATTAGAAGATATTCTATTTTATTATATTTTATTCTGGGCTAAAATAATAACACAATGGGTCCCAAACAGCAGGAAACGGCAACGCGGCAGGCCCAGAAGGAGATGGCGGGACGAACTCGACATTTTTCAAAAAAATTGGCAAATAACAGCACTGGATAGGGATAAGTGGAAAGAGGGAAGGGAGGCCTTTGCCCTGCAGTGGGACACAAATGGCTGATAATGAAAAATGAGAAGATATTCATAATCGTCCTGCCCTCGTCTCATGTCACTTGGGGTCGCCGGTCGGCGCAACACGTTTTTTTCTTCCATTCTCCTCTGTCAACCGTCACGCTATCATTTACTCCTTTTTTTTTCAATAAGTACCTACGTTTTTTATTTGTTATTACTATACACACATTAGTTCTATTTAAGTACCTATTCATGCATACCTACGCATACCTCATTAGAAACAAAACTGTTTTATGTCCGTCACAACACCATCTCAGGTCCAGTTGAAGACCAGCGTCGGGCACTAGCTGCTCGGCAGTTTGCTGAACTGGGCCTATTTGGCGCAGCCGTGAGACACACAATATAAACTTTTCTTAAAAAAAAAAAAAAATATGTTTGATCAAATAAGGTAGTCTGAATACAGTTGGTATTATATTTTTAATGTTATAGAAGAATACATAAAACAATACATACTCGTAAACCCCGGTTATCGCGAAGATTTCCATTTCCGAACACAAACATTCAAACAGCAAAAATATTTTCATCGCCTGTAGCAGTCCAGAGCAACAGCAGTATAAAGTATTCTTGACTATAGTCATTGAACCCATTGGGCTTAGTATAACTATAGTTATCTATGGAAATATTTATTTCCGCACGAGTGCGGAAAAATATTAAAAATCCACGTGTGTGAAATACATTGCATGTTGAACCTAATCGTAGTGCGATAAGAACCAGTTTTCAAGAAAGTGTATTGAAAAATAATTATCTCTTTCTTTACATTGACTGAAAAGCAAGGCCGATATAAAGTAAGACTACTTGATGACTGATTTCGGAATTACTGGTCCCTGACAAAAGATGATGCATATTTTAACTAAAATTGGCTTATCGCGCATAGTTTGAGCATATGACGAAATAAATGTCCCTTGCAGTCTTCGAAGAAACTGAACAATAAAAAAAAAGATATCTTAAAAACACCAGTATAATTGACAAACCAAACTTCACACTTACTCGTAATTTAATAGCACTAGAATCGACGCGAGCAGTAGGAGAAGCTATCCAGGATCTGTAGGCTGACAAACGAGTGAACAAACTAGTCATGTCAATATTCTTTCCGCTCACCACACCAACCAAGATCCCCTGATCATTCACCTCTGCGGGGTCACCGGTACGCATGCACACCAGGGGTCCCCCAGAGTCACCGCTGGCAACGTCAGTGGTCGCTGTTGATGTGCAAACAAATTTATTCATATCCATTTCCCATATTACGGCGCAGCGCAATCTGGAAATGATTACAAGATCAGCCGCAAGCACCACTGTCGAGATATTGGCCTTCGGTCCGTCTCCGGTCCTTCCATACCCAGCGGCCACACATCTACTCTTATAGTCCGACGGCAGTGTCGCAAGTCTTACATAGTTGACCTTCTCGTTAAAAACCCAAGGCGTGCCCACCTCCGCGATGGCAATGTCGTTGTCAGGGAAATGGAAGTCTACGTGCAGAATAGCTTTCTTTATTTGTCTCCATTGACCGTTTGGTGTGGTTTCTATTCCCCCATCGTGTATGATATCCGTGTGCTTGTTGCCGGCAACGAGGCGCAGCACTTCCGGGTGCTTCTCGAAGTAGAAGTTGCTTCTTTCGAAGCAATGAGCTGCTGATAGCACCTTTCTGTAACTAATAATGCTGCCACCACAAATATTGCCCCATAAACTTTTCCCTGGCTCTAGTTTATATAGAGGTTCCTTGATGGACACTAGGTATGGAAACTGCCCTTCTTCTGCTGGTTTCCCATTAATAACGGTGGGGGTTATGCTGTATTTGGTGTACTTAAGAGTAGTAATAACGCGCTCGTCTTGATAACACAATACCGTGTGGATATAAATCGTAAGGATTGTGAGGAGTTTCATTGGGAAATTTGATCATTTCCGACAGGGGTGAAATCCCCTTGTTGATCGATTAATTGGTCGACAAGAGGAGGATAAAGGTTACTGTTATTCTGATCATCAATCAAATTTGACAGATGGCAAGAATAACCATCGGCTCTGACATTTGATTTTTTTTACGAATGGGAACTCTATGCCGTAAAGGTTTAAGTCCTCGGGTAGGGCAAGTAGGTCAATTGATGCCAGCGGTTGATGATTATACTTATTAGGCTTCGTAAATCCGCACCAATTTTTTTAATACCTATAAGCCGCGTACGGTCTGACAGACCGAAAGTTTGGTAGGTACCTACTCAATTGTGTGACATTTTTATAAAATAACGTCATCATCCGCCTAGCCTTTTCTCAAGTATTGGGGTCGGCTTCCAGTCTAACCGGATGCAGCTGAATACTAGTGTTTTGCATGGAGCGACTGCTTATCTGACCTTCACAACCCAGTTAGTACTGGGTAATATGATACCCCTTGGTAAGACTGGTTGTCAGACTTTCGGGTCACTGACTAACTGTAACGACTGTTTAAGATCTACAATTGACAGTCCTGACCAACGGCTTGGCGTGCTTTCCGAGGTACGGAGGAAACTCGGTATGTAATGGGTGTTAACCCATCCACGGAATTACCCAGGCAAGCGCGGCGCGACTGTTATTATTTAGCCACGAGCTCTTCAAATATCTCTCTGGGTGTATACGTGTATACTACGGAGACCGTAAAAATGATAATTTATCGATCATTTACTGACCAATAAATAAACGTTTACTGTAGTCTCTGAAAAATTGTTAGATTTTTGTAAGAAGTTGTTAGATGTTAGGAAACATGATATTTTACTTGTAACAAAACTTACAAACCTAAGAGAAAAGGTATCTTTTAGATTTGTAAATTTTGTTGTAAAGTTTTGTCAAATATTATTTAATAGGTACGCTGTATCACACACAGACACTTTACGTCCTGAAATAATCGTTCATCGTTCATTTAAGAAGTGCAAAATGCTATCATGGATTATAAAAGAAAAAATATCGAAAGTTTATTTTATCGGTCTCACAGACCTCCGGGGTATAGGTAGGTTAAAAATCACAAGGAGTATATTTTATGTGTCCTGGCTGTTGCTGCTTAAATATAAAGAACTCTTCATTACAATTGTTTAATCCTTCTACTCGAGCAGCCTATGGGTGAGTCATACCCGGATGGCTGCCAATGTCATTAGAATACAGTACAATAACATGTTCAGGATGCTGTTGCGGCTGCCTCGTTACCAGTGCATCTGCAATGTTTGCGGAGGCGTGCACAGACGGCTTTCGTGCGATTATCCGCAAGAAAATCGCAACTATTTTTCTATTTTTTTTTTTTTTTTATTTTTTTTTTTTGATGCAACGGTATCTTGAAGATGATTGCTTCACGTGCCGATTGCCCAATCCAACAGAGATGGATGAGCATTATGTTGGGACGTTAAATGTCGGCAAACTAGCGCAGGAGTTCGGTGGTGTCCAGGGAAAGCCTTACAGAGATGATGGTGACAGGATACATACGAGGTGAAGGTAAACGGTCACGAAGCCGTCAACCAACCATTATGTACCTACACCAAACTAAGCAACTCTGCGCAAAAAATATTGCTCAGAAATTACTTTTTTTGGGGTACCTATCAGTAGCGAAGGGTCAATTTTGTAAGAGGTAAGCTGGAGTACATATCTTTAATGTGGTTATATTATTTGTCTATAGAATACTGATTGACATTTTTCAAAGGGAAGCCGGTAGGAATCGAGTTGTATGGAAGCTTCGCCACTGGTACCTATTACCTCACGGTTTACGGTAGGACTCTATGTAACGCACTCAAAACATTGTGCTGATGGATGCATTGAATAGTACGGGAGTCGTAGTGGTTAAGTAAAGTTATATCATTAAAAACTTGTATTTAAATAAAAAAACAACGTCTCTCATCTAGATAATATAAGTATCAATACTTTTTACTTAAAAATGATCTCCCCACGCAAAAAAACATTTCTTTCAGAATTCTATTATACTCTTCTCAAGTCAATCTTAATAACACTCTTACAACCAATCGGGCCCAATAATTACAAGTCGCGCCAAATAAACCCGGCCGGCCATATTTGCCGGTGCCGCCTGTGCAAACACCTCCTCTAATGCTGACAAATTATTGTTAAAGATGGTCTTAATCAAAGACCAGCTCTTGACACCCTATTATTATCAAGAAGGACGCAATTAATGTTTAATTTATAGATAGGATTTCGTCGTTATTGCAGGCTTATTTTCTTGTAATTGAGATTTTTTTCAAGGTCCTGGGGTAAGGTGAATATTGGGGGATTTGAGGACAATCAATGTTGTACTGTAATTATGGAAGATTGTATACTAATGAAGCGATGAAATCATAAAATAACTGTAGTAATTCGGAAATATGCAGGAACGTATTTTACTAGCAAGTTTTACACAGTACAAGAAGATGGCGGGAGAAAAAAAATGTGTTGCCAACATAATGCATGTAAATTAGCAGTAAAGTCAACAGAAAAATATAAATGGTTGCGTTCACTTTTACCTACTAACAGAAGCTTTTATGGAAGTTTTGCCATTGAAATTATCTTGCAGAAGTAACATAAATATGTGTAACCATTGTGCTCAGGTTATTCGTGCTCAGTGGAAAAGAAATTCAAGAAATTGGATCACGGTTCGAAGAAGAAAAACACAGAAATGTGTTTTTCAATGTAACGGCTTCGTAGGTAAATTACAACGACACGCATCGATCTATCTTCGACATAAGGTTTCATGAATTTATAATGTGAGAGTAAGTCCATGAATTTATAATATGTGTGAAACAGAGCAGTCAATTAAAGTTGATTAGTATTACTAATTGACGTCTCTCAGTGCGGCAGATATACCTAAATGCCTAAATATAATAACAAGTAGCAAAAGGTAATAGAAGTATGTAGGTAAGAACTACGTCTTGCCGACGCCTTCACTCGCCTGCAGGTCGTAAATTATCTCCGGGGGCGTACCTACTACCGGGATCTTTCTTCCTTCTTTTTATCGTGTGGTTAGTGCCTAACCTGGTGTCAGAGTTTTCATGCCGTCGAGAAATATCTCTCAGGCATGCTGGTTTCCTCACGATGTTTTCCTTCACCGACGCAAGATAATTATATAATACGCACATGAATCCAAAAGATCAGAGATGCGTGTCGGGTTCGAACTAGAGACCTAAGACTACTACTACTACTACCGGGATAAGAAGTTCCATTATAATTGTGTCCTAACTCAGAGCAGGGTCTACCCGAGTGCCAAGTTTCATCAATCCGTTCAGTCGGTAAGGCTTGAATAGGTAACAGTGGCGAAGGTTCCATATAACCCGATTCGTACCGGCTTCCCTTTGAAAAGTGGCACAGTCAGTATTTTATAGCCAATAATATTATATACAGTAAAGATATGTACTCCGGCTTACCTCTTACAAAAACTGACCCTTCGCTACTGATAGGTAAGCAATGTTAGTCAAGGCAGTCAGAGACACAGACCGACAGAATCAAAATCATTTTTATTTGTGTAACATAGGTATCACTGGCGAAGGTTCCATATAACTCGATTCGTACCGGCTTCCCTTTGAAAACCTGGGAAATTTTTAATTTCGGAGATATTGGGGGTCAAAGTTCCAACTTTTTCACAAGTTTTATTTAAAATACAAGTTTTAATGTTACAACTTTACTTTAAATACCTCCACGACCCCGTAACGACAGTAATATTTAATGCATCCATTACCATATTACCATCGCACAACGTTTTGAGTGAGTTACATTGAGTCCCCCCCGTAAAACGTGATTTTTTTCATCCCCAAAAAAAGTCGTTTCCCAGCAATGATTTTTGCGTAGTTACTTAGTTAGATATACAGAATGCTTGGTTGACGGTTTCGTGAGCGGTCCGTTAACACGGAGCGACTTCTACACTGTAGACACTAGGTTGACTAGTAACGCCATCTATATTCACAAAAAAGGTAACTCCATCCTCGGAAACTGTGGCTAGCTCGACAGAACAGCAGCAAGCAGGGTACGTGTATGGAGCTATGTATGTCGCAAACCATGTGCCGCTACATTTCCTGCCCTCTGTGTCCCAAAACATGCGCAGTCAGTGACCTCTGTGCTGCGCTGCCACAGACGACAATGTAGAAGTGAAAAAGAAATACCAGCAACACAAAGAAGACTAGAAAAGCAACTCTGGGTCTTGTGCAGTACGATTCTTTAGCTTGAGTGACATTGATAGGATTGTGCTGTTGGTAAATGTTTGTGAAATAGTACTGGAATAAAAAAAAAATTGGCGGCGTTAGTTTCAACTAAGGCCAAGTGCCAAAATAATCATGTAGCACTATAGGCTGGGTTGAAACTTCACGATCATCTGCCTTGATTAGTGAGATCGAGAGAAGAGCTCGTGGCTAAATAATAACAGCCGCTCAGGGGTCGATATTCAGGTTAAGCCGCGCTTGGCTAGGTTGGTCTGTAGCTGGGTGACCACCCATTAGATGCCGAGTTTCCTTCGTGCCTCGGAAAGCACGTTAAGTCTGTCATTTGTAATCTTTGACGACTGGCAGTCAGTGGCCCGAAAGTCTGACAACCAGTCATTCCAAGGGGTATCGTATAGCCCAGTATTAACTGGGTTGTGGAGGTCAGATAGGCAGTCGCTCCATGTAAAATACTGGTATTCAGCTGCATCTGGCTAGACTGGAAGCCTACCCCAACATATTTAGAGGCTAGGCAGACGATAATGAAGGTCTCAATCTTCATTATCGTTGTTGTTTATTTGTTCGTTAGAATTTTTTTTTATGTACGTGGTAGCTACTTAATGTCTACGTGGTGTGTGTGGAATTTACGTGTAAAATAAATCAAAAAAATAGCTATAAAATATTTATTTATTCATCTTTAAACAATAAATTGTTTTATATAAAACATAGTTCGGCATTAGATACCTATACAAACTACTTAATTACTAGATTGACTTCACTCCACATGTCACAAATTGAAGTAGATAATATTCTGATATCAACAGTAATATTTTTTTTGACTAAATGACTTGATACTCGGCATTAATTTTCGGTTAAAAATACTTCGATGCATTGTTAATTTTTAAGCAAAAGAAGCACCGACATTTCATAATTAATTTGCCGTTTTTAAATATTTTATTTGTGAACATGTGGTGTGGTCTGAATTTACAATACCGTCAACATTTCGTAATTAACTCCATTATCTTAGTTGGTGTAAAATTTTAACACAAATTGATTGCTAAAAATACTTTTTGGAATAAAAAAAGTCCACAAAATAATTTCAAGTCAATATCGCTGACTTTTCGTAGAACATAATCGTTAATAAAACTTACATAATTTAATTCTCAATTCGTAATGACTGTTTTTAATCATGCAACTGACACCCGGTTCACGAAAGGTTAATTAATGCACATCGAGCTACCCGAAACTGTGAAATTTCCCGATCAACCTTGAACCTAATGCTATAGCGATAAAGTTGAAAATCCATTAAAGAAATTTGACAGATTGTAGTACCGTGATGTGCTTGTACAACTCTGAAGGCGCAAATTACAACAGCAAAACCAAGACCCGACACACGACTGATTTTTATTATAAAGGGTGTAAACACACCCTTAACGAAGCCGAAAGGCACTTATTCTCGCCGTCATGGCGATATTTTTTTGTTATAGACCATACCTGGGAAACTTCTAGTTACTGAGATATTGGAGGTCAAACTTCCAGCTTTTTCACAAGTTTTTTTTTTTAATACTAGTTTAAACTACTACTTTAATTATTTGCATGACTCGTTTACTTTTTAGTGCATCCATCAGCACAGTTTGAGTTACATTGTGTCCTACCGTAAAACAAGATTTCTCACCCCAAAAAAAAATCGTTTCCCAGCAATAATGTTTGCGTAGAGTTACTTAGTTTGATGTACAGAATGCTTGGTTGACGGCTATGTGAAGGGTCCGTCTACATATTGTATTTAACTATGAAAACGGCAACATTTTGAAAGCAGTTTCATAGAGCACAATGCTTTTCCAGTTGGTTAACGTTTGAAAGCAGCAATAACAACCTTATATTAATAAGAATAACGATCACTGTTCTTTGACAGAGTTGTAAGTCTGCCAATGACCTTACAACCGAATAACCACCCTATAGAAACGGCAATAAAGATTATTATTGTCATTTCGTCAGTGACCAGAAGTAAACGTACTCCTGTCATTGTGGTCGCCTTCAGAATTATACCACTGCTGTGATTGGCTGTCTGAAAAATCAAATAGCCAATCACATCACTCGACATTCAGTTTGACAGTCAGTTGCTTATTTATCGTTTCAGTAACCGGATGTTAGACTCATACAAATTCATACAAAAAAATATATAATTTAATCATTCACATAACTTTGAGACTATTTATTACTGTCTAATCTATATCTAAAGCCTGATAATTTCTACATTAGGATAAGGAATATATGACAAATTAAACATTGGATACATTGCAATAGATATAGGAGTTTATATCATCAATTAAATATAATGGCAAAATACTACAGTAGGCCGCAATTCAGTGGTAAGTAACCAGCTCAAGCTAGTCTAACGTAGAACGGAGTTTCATTAGGATAAGAGGCCAGCTAATATTGGTTTTGTTACCTCTGAAGTGTGGCCTAATATACGTTGAAAATAAATTCTAAGGATGCACAGTGATAATTTAAATAGTAATGATTTTAATACATTTTGTGTTTAAAGTATTAGTCGATTCGTTAAAAAAATAATTATCACTTGGGTGAGAGGCCTCCCCCCTGAAAGACGTCCACTGCTGGACATAGGCATGTCCAGCAGTGGACGTCTTTCGGCTGAAATGATGATGATGATGAGATTTATATTCAAAATATAAGTCAGCTTACAAGATATTAATTTAAATGCATAATTTTTTGAATCCATATAATCCGACATACGAAAATGAAGGTGGGCGTATGATACGCCCAGTTTCGAACAAATAACATCACGCCTGTAATCCCTGAAGGGTTAGGCAGAGGTTCATCTCTAAAAAAGGGTGCAAAAATGGTGCATTTTAAAATTAAATGCGTTTGCGTGTAGAGGTAGGTTTTGGAAGACAATACATATCTTAATTTATTGAATAACGAATGTGCGCTCTACTCCTTATTAATTTATTTATACATTTAATTAAGTTATTAAAAAACCTAATTTACGATCTGTAAGCTTATATCCAGACTTTAAAAAGAAAATCAATTCGATTGACTTGAAAATAAGGTTCAAAATCAAAGCTTCGACCATGTTGTATTGTATAACGGGCTGGTGTCCGCAACTCCACGTTCAAAGTGCGTATTTTGGGTATTATTGACTATGTTTTGGAGTAACTAAACATACATTTATAAAATACGCTTTATACTGACATCATCGATGACACTCTAAACCAGACCTAAGGTCCACGTCATAAGTCACACAATACATCATTGTGGATTGTTTTGCTAGGGAAAGGTGCTACACACTTGTTTTTGATGGCAAGTTTCGTTGAATAAAAAGACGACCCGAAGCAATTAATCAAATTCGGTTTTCTTTTCGCCCTTGCCGATCGGTAAACACCGTTCGGCATCTACAATCGCTGAATCATGTTCGGGTCGGTTAAGCAGAGCGGCTTTTTCCCGAACGCATTCGGTGTTACCGCCCTGCTATGCCGACCCCAAATATTTGTACCTTATGAAATGGGCATTAGTTTCAAATACTAATTTTAAAGAATTATCGTAGAATTTCAGAGGTGTATATAGCACCTCTGAAATTCTACGATAATTCTTTAACATTAGTATTTAAACCTAATGCCCATTTCATAAAGTACAAAATGTATGTTATTACTTTATTAGTCCTATCTCCAATGAAAATCTACGCTTGAGGCGCTCGCTACGAAATAAATAAAATCAACCATATGTCAAAGCAGTAGTGTCAAATAGTTGTTTTCAAAATAATTAAAATCCACCTTATTTCAATGTAGTGAGGTTTCTCGCGTTATTCATGTCATAAGTACGTTATTAAAGTTATTTTACTTAATTACTATTAGTTTGAGAGAGCACACTTGCGAAGCTAGAATACAGAGTGTAACATAATAAACGCAAGACCTCTCGTGTGGTCTCTCACACCATGAATCTAAAAAGCTTTTGTTCTATGACTTTTGGAAATTCAAAACTTTTTTTTTAGTTTTACCATACATGTTGGTCAGCATATCGCGTCAATTTCTATAGAAAATGCAATTTTTTTTTGCGAATTTCTAGAACTCGTAGAACAAAAGTTGTTCAGTTTCATGGTCCGAGAGACCACACGGGAGGTCTTGCGTTTATTATGTTACACCTTGTATATGACCTGTCGTATTGGCCAACTTCGAGTCTTGGGGTATTGTATTAACCAGTAATAACTGGGTTGTGGAGGTCAGATAGGCAGTCGCTCCATGTAAAATACTGGTATTCAGCTGCATCCAGTTAGAATGGAAGCCGACCCCAACATAGTTGGTGAAAGGCTAGGCAGATGATGTCTCTCAATGCGGCAGATCAACATCAAACTGCAGCAATCTTTGTATTTTATTTTGTTTTGGCAATTTCTCTGCAGCAATCATTATAGGTCTGTGTGGGTGTGTCATCCTCTGCTCAGCCTTTTCCTAACTATGTTGGGATCGGCTTCCAGTCTAACCGGATGCAGCTGAATTCTAGTATTTTACAAGGAGCGACTATCTATTTGACCTCCACAACCACCGCAACCAAGGGGTTGTGGTGGTTGTGGAGGTCAAATAGCCACTGACCACCTGTAACGACAGAAAAAGATCTACAAATGACATGTGGATGGATAAGTGACCATTTTACTTCGCAAGAATGCCCAGTCTCTTTTATATGTACGTTTCGCGCAAAAGATCTTGACCGCTTTGAGCTTCTTGCGCTCTGCATAAAGCTTAAGTTGCCAAGATATTTTGGCTGATTTTAACAATATTGACTGTTCTAAAATTTTACAATAAGCGTTCAAACCGCAGCTTTACTTCAACTGATCCTCTGTTTCTCAAAGTTAAATGAATATAATGAAAACATTTGGAATGGGATATAATTATATGCCATTCCAAATATTAGCTGATATTACAAAAAAAATCGCTGGTAATAAGAAAGTTAAGTTAGTTTTAAAACAGGCAATATTATCATGTCAACATTATAATTATACAAAGTTATTCATTTATCAAAATTAAAGTCTTTCATAACAACAATACCTATCTTACATACTTATATTCATTTTATACATCTATATTTTTTCAACTAGCATTTGCTTACGGTACCAAAATTACTTCGAAAGAATATAATGCCTAAAGAATCGTAATTTTTCAATACAATATCATAGTCCCGAAAGTTCGTTTACGGTCGCAAGTTTGATTCCTGCTTCGAGACAAATGCCTAAAGATTTTTGAGCGTACATTTTGTGTATGCCTCGACATACCTAATATATTAAATCATAAATTCAGGTTACAATAATGAAGCAGCAACACGATAAGTGTCACAGATCTTGTGATATAGGGGATATCGTAACGAAAACTATTAGAAATGTGGTCCAGGAGTAATGACCAAAAATTACGACTTATAGGTACCTAATGGGTTCAAACCCAAACGCGCGTCACTTAGTGTAATTTATTTCATTTCCACTGCTCTTAAGACAGTGAAGAAAAGCATAGAGAGGGAGCTGGCATGTCCTAGAATCTAATATGTCTCATCCACGAACCCGCACAGCGCCTAAGAAAAGTGACATCCACGAAAACGCAATGGTCCCAAGAAATGTGACATCCACGAACCCGGACTGCGCCCAAGAAATGTGACATCCACAAACCCGGGCTGCGCCCAAGAAATGTGACATCCACAAACCCGGGCTGGGCCCAAGAAATGTGACATCCACAAATTCGGGCTGGGCCCAAGAAATGTGACATCCACGAACCCGCACTGGGCCCACGTGGTGGATAATAAACTACTGCTTTTCTCAGAGAGCAGGCGCATGTCCCCATGGGAACGTTACCTACGTAGATTTTGATAAACTTGACCTGGCTGTAAAAGCTTTCGTTACCATGTCCCTTTCACCACAAATATCTCAAGTGTGACATATTCTCGTATATTTTAACATAATCCAATGTACAGACAAGTCATACTCTTAAAATTAGTGTTATATCTAGCGGTCTACACAGGGAATGTTTCACTTATCTTGCAACTGCACGTAGTTGGCTGGGAACAGGCCGTATGCGCCCTTGCATAAGCCTTGCCACCAGCCCTCGTCGATCTGAGGAGGGGAATAAACCATCTTTAATGGTTCTTATAATTACGTCGAAGAGTAGAAGAAGCCGAATAAGTAGGTACTTTGTGACTGTGAGGTACTGAGTAACCTCACAAAGTATTTACTTAATCTTGTTTTAGAGTAATGTAAAAAAAAATATAATGAAATATTAATTGAGATAAAAACATACCATGTGTACATGGTATGTTCACTCATGCGATAGTTGACACTGTGTTCCATACATTTTGACCGTGAAGTTACACACACACAGTCTTTCAGTTCACCTTTGTAGGAAATTGCTGATATATTTTTAATTACCAATGTAAAATTTCTATATGGGGTTCAGAATGATGTACTGAACACCAGTAGCGAAAGGTCAATTTTTGTTATAGTTAAGCCGGAGTACATATCTTTAATGAGAATTTTTCTATTTGTCTAAAGAATACTGACTGTGCCATTTTTCAAAGGGAATCCGGTAGGAATCGAGTTGTGTGGAACCTTCGCCACTGCAGAACACAGAAATGATTCGTCGATATCCCTTCCACCCTGTATATCTAACGCGATGCCAGATTTTACGTGACATCAGAGTAATGCGTAGTTCCTATGTAGTGTCGTAGATAACACCAGACTTCCATTGAATTGATAAAGTGAAGGGTAAACTTACCATCACGATATTGGTGATGATATCATCAGGGTCGAAGGAGATCTCGTCAGGCGCGGCCGCCTGGTAGTCGTACAGAGCCCTCGCGGTGTACCCGTCCTCGTCATCTCCCTCCACTTCGCCCTCGCCGGCCATCTCACTCTCCCACCCCACTGGAGACACCACTATTGTGGGTTGGCGAGTTAACTGGGGACAGAAGATTAAGAAGTCAGACATATGACGGGTGGCTGCGGGACTGTTCGAAAGAGATACCGTGGCCCTGGAACACAAAGGGCAAAGAAGGAACATGGATGGGTTTTAGTCAGTACAAGTCTGACACTCCCTTTCGCTCCGCCCAGAGTGGGGGGGGGGTCATTTGATGATTCACCACCCGAAAAAAAAAAAAAAAAAAAAAAAAGACATGACGGGTCGGAAGCATTATTAAAAATAATTTGCTACTACAGACTGTTATAGAAATCTAAAATTCACACACATTTTTGACAAGTTTTGAAGACACAGCAGGTTATTTCAAAATCAATATGTCAACAGAACCGAGACATCTTTACATAGTATAAAACAAAGTCGCTCTCGCTGTCTGTACGCTTAGATCTTTTAAACTACGCAACGGATTTTAATGCAGTTTTCAGCAATGGATAGAGTGGAAGGTTTATATGTATATGTGTATCTACATTGCACCCGTGCGAAGCCGGGGCGGGGCGCTCGTTTTAATATGGATGTTTCCTGTGTAAAAAAGTATGATTCTATTTAGTCCGTCAGTTAGATTATCGAAAATTATTAGATACGTATTTTTTGTTTTATCAAATCAATAAAAATTACGAAGATAAAACGCATCAAAGATCATGAGTGGGGGCCTGTGACGTCACTCTTCGGTAAAAAGTCAGTACAGTTTACTTAAAAGTATGACGTCACACGAGTATTCGACGCACTGTATCGTCTTCATTTTTAGTTGTCGTGAAAAAAGAGAAAATGCGTGTCCAATATTTTTTGGAAATCTATGTGATGGACTAATTAGATTTTTTCAGGAAACATCCTTATTATAATCATGATTTTGGTAAATGAAAATGTCATATTCTTTGGTACCTGTCAGATTCTGAATCCCCAAACGAATGATATGTTGATCAGGTTTTAAATAAGAAACAGCAAAAGGGGTCCCTAAGCTTACATTAAAATTGTAAATTCTCTTAAGTTTCGCACCTACAACCTAGGCGGTACACCCAATAAATAATTACGCACCTCCTCTTTATCCTCCTTGGGCTCTCCGACTAGCGTGACATCCGGCAAGTTGTGCAGCTTGTCCGCCGCTGACGTCACTTCCGGCACTTCCGCCGGCGCGGGCGCAGATCGCACAACTTCGGCAGGCGGCGGTACATCAGGCATTACCTAGAAATATTTATTATAATTACATAACGTCGGGGATAGTGCAAATCTACCATACGTAAAGTGCGCGTATCTGCACTACGTGTAGGTTTACAGGGGAAGGTTATAAGTTTATATGTGTTTTTATATCAACGACTTTTGACCTCATTTTTTTTAGTGTTCTATGTATTGTTAACAGTAGAAATCTATTAAATTCGTTAATTTAGTCGCTACGGCAATGCGTAATTGAAATTGGCTACATTTGTCAGATACGCGGAATTATCCAATGCTTCCGCGGATTTGCACTATCCCCGACGATAAATGGTTTTCTTCTTTCATATAATATTAATTAAATTTCATCATTGCATGGAAACACGCGCCTTGTAGTAAAAAAAAAGATCACTCATTTTCATTGCATTGCTGTCGCGCCTTTTTATTTCGTATTCTGTACAATATTAATTTTGGATATATGTTGTCAGTTTTACAGTCCACTGCTTTTATTTAAAGTCCAAGTTAAGACCCTAACACTCAATATCATTAATTATTGTTTTTACCCGAGTTATGCAGGTCATTTAGGCAGTCTACTGTAAGCCGCCCGGCAAAGGCTAGGCAGGTAATGATGACTACTGACCTTCTGCATGACAGGCGACGTTAGCGGCGACACAGCTGGCGCCGCGGTCGGGGATGGTAGCACCGGCTGCCTGTTGGCGAGGCGGCCGGGCAGCTTGGCGGGGGCAGCCGGTTCGCTGTCCGGCTCAGGCTCGTCCGCTTGCTCTTTGTCTAAGCGGACTTTTTCCTATGAAAGTAGGGAATGTTTGATTTTTTTCTTTTTAATAACCTCGATCGTTAGTCTGAGCTTTACCATGAAATTGATGGTAGATCGAAATCATAGGACCGTTCTCAGGTCATCAATCAAGTCAATTCTAATGTGAAAAATAGGTGAAGCATAGGGAACAAGTCAAGTCAAGTTTCACTATTCCTATTTCGCCTTGAAACTTCAAATAACGGATGAATAATTATGGTAGAAATTAAGTACTTTTTATAATTTTGAACATTGCGATTTTATTTCAGAATGTTTTAATATGATAATGAACAAAATATGAATAAAATGAGCGTACCTTTTGTGATAAATCTTTGTCCATAGCCTCTCTCTGTTGCCTGATCTTTTGCACCGACTGCAATGCTTCCTATAAAATATATTAGGTGAAAAAAATGATGTATGTACCGAAAACAAAATCTAAAAAAATCTCAATTGCACACAAATCCATAGTCTAATAAACATAACATAACGCCAGTAATCCCCGAAGGGTTGGGCAGAGCTGTACCTAACAGGACACCCACATTTCGCCAGTTATGTTTAAGTGCCATGTAATAGGGGGCAAGCCTATTGCCATTCACAAATCTAGACTCAGTGGCTGCTACTGAGAAATTCCTGATGGAAAAACCCAATAACACTTTGCCCGACCCGGGAATCGAACCCAGGACTTCATGCTCGTCAGTCGCGCTTGCGACCACAAGACGCACGAAGCGGTCGAGATTGTTAAAAAAACAATAATGTACAGTCTAGATGTTTTAAAATCGGTGTATTATTCATAACAATGTACTTATACCATTCCCGGCAATCTATATCAAAGAGAAACCCACCTGCTCCTTCTCCTTGGCCATGTTCTCGAACTTGGCGCGTATGGAGGAGGGCTTGGCGGCGCCGATGTCGGGCTTGTGCTTGGTGTAGCTGGTGCCCACCTTCTCCACCTCGTCGAACCGGTGCGCCGACTTGTCCACCCGGTCGGTCTCCACGCCGAACTTGCCGCCGAAACCCTGGCCAAGGGACGAAGATGGTTATCATTAGCTGTTAATTAATTCAGTTTAAGATGGCCTAGAAGACTGCACCCACGAAAAACCATGGCCCATAGAATCTAGTTATTCATAATAAATTAAATAGATAGGACTTTGAAGAGACGTCAAGACGACGAAAGTAACGTTAACATCGGTGTGTAGAAAAATAAAATGATTTGTTTTTTTTACTAAAGCCTGTTTTGTGTAAGGAAGCATCCACCGTATTATTCTTGGCATAGCGTAATGTAATCGTGTCCTGCGTATCCTGTCGTTTGCTTATAACCAGGAACTGATGGTCGCTACGGAAGGTGCCAAACTAGTGGCTCACTTCTGGGCCGACACAATTTAGATTGCCATCGACATCGACACGGTAAGAACAAGAATATAATTACCAAAAATTTAATTACCGAGTGTGGGCACACTTGGTAATTATATCTTGCAAACATTGTATGCAGGTAATTTAATCGCATAAAAATTATCGTCTGTTCTACTTCGAAAATTTCCGAAAAAAATATTAAACAGACCTTTTTTATTCATCTACCGTCTCCTCATGAAATATAATGAGTCCAGACGTACCTTCTTATGGTCCACTTGACTAGCATGAGCCTGTGTCTTCTCCTGATGATCCCAGCCGAGCGCAGACGCGTCCTGTCTGTCCGTCTGTACGCCGTACTTGCCGCCGAATCCAATGGCGTAGTCTGAAATTAATTTTAAATAATTCAAAGTGCAAATGCAAAAACTGTACTAGTAAGCTAACTGAAGCTCCACTTACATTGAGTGATTTGATCCGAACAGATTGGACCTATCCATCTAATAAAATATTATAGATTTAAAAAAAACAAAAACACGCTTTAGAGTGACGTCATTTTATTTTTCGCATTCTTCGCAGCAAACTCTTTCATTTGATACCCATATATATCATGGGAATGCATTAAAAATAACTAGTCCGCCATCTTTGGGAGACTGCCCTATTGGATTTAGAATGACGTCACTTAGCTAACCATGCATTGTCATCCAAAATATATGCAACATTTCAGCTCAATCAAACGAGTGGGTCAAATTTAACTTTTAAGATTTTTTTAGTTAGTTACAGCTGGGGTAGCGTAATAAAAGCGAGTTAAAAAGGTTGATGAACGTTTCTTTGGTAAAATGATGCTGGTCCCACTTCCAAAATCGGTTTTTGAGCTTAAATGAGCAGTCGCTTGTAAATTACTGGTATACAGCTGCATCGGGATAGACTGGAAGCCATCCCTAACATAATTAGAAAAAGGCTATGCATATGATTACATACCCTTCTGAGACTGATGATGCTGTGCGTCTTCCCTGTGATCCCAGCCCACAGCGGAGGCGTCTTTCCTGTCGGCTTGTACGCCGAACTTGCCTCCAAAGCCGTGAGAGTAATCTTTCTGTGAGGAATGCTTCTCTACTGTTTCTTTGTGCTCCCAACCGGCTGCGCTCTGGGGATGAAAGATACAGCTTATATATATATAGAAATATTGAAAGGGTTTTTAACATTCAGAACACAAAAGTAATACAGATTTACCCCAAAAAGGCACATATGAGTAAATCATTATAAAATGTCTTTATAATACAGGGTGTAAAGGACAGTCCTCCACAAACTGATGGGGTGAATTCAGTATATCATAATGAGATGACCGGTACAAGAAGTTATTTCAGGAATGTTATGGGAATCCAATACATTTTATTTGTTTTTTTTCCTCATACGCAATGTATCGTTACCGAGGCAAAACGCACGTAGCGAACGGCAAGAGCGACGACGAGTTCGATGAACTCTGTAGCTAGGCAGGAAGTGCACAGCTGATTTCACGCGTCGTCCGTTAGAATATTTTGACATCCATTGTTGGATTTTTTATTTTAGCCGTATCATTTACATAAATGTAGTGTTGTGTACAGGGAATGTAATTTTACATTGAAATAAAAGTATAGTAACTGAAAAAATAAATAAAAAAATAAAAATTTCTGAAGAAAAATCCCGGCGGCATATGATTCAAAATAAAGAGCTGAGGGGGGGTGCCTCAGTTTGTGGAGGGCTGTCCCTTACACCCTGTATGTCTGCGTCTGTATTTATCATTAAGAATGCGTCCTCTCTCTCACCTTGTCCACCCTATCGGTCTGCACGCCGTACTTGCCGCCGAAACCCTGCGCGTAGTCGGTCTGCGAGACGTGCTTCTCCACCTTGGCGACGTAGTCGTGTCCCACGGCCGACGCGTCCATGCGGTCCGCTTGGACGCCGTATTTGCCGCCGAAACCTGGGCGAGATAATATAGTTGGTAAGTAAAGGTATTTAGGAGATTCTGAGCAGTCCTACGGGCAGTTAGTTGGTTCGAACCCTAGAATGGTACTTAGTTTTGAATAATTTATTTCATCGCCACAGCTCTCAAAACGGACGGCTCTCTGTTCTAGGTTCGAAGATTCAAAGATCTACAACCTTCAGTACCCGCACTAACTCTCAGCATAGAGAGAGGCTTGTGTTGCAGCAACGAAAAAATTATAAAAAAACTACCTTTATTTGCTGCTAGCATTCAGAACTTCCCATAATATTAATCTTCCATGTTATAATACTCAATACTCAATATCTCCCAATATCTTCTTCTTTTTTCTTTCTTTTAAAATTTTCATCTGATTCGACTTTGTAAAAGTGCTTACAGGTATTTTTGGTTCCAAGTATAATTAAAATTATGTATGTATAACTAGGCTAATTTATATTAGTAGTAGTCGCCTCTGCGGCGTAGGCCTACATCTCTTTCCCGCGCCTCGCGTATCCATAAGGGTCCACCTCTCTGGTTGAAGATGTTAAAACATAGGCTATGTTAAAATGCTACCAGAATAATCTTTATCAACTGCAAAAGCG
Source organism: Noctua comes (assembly GCA_963082995.1). Classification (NCBI taxonomy): domain Eukaryota; kingdom Metazoa; phylum Arthropoda; class Insecta; order Lepidoptera; family Noctuidae; genus Noctua; species Noctua comes. The sequence continues at coordinate 13,910,970 of OY720288.1, forward strand.
TCGATGTTACCTTGTGCATAATCCTTCTGTGACACGTGTTTCTCTGTCTTGCCGACGTAGTCGTGTCCGACTGCTGACTTGTCCATACGATCCTGTTGCACACCGAACTTGCCCCCGTAACTGTTGTCATAATAAAACATTTAATCAAACATCACTTTCAATGAGCTGAGGGCCAAAGTACCCACTTTCTGAAGCCTTGACACTGCCAGAAGGCGTCGCGGCAGACCTCGTGGAAGATGGCGGGATGATCTGGACAAGACCAGCGACCAGTGGTCCACATAGGCCTTGGATCGAAAAAACTGGAGTTCATGGAGAGAGGCCTTTGTTCAGCAGTGGGATGATGCAGGCTATCAGTATCAGTACCTTACATACAGCAAACTAAAGTTTCGAGTAAAGTTTGATCGTTTAATACTGAAATATAATATTACTTACCCAAATGAAGATTTAGGTCCAGCCTCATATTGCTTCTTCTTTGTCTGTGAATCTGCTTCTAATACTTCCTCTCTCAGCTTCGCCATACTGAAAATAAACAGCTATATAATGGTTGTAAAAGTACCCTTAACGACGCCGAAATGCACTTGTTCTCCCCGACATTGCGTACGGTGATATTGGGGGTCAAAGTTCCAACTTTTTCAAGTCTTTTTTAAATACAAGTTTTTAAAGTTATAACTTTACTTTAAACACTTCTACGACTCACGTACAATTCAATGCGTTCATCAGCACAATGTTTTGAGTGCGTTACATTGAATCCTACCGTAAAACGTAATTTTTCACCCCAAAAAATTGAATGAATTAATCTTGTAAAGGAAATGGTAGATGATTGCCTTCTTGCCTCGTTGATCTAACGCGAGTGATGAGTGTTGTGGGATAGGGTCAAAACCCTGGTTGGTCTGGAAGGTGGAAAGCTTTGGACCAAGCGGCTATTAAAACCAGTTTGACTACCTCCATACATACAAGTTGTTGACAAAATCTGTGCGAGCAAATCCCTCGTACATAACATAACATCAGATCTGTAATCCCCGAAGGGTTAGGCAGAGGTGTATCTAATAGTACACCCAGATTTTGCCAGTTATAGGGGGCGAGCCTATTGCCATCAACCGGGAGCAAATCCAGACTCCGTGGCTGCTACTGAGAAAGTCCTGATTGAAATACCCTGATGATTTTATACAAAGAGTGCAGTTCAGATTTGCTTACTAATAGAGAAGTAAGGCGTGATGATGTGCCTACTATGGTTCAAGGTATCATAAACATGCTCTCTTTTGTTTTGTCCTGCACCGTTATTCACAGTACAAAAGTAAAACATCACCCACACACTTTCATGTCACTGGTTTAATATCAATTTATTATAATTAGCCATGTCTGCGAGATACTAGGGCATTGCCACTGACGGCGGGCTCAAGCTAGAGGATCAGGATTTTTAAAAGTTATAACTTTTCCTACCTGATGCCGCAGATTTACTAAGTACGTAATAAATTGTAGCGTACAGTAGAATCACTCTCAAACTAAAATATTTCTAAGGCGAAAAATAAGCATCTGAGTACTCGTACTACCGCTACAAACTTTATGTTTTTTTAAACCAACACATACAGTTCGTACTTTAAACACTGAAAATTATCACAGAGGCTCTTTTTTCTGCCTCTGAATTGGCATTCCGGTATAGACAGAGGCTGAAATTAATTAGGAGCCCATAATTGCCTCTTAAGGCCTCGGGGCACCGAGGCCTTAAGAGGCAATTATGGCAAACACAAGGTTGCAAAAAATTTTGATTTTGATCTCAAATAACGTACCTAAATTAATTCGAGGCTAGTGCAAATTTTTATTACTTTCTCTTGAATCTTAACTTTGTATATCGCTTGTCTATAAGTCGCTCAAGTAACTGCGGTAGGTCGGAACAATTCTAACCTGTCCAAGGTAGGTTGGGTGTTAAAATTTTCGAGTTCGCTTCGCTCGCTCTTGCAGCCTACTTCTCGGATCTTGACTTTGTCTGTAAGTCGACCAAGTAACTCCTATATGAAGGGTTGAAACAATTCTAACCTTTCCCAGGTAGGGTGTTAATATTTTCGAGCTTGCTTCGCTCGATGAGACCTAAGTTCCTTTTGTTCTCATAATGCTGACTCTTATTCGATTAAGTAACAACCATTTCTGAATAAAAAGACTATAAAAGCTAACTTGTCTGGAGTGGGGACAGCCCCGGATCTAAGGGGGGCAAGCCGGGGCCCGTGCCCCGGGCGGCAAATTTAGAGGGCGGCAAATTCAAGCTTGGTAGACGAATACACTACTCAGCATTATCGCAACTTTGCGATTATTAACGGGCAGTATAGTCAAATAATAAAATAAACGACGGGGCCCGTAAGCACATAGATTGCGATTTCTTTCGCGCGGCGGCCGGTGCAGTGTCAGTCTCAGACCATGTCTTGTCCTATCCTAATTAAAATATATGTCTAACACGTCCATGTATTTCAAAAATATAGGCTTAACAGAGAAAGAGCAGTGCTTGTCCGGTCGTTGTGGCGTTCTTTGGAGGAGGCCTATGTCGATCAGTGAGCGTGTTATGGCTGAAATGATGGTGATGATAAAGGTAAAATATTGTCAGGCGGGGGCGGCATTTTTCAGTTTTTGCCCCGCCTCGAAATAATTCAAGATCCGGGGCTGAGTGGGGACCTTAAATTTTCTTTTAGTTTCTAGACTTTTCTTTGTATGGAAAATCTAAGCAATACGAGGTGCTAATGTTTTTGAAGTGGCTATTCAGAACTTCAGCTACATCCGTAAATAGTAAACTTAACCCTTACAAGTTTTTAAACGCACCCTCCTACCCCCCAGGCTCAAAACCTGGCGACGCTCTTGCATGGGACTTAAAACATAACTGGCGAAATGTGGGTGAGCTATTAGTACACCTCTGCTTACCCTTCGGGGATTATAGACGTGATTTTATGTGTATATGTTTTATTTATACGTTTATTGCATTACATGATTAAAATAATAGACGATTCTTAAGTCGGTAACTTATAAAATAAGTTGAATGATAAAATAAAACATACTAATAATTGTTTTACCCAATAACATAAAATCTAAAAATAGTTTTTCCTGTGTAAATTTGATATGCATAAGTTAAGGAAAACACACTTTTGTAATACGTACTAAACTGGTTTGGTTTCCTGCAAGCCAACAGTGTTTTGTAACATACATTTTAATGAATACTTCTTTTTTTTTTCTATTTGTTGATACTTTTAATGGATTTTATAGAAGAAACTTACTATACAGGGTGACTGGTAATTTAGTGACCAATACTTAAACACGTGATTGTACTCATGATAACAAACAACTTTCCCAAAGATTTTTATACTAAGTATTGGTCACTAATTACCAGTCACCCTATAAACATTTTTTTATTTTGTTTTTAAAAAAAAAAACGTTTCCCCACACTAGGAATTTCTCCTGTATCGTGAGTGCGTTTACAAACATTTAAACTCACATACATACACAAACAGCCAGACCCGGAACAGCTACCTGTCGATCATACAAATATTTGTTCCGAGGCGGGGATCGCACCCGCGACACGCAGCGCAGCAGCCGATCGCTCAGCCACTGCGCCAACCGTGCCGTCATTAACAACAATTAAAAACGATTAAATCAACTACAAAAACTAAACTAACAACAAACTCGGTCATCAAAAAACTCCTCAATGCTGACACCTAGTAATGTGCATCAGAGTCTGGCGTTGCCACATTGTATGCCAATACTTAGCCTCTGGCCTATGCCAATGTTTTAATCCCAAACAGCTCGAAAATATAGTTTATACAAAGGTTACTGTATACTTCATACTTCTTGGGTAAAGATGTTTTATGGAATTCTTATAGAAACTAAAATTTCTGTGTGAATTTTAAAAACAATAAATAAGCTATTTTGAGCAGTTAGTTCTAAATGTTAAACAATTCATAGTTGTTGTTAAAAATGCACTCTAATTATTATTTGTTGTTAATCAAGTATTCCACAAAGGTTCAATAATTTGTCATCAGATTTATTTCAAAATCATATATTACTTAAATAAAACAACAACTCATTACTCACTCAATGGCCTCCACATTCCGTCCACCAGGCCCCCATCTCTGTTCATGTTCTGTGACATCGTTCACAAAGTCAGGATCAGTCTCCCAGTCATCCGCCTCCTCTAGTGCGGGAGCCACTTTTGTTGATGATGCTTTCCACATCTGAAACGTTAACCACTATGTTATGTCTTGGCCCGCAGGGTTGTCAACATGCGGGGTGTAAACTCAGCGATAATTGTGCCGATAGTCAAATCAGTCAATGGCTTAATTGCTAAGACCCTTGACCAATATCTGAGGAGGCTCTCATTAGCCAGCTTGATCAAGGGCTTGTTTCAGAATCCGGTACTCCTGAACATGGCTCGTATTGTTAGGAGGGTCCTTTCTTTGGAGCCCTGACCGCCGGTAGCTAGGACCCTGTTCCTGATACCGGTACATGGTTAAGGCTACAATTTTTATATGGTTTTTTTCCTATCTTTTTTTAAGAAATATTTAAAAATTTAAAATTATATGTAAGGAGAATAAATAAAGGAATGAAAGGACAGATAACTACCAAACTGTCAAACACCACATGGATATCCACTATTTTTATAATAATTTCCCACAATTAGTAAGTAGTTAAGCACAACCCCTATAAAATAGGTATTAATCTTTTGCCGCAGCAAGGCAAAGGCCACTCACTTTCCCACAAACTGACATCCTCTGGTAATGTAAGCTTTTTTCTCTGTAGCAGTATGTTACATGTTCAAATTAAATAACAAGAAAGGAACACAACACTGCATGATAAAACTAAAATCAAAGGTCCCAAAGGAAAATTATATTTGTATATTTTGAAGAGCTGTGAACACTGCCAACACATATTTCCCATATATCACCAATTTATTTTGACTAGGTACAAGACCATGCCAGAAAAAAACTTCATTGAAATAACTGCTTTATCTTGAAAAATAGACCTGTCATGAGTCTGATCATTATTTCTATAGTTTCAAACATTCATTCATGGAATTGAAGAGCATAAACAAGAGAAAAATAATTCAATGGTTGGTATATATTCTGATAGCAAACAATAAACAATTATACTGACTCATTCATATGATTACTGAAATTGAATAATTTAGGGACTTGTTTAGATATAGCAAGTGCACTTTCAATTGCTTTTTATTTATTTGTCCTATTATTACGAGGAAATAAAATACGTAACTGGAATGAGTCACTTACCATGTTGAAAATATTGATTAGCACGATAATATCACGAATACTAGCTATCTTTTATAGAACTGAAGTTATCGCATTATCTATAATTATCTTGACGTAACGAAAAGGTGTAGCACTACCTTAAAATATGCCAAATTGCCAATCAATGTTGTGTACATTAGTTTTACTTACGAAAAATACTTTTTAGATCTCTCTATTCAACATAACTTTTACAATAGACTGAAAGTTAGTTGAGTGCTGTCTAGATAAGCTATTAATAAGAGAAATTGTATGAAATAGAAAGCGCTTTCTTACCTTTTTTAAGCCGGTTTTTCAATTACACGTAAACACACAGTTTCACCCTTTACTGACACGATATGGACATTCCAACTATAAGGTTAATACCTGATGTATGTTAAGGAAAGCTTAATTATGATTTAGGCATTAATTATAAAGCGACTGATAGTATTATTTCGATTTATTTTGCGAAACAAGTAGGGCGATACCCCACGATGCGTCACTAGTAAATCGTTTTGACATTGGCAGCTGTCATCAGAAGGCTACTTTTGACTTTGACGTATGAGGTGATAAATGTTGCCAAATTCTATAATAAAGAAAAGTACGCAATTTGATAACTATCGCAAGGCACGTGGTGCAATGCAACATGTCGAAATCTATACATATAAAATTCAAAGTCCTGACTGACTGACTGACTTATATATCAACGCACAGCCCAAACCACTGGTCCTAGAGACATGAAATTTGGACAGTGTACTCTTTGTAAAGAGTAGGTATCCACTAAGAAAGGGTTTTTCGAAATTTCACCCCTAAGAGGGTGAAATGGGGTGTTGAATTTTCTATGTAACTTTTTATTCTCTGAGTCGATTGACTTGAAATTGTGTCTACATATACTTCAGTTAAAATCATGAGATACGTGTATCACAGTTTTTCCAAAATCATCCCCCAATTTAAAATTCAATGTCCTGACTGGCCGACTGATACATCAACGCACAGCCCAAACCACTGGTCCTAGAAACATGAAATTTGGACAGTGTACTTTTTGTGAAGAATAAGTATCCTCTAAGAAAGGGTTTTTCGAAATTTCACCCCTAAGAGGGTGAAATGGGGTGTTGAATTTTCTATGATACTTTTTATTCTCGGGGTCGATTGACTTGAAAATTTGTTTACATACTCTTCAGATAAAATCCAGTAAATCCGATGTCCAATCTCAAACCAAGGTGTCAATATTTCACGTATCTAATTTAATTGATATTACTTTATAATAATAATTGCAAGTTATAAGCAAGTACATGTAAATCTATGTATGTATTATAGATAGATACATAGATTACTTATTATTCCAGAAGTAAGATCCCGTGGGCAATTCCCTAACTCCACGCGGGCGAAGCCGCGGGCATAAGCTAGTACACTATATTTATATTACTTTGTTCATCTGACTAAATTCTGATGACATTTTTCAGCATCCTAACATCTTTTATTTTCAAACATTATACTTTTATAAATCGGATCCTCTATAGTTTATATATATAAAATAAAAGCTGGTCGTGTTTTATAATAACGCGTGTGTTTTGTTAATCAATCATTATGTTCCAACTATGTTGGTTATCCAGTGAGCTCTTAGTTGAGGAGTACCTCAGCCAGCAGTATTGTTTGTATAACAGTTGAAATAAACAGCAGTTCAGTGTTATGTCTAAGGAATAGCCACCAATCCAGCAGCACAGTTATGAGGAAAAGGTTTAGGTAGTAAAACAGATAACCAAAGAATAATATTTTAGGTACCCTATCCGTTTATCTTTCTTCGAAATCATTATCATCTTCCATTTAATTATGATGCTAAAATAATTTATTAAAATAAAATAATAGCGTAAACAGACACATTATATTACAGGAACGAAATGACAATGATGTTATTAGTTGATAGTTGTGGACTATTTACTATATAAAGCAAAGATCTATGATTTAAAACAAGCCTTTCGTACATAGGATTCATATTGAATCAATAAGTTATTTAAATGTGCCTGGAATACTAAATAAGGTTAATTATATTATAGCAGACTTAGACTAGTTGATAATCTTATATTTTACATAGCTAATGAAAATGTTTTACAACGAAATGAACAGAATTCGTTCTAAAAATAGCCCTTTAAAGCCATAATAGTTATGGCTATGCCAAAATGTTACGTGAACTATTTGTAAATATTATCTATTTGTAACAATTACACTGATTTTTGGTACGTAGGTCGTATCACTACAATAACTACATTTAAAAAATAAAAAGCTAAATCTTTAGCTTTCTATCACAGTGAAAACTCAACAATTAAAATAAATAGTAAGTAAAAATCAGCTTAGCTAAAAGCATAGAACTTCAAAACACAACATTCAGCTCCATAGAGCCTGATAGGAATTAAGATGTTACCAGGGTAGAAAACAACAGCTTTTAATCAAACTTTTTCGCCACGCTGTGTTTCAAAGTCTGAACTTTAATTTTCTACATTATATTTACATTTCTGGATCAGGAGCATCAATTGCGTATCCGAATTTCTGCAAAGCGATCTTAATTTCTCCGAATACGGTGGGGTCCTCTATCGTGGATGGTAATTTCACTAGTTGAGACCTAGCCAGCTTGGCGATGGCTCCACGAAGCGCTTTTCCTGACCTAGTCCTGGGTAGCGCAGGGACAGCAACTGCCTTCCTGAACGCTGCGATCGGACCGATCAAGTGTCGCACCAATGCGATCAACTCTTGGGTCACTGTGCTCTCGGCTACGATTTCTTCATCTGGGAACAAACAAAAAGTTGACATAACTTTTGACGACATAGACGTAGGTTTGTGGTGCCTCGGAAAAAGTATACCTGGAAGAATTTTGGGGAGACCAAGTCACACAGTGGAATAGTTATAAATATGTTGAAATTATTCCTCCTAAGTCATACCATTCTTAGAATAAATGTTATCCCGACAGTAAGCCAAAATAACGATGGCAAAAGAAGTCCATTTCAGTTTCTAAAGATTTCAATCAAGGTTTTATCGGGAAATGAATAAATCACATACCATCTTGAGGAGGCCTCATAACGTATAAACAGAGTGGAACATCTCCCTTGGTAGGATCAGGGGCTCCAACAACTACAGCATCAGCAACCCTAGCATGTCTCAGGACCACATCTTCGAGAGCTGCAGTCGAAAGACGATGACCGGCTACATTGATGACATCATCAGCTCTGGCAACCACCCAGACGGCGCCTTCTTGGCTTATCCAGCCAGCGTCTTGAGTATCATAGTAGCCCTGAAAATGATAACTTCATTTACTTCGACGAAACAAATCCTTGTACAACATGACCACTTTAACTGTGTAGTTTAAGGTGGCGCAGCTTGTCAAGAAAATATACATCGGTATGGTAAACTTGGTACGGTTATTTTTGTTAGTGTAGTGTTTTCCCGCCTGCACAGGTAAGTTGGCTGAAGTTTATTTGACGAACCTATCGCGGGGTTGCCAAGAGTTATTTATTGTTTTGTATTCAAAATTCCAAAGTTCGAAAATTCGCCTCTGAATAATTTTTTGCCGAAGAAACGACCTTCTAAATGTAGCATTGTTGTTAATTATAGGTAGTTAAAGAAATTATAATAGCAAATTGTATCATGCATGACATACGACTTGCATAATAAATCGAAGAATAATATTACAAAATTTTTATTTCTTGCACGAGACGAAATGTCTTGACAAGTTTTATGAGTTATAGTTTTTATAATATTAAGTTAGATGACTAAATCTTGTTACTTTTAGAATAGGTAACCCCTCAATTAAGTATTGAGTATTTATACATTTTTTGGTAATTGGAAATTCCATAAAACTTACCGGATATGTCTCGAAGTAGGTCTCTTTGAATCTCTTATCCGCTTGCCAGAGAGTAGAAGCAAAGCCAGGAGGCAGAGGCAGCTTGGCTACCAGTCTACCAACTTCACCTGGTTGACATTCTGAGCCATCTTCTTTGAGGGCACGAACTGGAAAGACGTTACAATGATAAGCGATGCATTACATTTCTTTTTTTAAAATAAATTGTCTTTTTGTAAGCAGCTGTATAAGAGAGGCCGTGAGCTTAACCCAGAATTGGTTTTATTAATGTTATTATTGCAAGCCCCTCGATGACGTGTCAATCTAAAAGGTTGAAGGGACACCGGCGCTAAAACGCTTACCACGTATTCAGTACATCATTGACAACCCCCCACATAGAAATTTCTCATCGATTTTTATTTAAATCTGCTACCTTTTCCATACATTTTGATCGTGAAGGTATTGCAGTTTTGTAGGAAACCGCGGTTTCTTTTTTTTCAAGTTCAGAATGATGTACTGAATACATGGTAACCTTTTTAGCGCCGGTATCCCTTCATCAGCCTTTTAGATTGACACGTCATCGAGGGGCTTGCAATAATAACATTAATAAAACCAATTCTGGGTTAAGCTCACTGTAGTATCTACTTAAGCTTTATTATTGCAATTTGTATGTATATTTTTTAATTTTGTGTGCATTATAGAATAAGAATAAATAAGTGAAAATACTCACTATCGTATCCAGGAACCGGGTATCCAGCCGAGTGTGGTGGTATGGCCTTCACACCGTATCCCATGCAGGGTGCAGTGATGGGAGACCCTGACTCCGTCTGCCACCAGTGGTTTAGGACTGGTACGCCGAATATACGCTCCGACCATTGCTGTGTAAAAAGAATAAGGAATTATGACGATATACTTATGTACAAAATTCAAATGTAAAAAAAATGGTTGAGGGAACAAGGTTTGGAAATGCTTTTCGCGTTTCCTTTGATCGTTTTTAAGATATTTGTCTAGATCACTTATAAATTAAGCCATGTGTCATCCTTGAATTCGCACTGGGTCAAGTCAAGCCAACCTCCCATCTTCCAGAGTGTCAGTGGATGCCTTGTCCCGGCAGCCATTATTCCTGGCCCTGGCCTTTGCCCTGCAGTGGGACAACACAGGCTTCTCAGCACCATCTGCCTAGCCTTTTCCAAACTATTTCGGGGTCGGCTTGGAGTAAAACCGGATGCAGCTGAACACCAGCCACTACCTACCACAACCACAACCAAGTTATTACTGGGCCAACCCAGTTATTACCTAGCTACTACCCTCTCCACAACCTAGTAATTACTGGGTTGTGTAGGTCAGATAGGCAGTCGCACCATGTAAAATACGACCTGGTAAAACTAGTTGTCAGACTAGTCTATGGTCAGACTTTTGGCATACTGACTACCTGCCAAGCTACTTGCAACGAACGACTGTCAAATATCTAAAAATGACAGCCGGGAGCAAAGGCTTAACGTGTAAACCAACGAGGAAACGGTAACGGTATGTAAATGTAATAGGACCATCCATTATAGACCAAGTTTCCTCTTTGACCCATCATGTCACATGACATGACGATCGAGCCTTGTGGCTGTTGTTATTTCACCACGAGCTCCTAGCTCGCATCTTTTTTAATTAGAAAAAGATCGATTTCGCTCTTTTTGAGAATACTATCGTTTCTTAGTAGGTACTGTCTTCGTAAATTCGTACGGACGGACTTCGGACGATATATAACTAGTTTTGTTTTTTTTCCTATTCCATTCCAGAGACACCGCACCTGTGGCTAAGCGCGAAGCATAAAGTCGTAGGTCAATATGATTCTTACATGACAATGAATGCATTAATTTACTTAATTTAGCTTCCTGTTACAAACTGTAGGTATTCATTGTGGATCACATGATCGTGTCAAGGAAAATATTGTAGAAAGATTAGTAAGTTCTCCATGTTAATTTACGAATCCATTGGCATACCTAGGAGTATTATAATTAAAGACCGGATTATAAGCAAATGCATATTTGCATAAGTATTTGCATGTTATGGCCAGTTTTTTAAGATCTAGCATATTTTAGCTGAAATCGACTGATCGTGCATAATTTGGGCGTATTTCCTTTTTTTTTTTCTTTCTAACTAGAAAAATGCAAAAATGTGCCAAAGGCTATGTAAATAATTTATAGAACCTAAATTCAAAAATAGAGTCGTTTTCAAGTCTTTTTCAATTAATAAAAATATTATAATTGAAAGAAGACAAAATACTGCGACTGAGAAGTTGGAACAGTACTTGATTATTGAAGTTTTCAGGAACATTAATGATATGTATTTAGTCCAAAAAATAATAATTTGTTCAAGTCGTTATGTACCTATGCTGATTTTTAATACTCAAAAATTATTTTGGACCTATTTAAATTTTATATTGCATATTTTGCCACTTTTTGCGTTTTTCTTGCATTTTTCGAGTAATTAAGATGCTTATTTGCATGCATATATCGACAATTATTATACTGCATGTAATCCGGTCTCTAGTTATAATATTTATAATTATATGGTTTATAGATTCAGATTAAGATGATGTGTTATGATCTACATAACGACTAACGAGTAATATTGGAGTATGGAAGAAGGAGACGTGGTGCACCGACCCCAAATGAATTGGGACAAGAGCAATAGAATGATGATGATGATGTGTTACCTACGTATACAAAAGATTTAAAGATCGCAAATAGATCCAGGCTCTGATGCAGGATGCAGCTCAACCCTCTTGCCCGAAAAATATGCATGCATATGCAAGAAGTGCGAAAATTGGCATGCTAAATGACAACCGCTCGGACACGCTTGAGCGATTTTCGAGTCAAATTCTCCTAAGGATCCCCAGTGGAGGGGCGAAGACGTATAGGGTATAGACTTGGTTTTTTGATCTAATGCTTTTGAGGCAGCTGCACGATGATGGAAGAGTGTGCAAAACTCACCCTTGTATCCTGATCACAGTGTTCCCCAGCGATAAACACAGTCTTCAAAGATTTGCTGCAGTATCTCCTGGCGTACTTGGCGTTGGGATCAGCTCGCTTCAGCACTCTGAATGCTGTGGGGATCGTGAAGAGGGCGTTGACACGGTGCTGTTCTATAATTCTGAAAAAGAGACGGGAGAGTAATCGTCATTGGTGCAAATTTTTAACCATGCCAGGGTAATGCTGCTAATGTTTGCCGGCAAAATATGGTTCATTAAAGTAACTATCCTGGGGTATCCTGGCTTGAAGGTCCTTGGTAAAAAGATAACTCAGAATGGAACGGTTGTGTCGATTATTGGTGGACTCAAGTTTAATGGATATCCATTGCTCCAGTCCAAGAATTCCTAAAGCTATGATGTGTCCAAGTTCAGGTTCTACAACCTGAACAGCTGGAGATAACAATGATACAGATAACCTCATACTTGCATCATTCTTCTTTTACTTGCAAACAAGGATTGCCTCCCTTTCTGTGTATTATAAAGTTTAGCAAAATACCCAAATCTTAGTAAACCTTACCTAAAATACTGCCCAGGATCCGGAGTCCTATCAGGCTTCCCCTCAAAAAGCACAGACGTAACCCCAGCAAGTAGGGGTCCATAGCAGATGTAGGAGTGGCCGACCACCCATCCCAAGTCTGAAGCTGCCCACCAGACGCCTTTCTTCAGGCCGTAGACTGTTCGTAAGGTCCAGCAGAGGGTGGCAGCGTGGCCGCATGGTCGTTGGACTCCTTTAGGGGCGCTTGTTGTGCCTGGTTTGAGAAAAAAAGATAATAACAGCTGAACACGCAGTTAAATAAATAAATAAGGGGAATGATGATGATGAAGTTGATCTTAGAAAAAAACAGAAACTTTCTACTCATGTTAAACATAAACAGTCCACTAACACTAGCTACAAAATATAACCACGATAACCTCACGTGTCTCGCATAATATGGTAAAAAGGCGCGCTCCAATAACAATGGGGTACTAAATAGAAGTGATTATCAATTATAATCGCTAGAACAAAAGGTTGCCCCAATTAAATCACAATCGACTGAACGCAGTGAATGTCAGACAACGGTGAAGCATCGTTTACGGTTAGAGCCAGATGTCGTTGACATAATCGGAATCATCATCATCTGACTAGCCATTTCCTATATCGGTTCGGCTTCCAGTCTAATCAGATGCAGCTAAATACCAGTATTTATATGGAGCGACTGCCTATCTGACCTCCACAACCATTTGATGCGCCTTGGTAAGACTAGTCGTCAGACTTTGGGGCCACTTACTACATATGACGACTGTCAAAGATCTACAAGTGACAGCCGGGTCCAACAGCTTAACCTTGAAGATAATATTATAATTGATCATAATTATTGATGATCACGCCTTGTTCTCCTCAAAGGGTTCTGCAGAGATGTACTTAAGTACACCCTATTTCGCCGTTACGTTCATTTAAGCCCCATGTAATATGGGGTAAGTCTATTGCCATCAACCACAAGAACGGACTGCTACAGAGAAATTCCTGATGGAAATAACCACTAACACCTTGCTTGGCCAGGGAATCGAACCCAGGATCTCGGGCTTAGCAGTAGCACTTTGACTTCAGTTGATTTTAAGACAAGTCCGTTGACCTTGAGTGATGAGAGTGGTGTGGAGTTCTGGCGCCGCAGCTTGAGACCTATGCCCAGCAGTGGACTGTGATCGGGTGAGTTGATTGATTGATTGAGAACGTTTTGCCCTACAGAACAATAATACTGCAAGGCAAAGATCTCTTCGCAGACAAAGATGGAACGAGTTTGGACGTCGACCTAGGATCCCAAATCTCGGAGACGCGTTGACGATTTCTTAAAAAAAAGTTATTTAAATTTCGAAACGCCTAGTTGACGTTTCCCGTGACCCAAGAGCTGGCTTTTACGTTGGCCAGAGGCTAAGCTCTAGCTCGCTAGGCTCTTGGGCATTTTACCAGCTGACAGCGTCGAGGAGGAGTTTTTAGATGCCCTTTTATAGTTTGTTGTTAGTTTAGTTATTTTAGTTTATATCGTTTTTAATTGTATAAAGGGTGTAAAAAGCCGAAAGGCACTTCTCCAAGTTCCAAAAGGTTCTCCAAGTCATTGCAATCATTTTTTTGTATCTGGGGACCTTCTAGTTACGAAGATATTTGAGGTTAAATTTCAATTTTTCACAAGTTTTTTTTAAAATACTAGTTTTTAAGGTTATAATTTGACTTTAATTACCTCAATGACCTGTTTACTATTCAAAGCATCCACCAGCACAATGTTTTGAGTGCGTTACATTGTGTTTTACCGTAAAACGTGATTTTTCACCCTAAAAATAAAATTCGTTTCCCAGCAATAATTTATCTTTTTTTTTGGGTAAATAATCACGTTAGTCACGGTAAGACCTAGTAAAACTATTCAAAATTAAAGTCTATTAAATACATTTTATGTTAATCCTGCATGAACTAGATCCAGGTTTGGATGATGAATACAAGTACAACACCGCCATCCAGGAAAAATATGCAATTGCAGAACATCCGATAATAGTGGAAGGAATCCCGTACCGGTTCGTTGCTCGAAATTAAATCGCTAACCTCTAAAGTCTAGTTTTGTATGTCTAGTATCATGATTACGGACACTGAACCTGAAATTATTCCTTTTTTTTGGTATTCATAGTTAGTTGACCTCAGTAACCTGGAACAATTAGGTAAGTAGGTTAGGTCCCAATCTGACGTATGATGATTCATGTGGCAGTGTAACCGAATCATTATTAGTACATTTTGATATAAGCGGGGAAACTGTTATTGCATTCGAGGCGGAATTCACACCCGAGCCGCCAGCCGAGGTTGTTATGGTTGTGGACCCGAGAATTGCAGTAACAAATCCCCTCGCGTATCAAACGACGTTTTTTAATTCACTATCGAAGAAATAAAATAATGGAACGAAAAGTATTTTTGTCATGCATTGTTAGGAAACTATGGTTTCTTTTGTTTTTTTTCTCGCTTTGCTTTCACCAGGTTGAAGAAAAAGCATAGGTATGGAGCCGCTAAATAGCCTTATATGAAAAAAAAAAAATTCAAATATTTTTGAATTTATAACACAAATTAATATTAATTTTTTAAACTATTATGGTTTCCCAGCTGTGGGAACTTCCTAGGCTGAATATGCTTATGCTTAGGTCTTACCTGAAGTATACAAAATATACAGCGGTTCGTTAGCCTCCACAGGCACACAGGGCACAGGGTCAGCCTCTAGAGCCTCCTCCCAATTGATATCCCTGCCAGGTTCCAGGGTACACTCCAGCACTCTCCGCCGCTGGAAGATGATGCAGCTATTCGGCTGGAAGTCTGACTGGCAAAGAGCTTCGTCTAGGATGTCCTTGTATCTAAAGACAAGATAAATATTGAAGAAAAGTTGCGAGGGAGTTTGAAAAAGTTATGTGGAAATTGATTGTCATGGCATGGAAATGTGATGCGAATGAGGGTAATGTCGCGAGGTAATTTTTGAATGTGGATGGCTGTAAAGGTAGCCATACACGCTAGGCCCCCGTCAGGTAAGCTTGGGCTGCCTCTTTAGGAAACCTGCACTGTTTTGCAACATACACGCTCCAGTTTACCTGTACAGGCGGCCTACCATGACGTCTTAATCAGGAGTAATTCCAGTCTGGAAAAGAAATGGCGCTAGACGACCAGCCCCCGTAGCATGACCACCGTAGACAAGGATTTCTTTAACGGAAGAATCGACAAAATGACAGATAGTGCAAAGAAATCTGTCATTGTGTCGACACAATCTGTCATTTTGTCAATTCTTCCGTCAAAGAAATCCTTGTCTACGGTGGTCATGCTACGGGGGCTGGTCAGGCAAACCTGTCAGGTACACCCTAGCGTGTTTGGCTACCTTAAGAGTAGGAATGAAACGATCGATAGACTGTGTGAAAGGAGCTGTAAAGGGGGATCTAGTTATCTATTGAGATGATGATTAATATAGAGATATGGAAGAAGAAGACATGTGCCGATCCTAAATAAATCGGGTTAGGGGAAGAGACGCTTGGAAATAAGATATAATAGCATTTTGAAGTAAAAATTTGTGCCTGGACTTCTGATCTGACCCATTATGGCGAGAACATGTCGCACAGTCAGAACGAAAGAGACCGAACTCAAAATTACGGCGGATTGAGTTAAATACCTTAAACTACTCCTCTAATAACATGGGCTATTGTCTAGTGAATCAAAAAGTGACGATATCGTGTTAGAAAAGGACAAACGAAACATTTCGTCTCTTTCATTTTCCTGAACACGAACACAATTTTGTTATATCCCACGAAACGTAAATTTTGTGTTAGGTCACTTTTGTACTCAGGGTGCGATGTTATTGTTTTCATCGTTCTCCTACCCTACTCTTCTATTAATCGTTTATTGTTCTAAGTAGGTAACACAAAAAAACGATATGAATATATGTTTTGTTGATGATACGAGTACTTTTGCCTGAAACGTAGTTTTGATTTGAATGATTTGAATAATATTATGATGGTCTTAGGATTATTTTAAATCGAACATTTTTTAAATTCTAATAATGTTAGTAATTTGACAGCTCCTCTTGAGACTATAATGAGGAATTAACTATGGACATGTAGTTAAGACGAATTCGCTTTCACTGAGGAACTTAAGACGGTTTAAAAAAAAAACAGGCATGATGGAGTCCCAATTCCTAGAGAGACAACGAGTAGGAGTGAGTCCGTGGACCATCGTCCGTCCTTTAGGTTCAGATTTGAATAAGACGTAACTGCAAGAGATCTTAAAAATAAAAAAACATCACGTCTCTAGTCCACGCAGTGTTAGGCAAAGCTGTATCCTCTAAAGAGTACGCCCATATTTCGCCAGTTATGTATTAGTCCCATGTAATAGGGGGCGAGCCTATTGCCATCAACCGGGCACAAATCTAGACTCCGTACTGCTACTGAGATATTCCTGAATATTTAAACAAATAATAAGTTTACCTGACAATTTTGTTCGGCTCCACACCACAACTGGCTGCGATGATCACAGTTGGTTCAGCATGTTCGATCCTTGTTCTCAACTCCCTCGCTGCGAAACCTAAGTAACAAACATTGGTCCTACAATTATAAATATTGCTCCTTATACAACGTGTTTTTATTGATATTCCATTACTCTAGGGTTATATTCTAAAAGTAAAAATAATACTAAAAGTCATAGAATATGTGGTCCAAAAATGCATAGTTTCGAAGATATCATCAATCATAATTAATTTCATTCAAACCAATCATTCTTATTTAAATGCCACGTTGTCATATTTCACGTATTTAGATACGTGAAATATGACAACGTCGCATTTTCTTAGTTATAAAACACCCTTGTGTTTCAAATTAATAATCGTGATTTCGAATTATTTTGTATGAAAAATGAAAACAAAAAAATGATGATTGAAAAATAATTGATATGCCAGTTTTTTCTTTGAAAAGGTCCCATTCATACCCTAGAGTTATGGGATATAAAAAAAACACGTTATATTATATAAATACAACGTGTATTTTTTTTTTTTTTAAATACCTTTAGATGGAAGTCTATTTAACCTACCCTCGAATTCTTAAGAATATTTCAAGCAGAAGACAAAGTATTTACCTAAAATTAAAACATATTATTATAAGATAAATGTTGGTGATAATCACCTACGTAATTCTATTTAGAGATAAAACGTAAGAAAAATCTAAATCTAGAAAACTTAATTTTAATTGGTTTTTTTATTTGGTAATCAAGAATATTAAAAAATACATAGTAGTAGTAATTAAATACTTTTTGCAGGAAATCTTCTTTACATTATATAAAAACAAAATAGGTCCCGCTGTTTGTACGCTTAGGTCTTTTAAACTAAGCAACTGTTTTCAGCAATAGATTTGTGATTCAAGAGGAACGTTTTAAGGTTTAACTATTCATACACGAAATATTTTCAGGGAATCATCTAACGGCTATAACGAACCCATTTCAAGAGATATTTTTTTTTTATCTCAGTATATTTTTATGAAAAATAAATAATTTAAAATTACTTGACCCAGTGGCGGACCTCTCATACAAGCCGAAAAGCCTGGCTTGCCTAACGATAAATAAAAAAAAAAATTAAAAAAAAAAAAAAAAATTAAAAAAAAAAAAAAAAAAAAAAAAAATTACTCTCCCTGATGCCGATGGGCCATCTATTTTTTATATTTTTAAATGTTTTTTATATTGTTTTATAATGGAATATTTAAAATGTATTTAATGTGTTTAAAAATAACATTCTTACAAAAACAAAATAATACTTAGTAATTTTTTGTCAAACAATAATAACATTCGGTATCCACACAACTATCAATCCATAAAAGAAATTATTTTAAATTCGCGCGCTTAAATTCTGATATGCCGGCCGCGATACTCTGGCTCGCTCTAACACTATACAAAAGAAGAGTTGAAAAGTTGAAGTTTAGTGCGTAATACGGCCTACGGTCAGTGACCCAGTGCTACCTAACGCTTGCTCTTTCACACCCAGTGGCTTTTACGTGGCTTCTATGACCTCTCATGTTTCCTAGCAAAATGTGTCCGTTTTTGACAAAATTTTTATGTACTCATGTGAGAATTTGTATCGAGTTTAAAGCTAGGCTTTTCTTTGAATGTGTGCGTGTAAGTCTGTGTAAGTTTGAGAGAGAACGTGTGTGTTCGCGCCGATGATTTTGCGCAGCTATGCGTTTCGTGCGATTTTGATTTTGATACAAAGTACGTTTTCAAGTTAGTTCGTATTGTTTTGACCTAGGAATTATGCCAGTAGCACGCGTTAATTACTACGAATGAATGCTGTTTTGAAAATTTTGAGAACAATATTGTAAAGTTAGGTTTTGTTTTGTTATTGTAATTGTGTGAAAGTTATTAGCACGATGTGATTTATACCAATGATTTTGCAAGTTATTAATTGATTGTTATAAAGTGGTCTGTGAATGTGAATTCGGATATTACCGTCGAAAAGGTATGTAAATACGTTGAGTTAGCTCTTTACTTCACTGTTAAAGAAGTCCTAATGATAGTTTTTCTCGGCAATGTATTTTTGTCGCTTTTCGCATATCATTTTGTAGTTATTTGATAAAGTTCTTCCAAATAAAGAACCATCATCGTAATATTATATCTCTTTGAAATAAGAAAATACGTAAATATGAGTTCAGGTACTTAAAGAGTTGTTCTGAAGAATAGAATAAGTAAATAAAATTGGCTATTATTTATTAGTGATTTATAATGATTTTGTGAGATCATTAATATTTATGTAATATCAAATATTATCATTTTAATCGACACTATATTGAATTAATAAAATAGTGTGTACGGCAATAAAATAACAAATCAATAGTGTAAATGCCATCTAGTGGCCATTTTGAATGAAATATTTTGCACGTCTGAATTGTAAACAGCGTAGCGAACATACTTTGGTGTCACGATTCATACGTATAGATGGCGCCTTTGTCAATTATGCAAGCGTATTAAGATATCGAGACTAGAAATTAATTGAAAAACTATAACTTATAAAATTGTATCCCACAACATCGGTAGCTGACTAACTGGGCTTGCCTCCATTCTGACCTAGCGGCACGCCACTGACTTGACCCACAACATAAATACTAGCTCCTTATTTTTGGACGCTACGCTAGGTTACTACGTCGTATTTACCTGCTGTCATTGTTAGAATATGAGAGTAAAGGTTTTATGCAAAAAGTCTCAAAAAATTTTAGAATTATAATAATTTCGTAAAAAAAAACCCTGATAATTTTTTTTTCGTTGCTATGGCGAGTTTACGACTTATAGAAGTTACCCTTAAAATATTTCGTGTATGAAAAGATAGACCTTATATGTATATGTATACATTGCACCCGTGCGAAGCAGGGGCGGGTTGTTAGTATCCAATAAATCTTATTAAGTGACGGTTGTAATGACGTTCTCAAAACAATATTATTTGTTATACGACAGTTCTCATGCATAAATAAAAATATAAATTAATTAGTACCTACCTACTAGTAGGTACTAATTAATTTATATTTTAAATGGCATTTTTCCAATTCTAAGTCTGACTTAATTTTTGCAAATGGTTTGACAATGTTACCATTGTGCTGTGAGGTTGACTGTAGGTACCTATAAAGAAAAATTGTCTAGACACGTACCTGGGCAATGACCCAATAATCATTTATTTATTGTAATAATCGCTGCCGAAGTTACGATAATTTCAGCACACAGCATCATCTGCCTACCCTTTTCCCAACATGTTGGGGTCGGCTTCCAGGTTACCCAGATGCAACTAAACTGCTAAATACCAGTATTTTACATGGAGCAACTGTCTACCTCCCCTCATCTCCATATTTTTTTCGCATGGGAAATCATCAAATGACCCCCCTCCCGCTCTGGGCGGAGCGGAAGGAAGAGTCAGACTTGTATTGACTAAAACCCAACCATGTTCCTTCTTTTCCCCTTGTGTTCCAGGGCCACGGTATCTCTTTCGAACAGCCCCGCAGCCCTGGCAGGAACCTCATCTAACTCACATTACAACTAAGTTTTTTCAATACAACGTTTATGGACCTTAAGACACATCTTTAAAAAATATGTTATTAAATAAGGCTGGAAATCAGCCTGCATTCAAACTTCCAAGACTGACTCATCGTCATTTATGTCAATTTTGCCAGAAAATTAGGGAAAAAGTCTTACCTCCAAACACGACAGAGTGGATGGCTCCTATCCTGTTGGTAGCCAGCATAGAGATGATAGCCTCAGGAATGAGGGGCATGTAGATCAGCACTCTAGAGCCTTTGGTCACGCCCAGGGAGGCCAGTTTACCGGCCAGGCGAGAGACCTGATGGAGCAGACATTTTTATAGTCACAGGTGTTTTCATGAAAGGTGGTAACCCACGCAGAATATTAGTAGGTATGGTGAATGCTATAACTGGTATAAGCAAAGAGGCAGACTAAAGACAAGACAGGTAGACTTAGTGAGAGATGATATGGCTAGCAGAGAAGTGAACCCAAAGCTGAGATGACAATTGATGAGAGATGAAGATAGGTATGTGGGAGAAGACGACTCGAGGAGGGCCAGGTGACTATGAGGAGGCTTCACAAAACTAAGCAGGTAACTTGATCGAAAACTCAAAAATGCATAGAATAGACAAACAAACACACTGAAAAGCTTATGTCGTAACATCACGCCTGTAATCCCCGAATGTTAGACAGATGTGTACCTAATAGTTCACTCACCTTTCGCCAGCTATGTTAAAGTCCCATGTAATAGGGGGCAAGCGTATTGCCATCAACCGGGCACAGATCTAGAATCCGTGGCTGCTACTGAGAAATTCCTTATGAAAACACTCAAACACTATTGCCCGACCAGGGAACCGAACTCAAGACCTCATGCTCGGCAGTAGCGCTTGCGGCCACTTGACCAACGAGGCAGCTTGCTTCAACTGTCAGTTCTGACAAAAGTCGTTGTGGAAATATGCTTTGAAAGCGATTGTCGGTTGTCTAGGTCTTTAAGCGATAGATTCCATTAATACAATCAGCAAGATAGTAACTAACCTGATCTTTAATCTCGGAGTACGTGATCTTCCGGACAGTGTCGGTCAAGGGTGAGTCGTGCACGAGCGCCACCTGGTCGCCCTTGCCACTGGCCACATGGCGGTCCACCGCGTTGTGACATACTGACATCTCGCCACCTACCCACCTGGAGGAGAAAGACGCTAGCTATCATTCTCGAGTTCGTCTGGAAGATTTTATCTCAAAAACAAACAAAGCACATCTATATCTGCCTAGCCTTCAACTTTGTTAGGGTAGGGTTCCAATCAAACCGGATGCAGCTGAATACCAGTATTTTACATGGAGCGACTGCCTATCTGTCCTCCGCAACCCAGTTATTACTGGGTAATACGATACCCCTTGGTAAGACTGGCTATCAGACTTTCGGACCACAGACTACCTGTGACGACTGTCAAAGATCTACAAATGACATCCGAGACCAACGGCAAAATAGTACAATACTCGTAACATACTATTGTAGTAATATCCCATTATGTGTTGGTATTATTGGCAAATTAGCGGCACGTAGCTCCATCCGCATAATCCGGCTATCTCGACAGAACTACAAACGGGTGAGGATGTGGCACAGTGCCACAAATTACTTTCTCTGTGAAACATGCAGTCAAAGTGACTTCTGGGTGGTTACTATGACGTCTTAAGGTAGGAGTAATTCCAGTGCGGGAAAGAGATAGAGCTATACAGGTCGTCTAGCTCCATCTCTTTACCACACTGGAATTACTCCTGTTTTAAGTCGTCTCGGTAGGCCACCTGCGCTACCACCGACGACGCAATTAAAGTGGCGAACAGCCAGCGACATGAAGAAGAAATTAGCATAAGAATCTGTGGTCTGAAAAGTTGTGAATGGCTACTGTAATAAATCATAAAATCATTATTTATCTCAACATCAGAAGTAACAGGTACTGGTAAATGCACAATCATAAATAGAGAAAGGTGTCTGAAGTAGGTATGCCCTGAGGTACAGATCACCTCTCCGGGTCAGATATACTATTTTATTTACAGCAAAAATTTAAATCAAGATTCTAGAGTTAAAATTGGATGTAGGTAAACAAGTGCTTAAAATTAAAAATATGAAATTGATTATGATGTTCGACTGATAAAGACGTATGGAAGAAGACGGGATAAAGAACCTAGGGATGATGACGATTGAGATAGTAAGCAGATGCTGTTCACCTAAACAGAGGCGGCGCAAGGCGTAGGCGACGTGGGCCACCGCCTACGGCCTCGCGGTACAAGGGCCTCGCACCTCAAAAACCCAATGACAAAATTGGGACCGGAACGAAATCTCCAAACTGTACATGGCCAATTTTGGCCAATGTATATTTTTTGTTTGTTTTATTTTTTTTAATTTTTCTAACCCAGCGACATCCTTCGTTCTTGTACTGACAGAAAGCCATTGTAGTTTCTGATATTTTAAGCTAGATGGCGTTGTTTCGTATAGGATTACTAAAAATGTTTTCTGCGATGGGATTTCAAGTGAATTATTTGCAGTTTATTTTTTCTGTGGTTGAAGTGAAAGCTGTTGGAGTTTTGTTTCGTACGTAATATTATGTACCATTTTGTTCCTGAAATTATGGCCTTTCGAATGATACATGTGAATTCCGAGTCGATGCCGATTCCGGGCCTCGCTAAATGTACTTTGCCCACATAAAATTGTGGTCTTGCCCCGCCACTGCACCTAAAGAGCATACAACTAAGCTGCATCACATGATTTGAGAATATTAGCCGAGTGCAAAAAATATAAAGGGTGTAAAATAGACCCTTAACATATCCGAAAGGCACTTGTTCTCCTCGTCTTTGCGATAATTTTTTTGTTCTAGACCATACCTGGGAACCTTCTAGTTGCCGAGATATTGGGGGTCAAAGTTCCAACTTTTTCACAAGTTTTTTTTTAAATACCTGTTTTTAATGTAAGATTTTTACTTAACACACCTCGACGACCCCCGTACTACTCAATCCATCCATCAGCACTATGCTTTGAGCGCTTTCCATCGAGTCCTGCCGTAAAACGTGATTTTTCACCCCAAAAAAAAAGTCGATTCCCAGCAATAATATTTGCGTAAAGGTACTTAATTTGATGTACAGAATGCTTGGTTGACGAATATGTGAAGGGTCTGTTTACACCCTGTATCTACTCAAATAGTGGAACGAAGTTTCTCTTAGTCGGGTTTTCATGGAACTTTTTTGTTAAGTTGAAGATCAAAGATATATTTGTTTTGATTTTCTGAAAACTTGTTATTTGAAGATTTTATCTTGTGACGTAGGTAACGGAGATGATTATATCTAAACTACCGAATTTAAAGACTTAGGTCTCTATTGTTCACAGATAACTAAGTTCTTTCGTCATGGGAGCCGTTTTCAGAGTTTTAAGGGTGCTGATTGAAGTCGAAATTAAAACACAAGAATCAAAATTTTAAAATTTTCGCTGTCACATCTTTGATTTTCATTTAAGTATCACCACCCTCGACTTACCCGTAAGCGTCGACAAGGGACATACCATCGTGTACATCGTGTTTGAAAAAGGTTTAGATTAGAACGCGTTGCGGCATTTCTTCATTGTCAGAAAGCGTTGTGGTCTAAAATCAAAACAGCGACAAAACAACTTTCGCATCGTGGCTGTTTCAAAATGCCTCAACGCTTTGTGGTCGGTTTTTTCGCCCAATTACCGTTTTCGGTCTTTGATCCTATCATTAATATCAGAGCGACTTCGATTAATGAAAGCAATTTCAACAGATTAATTTAATACAAAAAATACGCTGATTTTACCGCCGTCACCTAATATTAAGTTATTTACTTTTAATTCATGTTTGTCATGTAGTACCTACCACAAATAATAAATGTTTATTCACTTCATGACACAATGTAACTTTACATTTAAAGTAGGTACCTAAATTCCATGAAATTATCAGCCGATCATTGAAACTAAGAATATAAATGATTAGATATTATTTTACAAAAAAAAACTTACTGCTCTTGCGAACTTACACGTGTAATGCCGGGTACACATTGGTGTAACGCAACGTGTAATGTAACACGAATGAGCCGTCCAGACTTATGCAATGCAACCTGAAATGTAACCCAACAACAAGGCGAAGTTGTTACAGCGTGTGTTACATTTCATGTTACGTTTAGCCCACATTACCTAATTCTTACAGCCTATCTAGCTTATCATCTGTCTAGCCTTTTCGTAGCTATCTTGGGGTCGGCTTCCAGTCTAACCGGATGCAGCTGAATACCAGTATTTTACATGGAACGAATGCCAGTCTGATTTCAACAACCCAGTTTGTGCTGGGTAATACAATACCCCTTGGTAAAACTGGTTGTCAGACTTTCGGGCCACTGACTACTTAACGACTGTCAAAGATCTACAATTAATAGTCGGTACCAACGGCTTAACGTGCTTTCTGAGGCACGGAGGAAACTCTGTATTTTATGGATCACCCATCCACGGAACAACCTAGGCAGGCGCGGCTTGACCTGAAGATCGACCCGAGCTGCTGTTATTATTAACCCACGAGCTCCTTCAACCTTACAGCCTATTTAGCTACTAACCTAATTAAATAATAGTTCGATTAAAAGTGACCCTACAAAAGTGACAG
Source organism: Noctua comes (assembly GCA_963082995.1). Taxonomy (NCBI): domain Eukaryota; kingdom Metazoa; phylum Arthropoda; class Insecta; order Lepidoptera; family Noctuidae; genus Noctua; species Noctua comes. The sequence goes on from OY720288.1 coordinate 13,936,258, forward strand.
TCGTTTTCAAAGCCTTCCATATTTTAGATTGATATACGGCTTTTCCATCTATGTCCATTTTCTAGCAATTGCTGACAGAATGTACTTTGTCTATGTCTATGTAGATACGTTGTTACTGATCAGATGAGGGCTCCTAACATCAGTAACAACATACATTAATAAACTGACACCTTTTTCGCGTGGGGATAGGAAGGAAAAAAGGTTTCAAAATAACTCTTGTACTACCTACACGAATACTCTTCCGTAAGGAACAATTTAGTTTGGACAAATAAGAGCAAGGAGCATATTTCCACATTTTTATCACGGTGCTTAATTTTGCAGAATTAAATTAGATTATTATATCTTTTAACCTGTATTTTAAAATAATATTCTGAATTTTTTTAAGATACTTTGTACCAAAAAATACACGTGATTTTTTTTTTTGGAGGCTAGTCTAAAACCTCACCACGTATCGCCATGCGGGGGGGGGGGTTTAAAAGTTGCTAAAAAACAACACGTGATTAGTGGACGACCCCTTTAGACTACTAACCATTTTGTGAACGGCGGGTTACTGTTGTCCAGAACTCGATCCCAGGGTTTGGTCCACTCCAGCTCTTGGGCCACCTCGCCCCAGAACCCTTCAGGATCATTAATGGATCGACGGTAAGCTTCTTGGTATTCTGGTGTTACACTGCTCTCACCTAGATGCGGAAATAAAAACATTTAAAATGTACCGAAATTGTTTCATTTATAAATGCTACAATGGATGGAGGAGTTAACGTCTATCATAAATATACAAGAATGGAGAGATGAAACACATGTGACGGAAGGAGTACATAGTTACCTAATGCATAAAAATGTTGATAGAAAAAGACAGGAAAAAGAAAACAAATAAATGACGAATGAATTGTAAGAATGACAATATTTAATGTGAACGAAAAGCGAGTGAAAATTAAAATGTCAACGGACTAGGGAAAATTGCTGAGGACAACACTTAAAAAAACTGAATAATAACTAGTACCAATACTAAAAGAAGTGACGCTGACAGCAGTACAAAGGCAAGTTGAAGAAGAAACTGAATGTAGTGACCAAGTAATACAGACGAACCTTCGTCGGTTTGCCTTGGGTGGAAGCATTCACCAAACAGAGGCATCTTTTCAAAGAATTTCTTCAAGTAGTGTCGTCAGTGTCGTCACTAGAGCAAATCATGAGGCCTTGAATGCAGTCCATACACGACACGTACTTTGAAGAAACTATGCGAAGCTGAATGTAGCTTTGGTCAGGTAACGTAAAGTCTTTAGATCCTATTGCTCTGGCAGACGAATACTTGAATGTGCGAATGCAAAATCAAGAGAATCTTCGGAATCTAAACGACCCTGAAGTCAATTGAGTGTCAACTTGTAGTCTTATGTTATTACATTAGCATAATCTGTTAATTTGTTTCCAGTAGTCTTAACTATAACATAATTATATGAAATATGAATCTTTATGATACGGCGAACACAGACGACACAAACAAAGCTGAAGGTACAGACCGACAACGCGTTGATATCACAGGTACTGTAGAATAGGAGGAATGGGATGAACCCACGCATCATGAATGACGAGAAAGATTAAGTAGCGATTAAATAATTAAGATCAACATCATTCTTATATTCACAAGCAGTGGATTAAATTTACAATAAGTAAGGGTATCATTTAACAACATTGATGCCATTCATAATTTATTGAAAAGTAACAACATACCTAAAGGTGCTACAGCCTCTGATCATGTTCCATAATAACGTATTCAAGCCCTTGAAACCCTATTCGCGATATAGAAGGACAAGCTACAGAACACTACACAATACATGGTAGACATTGCTGGATGAACCGTACCAATCAAATGTTTTCTACTGTTTGTTTACCAACTGTTAATGTGCATCAGTAACTGCACCTTTAACACCCGGAGCATATTACAATGTTCCATCCTGAAACCCCTTAACGGATTGTTCGTCTTCCCCATCTTCCTTAGATCCTTTAGTTTCTTCTTTATTTTTGTTAAATGAGGCCAGCACTATCACCTCGACAGCGCCATCAGTGGCTTTAGACAGATCCCTCAAAGTAGGGTCCGCAGGTAGGGTTGCGCAAAGACCAGAACAGGAAAACGATTCATCAAATTATCAAATGGATAGTCTTCCAAAGTTCAAAGTTTCTTCAAGAACGTGTAGCTAATCCGTTGTCGTAATACCCGTACGAACTCATCCTTCACTTTTACCCTATTACGTCAGTACTTATTAACTCATTCACGTGCAAAATAGTTACTGTAAATACTTATTTGTACAGGGAAATGTACCTACGCCTTTTTAACAATTCAATTTGTTTCAGACCTTTGCCCTCGCTTATTGTGAAGCGTTTACAAAACATTTTCATTTAAAGTTAGCTTTGAAGAAAGATGTATAATTATTACGCATTGGGGATTTCTTTTACTGGTATGTGTGAAAGATGATATGGCTAGAAAGGGGGATGACTAATGAAAAGAGGTCTAAGAGACCAGTTTGGGAGAAGAAGACGCGACGCCGACTCCAAATAAATTGGGACTAGGGCCAGAACATGATGATAAATAGGCTATTTAACTAACGATAAATGAAGGGACACGCAGCAAGAGCAGAGGCTCTTTATGATCAGGATCACTTCTGGGCTTTAGTATTTGTAAGATCATCATCCAATCCAACAGCTTCTGGCCTTTTTGGTATCCCGATTTGTTACAGATTGTCTTCTTCTTACACTCATCCGTATTAGTCATCATCATCATCATCTACAACCTGAATTGACTGCTGGGTATCGGCATTTCTTTTCTTGTACCAATCTCCACGTTCCTGTGCCAGTTTCATCCAGGTTTTTCCCCTGATGGCAACTATGTCGTCTGCCTATCTCGTCGAGATCAGAAGTCAACAAAGCATTAATTTTCTCATCAGCTTTATCACCTAACACACCATCGAATCTTTCCGTCGATTCTTTGGTCGCCGTACCCCGTATTTCCATCTCTAAGGGTAGGTCCTTGGAACCTCCGCATTACATAACCATGGAAATGACTGTTGATTACCACACAACTTCTCGGTTGAAGCCGTCACTTTCAAATTCGCCCTTTATTCGCATTATTTTTGAAGCCAATCCATTATACACCACAGGTCTTACGCAGTAGAAGGTACGATAGTCGTAGTAACTACATAGCACCGTTTGTATGCAAATGAAAACAGAACTAAGCGGACTATGGCCTAAACTTAATAAATTTATAGTGATAATGAGTCTCCAGAAAACCCATTTCACAATATTGGAAAATGTTACCGAAAAGTACTAATAATTAATCAATTCCTCCTTTCAACTAATTTCACTCTCCAGGACGTGAATAAGACAAATGACAGAGCAGTCCTGATTGCTACGTACTGGTTGGACAAAACCTGAGTAATCAGTCATTCGAAAAGAAGAATTCTTCCTTCACTATCAATTTGGCTGATGTCATTACATCAGCCAAATTGATAGTACAGTAATACTTAGAGACAGTTAAGAATGCCTCATTAGGCATTCTTAACTGTCTCTAAGTATTACTGCAGGATGACTACTAGGATGCACAAAGTCCTTTAGAAAACAGTGAAACTCACCATAACTTTCAATATCAGCAGCAGAAACAAACGTCTTCTTCTTCAATTCACTAATAGAAGACTCGAACTTATTCTTCTCCAACTTGGCCCCAACTTCGCTGTCTTGGTACATTTTTGAAGAATTTACTGAACCCGGTTTTCGTTTCGTCTTTCCCTTGAAAGTTACGGGAAGATACTGACGGTTGGTGACGAGCGCAGTAGTACGAACACCAAGTGGTTTGAATGTCTTTGCATTTCAATGTGGGACCTATGAACTTATTGAATTGTTAAATAGAGGTGAGACCGATAAGAGCGTGACGCAGTAGTGCCGGTCTAAACACGAAATAAAAATAAGTCGCTTTGAGAAAACTTCTAAAGGAAGTGGTTAGGGTTCCAGGTGGATGATGGGAAAACGGGAGATGAAGGGCCGGCGCAAAAACAGGGGTGTTATAAGTTTGACTGCTATGCTATGCGTGTCTGTGAGTGTGTCTGTCTGTGGCACCGTAGCTCTTAAACCAGTGAACCGATTTGGATGCGGTTTTTTTTATTTGAAAAATAGTTTCTTGGTGATGGTTCTTGTTTCATCAAAATCGGTGCAGCCATTTACTAGATATGGGGGATGAAGATGGGTATGAGAAATCGTATAAATTCAAATATACCCAAGGGGGTATCAAATGAAAGGGCATGATATGTATATTACAATTAGACAAGTTTTATCAAAATCGGCTCAGCCAGTTTAGATATGGGGATGAAAGTGGGGACGATTAATCGAATATTTTCAAATATACCTACCCAAGTGCGGTATCAAATGAAAGGGCATTATGTGTTTATTACAAAAACTGTACGTTTAATTAAATCGGTCAAATTGTTAAAATGTTAAGTTAGGTGAAAGGTGTAATATTTAGTACATTATGAAAGAAAAGTATTCAATTGTCCCCATTTCGTATTCCTTGTGATTCTTCTAGTGCCGAATTGTCATGAGGACAATTGAACAGTTTTCTTTGATCTAGTTCACAAATTGCAACACCTTTTAAATTATCACTCGGCTCAAAGACACATAAGGCTGGCCTTTAGCAAAAATTTTCTTGCCTAAATATATAACCGCTTTTTCCACTGTTGTTCCCTGTAACTTGTGGACGGTAACCGCCCAACTTAAAATGATGGGGTACATTACTCGTTCAATAATTCCGTACCCTTTAAGGCCCTGAAAAGTTAAACTCTGTGGGTGTATGGGAATCTATCCATTTTAATCTCTAAAGCTCCTACTAATCGACTTATCCATCAAACTCGATAAATATAAGTTTCTGAAGTTCACCCTCTTCCAATTGATCTCTTTGAAGTTCATTCCACTCCAGTTTCTTAATAATACCCGAACATTCATTTAATAAACCTTCCGAGACTTTCAAATTCATGCGCAATATCACTCGAGCGCCTATTGCGGTTTTAATATAATCGACTAATCCTCCCGTACAGCTAGGATCTTGAGGTACAGAAGAAAGACTCGGCTTTTGACCATAAGTAGCGGGTTCGCTGGATTCATCGTGAACAAGTAAAGTATAAACTTTAACTGTTCTGGCCAATAGTTCTACCATTTTCTCATTGTAATCATTAACCAGTTTCAATGCAGAAAAGTACACACAGCTTCCAAAAAAACAACAATTAAAAACAAACAATTGAAATACAACGAATGCGAAACCACACAAAAAGTTTGATTGTTGTAATGTTCACATCCAATAAATAATCACACACCTGTTACAAACGTCGTAGCTTAATTCATGTAAATATTAATGTTATATAATTAATTAAAGTAATACAATTACAATGTAAATAACTAAACGTGAAAGATAAGTAAATATGACATAATGTTATTTAAGATTTAGATTTAAGTATGCCAAATTAACACTGATTTGATAATAGGGAATTTCATGTAAGATCATTAGATTAGGTTTATTTTACTGTCCCCTAGACATATTTAAACAAATAAACAGTAAAATTGTAAGATGATATGAGCACGATTCCGACACGTACGGACAGGTCGAAACCTGTCGAAAGCGCAAGCGTAATTAATATTACGCAAGAGACGGATACGCGCTCTGATTGGCTAATCGTACTCTCCGCCACACTACGCCACCCACTACCTGCACCATGTAAAAATTGGATATAAAAAGGGCAATAAATTGCCCTCATCCGATCCTCGCCGGAGTCCCCCAGGGTTCTTTTCTATCCCCTTTAGCCTTCACGCTGTTCACTAGCGACATTCCCAAGAATAAAACGGCCCAGTTAGCACTCTTTGCTGACGATACGGCCATTTATTACTCAGGTAGGAACCTCACCTACATCGCCCGTACCCTCCAAACCTCCGGAGATGGAGAATTGAAGTCAATCCCGACAAGAGCCAGGCGCTCCTTTTCTCCAGCCCTCCTTAAAAACTTTTTAAATATTTATTTGCTTTTCTTTTTTGCGTTGGAGGTTTTTTTTTAAACATATGTGGACTCTGTGTGTGGATTTTTAAAAATTATTATGCCAACTTGGCACTCCATCTGATTTACTGATATTCAGCTGCATTCGGTTGGACTCGAAGTCGGCTTCATGAATACAAGCCTCCTTCCAACTACGTTGGGGCCACCCCAACATAGGTAGGTAGTAATAATCTAGGCAGATGATGATGATAATGTGCTGATAATTTGACCGCGTTGTGGACTTCCAAAAGCGTCTGGATTAAGCGGTTTGATCGCTTGATCAAACCGCCTCATCCAGACGCTTGATTCATAAAGTTGCATTTTGACAGGTTCCTCTAGAGAACGCACAATTTCTGACCTACGTTGGCCTGGATAAAGAGATTGAACATCCTTACTTCTAGACACGCTTATTTAAGTCTGATTTTATCTGAGACTAGATTTGACAACAAGTAACATTTAAAGTAACAAAAAACTCTACCACAAATTGTTTTATGTACCTATATATATATATGTAAATATATTTGTAATCTCCTTTTAATTTCCTTCATTTTGATACCCTACTCGATAGGTTCGGATAAAACAAAATTTAGCGCCAAAATCCGCCATTTTTGCTTTTTTTTTTAAATCCTATGTAAGGACACTTGGGTTTCAGACGAATCTAATGATACCTTAATCGTCGAAATCCATCCAGCCGTTTGGAACATACGAGGTAATAATGAAATTTACAAAAAATAAACATACAAAGACATAACCCTTCCTTGGCAGTCGGGTAAAAAGATTTCTCAAAATGATATACAGCGTGTACATTCAAGACGGGCAATCGCGAATAAAAATCGTCTGTTCTATAGAACAGATACAATACAGACCTACTCGACCCAAATGAATATACCGGATGCTGGACCCATGGAGAAAGTGGTTTAGTTTGATGGTCTAATATGACCCGCTGGTACTCGCTGTAGATACCCCTATCTACCTCCCATCCTAACGTCCCGATCACGACCACACCAGACGCGAAGCAACTTGCGTAAAACGACACGCGCGTTTCATTTATTTCCTATGCGTTACAAGGCGCGTTGACGTGTCTTGTAATGTAACACTCTCTTTCTCCGCAGTTTCTGTCGCAACATACTTGCCGCTTAAACGTGTAGGCCGTGGCCAGGGTTATAGCCACGGCTAAAATGTTCAAGATAAACCGGAAGCAATGCAAATGCTTTAAATGGGTATAATGCTGTTGTACTCTTTTCATTTTGTACAATAAGATTGTATGAGCGGGTGTGGGTCATGCATATGTAATTTAAGATGTGATTCTGATAAGTATTTTACTCAAATGCAGTTCTTTTCTCCTTCCGTGTAGACTTCTATTTTTCCTAAATGGGGGTTCAATGATCACGGTGACCGAAACGAAGCGGTTGTGGAGGTCAGATTGGCAGTTGCTATATGTCAAATACTGGCAGTTTTTTTTTTTTTTTTTTTTTTTTTTCGGATGGGAAATCATCAAATGGCCCCCCCCACTCTGGGCGGAGCGGAAGGGAGTGTCAGACTTGTACTGACTAAAACCCATCCATGTTCCTTCTTTGCCCTTTGTGTTCCAGGGCCACGGTATCTCTTTCGAACAGTCCCGCAGCCCTGGCAGGCATCGGTCCTTGCAGACCCCTACATCGTTGCTGACATCTCTTTGAGGCGCGCGTGGAACACGAACGCGCCATCGACACGGCCTGTCGTCAGAAGACGGCCGGACGGCGAGCTAGCCCATAGCTCGCCGTCCACAGGCCCGCGCCTACGGTGGCCGGGAGCCACCACGTGACCCCCGAAAAATACTGGCATTCGGCTGCATCTGGTTAGACTGGAAGCCGAACCTAATATAGTTGTGTGTCTACATCTCTAATTCTACTTTCCTCTCGCAGGTCTGCTGGAAGAGATTTCTTATAAATAGTTGGGAAAAGGCTAGGGAGATAGCGGAGAAGGTTCACGGTTTGAACTCACTGATTACCATGGCTGGGTAGCAAGATTGGAGGCATTGCGCTTGGTGTCACATCACAGTAGACAAAATGTAATAAATCACACTTTTCGGGTTATCGAACAGGACCACATAATCTGATATTTAAAAATCTCGTGGCACGGTGTTTGTGGTCGCTCTCCTCCGAAATGGCTCGATCGATTTTTATGAAAATTTTATGTATTTTTGGTAGGTATAATAATAGGTCGTAAAGTACATTTAACACCGCTAATTTCACGCGGACGAAAATCGCGAGGCACAGTTAGTAAGTATCTAAATAAATCATTTCTTCTGAACACCCAACACACACACCACACACACCTTCAACTGCGTCACAGTTTGTCGGCGGGAGACGTGGACCTTTGAATGCAACGGTGCGGCAATCTTCAGCTACCATATTATAGGTAGAAACACCAGGATTGCATTTAGAGGAGAGGAAGCATCAGCCACTATCCTATTTGTAAAGGCGAAAGTGTAAGTCAGGCCGCAATATTCTAATTTTGTAACTCTCTAAGTTTACCTTATTGAATGACTATTGCATGAAAAAAGGACATTTCAGGCCAATTCTAATTAAGAGAGTTGTATTGAAAACTCTAATGATTCCTTTTCATAATGCCTGCCTTGTTGGTCTAGTGCCTCTAGTGGTCGCAAGCACGACTACGGGTTGGATCTTCAGGTCGGGCAAAGTGTTTTTCGGTTTTTCGGAGTCTGGATTTGTGCCCGGTTGATGTCAATATTCTCGCCCCCTATTACAAGAGACTTAAAACATAACTAGCAAAATGTGGCTGTAACATTAGGTACATCTATGCCTAACCCTTCGGGGATTACAGGCCTGATGTTCTGTTATGCTATCCTATTCATAATTATATTGATCAACATAAAATTGGATACTGAGCTGCAAATTGCGAAAACCGTTGGAAAAATTGAATTTATTTAATTTTACACGCTAGTCTAAACTAGTGAGTACATGACCCTGTTAGGGCGCAGCAAGATAACTTAAAACTAATAATATTGCAGTGATATCTTTTGTCTAATTTAATTTTAATTTCGCGGGTTATTTTGGCACATATTCTCAACGAACTGTATATGTGAACCTTATTATTAATACTCGAAACGGGATATTTACCATGTTTACTGTTTTTTATGAGTTCCCGATATTTCGGCGCTGTTGCAAGCACCATGATCACGGATAAACTGAAGTTGTGTGTTGTATGTGTTGTTAACCATGATAGTTTAAAATCTTGTATTAGAACCTACCTTCAATCCAATCCGTTTCTTTCTCAAACTTAACATTCCTCGAAATAGTCGACGGCATATCAACCGAGAAATATTTTTCTTCTTCTTCGTAGCCGAGAAACGCGACCACATACGACGCGTCTCCAAGAAAAGGCCTCACGCTGCACTAAACGACTTCTAACCATTAATACATAATTATATTTGTAGTGAGTTAGTGACCATCTCAGCGTCATCAGAAAATAAGAACAATGCAACATATCTTGCGGAAGACCTCTGAGCAATTTACATAAACGCGAGTTTAATTGCACAGATATACATAATTATTCTAACTGGTATTTATGAAGTTATAATTATTTGATAAATTCTTTCATTATTTCTTAGTTCTAATTCTTCCATCGACTGGAATAATACAAAATTAGTACATTTTGATACAGGTGAGCGCTCCACCCCTGCCCCTGCACGGCGCCATCTATCGGCTGTCCTTGAAGCCGGGGCCAACCGTACACATTCACAAATGGCTTTGAACTATTTAGCCTGCCTATTTTCCGCCATTTTATTTTATTTTAAAACTGACGGTCACGCAATAAACCCGTATAATCATACTAAGGTGGTATCTTCATTCCCATTTTAACAGTTTTGTTATGATTTAACCGAACGCTAGGCAAAGGTATACCCTGCAGTACACCCACATCACACCAGTGTAATGATCACGATGGGCAAGCCAATAGCCACCGCACACCAGGCACTAACCCAAAGTCCAGAAATGAAATGAAACTCTTAGTGAAAAACCCAATAACACATCGATTCGATTCCCGGGCCAAGCAGGCCCGGGAATCGAACCGACCTCATTCTCAGCAGTGCTGTCGTCCACTACACCAGTGAAACAGTCAACACTTCAGTCTAGTTAAAACTTAAATGCGTGGGTAAATGTCATAATCTACCTTACCTTTTCCCAACTTTGTTGTGGTCGGCTTCCAATCTAACCGGACGCAGTTGAATACTAGTATTTTACATGGAGCGACTGCCTATCTGACCTCCACAACCCAGTTAGTACTGGGTAGTACGATACCCCTTGGTAAGGGTTCTCAGACTTTCCGGCCACTGATCTACAAATAACAGCCTGGATCACGGACGGAACTCGGTATGTAGTGGATGATCACCCATCCATGGGCCAACCTAGGCAAACGCGGTTTAACCTAAATAATGACACGAGCGGCTGTTATTATTTAGCCACGAGCTCCTCAAATGCGTGGGTAAATGTGCGACTTATAAATTACTAGCTGAATTAATCAGACACGATTGATTCTTGAACTCGCACGCCCCGTTAACACGTGGCATGAGTGCGAAGACTGGACTGCAATATGAGTGCTTTTAATGTATTATTTGAACTAGAAATTCTAATTTAAGGCTAGCTTGCACCACGAATCGCTAAACGCGTTTGACGTAGAACGCATTTAAAACATCGTTCTGTTTCTATTAAGCGTTTAAAGATGACAGAGACAGAATGATGTTTTAAATATGTATAAAGCGTTAAACGCGTTTAGCAATTCGTGGTCCAAGCGGGCCTAACTCACTTTAATGTTGTTCGTCATTTTACAATTGAGGTGTCTTTTATAACTTCAATTTTCATCAACGATTTTTAATTCATCATTCTCCCGTCCTTATCCCAATTCATGTGGGGTCGGCGCAGCAATTGTCTTCTTCATCCATACTTCTTTATTACTCGTCATCTCATCAGACACCTCCTTTCTAGCTAGCCATTTCATCCTTCCCCCAGTCCATCTATATAAGATTTTAAACTATCATGGTCACTAACATTACTATTAATACTAATAACGGGATATTTACCAAGTTTATCCGTGATCATGGTGCTTGCAACAGCGCCGAAATATCGGGAACTCATAGAAAACAGTAAACATGGTAAATATCCCGTTATTAGTATTAATAGTAGTCCATCTATCGTTTCTTTTTGGTCGTAGAACTAAAAATTGGAAGACAAAATGTGACATACTAACCACATCAGGTCCGCGTTTTCGAAGTGTTCCCAAAAAGGATGCTTGCAAAGCTATTTTCAATTATAATTTAATAATGTTTTGCAAATAGTAATTGTTTGAGAATGTGGTAAGATAAACTTTTTCAATACGGATGAATGTAGGTATTACAAATTCCTTTTAGTGAGCAATTGTTTGATTTTACCTGAACGCAGGTTGTTTACACTTTCGTCAGATACCTACTTTTGGAACAGACCTTAAATCGAATGATTACCAAATCGTACTCAAATTGTATGTAACACGTGTCAATAAATTCCAGAAAATGTTTGGTTGAATTTGTAATAGGGTAAGAATGACTAGGTAATCTTATATTGTATTGCATAATATTGTAGGACATCGAACACATGGAACATTTTTGTGAAGAAATAAAACCGGCTGTTCACGTTAGCCAACTTTGTGGCCAATACTTATCGCCATCATGTAGAGCGGGCGTTTGTGCTTATCTTGGTTTATATAGGAATGATAGCCCACAAGTTGGCGCGAGATTCGAGTGGTGTCGGTTTTTAACAAAAGATCAGAGGGTGGCAGAGTTAGAAACTAAATGCGCGCCCAACGTGTGGACGTGGCGGCCAAGCCACGTCCACACGTTGGGCGCGCATTTAGTTTGGGGCTCCCAGAGTAATCGCACTCATCTGATTTAAATTTTATATTCACGCGTCGTAACTAGTCTACAAAATGTCAGTAACAATGATCAATGAAGAAAATTATATCATGTCCTAAAATCCATTTTAATAAATCCCTCCGCACATTGGCCTGAACCGAAGCAAACTGAATGACCTTCCAACGCAACGTATGGACGCTATCACGAACTCTTGGCTAATATCTTGGCCCAATGTTGGCCAACGTGAAGAGCCGGCACTACCAACCAACCTAACAGACAGCGTGGTGTTGCTGGAAAGTTTATTCCGTCACTTTTTCTTCCCACCAAAAAAAAACTAGGAAGTGGCGAAGGGTGAGCGTTTTCGTGAACTCACGTAAATGTTGTGTTGTCGTAAACGGATGGCCGATGGGGCCGAAAAGTTCTGGAGTGGCGACCGCGAACCGGAAGACGCTGCGTTGGAAGGCCTCCCACTAGGTGGACCGATGACCTCGTAAAGGTTGCAGGGATCCGCTGGATGTGAGACGCACGGGACCGGTCAATGTGGCGACACTTGGGGGAGGCCTATGTCCAGCAGTGGACGTCTTTCGGCTGAAATGATGATGATGATGATGATGACGTAAATGTTGATGTTCAAAAAGTCAGCCTAATTAAATAAATGACTTTTGATTTGACAAAAAGATGAGAGTTCACAGTGGAGGACAAACCGACCACATTTTTGTTGGATAATTTCTGGTGGATTGTGATGGCATCCAATCATAATTATTGCATTTTAATTACTAGCAATAACGAGCATTTAATGCTAAATCGTTTATGACTTTTCGTTGATTTGAAGAAAGTCATTAAGACAAGTAGGTAATAGTTTTCTCTCTGGTCCAATGTGAAAGTTTGAAAGAGAAACATGTTTTATTTTCACATTGTCACCATACTGTATGGTAAGACTTCCAATTCATTATAATTATCTTTTCGGCGAAAATCTGCATGCCTGATGGTCTTCAACACATGAAGTGTGCGCAGGAGTTTCACTATTTAATCCCACCATCTCTCTTTCACTACCGGGTTATCACCGTACTGCAAGGTACCATCCGCACTTGGCTGATATCCCGACTATTTTACTCAGGGCTTCTCCTCCACATTTATTGCGCACCTTGGTCAAAGTGGTTCTGTTGACAAAACTACAGCCTTGAGTCTCAAGACGGATGCATTTTGCAGTCGGTCAGTAGAAGTCAGACATTCATATCTTTAATGTTATTTCACAGGTCTGTCACTAACCGAGGCTTTCAAAATCAAAGTTTCGGCTCAAGTGCATGTATCGAAGCAAGCCTCTAAATTTTTTAGGGATACATTAGCTAAATTGGGAAAAGGCGGGACACCAGAGGATATCGGGAATAAACCAAGAAAATGTCCAAGAGACGTGGTCGGTCACCAGTACATTAACTACATAAGTCAGTTAAAAAAAGAGGCAACTGTTATCGAGGCAAGACCGACAAAACATAACGGTGAACAGGATGAAGAGGATTGTAAAGACACAGTTATAACCAAAATGATGCAGAATGAGCAGCATGACGTACATCTATACGGTAATCACGTTGTTAAGCATGGGAGAACTGATGGACCTGTAAATAATATTAATCTGTAATAAAGCAAAATGTAGAAAAATAAAACCATCACTGCTGGACTGTTTTGTTACGGTAAAAGCAATCAAATAAAATTTAAGTATGTATCTATCGTCCATAACCTGAGCTACACTAAGCTCTCGGCTACGTGTTAAGAGCATCCGGCACAGATAACCTCCTCTAGATTCCACATAGAAGGCAACTTATGGTCTTATGAGATTTCTAATGAAATAAGCAGTACCTTTGTGCTCTTCTATCTTAATGTTATGTCTTATTAAGTATTTTGTGTGTAAATAAATAAATAAATGATCTCTTCAGTGTCGACCAGACGTTACACCCGTGATGACGCTAGCAATTTAGAGAATTCATTGTTAGTTAAAAAAAGCACTACCTATGCTATTAAATGGTGTGGAAAATCATCCTGTTCCTCGAGTTATAAAAAAGATGGGATAATATTCAACTGTTTCGCCGCGAAAAATTTTTTTTCGTTCGGCTTACACCAACAGCCGTGCGTTTTTTAGCGGACGCCCTAAATATGATCAAGCGACGTCTTAAAAGAGCGAGCGGTTGCGGAATAAAATGCTTATAACATGCCACGATTTTTTTTATAACTTCTTGCTGCATGCAGTGTTGGCACCTAAGCGTACTTAGTCGCATAAGCAGCCTAAATGTTCCCACTGCTGGGACACACGGCCTCCTATCTATGAGAGGGTTTGAGCTATAATCCACCACGCGGGCCCAGTGCGGGTTGGTAGATGTCACATGTCTTCGAATTTTTGGCTTTAGGACATGCCGGTTTCCTCACGATGTTTCCCTTCACCGTTTTGAGATCAGTGGTTGATGAAATAAATTACACAAAGTAATGCGCCTGCCTGGGTTCGAACCCACATCTTACTGTTCGTAAGTCGGGGCCGCCACCACTGGGCCACCGCTGCTGCGCTCCAGCGTACTTAGTGCCACAAGGTATTCTCTACCCGTGAAAGCTTTCCGTTAAATTGGTCAATAAATGCCAAAAAAAAACATCATTTTTTTATGGGTTTTGGCGGTAACAGTCAAAACGCTATCACTTTTATTATAATTCGGAACTAACTCGCTGCTTGACAGTCCTAACAGGTAGTCAGTGACCAGAAAATCTGACAACCAATCTTACCAAGGGGTATCCGGGTTCTTGAAATTCGCAAAAAAAAAAAACTTTCTATAGGAACGGACGCAATCAGCTGATTAGATTACTTTTATGTATGGTAAAACTAAAAAAAAAGTTATGAAATTCCAAAAGTCATAGAACAAAAGTTGTTCAGTTTCATGGTCTGAGACACCACACGAGAGGTCTTGCGTTTATTCTGTTACACGTTGTATATCTGTAACGTCATAATAGCACAGGGACACCAGATCTAGTACAATTTAACGCCAATAAATCACTTTATATTGCCAAACATAGTAAATGATTACAAAAATGAAATCCCCTTTTTATCGGGAAATTAGAACCAAAAATTTTACAACTTGTGATCGTACTTAAAGCAACCAACTCCAAATTATAATTGTTTAATCCAAAAATAGTTAATGACCACAAAAAAATTAATAGTATTTAATATAAAATGACATTTAAATATGTAACATCTTCTTATCCTATAAAAGTAAATTATTCCAAATAAATCATTATTTACCTTAAAATAGTAAACCAACCCCTAAAGTTCGACCCTATGATATTGTAAAATCATTACTAAAGTCTTAGCTTTTAATGACTCTAATTATTAACCACTACTAACCAAATAGCTATTTTCTATTTCGCTTTTATTCAATAAGGTTCAGAAATAAACAATTAGGATATTAAAATAATCCTTTTGTTAAAATTTAATCAAACTTAATAAATCAGACTCTGTGTAATTAACATTTGTTAATCATTTAAAAATCTTTTAAATTCTTAAGAATCAGTCTTCTAAATATGTATTAAGTACTTAGGTAGTAATTTTGTAATCATAAGTAGCAATTTTTCGTCAGTTATGTAGAAAAAAAAACTGATTTTACATACAAAATCAGAACTCCTTCACGGTAAAACTTAATGAGGAAGAAAAACATATCTATCTTCATATCTATCTTTATGAAGATATCCCGTAAGTGACAGTATAGTTGTAAACCGTGAAAGCTTGAAACAGTGTTTAAAACTTAATGAAATGAAAAATATAAATATGTATTAAGTACTTTGGTAGTAATTTTGTAATCATAAGAAGACCATAAATCAGTCAAAAATCAATAGTCTGGTACTAAAAATAGTAATTTTTTTAGGGTTAGTTTCCAAAGACCACCCAAATTCTCAGATCTGATGCAGTACATCATTCTGAGCCCCCCCAC
This sequence comes from Noctua comes, assembly GCA_963082995.1. Taxonomy (NCBI): domain Eukaryota; kingdom Metazoa; phylum Arthropoda; class Insecta; order Lepidoptera; family Noctuidae; genus Noctua; species Noctua comes. The sequence goes on from OY720288.1 coordinate 13,952,162, forward strand.
GTAGAATTTTTTTATAGGTTATTTATATGTTACGGCTAAAAGTCGAAGTAAGGTTACACCTAGTTCTAGCCGGCTGTACCTACGGGAAAGGTTATAGTCACAAAGTTCTTTTCTCTGGTGGTCATTATATTTATCCCCATTACACCACAGCTGATAAGGAAGGAAGAATTATGGCCTCCTGATTTAAAATTCAATGGAGGACAAACATATTCATGCCTTTTCCTCGTGGGGGTAGGTAGAAACTCCATAACGCCACCTGTTACGATCCTGGGGAAAACTAAAATACCTTGTATTTGAAATTGTTTAAATATGGAACGGTTCCCGCCCGCTTCCAAATGTGCTTGTTTTTATTCGCATTTAACTTTTTCACTTTTAATGCAATTTTGAATTACTTTTGCATATTATTTTTGTAATCAACTTCTTTCACGTTAATAAGACCGATGCACAGTGTTTTATGAAGCCCTTTTTTCGGACATCGCATTTTTATTAAAGAGGCTAATAGATAAAATCATTTTAAAGCAAAATTTCGAATCCCCATTAAGCTATCAAGCCTAGTTTCTGAGATATAAATTTTTGAAAATCATCATATTTTAAGCCGGATACTTAGAAAAAAAATTATTTCTCATAAACCAAGTATGATAGGCAATAATGATGTTAATAGCATCGATAGCGCCTCTTATGCTGCATATTTTAAAACACAAATGAACATCGTAACTTGGCTAGATCCAAATTTATATGAGATTTTTGGTTTTTAGTTTTTCTTAATTTTCGCGAGGATTGTGCCGTATTGGGAAAAGTTATTTATACCAAAATTATTCTTATTACTTCCCCAATACACCACTTAAATTTCACATCCCAATTCCATGGAATCTAGAAGTTATTCAATATTTTCTTTTTTTGTTAGGGTTGTCACAGTTATTACCCGGATATTAATAACTCAATTTATATTCGAGATCGATTATTAAAACCTATTTTTATAGCCCGAAGGCATCTAAGCGTACGGAAGAACGCAAATCGAGTTAGTGGGAGTTTTAGCCAGAAAACTGTTACCGCCTTCACCGCGTGGAGGTACTCCCAGCTTATGTTATTACTATTGCGAGCGTGTCTTTTGCGTATCATCAATCATGAAGTACGTAGGTACTTCAAACCAGGGTTTAAATCAAAATAGTTTAGCTGGATTCAGATTCCTACGTCAAAAGTCAAAATCTTTGCCAATTCAATTAACTTGGAATGCAAATAATATTTTTATCATTACCAGATAAGCCAAACTACTTTATTTATATATCAACGAAAATGCTACCAGATTAGTTTTTTTTTTGACAAAACAAATCAGATCCGGACATAATTTTCTTTTCTGAGATCATGACAACCCTGACGACATAAAATCCGGACCAAACTTAAAAAGGTTGTAGTTTCTAGATTCCATGGAATTGGGATGTGAAATTTAAGTGGTGTATTGGGGAAGTAAAGAGAACAATGTTGGCGTAAATAACTTTTCCCAATACGGCAGAATCCTCGCGAAAATTAAGAAAAACTATAAACTAAAAATCTCGTATAAATTTGGATCTAGCCAGGTTATGATGTTCATTTGTGTTTTGAAATATGCAGCATAAGAGGCGCTATCGATGCTTCTAACATCATTATTGCATATTATACTTGGTTTATGAGAAATGATTTTTTTTCTAAATATCCGACTTAAAATATGATGATTTTCAAAAAAATATATCTCAGAAACTAGACTTGATAGCTTAATGGGGATTCGAAATTTTGCTTTAAAGTGATTATATCTATTAACCACTTTAATAAAAATGCGATGTCCGAAAAAAGAGCTTCATAAAACACTGTGCGATGTGATAATATAAGATCTTCTTCACAGCTTTATTATGAGTATTAAACATTTAAGTGACAATGGTTGCTGAATAAATTTAAATTACTATAGATCCTAAATGGTCTATCGAAATGAAAAATGATAGGAGAAACATAAAGATGATTTTCAATGACACCTCACGTACCAAACATAGTTTGTCGACTTTCATTTTTGTTTTACAAAATGGGGTCTGATTGTCGCCATATTGAATTTTGATTACTGCCATGTCTTTAGTGACATTCGCAAGATTAATACAAATCGATTGACGTAAGAATCATCAAAATCAGCCTACGCGTTTGGTCTCTAGAGCGCCACAAAGGAACAAACATACCTACATACATACATACATAGGCTGATAAACACCTTACCCTCCTTTGCCACGCGCAGTCGGGTAAAAAGGGAGCGAGTTTTCAGTGGAAAACAAACAGTTCATATTTTTAATGAGTAATTTCTGGTGGATTTACTGCAATTACAGGGACGTAATCCAATCATAATTATTGCATTTTTATTGCTAAAAGTAACGCGTATTAACTGCTAAATTCTTAATGACTTAATGAACTTGAAGGAAGTCATTAAGGCAAACAATAACGATCTGCACGCTTTTGTTTAATATGGAAGTCTGAAGGAGAAAAATGTTTTGTTGTTCCATTTTCATTGTACTTTATGGTAAGACTTCTAATTTATAATTTGTATTATTCAAATGATAATACATAAATATTCAACAAAACGTTGCTTGCCTGTCCGTCTTCTATAGACTATATGTCTATCTGACCTCCACAGACCAACTACTGAGTCTGGTTGTTAGTCATTCCGATAATCACCTTTATATTCCTTCACAGGTCTGTCACTAACCGAGGCTTATAGCATCAAAGTTTCGGGTAAAGTGGAGTTGGGGAATCAATTCTCTCAGATGATGAAAGAAACATTTAATCTGCCTCCGGTGGATACCGAATATCATTTACAGTTGACAAGTCAGCGAACACCTATCCGGACAAAACCGCGGAATGTTAGCAAAGAAACAGTGATGGGCAATATAATGAAAAGCGAGCACCACGACTTGCACCTGTATGGGAACCACAAAAAACAAAAACATGATAAAAAGATGCATCATCATGATGGCGTAAATGTTAATGTGTAGGTAGGGAGGTGTGCGTGATGATCCCCTTAAGGGAGAATGCACGTAGTTTAAACAATTTTCAACTTGATTTGCCTCGATGTAAAAGTGTTAAATGATGGCAAATTTATCTCTCTACCTTTTTCATACTCGAAAGATTTAATTAAACGGTTTTATCTATGGATATTTCACTATTTAAAAGACCTGGAGACTAGGGTGTCTAAAATGATCCTGGGGGACTAAAAGATCATCTTAGACACCCCCTTCTCATAGATGATATCCTCGGGGTATGGACGATGATCCCTACGATCATCATTCCATTATTCTATTCAGTCCATTATTGTCGAAAAAGTAATGGTATTTTAAACCAGTATATTTTTAAACAAAAGCAATACTTAATTAAAAACAAGCTATTGCTCAGTTCAGGCATATCTAACGGACAAATTCAATAATCTATACATTTATTAATCTAATATAATATTTCGAATCACAAAACTAAAAAGAAACTCAACTAAGTAGATGAAATTAAAATACTGTAGGCGCGGCAGCCCTATCGCTTGCGAACGTACCGCCCGACTGTAGGTAATTATTTCAAGGACAGGGCCGAGTTACAATACTGTATGTATTTATACTGTGGCCATGGCTATTAAGATAGAGTTCACGACTGTTGTGCAGGAACTCGATTCGAAAAATATGTTCGCGTTCGTGTTCGAATATGCCGTCCATACGTACGGACCAAATGTTCAAGTTTGATGTTTGTGTTCGCTATGTTCGTGTTCGTACGTTCGTACACGGCTTTACATCGTCGTTGCTGCGGGCTGCCACGTGCGATAGCGCACTCGCTCTAGCAAATGACGGTTCTGAACGACAGAAAGGAATGAAGGAGGTTGGAAAATGCGATTTCGTGCTGCTAGATGAGGCACAACCCTAAGAAAAGGTATTTATTTGCACTAAACGTGGAGCATAAAAATAAAGCACACAAAAAGAACAAATTGGGGAAAAATATGCGTCGCATGACACATCCACGCAAAACTACTACTTAAGCTCAGCATAGGTAGGTACCTAATGGTGTTTGCTAATCCAACGTTCGACTTCGAAATCGTTTGCTTTTGCAGATTTTTCTTTGAAATGAAGTCGGTTAAAAACATAAATTATTTTGAAAAAAAAATGAAGTTTCGTTGATACAGAATATCGATCGTTATCTACATTTCTTGTATAATTTGTTTTTGTTATATTTTCAAAAGATCAGATAACCTCAATTGTCATTTTACGTACAGTAGATGTTTTTCTTGCCAACTTGATCATTATCTCGAGGTATCACAGATATAGATAGATAGACCTATATCTGTGAGATGTATTCTTCACAATAAGGTAGTAAATATTTAAATGACATGAATATAACTCGAGTTTCCTGTTCCCTGTTCTGCACTTTTTTAAATATTTAATATTATTTTTGGTGTATTCCCGTTGGCCCCACCAGTGACGAATTGATTAAAATAATGTTCCCGTTGTCCCCACCGCGCCGTTTGCACTGGTGGTCGGGCCAGCGGGAATTGATAAAATAATTAAAAATTGTTCCCGTTGGCCCCAGCGTATTTTTGAGTAATAAAATATTACTCAAAAACATTGTATTTGATCGAGTAGTGTTAGTGCAGTTGTGCTAGTAACGACAGTAACCTTACGAACCAAGAATCCAAGATGATTTGACAAACGGGAACTTTTTTCCCGTTTGTTGCCAATGAGGCATTTCTATGACACGTAAATTCTTCAAAAGGTACCAGGCTGGCATGAGCTCAAGGTGGTATGCATTTTAATAATTCTGGGTAGGCACGGTATTCTTGTAATAAATCATCTTGGTTTCATGCCAGCCTAGTACTGTTCGTAAGGTTCCCGTTTGTCGCCAGGGAAAATATACAATACCGTGATCAGAGCTGTCGTACTGTATCGGAATGTCTATTAATTCCCACTGACACCACAAGGATAATAGCCTCACAGATTATCAGGAGGCCAAAATCATGAAGAATTAATTATTATCTGGGTGCACGGCAGTGCACCAGTTTTATGCTGCGTTCAAAAGGTTGTACAATTTCCACAAACAATAATTCACAAAAATTTACCAACAACGCCATCATGTCAATGTCATTCAAGTGCCAAAATATCCATGTAGCACTGTACTGTAAGAGCCTACCCACATTTTTCTTTACGGAGAGTAGGAATTAAAATGTATAAAAAAAAAACAACATTTGTATTAACACTTTATTTTTACATTAAACGAATATCAGTGTGCCATACAATGCGATACATAACTGACGTTGCTATGGTTACGGATAATTGCGAAACTTTAACTCTAGACTGTAATTCAGTATGCCACATCTAAGATTTTTAATAAATAAAAAAAAAGCTAGAAACTGGTTTTCTGCAAAAAACAAACAGGTTTTTTTAGACAGGCCTGAAATTTGGCTAAAGACTGACAAGAAACTACAAGCCTGCCTAGAAGGCTATTGCTTTGCTTGGCAGAGCTAGTAAAGGTCTAGCAATACTGACGCGAATCCCGTTCCGGACGCGGGAAGCGACTGAGCGCTGATAAAACAGTCACGCCACTTTCAACACCTCCGTACAAGTCTGTTAGCGTAATCGTCGCGGGCAAATTAAAGCCCAAATCCTGCGCGGGCTTCGTTTCAGTCACCAGACCTTAATAGTTAAAAATCATCCATTTAATGATTTTTTTTTTAATTTTATTATGCCTTGTTGCATTAAGTCCGCCTATGTACTTATCACTCTTGTACACACGGCGGCACATGAAGCTATACATTTCCAGTATAACTTGGCCTCGCTTTGTATAGATTTCCTATACAATGAGAGATCCGCAATAAACTGGTTATGTATAGCTTGATTGGCCGTCGTGCGTACATGACGTTTATATAAAATAATATTTTCCTATGAATACATTTTGTTAATAGATGTGGCACACTCTATAGTAATTACCAAAACTGTAAGCCTAACATTAAGGCGAATTTTAGACATATTCAGTGAACCTCTTAAAATATTATGTAATTTAAAACCTGACTGTTTAATACCGTACGATTTTTATCTAAAAATTACGCGTCCTCGACAAAACGCACTCGTATAATAACCTTGGCTAAGAAATTGGGAAGCCGCTTAAATAAAATACTGGAATCACACTACGATTAAAATTGATGTCATTACCTCAGGTGTCTCATGAGATGACGAGTAATAGAGAAGTATGGAAGAAGAAGGCATGCTGCGCCGACCCCAAATGAATTGGGACAAGGGCAAGAGAATGATGATGATGATACCTCATACGGTTTAAATTGTTTGATGTTTTCAAGCTTTTGGTCAGTGGGTCGTCTTGGGGGCGGTTTTTTGCCTCTGATTCTCTCCATTAAACACTATAACCGAACAAGGGCGTCGCCAAAATTTGTAATAACTCCGCCATTTTGTTTTTTCAACACATTGCACAAAAAATGTTTACAAACAGGTTCCACTTATCAACGTCATTCGAGGGCCATCAGATTCTTGTAGCACTATACGTATATTTAATCGTAGTGTGTTCACAGCCGTCGGCAAAGACATAGTTATGTTCACAAGCTTGGTTGCTCTTCGATGCTTTGAAAAGTCCCGACCAGAACTTCACTAACAAGAAAGAAGAACATCCAAGGTCATCCATCACACATAATTTGCCTCTGATTTAGCATCTCCGCCAAAACAAGGTGATCTTTATTCTCAATAGAACAAAGTTGCTTTTGGGTTGTTGCTTTCGGAGGTAAAATTATAGTGTAAGTATTGTAGGGCCAATACAGACGACAGACCAAAAAGAGGCGCATTTTTTAACTATCACAATAAATTTTTATGAAGAGACAAAACACGAAGTAAAAAAAGTATGAATCTTTTAGTACCATAGACTAAATAGCACAATAAATCTTTAGTCTGCCTTGGGCCATAGTGTCATCGCCAACATAACTATTTCAAAGCATAAAGAAAAAAACTCAGGGTAAAAAAAATAAATCCGAAATTAAAAATATAAAATTTATTAACGAAACAAGACATTATTTACAACAACAAAATAAATGTTATAAATATTATTTATTAAATCTAAATGAGAATAGGCCCCATTACATAAAACGTTCATGGGAAACAAAATTGACAAGTGGTAATGCCACAATTCTGTGTTTTTCATGAAAAAAGAATAATTTTGCGGTCAATCCGACGAAATACAACGTAATAGAAACATTCAAATTTTAATGTTTAATTCGATACAGAAATAGGTCAAAGAGTAATACTAATTTGCATTCACGCATTTCTTTGCATATTTCATATGATCAACAGACCCACTTTTACAAAACAAAAAATACATTAAATTAACAGAACAAATGTCAAAACTGGCAATACCACTCAATCAAACAAAATTGTACAGGGACTTCCTTCTAACGCTATTTAAAAACAATAATATATACAATAAACGCCACACCGGCTTCGCAATACAAGAAAAATAAATATAAATAAAGAGTATATACTCAAATAACTGTACTGCGTTAATTGGAACGTCTCAGCGTTAACGTACAGATAAGAAAAAACACATTTCGATAATGATTTTACTCCCGACTTATATTCTAGTTATACCGACTAAATCTTGAATACTAAATAATGTGAATGTGAGACATTATTTGACAGAAACGTCAAAACTATAAAGTAAATAGATACACCAAGTAGGAATATAAATGCAAATTAATATTAATAATACGAAGAATAAGATTTTACCGTTTTTACTAACGCCTTAATTTTGGTTAGCGATCGATGATCGCCATACGAGATCGAAACTACATGCTCTGGCATGTAGACAACTCGCATGGCGATGTTCCCACCTAAGCAACGCGACAGTAACGTGATTTTAAAGTGATATATTGTAGCCATTGAGATATACCTAAGGAGACGGCATATTTTACTAAAGAAAGAACAGTTACACAAATATCTGTATTGACATACCTAATGATCTCATTCTCTCAAGTTATCCGATTTTTTATTCCAATTGTATTCCAATTGTTTTATATCATGAATGTATATATTACTATGCTGACCATTCTTTTTAGCTGTAAACCATTATTTCAATTTAGTTAACAATTTCACCATTTGCATGCCTAATATAAGGTCGATCGTACAAGGCTCACCCATTTTATTCTTACATCTTATTTTATGTATCTGCAATCTTAGCAAACAAATTTTACTTTACTTATAATATCAACAAACGCAGTGAAAAACAATTTTGGTCACTGTTTTAAGCTTTCACGGTTTACAACTAAACATACAATTATACTGTCACTTAAGGGATATCTTCCGTAATAATGAACAATCGCGGAAGCTATCCCGTAATTGACAGTATTTTTGTTTAACAGTTTTGTTTCGTTTTAATAAAGCAGTCTGTAGCTAAAGCAGTAGCTGCATAGGAAAAGACGACACTTTCGTGTGAAGGCTAAGCTCATCCATGTGTGACCGCGTCGCCATGTCTTGCGCCAAGTTTTCTGGTAGATCTACTGTCAAACGGTTGCGCGCTAAAAGTTTTTTTGTTTTCTTGAATGACGATGAATGTAAATGGCGGCCATTTTGTGCGGCAGTTTTTTGTAGGTACTCACGCTAATTCTGTAGGTATGTCCAGCCCAGCAGCTTTTAGGTCAGTGGTCACGCCACGCGGATGGGTACTAACTCCATACAATTACTTTGAATGGTGATGCTAGTGGCAAGTTTCGTGCCTGTTCGCTTGTCAGATCACGTGTCACGTTGCTTAGTTGGGTACAGCGTCTAAGGAGTACTTGTGTAGCAAGGAGCTCATTACTTGGCAAAATCGAAGTTTAAGATTATTTTTAAAAAGGCTAAGTGGCGGTAACTAACATTATAAGAAGAAAAGGGAAGGGTAGATTGCCATTTCTAGTTTTGCTTACCTAGCTCATTCTGGAAACACTCATCAATTCGGTTTGGTAACTACAACTACCAATAGGGCCATAGCAGACATGCCTTTAGTTTCAACGATTTTATGACCCGATTTTATTCTGCACTGGTTTTTGGCGACTACCTGCATTCGCTCGCGATACCGAAATCACTCATGTCAGCATTACTTTTCGATATTGCATCACATTTTGTATCAGAAATGCTAGAGCATCACGCAAACGCTAGGGCTGACATCTGACTTAGTGCAAAGCCTTCAGTCACGTTTTCAAGATTCAGGATAGCGATAAAATTGTTAATTACTGATGCTGTCTGCTTAGGCCTTTACCCACCACGAGAGCTTACTAAACCCTCCTCTAACCGCTATCAGTCAACCTTTACATCAATTACACTACCAAATCAAAAATAACTTTATAACCGTCAAATAATATCACACAGACACTAGTTTGCCTAACTTGTTACAATGAAATAGGCATAATGAAATATTCTACAGAGTTTATGATAAAAAAGGAAACATTATATTGCCCGTCGCCGCTCACCGTTTATGCAAGCATCCATTGAGCATCAATTTGCTTTCGATCATCCTTTAATACTCTATAGTAGTCTATAGACAATTTTGTCATGACAATGTCAAAGTGACAGCAGATGTCATAACTGGAACGTTACATAATGTCATTTCATGATTTATGTCAATTCGCATTTTGGTTTTGACGTGACCATTTTAATAAGATTTTTACAAATAAGTTTGTTTATTATTTAGTATTATTAAATTATGTTAACAGAAAATTGCATTATAATAAACGAGTAATATTGATAGGTAGAATAGCTAAATTACCAGCTCAGCCTGCATTACGATTTCCCATAAAAACGAATTCGATTCTTCTTCTATTAATTTATTATTATTGCAACGTAACGATTAAGGGAATTAAACCACAACGCATGCTAAGCCTCAATTGTTAAAAACTGGAAGATTCTGATTTCAAATAAAAGAAAAAAGGCAACTGAATTGCCAATGGAAAAAAAGTTTCGATTTTTGAATATGGTAAGAATAAAGCCATGTATTCACTGAGAGACAATGCGTTCGTCACTGTTTCTGAAACAACACATCTATGTTTTATACAGGAACAATATTTCGGATATTTTGCCGTCCTCCTCAGTAGTTATTTAGAGTATTTATAAACAATTGTTTCTTGGTGAATACATGGTTTAAAGGAAAATAAGGCTTGCCACTCACGCTACGCATACGGTTGCGACGGGCACACACTTGCGACTGACTCAACGCAGGTCGGGGTTGTCGTTGATCTGTTTCTTGATGCGCACGAGCATCGTTGTATACCACTGATCCAGTCGCGATATGCTGTCGTAGTTTTTGACCGCCTCAGTGAAAGAGTCTACGTTTTGCTCTTCCAAATGTTCAATCAGTTCCTGGAAAGATTGGACAGGGACGATTAAATACGATTAAATAGAGGGATTTATAACTGTCACTTTTGACATGTGTGGGTATTGAATTGAATCGCATTGTATAGCCGTAACTGAGCAGTACAATATTATTACGATAGAAAAGCCTGTATCCGCTATGTTTTGTCTCGCTATATTATTGCATATTTAGTATATTGTCAATTTTTCTCAAATACACACATGGTGTAAGATACTTAGTCAGCGCTTTCTTTTTAATAACCTACAAAAACATTTCATGCTGGACATGGACAGGACTGTACTGAATTCCTGGTAAAAGTTTGAGTCACGAGGTCTCTACCCCATGTAAAGAATATGCAAAAGTTTAATTGATGGGTAGTTGAACTCTAATCTGCTTACACTTCTTTGTGTCGGTGAAGGCGGCGTACAAGCCGCAGTACTTCTCTACGGCATGCTGCTCGCACAAGATGTCCACACAGAAAAGAACTATGATATTTAAAGATATAATTCAACTCACTTTAATCAGCTTACACTCCCGGGTGTCGCCAAAGGCGGGGTACAGGCCGCAGTACTTCTCCACAGCATGCTGAGCGTTCAAGATGTCCACGCAGAGGTGGCAGAGGGCAGCACGGAACATGTACTCCTTAGCGCTGTATTTCAGGAGGCTGTTATCTAGGGATGATTTGGCGATCTGGAACGAGAAAGAAACACTTTTTATTAGTAGTTACCCACATCTCATCATAGCCATCACCGTCACTGTAGATCTTGCGGAGTACAAACACACAGGCATGGGTACTTCTAATTTATATATGTTACGGTTAAAGATGGGTTTGAACATAAACTTAAGATTAGCCGGCTAAACTTAACATAACTTGACCAAGGTTTAGACGGCTTGTCAGCATAATGACGGGGCCCCCCTCTAGAGGGCCAAAGCCTGCCGGGGTCGCGGGACTTATAGAATTACCGTGACACTGGAACATAAAGGGCTATTGAAGGACACCGTGGATTTTAGTCAGTACAAGTCTGACAGTCCCTCCCGCTCTGCCCTGGGTGGGAGGACTCATTTGATGATTTTACCACGATAAAAAAAAGGTTTAGACGGCTAATCTTATGTTTATGTTCACACCCATCATTAACCGTAACATACACATCCAATGACGTCAAATCAAGAATTCCTTCTGTTTTGTAGGACAATACCTAAGGAAAACTAAGATTAAGCTTGTTTAGGACAGTAAAATGAAAGCATACCTGCTCATAGATCTGTATGGCCTTGTCGTAGTGCTCGAGCTGGGCGGCGTACTGCGCCAGCTTCAGCATGCACTTGTTGGCGGAGGAGGTGGACTCTTCGCCACGGAAGTAGTCGGCCGCCTGCTCGTAATGCTGCATTGCTCGGGACAGGTCCACGCATTCTGTCTCGTACAATTCCGCTATATTCTGCAAGGGAAAAGATTTCACTTAAGGGGGATGGGTAGCCCGCAAATGATTTGAAAGATGTTTTCGCGTTTTTTTTTCATAGTCCTCATAGACCTAGACACATTATACGTCCCATTATTCATCCCGCTTTTTAACCCTTCGGGGGTAGAATTATCAAAAACGCTGAGACACACAAAATTTGAAGATCCTAACTTCAAAACTGACGGCCTTTCATATAAACTTCCATCCCCTATTTTACCCCTTTAGGGGTGGAATTCCCAAAAAGTTTTAGTCTTAGTGGATACTTACTCTTCAAAAAGAACACACCCTCCAAGTTTCATGTCTCTAGGACCTGCGGTTTGGGCTGTGTGTTGATATATCACCCAGTCAGTCAGTCAGTCAGTTTACCATTTTATATATTTAGATTGTACGTTAAACTTGGCTGCAATGCAATGTCATGGTAATTACGACATTCGTTCAATGAACTGAACAGTGTGTTCAGTGACTTGTTTCAGTCAATTACTAATGAGGTTTTATTGAAATCGAATTTAATAATGTAAACATATATTCCATTAAATTATAGATAAAATAATAATTACCTGATGCTGTTTAGCAGCTACGGTGAATCGCCCCATGTCGGTGTAGATCTCAATTGCTTTCAGCAGAACCGAGACAGCCTCTGCAACAAAACTTAAGTCATTAAACATAGTTCCACAGTGACTTCACGTGGCGTCGAGTTTCATTAAGTTAGTCAGGGAGTTAAAACTAGAATATATTTCTATCTTTCGAAAAAGTTTTAGCAAAAGAACTTCATGTACTAAGAGGACATGTTGGCTTAATTCAAAACAAGGTTTATATTAAAAACATAATCGAGGGCCCAAGATAAGTCCTTGTAGAAACCGTACATTTTTGTGGGAGAAGTGAAAAATTTTACATATTCCTCAGAGTTGTGATTATCAATTTCATATACATTATACATTTACTCATTAGAAAAAGCTTTTCAGGCGTCGATATGAGTGTTAACAAACAATGACGTCATGTTGACCGTGTTGAATGCTACTGCGAAATCGACTAACACCATTATTTGACAATCCATTTCAGAGCAGACAAAATACATCCATGTCAAATTGGGTCACCATGAATACGATGGTGTTGATAATATCTAAATCTAATATGATTTCAATAGAATCGAGTTTTTTATATTGATAGATCCCGTCATCTTCCATCAACACGATAAAACATCAGTAAAATATTATGGTGTATTTTAACAAAGGAGCAGAAATTAAGTTGTTTTTTTTTTATCATGGGCAAAATTATTTTCAACCAGGTTTAAATTATGATTTATGACGATGAGTCAGTACAAACTTGTAAAATGAAATCTATATTTAGCCCCGAAGTATCTAATGAGTCCCGTTCTGTTGTCGTAAAAATCGAGTAAACACAGATTACGGATAAGCTACCACTCGATATCCCCAACCTTGGCGCACGATCATCCGTTATCAGTGACATTCGCACTGATAAGAGTACAAAGAGTGATGTAATAGGTTCGGATAGTGGTATTGATCAAAATATCGTATTAGATTTTTATTACACTGTTTAGCTGATAAAATCTGTGAAGATGGACCACCATTAATTATTGTAATAATTGTGGATTTTCGCAAAATTCAAATCAAATCAGGAATATTAAGATTGCTTGGCATGTTAACTAATGTTTTCGAAAGAAATTATACCCTAAATAGAAAAGATTTTTATTAAGTAGGTAGCTTAATAAAAATCTTAAATTCATTCGTTGACTGACAGACAATGTACAGCCTCAGACGATTCTTACAAGACACCGCTTGTCAGCGCGGACGTGCAGACACTGAAGATTTTGAAGGCGATGAGCACCGCTCGTCTGCGCGGTCGAACGGTGTACGTGTGTGTTACGCATCAACGGATTTCATACAAGTCAATGTAGTGTGAGGTTCGCTTCACCGTGTGATAACTGCCAAACCTAAGTTTGGCAGCACAATTGTTAGGAATAATAAATGAATTCTACAATATTCAACAGAACACTCATTTCATGTATGAGCGAATATCTTATTCTAACTGAACGTAAGTTTAAAATATTAAAGAGAATTTACCGTTCAAGAAACTGAGAAATAAAAAATTCAAAGTGTAAATCCCTTATTCCAACGATAAGGAAACAACGTTATTAATAAATAATGGGAATGGAAAGCAGGAAATTGTATAAAAGCTGGATGGAGAGAAATAATTGGAGCACAACCCAGGGGGCAACCCCGCTGCGAGACGCATCGGAAAATATGTAGCAGTAATCACGAGATTTTATATTGAAAATCTTTAGTTTTCTGTGGATATATAAATGCAGGGTTTGTTTAAAGAGATTATACTGCTTTATTACATGTAACTGGTAGAAACTACCGATGTCAAGTCTATTTAATAGCTGATAGAAGTTAAACGTATCGGTACGGGCCCGGCGGCGAAATCGAATGTGTATTTTGACGTCTTCCTGTGCCGAATCAGGCCGACCCCAAAGTATGTTTAGCACGGGTCTATTCTGTTCTATTTTATTTTAATGGTTTGTGATAAAGCCAGTACAACCATGTAGAGCGCCAACTGGCACATATTCTGTGAAAGGCCTAATTTTATTACCACAATTGACACTGTTAATCCTACTACTGGAACAAAGTTTCATTTCAAACCAGCTATTAAACTTGCATGACCTTTTACCTCCTTCGCAAACAGACTTTAATAGCAAAGGTCATACATTCATAAAGTAGAAATCTCTTATTCGTAAGTAATCTCGTGTTTTTCCTTCACGTACTCTGTTCGACACTCGTCTATAAAAGCTTTCCTCAAAGTAAATAATTTGTTTAACTTTGTGGGTGTTACAGCGCGACAGACGTTAATTTTCCACGTGTATCTTAATTTGTATTTATAGGTAGCCGAACTTTCACATTCATTTATACCGGAACCTAAGACCCCAATTATTGTCCCCTTTAATTCTTTATACGAGCCCTCATCTCTGAAATCACACCTTTCTAGCCATAGCATCGTGGATGTTTGAGTTTCTATGACAGGATGAACGAAAGACGATTTTTCCTTGTGCTTGTTAAGTGAGACGATGCACGAATGATGACTTTTTCTTGTTATTTTGTTTATCAGTCCTTATTATAAATATGTTTCTCCTAACTGTGCAACAGCTTGGATTTGTTTGTTATATTGTACATTATTTGTCAAATAAATTTAAAAAAAATCTTTCGCATTATCCATCCATCGTATAATTACCCTTCCCCTGGTCACAAATCCAAATCAAATTTGTGCTTTTCTATCTTAATGTCCTGTTAAGTATTTTGTGTGTACATAAATAAATAAATAAATCCATCCAAATTCATAAACAGAGGGACACTGTCAGTCAAAAACAGCACCTAAGACCGAAGTAGCGTAATGATAGCTGCAAGTTAACCAAGCTATACCAGGCCTGTAAAAAAGAGTTAAAACTACAACTAAAATACAGTTTGGCGATGGTCCAAAACGACGTCGTCTGGAGTTCTGTATACGTTGGTGTAGGTTAGGCGATATGTAGGCTTTACTTGGCTCGTTCACCGGAAATCCGTAGCCTGGACGAAATGGTAGGCTTCGTCGAGAATGTAATGTTTCGTATATAGAGGAATGGGAATATTACGAAAGACTAGGTCGGTCATCATTCATCATTCTCGTGCCCTTATCCCAACTTATTTGGGGTCGGCCAGTATGTCTTCTTCCATACTTCTCTATTAGTCGCCATCTTAGCAGTCACCTCCTTTCTAGCCATATCATCCTTCACACAGTCCAGTCCAGCCATCGTTTCTTTGAAAGACTAGGTAGGTACTCCGGCAAAACTAAGTGAGAGCATGAAGATATAATTCGTAAAACACGGTACTTGAGTACGTAAAATTCTTTTCCGGTTGTAGGAAAACCTTATTGAATTGGAGGTGTAAATATTGGCTCGTTTCCTTGTCATAAAATGGTTTTTTTTTAAATTGGAAACCAAACTAGTTTGTAATCACAATCACACATGGAAATACATTATACCTATTGGTCATAAAAAATATGAAGATTTTACGGTGTGCATGGCCTGAGAAGTCAAGTAAACGTCGTGTTTTAGAGTGATTTGTGTTTGACTTTGAGAGAGTCCTAGCAGAGGATTAAAAACAAAACATAAATCGTAAATGTTAGTACATTGTTATTTACAATATTAAGACCTTAAACCCTTGCTCAACTCCCAATAAGGCTTCAACTTTTAATTGATTTACTCGCCCAGACGAGAAGGATCGAAATTGTCAACCTTCCCACGCATTGTGACTTAATCTGTTACTCGATAAAGTAAACAACTGTTTTCAACCTAAGCTTACTAATCTCGTAACTCATATTTTAAACACACATACAAAAACTCACGCCTTTACCTCATGGGGGTAGCAGAAAGAACGCCACCTGTTACGATCCTTCATAGAAACTATTTACTTCGTCCACATTCCAACATGGTCACGTCATGATAACCCTACCTGGTCATACGCGCACGGCGGTTGCGAGTACCTACTACGCACCTGACATTTCTGAAGATCATCCCCAATAAAGTCAGTGTGTGTCCTTCCAGGGCGTGGTCCCGTAGTTTCATTTAACATCTGCCTTGTAACCTTTTGTTAGTCACCTTTCTCTTAATTCATAATACAGGGTGTAACCAGACCCTTCACATAGCCGTCAACCAAGCATTCTGTACATCAAACTAAGTAACTTTACGCAAAAATTATTGCTGGGAATCGACTTTTTTTTTGAGTGAAAAATCACGTTTTAAGGTAGAACTCGATGGAAAGCACTCAAAGCATTGTGCTGACGGATGGATTGAATAGTACGGACGTCGTAGAGGTGTGTAAAGTAAAAATCTTACATTAAAAACATGTATTTAAAAAAAAACTTGTGAAAAAGTTGGAACTTTGAGCCCCAATATCTCCGTAACTATAAGGTTCCCAGGTATAGTCTAGAACAAAAAAATGATCGCAAAGACGGGGACAACAAGTGCCTTTCGTATACGTTAAGGGTCTATTTACCCCCTTTATAAAATCGCGCCTGTAATCCCCGAAGAGCAAGGCAGAGATGTACTTAATTGTACACCCACATTTTGCCAGTTATGTTATGTCCTATGTAAATAGGGGGCGAGTCTATTGCCATCAGCTGGACACACATCATCACTAAGTGGCTTCTAATCATCCGTGGCAGTTCTCGTAATTCAATGAATACTTTATTCATAGCGCATTGCTAATATTCATAATTTGAAGTCTAGACTAAAAACGCCCAGTTATTATTGATTTTGTTTAGTAATATTATAATATTGGTATCACCGTCGTCCACTTGAACTTTCTTGCTGAATAAGTATTACGAATTAATGGATTTTTCTCGTCTTTTGTTGAATAAGATATTGTTTGTATGTCCTTGGGGAACTATTTGATTTATCGAAGATAAAAGTGTCTTTTATTTGTTTGTGACTTGGGTTACTTTTGCAGGGAGGTAAAGTTGAATATTCAAGGTTTGATTTGGGACCCAAGTTTCCACCAACGACATTGTTTGTGATTTGAAACAGTATTCGGTCAGACTGGTAG
The DNA here is from genome assembly GCA_963082995.1 of Noctua comes. Classification (NCBI taxonomy): domain Eukaryota; kingdom Metazoa; phylum Arthropoda; class Insecta; order Lepidoptera; family Noctuidae; genus Noctua; species Noctua comes. The sequence goes on from OY720288.1 coordinate 13,969,566, forward strand.
CCGACCCCAACTTAGTTGGAATGGGACTAGGCAGATGATGGTCAAATATATTATAATTTTATGGCATTGTATCTATCCTATAATCTTATCTTGGCTGCCTCGTTGGTCTGGTAGTCGCAAGCGCGGATGCTGCAGCATCAGGTCCTGGCTCCGATTCCCGGGTTGAGCAAAGTGTTATTAGGTTTTACCATCAGGACTTTCTCAGTAGCAGCTACGGAATCCGGATTTGTGTCCGGTTGATGGCAATAGGCTCGCCCGTTACATGGCACTTACATAACTGGCGAAATCTGGGTGTACTTTTAGGTACATCTCTGCCTTGCTCTGCGGGGATTACAAGACGTGATGTTGTTATAATCTTATAAGCTCCAGGCGTCATATGAATCATAACAAGATGATAAGATATTAGTAGCTAAATCGATATTTCTAATCATCCTATCACACGGACTTATCATAGCTCTAAAGATTAAAATAAAGAATATTGTGATCATTGATTCTACTGTTAACTAGAATTCTTTATTAGATATGCTCAAACTCAATCATCCGGGAGCTAACATGAACACTAGGGCAAAGCTCGGAAAAGAGCAGAGCGACAATACGGCAGTGGCGAAGGTTCCATACAACTCGAAATGTACTCCGGCTTACCTCTTAAAAAAACCGACCCTTCGCTACTGCAATGCAGACTCACTATTTTTAAAAACGAACGAAACTGAATATTGAATTCTGTCAGGTGACATACGAACAATGAAAAAGATAATTTGGCGTATTGATAAATACGCGAATTCGTCTGAATCAACATTTTGTTTTGTCCGTACACAGGAGTGTGATATTTTTTTAAGCTAAGGTGTCAGATGGTATATTATTCTTCAATGAATAGTTTGATTAACAGCAGAATAGATAGGAAGAAACACTGTTCAGGGGGTGTTCCTCATGACTGAGGGTCGTGATAGGCCCACCGTGAAGAAAACTTCTGCTTAATGATGTTTTTCCATCTGTGCTCTCTGCCATTATGAAGCGCGTCGTGGAGTTTTGAGTCCAGCGATTCTTCTCACCTGCTTAATTCCCATACAAGGTATAAATGGACCCTTCACATAGCCGTCAACCAAGCATTCTGTACATCAAACTAAGTAACTGTACGCCAAAAATATTGCTGGGGAACGAATTTTGTTCTTGTGTATAAAAATCACGCTTTACGGTAGGATTCAATGTAACGCATTCAAAACATTGTGCTGATAGACGCGTTGAATGGTACGGGGGTCGTGGAGGTTTTTAAAGTAAAGTTATAACATTAAAAAAATGTATTTAAAAAAATCTTGTGAAAAAGTTGCAACTTTGACCTCCAATATCTCTGAAACTAGAAGGTATGGTCCAGAACGAAAAAAAATATCGCAATGATGGGCAGAACAAGTGCCTATCAGCTTCGTTAAGGGTCTTTTTACACCCATTGTAATGTAGCTAAGAACTAGTAAGTACCCAAATTCACCACCTAAACCCCAACTATGCCTAATATTCCCATTGCTGGGACACAATCCTCCTCTCTGTGAGAGCATGTAGCTCACCCACCACGCGGCCCATTGTGAGTTGGCATGCAAATAAATAATAGAAAAGTCCATCCATCCGTTCGTCCGTCCCTAATTAAAACATTATCTTTAAAATATTTATCCTAACAGCACTTGTGAATAGCGATTAGTCAAAGGATTTGCTATGTTAAGTATAAACTTATGTTAAGTATAACTATGACGTCTTAAAACAGGATTAATTCCAGTGTGGGAAAGAGACAGAGCTATACAGGTCGTCTAGCGTCATCTCTTTCCCACACTGGCATTACTCCAGCTTTTAGGCGTCATGGTATGCCTCCTGAGCATCTAGCTGACTGAGTCACATTCACGTCTATCTCCGTTAATAATAGTTAAAAAAAACTAAAAAACACGCTTATCGTATTCTTCTCAGCAGACCCTTTCATTTGATCCCCATATCAAAGAAATGCAAAAAAAAAAATAGTCCGCCATATTGGATTTACAACTCAACGTCATTCAACCATGCATTGTCATCCATACTACTATGTAGGCGAAAAATTCAGCTGAATCGGAAACCGGGAAGTGGGTCTAATTTAACTTCTAAGATTTTTTTACATAGTTACATGTGTAACTAATAAAAAGCGTGTTAAAAAAAACGGCCAAGTGTCAGTCGGACTCGTGCAAGAAGGGTTCCGTACCATCGTAGTAGGGGAGCACCCTTTAACTTTTAATTTATTTGTATTATTTGTTGTAATAGCGGCAACAGAAATACATATTCTTTGAAAATTTCAACTGTCTACCTATTACGGATCATGAGATACAGCCCGCTGACAGACAATCGGATGGGCGGACAGCGGAGGCTTAGTAATAGGGTCCCGTTGGTTACCCTACGGGTACGGAACCTTGGAAAGAGTTTGTCCACAGTATTCAATAAAGCAATCCTATACGTACTGATTGGCCTTGATCAATAAACAGTCCCTGCTTTTAGTACCGAGTTACAGCATTGCCAATTAGACCAATGCACTTGTTCACTCGATCAATCTCTGGCAAGCCGCTCGAACTTTTCCATTCAATCTCTATTTATTAGCCTTCGTTAGGTTTCGGTCAAAGAGCCATTCATTTGTGCTGTTTATAGTACATTTATGACAGAGAAAAAATCTGTTCATCAATGTTTGGTATTTTTTTCTAGTTTCGGTACCAAAAATACCAAAACCGGACAGTCAGAATTCAATATTATGGAAACAAAGCTGTAACCAACAAAGTTATAAACCGGAAAAGGTAATAAGTTATTTTAATAAAAAATCTAATAATAGAGAAGTATGGAAGAAAAAACATGCTGCGCAGACCCGAAATAAATTGGATAAGGGCAGGAGAATGATGAGATCATGAGTCTAACTAAAATCTGTCGGTGTTTCTCTTGATTCGAAACCGAAAAAAAAAAAAAAATCTGACAAATTAATAACCTCCTCTTTTTGGAAGTCGATTAAAAATAGGCGTTAGTACATGGTTTAGAAAAAAAGCCTTATTATGGAAACAAAGCTATTTTTAACTACTCGATTTCTAAGAAGGAAGTTTACGATTCGTCATCTATGTTTGTTTTTAACTGCAATCACAAGGCAACCGGTGATTCATCGGATTTCTAGATGCAAAGATAACGCCCACATTACAAGACCAGCTTATATTTTTCCCGTTACTGTTACCGCGCGATGATAACATACTGATAAGCTCAATTTAATTTCGTATTTAACTTTATTTTCAGCGTATGTAAATACGTAGATTACTTTAAAAAGGTTTTAACGTGAAAGTTAATTTTATCGCTCACACATTTTTAGAGGTCTGTAGGGCATTGGCAGTTTGACTTTGACGGCATAAAATGATAAGACGATCTATTTATGAAAAGGCAACAAATATAGGTACGCCTCATTAGTGCTATCTAGGCGGTATTCCTCTGGATTTTGTGGGAAGGCTGGCCTTCATGTATGTTGCGGAATAAAGCCGGAGTGTTCAAATATTCAAACATTTAAAAAAAGTTAGGCAAGTCTATGCACAAATTTTACTAGGTACTTCAGCGCGGAAATGATTTTAAAGATGGCAACCCTAATTTAAGGTGACATCAACGCTAAGAACATCCGTATTCGTCACCAGAAGTAAGTTTGTAAACTTGTCTAACCTTGAAATACCTGGATCGTACGTAACTAGGTTATTGAGGTCAAATGACGGTTGTTATATGACATAAAACAGGTATTTACAATAAATTCTACTAGATGACTATTATAATCAAACTAGTTTCAGCTAAGACGGTATCTTACTACGCAGAAAAAGAACAACCATAATTGGCCTATAGCAGTCAAATGTTGGCCATAGGCCTCTTCAAAACCAAGCCATCCTAGCATCATCCACCTGCTACCTACCAGTCACCCTGCGAAGATCGTCTCTCCACCAAGCCTGAAGGCATCCTGCCCACTTAGGGGTTGCCTACTGAGATCTTATTCTTCTTAGTGGCGCTACCACGACAGCATTCTAAATTTTGTTGGCTCAAAAGTTAGTCACTTACACGGCGAGGTCAGTGGCTGCGGATAGGTCACTTTGACTCCATGTTTTGGGACACAGAGGACAAGATAAGACTGCTGATATGTCGGATAAAATAGATGTATGGAAGAAGACATGCTGCTCTGGCCCCAAATAAATTGGGATAAACATGGGAAAACTATAACGATGAAAAATAAAACATCCACTTACCATTAGGATCACACTTCTTGTAACAATTAGAAGCATCGACGAAGTTGGTGGCCGCGTCATGACGGACACCAGCCTTCAGATGCAGGTTCGCAGCCGCGCAGAACGCAGCACCGGCTTGCGCCCATTTCTTCGCCATTTTGAATAAGTTTGCCGCCCGGAGGTAGCAGTCTACTGCCTCTTCGACTTTCGATGAACCACTGCAAGGAACTTTGATTGTAAACGTTTATTGACAAAGATGGAGGTCCCAAAACGCTGGGACAGATGTTTTGCGAATTTTGTTTATATCTCCAGCCCCCGTATCACAAAAACTTTGATTCGGAAAATCGTATGTCTATCTCGCTCGCTTTTATGAAGCCAAAACAAGATAGACACCGACTTCCCGAATCGAACCGTTTGTCAATTCGGATGAATGGACTATGGTTAGGTAAATGGACTGGTTTTAACCGATAGATCCTCTTGTGCATTTTTCATCTGGAACTGTATTAAGACCAAGACGCAAGCGCAACCAGCGCGCCCAATCCCTAAGACCAATCTCAGCATCACCACTGTTTCCTGTTCTGCTGAATGTTCTGTGCGACTAAGAAAACGGCAACAGATGTCGTTATCTACGGAAGCGTTTGCGGTCGTAAAACATAAGGTGGTCGCGCGGTTGACTGCCCCCAATGTGCGTAGTACCACCACTTGTGCAGGTCATGCTAATATACGGAACTACTTCTTGTTTAATAATCCTTTAATCTTCTTATCCGAGAAGTACTGTAGCGTACGTATTTAGACTAGCATTCTGAGATGATGTAAGCTTCACTTAGTTTTATAGAAGAACATAGTCTGACAAAATCTCCATAATAAACTGGTTTTTTTATCAACCCATTTTGTTCCACTCCTGGGCAAAGGCCTCTCCCTCCCTATTCCTTCCATTTCTCTCAATGGCGTGCTTCTTCTGTTATTATTTTCAAAATATCTTTGACATACTTCAGTACATGGGTCCCAGACCTTTGGAAGGTGTACAAGGAGGAGAAGACTACCCATAGCATAGAGGCCTGTATTTTAATGAAACGGAGCACCACTAGATTATTTAAAAGCAACCTCATTAAGTCTGTTACAGCCTGTTAATGCTATGCCTTTTCATTATGAAAAGAGGCATTAATTTACTCCTCAGTAGTATAATAAAATGCTGGTAGTATCTTAGTCTCCTATGCCAAATACAGTAACATCATAATACTTATACTCCTCATAGGATTGCATTGTCCGAGTTTCCTCTGTGCCTCGGAAAGCACGTTAAGCCGTCGGTCCCGGCTGTCATTTGTAGATCTATGACAGTCGTTACAGGTAGTTAGTGGCTCAAACAGTCTGACAACCAGTCTTACCAAGGGGTATCGTATTACCTAGTACTAACTGGGTTTTGGAGGTCATAGGCAGTCGCCCCATGTAAAATACGGGTATTCAGCTGCATCCAGTTAGACTGGAAGCCGACCCTGACATAGTTGGGATAAGGCTAGGCAGATGATAATAGGATCAGATAGAGGTGAACCATATTTCACCAGCTATGTTTGAGTCCCATAGAGAAAAAAGTACAATACCTTACAGAACTATTCTCAAAAGGCACTTACAGCTAACTCCATGAGGTAGTAACAAAGCAGATATTTACATAATGAATTTAGTGAGTCTCAAGGATTGTATGCTTACAAAGGAGATACTAAACATATAACCTACATTATTATATGTTGATAGAAAAAAATGTTTTATGTCTTTCAATTATTATGCTAAGACCTTCAGTATGGTGTTCAATGAAATTGTAACAATTTTAATTTATCAAACTGTAATATACAATTCAAATGGTACATACATTAAGAATTGATTGAAAGAATTTAAACTAGTGTGCAAATATTAAGCCACACGTTTTTTCACATTGTTATCAATGTAATAGGTAGATAGATCATTCTTGCCAAGGGGTCTTGTTTCGCTCAGTTAAATACTGGTAAGTATTATAACTACATTTTAGTCTTTATTTTTCTATTACCTCAGTTTCCACGTTTTGAGCAAGGATTTCAAATCTATGATTTTACCACCCCATTTTCTTGTAGTATTAGGAGTAGCTTGTGGCTAAATTATAACAGCGGGTCAGGTCAATCTTTAGGTTAAGCCGTGCTTGCCTAAGTTGGTCTGTGGATGGGTGACCACCCAATGCATGCCGAGTTTCCTCCGTGCCTCGAAAAGCATGTTACCGTTGGTCCCGGCTGTCATTTCTAGATCTTTGACAGTCGTTTGTTAGTCAGTGGCCCAAAAAGTCTGATAACTAATCTTACCAAGGGGTATCATATTACCCAGTACTATCACAACCCAGATGGGTTGTGGACGTCAGATAGGCAGTCGTGTAAAATAGTGGTATTCAGCTACAGCGGTTAGACTGGAAGCCAACCCCGACATAGTTGGGAAAAGGCTAGGCAGATGATGATTTCTTTTTCTAGTATTAATTTCTTACTGCAGCTGATGTTGGCTTGTCAATAATAAAAAAAAACAGTTAATCGCAAATATGGTTCTTACTCTTATTCTATTCTTAATGTGGTAGGTCAGGGTATGTTTCCAACAGCGACCACATGTCTACCTACATGCATATTCAGCCTCCAATATTCCCAGAGTAGGAATATAGGTATCTTTTCTATGAGAGGGAGATGACTAAAATGCACCTGCAAACGCAGGTTGGTTTTGTCACCTTTAGGGAATAAAATGTTGCCCACAGATTTCATGTGTTATGTTGTGTTATAATATTATCCGCAACTTAAGAGCATTATCTGTTTTACATCTATTCCAAATAATTTTTAAGCTTTGTGGCATTTGAACCACTGTGCTTGTTGGATCTTAAAATTTACAGTTAGGTGGTGCTGTTGAGGACATAAACCTTACTAGACAGTGCTTTATGTCCGTAAAACTGCACTTCTAAGGACCTCATAAGCACCAGTGACGCCCCTTTTGGTGTAGCCACTTCTGGGCCCACTGGTTTCAAAACCATCAACGAAAAGAAAAGAACAGTTAATTAATTCACATCAGCAGAACTTGTGATGTTTCTAATACTTAGATTGAATAGAAGAGATAATGGGTACAATGTCTTAACATGTGACATAGCACAACAAATAGCTAAAGTCACTCAAAACTCTACTAGCTTTGCATAATTTTGAAATTACATAAAGATCGGTGTTTTTCCTGATATCATCTCAAGCCTTGTAAATGAATCATGCTCTAATAGGTTCTAGACTAGTTAACACGATTACTCATGGTTAGAACTCTACATACAACGCAAAATTATTATAATATCACCGTGCTTAATTGCGTACATAATTCACAGCACCACGGTACTTTCAATTAAACTATACAGACAGTCAAACTGGTGCAACAATGAAATTACAATTTCCGAAATTTTTTAAGCAATTAAGTTTAATGAATTATACATTCACTGCTTCCTGAGTTTTATAGAAAGTAGTAATGAAATCAATTAAGTCGTAATTAGGGCAATATCAACAAAATAATGATCGACTCATTGTCCTTACCCGAAAAGTGATCCAAAGAAAGTTTTGGAAGAACTCAGCTTCTTCTCCGCCTCGGCCATTAACTGCATAGCTTTCTGTTCATTGTCTGCCATCTTCGTGGCTTATTTTAACACTATACACTACGAAAAGTTTACTAAATTCTCTCCAATTTTACAATTTATTGACAAAATGTCGTCAGCGACGATAGGGGAAAATCCGTCGCTGTCATCGATTGATTTTGTGTTGCCCACTCTAAAAATATATAAATTTTGGCTGCGTTCATATAACTTGAAAACTGATTAAATAAAACCTTGTTACACGATTAAACTAAGATGACTTTGTGAAATTCCTTTTTTATATTCTTTCCGGTGTTTATTTGTAAGATTACATCAAGTTCCTTAAATTTTAGATATAATACAATGAGAGATATTTTATTTCACTCTTTCAAGTGGCATCATAAATAAACACAGGATGTTTTTTCTACATGTTTGTATAATTTTTTCTCGAAACAAGGAGTTTTATTACCATTTTACTAATATAAAAAAAAGAATGTGAAAGTTTGTGAGGATAAGGTAAGGGCGATTTTAGTAGTACCACTGATGTGCGTTATTACTTTACTAATATTAAAAAAAGTGATAGTTTGTGAGGGGTAACGGCGATTTTAGTAGTACCACTGATGTGCGACTGTACCTGCTCATGCACGGAAAGTTCATATGACCCCAATCCGACTTAATAGGCTTGTTTTGGGTCAGCTCGTTCCATCGTCGACCTCATCTGTCCTCAGCACAAGATTGTGGTCAAGAGCAGGCCCATTTAATGTAAAAAGGTGCTGTGCAATTAGTGGCGGTTTCGAAAAATCAGACAATTCAGGTCTTTTATTGTACTTGTAGTTTTTCTGCTCTTTTTCTTGCTGTTTTCATCTGCTTAATTGTCTATGGTAATTGTGAATAGAAAATGTTTTCAAGACAATTCAGACACCTTTCTATTCAGGGTAGGTGTTGCATTCCTTGAAGGAAAGTCAGAAGTGTGGTGGATAAGTATGTCAGTTATGTAGTAAGGCCCATTGTCATGAACTGCGAACTCATTGACACATTATTGCGTCCTCTTCTCTTGTAAGAAATTCTATTGCCCGGCGGGGGAATCGACCCCAGGTCACCACACTTAACATTCGAGTGACGAACGCGGCAAGCAGTATTGTTTTTTTCATTAATCTATACAAATAAATAAAATTGAAGTGTTTGTTTGTGATATCAAAATAATAGCTTTTTATTGAATGCAGGAATATACGGCACTTTTATCAAAAGCATATTTTTTTTTCAATTTATGTCTGTCTGTCTGTTTGCCCCAGGTAATCTCCGAAACTGCTGGATTTTGACGGGACTTTTACTGGCAGATAGCTGATGTGGTCTAACATAGGCATAATTATAATAATACTTTTATTTTATTATATAATTAATTTTAGAAAAATAATTTGGGTTCCGTGCAAAAACATTAAAATCCTTGAAATTTCTATCAAAATCCAATTCAAAATAGAAGTAACATTTTTTTAATAATAAATTCACGTGAATGACAGCTACAACACGATGTCGCGGGCAACAGCTAGTATAATATAAAACTCAAAAACCACCACATAGGGAAGCCACCTGCTACGATCCTTATACAGGGTGTACCGAGAACGTAGTAACCATTTTTCAAGCGCGTCGGTGTCCCTTCCACCCTGTGTAGATCTCGGTTTCTTCAGGTAGCCTAGATTAGGTATTTCATCAAATAAAACATCAGTGAATAACTTTTATTAATTTATTGTGTTTATAGATAGATCAACCGCCCCACTATTTGAGATTCAACAAGATAAGTACACAACTTTCAAAAGCTTTATAAGTAGTTCCAACGAAGAAACATTGTTACAATAAATTATTGTTTATACGAGTAGAGAGAACACTTTGATCCTAACAAAAATATATTTTCCGATAGGTCACGTTTTAATTACTAAATACATTCTGGTAATATTATTGTAATAGTTCTAAATTGTTCTTCACGTGTAATTCTGCGGGCATAACGACAATTGATACATTTGTGCAAATATTCGCGTTATGTCGTTAATACAAAATGATCTTGATACCAAAACACATAGGGTAAATACGCTCAGTGTCACACTGATTTTTCGCATAATCCATGCAATACGAATATTAGTTACCCGATTAATGCTTTTATTTAATAGGTTTACAAGGTGGTATTACACAGAATAATGTATCCATTAATTAAAAAGCCACCTGAAAGTATTTATCGAGCTAATCGCTTTAACAGCTTTACAATAACCTCTGATAGACACCTATGAAGTGCTACTTTAATACTGTGATCTTGAATATACGACTAGGTTCACCATCATTCTGGACTGTCCTAGGAACGTGAACAACCGCGAACAGTGACAAAGCTTCAAGCATAGGTCTCTAGGACAGACCAACAATTTTTTTAGACATACAGGCCATTACATAATTTTATTGTATTGTCATAGGAATAAGAGGTAAACAGACACGCAATATCCTAGTATATAGACAAATATGTATATTCTTTCATCTATTGATAGCCAATCCACTACATTATTTTTAAAGAAAATTCTAGGGCTTTTTGAACTTATATCTCCATTTTTTTGGATAGGCTCGATCTGGACCCATGGGTTAAAGCAACAAAGGGATAAACAAAATAAAAAACGAAAAAATAATATTAATTGATTTATTTATTACTTTTCATAAATAAACTAAATTGAATATCTAAAGACAGAGCTAGTAAATAACATAGAAGGGGTATTTACATAAAACGTAACTCAGTAGGTACATTGATAAAAATAAATGAATAAAATTTACAACTTAAAAATTTTAAAGGCCGCTATGAGTACTAAAAACTAATTCAAAAATTGTGGTTTAATTAGTATTTTCTTATAAAAAAGAAACTTATAGTGTTAACTAAGAGCGAATCCCACCTATCTGATATAAGTCAGTCGAATCCATCTGACATCACAGCATCCTTCTAAGAAGTACAGAATGGCCAACAGAAAACATTTGACCAAATCACTGGTATAGCCTGTCAATTATATTCAAATTATAATACTTCAAAAGCTACATGGATACGCTGTCGTTAATGTACTAAAAGCAGGTGACCTGCAAATTGTTTCATTCAAGCACATAACGATAACAGATTATACCAACATGACTCATGAGTGTTGCCAAGAATAAAATTTACAAAAAGAAAAATATTGCACAAAAATATTAGCAATTATTTCAACTGAAGATATAATCAACAGATCTCAAACATATTGCAAATGATATCATATATCATTAATTTGGATTATCGAATTAGCCTAACATTTAGCACTATCATTGCTCACTAAAACACGTCTACGAAGCCAGCGATAAAACTGTGTAATACTGCTAAAATCAGCTGCATAGGGAACAGTATTAAAGGTTCAGACATGCTTATGATCGGTGTAGCTATAGTGTAATCTGACTTTAGCAATACGACCGAACAGCAAAATAGTTGATACAATAACGAAATATAGACAGTCACTGGCCTTTATTATTGTGGAATAAGCTGGACTAAATCATTAGGGTAAAGTAGCACTGTGTACTATGCGACACCTATATTTACATACACCATTGAACCACACGACTGAGCTGTTCAAACAATCTCTTGCATCTATTCTATAGTAATAATCATGTTTATACAGCTACATGTATCTGTGAATATATATTTTATAAGTAACACTGATAAAAGTGCAGCAACATTGACAGTGTTGCCATACGAAAATCACGGGTGATTGAATTATATCGTAATTTTATTATGCACGCGTTCACGATGGCAACAATTACACAATACTTTGTCCAAACGATAGATTTTAGGAACATTCATCAAAATAAAGCATATTTTTAATACTTCAAAATATTGATTGCAGTCTTTAAAAATGAAATATCAAAAGAAGCGAACGGTGTTACTGTCTTCGGCTATTACATTTGTACAAAGTATTGCTATTAACTGTTAAGACTATATAAAGTAAGGGCATAGACTTATGTTCCAATATATTTGGCAATATCCAACTGTATTTTTGTTAAGTCCATACTTTTGCGTTACCATGAAACTTCAAATTTTAGCACACCAAAACGAGGGTCATTTTAGAGCGTTAAACGAACTTTCAAAGCAAAATTTGGGCCCCATCCACATGACCTTACAATCTTTAGATTATCTTCCGTAGTGCGGAAAATTTTGTTTTCTCAATTTAATATTTTGCATCGTAAAATGGGGCCTTTAATAGAGCAAGCACCTAGTTCATATATTCACAACAGCCATACATTTATAATATACACCCGTAACATCTAATTTTATAACAATCTAATGCATAACCCTCTATACATAATATTCTATAATGACAAATACAGTTTTTACATAAGATAACTGGAGGATATGGAAATAAGTATTTTTTTCTCGATTGTATTTATTACCCAAAAGCAGATTACTTTTAGCGCAAAAATTACATTCGTTTTTAAAACACGTAGGCTTAATATATGACTAAATATGCAAGTATTTAATTTTATACACATAATATAATTAGGATATAGTTCAAGTTATAGAATAGTATTGTTAAGGGTACCTATGTGACATCTGCCAGATATAACTATATGATTTTTAACTTTATTCATGCATCTGATGCTGAAATTAAATCTGCATAAATCTGCTGTAAATTTTCAGCTCTGAATGATTACACGAAACTGAATAAAAAATTATAAAAAAAACACTAGAACTCACTTCAATTCCAATTCATAAATACTGACTATGCCAAAGGTAGGATAATAAGCTAAGTTAACAAGCACTTCATAATAAATTACTATTTTTCTCTTTGTACAAGTATGGAATGTGATGTGTATAATTTTGAAAAATAAAATAAAACTTGCGCACCTTTTTCATAAGAAAATTTCATAATTCATCATAAATAACGAAAACCTAATAGAAGAAAGGAATCTTCGAAATAAGATTAACTTTAAATTATTTAATTAATACATATCATAGTTTCCAATCAAAACTAAGTATTCATAATGTTATTATCATAATCATAGGGATTGACAAATATATTCATACAAATAAAACATTACTGTATTTCTAACAAAGTCATTACTTTGATAGGATGGAAAACAAATCATTAAAATCTGAAGCTGAAAAGATCCATTCAATATTCCCATCAAACTATTAAATACAGGTAACTTTAAAAATAACTAGTATTTTTCGACTTGCAACCCTAAATTCATAATGAACGCATGTTTATTGACATTATTATGTTCCGTTTAGTAATCGCAACAAAATGGTGGACTTAAAAGATATTAAGTGGCCTACCAATTACATGTCAGCTGCTGATGACATTTATGACCCGACTGCTTTTGATCGTGTTTCACAAACATACTTGAAATAATCAAGTATTTTGCTAATAAAAAGATAAGAAGTAAGAGAAGAAGTTTATTTCAAGACAGAAATATATTGAAAAAATTGATTTACATAAATATTTAATTAGTATACATGAATAAGTAATGACAAAAGTCTTAAAACTAACGTTTAGTAATTTCCTTCGTTAAATAAATTCAATAAAATTGAGCTCAAAAAAATAATTTCAATTCCAACAAAACCTATTAAAATTAAAAAAATCCTATACTTTCAATAATTTTACTAAGTAGAATACTTTTCGCTATTACATCAAATAATCTTATATTTAGACTTCATATTCTTTCTTGTCTTATATTCTTCTTACCTAGGATTGCCGTTGAACCAACTTCATATATCATACTCTAAGCAGTCGGGTCGCCTTATGAACGTAAACCTCAAATTATAAAGGTGGTGCTTAACTGAATTTGTTGGTGGTGGGTTGCGGAGGCACGGCGGGCCTCATAGGCTGGGCCATGGTCATTGGCATCATTGGCGCGCCCGACATGCCCATTACCATGCTTGGCTGTTGCTGTGGGTAGGAATTCAACATCTTGTTAAGAAACTATAACTACAACACGACATTTCTTACACACTGTATATTTATGATGTTGCTGATTTGTCAATCCTTCAGCTGCGATAGAATAAAAGTTTTCTAGAAGAATTTACCTTGCAAAACTTATAAAATCGTGTTCGAAATTGTAGAGTAGACCAGAAGATATTGTAATTTTTCTCAAGTTCAAAACAAACAACAGCAAGAGATTTAGCTCATCCAAATTAATCACACTGAACGACAACACTTAACATTCTCAGAAAAAGTATGAGGTGACATGAGGACACTATTCATGCAAACGTTTCATACAATCATACAAAAGTTCATCCATACATGCGGGACAAACAAACTTGAAGAAACTTTTTCAGGACACATATATTTTTCTGATTTTGGCTCACAGGGTTGCGGATATTCGTAAACAGCCATTCAAATGTTAAATTAAATTACAACTCGGTGAGTCAAGACCTTATTTTGAAGAGAAATTGGAATACTGAAAGAGACTTTCCTACTTAAGAATAGTATTTATAGGTTCACAACTAACATCTTCACTTACGGAATAAGCAGATTGCGCTATCAAAATAAACTCAACAAAAAAAGGGGAAAATCTAAACTACGCGTGTAAAACTACGCTAAGCGAAAAAAAAGAAAAAAAAAAACGAAACAAAAAAGTAGCAAACTTACCATAATATAATGCGGGGGGTGATATGCATGGGGCATTGTATGGGGCATTGTTGGGAGTGTCATGCCTGGGCCCTGCAACGCAAAAAGGAAGGCATGCTACGGGAAGAAAGAACATAAAAGAGCGAGCTTTAAAAGCAAACAAGGTTTTAGCATAAAATGATGCGACATTTAAAGCAACAGAATTGGTAAATTGCTCTAATGCTGCTTGTTGTTTACATTGTTATATGGCTCTATGCTCCTATGGTTCTCAAAAGATTAAGTAGGCTGCTTTTCATTTTTCTCCGGAGAGAGCAGCTTAGTGTTGCCAATATAAAATTAATAATATTCTGCAACATTGCGTATCACACAATTTATTACAATCGTTTTGATTTTGAAAATGAATTTGAGAAACCATAGATCTTTGGTGTTATATTGTCAGAATCGTGCACCCCATCACGCTATTGCTATGATGTGGGAGTATATCTAAAGAGCTTGCGTTGCCAAAATAACTATTGAAGCAAAAGTAACCAAAAATAAATACTAAAACGGCGTGTCCGATGCTCTTCACAATTATTGCTGAATTATTAAGCCTAAAGCCAATTGTAAAAAAAACTACCCTCTCTTCCTCGACTTTAACCCCGAAAATAATAAATTTGGAAAAACTGAAAAATTATCTAAAAGATTCACAATTTTTTTATTCTATTAAAAGCGTAAATATGGCGTGTACAATTCTGCCAACTATTCAACTACGTGTGTAAAGCAGTGTTCCTTACCATAGGCCTGTAACCAGCTCCTGTAGTCGCTTGCATGGGCTGGGGTGTCCACGTCTGTCCCGGTTTCGACGCGTTCTTCGGCGAGTTCCACTGCATCGGTCTAGTCGACACCACAATGGTGTGAGTACGGACATGCGTACCATGGTTTTTGTGAAAGCATTACGTCACATGTCACCAACATTTTGAACGCATCTTTTTGGTTTAACTTTTTTTTGATATGGCAACTTTTTTCAACTGTCACTTTTGACAAAGTGGGTAGTTTACCAGTAATGCTTTCACTGCAAGTTGCCTTTCTATAATTTACAAAGTTAAATTCTCTACACATACAGTTCGATTAAATATGAAAAGGCAGCTTGTCTCATGATAGTTTAATTATAATTTAAAAAGAAAATAAACAGGTGCTGTTGTCATGATATTTCCGAAGAGATATTATGACATTGGACTAGCTATAATCACTTGACGCCACTCTGATTTAACGCGTTAAGTTTCAGTCAAAAAGTTTGTATGTTCGAGTTGAATTTTCATTATTTTCGGGTGATATCTTATGTGTCTAGTAGTATTGTGTTGTTGCCAAGCGATTAAGCAAAAGAATATTGAATGTAAAGTATTTTTGCAATTGCACGTGTGAGTGTCTTTGCTTGAGGAAGCACTATGTAGTGACAAGCATCGCTTGCGCATCGAACGAGCGATTTGAATGTAGAACTTTTGACTGAAACTTGACCAAACTACTTTTAGCACATGACAATGAGTGTAGGAATAAAAAAAAGATTTTTTTTCAACAATAAAGGTCTTCCACTTACTTCGCCGCCGTGGCTGTCTTGTTGATAGTAAGATTGTTGGCCAATTGGGCAAGCGAAGAGTCCAGGTCACCTGTCAACACCTTGCCTTGCTGCTGCTGCGGTTGCTGACCTGTAATGCACCTTAGTCAGTCGCGGTAAACTCCTTATTTGTCCGCAGTAGTGATTACTAGCAAAACTTATGACGTATGAGAAAATAAATTACGCTTTTCCAGCCGTGTTCGATGTTTATGGTAAATAATAATAAACCAGAAAGCGAAATGTAGATATTATGTATTATAAAGTTATAAATGCGGTGTTTAATGCCTTTGATTTGAATTGAACATAGCATTATATGCAGTGAACATAGATGTGGTTTGACGTGACTTTTTCATGCTATTATCAAGATTCAATTAACGATTACGACAATTATGGACGTGTAACAGCAAAAACATAAAATAACTAAACAGAAACACTGGCTTATTTACAAATTAATGCGTCACAAAACCTGTGCAAGGGGTAACAACTAAAAACTAAAAAGACCTGTGAATTAAAATTTAAAAAAGCACACACGACGTTGATTACTGGCAACTCTGCAAGCTATTAAAAAAACAACAATGAAAACGGTCCATTTAAAGTTTGTATATCGAACCGGTGGCTCCCATCGGCATCATAGGTTGTCGTGCAGGGGATCCGAACATCATTGGCTGCGACATCGACATCGACATGACGTCGCTGAAAGGCTGCGCTGCCATTGGCTGAGGCTGTTGCGTGATTGGCTGGGATTTGGCCGGAGAGCCTCCCAGAGACATGCGCATTACATCCTCGAGGTCGTCGAACGCGGACTTGGGCTGCGGGGGAATAGAGGGGGGAGGGGGGCGGGCCGGTGACGCGGAGATCGGCTGAGTGAGGTCTCCCATACCCATGAACGGATTAGCCGCGGCAGCTTGCACAAGAAATTTTTGACATTTAATTTTACAAAGAATTTTACATAAGTAGAGAATGTACATAGTATTTATTCCCATCACCAGAAATAGATGTTTAATTAAAGCATGGTTTGGGCTGCCGTGTTGTTTGATATTTGGTCATTCTTATACACTGATTTTTTGTCATATCTGAAATGTAAAATAACTATTTTAATTTGAACGCAAAACAATATTAAACTATCAAGTATTTTTTCTACCAAAATAGTAGACATTTTCAAATAACATGGCAACCCCAGCACAATGACTACTAGTGAAAGCTCACCTGCCGAATCAGTGTTATCGAAAACATTAGAGAAGTTAGCCTCGGACACAAAGGAGTTGTTCTGTTGTTGAGGCGGGAAGGCCGCGAAGCCGTTGCTGGGCTGTTGCTGTTGTTGTTGTGGCCACATCGGCGCACCCGTCGCAGGCGCCGCTAAAAGTGTTGCCGCACTTAATAACAATGCAGTACTACTAAAATGGTAGCTTTTTTATTGGACGTAATCTATTAGCAATTGGTAAAATAACTTTGCTGTATTTTTTTATTATGTTAAGAATAAACATCACGCCTGTATTGCCCGAAGGAGTAGACAGAGGTGTGTTATGTTTATTTTTAAATCTTTATACATAGTTGCCAGAATTTCAACTATTTTTTTTGAGTATTCTTTCAATGTATTGTGTACTGCATCGGTATTCAGTTTCTTGTGGCGACTTACCACTTTGAACCTTATGTGTATGTGTGGATAGAGTGTACAGTGCTTCAACCATCCCCATTAAGCTAAGGGATGTGCTTTATAATACAGTGTGAAGGGTTTATGTGTAGTGCTTTCCCAATTTTCCTAGATTTCTACTAGCACCAGATTATTTACAAGTGTTTTGCTTTTTGTGACTAGAAAATCCTGTTTACAACTCGTGTAAGTTGATGTCTTTGCCCAATTTTGTCTAATGATGACTGTCTGTCATGGTGATTTTAATTCTCTGGTATACTTGGTAAATATAATCATATTGTGTCCGACTAAAATTATTATGTAAGTGGAAAATTAATCATTATTAATTTACAATATTAACAATTACGAGTATTTTAGTAGGTACTGTAAGCCATAATTTTAGTCAGTTAGATAGTTCTAATAGACTTAGTTACTTCGTCATTAGTTTTACATAAAAAGATTCATCGTTTCGATTATCTAATTCATATCGAGCGGGATCTAAGCTCTTTTGTGTCTTTTTCACGATTATGTACACTTTTAGTTGTTAAAACTACCACCTTTGAAACTTTTAAGTGAATGCTGTTATCATATCGATGGCGGACATCTGAAATGACGCAAGGGTCTTGAGCGTGCTGATTTATTTTCAACTAACGGCCGTCACAGCGCGCCCAACGTCCCTTCGACGTTCAAATTTCTATCATTGAATTTTTATGAATTGATTTTTTTATGCAGGGTACAGACTGGACGTCCCACACGTATACAGGGTGGAAGGGATACCGACGCTTACATTTTAACGTGTACATATTGCACTTTTTTATTTTCAGATGAGGGTTCAGACTAATGTACTGAATAAGTGGTAACCGTTTATGCGTCGTTGCACCTTCCACCTTGTATTCCACGTACAGCGAGTGTTCGACGAATCATCTAAGCTTTTGAAGCCCCATAGACTCCCCGAACAACGAATAACTCGAGACAATGTTCTCCTATATTTGCTGCATGCCTCCGCCTATCCATTGAATATGATACTAATCTTATTTACTCTCGAGAAGCTCGTGGCTAAATAATAAAAGCCGCTCGGGTCGATCTTCAGGTTAAGCCGCGCTTGCCTAGGTTGGTCCGTGGATGGGCGACCACCCATTAGATATCGAGTCTCCTCCATGGCTCGGAAAGCTCGTTAAGCCATTGGTCCCGGCTGTCATTTGTAGATCTTTGGTAATAGGCAGGTAGTCAGTGGCCGGAAAGTCTGACAACCAGTCTTAGCAAGGGGTATCGTATTACCCAGTACTAACTGGGTTGTGGAAGTCAGACAGGCAGTCGCTCCATGTAAAATACTGGTATTCAGCTGCATCCGGTTAGACCTATGCGGATGATGACTAATCTCATTTAGGCTGCTAACCTATAAATTACTTAGTCGAGGCCCAATCTGTTCCCAACATATATCCTACCCTTTACCCCACTTACCTCCAAACATATTATCAGCAAACGGATTGCCAAGCGACAGCAGATCATCGCTGGCCTTGGTCGTGGCACTGGTATTGTCAGCCGGAGACGGCCCGAACAGGTCTACAATCGACTGGTTCTGATTGTTGCTAGGAGCCGACGACAGGAACGGGTTGTTGGCCGCGTTCGTTGGAGATTGGACTTTGTTCTGTGGGTGAGAAGGTTTGAATTTGAGTGGATGGTAGGGGGAAGGTTAAGCCGCCACCTTTAAGCGTTTGTGGTACGATATGAGGACAGTACTATAGACCGACCGCTTTAATGAGTCCTCGCGAAGGTACCAATTTAAATAGAATATTCTGAAGGTTGATCACGTATTGGTTCAATTAGTATCGTAATACCTACGTGGATTATTTATGGTTATTTTAAAGCAAATAACCTGAAGGACATTGTTAGGACTTTGTGGACGCTTAAGTAATGTGCCTTGATGGTTCAAAGCGACTCATTAAAGCGGTCGGTTCTATAGCATATTGTGACTTTTTAGCAGTATAATGGACTTTAAGTAGTGACATTAAAGTACAATTCCAAAGGCAAACCACAGCGGCAAAGTTACCTAATCGCAATAACAGTCGTCAAGACTAGCATGTGACTCTTTGAAAACCGCAACTGTCGGCGATGTCGCTCGTACAAAAGAATTTTCACAAAAATACTTTAATAGTAACCAGCCATGTCACTAGGTTTGTCATTGCAATTGAGCGGCTTTGCCGCAGGGTTTACGGTTACAATCGCTTACGAAACTACTGATGTTAGGGTCTTTTCAGTCAACTGTACTTATTTTTTATTATTATTTTAAACATTCATTTTTTTTTTTATAAAAATTCTGGGAGTGGTTTACACACAGAATTTCTCCAGTATCGTGGTTGCGTTTACAAACATTTAAACTCACGTACACAAACAGCCAGGCCCGGAACAACTATCTGTAGGCCAAAAAATTATTTGCTCCGTGAAGGGATCGAACCTGCGACACGCAGCGCAGCAGCCAATCGCTCAGCCACTGTGCCAACCGTGCATGAACCGTGCATCGGAGTTTTTTTACAAACCAAGTGTTTACTTTTATAAGATGCTAGTCTGTAGAAAATGTAGTAATTGTGTTGCTTTGATAATGATGATTTTGGACGTCACAGAGTTAATGAATATCATACATACATAACGATGATGTATTTTGTTGATAAATAAGTTCCCTAATGTGTCTGTGATGATGACGTTGATGACATACAACCAAAATGTGTGAGAGAGAAAACTGTGCAATGTATGAATATGTGTGACTTCTCCCAAACACAAAATATGATGAACATCACCCCTCATACAAACTGTTGCAAAAACATTTGCTGACGCGTAACGAGAAACGGTGATAAGTTTTCATAATGATGGTTGGACTTTTACAAATAAATACAGGATCAAATTGAGTAAGCTAGCCAAATTCCAGAGATGTGATAGATATCTCTATTAGAAACACGATTAAACAAGTATGTTTTTATAGTGTTGCTATATCAATAACCAAGCAAGTCAAAAGCAGCAGTGATAGCCTAGTGGTGTGACCGTCGGACTGTGGAGTCCTAGGTCTCGAGTTCGAACCCAAGACAAACACCTCTTATTTTTCGAATTCATGTGCGTATTGTATAATTATAACCGGACGAGAAAGAAAGAAAGAAGATCAAAAGCCAACACGTCTGTGAAATTTTGCCAGATTATTTAATTTAACCTTGTATAAAACATAGCATAGATATAATATTCCCTTCATATAACGGACATAACACGGATTTTACATGTACAGTACATACATACATTTCTGAACATGTTTATATTTATGATATCTGCTGCAATACAATACACACAGAGGTTCCCTTGCTCCCAAAGCTTGAACCCTAAGCAACACATATAACCCTATGTTTATATCTTACTACTATCTCAGTAATCTCACTAATGTCTTCTTCGCCTGTCCATTCTTCACCTTGGTATAAGCGAACCTGAAATTGTTTGGTTATGTATTTTTTCAGTAGATTTGTTTCTAAATTTAGTGGATATCGTATAAACAAAAAAAAAAAAATAGAATTAAATATATATATTGAAGACTTTCCGTCAGTATCCACAAGGTGTAACATAATAAACGCAAGACCTCCCGTGTGGTCTCTCGCACCATGAAACTAAACATCTTTTGTTCTACGAGTTCTTGAAATTCGCAAAAAAAAACAAATACTTTCTATAGGAACGGACGCAATCAGCTGATGTATGGTAAAACTAAAAAAAAAGTTATGAATTTCCAAAAGTCATAGAACAAAAGTTGTTCAGGTTCATGGTCTGAGACACCACACGAGAGGTCTTGCGTTTATTATGTTACACGTTGTATAGATGGTTAGCCGATCAGGTTAAAGAGGATGCGTCAGGGCAGCCAGGAAATTCAAATTTTCTTACGTTTTTTGCAATTTGCAAGTCAGTGTCTGGTTGTATGTTGATTAAAATATGATTCGCGACCGTAAAACACCTCATTGAATGTCTTTTTCATGATGCATTAGTCATTCAATGAGATACACTGAACTTAGAAGCTTGTATTGATGATCTTAATGATTATAATTCTGTAAACACATATGTGTCACGGTCGCAAATCATATTTTAATCAACATACAACCTCACACTGACCTGCAAGTTGCAAAAATTTTAAGAACATTTGAATTTCGCGGGCTATCCTGGCGCTTCCCCCTTAAGGAAACAGCTGGTAGTCAAGACATCTTCTGCAACTATGTAGAACACAGGAACTGTCCCTTAAAGCAGGTGAAAGCTGGGTTGTTTCATTCCACCGTAGTCTATTTTGTCTTAAGCTCCGAACAGAACCTGCTCCATCCCCAATCTTGCTGACTCCCTAATATTTCAACATCATGCGCTACTTCTTGTTGTAATAATAAAAATAAAGCAACAAAAAGTTTGCTAAGCTTATGTTATTCCTTGTTGAATCACGAATCAGTTATTTATAAAAGTATAAATAATGTCTCTCTGAAGAAGCTAGAGATTTAGGACTTTAGACTCGGGCAGCGTGACGACTCGCGGCACCGCGCGTCTTTCAAACGATACTATGCATTTCTAAATGGAGATAAACCATAAAATGGCTTGACAGTGAAACTGTGCTACCTACCGCTGCCACTTCGGTGTGATTTGACCCTTAAATGTAAACAGTGACATACGGTAAACAAAATTAAGTATACGCCCTCACCTTCTAGGTGCAATAAAAGACGACTAAGGAGTTGGTGAAGGCTGGGATGTAGGATTACCTAAACACTAATAAAAATGTACTTACCAATTTGGTATAACGTAATATGTGTGTAACTAATTCTATTGTGATGAAAATTCCCTCACCGATTATTATTGAGGGCTGTTATGAAATTGAGCACATGCTAAGGGGTTGCCTATATTGTTGTTAATAATGTACAAATGTTATTGTTACCAAGCCTAATATTATTCACAAACGGGCAGAAGAGACTCACTTTATGAGGTTCGATGTTACATCTAGATAATATTCCTTTAGTTGTCCAAGCTCGTATGCTCTATAAATTACCGTTAGGAGGTAAGCACAGTATTAGAATTTGGTGTAGTTTGTTCATGATACTTTGTTAATTTGAAAATATTGTTTTTTAGTTATAGCATGTTTGAAAACATTAAGTTCAGTTAATAGTTATCCAGATTATTTCACTACAATTTGGTAAAAATGCCACCAAGTTGGCATTGAGTTCAGATAACTAAAGATTTTAGAACTTTAGGCTAGTGTAAGTAAATTAGCCTCTGCAAATTTAGTTTTTGTTTAACCTTGACCTCTCAAGTTGTTCTCATCATTATGAACAATGGTAAAAGACACTACGGGGTTGACATTTCTGTTTAGATAAAAATCCCAAAACAAATAAAGAGAAAAAAAAAACTTTTACAACGGACAATTTCGGAAATCGCGAAAAACAAAAAAAAAACTGTTATCCTTTATTATGATGATTTCAATGGATACTAATGTATGGGACGACTGATTACTTTCCCGATTTCAGGGTCGGTCCCATGGCTGCGGGACTGTTCGAAAGAGATACCGCGGCCCTGGAACACATAGGGCTAAGAAGGAACATGGGTGGGTTTAAGTCAGTACAAGTCCGACACTCCCTTCCCCTCCCCTTGATGATTTCCCATCCGAAAAAAAGGTTTAGTCCCATAGTAAAAGTTTTTCAGTACTATGGGTACAATGACTACTTTTCAGGTTCAGGGTAAACTAACTAAGCTTGTTTCAGAGCTACTTTACACCAACATGGTATAAGTTCGACTTCCTTGACAAAAAAAAGGGAGGATCCTCCTACTTGATGGGTATCGTGTGGTGTGGTGGACTCATGCCCGACTTTTGATATCGGGATTCTGTATACAATATCTTAAGCGCGAGGATAACTTTCACAAGATTTGTCGGTTTAGTTCGTATGTGACGGTATAGATGTCGCTACAGGCTTCTGCTTACCTTATACTGAGTCATAGCAGCCTCCTCTTCGGCGAGCGCCTGCTGCCGCAGCGTGTCGTCGATGAACAGCGGCGAGGCGCCGTTGGGCTGGTTGTCCAGGCGGGTGGACGCGGCCGCGTTACCGAACGATGACGATGTGGACGACAGAGCGCCCATCACGCTCGCCACGTTCTTTTGGGCGCTGGAAGGAAGATTGAATAGACCTTTAAATACAAATAATATCAGTGATTTGTGTGTGCCAGTAACATCAATATTGGAACGAAACTGCACTGACTGTTCAAAATGATTTAATCAGCAAAGGAAATTAAACTTTATCTCAATTGGATTATATTCTTTTCCGAGCGACAATAGTCAATAACTATGTGAGTTCTGAAACATCCTTTCTGTCATTGAAGTAATAATTTTCTGAGCTATGCTTATAATTTTGAACAGTCTGTTCGTCCCTATATTATGACGCTGATTGTGTTCGCGACCGTTGTAGTGGTTGGCCAAATGTATGAACGTGGACGAAGCAAAATAAGTGTGTAACAGTCGTAGAGGGCGTTGTTTCTCCCTACTCTCTTGCGAAAAAGGCGTGTTTATGTATGTATCAGTGTTTAATTTATTTTTGCAAGTTTATTCCTGTGAAGTGGCTTTTTGAGCAAAGCCTGTGGTGCACGCAAAAAAAAAACATTTAAACTTTATTCTCACAGCATTCTTGAGCAAAACGCTGTCATATTCAAAAAATTGTAGGCACAATGAAACTAATCAGCTTTGCATCTAAGTGACCGCCATGCCACAGCTGGTGGAGGACCTACGAGTGCGTATAATCGAACACGAAATAGAGTAAAGTAACAAAACATGCCTGCATGTTGCCGTTTGCCTGCTAACTTCACTCTTTTGCTGTGTGCAAGACACCCTGCAAGTTGGTTAAGGCGCATCACAGACACATTCGTGTTCTGCAAGACATTTGAGTTGCATCATACACTTTTAAAGGTTAAATACATTACAGGAAAGGAGTGTAGTGATTATCGTATTTAAATACTATGTGGGTGTCCGAAAAATTTTTGCTAGTTGATGCACAATAGTGCATAACATTTGAAGTGTGCTTTTTCTTTAGTTACTTTTGGTAGGTACGACAGTCGCAAAATTTCGCGTTACTTAGATCTTAACGTTATCTCTGTAAGACACATTATTACGAAGGCATTAAAAAGTGTTTTGAATTACACACATGAACATTCATATGATCAATATAATATTCTCCAAATAACATAAATCTGTAATCCCCGAAGGGTTAGGGAGAGGTGTACTTAACAGATATGTTTTAAGTTCCATATAATAGGGGCGAGCCTTTTGCCATCAACCAGTCACAAGTCCAGACTCTGTGGCTGCTACTGATAAATTCCTGATTGAAAACACTTGCCCCATCCGGGAATCGGACTCAGGACCTCATGCTCATTCTCCAAAAACTTATGTAAGAGCTGCTGTTTTTAAATGTCCCTTCTTCAATATTACAGTGTCTGAATACATTGTAATTACATGGCATTTCCTTTTCAGATTTCGTGAATTAACGTTCAAACGTTATCGCATCACGCTCTCGTCATGTAATTGACAAATCGTCATGAAAATCAAAAACGTCATGATTGCAATCGTGGTACTACATTTTTTACCAAAGGAAACAAGTAAAGAAAAATACACTTAACCTTTGATCTAGTAAGTGCGTGATCAATATTAAAAGAGATAAAAATGTAGGTCGACTAATACCTATCATGTAACACGATGTGTATCAATGTATGTGAAGATGCACCGGTGTATATTCGATTCAAGTAAATTATCGAAACAATTTCAGACTCCCATCGGCCTAGCCTTTTCCCAAGTATGTTGGGGTCGTCTTCCAGTCTAACCGAATGCTGCTGAATACCAGTATTTTACATGGGGCGACTGCCTATCTGACCTCCACAACCCAGTTAGTACTGGGTTATACAATATCCCTTGGTGAGACTGGTTGTGAAACTTTCAGTCCACTGACTACTTGTAACGATAGTCAAAGATCTACAAATGACAGCCGGGACCAACTGGTTAACCTGCTTTCCGAGGCACGGAGGAAACTTGGTATGTAATGGGTGGTCACCTATCCACGGACCAACCTAGACAAGCACGGCTTAACCTAAAGATCGACCCGAGCGGCTGTTATTATTAAGCGACGAGCTCCTCCAAATAATTTCGGACTATCGATATACACCGATGCATCTTAACATTCACCAATGCCGGTCATTCAGTTACATATAGATCAGTAGCAAGCTTACCTAGCCGTCTGTGTGGGAGTATTGGCAGCAGACCCCTTCTTGCCTTCAAGGGTGGCCAGATGTCCTTCCAAGGCATCTAGCAGACTGCTGGGGGCCTTAGTGAGGTCGGGGATGTCGCCCTTGTCGATACCCACGTTCTCTGCCACCTGGGAAAGAAGTGTTGATTACTAAGGACTATTTTCCCTTGTCACTGCGATGTTGTTAAAGATGAGACTGGAAACATAAGCGAGGACTATGCCAATTTATTTGGGTTTTGTTGTCTTGTTATAAGAAGATCTTATCATTCACTCAAACATCACTTGTATGAATAATACTGATAAAGTAAAAGGGAATCCACTATTTTACGTCGTTTTAAATTAAGCGGGACTTAGGAGTTACTTTTAGTGCTGATGTTATTTTTTTTTTCATTTAAAAATGTCCACTGCCGCATGTCGCATCAAAATTGCGCCAAAGTGGCAACAGATTGGGTTCCGAACAACAGAACCCGGCGACGCGGTCGACCCACAAGGAGATGGCGTGACGAGCTGGACTCTTGTCAAAAGGATTGGGCCCAAATGGCCAAAGACAGCGATAAATGGAAAGAGAGAAGGGAGGCCTTTGCCCTGCAGTGGGACACATCAGGGTCAAAATAAATAAAAAAATGTCCACTAAGTCGTCAATGGTGGCGTTATGGTGTGACTTCCATAAGGAGAAGGTTATCGATCCGTTCGATTGTTTTTGAACTTTTTCTCCATTTTTCTCCTAATTTTAAGAGTATTAGTACAAACCGAAAAACTAACACCACTCGAATTAATTATTATTAACCTTGACATGATTTTTGAGAGGTGTGTATGAACATTTTTTTGTCCAAAAGTTGGCAGCATTTTAGCACTCTGACGTCACTTACAGTTATTTATACAGTACTAAATACATCTAAAAAGAATTACGTGGCGCCCCACCTCTCTTATCGTCTAACGTATTTTAATATAAGTTTTTGTGAACAGCATACGTATGTTTTGGACGTAATTTAACAAGAAAAAATGTAAAGGTCATGGTTGCTTTAAGTACTTGTGTAATGTCATGATGAGTTAGTAAAATTACGTGTGCACTATCATTAGACCGCGGCTTTGCTCGCGTGGATGTCGGAAATTATACCATGGTAACGTACAATTAAAGCTCTACACTGCCTGACCCATCTATACAAATAAATAAAATTGAAATGTCTGTTTGTAATTTTTAAATAACAGCCTTTTACTTAATGTACATGAAAGTATATGCGGTACTTATTAAATTTATATTATAACATAAAAAAAAACTGTCTGTTCCGGCTAATCTCCTAAACGGCTGATCCGATTTTGACGGGACTTTACTGGCAGATAGCTCATGTTATAAGGAGTAACTTAGGCTACTTTTATGTTAAAAAAATAAATTAAAACCCTAGAAATTGTTAACAAAATCCTATAGGGATGTTATATTTTTCTAATAAATTTCACGCGGATGAAGGTCGCGGGCAACAGCTAGTCTTACATAGAAGAAGACTAGTCTACTCGGGTGCTCAACCTCCAAATCCATTCATCCGTTTATATGTTTAATATTATATCTATCCCGTTCTAACCTTTACATTTACTCGCTTCAACGCATTTTCTATCCTTTTCTCTGATAAATGTATGCATGATTGATTAATAAACACTCAAACACACAAACATGTGAACTTATAATTTAAAATATTAGAAGGATAACAGGATTAATAAATTATGTGTCTGATATTATTTTGGGGTAGGGTTCATACTCACCAAATGAGGTCGAATTTGAATTTGCACGGAGCGAATACCATCTGAGCTCTGCAACCCAATTATTTCAACGTAATTGGGTTGCGAAATACAATATCAAAATTTTTTTCACAATAATCCCCAAATTTTGTATTATGAAGAGCTATTTTTAGATGGACAACAGAGCCTTCCGTTTAAATGTATCATTATTTACAGTCGCCAGTGCATCAACTTACCACAAATTGTCAAATTCTCTCATTCGATTTTGAACTTTTAACCATCAACATTTTATGGTTTAAAATCATTTGGAGAAATTTTGTCAGTTTGTGGTAACTTGATGTGCTGGCGACTGTACTTCTGGTTTCAGTATTTTGGATAAATAGGTATAACGCTAAGGAACAGATGATTGTTTTTTTTGTATGTAACAGCCGCAACGTGAGATTTGATCCAAGATGTAATTGACATTTTAGAAAAAAGGTCTAACTAACGCAATCCGCCTCTTTAAAAATACAATGCTACATGGATCTTTTTTTATTCTGCTTCTATTCTTCTTTTTTTTTGCACTCGAGTGACGGGGACGCTATTGGTAAACATAATAGGTGTAAAAGACCTTTAACGGAGCCGAAAGGCAGTTGTTCTCTCCTTCGTTGCGATATTTTTTTTTTTGTTCTAGACCATACCTGGGAACCTTCCAGTTACAGAGATATTGGGGGTCTAGTCTCAACTTGTTCACAAGTTTTATTTTTAAATTCTTTATTTGCGTTAACTTTACTTTAAATACCTTCATGACCCCCCCGTACTATTCAATGAATTCATCAGTAATGTGTTTTGCGTTATGTGTGAGTGCGTTACATGTGAGTCTCAAATGATCTCTGTAAAACGTGATGCTTCACCCCAAAAACAATAGTTGTTTTCCAGAAATAATTTTTGTGTAGTTACTTAATTTGATGTACAGAATTATTTGTTATTTGATGCCTTCGTGAAGGGTCAATTTACACCTTATCTATGTGTTTTTATTTTAAAAAATGTATTAAAAAACCGGATCGCAGCGATAGTTCCCATTTTAGCCACGCGCTGTAAGTTCCATGTGGCGTTATATTTGACTAGCATTATAATAAACTTCGTTTTTTTTCTGGCTCCGTTCCATTATCAGTGACGTCTCTAAGTGCAGCAGCTGGTAGCTGATGAATTATGATGACTTACCTTCAGAAACTCTCCGACCCTATCCATCCGAATGAGGAATTTCTTATAGAGGTCGAGAGCCTCGCGGCAGTTCTTCTTGTTCATATCGAAGTACTTCTCCAGGAGATTGATTATTCCGTCGTTGTAGCACGCGAATAATCTGAAATGTAAAGATGTTTTGTTAATTATTGTGTGCTTATTTGACTGTCTCCAGATAAATAAATCTAGGATATGCTAGCTGGCGAATATATTTCACAATTTTACAGGGTGGAATTCATCAGTAATTTTAAAAAAACAACAGAAGTTCGATACATTTTGACCGTTAAGGTATTGCACTTTTTTTTTGTAAGAACAGCTTTTTTTAAATTACTGTGGTTCAGAATGATGCACTGAATACGTGGTAACAATTTGTACGTCGGTGTCCACCCTGTATTTTTTTCGATTAATCGGCGAATAGTGACTGAAAACAAGGCGTTTCACGTTTTACATTCTGATGAGTATTAGCATTTAGTAATAGAATTAGAATATGTGAGTAATATATAAACCTATTCTTGTTCTCGTTTTTCCTGCTTACGCATAGAATTGTCTAGACACGTAACTAAAGACCTATGTAGACTCTAAATGACGTCACAGAAATTATCTTTCGGTGGTCAGGTCGTCAGCAGTTAATACGTCAGTGTTACCTGATGAGGTCTCTGAACAGCAGCATGAAGCACATGTTGATGACGCCGTTGGTGAGATCGTTCGCCGTGCAGTCGAACTCGAGCAGCCCGTCCAACTGCGCCTGCAAGACTGGTAATGTCTTCAGCAGTTTCTCTGCGTTCATCATCCTGAGGGAGCCTTCTTCCTTACTGTGGAATAAATGAATTTTGTTATAGAACAGCGGTGTCCATGATGGTAAGACAGTTCTTATGAGTATCATAAAAATAAAATAATTAAAGAGCATTATTGAAGGTCCATCGTGGATGCGTGCATATTATTGTTTATTTAATATGGTATATGGACTCTTACCAAAAGGATTGGGCCCAAATAGCCACAAGCAGAGATAATAGGAAGAGGGAAGGAAGACCTTTGCCCTGCAGTGGGACACATCAGACTCATAATAATAATGGTGTGGTGTGGTCTGGTCTGATCACCACTGCTGGGATCATAATATTCTCCTATAGCTGGGCTAAGATTAGGCACAAACCAGTTCTTCTTTATAACAGGAACATGCGTCACACTACGAGTGGAATATTCAGACCACCTTGTTTAGCTTCTGCGCGCGGTTTAATTTCTTCAACTACCCTACAAAAAATATCAAAATCTTCTACTCACCCCCTCTTAACCTTGCAGAAATCAAAGGCCACAGTCCTGTAAGACAGCGCCTTCTCATTGAGGTACTTGGCGTAACGCCGGATGAACGGAGACATGTCATATCCTGGACATATAGAGGGAAAATGAAGCCTGTTCTGAGTGGGAAGTGGTGCATTTGATGTGGTCATGCATGATGTTGACACATGTGTGAGGAGTTGCAATGAGTGAATTTCCTATGTCGGTAAACTTTAGCAGATTTAAATTATTTTTTTCTTTATTAAAAAAGTTTTGTCGCTAAGCCAATATGCGACTCTTTCGTGCTATCAAATCTTATGATATGCAATGGATGATGTTGGAAATGGAGCAAAAAGCTATCAACCATTTAGGTAACTGCATGAGGCGCGGTTAACTTCAATCGAGTCTAACAAATTGCGATATGACAGTTTGGCTAACACCACAAATTCCACGACAACATAGGGCGAATTTCACCATTAAAACTGAACCCGATCAGCAAATCTTAACAGCTTCAAAGGACTGTCAGCGTCATAATTGTTGTAGAATATTGACACTAACAGCTCCGGAGCGCGGTTTAAAAGTGCTGATCGAGTAGTTTCTGTGGTGAAATTGATCCTTACATTGATAGCAAATTCGACTCATGATAACTATTT
The DNA here is from genome assembly GCA_963082995.1 of Noctua comes. Taxonomy (NCBI): domain Eukaryota; kingdom Metazoa; phylum Arthropoda; class Insecta; order Lepidoptera; family Noctuidae; genus Noctua; species Noctua comes. The sequence goes on from OY720288.1 coordinate 14,000,378, forward strand.
ACACATGTTTTTTTATGTCTGTGTGGCTTTTTGTATGATTGTGTTGTTTAGTGACATGATTCAATATGGCAGGTAATTCCTGAGCCAGTTAGGCTCAGTAGTTAAGACAAAAATGGATTTGATATCCAAGCCTGGGTGCTTGCCCTCGGGTCCTCAAAGTCAAGTCAATATAACCTGTTGTGAAATCTCATATCTAATTTGGTTGTTCTTGTTTTGGTGCACATGTTACTTGAGATTTTACAACGGATTTATTCATCATGCTTCTAGAAACAAGGCTTAGGCTTATTGGATCCATAGAGCATGGAATGCTTCATGGAAATTCCAAAGCAATTTCTGATATTTTTTTGTGCGAACGTACAAAAATAATAAGCTAACATGGCAATAAGGCTTTTTAGAGCCTTAACAACAAATGGGCTGCAAATGCAACACTTGAAGCGTTTCAAAAGACAATCATAAAACCATGCAACGATTTACAGTGCATGTGCAATTCTGGGTGACATTCTTGGTAATTCATAGATTTGTACGAAACTTTGGGCGAAGTATGGATAGCGGAAATAATAAGTAACGTAAGAGACATTAAGTGTGCTGTTGCATATTCAACTGTAGACACTGAGCCGAAAGTAGCAAATCCAACGCGCGCCAAATATCTCTTACGCACAAATTTCCACCGTGGATATGGTACATAATAAATTTTGTGTTATCCCCAATAGTGGAACATGGCCGCCAAAACACATTCAATGGGTGATGAAGTTTGTTCCAGTGACCCATAGTGTAAAGGCCAATGAATTTCAGTAACACAAATATAGTTATCTTGCACACCTCATTGGTCCCAATGAAATAGATACCCAAGAATGTCACCCCAGCGTGTTTTAAATGCACTTAGGTGCAAACATTACAAAATTATCTGTGTTCTATGACCTACGTGAATGAGTTGATTCAACTATTAATTGTGTCTATTAAATGGCTATCGACTGTGAATTAATTACTAAAGTGATTTGTTATATTAATTGCCATTTTTTATTGCCCAATCTTGATAAATATTAGCCAATAAAACTGGGAGTTTATCGGTGAACTGTAATAAGTCTAGAATTATGATTTTTCTGACAATACACAGTGCAAAAACATTTACAAAAGCGTGAATTGTACCTAATCGTTACAAGTACGCTAATCTCTATTTGTTTGAAAGTAATTCAAAATTATACGAATCTCTAAAAAAATTAAACAAATGTGTTTGTCTAACCCAATTCATCGGTATCGTGTTTTCTTGTGATACCGTAGCCAAGAAAAGAAATGGCAAGCACATACATGCCTATGAACAAAAAAAAACATGTTGTTTTAATGGTACCTAAAGTCCTTGAACTTAACTTTTTTATGGAAAAAAAGAGATTCAAAAAAATATTTCTCTATTTAAAATGGTGCTGCAAATCAAGCTTTTCAACTCAAGCAGCGGTAGTGCAAAATGAAAAAAAAAAAACGAAAAATTGCACCCCACCCAAGCGTGTAGCTAACACGTGAGCAGACGGACAGACATTTACAAAAAGCCGCCATTTTGTTTTTTAAAACTCACCAATCCGGGCACCGGCCGCGCCTTGCCAAGCATTAGGGAAAATTAAATTCAGTTAGACAGTAGAATTTCACGAAATAAATTAATAACATAATTGGAAAATCTGTAGTTTGCGTGTTTGGAAACCAGATTACAAGAGTAGGGGTAGGTTTAAAATCTCTATTTTCGGAGATGTGCTGTTTTATCATTCAGCAAGTGCAAAAATGTGCTGATTGCGATAGACAATGTGCTCAAAACATACAACATTTACGTGATCGAAGATGCAAGTCATGATCAGATGCATTCACCTGGACTAAAAGAATATTCACACTGCTAAACTTTCACTCCTATTAAAAATATATATATTCTTTAGCACCTTAAAAAGGTGCCTCCTGCCTATTCAATGGGCGATTGGCAAAATAACTAGTAATTAGTATTCACGTTAGACAAAAACCGCCTAAATTGCTTTCACTGTATGTACTTAGGGGCAAGATCTGTTACATTTATTAGTCGAAACGTTGAAGTTCCATCTAATTCGGCAGCTCAAATTTTCTTGCATCATTTTATTTTACTTAAAAATAGCATTCTTTATACTACGAACATTTACAATCGAATAAATAGATTGTCATTCATATCCATTAAGGTGGAAGCGCTAGCGAAATTCAAATTTTCTTATGTTTTTTGCAACTATCAGCCAGTAAAAAGATCCAACCAAAATACAAAAGCTCATCATTTTTATCAACATTAGAACCAACCCACACATTCATGCGGCTTATAGTATCAACATTTAGCATCAGTTTGTGAACTAAAGTCATTTTTGGCCATGTTGTGGATTGGATCCTTTTCGCTTAACTACGTCCAATTTGCAGTTGTTACTGGCGCGATTCATATTTTCATCAATATACAACCTGACACTTACTCGCGAATTGCAAAAAACGTGAAAAATTTAATTTCGCGGGCTGCCGTGGCGCTACCACCTTAACAAAGCATGCAGTACCGCCTTTACAACTAAAATCCATATACAACAAATGCAGGGTAAAATGATCAACAAAATAACAGCGACTGGTTTCCTAACACATTCGTAATTGTACCATATGCGGTCAACAGCAGGTTTTTATCAATGGACGATTAACATTAATTAATAATTCGCAGCATTAACAATTATTCAGATAAGGATAATTACGGTTTACCCAGACCTACATAGTTTTAGCCATGTGTCATCTAGCAGTACATTGTACTCGTAATTATATGTTGTTTTTGTAACGTGCATTGGAGATTCTTATAACATAAACATAATTATATTTAAATACTGCAAATGAAATGTTATTCCTAACGTTTTTAGTTTCATTGGAGATTTATATCTAAGTAATAAATCTATTTAATCAATTATTTTTATCAATCTATTTAAGTTGTAAGTTAATAGGCTTCTTTTAGGTTTGGTCGTTCCATCGTCGACCTCATCTCTGTCCTCAGGACTAGATTGAGGTCCAGAGTAGGTCCATTTAATAAAAAATAAGACTAAGGTAACTTCAGATATTTTCTGAAATATTGCTTTTTTATGCCGGTTGATATTTTAGTCAGTTTGGCGACACCAATTGAAGGACAATGCATTGAATGCCAAAAGCAAGAAAGTGCATTTACCAATCTGTTGCCAAACTTTACTTTACAACTTGTACAATTAACGTTTTATTTCCATTATTACCATTGCGGACTGACATTAAATTATTAGGTAAAACTGTCCCCCAACGAATTACAACTTAATTAATTTAACACAAGCTGCCAAATCATCAAATTCTCTCATTCTATACATGTGTCTATCTACTGTGTGACCACACGATATCCCAGACTGTCATTAACCCAGATAGCAGAAACATTAATTACAATTAAGCTAGGCACCAAAATCTACATTATATTCCTCCTAATATAATCATACAGTAAACCGCAACCTTTGCACTACAAAAACCGCCTTTACTGCGATACAGTAACACGCGTCATGGACACGCGGTAAACTACAAACGCGGTACAAACGTAGTGCTACACTAGTGTTCTGACCCGACATCGACACGAACATGATTGAACGATGGTACATAGTGGGTGTAAAAACACCCTGCACGAAGCCGATACGCACTTGTTCTTCCCGTCAATGCGATTATTTTTTTGATAAGGATTATACCTTGAAGCTATGCCTTGAAGCCTAGTTACGGAGGTATTAGAGGTCAAAGTTTCAACTTTTTTACACTTTTTTTTATTACAAATGGCTGGGGCATCGGCCAAGCATCCTGTACTATGCAATTCATTCATCAGCACAATGTTTTGAGTACGTTGAGCGCTACCGTAAATCGTGAATTTTGACACCAAAAATAAAAGTCGTTTCCCAGCAATATTTTTTGCACAGTGTTACTTAGTTTGATATACAGAATGCTTGGTTGACGGCTTCGTGAAGAGTCCGTTTACTCCCCTTATAGTTGCCCAACAGTGTGCTAATTGGCACGAACTGAATACCTGCAGCAAATGCTTCGGATCGGCTGTTCTCTTCAACAAATACCTACTGACGAATCCATCGTGCCACCCGTAAAAGTGTGAGGCACCACTCAGAACTTGAGACTCGAGTGCGGAGAACATGTACTAAAACAAATCTATGACATAAGTAGTGCCGGGACATTTCGTCGCCACGAAGGACGTTTAAGAGGCAGACGATTTTCAGGGCACTGACTTCCTTATGCGTCATAGAAGATTGTATTTTGTTAGTCATACACAAACATACTTGTTTGAAGTCCATGGGAACAGACGTGTTAACTGTTAATGTGTAGGTTCATTATGTAAAGATGCATAGTTTCATTATAGGAATGAACTAGAAAATATAGCAGTCACGTTATGTACGCCTCGCCCATGAAAGGATAATAATAAGTATCTTAAGAAAGTTGACTGTGGCGCATCACAAAATACAGTCTATTAAAGTCTCGCCAGGGTAGCCAGCGAAAATCTATTTTTCTTACGTTTTTTTAAATTTGTAGGTCAATGTCGGCTTGTATGTTGATTAAAATATGATTCGCGACCGTGCCAAATATGGCTTTACAGAGTTATAATGATTAAAATCATCAATAAAACCCTCAAGTTCTTTTAATCGCATTGAATGACTTTTTCAAGAAATAGTCATTGACACTGCAAATTGCAAAAAACCTAAGAAAATTTGAATTTCGCGACTTCCCTGGCGCTTCCACCTTCAGCTACATGATATTAGTCTCACATGTTCTCAAGCTCTATTATAAGGTATTTGCGATATATGAATTCAATTTTCGTCAATAAAAACTTAATCGTCTTTCATCATCAACATATACCCTGACAAATTTATATAAAGTCATCGCCAATAGAAGAATTCAACATTAATTTTTTCTCTGAGATTCCTTGATGAGCTTTTCGCACTATGTTGTCTGAATAAATATCTATGCTTGCAACAATGTTACTGCTGTCCCTACCCATAACCCATGAGGTCACTAACTAAGGTTAATGAGTAATAGAATCCACCTGTAAACCATTGTTTATCGTAGTGTGGAAATCTACAGCCTCACCAACGGGTTGCGGAGGTCAAATGCTTCTGTTTGTAATCAACAGTAATTTGAGAAGATCGTGTATTTGCTTATGTTAGTAGCTAAGTTAAAGACCCCGGCAGCAGGGTAACAATAGGGCTATAAAAAGACCCTATATTAAGTTAAATGCTAAGAAATATCGATAAAACATTAGTCATGTGCGTAATACTCGCAAGCACGCCGCTTGCGTTGCGTGTACCGTGTATGACCAGATGTGATGTGTGTACGGACGTCTGCGAAGCAAAATGAGTATTTAGGAATCGCAGCAGGTGGCTTCTTACGTTTCTGCCTGCACCCTTAGGTAAAAGCGTAATTATCATGTTGGATCGACTGTACACACGTACAGTCTAACAAGTAAGCTTTGCGTTTCGACCTTTGCCATATGTATAGCGAGTTCTTATACAAAACGACACTTTAATATTCAAAATTACATCGCCTCTTAACCTCATTGTCCGTTATCTTTTTAAACGTGTCTGAGTTTATATTTTACCTACTAACAGTCTGAATAACATCCATAAAATTTAAGTACTAAATTGACCCGTATTATGATGACCATAATAGTACAGTCATGGACAAAGCTAATCCTAACTTCCTAACTTAATATTATAAATGCGAAAGTAAGTTTGTTTGTTACCTTTTCACGCCTAAACCACTCAACCGATCATACTGAAATTTTGCATATAGGTTGTCAGGTGTACAGAAACGGACAAAGGGTACCTTTCATCCCGAAAAAAAATACTGTTCCCGAGGAAAACAACAATAACGTTCTTATAATAATAGATGGCGCCACGTGTCTTTCGAATCATGATTGAATTATATTATCACAAGCAGAGTACAACCCGAATTGATTGTCAAATTCAAAATTAACGCGAGAAAAGCCGCGGGCAAAAGCTAGTATGAATTAAATATATGAAATTATATCTGGGATTTTAAAAGGGTCTTAAGCACCTGAGGTATTATGGGACAGCTAGAAAAAAAAGCAACTTATTGCTTTGACATTTAAGTACATTTTGAATCTGAATAAGGTATGTGTCTTACGCCTTTGCAGTACTAAGGTTTTAGTTTGAAACTGAGAATTGTGTTGGTAACAGGCATTCTTGATGACTCAGAGCAAGACTGTTGAACTATAAGTATTGAAAGCAAAAAATGCATTAGCAAATAAAATACATATTGACTGAATAATTTAACCGTTTGATCACGTGTAGAGGACGACAAAAGGTCGTTTTTTTAAGGATATCATAGTAGCTAGAGGAGACTTAAGATAAACTAGAAGATACCCGGTCTTCGCCTTTAAAATTATCTATACTAATATTATAAAGCTGAAGAGTTTGTTTGTTTGGTTGAACGCGCTAATCTCAGGAAGTACTGGTTCGATTTGAAAAATTCTTTTAGTGTTGGATAGCCCATTTATCGAGGAAGGTTAAAGGCTATGAAATTTCACGCCGACGAAGGTCGCGGGCAACAGCTAGTATAGAATAAACTAGTATGTCTTAACCTAGATCATCGTAAATCCGGATTTATTTGTCATCATCTGCCTAGCCTTTTCCCAACTATGTTGGGGTCGGCTTCCAGTCTAACCGGATGCAGCTGAATACCAGTATTTTACATGGAGCGACTGGCTATCTGACCTCCACAACCCAGTTAGTACTGGGTAATACGATACCCCTTGGTAAGACTGGTTGTCAAGACTTTTTTTTTGGGTCACTGACTACCTAACGACTGTCAAAGATCTACAAATGAAACCACCAATGGGTTAACGTGGTTTCCTAGGCACAGAGGAAACTCGGTATGTAATGGGTGGTCACCCATCCACAGACCAACCTAGCGGAGCGGACCAAGAGCGGATGTTATTATTTTTTATTACTGGCATAAAAAAAATAACGTTAGGTTCTGATTTGAGGGACTTTTATTCAGAGGAGAACATTACCAATATGAGATAGCTAGCTAGCAAGTGAACGATAACAGAACACATTAAAATAAATAGATGAATGGTTTTCAACTCCCCGCAATGAAAGCCATCACTAGGTACGCAAACAATTTTTATCACGAATTATTTTTATTACTTGTTTCATAAACAGACTAATGCACTTCTATTATTCTAAAGTATTTCTTTATTATTACCTACTGCAGTACAATAAAACATTCCATACTATGCTGCAGATACAATAAATCATACAAAAAAAATGTCTACGCGTTCATATTTTAAAAATATTTGCGAGGGAAAAATCTGAGTTACTCAGCTGACCGAGGCCGTAGTGTCATTGACCTATAAGGTCACCGGTCAATGTATAGTACCCACAAGCTCATTAGTTAGACGGAACGAAACCGATATGGCCACATAACATTGTGTATGGTTGTAGTAGCATTACGGTGTGGTGGCTTGATATGCTCCTGTATGGATTGTGGGATATAGAAATAACAGGTAAAATTAAATGGCCTGCATATCTTGAAGAAGTATCCAGAGGTGCCTAGAAGCCAGTTAAAGTTCCTTGTAACAAGTTTGTGCTTTCAAATGGGCACAAATCTGGAATCCAGTCTGCTGACAGACATGCGAACTTGGCCTGACTCAAGGATCCAACCCCAACCGTTATGTAAGTGCGTTTGTGACCACTACAACGACTCACTAAATGTAAATACAAACTAGACTATCAATCCCTTACCCACTGAATACGATGTATCGAATCAAGTGGATTATCCTGCAAACGATACGATACAATAACAATTGATCGTGGTAATATTTTCTCACAGTCGATCACGTGTTCTATTTCCTTCATTCCCGAATCAACTCTTAGAAGATTTCCGGGAGGGACGACGTTACTTCTATTGATACTCGAGAATAAAACCTACGCAAATACATAACACCCGCGCACTATTTATACGTAACCAAACTTTGTAGCTTCTGCACGCGTAGCGTTCTTTTGTTGATCTGTCATTTTGTCGATTCTTCCGTCGACAAAACCCGTTTACGCAGGTATGACTGAATGGTGAAGAGTTAGGTGTGTTTTTTTTTTCTAAACATTTCGTGTGCCTTATGGGATACACCATCGTCAAAAATGAGTTCACACATACAAACTTTCGACCCTATTTAGCCCCTTTATGAGTGGTTTTTCATAAATCCTTCCTTAGTGTTCACATTCATAATATAAGGAACTCTTATGCAAAATTGCATGCTTCTAGACCCGGTCTGAGCGTTGTCTGACAGTGAATGACCGAATTTTAGTCTATTATTAAGTAGATAGTAGCAAAGGAAGAAACTACTCATAAGTTTAGCCAAAACTAAAAAACATCCAATACAATTAAGACCATTAGCCCGGCAGACAGCAAAAAAATTCGCCAGTCATACGCCAGACACAAAACATCCCAATATAGAGCAACGAACGTTTTATTCTAGTTTTACGCCATATAAGCTACTAGGGCGCCAAGATTACTTGGCACTGGCAATCGCACATAATGACGTGGAAATACTACAGTCTACTCGGTTGTTGGTGGATCCGTTGCATAATGTGGACATTACTATGGGTTCTCGAGTGTGAATCCGAGTTTGCAAATTAAGTTGTGGTCTATTGCGTTTTAGATCGGAGACGTTGATGGTGATAGGGAATTTACTAGCTGTTATGGACGACTTTGAGTGGATTTGGCAATAAATAGCATGTTTGATAAATGGATTCATTAGTAACTTAATCAGAGGAAGAAATTATTTTATTCTTGCGAAGTAAATATATGCTATGACTTGACTTCCGCAAGTTTGCTGGCGAGTTTGTTCCGCCATTTCTTCTTGCTAGAACACTGGGAAGTGGGCGGGCGTTTTGGAGACTTATTTTTACGATCAAAACGTGATCCTCAGCAGTGGCTTTTGGTTTGATCGACCACCAACGATGGTAACTTTTACAATTCATTGAGACGAAGATATAAGTATTGTAAGGGGCATGTTGCATTTTAAAAGAGCCTCAGCAAACTTCCATGCTAACCTGCAAATCAATAGTATCTTCGTAAAGCTTTTACCAAAACGCGAAGTCAACAATTTCATTCAAAACTTAAAAATGAATAACACTAGAGGAAAACAATCGAGTAGGTCATAACTTTAGTATTCTAAAACACGCTATGACGCTACTATTGTAGTTTTATCATCACGCAACGATCCAAGGCATCGCTTTGCGTGTTTATTTCCCTAACAATTTTGGGGCGTGATATTTACTAGCACTTGTCAAAATGGTAGGGGCTACTGAGTCCCATTTCCGTTTTCAATATCCATGACATGTCCTAAGCTATCATTTTCGTACATATCGAATGAAGTTTACTTTCGATATTACATCTTGGAGAGCATTTACGGAAAAGGTTATTGCTTTCGGCGTGTGGGGTAACAAGAACTTAGGTTTTTGTGGAAATGTCTTCGACATGATTTTAGGAGACAATGTCATTCCCGCACTGGGTCCAAGTGGGGGATTACGAGCCCACTCTCTCTCACAAGAAAGTCTCGTCCCAGCAGTGGGAACGTTATAGGCTGATTTTGCTGAGACATAAGTTTATTGAAATCTTGCCAAACTGAGATTGGATTTCCTTTTTTATATTTTTTGGCGCCCAACAAAATGTCATCACCAGCGAACCGTCTCTAATCGGTATGCTACCTAAACTAGACCTTGAGGGTCGCAGATGTTAGTAAAACAAGAAATTATCGCCTGAATATAAATTCGGAATTGCTGTAAAATACATTGCGTTAAAAACATTATACCTATAAGAGCGTATATTATTTTGACCAATTATTCCTTGTAAGGTCGGAATATTTGGATAATTAAGTAAGTTTGGTAACTTAGGTAGGTTAATAGGTAATATAAGTATTGCGATATTTTACCGAACAATGATGTTATGGTTACGAATCATTCTATAACTTAATACAATTGTAACATTTCGTTTGCAGTATTCTAAATATGTGGCTTTTAACACGGAATTATCAAATAATATTAAAACATACCTTGTACTCCGCTTTTGTCTAGAAAATTGCTAAGTTGAAATGTGGAGTTACTCGATGCTAGATATTGTGTGAACCTCTGGAAAATAGAGAAAAATATGTATTAGTAACAAACAAACTATATGCTAGAAATAAATCGTACTAAACAGGACACAATCATTTTTCAATCAGTGTGAATCATTACTGAGATGACCCATAATTATGCAAACAGTGTAAATGCATTTAAAAAGGCTACGCTCTAACCTATCATACACTACACACCAAATAACTATGGAACCAGTCACAGAAGGACTCAGGGACTGCCGCTCCGAGTATTCAGCTACATCCAGTCAGACTGGAAGCCGATCCTAACATAGTTGAGCAAAGGCTAGCAGACTTAACGAGAACTTCTTTAATAATTCCCAAAAACATGTTATATCCACACGTTTCAAAAATCCCCATCAACAACACGAGATTTGACTACAAACGATTCCCATATACTGTCCAGTATGATAAACAAGAGATACACATATAAACAAAAACACGACACGTCCATAGAACGTAATGTAACCATGATATTTTTAGACGAGCGCACGAGAGGCCCTATTTTCCGGAAACATTTTTAGGTCAAATGCAACGTGTCTTTAAAATGCTTCTCTTGGGAGTTCTGTTAATAATTGCATGCCTGTTGCAAAGGTCCTATAGTACACCCATATTTAGTAATAGGAGGCGAGCATATTACCATCAACCGCCAACTATTTCAGACTCCGTACTGCTCCTGAGATTTCCTACTCGAAAAACTCGAATAACATTTTACCCGACCATCGAAACCAAAAATAATTTGAAGTCCTAATCTTTTGTTGGAATAGGATTCTAATGGGAATTGTGCATATTCGACTGGTGACGTCATACCTTTGTCTTCCAGTTTTGTGTTTAGGGATAATACCTTACAATGACTTCTGTCATAAAAGTTTAATCACTATTGATTCGCAGTCTTTACGGTCACTGTTCTCTGTTTCAAACTGAATATTTTCCAAAAGCACGCCTTCATAATTGAATCAAATGCGACCCCCACAAGTCAAATCCCATATTCCTAAAGAATTTAGCCTCCCACACCAGGAACCCAACTAAGGCTCTAGACAGACGGACCGCATTGCAGTCGGCGTGCAATCGTGTGAACGTTTGGTTTGCAGTTCTATTGCAGTCGTGTCAACTGCATTCAAACTGCATCCGAACTGCAATTTGCGGTTAGATTGCAGTTGAAATGCGGTCCGTCTGTCATCAGCCTTAGTCTTACTTATTTAATCACCAGTTACTAAGCGAAACTCTTTCAGCATCTGTACCATCAACATAGTAATGTTGCTTCTAGACTCAGATATGCAATCATATTCTGGGGAAATACTACCAACTGGGATAAAGTTTTTAGATGTAAAAAAAGGTGCGTGCGAGCAATGTGTGGTCTCAACAGAACTGACAGCTGCAAGGAATACTTTAAAAATTAAAAATACCGTGCCATCTTTATATATTTTTGAAATGGCCTTGTTCATTAGACACCATCCATCACTGTTTACATTAGAGCTCAGATCGCGAAATAGAAGTCATTTGTATAATAACCTTACCAGACAATACAGAATTACCCTCTTTGGGAAAAGTGTGTTTGCTGTGGCTACAAAGATCAACAATAAGATTCCTAATAACATAAAATAATACCAATATTAAGGTCTTTAAAAAGAAATTGTTCCAATTTCTTATAGAAAACTGTTACTACTCTGTTGCTATATTTTTAGCTACTAAAACTTTTTAAATGTTTCATGTCCGCTTGACTTTAATTTATTGTTGTTTTTGTCTTGTGTCTGTCATGCATGACCAATAGTAGTAATATAATTTATATTTGAACAAAAATTGAATTTAAATCAAATAATTGTAATTTTTTACTCATATTTTCAATATATTATTTAATAATTTGTATGCCCAAGTGGCTGATCATGGAATGAACATTATTTTTATATCAATATGTAATGAACACCTGCATGTTACCCATGTATCACAAATAAAAGATTTGATTTGATTTGAACATTCTTACGAGATAGGTAAGTGATGTTCTATAGTCTATAGAACATAATGCGAGAACTAGAATATCAATTTCTTTGTATCAAATAATCTCGGAAATCTACGCAAATATATTTCTATTGGTGATAACGTATTACATGTAGGCGGATAGAACAGCCCCGAAATAATCATCCCTCCCACACGGAAAGAGATTGGGTCGTCTATTCCGAATTCGGGATAAAAACGGGTATATTTTCGTAACAGAATAATATGATTAACCTCTGCCAAGCATCCCTTGAAAGGGCCTCAGCAATTTTCCAATCTCCTTCAATAACATAGATCAATTACTACTTTATTGACAAAAGAGACAGGGACATAATAATTGGAGTAGTTGCTGGGACTATACTTTTATAACGAAGAGTGGCATCTGATATACCAACTCATTGTTATTGGTATGCAGTGGGACTTCTTTAGCTAGAATTGTCTATAACTGCGTCAACGAATGGCCAAACAAAAAAAAACCATCGACGCACAAAGAAGAAAAGTTTGTGGAACAACACCACATTTACACCTCGGGATCATCTACGATTTTCCACCTAAAAGCTTTTCCTTGTTTCGGTAAACGTGGGTCTGGAGCCTATTTAAAGGCTTCCAGGTCAGCCATGACAATACTATTTCAGATGGCTTTTGTGTTATGATTGCCGTACTACAAAACAAGCTATTTTAGGGATTCAAATCGATTCCTTGATCTATTTTGGTCACAAAGAAAGCGAAATTCCACTCGAGAACTAACGTAACAATCTCTCATACACTCAAGAGGCAAGGCTTCAAGATCAGTTGCCTGGCAACCGACGTCATCGTTGCTAAACACGTGAACATATTCACGATCAAATTAATCTCTCTTATTGACCGAGGATTGGTGTCTCTTAACAAATCTATTACTTTTTGCTGGCCATCTTCACATCCTAGGCCAAGACAAAGTACCAACGCGCACTAGGCCACGCGGGCGGCGCACACGCGGGTGTATTAAGGTGTACGTTATAGGCTTAGGCACGCTATGTATATGCTAGACAAAGAGACATTCTATCAGCGATCACAATGGGAGGGGGACACAAATCAGGGCGTCAGCTCAGACTCTCGCAGGTGCCCGCTTTTAAAATGAAAAACCCTCGCAGAAAACCCGTCGCACACGCTCGTGCCTTTTAGCATTGCTCATACCATATTTCATTACAGACACGCGAGCGGGCACCTGCTAGTTTTAGCGAACGCCTTAAAGCTTATGTCCATCTTGTTGAACGTCGTTGTTGGCAGACGAAACACTGCCCTCTGCGTGCTCACGATTTGTGAGATTTGTCTACAATTGTCACGTCCTTTTATAATAATCTTTACTAGGACACCATAGCATCAAAATAGACTAACATAGCTTCATAGTAGTTGTTGTCGATGAATCTTAGGTCCATCCACTGTATATGTATAATATGCATGACCATGTTACTACGCATACAGATAGACTACGTTTATTGACACAAGTGGCCACATTGTCGACATTTTATTTGCAGTACTTGTTACAGTAAATCCTTCTGGCTACAAGTTGCTAACTAGAATATTATTGTGTATCATGTTTTTAATATTTGGCACGTTTAAAACGTTGTGTAAAAATGTGTTATATCGGTTTTAAGTTTTATGCTATTTTATTAGTAGTTTTGTTATTCAACAAATGCCCTATGGAACCTTCACGTTTTTTCTTTGGTATATGTGCTTGCCTGGTAGCCTATCTTCAGTGATACACACATAATCTTTCTAGAGAGGTATCCGAAGGGAACTGACTTCCGGGACAAGAATATTCCGTATCCAGGTCCTGGGCTAACTGTGTGCCAAATTTTATAGAAATACTTTCAGCCTTTATGGATAAAAACAGACAGATACTGCTGTCGCGTTTATAATCGTGAGTAATGAGTAGGTATGGATACGAATTGGATGCACAACGCCCCCAAGTTGCGTAGCAACACCATATTATACATAAATAATCAGCAAAACTCGTCAATATAACACTGTACTGCCCATTAGTTTCAGTTATCTATACATATAATAAAATCGTAGACTTTCCGTGTCTGTACATTAGATATTTTTACAAAAAAATCACTGGGAGGTGCTAGAAATAAGTAGTAGAAAGTAAAAAAATATTTTTTTAAATTTTTGTCTGTTTGTCGGTTTGTCGGTTTGTCTGTTCCTTTGTGCGCGCATCACGTAAAAACCCCTCATTGTATTCAAAATCGAAATATTACAAAATGAGAAGCATTGTTCTGGGTATTATTTAGCGTTTATTTCATCAAAATCGACCAACAGACGCAAAAGATATTAATATTTAAAATTTAGTTGGTAACCTCATGCGCGATTTCTATGATAAAAGTAATTTACGTAAATAGGTTTTAGTTGCGCCAATTGTGAACCGATTTTGATGATTCTTTTTTTGTTTGGAAGAATATTATTCCGCGATGGTCCCATTTTTTATTTGGTGAAGATCTGATGGTGATCTTCGGAGATATCAATTGAACTCTTCAATAATAGACAGCAAATCTGTCGTGATTGCTGCAATCGCTTGGATGTTTATTGTTTACACAACACCATAATATAATATCACGCCTGTATGCTCTGAGGGGCTACGCAGATGTGTACAGTGCACCCACATTTTGATAATTAGGTATGCCCAGTTCCATTTTGTTGGGGATAAGCCTATTACCATGACATGTATTGTTAACGGTTATCTAATGTTTCACCAAAACTCCTTTGATAATTTTTAACCGACTTCAAAAAAGGAGGATGTATTTTTAATGTACACCGATTTCTCCGCCAATCGTCGACCGATTTTGAAAATTCTTTTTTTATTCGAAAGTCTATACTCCTGAGGTGGTTCCATTGTCATCAAGTCAGAATCTGATGATGGGGTCCCAGGAAAATTAAGGGCAACCCTCAAATTTTATGGGCATTGATTGATACAGTATACTTCCCATGTGGTCCCATGGTTATCAGGTCAGGATCTGATGTTGGGATCCTGGAGAAATCAAGGGAATTTTCTAAATTGTATAGGCACACATACTCGCAGGCATTATGCCTGGTAATCATCATTGCGTGTAAGTTCAGCGATACCTTTGCCAATAGAGAACCTATTTCAATGGTTTCTTTTTTATTTGGAAGAATATTATTCGGCGGCGCTGGCCCCGTTTAAATTTGGTGAAGATCTGATGCTGATCTTCGGAGATACAGGTACAATGGAACTCAACAAAATTAGGCAGCAAATCTGCCGTGATTGCTGCAATCGCTTAGATGTTTATTGTTTACACAATATTCTAACATAACGCCTGTATGCTCCGAGGGTGTACACAGATGTGTGCAGTATAACCAGATTTGTTTATTTTTGTTGACATCTATACATATAATAAAATCGTAGACTTTCCGTGTCTGTACATTAGTATAAAATAATTGCATATCAAATATTAATTGTACAGGATATTACAACTAAAAATGGAACAATAAAAAACTTTTTTGCAAAAAATAAAACCGCCTTCAAAAACACAAAAAAGTGAAAAATAACTTTAGCTTCAGAAGTCGGTGACTTTGTTTGTTTGATTCAGTTTTTGTTTCCTTTTGTCTTTACTCTTTGCACTCAAAATTTGGTACTGAAAGAGAGGTTTAATTATGAGAAATCTATCTCAATATATGAAAGCGAAAGGTCGAAAACCGCTTGACGTGAAAAGAAATTGAAAAAAAAAAAAAAAAAACTTGAAATTTGGCATGCAGGTAGTTTATAGTTAGTAGACGTCCGCTAAGAATGCATTTTACGACAGGGCCGGATTAAGGAGGTCTAAGGGCTCTCGCAAGTTAATATGAAAGTCCTTCATTTTGTGTGCTATAAACTTTAAATTTGGCAGGGAGGTAGTTAATAGTTAGTAGACGTTCGCTAAGAACGGATTTTGCGACAGGGCCGGATTAAGGAGATCTAAGGGCTCTCGCAAGTTAATATGAAAGTCCGTAATTTTTTGTGCTACAAACTTGAAATTTGGCAGGGAAGTACTTTATAGTTAGTAGACGTTCGTTTAGAACGGATTTTGCGACAACGCCGGGTTAAGGAGGACTAAGGGCTCTCGCAAGTTTGTATGAAAGTCCTTCATTTTGTGTACTACCTCCCTGCCAAATTTCAAGTTTATAACTTGAAATTTGGCAGGGAGGTAGTTTATAGTTAGTAGACGTTCGCTAAGAACGGATTTTGCGACAGGGCCGAATTAAAGAGGTCTAAGGGCTCTCGCAAAAAGTCATTTAATGTTGTATACAGAACGGTATTAGAATAAAAAGCGCTAAACAAGGTTCACTTTGAAAAAAGTTGTATAGTGCCAAAATACACCGATTTTTGAAGCCATATCGTCGCCTCAACGCCATTTAATTTTGTTTCGGACCTCTGCCGCCCTGAATTACAGCACCCAAAAGGACGCCTTTTGTAGTCATCAGTACATTATCACCTTTTGATCTGGCAGTCAGTTCTCACACATAACATAACGTCACGCCTTAAAGCCCCGAAGGTTTGGGCAGACGTGTACCAAATCGTACACACACATTTCGCCAGTTATATTGAAGTCCCATGTAGTAGGGGGTGAGCCTATTGCCATCAACCGGGCACAAATCCAGATTCGCGCCAAATATCGCCCAATCTCATGTTGATAAATCTTACGTGAGATTAGGAGGGAGATGAGGGGGTCAAGCCAAATCTCACGACATTCCACCAGGGGAGGAGGGGAACGAAAAATCGCCTCACGTAATTAATGGATGCCCCCTAAAAGAAGCATCTCCTTGCTTAAAAGGTGATCTTCCAAATCAAGTGTGTGATAACTTTATGTAATTGAAATAAACATTTTGTTTTTAACACTGCCCGACCCGGGAATCGGTCCCCACGCTTAGTAGTCGCGCTTGCGACCACTAGACCAACGTGGCAGTCTCACACATGCACACCAAAATTTCCACGCGAACGAAGCCGCGGGCAACAGCTAGTGTTTCATAAAATTGATAAAAATAGCGACATAAGTAGTCCGTTTTGTTTTCCGTGAAATATCTAGTAGCTAGACTGAAAAGAATTCAATATTTAGGAAAACAAGAAAGAACTACAGGTTATAGAGAGAGGCCCTTGCTTAGCGATGCGTGCAGGCTAAAAATAACTACGTCAAATCTTGCATATTTGGGCGCAGTTCAGTGTCTGAAGATTTCAGTAGTTAATTGGCTTTAATTTAAATGACAAAGAGAATAACTCTGCGACATAAATAATACTTTTGATCCCTGCCATGTTTAATAATAGCACTACTAGTGTGAAAGCTGCAATTGACACCATGATCAATTATTCAATTAACTCGGCCTAGTGCAGTCCACTACTGGACATTTCAATCTACTTCTATCATAGCTATATTTAGCCCAAAACCTGAACCTAAGCTGATTAAATTCTGTTATAGGAACTGTCACATTGAATGTGGGGTCCTGCGTTCGATTGCCAGCTTGGGCGAAGTGTTATTTGGCTTTTCCATCAATGAAATTTCTCAGTAGTAGCCCGGTGCCCGGATTTGTTGTCAGTTGATGGCAAAAGGCTCGTCTGCTTAGGTAGTCGTACCTGTTAGGTACGCCTCTGCCTAATCCTACGGGGATAACATTCATGATCTATATTTAGCCCAAAACCTAAACCATATTAAGATTACCCTAAAATTTCCTCGATGCCATCCATCAGTATCTATAATTTCAAAAAAATTAAGTACCTTTGTTGAATCACATTACCGATTACTAATATACGAACCTTTAAATGAAATTCAGTCTGTAAATTGTTCATCAGTTTTCCGCTTTGAGACGTACTTCGTGATTAAAAGTATATTTTAATAACGGGGAAGGTACTGGTCCCACCGTTAACGAGAAGTGCTATCGACAAATTTCTCGTTCAAGAAACTTATAAAAATTGTAGGACCCGTGTAAGTAAAAGATCCATCTATTCTAATATTTTTGGTTAAAGGCGCTAATCTCAGAAACTACTAGTTCGAATTGAAAAATTATTTTAGTGTTTGAAAGCACATTTATCGAGGAAGGCTATAAGCTATATAACATCACGCTACGACCAATGGGACAGAAGCATCGAAAATTGATTCATTTTGAGAGCTTCTGCTCTAATGCGACACAGACGAAGTTGCGCGGATCAGCTAGTAATTACATAAATGTTCGATCGCTGCCTGTTGACACCACCGACCAGTGGCCGTTTGTCGAAGCCATAGGAGCTAATAAAGAGAGTACTCGCCCGGCGATGCTCCCTTTGCTTGCAAAACACTCGCTGAGAGACTCTTGCTTGGTACATATGCAGATACGCATACCAGCCAGTAATCGCCCGGACTCGCCCATAGACTGACAAATTATTTGCTAGCTTTACTCATCGCCATCCTCATTGGCAGCCGTGATCCACCCACGGCTGAGTATAAACCTCCACTCATCTCTACTGCACCAGCCATCACCACGTTGTGCCAAGTGCCCTGCCCAGTTCTACTCGCTTTTCGCTAATCGCTGGTGGAGAGACACGTGCCGAAGGGAGGTGGGAGTTTCAGATGAGACTGGTTGATAACCTCGTTAATTGGAGTCACTGTCACAGTGTAACTAGTGAGTGCAAGTCAATGCACCGTGGGAATGAAGACTGGAGTGAGGAAGATCAGAGCAAGGAAAAGATTGATGGATTGTCTGAAAGATAGCTGGCTAGGAACTTAGGAAGGAAGTGAACACTCAATAGCCGGAAAATAAAAAAAACTCTTTTTTCAAAAAATAAAACTGACTTCAAAAACACAAAAAAGTGAAAAATTACTTTGGCCTCAGAAGTCGGTGACTTTTGTTTGATTGATTCAGTTTATTTGCCAGCTACTTCTGAAATCCGCGGATTAATATTCTTCCAAACAAAAAAAGAATCATTGAAATCGGTTCTCAATTGGCAAAGATATCGCTGAACTTACCTCCTCCTTTTGGAAGTCGGTTAAAAAGACAATATAGCCCTGTTATAATCGCAGCACCATATTCAAACACAGGCTTCGTCATATCTAGCAACAAGTCACTAGGAGAAGTTTCTAGGATTCTTTCTTCTTATGATAAGAAATTACGATACAGGTCGGGAGATAAAGAAATGCTCACATACTTGCCATTACATAATGGTATTATGTTCTTTCAAGCGCTTGCGCGTCTATTTGTACGGGAAATTAATAGCCGTAGCGTGACGCGGTAAATTAATATTTGATAAGCCACGAGTTCGGAAAAAAAGTAATTGTGTAACAACAGCGAAAATAATTTTCTATCAACTTGTTTTGGCCCGGCTCGTGTAAGTCTGTAACTGTGCAAACACATTTACCATACCGTACCATAACGTCACGCTTGCAATGCCCGAAAGGTTTGGCAGAGGTGTACCATAAAGTAATGTAATAGCAGACGAGTCTATTGCTATCAATCGTGTACAAATCCATGAATATGAATACAGATTTACCGTTTACATAATGTGTGTGACATTTAAAATGAAGTTATTTCCAATCTATGAAATCACGAAGGCGATCAGTGCATAATACGGTGTACTAAACAGAGCTTCAACTGATACAAAGTGCAGATACTGCCAATAAACAAGTTACGTATTATTTTATCACGTAAACAAACTGTATGTGGATAGTTCGATAACTAGTCGCGAAAAAAAAAAGGAATTAAAATAGAACACCGCTTTTCATATCTCTAACAATTCAAAAAAAGAAACGTGTATATTCGCGCGTGACGCATTCATCCTTTCAGAAACACGTAAACTTTTTTTCGCGCTTGGCAATACCGTAACTAGCTGTCAGTTCTTCTGACGTTTGTTTTTTTGTGTGTAAAGATGTCGAGGTGCATATTACGTAGAGCCCCGCCTCTCGCCTGTCACTGTATTACGAAATGCAAGTCTGCGGTCTGGCTGATTAACTACCTTGTATGGCAGGGGTCACGAGAGGCATCTGATTGATATCGAGAAGATACTGCATCATTAAAGACGTTCTCTTTTACAACTGTGTCAACTTTTTCTGAAGGACTTAATGTTGTATTGGAATTTATACTTATACATCTCAAACTATTGAGGTCTGGCGTGGATAAAAAAGTTTCGACGGTAAAGAAAGTATGCTCGTTAAAAATGTACGACTCGTAGCCAATATCGCCCCTCCATTTCCCACATAAAAATAGGGCAACATGAGAGTAAGCTGAATCGATTCCAGGCGGTTTATATTTCAATGAAAGAACTAATAACGGCCTTTCTCGGTCCAGTGCCTACATCGATAGAATGTATTTCCCTTAGTAACCAAATTAATGAATGAAAACCATCAAGTCCATGGCAACGATTAAAAGTTTACGATATCCGGAGTCCGATAAGCAGTTTTGATTCATGGAATGCGCAGACGGCGATTTCATAAAAGTTTTCAGCTGTTTATGCCAGCTGGTTTGTGACATTCAGATAAGGGGACAAAACCTTGATCATGTTCCGTGAAATGACGTTATAAAATCCCCGTTTCTGTTGAGTTATAAACAACGCGATGATTCCCGGAGTGCTGATAAACGTCTTGACCTACATCCGTGATTTGATAGGCGAGAAATTGAATGATTCACATTAATCAATATCGGGTTCACGGCCTATGAACAACTAAATATACTCTCCTAGACGAGGTGTTGATTATCTTCATTAAGATATTGAGGTCAAGTGCAAGGGATGATTAAAATAATACTTCAGTGCCTCTTTCCGTAGCTATTTCTCCGCGAAAGTGAAGAGAGCCTCCCTTGAGTGTCGTAAAAAGGGAAAACGAAATGGAATTACGTTAGAATTAGATAAGCAGTACGGGAGTATAGCTCTTTGCGGACGAGTGTAATGTAATGTGTGTTACATCAAACTGAATTGTGGATGTGGAAGCAAGAATTGAATCAGAAACGAGACCAATATTGAATCAAGTCACTCAGACATGTAGGATGCTAAGTCGAGACTGTCGATCATAAGTGTTTTTTTTTTAATCTGGGCAAAGTTTTCCACCAAAGAGGAAAGTTTACGTCACGCGGTCGATATAGGGCCTCAGCTCAGCATGATAATAGGCCATAAAATAACTGTCTAGTTCTGTGTTTTTTAACTAACAAGACTTTCTTCTTATATCTAAAGAAGTTCACCCCATAAATGTAAAACATACTAGCTATGGAAAGAACATGGCTCATCATGGAACATGGCAGGAAAATACCAAATACTCGGTTTTATTCACAAAGTACACAGCTGTTATACGTGGGAATAAACGTGCATTCATAAATAAATTAAGTGACAAACAATCAAACAATACCTGCGTTTACGTCTATGAGAATAATAATTCACGTTTTGAGAGAATTTGAGCCTTGAAATGCCATAATCCTTGGTAAAATGCCTAGGTATAGAATCGTTGGGAAATTTACGTAGTTCTGTAAACTAACTCAAATAAAATCGCGATATTGAAATTCCGCATAATTAAGCTCCTTTGCATTCAAGTGAAGATCATTGGAAACTCAAGCAAGGATTAAATCTGTGATGGATGAGTACCATTCACCAAATATACTACCAATTTCTAACCATCAATTTGCCTGCCAAACATCAGATCATATAAATCACTTAGTTCTACGTGTTTAACAGTGCAAATCCCCAAGCCCAATAATTATGTAGCCATAAAAATGTACAGTTTCCATAGCATCAACAGATGGCTCCATAAAATGAAAGGCCTTTGAAATTCTTTGGAGAAAACGCGTGTTGATACTAAAAAGAACACGTAAACAGTTTGTGGACTGCATCCGAGTTACTGGAACATACATTGCAAATGCTGATGACATTGTAGCGTAAGCTGAATCAGTTTATAACAGTCAGTCAGTTCCCACTTCTGGGACACACCCCTCCTCTTTGGAAGGAAGTGGGTCAGGATGTACCACGTAGACGGATTCGGTTCAAGTCAAACCATTTACTAACGATGCCACTTGTCCTTTTAAACGTCAAACTTTTCACAGAACTTAGAATTACCTCTAGTTGCTCATACGCAAAAGGAAGTTTTCAATCATAGTAAAAGAGATTGATCTCCTGAATCATTCCTTCCAAACATGGAGACAATAGAAAATTCTGATGGCCTTGAATTCACAAAACCAATTCAGGCAAAAATGCATTCGGGTTTTTCCGTTAATAAAATTCCAAGTAATGCCATTGGTACTGGGATTGTGACTCATATAGGGTGAAATGCCCCTTATCTAATTAGGAACTAATACAGTCATCGCAAATGTGGGGGACTGTAGGTTGTCTGCACCCCTTCCCACGATAAAATTATTTGGCATGTTTAGTTTCCGACTAGATTTTAAAGAAAATGTATATTGAGACGTAAAAGAAGTATGTAGAATCGTAGCATCTATATTTTCTGCCTACCGTCACCTTATGGGATAAAAGACGTGAAGAGATTATGAAGGTAACATTGACCTCTAAATTGAAAGAACCAGTTATTTTGTTTCAATCACCAAAACTAAAGATGCTTAAAGTGGCATTCTATCATGGGTAAAAAGGTGTAAGTGTTTATGTATGTAATGTATGTGTAAAATTGACCTCTAAATTAAGAGAACCAGTTATTTTAACTGAATCACCAACACCAATATACATTTCCGGAACTGGATAGCACAAAAACCAGACAATTGTCTAACGTGCGTGATCGCAGCGATCGCCACGTCCAAAAACCAAAGATCCTTAAATCAAATTCCCCTCAGCTAATAGATCGTGCAGTAACTACGTACGTGGTACAGCTTTGTACACAACCGCCCGTTTGATGTACACTCTTTTGGAACTTCGGCGTAACTCCAGTGAGCAATTCCATTGGTGCTTCGTCTTCGTTTGAAACAGTGCCCACGTTTTAACTGACTAGAGACAAATGGCACGACAGACGTTACAGGACTGGTAGCTTGGTTGCCGAATTATTTGATATTTTTATAAAATCAGGACTACAAGCCCAGTTGGTTGATGTGGTTACTACTGCCACATTGGTCGAGGTTGTCTTATGCGTTACGTTCGTTATGGTCAACCCTCATATGAAACACAGCAGTGCACACTTACTGACATTCTACTTTCTGACTCACACTAAGTGATGCTTATAATTTTATCCAGCAGTACACCGAAGAGTTGCTTACCTCATTCCCATATGCTAGTAGATGATGTACGGTTATTAGAGCTTTATACACCACCACCCAATTGGTGTTCTGTGTGCGCTCGACCAGCAAGTTGGCCAGCTGTGGTATCGACACGTTGGGCTCGTTTGTGCAGTGGACTAGATCTGAAAAGATAAAGAAAATATGGTTAAAATACTAGCTTATGTAAAAGAACAAGGATAGGTTCGAAGATTGAAATTCGGCTGTAGGGCGCATATGCGTCAGGATAAGGTTTCGGCAGAATCTTCGATGAGCTGACAAGTATCAAGATTGGTACAAAAATGTTTTAGATGAATATAAATAACCAGCCTATAACGTTTTCATTACTAGGACAGGCCTCCTTTGCAAGAGGAAGCGGGACGTAATCAGCCACGCGGACCTAGTATGGGTTGATTGATATCACATGTCTTCGAAAGCTTCGTGGAAATGCCAGTTTTGTCACGTTTTTCTTCGCGGTTTTTGGGAACAAACCCACAACGTACCATGGCCCCACCGACAACTTGTCATAAGGGTCGAAACATCAAGGAGACGAATGTGGACGTAGCCCGCCCAGGTGGACGTCCTATCACCGCCTTCTTGACTCCCTGTTACGAGTTTTCCCGTCCAGTTCCTTTTTGCCGTTCCCTCCATTCTGGGGCGGCACTCTAGTCTGTCACACACGGAGTGTACGAACGACACAGAACTCCTTTTGGGAACAGTAGTGATGACATGAAATACAGAAAGTAAAGCGCTCGTCGTGAATCTACGACCTACCACACGTGGGTCGAGGCCATTGGGCCATCGCTTCTCAGATAAATATGCCACGGACCAACTGTGAGATGTTTACCGCGAGTCACCGTGACTAGCGGTTAAGCAGGCATACCTAGATGAGCGGAAAAGTGACAGTGAAGGTGACGCTTTATCAGTCATTGTTTTTACTATCACAATATTAAATGTTCTTCTCGCCAAAACAAGGTCGCTAATCATAATTTCAATAATAGACATAGTAAACAGAATAGCCTCCATCTATAGTTCAGAGATAACTAAAACAGATGTAGGGTAATATGACTCCGTAAGCATTTCCAGACACATTTTGGACATGTTACATGATTATTTTATTAACGGCGGATTATTTTCCAT
This sequence comes from Noctua comes, assembly GCA_963082995.1. Taxonomy (NCBI): domain Eukaryota; kingdom Metazoa; phylum Arthropoda; class Insecta; order Lepidoptera; family Noctuidae; genus Noctua; species Noctua comes. Next base: position 14,024,859 of record OY720288.1, read on the forward strand.
GTACCACTCGTATGATTAAATATTTAACCTACTTTTCCATTAAGTAGGATATCAATTTGTCCATTGAGGTACGCCGATAAGTTCACGTAGTTATACTAACTATACCTGAAACTTTCGGTAACACCACTCCAAACTTCCCACAATTTCGTAAGTGCTACCTGGTAGATTATATCTGGAGTATATGGACTAACAAACACCTGGGTACTAATAACATTACATACTTGGATAACCAATCCTCCATCTAACCGTATAGTAATTTAGTATACATGACATAACATGATAATTTCGCCATCCCTTCAAAACCCACCGAGAAAGTTACGGGACTTCAAAAGCTAGAAACATTGATGGAGTTGGATAAATTATGTCACTTATAGTGTGAAAAGCTAACTTATACATACGTACTAAAAGCCATAATTGGTATCCGTTAGCCCCTCCATTGTGAGGTAATAATTCAAAAGGAACAGTGAACATTTAATCGATTTGTAACCTTTAGTAAAATTAGCAAATAACGATAAAGCTATAGAATATATAGAAATTGTATGTTCTTTCAAATTAATTTTATACGCATTCAAAATAATTTTTAAACAAAAGTACAAGTATATGAAGGCAAATGAAAACAATCACCTCGAACCCACCCCTCATTTACAAAATCTTTGGATCATATTTTAATTATAAAAGCTCCTGGGAACTGAGATGAGCCCTTAATCCGATTCTCAAGGCAAGAGCTTTTGCCCATTCATTGGTTATAACCGAGAAGCGGTACACACTCAATGTAAAGATGCCTAACTGTATTTTCCGAGACTGCTAAAATCGAATTAAATGTGTATCCAACCAGACATTTTCAATACATCATGCAATAGCAACAGATCTGTGCCACACCACACCTTCCAAACAAAAAAATTAACAAAGTTATTTATAAACATTCAAAAACCCCATTGCATCACCGCAGAGACAAGTATCAATGCTATAACAAGTTTTAGCGCAAAAAGTGGTTTAAAAGCTCCAACAATTAGCAAGATCTCGGCATTTGCGGCGACCTTTGACATGGGCTAGTCCATCCTTTGGTGGAGTTTACAAATTATTTAAGTAATCCGATCTTAAGAAAGGGATCTCGACTGATATAATTTGATCTGAGATTTAAAGCCGTTGCCCTGGGTCCCCGGATTGAGATCCTCAAGTCTTTGGCGACGTAAATTAAGAATCTTAGTATTTTTTCAAAAGTATGGAAAACGGATACGTTTGAGCAATTTTGGGAGTTCAAGGGCACTTGGTCATAAAGACTCTAGTTCAATTATGGTTTAAACATAAAAGCAAACATTTGGATGAAAATCAAATAAGTAAATGTCGGGCAGAAAATAAGGACCGGGACATTTCCCGGGACCATTTAAATGATTAACTTTTAATGCGAATACGTCTCCACCTACTTTCGTTTTAGCGACACAAAAGTTTATTATACGCAAACCAGTTCGAGTTTCGCCTCTATTTATCTCGTCCTCCGCGAAAACTGTCACGATGATAAAATTGTTTAGGTACAAACATTATTCTATGTAGCAAGGTAGATTGTAGTCAACGGTGTTTTCATTCAGCTAATGGAACCACAGCTCACGCTTTCATTCAAATGGTGAAATCAGACCATAAAGCGATATTGAAGCATCGCAAAAGCGTGTTAAATTCTGCTCGTAATGATCAATCCTGATATATTGGAAATCTACAATTCATTACACAACAATTTCCTGGGGGCGTAAACGATTCGACAATTTGATGAGATATCGTTAAATCAAGGAACATCAAGTGGCCGAAATTATTATGGCGTGTAATGGAACGAAAAATTTCTGGAACATTAAATCTAAATGGGTGTTGGGAGCTTAGAGTATACGGGTCCCCAATGAGTAATTGCCAATTAGCAGTTCTGTAGTAGCACCAATCCGATTTGAACAGGTTTTTGAGACTGAAATATTCTCTAAGGAAAAGAAATACAGACCAAAAAGACGCCGGTCACAACTGGAACTACTAAAAGGTAGAATCAATAACATAAAAACGTTTGCCGTCTGCCAAGGAACTCATTAGACTGTCTCGGAGTTCGCAACGAAATTAATCAGAAGTGAAAACAGGTGGGGTGGGAAACAAATAGGCTTCCACTTCCCTTCGTAGCCCTTAAAACGGGATGCCTGCAGGATGTAGGTTCAGTAAGTGTTACAATAAGGAAGAAACGTTTTGCCCACCACGTTTCAAAGGTCATAAAATGGCCGTGCCATTGTTATCCCATAATCTAGTCACCTCGTGCGTGATGGCACACAATGAAAACACTTTCGTATTTCAGCAACAGACAACAGGCATAGAAAAAAGACAATTACACCACTCGCAATGAAGGCCGGGTCGGCCAGCGTAACAAAATTATTATTTACCGCACTTGACCTGATAATAAACCATTATTTTTGTTACGAAAGCCGCAGACGAAAACTCTAATCGAATGTGTCAAGTGTCGTGAATTTACGATACTTTGTCATGAAATATTACGTGTCTTATGACGTGTACTTATGACGTCGTAAAATTCAGGGCAGGTTGAAGCATAAAATGACGCAGATCATCTTATCCTTGTTTTGGTTGGCGCTCGATTAGTGATTCAATTCATACACGTAACACGCTCCTCGTCATGTGCGTCGACACCTGTCGGTATGTGTGCATAATAAGTGTTTTATCACGATAAGAACGTTGCTAATTAATAAAGAAGGGTGATTAGTTTCATAACATTTGTTTTCCTCAATTAAATATAATAAGAATGCGATAACAGGTCACTTTTTATTCCATATCAGATAAAAAAACAGCACGTAATATAATGAGAACTGCATTACGAAGTAATACGTAACAGACAATAGCTCTCTTAGGCCCGAAAGCCTACCTCTGTCAGGGAAATAATTAAATAGAAACGGAAGACGCTCCCATAAAAATGACAAACGAAACGACCGACTACAACACTTTTATCAAGAACACAAATGCTTTTTTTATGTTAATCAAAATACCAAGAAGTACAGTTGATGTCACAGCTTGGCCAAGTGCACCCTAAATGTAAAGCTAACAAAAGCAAGCTGGCTAAAGAAACCCTTTAAAATGGGTCCATTCCAAAGCGGCGGCAAATTCCAGTTACTTTATTGACTATCCCGAATTTAGCTCCCGAATTGGCTAAAGCTGTTAGCTACTCAGTCTGGCGCTCCGGCGACCTAGTCCGGACGTAGACGGATCGATCGAGACACCTCATTTGTCAAAACGTTACAACAGTAAAGGCGGAGAGAGATCTCAAAGATATACAGACTACTATGGACCGCTTAATGACCTTTCTGGGTAGAAGATTACGAGTTTATTTACCGCTCAGAAAATCAATAACTCTCTCTAAACCTTTCGACAATAATAACGATTCACCTCTGCGTGTGACCTTCAAACGCAATAGGTACAAGATTCCGGAATTGGTAGAGGTTACAAGTTTATAAAAGAATTTTCTAGAAATCTCACGACAGTATGGTAATAGAAACGATTTGATTCGATCAGTTGACCCAGTAACACTCAACAGTGTGAAAATGACTATTCTAGACAACAAAGTAATTGACCTTTATTGGAACAAAAATAGGACGAAGCCGAGGTATTGGTCAGGGAGTAGTTAACGAGTTCTCAATAGATTCTGTCACCACTTTAGAAATATGATACTGTTTGTCTCCTTACCCTTTGCTAGTCTTCCTTGGTTCAGTGGCTTTATAGATATGGAACACATCTATAAATGCTTTAATTACTCTGTCCAAGTGGACTAATGTGTTAGGATTTCAGAGAATTGGGCAGCATGGGTCATTCTTAATTTGTAAAACTGTGACTAAGTTTTCGGAGCACCGTTTAAAATGGTTTCTCCAATTAATTCATCAGAGGAAATGGATATGCTGTGTGCATTTGAACAGCTGTTTCTGTGTGTGTAATCTGTTTTCCCATCATATACGACCTCAATGCTGCGACCTCTAACATAGCGAATGACATAAAAAACATGCATTATAAACTTCATATGGAGATTTAAATTACTATTAAAGCACATCTGATATTCTGCAGCAGAAGTTCTCACGATTTACATTCTAATATCTTCGACCGAGTTGCATAATTTGTCGAGTATACAATCGTCGGTTTTGTTATTAGGGGATAATTCACAGTTGGTAATGGAATCTGGAACTTTAGTCTCCAGTTGCATTCTGAATTCTGATCATTCCTTTCGTTTTCTTGTTTAATCTTTGGAAGTGTCCAGCAGCAGTGGGCGTCTTTCAGAATGCTGATGATAAAGCATCAAAGGAGTTTCGGGCTTGTTCTTATTTACCTAAGAAATAAAACCGAAGTAATCATCCGTCAGTAGTCGTTCGTCTTCCGTTGTAATCATTCTAGATTACAACTATCATCAATCAGATTTCAGATAATCATGTTAAAACACCTCGTTACCAATGATTAACGTGGTAAAAAAACATTATACCTGTCTTTAGTGAGCCACACCTCATTACCGCTTTTAAACCCCGTAAAAGAACCTTCGTAGCGTTAATCCCTAGAGAAAGAAATCCATTAGAAAAACATTGGAATCGGAAAAGAAAACGTAAATGGAGCTTAGCTTGAGCTTTCTGCTGAAACTTCATGTAAAGGAAGCTTAAAGTTATACTGTCACTTAAGGGAAATCTTCCGTGATTGTTCATAATTTCAGCTCCCGATATTTCGACGCTGTTGCAAGCGCCATGATTGCAGGTTGACTGGAGAATGCGGGTGGATGGAAAATAAATTGTTAGGAGCAGAGCAAATCTATCTACCCTCTTTCTTTGTATCTACAGGATACAATATAAATGACAATATAAGTTTAGTTTTAAACCGTGAAAGCTTTCAACAAAGGAAGCTTTACATTTTGTTTGCTATAAAATACTATTGATTTCTTAGCTATGTTTAAGTTCCATGTAATAGGTAGTGAACCTATTGCCATCAACCGGGCACAATTTGAAACTCCGGGCTGCTACTGACAAATTCCTGGTAACCCAATCTCACTTTGCCCAACTCGGAAATAAAACGCAGGACTGCATGCTCAGCAGTAGCTCTTGCGACCACGAGACCAACGAGACAGTCAATGTTGTTTTTTTAAGCTTTTTTAACTTGCCTTGTTAGGTAGTGTATTGCTCAAATCTTGCAACTGAATTTAAAACCAGTGTCCCCCAACCGATGGAACTGAAATTTAGTACTTTTGGTTTTGGTGACAATACATTTTAATGACAGACATGACTTGATCCTGCAGTCAAGATTGCCTCCTCACGAGAGAACTCCTCAAGCGTTAATAGCATGGACGCGAAACTTTGTATACGCGGTCAATGTTGATATTTAAACCTGATTTTCTTCTTTTTATTTTAATAAAAGCTTCTTTTTTTGAAGATAATTTATTTAGTTCTGTAGTTTTTTTCTTCATTCTATTGCGGTTTGGAGATTAAAAATTGCGGTTGCCGTCTACTGTAATTAAAACTTCGGCGGGCGTATTAATATCAAACTACTTATTGCAAACAATAATAACAACAAATACTGTCCAATTCCGAAGCTTCCAGAGAACATACACGACGACAATTTGATATGATAGCAGGACAGGAAACGGGCCTGTCCTGTTTATCATATTTCACTCCAATCACACCAATTATCGTCCCGAACAGATAGAATACATTGTTGTTGTATTCAATTGTAGATAGACAGAATATTACTAATACAAATTGTTCAAGTTTATATTTCGTTGAAGTCTTATTTGGTAAGCAAACACGGTGAATATCACGAGTTTTCGTATCATTTCAAGTTATGAACGTCCGAAACGTCCGTCTAAGAGAAACAATTACGAATATCTGCTACGACGTAAAATAACGTCACAGCTGTTTTCCCCAAAGGGTTACATAAAGGAGGAGGTGCTTATAGTACACCCAAATGTCGCCAGATATGTTTTAGTTCCATGTAATAGCGGGCGACCCTATTGTCATCAACCGGGCACAAATTCAAACTCCGGGGTTCTACTGAGAAATTTCTGAAACGAGATTCACTTTTCCCGAACGGGAATTCAATCCAGGACCTCCCACTTAGCCGGAGCGATTGCGACTACTAAACCAACGACTCGAATTGTCAAGTGATTCCAATTAATCATTTAAACACTTTTCTAACTCAAAATCGAAGCCTCTATACTCCATAAAAAAAAATTAAACAGTTGAGTAAAGAAAAACAGATTTTACTATTATAATGCGTGTAAAAATGACCCAAACGGAGCGGCCGTAAAGCCTTGTTCTCCCCGTCATTGCGATCATTTTTTTGCACTGGACCATACCTGGGAACCTTCTAGTTACAGAGATGTTGGAGGTCAAGTTCCAAAATTTTCTGTTTTTTTTTTTTTTTAAATACTAGTTTTTAAGGTAATAACTTGACTTTAATTATCTCCACGCCCCGTTTACTATTCAAAGCATCCATCAGTACACATTTTTGAGTGTACTACATTTAGTTTTACCGTAAAACGTGATTTTTCACCCCAAAAAAAAGTCGTTTCCCAGCAATAATTTTTGCGTAGTGTTACTTAGGTAGGTACATAATGCTAGGTTGACGGCTTCGTGAAGGTTCCGTTTATACCCTGTACCTATACAGCAAAGCGTTGCTTTACAAACCAATTTCGTTATAAAATTGCCCCGCTGATCTCTTGTTAGCCAGGATTTAGGTTGTTGGGTCGCGCAAAAAAGGATTTTGCTTCAGTTACAAATCCCTATTGCGTCATGGGATGTAAATGATTGAATATTTTTCCCTAAATATGAAAAACAGGAAATATACAGGAAAACCTTAACTCAGAAGGTAAACGTGAGTAAATGGGTATGGTTACGGCAATTACCCGGTTTATGTCCTTTTAGGTAATGATTTTTAAGTACTTTATACTCCCATGGACAAAATTTGAAGGTCAATCCAGTTTCGGTATGATAGACAATCATGACGTTTATTTATTTAATCCTTACTTACATTACGTTACTTACGTTAACGAGTCATACCGGACATTCGCAAGAGTTATGCCGCAATTGTGCCGAATTTATTTACATTGGCAAGGATGCATTATCATTGAAATAGAAAACAACAGAGAGAAATAGACAAATCACATAACACGGGATGTGAATTTAAATTAATGCAATTAGTTTATTCCTACAAGTTTCCTCTGCCTCATTGAAAATCCATCTTAACTGAATGTCAGTTAGGTACACTGGTAATATAGTATAAAGTTTATTATAAAACTCTCACATAAAACATTGTCAATTCTTAATTTTTTATCCAATGCAATGAAGTAACAAAAGCAGAGAATGCACTGAAGTCTCCCATACTCATAATAATACAAACAATTGATGCAGTGGTACAATAACTAGCCTGGTACATCTAGAATAGACATTACAATTGTAGTCCTTTCACTGACCTGCTTATTGCTATTAGTTATAATTGTAACAGGTCTTCGGAATGTTTCGTTGATATCCTGTGTTTAAAATAGGTAATTTGGTGTTTGCCTTAAAAGATTTAGCCTTGAAACGTTTCCATTTACTTAATATGGTAGGTATGTTTGAGGAGTTATTTGTTGATCATAATTTTGTGCGGGGCAATAGTATAGTCTATACCTATAGTTTTTTAGGGTGCCATACCTCATTTGGCAAAAACGTAACCCTTATAGGATCACTTTGTTGTCCGTCTGTCTGTCAAGACGCGTCCTCAGAAACGCATGGAGGTATCAAGCAGAAATTAATAACAAATACTCAGGTCTGCTGCAGCTTGAAGCAATGAAAAAATCAAACTTGTAAGTCAATGCAATCAAAAGATATCACCTCACCATCTGCCCAGCCTTTCCCCAAACTATGTTCGGTGTCGGCTTCCAGTCTAACCGGATGCAATTTATGTTGTTGTATTAATTTGATAATAATTTTAAAGCTATAGAGAAAAGAACAAAAGACATTTGAATTTTCAGATTTCAGAGTATTTCTTGTTCTTTTTGTTTTCATTTCATTATAAACAACTCTTTACAAAAAAAATACTATTCAATTGGCTTTCAATTGGAATTGCAATTGGAATTGTCTAGTACTGCAAATGACATTTCACAATCATGAAGTACCTTTTTGAAGTTCTGATAAGATATTATTGTGCAAGGAAAATAACATAGTTACACAAAATTATATTTTGTATTCTAAAGGACTATCTCCCCAGGAAATTAACTGCAATATAGATTTTTATAGCAGTATGAAACAATCCAGAAGTGGACAAGGAAAATACTTTTATTGAGTAACAAATGTTAATGAAACATTTTATATTTAGTGACAGTCACTAAAAAGATGATTAATATTAAGTCATCAATAAATTAAAAGTTCAACCACACATTTCCGTTTTTTATTAAGTTTTCATGCAAACAATGCATAAAATAAAACAAGACCCTTATTAATATGCTGTGGTCATTTGTCCTATTAATCAGTGTATGAGCTAAAGCATATAGGGTGTTAGATATTTAACCAGACCAACTGTTTGATACATGAGTCATGGGTGGTTGGCAATAAAATGCAAATGCAAGAATACTTTAATACAACATGTTTTATGAGCAGAATGTGCCATGTTTGAGGGACTGAATTGATTGTTTTCGTGCCAATAGTTGGACAATACATGGTTAGTTGAATGGGATTTTAAGAGACATCATTTCTAACATGTTTTTTTTTATAATTCAGACTGGAATTTGTTTGGGCTTGTCTAAAGACATCTAAGCATTCGGGGTGTAATCACACTTTCCAAGGATTGGTGCAGTATTTGGTCCTAAGAAATCCCTAAAGTAATCTTCAGCAAAGTGAGTAACCGATGCATCTCTAGCTTTAAATTAAGTTTTAAAATAATTTATTCATACAGATTAGGTATCTATAAATATACTTGCGCTGTGATACATACGTGTGCTGATAATGACGTTTTTTTTTGCTGTTTAAATAATCAGTCATATTGTTTATTTAGGTTTGTCACATTGTCACAATTTTGGCATTAAGAGTAACTTTGAAAATATCAAAATCAGGTACAGGGGTCTGCATAGTGCCTACCCCCCTTGGAAAATTGAGTTTATTTATTATTGATAGAAGGTATTTGATGGCAACTTGTGGGAACAAAAATGTTTAAGGTTTTTGCCTGGCCTTATAGATTAAGAAAAAAGATCTTTTACTCTAATATGGGGTAGGTTGAGTACCTTAATTTTTAACCAAGGTTTTGGTTGTTATCTTGACTGTAATTTAGAAGAGTTAGGGATAATCTAATGATTTAATTGGCAAACATCTTAGTCAAAATATAAAAAGAATTTTTATTCATAAACTAAAAACTGCATTTTTGGGTTTTCAAATGGTGCTGAGACTTTAGGCGTAAGGCGTTATAGGCGTAAGACGACCCTTTGACTCGATTTTGGGTACGAAAGAAGGAAAAGCGACTGTAAATTACGCCAGGGGATTACATTAACTAGTTGTAACAACTCTACAGTAACAGATCCTCAGTGGTTAGATAGGTTCTTACATAAAATCAATAAGTAGGTAGATAGTTTTTTTTTATTCGTAAGCCAACACGTTAAAGTCAATGTAACATGACATAACTTAGGTAATGTGTGTCAAGCTACACAATCGTGAGAAGCAACATTATGTAAAAATATTTCGACATTTTATTCGCCAATTCAATTGGTATTATCTTATTATTGTTTAATGAAACAAAATACGCGTTCTATGAACTTGAATGCGGTCGTCACGGATTACATTCAATATCATAAAAATGTTATCGACCATTGAGTCGCTGTGGCGACGACGTCGAATGATTATTAACCGAAAAAAAAGGTGTGCATTAAAAACGACGCTCCAATGGACCTCCGTTTTACCCTAACAGTACTTACAATCTAAATGTTTCTTTTTGGGTGCTATCATTTCTTCGGTGGTAGCTTTGCAAACGGATTTAGCTAAACCCTGCCCGGCGATGCTGTGGCGGGCGGCCAAAAGCCTATCGTTTATAGTCTGACCCGCCATCCTCACGTTCAGTCCTGACATAAACTATTTACACGATGTAACGACACTTATTTTCGCGTTTTTCCAACAAATTCACAAAATTACGACGATGACGGGTAAAAATATGTCACCGCCCCCCCGACTGGCACAATACTAAATTCAAGATGGCGGATAGGAGTTGCCACAGAGAAAGTAACATTTATTTCAGAATGTTGCTATATGGAAAAAAAATAGTTTCAAAATGTTTTGTGAAGACTGGTTATTAACGAACTCCTTCATGGCTCTTGTAAACTAATATTATTTTGACTAAACGCCCGTGCCGCCGAGTGACGCCGCGATTGACATGGCCACCTATTGGACACAAAGGATCCCCGAAACAATCTTGACCTCGAGTAATTTGACAAGACGGATATACCACCGATACGAGAGAAGAAGAAGAATGACTCTTGTGAATATTATTAAAAAAAACTCAGAGCTGTCATATGCTTGACGGATAAATACTACGACTGGGCTTCATTCATATCAATTTCATTGTAATGTAATACGGGGTGTAACATACGTTAGACCTCACGAGTGATGTATCAAAACATGAATCTGAACAACTTTTGTTCCTTGAGTTACATCCCTCATTTTTATCAGTGTTACTATGAGCAACATTGATGAAAAATGCACGTCCAGTTTCGCGGAAAATAGAATCAAACTCGCTTTTAATAAAAGCGAGTTTGATTGAGAAATAAAAGCCTTTTATTCAGTTTACTTGTCGCCCACAAAATACTATAGCGAGCTGGCGAGGTGCTGCCAACGGTCGTAATGGTTAAACTCTAGACGAAACGAAACCTAGCGTCTTACAAGTGTATTTTGCCGTGATTTTGACTGATGAAGAATAGAAAAGAAGATCTAAGTTAACGCTATATTTGGCAATATTCATCTCTCTACTTCTATGGGGTCAGATCAATAAGCTTTCACATGAACCTGACGAACCAAAAAAAAATATTTGGATATTTTTAAAGCATAACGAATATAACTGGCAGGACAAGGAACACTTTCTGGTTTTATTTGTGCTGAATATGCATTAAAACCTATTTTTTTACCTTATTTATCACCTTTGTACCTATTTTTCTGTTCCTTTGGTGTTTTCTGTATTTAGTGTGTGCACACGGCGGCACATGAATCTGTACATTTCCAATATAACTTTTGTATGGCTTGATTGGATGTCGTGCGTACACAAACAGTTAAATGAATATATAAAAAACTAGCTGTTGCTCGCGACGTAGTTCGCGTGGAAAAAAAAGATAATTATGTTCTTCCCCAAGATATAATTTATCTCCTTGCCCAATTTCATTACGATCCGATAAGCCGTTTAGTCGTGAAAAGTTAACAAACAGTTACTTTCGCATTTTTTTTCGTATGGATGAGCAAATTAATAAAGTTTTCAGATTTATCAGATTTAGTGAAAACCCACTTTAGACCAGTAGACATAATTTAAAAAAATCAAAAACACGACTACAAAACAGACAATTTAAATGTAATGCACTAAAAAGACCGAAAAACTCATACAAGGTGTAACAGAAAGGGTATAGTCATATGAAAGGATTTGCTGCAGACCATCAAACTGAACTTCCTCCATGGGTTCAGTTTCGTAAATGTGAAAAAATTATCAGCTGTCCCATACTAAATTTCAATACCTACTCGACTCAAATGTATGGGAAAGCTGATTTTTATTTTTCATTTACGGCTTTGGACCAGTACAGTTATTCATCGGATTGTCAGGATTTATTCCGCTAGGCTCGAACATTATGTGGGCAGAAGACGGAAACATCCCGGCTCTGTAGAAGCACGCTGTGGTGTGGGTAGACTTGTAAATAGGTCACGTGATGTAACCATTGGCGTACTTCCGATTCATTTTATGTAAGTTCCAATGACCGGATCCGACATGTTTATATTTTTGTAATCCCCTTTTAATTTCCTTTAATTTGATACCCCATTCGATTTCGCGATAAAAAACGCTTAAGGCCATCATTGTGAACGAATTTTTGACTAAAAACTCAACAAATACCATCGAGCAACCACCTTATTCACCAGATATGGCTCCAGCCGAGTTCTTTCTTTTTCCTAAACTCAAATTACCATTTCGTATCATCCGTTTTCATTCGGTAGAAGACATAAATGAGAATTCGCGGCGAGAACGGAACTCAATTCCGGAAAAAGCGTTAAATAAATGTTTTAATGATTTTATTTTATTTTTATTTTAGTTTTATTTATTTGGCTCACCAACAATTGAAACACTGCTTCAAACATATGAAATACAATGATAGGATTATTCGTTAGCGTAAGTGTATCGTTTCTGAAGGAACATAATTTGAAGGCGACAAAAGTAACTTTGGTTGAACAACTAACATTTTGTGTATTATTGATCGATTCCCGGTAATTTCTTGACAGAGTAGTAAATGTATATCAAGTACAGATAGTGCTTCAAGGACCTTTTGGAGCTCGAATTGACAGAGGTGCGCTGTTGGTTTGTTATGTGGAATTGTTCTGTTTGAAAAAACAAGATGGTGGAGTTAGTTTTGATTTTGGGCCACATGTTTTTGGATGGTAGATTATTGAAATATAAAAAAGAAGAATGCGTATTTTATCAAATTAATATAGTTTAATACGTAGTTAATACGTAGTAATTACAATAAAATCTACATAAAAAAACTACTTTCCATTACTTAGATGCTTCTTTTAAAAATGCTATGATGTCCGCACGTTCTCCTGGTTTTTTTATACCAGCGAACACCATCTTCGTGCCAGGAATATATTTCTTCGGGTTTTCTAGATATTCGAAGAGCGTATCGTCATTCCAAGTTACACCTTTGTTTTTATTGGCGTCTGAATACGCAAATCCGGGCGTCGAGCCTGCCTTTCGGCCGAAGACACCGTGTAAGTTAGGACCAACTTTATTTCTGCCTCCAAACTCAATGGTGTGGCATTGGGCACATCGCTGCTTGAAGATTTTTTTACCTGCTTCAGCATTGCCATGAGGAGGAGGCATTTTCCATGTTCTTTATTAACGGGAAATTATAATGCAACGTCCCAAATCACACGCCAATAAGTTTGTAATTTAATTTTCTTTTCACTGACGTGACTACGAAATTCTTGATCTGCAAAGAGTTTTTTAACTACTTTAATAGGTTTTATGTAATGGGACATGAAATAATCTTGTGGGATACACAAACAATGATATACAAACAAAGAGTCACACCAATATTTTTTGTTATCAGCATTGTTTAAAAAATAAGTAATTCGAGAAAAAAGAAAAGATTTTCTTTTTCCTAACTTGACTGAGATATTACAATAAACGTAAAAGTACGCCCTCCGTGGCAAAATCCGATTAACGTGTGACGTCACTCTGCGAGCTGCGAGTCGAAATAATAAGTGCAAACTACTTTACAAATCATATTTTATGAACGTAAACACTACGCAACCCCCGCAATCGGAAATGACACTCGCAGCGTGACGTCATCGCAGTAGCGCACGAAGGAACGCAAACCAAAAACAGCGGTGAAACTTTACAACGCTGTAACTTTGGAAATCCTGGCCCGATTTCGATGAAAGAAAACCTATTATTATTTGCACGAGTACGCGCATTAAATGTAGTAACTTTTATAGTAATATTTTGAAGTGCTGGTGTGACTCATTCCAGGTAAAACAACGTAATAACATCACAGCTGTTTTGACTCCCCAAAAGATTAGTCATAAAAGGTGTATCTTTATGTATACCCACATTTTACTACTTATGGGCGTTTATACAGAAAGTGGGTAACTTTTTGGATGAACGCTCATAAGTTTAAAATCCGTTTAGTATCTTTGTGTGTAATTTTATTCTTTACTAAATAATTATAGCCTATGTTATTCTCATGTATAAGCTAAGCCATACTGAAAGTTTCTTCAAAATCCGTTAAGTAATCTTTGTGTTTAGTGGTCGTTACGTCCATCCATCCATCCATCCACCCATCCTCATAAACATTCCCATTTATTTTAGAAAATAAGAAGTAAGATAAGAGAAGATGAGCGACCCTTTGCCATCCCTATCAACCTGGATTCAGGGCCGCTATGAGAGATAACTACTGGAAAACGAAAATAAATCTAACCCTACTCAGGACTTCACGCTTAGTAGTAATGTTTGCTCAGCTTGCTGTTGCAACCGATGAGGATGAGGCGCCCAGAGTCTAAAACTAAAATAACCATAATCTTTTTATAAACTAGTAATCTGCCTAGCCTTTTTCCATGTATGTTGAGGTTATCATTCAGTTTCAGTCTACCCGGACTGTGAAGTGTGACTGAATACCAATATTTTACAAGGACCGACGCGACTTTAATGTATAATTTTATGATTTTTAGCATTAAGGTGCTCCCTCACCGCGAGCATTCGCCTGTAATGTAACAGTTCAGATTCACTTGTTTCCATACAAAATTGAATCTTGGACTGTTACATTACAGGCGAATGCTCGCGGTGAGGGAGCACCATAATAGTCAAAGGAAGGTCATTAAAAATGATGACGTTGCTGCCAAGAACGTTGCAACATGGCTTGCCAAAATGTCATAAATTTATAAAAAATACTGTTGTTGATGACAATTTTAGTCTATGGTCCTGTTTTGACTGAAATATATGACATTTCTTCCAGCCAGCCATATTGTTTTAAATCTTGCTATTTCAGACGTAAGATAATGTTAGTAGTATTTGCTTCAAATGATTAAAAATATATCAATAGGATAATCAATTGTGCTGAAAGAAAATCTAAGTGCAATTGAGGGTTTGTTGATAACGACACGACGTGTCTGTAAAAATAAAAACTAAATCAAAATGGCTAAGAAAAAAGTGAAATCTAAAGGGAAACAACCTGTTAAACCTGCGATACCCGAGTCTATAAGTTCAGAAGTTATAGCCGAGGCCTACAGTTCTGTGCCTTCGCCAGTTTTCATGAAGCTTTGTCGATTGTGCGAAAGTAAAGATGGGCCGTTTCTCAACATTTTCGATGCTGATAAAGTGACGGCGAAAAAGATCGACGAATTGATGCCTTTTGGGGTAAGAAATATTTCTTGTGTATGTAATTTTTCGTAAAATAGACGATCATAACCTCGTCCTGTCCATCCTTTGTCTAGCTTATGCATATTTCCCACTCAAGGCTGTTAACCTCATGTGTGTGTAATGTTTTCAATCAGCTGGTTGGTTATTTTTTAGGCATTTTAGGAATGCAGTTAGATTTGGCCAGCTTACCGGCCAACCTATAAGATTTGTTGTTTTTTAAATATTTCTTCTACTGCCTACACTAAGTTATTAAAATTATAATACACAAGTATCCCAAAACAACTTTACTGGTTTTTAGTTTATTGCTAGCTACTGCTTCTGATGCTTTATTACTTGCCATACTTTTAAGTTTTTAAACTAAGTTGTGCGCTCTGCAAGCATTAACAGGCCATGCCAAGGAGTGTCATTTTGATTGGCTAAGCCACCAGCAGTGTATGCAACATTGTTCATTGTAACAGATTCTTTGCTCTATATAGAAATGATTGAATTATATTTACTCCATTATATTATGAAAAAATATTGGAGCAATGTTTATTTGCAATGGTACTTATAGAAACATACTTTAATAAATCACAAATTGTTGGTTGGCATGTTTATTTACTTTGACCCCGATTTATTTATACCATCAAATAATTTCTGAATATGAAAATATGGAAATGTAAACAAAGGGCTTTGAATATTTTGGACTGCTATCATTTTATTTGGTTTTAAAAGTCTGCCATGCTTAAAACCTGTTTGCTTTAATAACTGGCACCAATACAAACATGTTTTGTGTGAAACAAAATCTTCTAAATCTTCACATTTCTAAGATATAAGCTGTCAATGATATACTGGGGTCACCTCAGTGAATGGATTTAGATCTAAAATAAAATGTATGGATTGGCTATCAAACTTTCTTTTAAAGTCATCTAAGATGAATAGACAATGTAAACTAGCTATAAGGAAAAGAATCACTAATTAAAACACATTCCTACTTACTATATACCATTTCCGTTTCAATGATTAAATATGGACCATTTTCCATCTCTGCATATAGATGCCAGCTATTGGTTATTCAGGTTTTATGCATTGCTATTTTGAAAATAAAAATAATGGTGGCCAGTAGGTGGGCCAAGATCCATGATAAAATAATTAAACACCTTTAACAGAACCCCTTTCTGCGAATACTTACTCCTGAAATAGTAATTTAAAAGGTTTATACAGGTGGAAGGGACATCGAACCACAAACGGTTACCCTGTGTTCAGTACTTCATTCTGAACGTCCCGTATAGAAATTTTTCACCAGTAATTTAAAACAAAAACAGCTTTTTCCTACAAAAGTGCAATACCTACATGTTCAAAATGTGTGCAACAGCTGAATTAAGAAAAATACTGATGAATAATTTCTATGTGGAAGGAGGGGAGGTGCAGAATGATGTACAGAAAACGTGGTAATCGCATGTGCGTCGGTGTCCCTTCCACCCTGTATAAACCTTCAAAATTAGTATTACAGTGATTTTTTTGTAGAGCAATATTTTTCCTTTGCCCCTTTTGCCATAATATTTCTTTATCCTGCCCACAAAGGCAACCATGGTGTGAACTGTCTTTCTATCAATATGGCTATATTGACAGAATCTTCTAAGAGGATTACTAAAATCCATGGATACAAAATACATTGCTTAAAAAAACTGCATAATATAAAGCTTGAAATTGCTGTGGAAAGCAATGCCAAGCTTTTTGTCTGCTTTCATGGCAGACTGGTCACGTTTTCCTTTTTTCACGCCTACCCAGTTTACTTCAGTGTGACTCAATAACATACTGTTTTACGACGCCCCTCTCCTCACTGTTTTTTGGAAAGCAGCTCTAAACCTGTCAATTTCTTTCTTGAATTAATAGCTATTCAGAGTGGAAGGAACACCGATGCTAAAACGGTTACCACATATTCAGTCAGTAAGTACATCATTCTGAATTCCCCCACATAGAAATTTTTCATCGATAATTTAAAAAAAAAAACCGCTTTTCCATATTGCAGTTTTGTAGAAAACAGCTGTTTTTTTCAATAATCGACGAAAAATTACTGCGTGGCGTCAAAATGATGTACTGAACCACCTTGTATAATGGAGTAGCAGATTTCTGTCTCATTTATACCACAGCGGATAGGGCATAAAAATTCTGCAGTTCGTGTGGCATCTGAACTTAGCAGTATTGTTTTAGTGGTTATAGAGTATGATTTTTCTTTACAGATAGCAGAAAATGATGATCTACCTCACAAAATATGCTTCAGATGCTCGGCAAAATTGGAAGAACTTTACGAATTTATTCAGAGATGTATCAAAACACAAGAAAATTTACGGACAGCGGTAGGTAAGACTGGCCCATTTATCACTAAAACTAAAACAAGAAAAGCTTGGGAAAATAAGTTGAATAAAACGAATATGAGTAACGACGACATCTGTGATGCCTTGATAAAAAAGGCAATGGAGGGTATTAAGGATATGCCTTTGAAACCATTACCTGTAAAAGAAGAATCACTCCCACCTACGAAACGAGTAACTAGAAGAAATGATCCAAAACCGGTTAAAAAAGAACCAATTGATGATGATAATGAAGATCTTAACCTTAAAGAAGTTAAATTGACTCAGGAAAAGAATAACGAAAAAGTACCCTCAACTAAACCAGCTAAGTCTAGTAATAGTACTCCTTCTAATAGTAGCACTTCTAACAGCGACAGTAACCATGTTAAACAACCACAGCCTAGTATAATTAAGAAAATTCAAGATGAGAAAACAAGTGAAAACAAAGTGAATAACGATACTTTAAATAGTTTAAGTTTTGATTACGTACAAGAAAAATCATCTAGTGATATTGACGAAGAAATTAAAGAGATAGTTGATGAAAAACCATTCAATATCATGGACTACATCAGTATGATAAAAGTAAATGGAGTCGGTGTACTATTTCAGTGTAAACTGTGCAATAGAAACTTCCTCAAAAAAGAAGTAGTTGAATCTCATAATTGTGCTAAAAACGGTATACCTAAAGTAGCGATTCCTAAGGCAGTACCTACGCCAGAACCTCCAAAAGTTTCCACGGTTAAATACATTACTATTGAAGGTAATATGAAAAAACCGCACTCTTGGAAGTCTTATAAGTCTGATAATGACCATAGTTCAATTATTGATAGTAAAAATGATAAACCAAGTACAGACAATAATAGGAATAAGGATAAAAGTCCTAGCACTGATATCAATCAAAAAGTAGAACATAGTATTCAATCTGTTCCACCGTTAAAACCTAAGCCAAAAGCTGGACCAGCTAGCAAAACAAGACGTACGGAAATAATTCCTGATCCAGGATCATCACAAAATTCTTCAGATTCTCAACTATCCGAATCATCAAATTCTCAGTCACCATCTGTACACATTCCTTCAGCCCCGAACTTGAACGGTCGTTTTAAATTACTTCCAGGCCCAAATAACATATTCCATTTGATTGAAGATACATCAACTTCAGCCTCAGTTACACAAAACCAAAAAACAGCTAAAAAGCGCAAATCAGACCCTGAATACGAAAAGTCAAAAGACCGTAAGAAAGATAGTCATGACAAATCTAAAGGTTCGAATTTAATAGATGTTGAGACTCCAAAGCCATACCCGGTTGGACTATTCCAAACCGTTGGCCATTCCACACATCTTTACGAACCGCCGGTTGCTGCACCTCCAGCCCCATTTACTACGCCCGCTATGAAGAAACAGTCTTACACTATTGTTCAAACTGGAAATCCTAGCAAATTACTAATATCAACAAAAGCGATAGCTCCCCCCTCCGAAGTGCCTAAAAAACGCCAAAAGAAATCTAAACCTGAAGTAGGAGGAGATTTTGAGCCTAAAGAGCCGTTTCAAGTTACGTTAGAGGATGTTGCCCATCCAAAGGATGCAGGATTCTTTACATTCATCAATGTAGACCCACTATTGCAACCCTCATATGTTCTGCCTACTGACAATATTATTCAAGAATCGCAAATTTCAACTTCTACATCGGCTATTCAAAAAGACCCAGAAAGCGGCAAAGAAAGTAAAGAGAAAGACAAGTACCCGTGTAACATGTGTGGAGAATCTTTCTCTAGGGAGAAAAAGCTGATGGCCCATATACATTCGCATTATTCGAAGATGGACGAAGAAGATCAGCTGAGGGCTGAAAAGACTTCAAAGAAAAAAGGGAAGAAATAATATTGGCATTATTTAAGTATCAAACTTAGAATTTGAAGTTCTTGATTTAAGGCAATGAGTATTAATGCCTTTGCCAGAGAAGCGGCTCCTACAGTTCAATTTATACGACCTAAAAACTGGACTTGGCAAAAAAATAATAAGCCTTCTTTGCAGTTGGTTAGCAAATAACCTGAGACATTGAATTAAGTTGAAATAACTCAATGGTCACATGCATAACGGGTTTTAACTTCACCATCATTTCAAAAGCATACACAGGCCTTCCTCTATGTGAGAGGGAGAGGGCCGTAATCCACCACTCGGACCCATGTCATGTCTTTGATTTTGGACGTCTGTTTTCTGGCAATATTGAGAGCAGTGATTTTGAAAGTCCTTGCCTGGATTATAATCCACCTGAAAGGGTATTGTCCACTGGGCCTCTACTGCTCTCCACATCACATATTTTATAATATTCCAAATGAAAAAATAAATTATAAACTAAAATCTTGGTCAAAACTTTTAACGAGTTGCTAAAAGAGATGTGTAAATAGTATGTTCAAGATTGTTAGGAAATATTATGTTTTTGTGTCTACTTACTTACGTAAATGCTCAGTTCATTAATTGTTGCATGATTTGGATATAAGTTAGAACATTTAGGTTTTTTAATTGACAAAGGTTTATGTCTAGTGTTGTCAGATTCAAAGTTAACTGTGGTTCAGTATATTAGCTACAACCGCCTAGAACATTTTCTAGAGAGGTCATACGTGTTATAAGTATTTTTTTGAAACTAACTTTTATGATAAGTGTGCGTTGAGTGGTAGAGAATCTACATTATACTTCTAAGATAAAGCTATTTTGGGAGCTAAAACTTGAGCAAAATTTTTAATTTCTAAATGTTTTATTGTGATAGTGATTTATCATTCTACACTGTTTATTTTAGGCTTTTATAATTATGTTAACTTTCTCCTATGTCTATCTAAAAGAATGTTCTGATTTTGTTCAACTCAAGGATGGAATTCACTCACGGTTTTTTACGGCAGATGTTCAGTCCCGCGTCCAGAGTTGACCGTGAGTGGATTCCACGGTTTATGTTTCGTTACTTCAAAGATGTAACAATATATTTTTGTTTTTCTTTGTAAGCTTTAATTTTTTATTAGTTATGACTAAGTAAAATATAATTGCAACACTTGTGATAGTCACAAGCATCACTTAATATGAAGTATTACCTTTTGTTTTATTTTAATGTTCTATTTTGGCACTGGTTATAAATAGTGCAACTTTTTTAAGTTTAGGTGAATTAAGAACCTAAATATACAATGAATAGAAAACTCTCGGTCTTCGGAAGCAGTAAAAAGCGAAATTTGTGGTTAGGTATGTAAAAATGGCGCACTGCTACCGAATTGGTGGATTCGGGCAAGTGCAGTGATAAGTTAGAAGTAGTAGTACAATAAGACTTTTAATCAAAACACCAGCTCTTGTTGAACACATATAAAAAGGTTGGAAGATTTTTGTATGAAGCGTGGGCTGCCTAACTTTCGTCATTTTTATTTTCCAAATAGCGGCCACGCCAACCGCACAAAGACCAGTATCAATTAATAGGTGGCATCAAAACATACAAGTTGTATGCGACAAAATCCTCTAAACCGTCACATTTCCAAAATATGAATAAGCTATCAAACTGTGGCGAATTTGTAACTGATAGCTTATAAATCTCGGAAACGTTTTGAATTTTTATTTATTTATGACCAACTTATACGTACAGTTTACACCACACATACAAGTTATTGGTTAAAAAGTGACGCTTTAGAAGATTTTCTGTCTAGCAGTAGTAGCAGTAGCTATTTATTCATACAAGTTTTGTAGTGGCTAAAAGAATCAAAGTTGGACTGATGCCGAAGATTTTAGGTTTTGTGTGACCGCTATTATCGGATCTTTATGTCGCTCGTATCGCTGAAATTCAAAGCCAAATAATTCCACCCCTTCAAACCCTTTTAACCCTGGGAACATGTTATAGGTAATCTGCAGCGCCATGTCTGTACGATTTGCAACTGCCCCCCCCCCTCCCTGAAACCGACCAAATACGTCATTATGACCATCTTAAAGTACTACCGCCAAATACTTTATGATGGTCTTTACTAGGTACTTGGTTTGAACTAGTTTGACGGGATTAAAACTAAATATTCTAGTTGTTTATCATGGATTTCTGCAAAGTAACGCCTGATTCCATTAATTTTCAAAAGTTAATAATTTTTTTTTTTGTTTAAAAAGAACTGCGCCTGGAAGTAATGTGTCGTATAATCGAGCTATCTGGGTGCTTACACCGTCAGTACAGCATGTATAGCGTATCTTAAGTGTAGGAAAAGTAGCATTGGGTGCTAATTTTAATATTTAAGTACTAGCTGTGCCCGCGACTTGGCTCACGTAACTGTACGAGTATCGTATTGAATTATATGTTAACGGGGAAGGAGCTCGTGGCTAAATAATAAAACTGAAAATTAACCATGTTAATTATTTGTTTTGAGATCCTGATATTTCGGCACTGTCGCAAGCCCGCAGAAAAATACGCTAGTCTGAAATCGTTAAGTGTTAAATGTTTTTTCATTGGTGGTGCAAGATAAATGTTCAGGGACTAATACATTGTCGTATAATGTTTGGCTGGCAGTCTGTTTCATCATCTGCCTAGCCTTTTCCGTCTAACCGGAAGCAGCTGACTACACACAACTATACGCATTTTACATGGAGCGAGTGCATGTCTGATGACCACAACCCAATTAATGGGTAACGCGGAACCCATTAATTGGGTTGTGCTCGTCAGAATTAGAAGTTGATTGGCTGGGTTGTCCAGGGTTCTCAATAAGGTAACGTTTTCCTTCCCCTAAGCACGCTGACTGCCAAACGTCAGCTGCGTCAGCTGTTGCCGAATAGGAGTATACAAGTCTACCACTTACACAGAACTAAAATAAATGTACCCAAGTTTGACATTTCGATGCAATTTTTTTTGACAAGCAACATTGGAACTGCATATTTACACCCGTTTCTATAGTCAAGTTTAAGTAATTACTCTAGTTTAATTAAGTAATTACTTATGCAACTATTTTATGCAATAGACAAGAATTTTAACGAAGTAAGAACCGTCAAATTTCTTTGACGGTTCTTACTTTTGACAGTTCTAACTTCAAGCAAAGCAAATAATTCTAACTTTTGACAGTTCTAACTTCAAGCAACTACACTAGAATAATAATCGTATACTAAGTTATTAATTTTACTCAAGTAATCATGAAATTATACTCTGTTGAAATTTTATACCTAGCGATGTTTAATGAACCTTTGTAAATTTATGTTGTACAGGACCTACATCCAAATACATAAGTAAATAATTGTATTGATTTATTACTTCGTCGTTTGATGGATCCTGGTTTTGTCCGCAGCCTTTATTCCCAAAATGATGAGATGTTCAAGGTCTGTAAGTAGTTTCTGGGTTAGATCACCTAAGCAATGAGATGAGTATCGAACGTATTTTATACTCGTGTTGCCTCAGTTCAGGGCAAAAGAGGTACCTATTTTCGATTAATTATCTACGTAATATTTTGCTCCCGAGTTAAAACAAGTATGGTTTAGGTAGGTACAGTAATCTTTTTTTTTAATAATAAATGGATATACTCTTGACCTCAATCTTGTCCTGAGGACAGCCTAGAGACGAGGTCGACGTTGGAACGAGCTAATCCAATAGAAACCTATTAACTCGCGACTTAGATAGATTGGAGTTATATTATAGGAACTCGTGAATACCGACGCGATCTTTTAGCGCGTAGCCCACAGATAAAGATATCTGTAGCGTAGCCCTTATCAGAACTAGTTGCGCTATCTTTGATTTTCAAAACAATTTGTCAAGAACTCAAGAATGTCCACTGACAATAATTGACAAAGGACAAACCCCGCCTCTCAATCTCAAGGACACGTGTCATTTTATCAAATATTTGGAAGACATTCTGTGCTCTCGCAGCGATAAAAACTTTTACGTACCTATAGCTACAATGTGCCCAGTAAACATAACTAACTGTCAAGATGTGGAACTAATTTGATGGGTTTCCAACGCATGGTACTAAAGAGAACCAACGCTTTGTTGTATAGGCGGAAAGGTTATAGTCGGTATAGGCATCCATGGGCGTCGCCAAGGAGGGGGCAGAGATAGAAGCTCTGGATATTTTTAAATGTTGTCTTTTACAGCCTGATGTCACAGAATTTATTAATAAGTAAGTACTATTTGTGTTACCTCTAAAAATTACATAATTATTTTCTTTGAACCAACGCGGGTGATCCGTATTTGGAAACCCAAAGGCACCCTGCGAATTTTTTTTTTATCACTGAGGCGCCTTTTTCTGCCTATGGACTGGCACTCCTATTGCATTTTCTGGAGGCTCTTCTGGGAGGCTGAAATAGGAGCCCATTGTCCCTAGGCCCAAAGGCAAATTAAGCATTACACAAAGTTACAAAAAATCGAGCATTTTGATATTTTGAACTCAAATCATCTGAATTTGAGATCAAAATATCAAAATGCTCGATTTTTTGTAACGGATTTTTTGTAGTGGAGGAGTGCGTACTACTACACCCACAGTCAAAATGTCTTGTCTTTAGAAAACCCGCCGCACGCGGTTGCGCCTTTTAGCGCTGCTCATACTATTTTTAATACAGGGTGTAACAGGTTATAGTCATATGAAAGTATACGTTGCAGGCTATCAAACTGAACAACTTCCTTCATGGGTCCAATTTCGTAAATGTGAAAAAATTATCAGCTGTCCCATACATTTGGGTCGAGCAAGTATTGAAATTTAGTATGGGACAGCTGAAATTTTTTTCGCATCTATCCACAAAGAGAACTAGTTTTTTTTTAAAATGGCGCCATCGTGATTGTACGAAAGATCCACGTAGGTAAAATATTTATAGTTTCACTGACAGAATATGGTAAGGCGAAGGATGTGAGAAGTATGAATCGAAACAGCTACGTTTACAATATGTTTAAAAAAACCCTGTCCGATCCATGAGGGTATTATTAGGTATCTAAATTAATCATTTTTGGACAACAAGTAAAAAAACCCGATAAAAATAAAATAAAATGTAGGTACTAAAAATTGGCAACACAGGGGCGCGGGCGGGTCTTTCTCGAACTTACTAATGCCGAAGATGGTATTGACACGTTTTAAAAGTTTGTTAGATTTTATCAGAATGGTAATTTGGGCGCAAAAATCATGGATTTTAATTTTCATTAATATATTTACTTTCATGAATATTTTATGTTTCTTGTTTTATTTGGTAATGTCATCCTATGTGCCTGTTATGTATGTAAACCCTATATGCTTCTTTCGGTTCGGAAATGGATTTTCTTTAACATATATGTATCATACATTCATACACTATTCTATATGCGAAACTTTGAATGGATGGATGTTTGTTACTCATAACGCAAGAACGGCTGGACGGTTTAGGATGAAATTTGGCACAGAGATAGATTATAGTATGGAATGGCACCTACTACTGCGCTTACTTTGTTTTATACACATACCATACACATCAAAATTTCCACGCAAACGAAGTCGCGGGCAACTGCTGGTAGTGTATCCCTAAAGTTTGTGAAAACTACCTAAAATGCTTGTACAGTCTTTTTACCTGTGACAACAGAAACCCATCCTTAACTTTATACCTACGAAGTTAAATATATTACTTTTATTTTGACAGACTTAAGTAACAGCCACTCAAAAACGTTATCGTTATCGTGAATAAAGCTCACTGGTAGGTTATTTTAACAGTGCGAAGTCAGAGGTTAAATGTATCTGCGACAGGATTGCACCTACTGAAAAACAAGATGGTGGAGTTATTCTCCTTGTTTTCGCCACGTGCCTAAACTTTCAAAAAATCCATGTAGAACTCTAGCACTAGTAGAAACTGGGTACTTATGAATCTAAAAATAAAACGCAAATTCACGATGATTCATTTATTGGTTTGTTATTTAAGAACAATAAGCCATTTATACTTACTTCAAAACACATAATATCATCTAACAGAGTTCAAAGATCGCCATTTTGTTGAATATTTAAGAGAATCCGACGCAAGTTAAAATTAATAACCTATATTACTAAAACCATTGATATTCATAAAAATTCACTTAAGCTAACTACATGTAGTTAAAATAGTAAGTAAATATGAATTTTAGATCTAACGGAGAGAGAATATATTTACTACTGATAGGTACACACTGAAACATTGTGATCGAGACTAGATTTGGCGATTGAAAATACTAGAAGATCTATTGTGGTCTATATAAACTTCTGGCAAATACAGGCTGCATATTTCAAAATATTTAATCTGGCAACATTGCGTATTAATAACGGCCATGTTTCTTTCCATTCCCGCCAATTTTCGACTGTACAATGTAAGTTTCGAGCAATGTTGTCTGTAAGCGAAATGTTCTTTAATTGCTTTGTTTTTGCAATTTTAAGCATAAACTCCCAATATTACATCGTGTACCCTTACTCTTCTCATTCGAAATGAGACATTATTAATAATTCGTTGTCTTATTAGCCCGCATTTGACAAAAGTTCTATCATTACAACACCAATATTATGTAGATTTAAGATGTTAAACATGAGTGACAATAGAATTTGGACTCTAATGGGTTCAATTTTAATATCTACGATGTTAATTCATTTCTACGTCTTAATCTAGAATAAGTAACATACAATAAATCTAACATTTATTTAATAATCACATTAATTTTGATATGTATCTGGATTCAAGTGCAGCACCGTTATAACTAGATATGCTTTTTATTTTGTTATATAGTTTTCTTTTCAATGACGAAAAAGTACATACTAAAAGGGTCTATAAAATGTCGTACACTACAATACCGATCATATTAAAATAATTGTACTTTATTCGCTACAGATTATAATCTATGATATGTATTTTTACCTACATCTAAGTTTACAATGATATGTTTCCATGGTCCTATTCTGGATTTTTCCAAAAGCCAGATATAAAGCGTATGCATTCTTTCAACGATTCTTATATTTTTTTATTAATCTAAGGACACACATCTTCATATCAACCAACGTTTAGCTTTATATCTCGCTTAGAATGGACGCTTGACGTTTCAATGGAGTCGCCTCTGATATAGTCCAAGTAGGGAGGATAAATTTTGGGGGGCGACATTCAAAAATCACATGCATTCTGTAATAGTTATCAGGGTCATCATGAAGTGTAATGTGATAATTAGCTTAACTTTGACTAGTATTACACTAAAGCCACAGTCTTGGCCTCTTTTCATTTCACACTGAATGATAGACGCGAGTGTTGGGCCCTGATAATCTCTTTGAATATTAACCTAAAAAAGATTTTGGTTTATAACCTAGTGAAGCATATTTTTATAAAAATATACCTATCCTATTCGGAAATTAATACCCTCTTTCTCTACCTAAAGTTTCACTGTAAGCTAGTGATAGCCAAAAAGAAATGATTTATGGAGTCAGAAAAGTCCACGTGGCCGGTTGTGGAAGTCAATTCTGACTTCCAAAATCATTTCCCGAAAGGTTTTTGATTTTAAAATTTTCAAACATTCAACAATCTCACGGGATAGAAGATAAAGGTTTACTTTCTCCTATATTTAATGGAGTCGTAAGGAAGGTAACTGTAGAAGGATGAGCTTATAGGGGCAAATTGGACGACGTGATAGTAATCAGAGGCAGACTCCGGTCCTATTCAGTCCAGGAATCCTGTGTTTACCAGCTTCTCCAGGAAGAACTTGACATCGCCGAGTTCCGAGTCCTTAATGCCGAGAGATTTGAGCATGCCGAGGTCACCGTTCTCCACCGCCATGAATACCGAGCGAAGGTGTTCGAGGTCTGACCTCATCAGATGTAATGCGGCGCCGAAGTCTTCAATCGTTTGGGATTCTGCAAATGAGAAATTAAAAGACATTACTTAAAATACTTGGTTATACAGGACAGTTTGTGTTGTTTATGATAGTTGTTTTCACCACTGTTTATTAGCGCCCAACAGAGCTTACGGTGTCCCATTCCCAGTTGGGCGCCAATACAATTTACGATCAATGTTTCAAATAAGACGAAATGGTCCCAAAAGCATTCATCCTTTTAGGATAGCAACCGGGAAACATATTTCTTTGGACTGTAAAAATATTTTGAAGAGCTCTAGTGGCGGTCGTAAAACGAAGATATATTACCTGAGAGAGCAATGGCGACCTTTTCGACGCCACCTAGTGGTTCGAGAGCGTCCCGCGCCTTACTGCCGAACAACTTCTCCAGATAGTTGGGCCCGTGGGATGCCAGCAATGATTGGAGAAAGGAAGCCGTCTCCTCAACAGGTGGCCTTTTAGCTGTGGAATTGAAAGTATTTTATTGATACGATATAGATTATGATCGCTTATCTAATGTTATGTCTGATGTGGGTCTGGCTTTATTATCTGTTTAGGGAGCAAAATTTTATTTGTAACCTTTTAAGCCACAAGGGTTTTGCATTCGTGGCAATGCTATAATTTCAACGCACGTATGGCCACACAAGCAATCATAAACGCATCGTGTAATTTCTTTTTTACTTGAATACTTTCTGGCGAAGTTCTCAATTATGGAATTGGCCTTTAAAACATTGCTTTCTTTGTGTTCTAGCTGTGCATGTACAATATCATGTTTAATGGACATTAGCGCAGTGAAGCGACTAAATGACGTCATTGAAACGTTGTACAGTGTAGCAATCGATAATTTTTCATTACTTTAGTAGGTAACGAGTCTGATGAAATGGTTGTTTATAGAAAGTTTAACCCTCGTAAAACTAAGTGAGTATTCTCAAGGATACTTTAGGCTTTTACAGTTTATGTGTCCTCAGTTGTCTTATTGTTTTACGTCTACATAAAATTACAGTTTTTTTTTTATTCCTGGAAATGACTGCTTTATCGATCGCTAGCTATTTCATATATCCACCTATATTTAAACAAGAAAAAGAAAAAAGAAAACCTTATATAGAAGAGAACGTGTAACGTCTATCCATTCCTTTATTTTCTGCAATAGAACAGGTACCTATTTGATAAAATGGTAGCTTTAGGAGCTTCCTACTAAGCGTGGGATCAACGTCAAGAAAGTAAAAATAATCCTTTTAATTTTCCTTTACTATTTCTTTCATAAATTGTTATTAAATGACTTAGCAATTAGTATTTTTCGTTTGCGTGAAAGCTGAAGGCGTGGAGTTCCGTCCGCCATTTTATGTGTTTGACGGCTACAGAAGTTCAGTCGGAAAATGTTTAAAACTGAAATGTCTATCATGTTGTTGTTTGGTTTTTTTTTTGGTCCTAGCGTAGTAAGCCCGTTTTTCTGTAATGATTCTTTCGGGTCCATGTTCTTTGTAAAAAAAAACAAATTTTCTGTTACTAATTATTATTCTATTCGATGTTAATTTCTTGTTCATGGGAAGTTATCGACTATTCAGATACATTTAACTGTCCCTAGACGGGGTGGAAGGGACACCGACGCGAAAACGGTTAGCACGTATTCAGTAGTACATCATTTTGAGCCGCCCTACACAGAAATTTTTCATCGGTTATTTAAAAAAAAAAAAACAGCTGTTTCCTACAAAAGTGCAATAACTACACGGTCAAAGTGTATGGAACAGCTGTTTTCGCGTCGGTGTCTCTTCCACTCTGTTTAAGGCAAAGGTGGGCGATCTATTTACACTCACTCTACATTATATGCATTCCTTAATTGCAGACCTTGTAAGGTCGCAGATTCCTTTTAACCACAAAAAAACTGTTTAGAACTCTCTTCTATAAAGCAGGAAGTTTCTAGATGTTTTCAAATGAAATCTTTTGAAAGCAGCTCTCGTCGCGTTGATTTGAAGTTTGAAGCGAGACTCAAAGAGAAAATGTAGGCCACAAATGTGCGCCGCAAGTTGTGTTCTATGAAAGTTATTAAATTTTAATGTTTCTGGCTAGAATAACATGAAAAATTTCTAGATTTAAATTTTTCGCTGCAAATTTTACGCACTGAGTATGATTAATTAATTTCTACGAAATTTTAGGTATCCCTAGTTGCAACATCTAGTATCTAGTGATTGTGTAATCTATACGAATAAATAAAATTGAATTTTACTGAATGCATAATTTTGAACAGATTTAAAAAAAGATTTCTTTCTGTCTGTCTAATTGTTCCGGCTAATCTCCGAAACGGCTGGATCGATTTTGACGGGACTTTTACGGGTACAAAGCTGATGTTATAACAAGTGACTAGGTAATTAACTCGCACGACCACCAAGACGAATCTAACGACGTATAATTTATCCAAATCCGTTCATCTGTTTAGGAGTTACGAGGGAACATAGAAACGGACATGCATACATACAGATCAAACACATAACCCTCCTTTTGGGCTTCGCCGTAGTCGGGTAAAAATGTGTCTGTCTATTGTGTTTGACACTTGGTCTATAAAAGTGTGAATGGGTGAACACCCATTACATACCGAGTGTCCCCCGTGGCTCGGAAAGCACGTTAAGCCGTTGGTCCCGGCTGTCATTTGTAGATCTTTGACAGTCGTTGAGTAGACAGTGGCTCGAAAGTCTGACAACCAGTCTTACCAATGGGTATCTTATTACCATGCTAACTGGGTTGTAGAGGTCAAATAGGCAGTCGCTCCATGTAAAATACTGGTATTAAGCTGCATCCGGTTAGACTGGAAGCGGACCCCAACACAGTTGGGAAAAGGCTAGGCAGATGATGATGATGATTTGGTCTATAAAAGATCTAGAAGCAACCATCAATGAAGGCCACCAACGAAGACTGTTTACAGTACCAATGCCGTTCCCGCGTAGGTATAGACCGACCGCTTTAATGAGTCCTCGCGAAAGTATTAATTTAAATGGATTTCTGAAGGTTGATCACGTATTGGTGCAATTAGTATCGTAATACCTACGTGGATTATGGTTATTTTAAAGCAAATAACCTGTGGGATATTGATAGGACTTTGTGGACGTTTAATGTGCTTTTGATGGGGCAAGGCGGAGGACTCATTAAAGCGGTCGGTCTATAGACTGTCTATTTCGAAGTTGCGAGATACATAGTAAACTAGAAAACCGAAAAGGTGCAGTTACCAAGTCAGTCTGCTCCAAGTGCTCAATTCTCACCCATATATACTCGTATACCTAGGTGTAATGTCCTTACAAAGAGGTTTTAAGCAAAAGCCTCATTCAAATCTGTGTTACCGATCGACTACTGTTTGTTTTAAACACATTTAGAACGTGGTTCCATGCATAAGGTAGGTAGGTCATGAATTAAAACGGTAGAAACTGAAATAGCTCTTCTATTGTAGGGTAGTATATAATTTTAAACCTAATTTTGGGTGTGAGGTCCAAAGTAAATATTCAGAACTGTTTGAATATTTGTCTTTGAGAGTCTTTACTCAGCCTAAAATGGTATTTCGGTCGTAATAAAATATTGGGTTTATTTGAGAGATATAAATATTAAAAAAACACTTTTTCTTGTTCCAAATAGGTACATATTATTTTGGATGTGACATAATTCGGAGACACTTTTAAATAGCTAAACTTATTGCGTATTTAGGTACTGCTATGTAATAGGAGTCAAAGTGCCCTTAACGAAGCCGAAAGGCACTTGTTTTCTCCATCATTGCGATGTTTTTTTTTTCTAGACCATACCTGGGAACTTTCTAGTTACGGAGATATTGGGGGTCAAAGTTCCAACTGTTTTACAACTTTTTTTTAAATCTTATAATTTTACTATAAATATATAAATCGTTTATTTCAGGTATCAACCCATAATTATAACTAATTACATAAAATACATTAAAATAATATCACATTGCAATACATTTTTAAAATCAAAATTAAAATATTAAAATCAAAATTTCTATAATTAAAATACAACAAAATTAGAATCAGAATTAAAGTCAAAAATTAAAACTAAAATCAGAATTAAAATCAAAATTAAAAATCAATATACCTCGACGACCCGTACTATTCAATGAATCCATCAGCGCAAAGTTTTGAGTGCGTTACATTGAGTCCTACCGTTAAACGTCATTTTTCATCCCACAAAAAAAGTTGTTTCCCAGCAATAATATTTGCGTAGAGTTATGTAGTTTGATGTACAGAGTGCTTGGTTGATGGCTTCTTGAAAGGGTCCGTTTACACCACGTACATCATTCGTTGCTAAGTAATAAGTCGATATATATGTGGTAAAGCTGCCATAAACAAAAATCGCATCAGAAACTCATTTCTGAATACCTTGTGGTGAACAAAAGAAATCTTTTATAACCTTCGCATATAAAATGTTCATGAATCATTCAGTACTGAATTCATTTCACATTAACTGAGGAAAATGCCACATTTTAATGATTTTTAATTCATCGAGTTCCTTGAATTTTAAACAGGTGTATTACGACTTTCATCTATACTAATATTATAAAGAGGTAAAATTTGTTTGTATGTAGGGGCTAATCTCCAGAACGAATGATGGAATTAAAAAAAAAATGTTTCTGGCAGAACGCTACATTATTCGTAGGTGCTATAGGCTATAAATGGTATTTATATCATGCATATAAGCACAATTTTTGCGGACGAAGTCGCGGGCTTGGTGCTAGTATTTACATAAAGTCATAATGATTGTTACACTGAAAGTTCATTCAGTATTTTCGTATGTCAGACTGAAAAGATTAAACCTTTCAAAGAATTTAAGTAGAAGTAGATACGAAAAAACCCTTTCGTTTTAACACACGAAAAACACGATGAGTTTGGAAAAAAATAAATCTAATCCCACAATGTGGCTCCTAAAAT
This sequence comes from Noctua comes, assembly GCA_963082995.1. Taxonomy (NCBI): domain Eukaryota; kingdom Metazoa; phylum Arthropoda; class Insecta; order Lepidoptera; family Noctuidae; genus Noctua; species Noctua comes. Next base: position 14,057,003 of record OY720288.1, read on the forward strand.
TCGCCATTTTTATATTTTAATGTAATGGCAATAGATTCGCCCCCTATTACATGGGACTCAAAAACATACTGGCGGGTGTAGGTACTATTAGGTACACCTCTGCCTAATCCATCGGGGATTACAGGCGTGATGTTATGTTATGTAATATAACCAGTGATATTCGCGCCACCACGACAAATGTAACGACGCATAATTTATCAAAACCGATTCGTTCGTTTAGGAGTTACGAGGAAACAAAGAAATGGACATACGCTTACATACATAATCCTTCTTTCGGGCATCGCCGCAGTCGGGTAAGAACTTAAAATATATCGAAAATAAAATCGTTTTAGTCCAAATTTTACTTTTATTTTGAATGCCATAAGACTGTCATCTTCCTTCACTTATTTTAACCCCAAAATAATTCTTCACTCTTTTCGTTTATTACATCATGTAGACTTATTGTATTGTCTCAGAAACACAATCTTCTTTAGAAACGACAGCAATACGTGTGAAACGACACACACACGACGTATAAGGAAAATTATTACGTCGAGAGGGTATTTGAAGATTAATCAAGTTGATGTCTGGTTTCGTGACCAAGTCTTCGTTATTTATATAAATAACACTAGGTAGGTAGGTACTTAGTTAGCCATATAATTATCTTAATACGTGCTGTTAAGACATTTCTACTTAAATTTTAGTAGTCAGGTTACCTACCGTGTCTAAAATTCCTGACGTTGTGCATCTTTGTAAGACTACAGCTAGAAAAGTTTTGGGGATCTTTTCTTGCTTAACTGCCATATTGTAATTTGAATATAAGGTCTATCTTTTCATACACGAAATATTTTAAGAGTAGTTTCTATAAGTAGTAAAAAGGCCATCGCAACGAAAAAAAATTTTTATCTAAGTGTTTTTGTTTTTACAAAATTATTATAATTCTAAAATTACTTGAGACTTTTTGCATAAAACCTTTACTCCGAATTCTAACAATGACAGTGGGTAAATACGACGTAGTAATCTAGCGTAATGGATGTTGAAAAATAGGGAGCCAGTATTTATTTTGTGGGTCAAGTATTTCTTTTTTTTTTTAAATATACTTCGATAAAAAGAAAATCCCTTGAAATGGCTTCGTTACAGCCGTTAGATGATTCTCTGAAAATATTTCGTGTATGAATAGTTAGACCTTATATAGACCAAGTCAAGGTACTACAGGTGATTTCTTCAATGGAATGTTCACTCGAAATTTTAAACTTAAGTCGTTAATCTTCAATAACGCAGTTCAAAAATCGGCACTAAGGCTTGAATATCTTAACATCAAAAACAGTACCTATTTACTTATTAGGTACTAATGTTTTATCGGCAGGTGTTCGAAAATCATCTGCAAACTAGTTATCCCTGGGGGGAGGTCTCGATCCTCAGCATTGTGAATGAATACGACTTTAGAGAAGGGAAGGACTATCTTACCAGCAGTGCAGAGCTTGGAATCCTCGTCGTATCCATCGATGCAGTCCGGGGCTCCATCGCACAAGTACTGGATGGAGATGCAGTTGCCGTCCACCGGGCACTTGAACGGCTCGTACGGGTGACAGTATTCTGGAAAATGGTAGAAAAGAATGGGTTAGTTTGAGTTTTTTTAGAATCTCGTCGGCAAACATGACGAATTTTGCATTAGCTTTCTTCTCCTATTTGAAAGAAAAAAAAAAATATATATATTTGGCACATACCACAAGTGCACAAAGTATAAAAAATAACAATAAAAGAAAACCAAAAAAATAAAAAACAAAAAATAAAATAACACCGTGTGCCTGGCGTGGCGGCTGCACCAAATCCGTTCAGCAAAATGCCGGACAACTAGTGCCCGACGCTGGTTTTCAACTGGACCTGAATTAATCAGGTTACGGATGTGAATTTGAATTGTTTTATATTTTATGTCAATGGTGGTTGTGTATTTAACTCATTTACGGGACAAAATTTAAAAAGAAATCAGTTTACATTTTTTTAAAGAAGAAATTCTCGAGTAAATTTTATGCTTCTTGGCACATCGGTTTAAGCTGTGCGCTTTTTATCAGTGAGTGAATTTAAGAAACGTACAAGATGAGGAAACGTAAAGTTTGAGGATGTCTTAATCATAACGATGAAGCCGACATTGATTGACTACCTAGTGTTGCTAGCGAGAATACCATTGCCACAAGAAAGCTTCAATCTCATAGATTAATTTATACTCCACAATATTAAAGCATACTTATAGGTATACTGGCGAAATTGTATTCATAACATAACATCTCGCCTGTAATCCCCGAAGGGTTGGTGTACACCCACTTTTCGCCATGTAATAGGGGGCGAGCCTATTGCCATCAACCGGGCACAAATCCAGACTCCGTGGCTGCTACTCAAAAATTCCCGATGAAAAAACCCAATAACACTTTGCCCGACCCGGGAATCGAACCCAGGACCTCATCTTCAGCTGTCGCGCTTGCAACCACTCGACCAACGAGCCGGTATTAATGGATGTAGTTAAGCTAATTTCAAATGATAAAAAGTAAAAAATACCTAAATAGAAAGAAAGAAATAATTAATTCAAAGTAAGCTCTTAAACAAAAAGTATCGTATCATTTGCGAAGTCTTAAAAACAATTACAACTAATTCGAGATTTCAGAGGCTAATCTTTATTGACGGTCCCTAAATAACATTGGCAATTGCCTCCCGGACTCCTAATGGCCTACAGATTTCAGTAAAAAGCAAATTCTATTAGCGAGAACAGCAATTAAGTATGTCCGAAACGTTCGCATTTTCGTATTTAAGTAACTACGGGATAGAGGCATCCCTTCGTTCGAGCGAGAATTATTTCTAATGGCAACTCTGTCGATTAGATTGGATTATGTTATTAGGCTGTTTTAGGGCAGTTTCACATTGATTTACGAAGGTTGTAATTCGTTAAATCTATGTAGGTACTTAATGGTTTTCTTAATTAGGCCCTGTCTTTCAAAAGTATTTTAAGCTAACCGCTATATATGTCATCAAGATCTGTCTAGCCGAAAGACGTCCACTGCTGGACATAGGCCTCCCCCAAGTGTCGCCACATTGACCGGTCCCGTGATACTCGCATCCAGCGGATCCCTGCAACCCTCACCAGGTCATCGACCTTCATCATGGTGATGATGATGATGAAAATCGGCCCCCAGTCTAACTGGATAAAGCCGATTATTCGTATTTTTTACATGGAGCAACTGCTTATCTTACAACCTATCTTGGCTACCACGATATCTCTTTTGGTAAGACTGTTAGTCAGATTTTCGGGGTTCTAACTTATCGACCACTCTACACCCGTCATCATCTATCTAGTCTTTTCCCAACTATGTTGGGGTCGGCTTCCAGTCTAACCGGGTGCAGCTGTATACCAGTACCTATTTTACATAGAGCGACTGCGTATCTGACCTCCACAACCCAGTTAGTACTGGGTAATACGACACCTCTTGGTAAGACTGGTTGTCAGACTTTTAGGCCACTGACTACCTGTGACGACTGTCAAAGATCTACAAATTATAGCCGGGACCAACAGCTTAACGTGCTTTCCGAGGCACGGAGGAAACTCGGTATGTAATGACTACTAAGAATATTATTAGGAAACTCATCTGTATCAATGGAAAATGATATTCAGGAATATATTTCAGGGTTGATGGTGATAGACTCGCCCCCTATTACATGGGACTCCAACATTACCGACCACACCCTAACCCTACGGGGATAACACGCGTCTCCGCGTGATGCCTAGAGTAGAAATAAAAATACCTAGGGTGTAAAACTACCTTTATCCTGTAATTAGGTGTAATTTTATCTGTGTTGATATTCGTTCCAATTCTTGCCGGCACATAACTGCGTCTCGTAACACTGTTCGGAGTTCCAGCATTAAGTTAAGCTTTTGGTCCCTTTCTTTTAGAAACTATTTCTGTAACATTCCCTCGTTAGTAGGATTCATTAGTTGTTACATTTATTGTGGATGTTCTTATTTGGGCTAGGATATTAGTGATTGGTGTCATTATGTCTTTTCTTTCTGTGGTTATTCACCTTACTATGTGCCTTTGAGCTGTAATATTCCTTATTATTGATATAAGAAAAGTGAGCATATCTGTTTGTGGAAGATTTCGTGGCTCACTACGTATGCCCGTAAATATTACAGGTACCGCTGATTTATATCAGAATCTTCAATCCTTCATGTTCGAATGTCGAGCAACCGATATGTAAACACTTAACAACTTTTAAAAGTGTTTTTCTCCTACTGTTCTGATTAAAATTTCATGTTGTTACGAACATAGTATTTTGGAACTTATATTTTTATGAAATAGATCCTATCTCCAAGTTACTTACTACCAATGTAACTACCTAATTGGTTTCTCTAAAATATATATACCTTTTTAAAGTCAATGGCCATTGAGTGTGTATCTGAAGATATAAGAAACCTGCAGTTGATTTAATAAAACTGCAATTCATGTGGTTCCAGTATCATTCTCTATCGATACCCCTTTTAAGTGTTACACGTAGAAAATGTCATCGTGAGGAAAGTTTTGTGTAAGAATGTTGATGGCTGAGAAAGATCAAGGAAAATTTGGATGATGAGATGACGAGTAACAGAGAAGAATGGAAGAAGAAGACATGCTGCGCCGACCCCAAATAAATTTGTATAAGGCCAGGAGAATGATGACCTGTTAAGTGGTCATCACATCATCATCATCATTTCAGCCGAAAGACGTCCACTGCTGGACATAGGCCTCCCCCAAGTGTCGCCACATTGACCGGTCCCGTGCGTCTCGCATCCAGCGGATCCCTGCAACCTTTACGAGGTCATCGGTCCACCTAGTGGGAGGCTTTTCAACGCAGCGCCTTCCGGTTCGCGGTCGACACTCCAGATTTTTTTTTTTTTTTTTTATAAATATGTGGTAAAGATTCATAAAAAACACATACATAAATACCCCGAAATACATATTTAATCTTTTAACGTCCAACGGTTTTAACCTGTCTAAAATTATTTTTGTTAGTAAATGAAAAAGGTTATCGTAAGTGCTTAAGGTAGGTATAAATTACCAAGTTTTCGGAATCGCAGAGTGGGTGTCTCATTAAAATGTAACGTGATCCCTTACGTTTGTGAACCTACGGATGTGAGGTTCGCTTGAATATCATATTTTAGGAAGGACGTTAAGTACTACGTGATTTTATTTTCTTTTAGGTCTTGTATCTTTATGCAAATTGTTGCTAATCTGTAACTAATTTAATGTGTACTTCTAGGCAGCACGTAAAAAAGGGTCTACGTGGCGGTTCCTGACATGTTTCTTGGTAATTATTTTAAAAGCAATGGCGTTTTTTTATTTATGCTAATATTATAAAGTAAAATTTGTTTGTAAGTTTGTTTGTAGGGGGTAGTCTCCGGAACTAATGATCCAGTTCAAAAATTCTTTCACTGGGAGAAAGCTACATTATTCGTGGGTGCTATAGGCTATAAATTATATTTATATCATGCATATTAGCCGAGCTATCGCAATTTTTGCGGACGAAGTCGCAAGTTTTCTCTAAAAGATTGTCGATACCGGGACTTCACTATTTTGGTATAGCTTAGAAAATCAAGAAAGTAACCAAATACAGGATTTTCTTCAAAAAACACGATTACTTCTACTAGATTTTCACTACTTGTGTTCATTTTGTTTATAAGCCTGGCGTATTGTGGTGTGAGTACAATAAATACGTACCTACCTAAATATGTATATTTCTCATAGTCAAAGAGCGTTAGACTCCAGGTAGTTTTTTCTAAGCCAGCTCTAGATAAAATTGTCTGAATAAGTCAGATTATATTATCACTCTTACCACCAAGATAAACTTATCAACTAAATAAACACCAAACTTCTCTATACCAAGAGATAGGAAGGCGTTAAAAGATTAACCATCAGAAAAACTCGACTAACGTCCAAAGTATTATCTTAACCCCGTCACGGCTCACCGAAAGTCGCAAAAGAAACGAAAGAAAGATAAAGAAATAACAATACTTGGCAAGTTGTCTAATAAGAAAGATATTAATGTTACTAATCCGTTTAGTGTCATAACGGATAGGACAGATGTAGCGGTTACCAGACGATGGCGGGATGACATATTGGGAACATTACCTAATATCGTAAATTATTGTTCTGATATCTGTCTTAGTATTGTGCGTGGATATTTGGTTGGATCTATTTTTATGCTGAGAAATATGTCTTGTAAATATGTATTTAGTTATTCGTATTGTGTCTAATAGTTTTATATGTCGTCAAACCGGTCGTTAGTATGGTCATAAAATGAATCGCAAGTATGCCAGTGTGCAATGGTGACATCACGCGACCTACTTACCAGTCTACCCACAACGCAGCGTGCTTGTACAGAGGGCGAGCTCGCAGCGAGTACGAGAGGAAGGTCTGATCGCAGCGGAGTGGAGACGTCTGGGAACTTTACCCGATTCATTGTGCCCTGTGTTATTTTGTTAAGTTATAATTTCAAGTAATTTGTTAGTTTAATAGAAACAGTGTATCGCACGCAGTGTATTTTCATTCTTCGTCATCTACCCACATGGTGTACGAGCCTAACGGAATAAATCCCTACAATCCGAAATATGCATTAGTAGGTTTTATATTTAATAAGAAAACTTACGGAATAAAATAGTAGGTTAGACGGACTTATTCTTTTGATATTTTCATGAAATAAGACTCGTAGTAGTTAGGGGCCTTCGGTTGAATAATCTACATTAGGTACTGTTGTGGAAGGTGGAGATGTTAATCAGCCTCCTACTACTGATTCTTAGGTCCTTGGCACCTTGGATGTTTTATGAAAGGACTTGTCGGAATATCTCCTCATAAGAACTATGATAAATGTCTGTACATCAAGCACTGCAGGATAATCGTGATCTGGTTTTGAGGCTTCTGGCAGTTTCTATTGGCAAAAGTAGAAACGTTTGCCAATCAACATAATAAAATGTCAGAAACAAACTAATCATAATAAGCAACTAGAGCACCCGGATACCCACAACCTTGTTCGTCAAAAATAGCACGAAAATCACAAAAGTTATTGATATATGTAGTTCAGATCAAAGAAACGATGACTGTGTGAAGGATGATATGGCTAGAAAGGAAGTGACTGAGAAAAGTATGGAAGAATAAAACATTATTATTAATACTCGAAACGGGATATTTACCATGTTTACTGTTTTTTATGACTTCCCGATATTTCGGCGCTGTTGCAAGCACCATGATCAGAAGAGAAGTAACGAAAAAAATAAAATAAATGAATATCCCGTTTCGAGTATTAATAATAAAGTTAGTGACCATGATAGTTTAAAATATTAGAAGAAAACATGCTGCACCGACCTCAAATTAATTGGGATAAGGGCAGGAGAATGACGACGATGATGATGATGATTGATAGTAGTTCAGAGTGCGTTTTTACTATCTGCGCTCTAACCTAATGCACATAATAATATCAAAGAATTTGACCATAAAACCTCTGCACCCGTCATCCCAGTAATGCACTCCTAGGTCATAAATTGACGATGTTGGAACCAGAGTGATCTAAGTGTCATTTTTTCCAATACTGAGGTTATGACACAATGGCATAAAACAATCATAATTCTTCCATGCCACACTTATCGAAGTGCTTTTCAGTACTTTCTTCCTTGAGGCATCACAACATGTCACTATAGAGGTGCGGTCTCCAAAGTGAAGACGTAAAGTAAAATATCCGGACTTATTTGTGAATGTCGGGCCTTTTCGAATTTCTAAATGGTGGTCACCATGTAGAAATTCGACCGAATATATGAATATAATACGGACACAAGAGCCCGTAGGTACCTACCCACCTATCTCAGTTAAGTACCTACCTATCCCGTTTATGACGATACAATTTACTGACACAGCCATAAAATTCGTCGCATCACGCTCGTTAAGTTTCAACGGGGTGCGCTAAACTTAATTTGGAATCTGCCCGTCGCCCGTCTTGCTCTTGGTAATTACGTGTAGTGCCCGTTTGTTGAGTCAAGTGGGAATTGGACAGTGTGGGTCAATATCTAGCTAAAGATTTGTGCAAAAGCATTTGTCTATGGAAAAAGTTTTGAGTAGAATTCTAGGTATTTTTTTTTAAATTTTGTTTTGAAAGATGAAAATTAAAAAAACATAAAAGAAGTACCTATGACAGCAATTGTTTGCAAGGTCATGATTGTCTCTGTTGGCCTAGCTCTCGAAAAGGTAATCATCAGTAAAAGTTATTATTTACAAAATTACCCGTCTTCTACTTCTTCGTATCGCTTGCACGACAATTTTTATATTTTGTTAGCCCAGAACTTCGTCACTTCCACCGCGTCGTCGGCGACAGCGCAAAGGCCACTTCGACAAGTTTTTGGGCTAAGAGGGCAGGATAGGAGGTGGAGCATAGTTTGTGACACAGCTCCACAACCACACCTCGCTGCTGTTTCATTGCGGTAGCCCCACTTAACGAGGTTGGAGTTACATCTTCCTACTTGAGTCCGAAGACGAGACAAAGACTTCCAGGTGGACCACGGAAGGTTAGACCCTGCAGGAAGATGCTCACATTACCCGTAATAGAGCAGGAAAATGTAGTACGTACCTACATAGTTGCAAGTCTTAACTTCACCAATAAATCTAGACTACTTCCAGTCGTGAATGTCAAAAGGAATCAGTCCTTAATCGCTTAGAAAACCCTACTTATATTCTTTTAAAAGATTCCATCCAAAATCCCTCAGCAGTCATAAATTGAAGTGAGTACCAAAACCAACTAACGAGAAAAAAATCGCAGTTTAAAAAGCTTACGTAAATTCAAAATAAAAAAAATGCTTAGCGTAGTAAATACTCTTAACAAAACTTCGTTCAGAAACGTTCCGTAACACTACGCTTTATTAAAACGCTACTTTAAAAGGTTACTTAGGACTTAACACGATTACACACTCGTCTACTCAAACGAACACTTTACGAGACCAGGTAAAGCGAGCGAAAAATGTCGTACCTAAATGTCATCTTAAAATACGACGACATTTTACGACGAATATTTTAAATTTTTCGTTTTATGAAGTTTGAAGGGCGTCGGTGATAAAATATTTTATGTCAGTGGGTTATATTATTTGTTGCGGGTTGAGGAATCAATAGAGTAGGTTTACAGTTTTGTAAACTTGACAAATGAAGAACTGATATCAAAATTTTGAACCGAATTTGAATTTTCTTTTTTATTTTATTTCTTCTATTAAAGTTATGAGCGACTGTTGTTGTCGGGTTTTTCTATATGAACTTATCCATACAGAAAAACCTGACAGCAACTGTCAGGCTGATGCCCACCAGACAACACACACACACCTATGAGGAATGAAGAACTTTACACCCTATTCTTTATATCCCTAAAGTCCTGAGTGCCAGATTCCACATTAATGTATAAACTTGATAAAGTCTTGATTAAATTAGGACATGATTTAGTTGAAAGACCCAGTAATACCTGTGAGCGGCGAAAGGTCAGGTGTGAAATGTGTCAGTAATATAATATACGTCTAGTTATAAAGGTGTTAAGTGTCTACAGTAATACAATAAGCTTGTAATAAATACCCTTATCAATTTAGTGCCATGATAACGAATTGCCGTGGTTTTATTGGAATTTCAGTTCTTCAACCTGGAAAATATGGTTTAAGAACTTTATTGTTACATAACATCACGCCTGTAATCCCCGAAGGGTTAGGCAGAGGTGTACCTAATAGTGCACCCAAATTTCGCCAGTTATCTTTAAGTCCCATGTCATAGGGGGCGAGCCTATTGCCATCAATCGGGCCCAAATGCAGCCGTTGCTGCTACTGAGAAATTCCTGATGGAAAAACCCAATATCACTTTTCCCGATCCGGGAATCGAACCCAGGACCTCATGCTCAGCAGTCGCACTTGTGACCACTAGACCAACGAGGCCATAATAAAAATTAAATAAGAGCATTGGCATTTCACATCTCCTGAGGTGATGAGTAATAGAGAAGTATGGAAGTAAAAGACAGGCTGCGTCGACCCCCAAATCAATTGTGAAAAGGGCGAATGATGATGATTTCACATCAGTAATGGGCGAACAACATCGTTAGGGAAGTTTAGTCAATGTCTAATTTTTAAAACCATCACACAATAAAGGGTGTAAATAGACCCTTAACATAGCCAAAAGGCACTTGTTCTCCCCGTTTTTGCGATCATTTTTTTGTTCTAGACCATACCTGGGAACCTTCTTGTTACGGAGATACTGGGGGTCAAAGTTCCAACATATTCACAATTAAAAAAAAAAACATTTTTACTTTACACACCTCCATGACCCTCGTACTATTCAATCCATCCATCAGCACAATGCTTTGAGTGCTTTCCATCGAGTCCTACCTTAAAACGTGATTTTTCACCCCAAAGAAAAAAAGTCGATTCCCAGCAATAATTTTTGCGTAAAGGTACTTAGTTTGATGTACAGAATGCTTGGTTGACGGTTATGTGAAGGGTCTGTTTACACCCTGTATACAGATTAGGGAAAAAAACCCATATGCGTAGTGCTAGTACCTTCTCCGTATAGCCTTATCGGAACGAGTATTTATCATTCGCTGGCCCGGCAGGGACATGACTTTGCTGTCCAGTTGATCAGTCTGGAACTGCATCAATACACATCACATCGACTATCTCGTTGGTTTAGTGGTAGCAAGCTTCGATATCGGTTCGATTCCTAGGCCGGGTTAAGCGTTGCTGGGTTTTTCCGTCAGTACTTCCTCAGTATCAGCCACGGAGTCTGGATTCGTGCCCGGTTGATGGCAATAGGCCCGCCCATTACATGGGATTGAACACAACTGGCGAAATGTGGGTGTAATCTCTGCCAATACCTTCAGAGATTACTGCCGTGATGTTATGTTATGTCTCATACATCATGCACAAGTTACTACGTTATCGTCACAAATATCATAACTTGACAAGGCTTTATGCCACGGCATATACCTGCCACGCAAAATTCATGTTGTACCCAATTAATATGCATGAATGTACGTGTTGTACCAAGATTTACGACTTACATACACTTATTCTATAACTCGGTTGTGGCAGGTACATATCGTACATAATTTACATAGCCTCATAATGTTAGGAGTTCCAAGTATGTGTGAAGTTTATTCCCCAAGATTGCTGTAACTTTATACCAGCCCCCGTAGCATGACCACCGTAGACAAGGATTTCTTTGACGTAAGAATCGACAAAATGACAGATTGTATCGACACAATGACAGATTTCTTTGGACTATCTGTCATTTTGTCGATTCTTCCGTCAAAAAAATCCTTGTCTACGGTGGTCATGCTACGGGGGCTGGAAGTTGGCAAAAATTAAATGGAGTTTTGGGTGGTTCCTGTCGAATAATAATGGGCCGGGAGGGTGTAGTTAAAGGTAATAACGAGATAAAGTCTAGAGATAATTCTCTACACTTTAGAGCAGCGTATCGTCTTCATGGTTTAAATTACACAAAATGCGAGCACGTGTTTTGTAACTCAACTAAATTTGTATTTTAATTCCAGCTTTAGAAGTATATTTTAACAATCAAAGACGCCAAAATTACATTTAACAGTCCCCAAATCAACCCATCTTTCGTCACGTGCTTTTGCTTGGAAGAAGTGTCACAACAAACTATCCAGAAACACGTCTGTTTTAAGCCCTAAGCCCATTTCATTTGTGTAAGTAAGTCCTTTTCTTGTAATGTATTATCATAAAATCACGTCTGTAATCCCCGAAGGGTTAGTCAGAGGTACGGTGCAGGACTGCCCCGCTTGGGCAGGGCACCGCCGTGTCCTCACGGCGGCGATAGGCGGAGACCTCTCGCGCCCGGCATTGGTCGAGGCCATGCTGCGGGGCGAGACGGAGTGGGAAGCGGTCGCCTCCTTCTGCGAAGCAGTCATGCTCGCGAAGGAGGAGGCGGGCCGCGTGAGGGAGAGGACAGCGTCCTCCCTCCACCCCAGCCGCAGTGGTAGACGCCCACGGCGCCGGACGTCGGCAGACGATCTCCGGCCACCGTAGGCGCGGGCTTGCGGGCGGCGAGTAATGGGCGACTCGCTGTCCGACCATGGACCATGCCCGGGTCGACGGCGCGTTGTGTTCCACGCGCGCCTCAAAGAGTGTCAGCATTATGACGGGGCCCCCCTCTAGAGGGCGAAAGCCTGCCGGGGTCGCGGGACTTATAGAATTACCGTGACCCTGGATCATAAAGGGCTATTGAAGGACACCGTGGATTTTAGTCAGTACAAGTCTGACAGTTCCTCCCACTCTGCCCTGGGTGGGAGGACTCATTTGATGATTTTACCACGATAAAAAAAAAAAAAAAAAAAAAAAAGGGTTAGTCAGAGGTGTACCTAATAGTACACCGAAATGCAAGATATGTTTAAGTCCTATGTAGGGGGCGAACACCGGGCAGAAATCAAGACTCCGTGGCTATTCCTGATAGAAAAAACTAAATAACACTTTGCCCGACCAGGGAATAGAACCCGGGACCTCATGCTCAGCAGTCGCACTTGCGAAGGAAATGTGAAAGAATGATTTATCGTAACGACAAACATGTCTATCATTCATAAAAAAAATATGTTTTATTTCACAGAATATTTACAAACTACAAATAGTAATAAAAATATGTACAAGTACACGGGTTACAGGGCGTCAAAAAATTCGTCCACATCGCTGTCAACAGGAAAAGTGCCAGAAGGCTGGCAGCATTGCCACGTTGGATGGCAATAATTTGGCAAAAAATAGGACCACCCTCCGGTCACGTGAAGAGTCGACCAACCGCTTGGCGATTTTCCGAAATACTAAGTGGGTACTCGGACCCCATGGCCCTAGTGTTTCATTCATTAAACTTCTTTAGACTTCTAGTTAACGGGTTAAGGCATCACTAAGAAGCCAATAGGTACTCGAATCTATCAGCTTCTTCAACACAGGTACATCGAAAAGCTATTAACTTCGACCTCAGTTATAAACTAGAGTGAGTCGTAACATAGAAATAACATGTTGTTGAACAACGTGGGATGAACCAAGTGTCGTGTCATTACTATTGATTAGCGGTAACAAACCCTAAGAGAAGGCCACCATGACACATGGGCTTGGGATCTAACATGATACTGTACTGTTGAAATAATTGAAGTGTCATTTGAGAATTGAGATTAACGCCTTGAAACTTCTGGCAAATACATAAGTGTATTTATTGCTCCTTAGAAAATATAACACATTGAACAGTATTTAAATGCAGTTAGAATTAAGCACAAATAATAAATATGAGCAACTTTAACTTTAAGTTTTAACCTTTTTATTGTGTTAATTTAAGCCTTTTAATTTTTTTGTCTGTTGTGTGCACTTGTGGCATGTGCCAAATAAATATGTTTTCTTCTTTTTTCTTCTTCAACTGCGCCTGAGCTAGGCTGAGCCTGTATTTCAGCACTCGTAGCATGACCACCGTGTTTTGTCGACGGAAGAATCGACAAAATGACAGATTTCTTTTGTTGATCTGTCTTTTTGTTGGTCACAGTTCTCTTCCAAGAGTTGTGAGCGGTATTCACAATGGTTGGACATTTCAGTTAATCGTTTTATATAAAGAAATAATAAGAGTTAATTTCCATAAAGTTTGTTTTATGTGTGTTGTGTTTGTGTGTGTATTTTGAGTTTGTGAGGTGATTGTGAGTGTTGTATTGTGGGTGTGGGTGTTGTAGGTGTGTGTAGTGTTTGTATGGACGGGTGTTGAGCTTTGCTTAATAAATTAGGCTAAAATATTATCATAAATTCAGGTTAGCTTTCGCTTTGCCGTAGTCGAGAAAAAATAATAGCTTAATCATTTTCTTGCAGACGTTGAGTCTGATGTCCATAGCCAATGGTGACTCATTGGCTATGGATATCAGTTACAACTTGAACAAATCTTTAACAGCGATTTGTTGTAATGTAAGAGATAAAGCTGTCGTCTTATATGCCTGTCAGTTCACAAGCAGCGCCTATACTCTTCAAAGGGAACCCAAGCAATGCTGTTTCGTGGAAAAAGTTATCGAGGGCATTAGATACCTTGGCAAATTACTTTACAAAGAACTCTAAAACTGCTAATAAGCACTTAATATCGGTCTCTAATACTGTATTTAACAGAACTGACTTTTAAAAATAGCTGGGCCTAGTTGAAATTGGAATGGCAACTATCCAATAGCACTTTGGTTATTTTTTTGCGACAAGCCCTACAATTATCACAAATAGTAAATAAATAAAAATAAGCAGTACCTATGTACTCAAGCATTATAATGTTATTTCCTGTGTTGTTTATATTGTGTACATAAACAGTAAAATAAATAAATAATAGTTATGAATAAATACTTCTTATTTACGACAAACTAACCGTGTACGCAACGTCACACTGCATAAAACCGCTAAGCTGAAGTGGGACTGGACTGGCAACGTCGGCCGCATGCTCAATGAGCTGAGGGCCAAATTATCCACTTTTTGGAGCCCTGACACAATCAGAAGGCGTCGCGGCAGAATTCTTAGAAGATGGCGGGACGAGCTGGACAAAACCAATGACCACTGGTCCACATTAGCCCTGGATCGAAACAATAGGATGATGCAGGCTAACAGTATTAGTATTTATTTACGTCAAGTTCACTATACCGCGTATTCATGCTACGCCAAAGGAAATGTTTATTTACTGTGAGCTCACGGTAATATTATTATAACGTAAATTCCTGAAATATTAACGTTACCTAAAGCAAGCAATCTCAATTTCAATTCCTTTTATTTCTCGTAACACAAAACCGCACACCATATTCTCTGAGCAAATCTTTCAACGCCAGCTAGATGTATAATGTTATATAAATATATTCTTGCGAGGAAACGTACCGTATCCGGAATATATTGCATATCGCGTTGAATTTTACACTCCAACTATTTCTCCACGCTTCCTCGTTTTGAGTTTCGTGTTTCATAGATGTTGTGTTATGTACAGGGGGATTCGGTTTCATTATTGTGTGGTACGATATCGAAGTTCCGTTGGTTTGGTTTATTATTGGAGACACCACAGATTGCAACCTCTTTAGATATTTCACGGTTTTTTAGGGTTCCTTTGCCAAATTGCAAAAAACCGAACCCTTGTAGATTCATCCTATCCGTGTCTGTTTGTTTGTCTGTCCGTCCGTCCGTATGACACGGCCATTTTATTCCGAGACTGTTGGCACCACACAGTTGAAATTTGGAGATCAACTGTCTTCTATAAAAGCTAAATAACAAGTCTTATTCAAACCAACCTCGGATTGAATAAGATTCTTCTGCCTTTTCTCTCTTTGTTTTAATTTGCAGCGGTTATAACAGGAAGAAGGAAAGGAGTAGTTACGGCGGCGTACCGAATGCTGTACTAACGGCATAGCCCACTCGATGCTACGGCGTAGGTCATACTATACTACGGCGTAGAAGACCCGTAGCCACGGCATAGCCCACTCGATGCTACGACGTAGGTCACACTATATTACGGCGTAGAAGTCCCGTTGCCACGGCATAGCCCACTCGATGCTACGGCGTAGGTTACACTATACTACGGCGTAGAAGACCCGTAGCCACGGCATAGCCCACTCGATGCTACGACGTACGTCACACTATATTACGGCGTAGAAGACCCGTTGCCACGGCATAGTCCACTCGATGCTACGGCGTAGGTAACACTATACTACGGCGTATAAGACCCGTTGCCACGGCATAGCCCACTCGATAACACGACGTAGGTCACACTATATTACGGCGTAGAAGACCCGTTGCCACGGCATAGTCCACTCGATGCTACGGCGAAGGTCACACTATACTACGGCGTAGAAGACCCGTTGCCACGGCATAGCCCACTCGATGCTACGACGTAGGTCACACTATACTACGGCGTAGAAGACCCGTTGTCACGGCATAGCCCACTCGATAATACGACGTAGGTCACACTATACTACGGCGTAGAAGACCCGTTGTCACGGCATAGCCCACTCGATGCTACGGCGTAGGTTACACTATACTACGGCGTAGAAGACCCGTTGCCACGGCATAGCCCACTCGATGCTACGGCGTAGGTCACACTATACAATGGCGTAGAAGACCCGTTGCCACGGCATAGCCCACTCGATGCTACGGCGTAGGTCACACTATACAATGGCGTAGAAGACCCGTTGCCACGGCATAGCCCACTCAGTGCTATGGCGTAGCTATACAGGGTGGAAGGGACACCAACGCTAAAACGGTTACCACATATTCAGTACATCATTCTGAACACATGGAGTTTTTCCGTGTTATTAAAAAAAAACCAGATGTTTCCTACCTTCACGATCAAAATGTATGGAACAGCAGATTTAAAAAAAAATACTGATAAAAAAAAAAAAACATGTAGGGGTATCAGAATGATGTACTGAATACGAGGTAACCGTTTTAGCGTTGGTGTCCCTTCCACCTTGTATAGCCCATTGCTACTTACTTGGGAGTTAAATACAAATTCATCTTTGACATCAATTATCTGCAGTTAGATTGTTGAGCATAGAACTCGTAGAACGCACAAAACCACCTGCAATAAACTGTCACAAACAAGTTATAGCTCCCGTAATGTTCTTCCGTGTGTATTTTGCCTTTATTAAGGCCCACATACCCACAGGTATTATTAAGGATCCCGTATGTGTTCTTATTACAGGGATGTTCGTATCTTCTGGTACAACATACTACATCAGCCGGTATTTGTATGGTTAGGACGAATTCATGGATACAAATTATAGGAGTATCTACAATTTTATTTTGTTGTAATTATGTAAGTACTCAAACTGGCACGTTGGTCTAGTGGTCACAATCGCGACTGCTGAGCATGAGGTCGTGGGTTCGATTCCCGAGTCGGATCAAGTGTTATTAGGTTTTTCCCTCAGGATTTTCTTAGTAGCAGCCACGGAGTCTGGATTTGTGCCCGGTTGATGGCAATAGGCTCGCCCCCTATTTCATGGGACTTAAACATAACTGGCGAAATGTGGGTGCACTATTAGGTACACCTCTGCCTAACCTCTCGAAGATTATAGGCGTGATGTTATGTTATGAATACATTCAATAATCGAAATATCATACAAAAAATGTACATTGTATCAGGTATAGCGTAGGTACTTGCTAAAATGCTAACTGTGGTAATAGGCAGTCCGTGTACATTAATAGTTTATTTGCCATTACACGAAAATCAAATATTTGCAAATCAAGACCCGTAGAGGAAACTTCACTAAATTAATTTCGTTCTATTAACGTTTCATAATGCTAACATTAATGGGAAAATGGAAACTCAATCACGAAAAGTTAACAAGACTAACAAACCTGACCTTCGACCTCGTCTTCCACTGTTCGGGAAATGAAAACCAAACAATACTTACTACACTGACCTTCCCGGAACGTAATGTTTCAAATTGTTCAGGAATGTTGGCCGTTTTTTGTTCCTCTTCCTTTAGTTTTATAGTTACAGTGAATGTGCAATTACGTCGCAGGATAGAGAGCATGGTGTAATTGGTAGATTTGTTTTTTTTTAATTGGCAACTCGCAGGCTGCATAACCGGCCTATCCTGTCGGTGCCTTGAGTGTAAGGCCTCCAGCCAGGAGCAAAATACTTATAAACTAAACGATAGCGCGCTAAGGGCACCCTCTGTGGGGTACGAGCCTCGGCTGGGGCAGCCAGGGCAGCGAAGCGACAGGCTAGATCTGCGTGAGATAATTATTTAGAGGCTGATTTTAAAACTACAGGCTTAGCTTCGCGGGCTGGCTCGAGCGAAAAATTTAGCTGGGCATATCTATTTTAGACTTGTATGATGATAGCGTTCACTGTTTAACGTGCGCCGGTCAACGTTGAACAGTGAACGCTCTCATACAAATCTATGGATATCGAAACACGTAACCGGCGCACGCAACCGGCGCCTGTCTCGCTCTGTAATAGGCCTTAGGAGCTGCAGAACAAGCAGGTCAGTATCGCCTAAATAAAAAAGCTTGAGGCTTCGTCGCGCTAAATACTGTAAAGCTACAATCTCGTAGGCCACCGCAACCAAAAACCATAGCTGCAAAGCGTTTTCGTAATGACAAACTGCAGTGAGACGTTTTTTTATAACTATTTGATAATGGCAAGTACGAAGCATTTCCACCATTGTTATGTAGTTATAGCAATTATATTTTATATATTTATTTGAGAAAAGTAAATAGAATATAAAAGAATTATAAAATTCTATCGATTCAAATTCTAAAAAATCTTAACCATTTATGTAAAGGTCAGCTGGCTAAAACTCACTGTACCTAATTAGTATGTCTTTTTTATTTTTTTTGTAATTTTAGTTTTATTGTTTGTCCTGTGTCAGTTTAATAAATGTTTTTTTTTCCTTTCTATTCTACAGTCATCTTGTGCCTCCAAGCAAATACTCAAAAGAGATTTAATATTTGTCTTTGATGATGTGAAAAGTGTCTATTGGCAGAGGTTCCAAGAAGTTTGCTAATGTTAAATTCCATGAATTCAACTGTAGTCTTCGTTTATATAGGATCCGCTGAGTCCAGGTGTGCTTACATTTCGGGTGACTGGGGAAATTATTATCAGTGTTCCACTGATTTAGCAATTCCGGTTAGTGAACGTCGGAGCTAGCAATTGCGTTGCAAGATAAAGTGTTCGGTGCAAGTAGGAGCCGTTAGCGATGGTCCGCAATTCGATAGTAACATCAAACTGTGAAACATAATCGATGAATTGTTATATTTGCTTCACTTTAACTCACTAAATACATTATTAATTAAAAAGTATTTAATAACCTAAAATAAATAAACTAACAACAAACTATAAAAGGGCATCAAAAAACTCCTCCTCAACGCTGAAATATAATTGGCGCAATGTGGGTGTGCTATAGGGAATACCTCATACAAACCTTTCGGGGATTACAGGCGTGATGATATGTTCATGTTTCATAGTGACAGCATCTATAATGCTTTTAATCGTGAGGTTAGTGCCTAACCTGGTGTCAGAGTTTTATGCCGCCCATGAGCCTTTGACTCAGCTTTAAATGCCATCGAGAAATATCTCTCAGGCATGCTGGTTTCCTCACGATGTTTTTCCTTCACCGAAGCAAGTTATAATTATGCAATACGCACATGAATCCGAAAAATCAGAGGTGCGTGTCTTGGGTTCGAACTCGAGACCTATGACTAGGCAGTCTCACGGTCACACCACTAGGCTATCATTGCTATAATTTGCTTATAACTGAAGTCTTAAATACGCCCATACCTACGTTACATGTACATAGAACTAAAGTGCCAAAGGTTTCGATGAGTGTGTGAAGCAGTGGATTGTGATGAACACGTTCATAAGTTAATGAAGAAAACATCAGTCAGTCAATTCATTAAATTACGAAATGCAGATTTATGTAAAACTCTTTAGGAACTAATTGTATTATTTTTTTATTTCATGCGAGGACCTTTCTTTTTATAAGCTCAACATAAAAAAAAATTAAAAAGAAAAAACAAAAATAAACTTCATATTTCATTTCCTTTTTAAACTAAATTCGGGACTGAACGTTAAAATGTCTTTTGAAAACAAAATGGCGGGCACTCTCGGCGGACAGTATCCAAGCGTTTATTTTTAATGCAAACATAATTTAATCTAGTTAAGTAGAGGACAGTAATTTCATTTGATGGCCCCAGTTTAATTATAAAATAAACTTATTTTACTTATCGTTAATTACGGTTATTTTTTTAGATATTTATTCTAGACTGGAGATTGCTGAGGATTTACAAAATGATAAGAGGTGGCTGTGAGAGGAATATTAAATGAGTAAAGGTAAACTGAAAACTAATGAAACTGCTTTAATATAGGCATTCTTAGCATGAGGTCATGGGTTCGATTCCCGACTCGGGCAGAATGTTATTGGGTTTTTCTATCAGATATTTCTCAGTAGTAGCCACGGAGTTTGGATTTGTGCCCGGTTGATGGCAATAGGTTCGTCCCCTTAAAACATAGCTGGCAAAATGTGCGTGTTCTATTAGGTGCACCTCTGCCTTACCCTTCGGGGATTACAGGCGTGATGTATGTTATGTCTTAGCATGAATTCAGTTTCTAATAAGAAAGCAGTTAATTGAATTTTGTAGAAATACATGAGGTGGTTTTGCAGGGTTTCAAATACATTAAGTGTAGGGTTGTATGATACCAGAACTGTGCTTCAAATATTTATAAAATAAACTGATTACTCACCACTTAGCGCATGACCTAGGATAGAAAAATCAATATAAATAAAATAAATCAGAGATTTAGTAGCTACCTACTTAAACTATTCAGTCTAGAACTAAATTTTAAGAAAACATAATTTCAAAACAACTAAAATATACACACACATTCTGGAGAACCCATCGTTCATAACCCAGTGGCACTTACAACCTGTTTTACCAATTTCGGATAGGTTTTGGTGTCGATTATGGCAGATTATTTACTTTATCATACTATAAAAATAAAAATAAACTATTACTAAGTTTATCTAGAGGTAGTCTCTGTCAGGTTAAGGGTAAGTAAATCCGTAAGTTATATCATCATTCATCATCATTTCAGCCGAAAGACGTCCACTGCTGGACATAGGCCTCCCCCAAGTGTCGCCACATTGACCGGTCCCGTGCGTCTCGCATCCAGCGGATCCCTGCAACCTTTACGAGGTCATCGGTCCATCTAGTGGGAGGCCTTCCAACGCAGCGTCTTCCGGTTCGCGGTCGCCACTCCAGAACTTTTCGACCCCATCGGCCATCCGTTCTGCGAGCAATGTGCCCTGCCCACTGCCACTTAAGTTTGGCTATTCTTCGGGCTACGTCGGTAACTCTGGTTCTCTTGCGGATCTCCTCATTTCTGATTTGATCACGCAAGGAAACTCCGAGCATAGCCCTCTCCATTGCCCTTTGGGTGACTTTCAGCCTTCTGATGAGGCCCATTGTGAGCGACCACGTTTCGGTCCCGTATGTAATCACTGGCAACACACACTGGTCATAGACTTTCGTCTTGAGACACTGCGGTAAGTTGGACGAGAAGATACCACGCAACTTCCCGAACGCTGCCCAGCCGAGTCGGATTCGACGATTGACCTCTTTCTCGAAGTTAGACCTACCTAACTGGACCGTTTGTCCCAGGTAGACATAATCGTCTACAACTTCGAGTGTAGAGTCTCCGATCTTGATAGGAGTGGGTGTTACATGGGCATTCAACATGACTTTGGTTTTGTCCATGTTCATTTTAAGACCCACTCTTTCGGAAGCTCTACTGAGGTCATCGAGCATTGTACTGAGGTCCTCCATGGTCTCAGCCATGACCACTATATCGTCGGCAAACCGAAGGTGAGAGATGTGACTCGCCATTGACGTTGATGCCTAGCCCTCTCCAGTCCAGAACCTTGAAGACATCCTCCAGTGCAGCGGTGAACAGTTTCGGAGATATGACGTCTCCCTGTCTTACACCTCGCTGCAGAAGGATAGGTTCCGAGGTCTGGTCCTGAAGTCGGACTGACATGGTGGCGTTTTTGTACAAACTCTTCAGCACCTCGATGTACCGATAGTCGATTTGGCACCGTTGGAGAGACTGCAGTACAGCCCAAGTCTCGATCGAATCGAAGGCTTTCTCGTAGTCCACAAACGCCAAGCAGAGAGGCAGGTTATACTCTTCGGTCTTCTGT
Organism: Noctua comes; assembly: GCA_963082995.1. Taxonomy (NCBI): domain Eukaryota; kingdom Metazoa; phylum Arthropoda; class Insecta; order Lepidoptera; family Noctuidae; genus Noctua; species Noctua comes. The sequence goes on from OY720288.1 coordinate 14,078,711, forward strand.
ATAACCTGGCGCAGCGTATGTATGTGGTCTACGGTGCTAAAGCCTTTTCGGAATCCGGCTTGTTCGGGAGGCTGAAAATCGTCAAACCTGCGCGCGAGACGATTCGTGATGACTCTTGAAAACAGCTTGTAGACATGGCTTAGAAGTGAGATGGGCCTATAGTTCTTCAGCCGGGCATTGTCGCCCTTTTTGAAGAAGAGTACCACCACACCCCTGCACCATGCCTGCGGCGTTTTCCCCTCGAGTATGACGGAATCAAACAGCTTCTGAAGGGTCTTAAGTACCGGTTTTCCACCTGCCTTCAGGAGTTCAGCCGTAATTCCGTCCTCACCCGGTGCCTTGTTGTTTTTAAGCTGTTTCAGAGCCATCCTAATCTCGTACAGGCTGACATCCGGAATGTCTTCGGTATAGTGTCGGGTCAGTCTAGCTCTTGGGTCGTTAGCTAGATTTGCAACGGGTTTACTGGTTGAAGTGTACAACTGCCCATAAAAACTCTCGATCTCCCTCAGCAGCTCCGGTTTGGCGGATACGATCCTGCCATCGTCGGTCTTCAGTTTCGTGAGCTGGCTCTGCCCAATAGCCAGATCTCTTGAAAAAACCTTGGAGCCTTTATTCCGCTCAATAGCGTCTTTAATACGCTCGGTATTAAAGCGGCGGAGGTCGCGTTTCAAGGATTTAGAGATCCGTCTATTGAGCTGCCGGTACTTCCACGCCTCGTCTGAAGACTGCAGGATCATCTCGCGCCGCTCCTTCATGAGCTCGAGAGTATGATCAGAGAGTCTTTTGTTCTTCTGAGCACGACGTGTCTTGAAGAACTTAGACCCAGTCGTATGGACAGTTTCCACGAACCCATCGTTGCATTCGTCCACTGAGCTTCCTAGGCACTCGAAACGATTCTGGAGTTCAAGCTGAAAGCTCTCGGGGTTTTGGATCTGGATTTGTGCTGGACGGAGCGTAGACTTCATCAGTCGAGACCTTTCAAGCTTTATATTGATGTTCAATGTGCCTCTTACCATGCGGTGATCGCTCCCGGTTTTCACCGAATTGATCACAGAGACATCATTGAACATTTGCTTCTTGGTTGACATGATGAAGTCAATCTCATTTTTAGTTGCACCATCGGGACTCTGCCAGGTCCACTTCCTGTGCTCACGCTTTCTGAAGAAGGAGTTCATCATATAGAGGCCCTCCTTCTCCATAAAACTAGCCAGTTGGTGACCCCGGTGGTTCCGACGTCCAACCCCAAATTGCCCCACCTGCAGCTCATCCCCGTCTCGTTTGCCCAGTTTCGCGTTGAAGTCCCCCATGACAACGGTGAAGTGAGTTTTGAAACCATGCAGGGCTTTAGAAATATTCTCATACATGGTCTCCACTTCGTCGTCGGGGTGTGCCGAGGTCGGGGCGTAGACCTGTATGACCTTCAGCGAATATCTTGAGGATATTCTGAGTATAAGGTACGCCACCCTGGTCGACACACTCTCGATCTTCACCACGTTATTCACGAGGGACTTGTGGACGATAAACCCAACACCACCCTGGGACTGCCGGTCACCCTCTCGGAAATAGAGCAGGTTGCCGGATTTCAGGATTATCGTATCCTCCCCCTCTCTTCGGACTTCAGATAGTCCCACAATACTCCATCGCAGCCTGCTCAATTCCTCTTCGAGTTCCGTTATCTTCTCGTCGTTCCGGAGTGTACGCGTGTTGTATGTTGCCAGGTCAAGTCGTCGGTATAGGCAGCCTGATCCCGTCCGAAGATTCTTCGCACCCCTTGCCACGCCGTAACCTCGACCGCTACCATAGTCGAGGGTAGACGGGCTGCCGGGTACTAGGGGCCATTTCTTGGTTGCGCTCATCATTGGGGGGGTTTTGCCATAATCGCCACGCTTGGCAGGCGGGTTGGCGATCGCAGTACGGTTGTTAGATACCGCAGAGAACGCTGCTGCCCATTCTCTGGTAAGTCCCTTAGTCGCCTCTTACGACACCCACGGGAAGATATGGGATGGTGCTATTCTTTTACGTCCGACACCATACGGAACTATAGTGTAAGTGTAGTGTGTAAGTTATATAACGATCCACTAATCGTCCCGGCTCGACTAGAGCCGGTCAGAAACTCATAAAGAGTTTTATTTATAAGCAAAGCGGATAGTCCGAGACGGTGGCGAGTCTCGTCTTCTGAATCATGGATAAAGTATACGGTTCTTACTGGCCGGGGCAAGACGATGTCGCGCTGAGGTCACTCTGTGTTCGGGTCGGCTTCCAGTCTAACCGGATGCAGCTGAATATCAGTATTTTACATGGAGCGACTACCTACCTGACCTCCACAGCCCAGTAAGTTCTAGGTAAAACAATACCCCGCCGGTAAGACTGGTTGTCAGACTTTCGGGCCACTGACTACCTGTAACGACTGTCAAAGATCTACAATTGACAATCGGGATCAACGGCTTAACGTGTTTTTCCGAGACACGGATGAAACTCGGTATGAAATGGGTGGTCACTACTCCAAGGACCAACTTAGGCAAGTGTGGCTTAATCTGCTGATTGACCAGCACAGCTGTTAAACCGCAAACTCCTCCCATAACTAGAAATAAACAAATCGCTCTCGCTCCTAACTTGGCCCACAAACACAGATTACTCCAGATACAGTTTGCAAGATAATGGGGGCAGCCCCTTGAGATGACAGTAATGAGACACCGACTTTCTTTAACTTCTTATAACGATTTTAGACTCTATACCCTTGTGTTAAGGATGATAGCGACGATTGTACAGTATCCCGTAGAGAAATGAATTTGTTCTTGATTTTTTTGCTTGAAATGTAAGTTAAAGTTTTCTCTCTGTGTAATTGTTCGTCGGCTATGGTATTTAGGTTCGTTACGTTTGGGGATCGTTATAATTTTTGTACTTTGTTTGGACTTATGGCCCTGGTCTCTCTGGATTTTAGGGACAAAAATGTACTTACTGTTTCCTGTGTCTTTTAAAATAGATATAACGTTTCGTTTACTGAAAGCTCGTTTAACCGTTCGTTAGTCCCCGCTGTCATTTCAGTGTTAGTTGTCAGTGGCCCGAAAGTCTGACAACCAGTTTTACCAAGGGGTTACGTATTACCCAGTACTAACTGGATTGTGGAGGTCAGGCAGGCAGTCGCTCCATGTAAAATACTGGTATTCAGCTGCATCCGGTAAGACTGGAAACCGACCTCAACATTGTTTGCAAAAGGCTAAGGCGGATGATAAAATTTTGTTGACTAAATGTTATCAAAGGTATAGTGAAGGACGAGAGAGACACAAATATAGTATTGGCTAACATTTGGAATTACATCATCATCAGCCTACTCTTTTCCCAACTATGTCGCGGTCGTCAAAGCGGATAGTCAGAGACGGTGGCGAACGTCGTCTTCTGAACCACGGATAAAGTATCAAGTTTTTTTAACCGGCGCAAGACGAAATCGCGCCGATGAGGTGGTCACCAGTGGCGAAGGGTCAATTTTTGTGAGAGGTAAGCCGGAGTATATATCTTTAATGTGATTATATTATTTGTCTCTAGAATACTTACTGTGCCATTTTCCAAAGGGAAGCCGGTAGGAATCGAGTTGTATGGACCCTTCGCCACTGGTGGTCACTCTATGTTGGGGTCGGCTTCCACTCAAACCGATGCAGGTGAATATTAGTACGAGTATCTTACATGGAACGACTGCTTATCTGACATCCGCAATTCGGTGAATAAAAACTCATGGTACCCCTTGACAAGACTGGATGTCAGACTTTCGGTATAAATATTGAATCATTACTTTGAGGGACGGTCATTTCGAGCTGTATAGATTGAAATCTTTATAGTAACTCTCATTTATCATGTTCTATTTTCGCCATTTTGTCGTACCGATTACTGTCCAAAACAAGATACATCTCAAGGTAACCATAAAGACGTCTTGTGTTACAAATCCCATGGAATCCATCTCGAAGTTCAAAGGACGTCATTCTTGACGGAGAATGATGGTGTTTATGTCTTGTTTATAGAGGCGTCCCTTTGTTTAGGAGATAATGGTGGTCCTTATAGTTCGGATCACATACTGATGGGTAACCATTAAAGTATCTATGAACTATGCACACATTACAGCCGTGTCGAACGACGGAGCATCGCATTTCTATGGCTTTAAACATTCTTTCACCACAATCTTAATCTAAAATGAATTAATTAATTTAAACTTTTTAAGACAGAATAATCATTCCGTTTTTTATTTGTTCATTTACTAACCCGTGGACAATGGTGTGGGTTATAATGTTAACTTATTTATGCAACGACTCATAATCTATTACGCTCTTTGTTAGTTTACTAAAAATAAATTGTCGCAATTTTTTCGATTTTAAAGCTTCTACGAAGTGTCAGGTGGAGCGAGCGCGTCCTGCACTGGTATCCGCGAAACGGAAATCGACGCCGCGGCAGACCACTAAACGATGGCGAGAAGATATCGTCGCACTGGCAGGGATAGAGTGGACCAGGACAGTCTAAGATGGAGGAGGTGGAGGCGACCTTCATCCAGAGATGGATGACCCCTTAATAGGTTAAGTTTTAAAAATATGGAATTGTAAATTATAGGGAAATAAAGGCTATTTTTATTTCATTTTATCACGAAGTGTCATTATGAGTGAAGAAGATACAATCAACAATATTTCTCACACCTAGGTGTTAGAGTATAAAACCTTTGTGTAGATATAACATTTCAAAGATAAGACAGAATGTTGCTCGCATTTCAAAAATAAAACAACAGAATTATTTATTGAAACAAAAATAAAGGTAGATGTTTCTATTTTTCTAACAAACATGAAAGCGTTTGAACTTTTCGCCTGCCATTTATCATTTTCTTGTTAACCCTTCATCCGTCATGTTAACCGTTTCATCCTTCCTTTTGAAATAAGTCTCATTCATCTTAGCTCCGGAAGAAAAGTAATTTTTGCAGAATTTTTCAGGTATACAATGTATTTAACAAAATAATGTTACATTTAAGAGATGACAGTAATTAATGATCTTTTCTATTTATGAAGAAAGAGTAAAGAAATGATCTTTTCTATTAAATAAAACAATAGAACTTTTTGTTATCTTTTTCTCTTTCAATCCCAGCTGGTTTGTTTCTCGCGCTGATTGTGAGATTAAATTGTGAGCAATGGGTCTGAGCTGTCTAACTCCATAATCACCTTTTGTTTATTTTCATTGAAATTCTGGAAAAAGATTTCTAGGTTTCATTTGTTGAATAAATCTAAAGCTTTTAGTGTACGACGCTACTCAAAGTTTACTAGTTACAAACTTTAATTAGCAATGAGTAAGCAGAATGTCACAGCATAACATCACGCCTGTAAACCCCGAAGGGCTAGGCAGAGGTGTCCCATGTAGGGGGCGAGTCTATTGCCATAAACCAGGCACAAATTCAGACACCGTGACTGTCTACTGAGAAGTTCCTGATGGAAAATCCCAAAAACAATTTTCGCGAGAATCGAACCCAGGACCACATGCTCAGCAGTCGCACTAGCGCCCACTAGACCAACGAGGCAGTCCAACCCTACCCCTACGTACAAAATCCCCCAAACATAAACCAAGTTGAAACATAAACAGAGCAACGTAAAGACTCAGTACTCGTCCTCATCTCAAGAGATCTGTTCTCACAGCGTCCCGTTGCGAGTGCATCAACTTATAATTACTTTGTGAAGCTTTGTACAGCAATTAACGAGAGATGTCGGAGATTTATGGTGCTGCGTGTTTTGTTTTGTTTTTAAAAGATAAATTGGAGAGAGTGTCTTTGTTTTTTTTTGCGGTGTACTGCGATTTTACGAATATCACAGCACTAGTTCTATGCGGGTCCAAACCCGACACGACTTAAGGTGCAAACCGACCGGACCAGAGTGTGGACTAGTTGCGGACATCGCGGACTGTGACTAAAACTCCAGTATATTATCCGTCTAAGTTCGGTGTCCAGATTACGGTCCGTAACCAATCTGTATCGGTTTGATCGCACCTTTACTACCGCGTAATTCACTAGTTTTTGATTTGATAATAATATCTAATCAGTTCGTTATTAGGTAATTTCATTTAAATCTAATTATTGCAACAAGTTCACAGAGTTATTACTCGTATATTTGGGATTGCAGTCACAGATTATATCACGTAGTTCACCAATAACATTAAGTAACCTTCAAAAAGTCTATACACGGTGACTGAAAACGTAAAAATCGCACAAATGAGCTCGTCGTGTATTCATTCAGTATTCAGAATATATTATGTTATCTTGGTCTGTACGAACAGATTCACAAATTAACATCGTGTTTCGGAGTGTGTTGAAAGCTACACAGGATTAAATGGCAGCGTATATTCTTTGTATTTTACCAAGATCTAAATATTTAAGCTCAGTTTAATTTATTTGGAAAAACAAGGCTTTTTTCTAGATTTGGGGAATTATGTTCTACTAGAACGTTGCGGTTTAAAAGAAGATTGGCGTTCTGGTGTTCTTTACTTTCTGCCTACCCCCATGGCGAAAAGGCGTGAGATACAAAGAAAAGAACATAACGAACGTATTGATTACAAATAAATACTCCTTCTTAAATTGAGTATTAATTAAAAACATCAAGGAGCATCTCATAAAGCCTTATAGTCTAATTTTCTATTTATTTATTTTATTTAGTACAGCATAAGCCATTAATACTAAATGAAGTTATCCTTTTACTCGGTCTTCTCACAGAACCACAAACATTTGTCTATGTCCATGTCTGCCATGTTAAGAAAACCATATTTCAAATCACGTTACCTCATTAAACACGACTTAAAACGAAAATTAGATGAAACATTTCCTATCTGTTTGGTAGCCAAGTGCTTGGTAAACTGATTCCCGCGCAATACGAGCTTTTAGCAATCGATCGCTTTGATATTTACCAATCACGCTCGCGCTGTTGAAACATGAACGAGTGCATTTCGGTGAAACAACATGGCTGCTGTTTTTTAAAATTGGAATGCTTTGAAAATAAATTGAGTGGTGGAACAGAGCGATGAAATAAAATATTATGTTTTAGGATTTATTTTTCGTGGAACGTTGACGAATTTTTGTTAGAAATGTTGTTTTTTTCACTGTTGTGAATATTTTTTGTTATTCATCAGATATTGCGTTATTGAGTTCTTATGTTTGAAAATTGTGTAAATTTTTCTACGAATATAAGATGTTTTTATAGAATATCTATGTCTAATGTTCGAGGTTGCTGATTTATGTATATTTATTCAAATTAAGCACCATTTTAATGGTTTTGCATGCATGTTCAAATAAGTATTTATAACTGTGAAATACTCTTACTATTATTTAAATTAATCTTTAGTTAATTAATTAATTTAAACTTCATGTATAATAGAGCTACACAGGCGGACTTAACGCCACAGGGCATTCTCTTCCAGTCAACCTTAGGGTTCAATAGGGCAACATTGCGATACCATAATTTTAGTTATTTGCATGAAATTTTGCCAATTACAATCAATAGGATCGAATTCAAAATTTCAGTGGAAGGAAACCAGTGAAATTATTTCCACTATTCAATAACTAATGAAATACAAAACTAACAACCCCACGTAATAGTCACCCCGGAGTTCAATTAGCAAATGAAACAAAAGAATAAATTGGAAACTCCAACAAATCCGATTCCCAGTCTTCTTTTACATTCTTCGAAATAAAATAAACTTTTTCAACGTTCAGAGTTTTCAATTATATTTTAATTGGGCGCGTGGCTCTGAAAGCTTTCAGGAAGGTGTTGAGGAGAAAATCAATTTTATGTTTCGACGAATTAATCGGTTTTCGTTTTTCATATAAAGCGTTGGTGTATTTTTATTATCTAAGTACGTATACAGAAAGTGTCAAGTCCTGTGTTTTTAATGTCATTGGTAATCAAACTGGCCATCTACCCAGTTTATGGAAATAATAAATGAACGCCAGTTGTATTGCAGCTGTCTTGTCCGGCTGAAGAGAAAACTTCATTGTTTCCTATTGAGAATTAATTGTTTTTCTTAATTAGCACATACTTGTCCCGTGTGCTAATTATACTGGTCCTAATTCCAATACTACAAAACGGAATGGAGACGTATTTAGGTAATAACACCGTCTATTCCAGATCATATTCACAGGACGTGAGATATCAGACAACAGGCAGTGAATGGACTAAGACGAACGTTATCACACACCAATTTTGGGCTTGCAGTCAGTCATACACTAATGGCAAAAACACATACACATGAAACGTCATCGCGTTATAGTTTGGACGACTTGCAAAAGGACTTTTACTTAATACGTCGTAGATATTTAAGACATGTGAATCCCAGTAGCCTGCATTCCCAATCCCCATTATGTATGGTAGTTCCACTTACCGGAGCGCTTAGTATGGTGGCCGTAGAGCCTGTTGAGGTCCAGCGCCAATACGGTGTGTGGCAGCGCGCAGCTCACCGCCGCTAGCGCAGCCACGCATGCCGCGACACGGCACGACGACATCGCTGCAACAATAGACACGTACAGAGTGAGGTACCATCACGGTAAGAACGAGTAACTAGAGAAATTAGTACTAGCAACTTTGAACGTATTCCTAATTTGTTCTTATAACTTTGATTCAGAACACGGAACGGAGTGTAGGAAGTAATAGAATAAAAACTTCGGTATTTTTTACATATTTCAGAATTGGTGCCATAGGAAAAATATTTCATGTTCATAAGCGGTTACAATACACCCTTAAAAGTTCCTTCTTTTACCTGTCATATTATAGATATTGTTTTTGAATACCGAACACAATTTTTAATTTAACAGTAGTGAAAGAATAATTACACACTGTATTGCAATTCATAGCAAATGAATAATAAAATCATCGCCTGTACTACGTCGTAGCATTGTTGCTACGGCGTAGCGCTACGATGGCGTGGCAAGCTACAATTCCGTAGAAGGCTACCCGTCGATTGTATCATGATGTTGATATGTGTTTGCCTGAGCCAATAAATACATGAGTACTGAGTACACATGAATATGAGTAGTTATTGTAGCTAACGATAACTTCCCACACATAACGTAACAAAGGAATTTGCATCTTGACCAGGAACCGCTTTGACTTGGTAAGCAAATACATGTAGCGTTTCATATTCCATGCATGTTCAATTGTATTCAAAACACAGACGAATTTCATGCCTCCCAGTAACTTTATTAAGTAGTAAGAAATGTCTCACTAAGGCTATATAGCAAAATGAAGAAGTTTCATGATGTTATAACTTTTTAAACAGGTAACATGGTCACTAACATTATCATTAAAACTAGAAATGGGATATTTAAAAAGAGATATTTACCATGTTTACTATAAACACTAGAAACGGGATATTTACTATGTTTACTGTAAACATGGTAAATATCCCGTTTCAAGTGTTAGTGTTTTATAATGTTGTATTAATAACACTATATTTATCTAAATGTAATTAAAAGATAGATCAAAACTACAAAATAGGTCGAAAAAGTTTTGAAATTCACCGAGAAATGACTGAGAAATAGATGATTAAAGTCGAACTAAATAAAAATTTAAAAAATACATAAACACAGTATTGGACGTTTTTTCTTTAAATAAGTCTTGATGGATGATAGTGCTGAAAAAAAAGGAGTTTAACTTTTTTTTTTTATATTATTAAACTTCATCAGCAGCCTACAACAGTCCACTGCTGGACATCGGCCTCTTCAATCTCCACTTAACTCGATTTTCAGCAACTCTCATCCAGTTGCTAGCAGCCACCCTGCTGAAATCGTCGCTCCACCGAGCCTGAGGGCGTCCCACCTTACGCTTGCCAATTCGCGGCCTACACCCAAGAACACCCCAACGGTCATCGGTTCTACGGCTAGTATGGTCGGCCCAATATGCCATTATTAAACTTAATCAAGAAAACTAGTACCGACAGCACCTAATTGAATCTTACAAGTAGTCTATCGTTACTATATTTATATGTCTTAGCACCCAATAACTCTGTTTTAACAAAAACAGTTAAACAAAACACCAATTTCAGCTACACAAAGGGTAACCATATAACAAGATAAACCATTTATTTTAAGTATCAAGCCGACGGTTTTGCACCTCAAAACTTGACTGAAACCGATTACTTAGTCAACGAAACTTGGCTCACAAAACATGGGCCAAGAAACTTAAGGTTTTGATGAAAACTTGGCATAGTAAATTAATTAATAACAATCCCTGGATGATGTTCGGATAATGGCTTCACAAAATGGCGAAATCCAAAATGGCGGCCGTATTACGTATACTAGTTTCTGAAAAGATTTTGTAAAATAAAAGGTTAATCATGTTTTAGATGAAGCTTTAATGAATTTTATTATGTTTTTATTATTCTGTAAGTTGTCTGTCTTTATTAAAGCTTCTTTTCTTAAGATATTTCTTTTTTTAGTGATCGATGTTAGAATCGGTAATTCGATTTTACTTATAAAGGTCTTTTTCTTTGGTATCTTTCATTTTCTGATTGACAAGGCAGAAATCTTAGCAAAGTACCTACTACTAATATATTATCATAAGCTACAGATGTACAACAAAAAGTATACGCTTCGGAAATCATCGACTATCTTCAGATAAAATTTGCCGCGATGAGATATATTATAGAGCTGTTACAACCATCGAAAGTATTGCCTATTTTGCTATTATAATGATGGGAAATTTCAGATTAATAAATCTTTGCAATTCCAAAAGCTTCTCTAAACTTTGGATGCCGAGGTGCGAGGAGTATGTAAGCTGTCAGAGAGTAAATTGCATACACACGTGAAAACAAAACACCACTACAAAGCACATCAGTACAAAGCTTAGGAACTTTCCGTGTTACTATGTGGTGCGAGGTTCGCACTTACTCGGGAACATAAAGATTACCGAAGCGTATACCTTCTCTGGTAGTCTGGTCTAAATGTATTTAAGTAGATATTTATTTTCCTTTCAAAGTAAATATTCCCTTAGTTTATTTTACGTCCCAAAATATCCGACGTTACACGGTAATGGACGTGGTTGTCAATATCAGTCGTAATTACGTAATTTCTCAAGAAAATGTATATCTCTTAAAATATACAATCTAGTATTCATGTAATTTGAGATTTCTTCGCAACATTTACATGCCATTAGCTAGCTGTCTGCTTATCCTAATCCGGGATTTAGAAGCGAGCTTGTTCAATTAGGTCTAATTAGGTATGACGTAGACTTGTAAAGATACAAATGTTTTATTTATTTATTTTATGTATCATTATATGGTGACAAGTTTTGAGTGGCAGTATTGAATGTCAAAAGGTATGGTGGTGTGTATAAGACATTTTCAAGGAATTGACAGTAAATAGGTACATGATTTTTGAATATGATATAACTTAGGTATATGATTATTACTGTGGGTGAAATAAATATTTTGGAGTTTGATTATGGAGAAAGGAAAAAATGCATGGATGGATTGTGTGAGGATTAGTGTGGAAGAAAAAGGAGTAAATGATAGCGCGACGGTTCACAGGGGAGAATGAAAGAAAAAAACGTATTATGCCGACCCCAAGTGACATGGGACAAGGGCAGGAAGATGATGGAGTTTGATTATGGCTTAGATTTCCATTAAGTTTGAAATTTGCCATAAACAAATCCTTAAATATCTTAAAGTACATGAGGTAGCAGGCAGGTTGGCAGGTGTTTTCCAGTTTCACCTAATACCATGAGTGAATTTAAATATTTAAACACTAGTTTAAATATTTAAATTCTGAAATTAAGAAAGTGAATTTAAAATATTTAAACACTAGTTTAAATATTTAAATTCACTTTCTACATGAAAACAGGGTGTAAACAGACCCTTCACATAGCCGTCAATCAAGCATTCTGTGCAGCAAACAAAGTAACTTTACGCAAAAATTATTGCTGGGAATTGACTTTTTTTAAGGGGTTAAAAATCACGTTTTACGGTAGGACTCGATGGAAAGCACTCAAAGCATTGTGATGGATGGATTGGATAGTAAGGGGGTCGTGGAGGTGTGTAAAGTAAAAAACTTATATTAAAAATATGTAATTATAAAAAAACTTGTGAAAAAGTTGGAACTTTGACCGCCAATATCTCCGTAACTAGAAGGTTCCCAGGTATGGTCTAGAACAAAAAAATGATCACAAAGACGGGGAGAGCCTTTCGGATATGTTAAGGGTCTATTTACACCCTTTATAGGTACTGTTTGCCAAGTAACTTTCGGTACATTCAAATCTCAGGGAGCCCCAAACGAAACAAAACACTGCCTCCATTTTATCTTTTAAAAACACAAACAAAAACAAAACACGCAGCACCATAAATCTGCGACACCTCTCGTTAATTATTGTACAAAGCTTCACAAAGAAATTATAAGTTGATGCACTCGCAACGGTATGCTGTGAGAACAGATCTCTTGAGATGAGGACGAGTACTGAGTACTTACGTTGCTCTGTTTATGTTTCAACTTGGTTTATGTTTGGGGGATTTTGTACGTAGGGGTAGAAGTAGGGTTAGACTGCCTCGTTGGTCTAGTGGTCGCAAGCGCGGAGCTGAGCATGAGGTCCTGGGTTGAATTCCCGGGTCGGCCAAAGTGTTATTATATTTTTCCATCACTAATTTCTCAGTAGCAGCCACGGAGTCTGGATTTCTGCCCGGTTGATGGCAATAGGCTCGCCCTCTACATGGGACTTAAACAACGGGCGAAATGTGGGTGTACTATTAGATACATCTCCGCTTAACGTTTCGGGGATTACAGGCGTGATGTCATGTTAAGTAGAGTTAGTGCATAAACATGATAGGGGCAGTGATGATGGCCCAGCGGTAGAGGTCACTAGTTACGAGTACAGGTCAAGGGTTCAAACCCACCAACAACCAATCGGCACTGTACCCTGTGTAATTTATTTCATAACCTAAAGCTCTCAAATTTGAGGCGAAGTATCATGTTGAAGGAATTTGTACGCAAAAGTAAGTTTAGTGTAGAAGCTATGGTGGCACATATTCTGTATAGTTTATTGTTATTTAATATTGACATACCTAATGATATCATTCTCTCAAGCTATCCGATTTTTTATTCCAATTGTATTAAGTAGTTTTTTTTTTTTATTCTTTTTAACTGTAAAGAATTATTTAATTTTATTTTCAATTTAGTTAACAATTTCAATGTTTGCATGCCTATTATAAGGTAGATTGTACAAGGGTCACCCATTTTATTGTTACATCCTATTTTATGTACCTGCAATCTAAGCAAATAAATTTTACTTTACTCTGTGAAAATTTCAACCGGCTTCCTCAACATCTTCCTGCAGTTGTCCCCTGTTACTTGGGGTCGTCGTAACACTTTTTTGACTTCCATCTTTTTTATTTTTTTTGACTTCCATTTTTTTTTCTTTGCTTTTTTTTTGTTTTTCGTCACGCTGTCTTTCACTCTTTTTTCTTTCATTACATTCCTCACACATCCATCGTTTCCATGGTCTTCCTCTCCCTCTCCATCCATCAACTTTCATTTTCATCACCCTTTTAGTCACATGCGATTCGTCCCTCCTCGTCACATGTCCAATACAATACAGTCGATTCCCTTTCAACTTTTCTGTAACTAGTGCTACTTTTAAACTTCCAGTTATCTGTTTCATTTAAAAACACACTACCCTCCTTTGAGTCACGCAGTCGAGTAAAAAGATGTAGCCATATGAATAGACAGACAGGCTCTAAGAGATAAGGTTTAAGTTTCACCCATTAAAATAAACGAATCTGTACCATACACCTTCAACACACATAAACGTAACATCATGCTTCTAATACCCAAAGGGTTAGGCAGGGATGTAACTGCTATAATCCATCTAATCTTCAACACATCTTGTTAATGACAAGTAATTATAAGTTGTTGCACTTCCAGCGCGATGCTGATGGAACAGACCTCTTGAGAGGAGATGAGGATGAGTACTTGAGTTGCCCTGTTTATGTTTCAAGTTAGTTTATGGGGCGGTGCTTGAAGCTGTGAAAGTGTGTACGTCAGAGAAGGGTTAGTGAATAAATAGAGGTCATAGTTACTCATGTTCTATGTGGGTCACCATCCATATCATATCGAGTTTCCTCCATGTCTCGGAAAAGTATTTAAGCCGTTGGTTCCCGACTGTCACTTTTAGATCTTTGACAGTTGTTACAGGTAGCCAGTGACCCGAAAGTCTGACAACCAGTCTTACCAAAGGGTTTTACCCTGTACTAACTGGGCTGTGGAGGTAAGACAGGCAGTCGCGCCATGTAAAATACTGGTATTCAGATGCTTCAGGTTAAACTGGAAGCCGACCCTAACATATTCGGGAAAAAAGCTAGGCAGATGATGATGAGTTACCTACTGATTTACTCATATTCTGTGAAAATTTTAACTAGCTTACCTATTACGAGTAAAAAGAGACAGCCTCGTGAAAAAGGCAAAACAATTATAACTGTCCCTTTTTTGGCACCAAATATAAACTTATTGAAGATCTTTTTACTTCGTTAAAAATGTCACTTGAGTGATGCCTTCGAGTGTAAGCTCCACTCAAATGTATAGACGTGAGACGATGTCTCAGAAACATGAAGAACATCCCAAAAACTGAGTAGTCTATCATTCTATCTATCTGTTGATCGGTTTCCAAGGATTTCATACCACAATATCGACGAAATAGAATATCCATCAAACTTTACCTCGAATTCGCGGTACCAGACCACTCAATATCCAGTTTAATTTACCTTGAAACCTGGCAACCTCACACATCACTTCCAAGAATCCAATCTTGCAAACTTCCTCAGAAATTCACAGTTACTTCCTCAAATCCAATTTCCAGCAAATCTGGAACTAATGCACTGCTGTGGCGCACTTTCAATCGATCGGCGGTCAGTCGGATTTAGGAGCAACCCAAGCTACGTCTTTGTGGAGATTTGTTACTGTAAGTGCCTTGGAACAGAGGTAGTTAAGCTTACTGTGGATGTTTTAAAGGCTGACTGGGGCTTTTTGTAGCAAGCTAGATGCTAGGCTAAATCCTACAAATTTAAGCTAGTTTTAATGCTATAGTCAAAGGTATATAAACATAGTAGGTATATTTAATGATTACAATAGTTTGTTCATAAATATGTAATCAAAGGATGTAAAGTCAGGAAAAAACAAACTCGTAACGATACAGGAAAATTGAAAGAATATGTTTGACGTGGTGTGTTTTTGGCAGGATAATCAAAAGCTTCTGATTACATCGTAGTTACATATTCTAACATGAAAAGGCGAATATACTACCAACTTATTAAGGTATATTAATGGGTTGTTTAATTTCTCGACCTCGCAGACCTCGTAGTAGATATTTTAAACTATCATGGTCACTAACAATATCATTAACACTAGAAACGGGATATTTACCATGTTTACTGATTGATTTGAGTTCCCGATATTTCGGCGCTGTTGCAAGCACCATGGTCATGAAACTCACTGTGTCCGCTCGTAAACTTACACAACGAGCGCTTACTCAAGCGGACACAGTGAGTTTTGTGTGACGGGAACAGAATTGAGTTGCGAGTGACAGTGGTAGCGGTACTGAGTGCAAAAAACGAACAAGAAAGAGGGTAGACCGATTTGTCTGCTCATAAACACCCACCCGCAATAACTTCAGTTTATCCGTGATCATGGTGCTTGCAACAGCGCCGCAATATCGGGAACTCAAAGAAATCAGTAAACATGGTAAATATCCCGTTTCTAGTGTTAACGGATAGTATCAGTATAATTACTGAAATAACGGGAGCCCATGAATACAAATCATAATCAAGTAATTATTTATTTCGAACGACTAGGTGAACACCACGCTTTTTTAAATTTTCAGACAGGCTTATTTTTGTAAAATTATATTATATTAATTATATTATATATATAATGTAGGCATATAAATTACGTATAATTTCTATAATACTCGAATCCTTGAAAATAAATCAGGCTATTTTTCAAGTGCCAGACAAACGTATTTTTGTAAAAAGATATTCGAACTAAAATTCTTCTTAAAAAATTGCCAAGAAAAATCTTGAAAAGATTAATTACAGTTGAACAGTACCAACGTCAAAATGAGTTGTAGGCCTTCTTTTAATTTAATTTTCTTATGTGAGTACCTACGATGTTCAAGTCTTAAAAAAACTATTAAAAGTCGCTATTATCAGTAGCACGCAATTTACGAACCATACATGTTTATGAGTAGACACAACCGTTTGAAGTGGGTACTTTAGACACAAGGCAACACACTGTTCTACTTGACTAGGTTGGTCCGTGGATGGGTGACCACCCATTACATACCGAGTTTCCTCCGTGCCTCGGAAACATTCAGCCGTCGGACCTGGTCGTCTTTTGCAGATCTTTGTTAGTCGTAACGGGTAGTCGCTGGCCCGAAAGTCGGACAATCAGTCTTACCAAGAGGTATCATATTACCCACTACTAACTGGGTTCTGGAGTCTGACCTCCAGAGTGCAGTCGCTCCGTGTAAAATTCTGGTAGTCAGTTGTATTTGGTAAGACTGGAAGCCACCCGCAACATAGTTAAGAAAAAGGCTTAGCTGATGATGACACAGTTGAACTTAAAATAATAAATGGTCCTTTTATCCTTTTCATAGCTTTTACGATCAAAACAAATGACTACCGTGTGACCTTCATTCCCACTTTCCATAATATTTTATTCAAACATCGCCAATATATTTTTGTGGCCCAAAAATATATTTAATAAATTAGCATACGTCTAGCCAACAGGATTCCTTTAACAAATGGTACCACATATTTTTCCCTTTTTAATATTTTCGCTTAAGTTGAAAAGAGAGGAAAAACCGATCAAGTGCAAGTCGGCCTCGCGCAGGAAGGGTTTCGCACAAAACGCCGATTAAACTTACTTGTATGAGGACCCCATTTAATTGGTAACTTTTATTTGCATTACTTAGAAAAAGAAATAGAAATAATATTTATTTGCGTAAAACATGGTATTTGTAAAAGATATTAAAGACATTAATGAGAGCATACATGTTTTGTTTATAATATCATAGCATGCAAATATTATAGGTTACGTTAAACAATGTTTCCCGTCAATAAATTATTTTATGCTCTAAAAATTATTAGTGTTTAACAATAAATGTAGTTTAATGTTCCTCTCTCTGGAGCCCTGACCACCGACAGCCTGGACCTTGTTCCTGATGCCGATGGGCCATCTATTTTTAAATGTTTTGTTAACTTTTGTTTTAGAAAATATTTAAAAATGTATTAGATAAGAGAAAGAACGAATAAAGGACATAATGTAGTTTTGTTCTAAACAATCTCAAATATATAGTAAAAGCTGTTTAGCCGTGCGTGTTCGTATATATAATAAAATTCCAAAAGATTTAAAAACTGACTGTGACTAAGGGACAGACAGCAGAGCCTTAGTAATAGCGTCCCGTTGGCACCTTGTGGTCACGGAACCCCAAAAACGCAAATTCATTTAAATTATTAAGTGGAACGGGTAGAACATTTCTCGAGTAACACATTTTTCACAATTCTGTCTAACGTACAATTTATTTGAGTGGGCTAGTGACCCCCGAACTTGAGCCCCAGGGGTCCAGCGGCCTGGCTCGGGACTTAGTCGGAGAAGTTATACTTTTGTGACGGGTCTGTCCCAGGATGCCCTTAAGTTTTACGGATGTGCGACAAAGAGATTTATTTATGTGGTTGTTTTTATGTAGCAGTAAGTTCTTTGATTACTTATTTACAAGTCTCCGGTTATAAATAAAGTGCTTTTTGGGTAGTTTAATATTTTTGAAATGTTTGTGAATTTTAAGACGAAGTTATTTATTTTTTTCAGTAATTATTTCGAAAATTGTGACGTGTTTGTAGATATTTTAAAATACAGAGTGGAAGGGCCAAAAAATCTGTTGTTTCCTACAAAAGTGAAATATCTACACGGTCAAATTGAACGAACTAAAGATTTTTTTTTTAAATTACCGATGTTAACTTTCGATGTGGGGGATCATCAGAATGATGTACTGAATATGTAGTAACCGTTTTCGCGTTGGTGTCCCTTCCACCCTGTACTACATATGAGACAGTAATTTACATTTGCCTCGTTGTCTATTTGGTTACAAGCGCTATGACTAAGCAAAAGATCCTAGGTTCGATTCCTGGTTCGGGCAAAATGTTATTGGGTTTTTCCACCAGGAATTTACCAGTACTAACCTGGAGTCTGAATTTCTGCCTGGTCGGAGCTAATACTTGGGACTCAAACATAATTAGCGAAATGTGGGTAAACTATACTTAGGTACATCTAAAGTTTCGATTTACAGGCGTAACGTTTCGTGTTATTGTATTTACTGAAATATTTTCACTTTACATTCTGCCATAGACTTTATGCCCCATAAAACGCCAAAGGTCATTCAGTAAATAAAACCGATACTGTATCTCGAATACAAAAACATAAAGTCAACCCTCACACATATTTTTCTTCAGCACTCTCTATATTTTCTAGCTCCTAATGGCATACTGTGGTAACAAGTTCATATTTTCTTAGAAAAACATAACATTCTTGTGATAAAATACTGCGTGCGCTGTGTTTTGTTTTTCTATTGTTTTTTCTTCACACAAATAACGAGTTGTTTGATGGTGGATTCTTGAGTTTATTTTTACACAATGAGAGCCTTGAATTATAGTTTGTTTGTGGGTCGTTTTTATTGTAGTAAGTTGGATAGTGATAACGATAGCTTTTTTTAAGAATACAGGGTGTAAACAAACCCTTCACATAGCCGTCAATCAAGCATTCTGTACATCAAACTAAGTAACTTTACGCAAAAATTATTGCTGGGGATCGACTAAGCATTATGCTGATGGATGGATTGAATAGTACAGGGGTCGTGGAGGTGTGTAAAGTAAAAATCTTACATTAAAAACATGTATTTACAAAAAAAAACTTGTGAGAAAGTTGAAACTTTGACCCCCAATATCTCCGTAACTAGAAGGTTCCTAGGTATGGTCTAGAACAAAAAAATGATCGCAAAGACGGGGAGAACAAGTGTCTTTCGGCTATGTTAAGCCGTTGAACCCGGCTGTCATTTGTAGATCTTTGACAGTTGTTACAGGTAGTCAGTGGCCCAAAAAGTCTGACAACCAGTCTTACCAAGGGGTATCATGTTACCCAGAACTAACTGAGTTGTGGAGGTCAGATAGGAAGTCGCTTTATGTAAAATACTGGTATTCAGCTGCATCCGGTTAGACTGGAAGCCGACCCCGACATAGTTGGGAAAAGGCTAGGCAGATGATGATGATGATTTTTAACCAAAACTTTCTTTAACTCTCATGTCAACAATTTAAATTGTTTTACTATAAAAACAACAACCAATTTCACCACAACCGCTTTTCAAAAGTCAGTCGATGATAACGTCAACCGCGTGCAACTGTAACTGACATCTGACGTGTGACGTCGCGTCATGTTACACACCTCCCTTTTACAAATCAATCATGTTATAACGAACTAGCTGCGCCCCGCGGTTTCACTCGCCGCTTCTGACTTGTTTTCTTTTTGCGTAGAGTGGTGTTATATAGCCTATAGCCTTCCTCGATAAATGGGCTATCCAACACTAAAATAATTTTTCAATTCGAACCAGTAGTTCCTGAGATTAGCGCGTTCAACCAAACAAACAAACTCTTCAGCTTTATAATATTAGTATAGATGATATGGAGTTGATATGTGCCGCATGGCATATACGAGGCTTCCTCTCTGTGAGAATGTCATTTGCCTAGCCTTTTCCCTACTAATTTGGGGTCGGCTTCCAGTTCAACCAGATGCAGCTGAATACCTGTAGTTAGTTCTGGGTAATACTTAGTAAGACTGGCTGACAGACTTTCGAGCCAATGACTTCCTGTAACGACTGTCAAAGATCTACAAATGACAGCAGGGAGCAACGGCTTAACGTGCTTTCTGAGGCACGGAGGAAACTCGGTATGTAATGGGTGATCACCCATCCAAGAGAAGCGTGACTTAACCTAAAGATTATCCCGAGCGGCTGTTATTGTTTAGCCAGGAGCTCGTCTCTGTGAGCAAGTGCGGGTTGGTAAAAGTAGGATGTGTTTGATTTTTTGGTTCTAAGACTTGACGGTTTCATGATGTTTTCCTTGATTGTTTTTAGAGCAGTAGTGATGAAATAAATTTAATAAAGAAATGGGCCTGTCTTGGTCCTAATCCACGATCGGAGACAAGTGAGAGCTGCTACTAGTGCTCTCCAAAAATCAATTTTACATAATATAACATCACGCCTGTTATCCCCGAAAAGTTTGACAGAGGTGTACCTAATATGTCATCCACATTGCTCCAGCAATGTTTAAATCCCTTGTAATAGGGGGCGAACCTATTGCCATCAACCGGGCACAAATCCAGACACCGTACTGCGAAATTCCTGATGGAAAAACCCAATAACACTAGGCCCGACCTGGGAACCGAACGTAGGTCCTCAAGCTCAGCAGTCGCGTTTGCGACCACTAGATCAAAGAGACAGTCTTAAAAAAAATCAGGAAAAAGAAAAAGCACTTCTCAATAATTGGCGAAGATATCGTGTATCTTTCACACGATCACACCTAAAAGTACAGTAAAATTGGCCTCTTCCTCCCATTTCAGTCTGTTAAAATACGTCGGTTATTTTATAAAAGGTCAAGGAGGATTAACAATAATTTACACAGGATTAGGTATATTTGATCAGCTTTATTTTTATACTGCGAGCCACCTACTTTGGTCACGATTTTAATTAAATTCTAATCTGTAATATTAGCCCGACCTTTTGTAAATTGAAAGCAAATATCTTTTTCGTGTTAAATTAACTTCTGTAGAAAAATTGTGTTATGAAAGTGGAAATAAGAAAATCTAAGAAAGATGCTTTCGCTGCGAAAAAGTTTTAAATATGAAAGAATAAACTGATTCATGTCTGAGCAAAACTTTCTGACTGATGCAATAACAGACGTTTTATATATAAGTTGGATATAGATGGATAGTGAGAGCACTCATCATCATCCTACTGCAGTCCACTGCTGGACATAGACCTCTTTAATCGCAAGCCTCTCAACTCGATTCTCGGCAACTTTCATCCAGTTGTTACCAGCCACCCTGCGAAGATCGTCGCTCCACCGAGCCTGAGGGCATCCCAACGCTTGCCGATTCGCGGTCTCCACTCAAGAACACGTCTACGTGAGAGCACTGGTCCAGTGGTAATGATACACACTTGCATGTAGGGCGTGGTCTCGAACCCGAATAATCTTACTTTGTGTAATTAATTCCATCAAAACTTCTTCTTCTTAGCCAATCGATGGCAAAAAGTTTAAATATGTTTAGTCCAAAACTCAGCCACGCGAACCCCGCTCACTGATGCAGTAAATAAATCATCAAGATCGCAGGTGATATAAGCGGGGCAAGATGGAAGGTGGGTCATTGTTTGTGGGGAGACACCGCAAACGACTTAAGGTCTGAGCCGACCATGCTCGCCAAACTCTAAAGGAAATTATTGTGAGAAAACCGGCATGTCCTAGAATTAAAATTACTCGTAAGTGTCAAGTGCCATTAACCCACACGGAACCCGCGAGGTGGTATATGGATCACTCCCTCTCTTAACTTAACTTTTCGCAACTTTTTGACTCAATAACCGCATTAACTGTATCATTAGTTAGTAATCGAATATCGGTAGTAACTTTCCCGAGCCGCGACATAATTTTCTAACGTTGTTTTGACAAGCTTGAGGTGACTCGTTATGTATCACTCTAAGAAAATGAATGGATGTAGTGAGTGCTGTGATTACACAATTATTTCTTATGTTACAAGTTTACTAAAATATTCTTAGGTAATGAAATAGGCTGTAGGTAACTTTAAGACCTAATTATTTGTTAGTGGCCGCGATTTCGTCGACATGTTTTGTCTTTCATTATTTTGTATCCAGAATGAATTGTACCTAGCCTATCTTAGTTAGTTTCGCATTTAGATAAGTATTGATTTTGTGTCGTGTATTGTCGTTGAAGACATACCTTAGCAGTTGTTAAATTTTCACAAAATATTGCCTATCCTCATCTGCCTAGCCTTTTCCCAACTATGTTGGGGTCGGCTTCCAGTATTTCATATGGAGCGACTGCCTATTTGACCTCCACAACCCAGTTAGTACTGGGTAATACGATACCCCTTGGTAAGACTGGTTATCCGACTTTCGGGCCACTGTAACGACCGTCAAAGATCTACAAATGACAGCCGGGACCAACGGCTTAACGTGCTATCCGAGGCACGGAGGAAACTCGGTAACTAATGGGCGGTCACTCATCCACGGACCAACCTAGGTAAGCGAAGCTTAACCTTTAGATCGACCCGAGTGACGGATATTATTTAGCCACGAGCTTCTCCAAAATATTGCCTATACAACATGAAAATAGGTATTAGAATTGCATATAACAAAACTCCATCATAAATATTTACCACGACAATCCGGTTCCAACCGCACATATTGTACTTTGTCTTCGCCTGGCTTTACAGTAATCCTCGTACGAGACAAAAGGCGCTCTGTCTACACCGCAGCTCGCAGCTCGCGGGTGCGTGGGAGCGCACGGTGTGTACGTGGTCTAAATAAATGGTGTGGCTTAGCGTGGGCTGGTACCGTCATAAGGAATAATATGTTTTAACTTTTTTACTTGCAAGTAATTTTCTCTAAAACAATAAATTAAAACAAGCGGCATTAAAAAACTCCGAAAAGTTCTGGAGTGGCGACCGCGATCCGGAAGACGTTGCGTTGGAAGGCCTCCCACTAGGTGGACCGATGATATGGTGAAGGTTGCGGGGATCCGCTGGATGCGAGACGCACGGGACCGGACAATGTGGCGACACTTGGGGGAGGCCTATGTCCAGCAGTGGACGTGAAATGATGATGTTGATTAAAAACTCCTACGCAATACTTCAACTGGTCAAGTTCCCAAGTGACTGGCAGCGTTACCACGTTGTAATTTGTTTGGCCTAGATAAAGGCCTGCAGTTGGGTCGGGTAAGAAGTGTCAACTCATCGTTTCGGAATTTTTTTAAAAGGGACATGAGCACTCAGTCCCTAGGGCCTGATAATGTTTATTTTCTCCTACTGTATCGGTTGCAATTTCATGTTGTGACAAACATAGTATTTATTAATCCATATTATTATAAAACAAGTCTTATATCAAGGTTATTTCACGCGTGTGAAATATCTTTTGAATTTGTGGGTAGGTAAGTGTTTATATATTGTTGCTTGTGACTGTACAAGTGTTTTTATTCTAAAGTAGGTACGTCGAAAAGGCGCTGCGGTTGTGTTAATTAAAATGAGTGAAATATTCAGTTGGGTTCGCGTTCTAAGGGAATTTCAGGTACCTCAGGTAGTTCTAAAAGTAGCATTGTGTTAATTTAGGACAGGTTGGGACTAAATTAGACATTTCGGCCTAATAACTTATTAACTTTTTATAACTGACTACCTTTTGCTGGCGGGTTCGTTCCCGTTATGTACGAAAACTAGCCCACGGGGACACCCACGGGGACGTTTTAAATGTAGCCTATGACACTCGGGGATAACGGAATCGGATTATGACTTCCGAAGATTACTTCCTTCATACAAACTTACAAAAAAATACCTCTTTATAATGTTAGTATAGAAGTCAACTAGGCAAAGAAGGACTAGCTAACTGATCGCGACGATAGGCCGTGGTGGAGCAAAATGAAACGTGTAGTGGACTGTATACAAGATATATTACGAAAAAGGGAATAAATTACAATGTTCGGTTGGAATTAAAAGAAAATATTCCACGCTAAGATAAACGCGTATGCGCAGCCGTGCGTGGAGGCGTGCAACAGCTGACTGGTGTGGTGCGGGGGCCCGCGCTTGGTCGTCTGCCGGCAGACTCCCGCTGTCCCCGCCCCCCTTGTGCATTGCCGCTGGCGTGCGGCGATGTTGAGAGCCGCGGTCTCAACACTAACATTCACCAGTCCGTGGTGAGACTAATACAGGCATGTTTTAACCTTGCAGATCCATTAATCTAGACGGCTATGATTTGATTCGAAGACATTACATGATTAGGTAATCAGTTAACCACTTCAAACACTGCCTCGTTGATCCAGTGATCACAAACACATGAGCTCTTGGCTTTGATTCTCAGGTCAGGCACAAATATATTGGAACAACAGGAATTTCTCGGACGGTTGATGGTAAGGTGGGACCGCCATACACGGTACTCGAAATATGGGATTACTATAGTTACACCTCCGCCTTACCCCTCAGGAACTACAGGCGTGATGATTTATTATATTTTCAACACCACAATGCTTTTAGAAATAGAATATCTTCCTATCGACCTTTCTCAAAAATAATGTTACAAATACGGCACGAAAAATGAAAGTGGAATTTTCTCAAGTTTCCATTAATGTTTGATATTTGACACATCAAAAGGTTTTTATAGGTAACATCTGAAATATCAGACATGTAATCGATAAATATTCTGAAAAATTTCAGTTTTGGTAGACATGCTACACACAATGTTGTGGTTGATTCTGCACAGACTGGTAGTTAAATCGAATATTATGTAGATAATTTGGATAAGAATGAAGCCACTCGGTTTAGTCTAAATTGTATCTAAATAGCCCGAATGATTCATGCAGATAGTTGATGCTGCTGACCGAAAAAAATGTGGAGCAGTACCTACCATTTGTTACCATTCTGAAGGATCTTATGTAAACGGCTTTTAGGGATTAAAAACCAAGCTTTGTGTAACAGTGTTTTTTGTCTTTCCATGACCCATACGATTAGAGTTCTAAGATTTCTTTCAGATGGAACCGGACGGACCGTGGTCAAATCAAAAGCTCTGAATCAACACGTTTTTGCACTTCAAAAACATTCCGCTAAAATACGCCCGCACTTCGTCACTTCTTAGTTATAACTAGGGATGTTACTTACGGAAGTGGCTATTTCGGAACCGAATTCGGAAGCGGAGTTTTTAAATTTGGTTTGTCGGAACTCGAACCGGAATCGCAATCGGAGATGTGTTAAGTGTAGGTCTATTAAAATAAAATTACGTACATTATTCATAAGCTATAAAAAAATACAGGTACACCTGGGTGTTGAAAATAAAAACAATCGCATTTAATATCTTAAACAGTATAGCTTCCGATATAACTTCCGATTCAAATTTATCGGAACCGAAATCGGAATAGAAGGTGCAACATCAACCGGAAGTTCCGAACTTTCGGAATCGGAATCGAACCTCCGTAACATCTCTAGTTATAACTGGGGATAAGTTGTAGTTTAAACGCCACAGCAACAAAAATATTGGCCAGTCGCGGTAAAGGCTCTATCCTGCAAACGATCATTTAGATAAAGATATTCGTGGAGGCTATATTAGACCAACGAATTCAGTATTCATATACATTGTATAACAGTAGCGAAGGGTCAATTTTTGTAAGAGGTAAGCCGGAGTACATATCTTTACTGTGTGGAATATTATCGGCTATAGAATACTGACTGTGCCATTTTTCAAAGGGAAGCCGGTAGGAAACGGGTTGTATGGAACCGTCGCCACTGTTGTATAAATAGATCACGATACGCAATATATTCCGTGACTAAATTTCCTCTATTTCCAAACTAACGTAGACGTTGCGAGTCCACAAACATTTTCAAGCATAAGATATTTCGGTCCCAAAGCCCTGACGTACTCGTAGTCTATCGGGACATCGGAGCTAAAATAACTTTGAAATTACAGTCGAGAGCTTTTCTATGTTTTTTTACCAAGAATCAATTATTTCCTTCCTTTTATTTAATATGCCTAAGCCGGTTATGCCTAAGTAGGTATCTAATATTCAACTCATATAACTTGAACTTGACTCACTGAGTATAATTAATTATTCCGCGGGTTATTCTCGTCCGACCTTACCTTTAGGTGTTAGATTACGTTATTTCATTTCATGTACATAAAATATTGTGTCGGTTTCTTTGACGTAAAAACGTGGTTCTTTGTCCGTCCATAAAATTTTGTGAGGAAAAATAGAATCAACGTTTCTTTGTGTAGTGGAAATGTCACTTCTACGTTAGAATTAAGTGCGTGGTTACTTTGTAGCTGGTTGGTGGAGTGGTTATATTTTGTTATGTTTGAGCAATAGGTTACTTTTAGTAGGTTTTGTTTTTATGTCAATGTCATGTTTTATGATTAAATATCAAAAACTAATTAATTTATGCCTATTTTAGTACTTTGACGCCTAAGTGTCCTATTGTCGTCGTTTTTTAGATGTTTATATTTTCTTACTTTTAGTCTTATTTTTATCATTAGTTTAGTTCTATTTGTAGTCTGCATGTAATGTAAATATTTTTTTAACTTAAGTACTTATAGGTTAACATGTCAACAACTATAATAATAATTCGTTTTTCCTTATAATCATTTTTTTTGCAATTATATTAATGCCTATCCTAGGCAGATTTAGGTTTCTGCTTACAAATAGTTTTCCTTTTTCATCGTTCAGTTCTTTTTTTTACAATCGTATTTTTAGATCATTTATAGGCCACTAACTAGCAAACAGAAACGGCTCAGTGAGCAGCATTGGCACAGTGTACGCGTAGAGCAGTGGGTTTGAACCCAGGCAGGCATTTCACTTTATGTAATTGATGTCATCACCACTGCTGGTATTCGTAAATGTGTATATATACGTCAAGAATTACAGACACTGGTTCACAGATGCACGATGTTGTATAGAAAACGTGTCTTAAGTGCAGATCACCTCACTGGCTTATTTAAATTTATTTATTAACTAATGTAATCATATTTTAACATTTATAAGTAATTAAAGATTATTTCTATTTTACATTATTAAATTATTTAGATTTAGATTTTTTAGATTTTGATTTTTTTTTTTTTTTTTTTTTTTTTCTATTTTCTGAAACCGTGAGCACAGGAAGTGGACCTGGCAGAGTCCCGATGGTGCAACTAAAAATGAGATTGACTTCATCATGTCAACCAAGAAGCAAATGTTCAATGATATCTCTGTGATCAATTCGGTGAAAACCGGGAGCGATCACCGCATGGTAAGAGGCACATTGAACATCAATATAAAGCTTGAAAGGTCTCGACTGATGAAGTCTACGCTCCGTCCAGCACAAATCCAGATCCAAAACCCCGAGAGCTTTCAGCTTGAACTCCAGAATCGTTTCGAGTGCCTAGGAAGCTCAGTGAACGAATGCAACGATAGGTTCGTGGAAACTGTCCATACGACTGGGTCTAAGTTCTTCAAGACACGTCGTGCACAGAAGAACAAAAAACTCTCTGATCATACTCTCGAGCTCATGAAGGAGCGGCGCGAGATGATCCTGCAGTCTTCAGACGAGGCGTGGAAATACCGGCAGCTCAATAGACGGATCTCTAAATCCTTGAAACGCGACCTCCGCCGCTTTAATACCGAGCGTATTAAAGATGCTATTGAGCGGAACAAAGGCTCCAAGGTATTTTCAAGAGATCTGGCTATTGGGCAGAACCAGCTCACGAAACTGAAGACCGACGATGGCAGGATCGTATCCGCCAAACCGGAGCTGCTGAGGGAGATCGAGAGTTTTTATGGGCAGTTGTACACTTCAACTAGCAAACCCGTTGCAAATCTAGCTAACGACCCAAGAGCTAGACTGACCCGACACTATACCGAAGACATTCCGGATGTCAGCCTGTACGAGATTAGGATGGCTCTGAAACAGCTTAAAAACAACAAGGCACCGGGTGATGACGGAATTACGGCCGAACTCCTGAAGGCAGGTGGAAAACCGGTACTTAAGGCCCTTCAGAAGCTGTTCAATTCCGTCATACTCGAGGGGAAAACGCCGCAGGCATGGTGCAGGGGTGTGGTGGTACTCTTCTTCAAAAAGGGCGACAATGCCCGGCTGAAGAACTATAGGCCCATCTCACTTCTAAGCCATGTCTACAAGCTGTTTTCAAGAGTCATCACGAATCGTCTCGCGCGCAGGTTTGACGATTTTCAGCCTCCCGAACAAGCCGGATTCCGAAAAGGCTTTAGCACCGTAGACCACATACATACGCTGCGCCAGGTTATACAGAAGACCGAAGAGTATAACCTGCCTCTCTGCTTGGCGTTTGTGGACTACGAGAAAGCCTTCGATTCGATCGAGACTTGGGCTGTACTGCAGTCTCTCCAACGGTGCCAAATCGACTATCGGTACATCGAGGTGCTGAAGAGTTTGTACAAAAACGCCACCATGTCAGTCCGACTTCAGGACCAGACCTCGGAACCTATCCTTCTGCAGCGAGGTGTGAGACAGGGAGACGTCATATCTCCGAAACTGTTCACCGCTGCACTGGAGGATGTCTTCAAGGTTCTGGACTGGAGAGGGCTAGGCATCAACGTCAATGGCGAGTACATCTCTCACCTTCGGTTTGCCGACGATATAGTGGTCATGGCTGAGACCATGGAGGACCTCAGTACAATGCTCGATGACCTCAGTAGAGCTTCCGAAAGAGTAGGTCTTAAAATGAACATGGACAAAACCAAAGTCATGTTGAATGCCCATGTAACACCCACTCCTATCAAGATCGGAGACTCTACACTCGAAGTTGTAGACGATTATGTCTACCTGGGACAAACGGTCCAGTTAGGTAGGTCCAACTTCGAGAAAGAGGTCAATCGTCGAATCCGACTCGGCTGGGCAGCGTTCGGGAAGTTGCGTGGTATCTTCTCGTCCAACTTACCGCAGTGTCTCAAGACGAAAGTCTATGACCAGTGTGTGTTGCCAGTGATTACATGATTTATTCCCTTTATGTCGAGTCCCGTTATGTCGAGTCTGGAAGTCTATTGTTTTCCAAAGTATTGATATTTTACGCTTTCTATTACCTTTACGTCGAGTTACGTGAACAAGTACAGTCAGGGATGTAAATTAAAAGCCAATGGCATAAAAACAT
Organism: Noctua comes; assembly: GCA_963082995.1. Taxonomy (NCBI): domain Eukaryota; kingdom Metazoa; phylum Arthropoda; class Insecta; order Lepidoptera; family Noctuidae; genus Noctua; species Noctua comes. The sequence goes on from OY720288.1 coordinate 14,107,660, forward strand.
TGTTTTATTATTTGTTCTATTACTTATTTTCATTATCTAATCTTTCTTAATCTAAACATATAAATCACAGTATAATCATCACTATTAACGTGGTCGCTCACAATGGGCCTCATCAGAAGGCTTAAAGTCACCCAAAGGGCAATGGAGAGGGCTATGCTCGGTGTTTCGTTGCGTGATCAAATCAGAAATGAGGAGATCCGCAAGAGAACCAAGGTTACCGACGTTGCCCGAAGAATAGCCAAACTTAAGTGGCAGTGGGCAGGGCAAATTGCTCGCAGAACGGATGGCCGCTGGGGCCGAAAAGTTCTGGAGTGGCGACCGCGAACCGGAAGACGCTGCGTTGGAAGGCCTCCCACCAGGTGGACCGATGACCTTGTACAGGTTGCAGGGATCCACTGGATGCGAGACGCACGGGACCGGTCAATGTGGCGACACTTGGGGGAGGCCTATGTCCAGCAGTGGACGTCTTTTGGCTGAAATGATGAATGATGATGATGAAAGATTATTTCGAATACAATTTTGGCAAAGGTCAAAAACCTTAAGTTCAAAGTCCTTATAATTGCCAGTCATCATTATAAAACGTCCAGCCCATTTAATAAATTACAAAGTTCACTTAATATACATTACTTTAATGACACCGGATTATTATTTAATTAAAACCGATTAAAGTGTTAGCCTTTTTATTAACTTAATATTGTGGATAAATTATTACTTGACTAGTAGTCACAAGCGCTACAGCTGAGCATGAGGCCCTGGGTTCGATTCCTTGGTCGGGCAGAGTGTTATAGGATCTTCAGGAATTTATTAGCAGCATCCCAGAGTTTGAATTTAAACTCGCCTCTATTACATTGCACTTAAAAAAACATGCGAAATATGTAACTATAAGTACACGTCGGCCTACCCCTTCGAGGAAATACAGGCGCGATATTAAGTTATTATTGGGAATAAATTAATTTATTGAACAAATTATAAAATCATAAACAACACAGCTTCAATAAAAGTCGAGAAAAAATATTGGTTTCATTATATTTGACGATGAGCGATACAAATTGTGAAATTGATAGCAATGTTTCACAAAAGTATACATTACACTTATTATTTATTCAGAAAGGCGTATCGTTTGATGAGGAAATTAAATTGGGTAGCAGCCTTTTTATGATGCTACTTTTACATGACACGTGTCTCTTTTGTAATTTAAGCTAGATTATGTAATAACTCGTGTACATGATTGTGTATCTTGTGTTATTTAAGCTACATGTATGTAAGTTACGATGATTAGGCAGCCTATATTATAAGCCAAATAGGTATCTACATCTCTGCCTAACTCTTTGGGGATTACAGGCGGTAAATTGTAGTGACGAGATAATTAGGTAGCCAAGTCTTATTTTGTTTTTGATGATAGCGACTGTGTTATGTTCATGTATGTATATATATACGCACAGAGCTACGATATTTTGGAAAATGAAACGCAATAGACACAAATATTTATGTAGTATCAAAAAAACCAACTCCTGAAAGACAGAATCTACAGTAGCGACCACCAAAAACGCGCCTAGGCAATGAAGCTCGACGAAGTCCCAGAGAAACAATTTGACAATGCAAAAAATTACATAATTGTAGGTTTCAAGCATATTAAAGAAAATAAGTGCGAAACACTAGAAGTTGGTCCTTTACCATAAGGAATCCTGTTCACTCTAAAACGTAAGCAGCTTGAAGATTCTATTTTCTGTCGCGCCACGCTCTCGCAGGCTGTTCTCGCAATAGAATAACATTAATTAATCAACACGATGTGCACAAGACTGCGTAGTTAACGAGAGACACTCGAAGTCCACGGAGTATGAAGTCCATGGAGTGTTCGATGTGAGTAAAGCAAACTTATCGTACGCTGCAGACAAATAATTCTCATAATAATCATGTTTGGTGGTGGTGGGTGTGTAAAGGGCAGAGCTGGTTACGCAAGAATGATAGTCAACCTTAAAAATTTAGTGGATTGTCAGTAAAAGACGAAGAACATAAACCAATCGTGTTCTAATTCGTTACTTTTGGTTATTATACCGTGTAGAAAGCCTAGAATTGCCATACATCAACGTAGAGTTGAAGAATAACATAGAGTTGAAGCGGCAGCAGAAATGAATTATTTACAGCTGGTGTTCGTAAAATTAACAGTTTCATACCCTAAGTAATAAAAGTTAAGGGATTTCTGACAAGTAGTCCTTCCATTTGTTATGTTCTCTGTGTCTCGTGCTACCACCAAATTAATTTACTCGTCCTGACGTACTCTCGTTTCGTAGCTACGAAGTTTACGTAGTTAAGAAAATTGTAACGTTTGACGTAGTGGCGATGAAAGGAAGCTCATTTTACGTTCCAGAATTAGTTTTGTCTATAGAACTTTATTAATAGAGCGATTAATTTTGAAAATGGCTTCGAGTGTTTCTATTTTCGGTTTGTTGATAAAAGAGACATTCAAATCTCTTTGGTTGATAAGGAAATAAATTATAAATGATATTTGTTTTTGCGAAGAACAGAGTAGATGAATTCTATGCTGTATTACGGAAAGCGAGGGCCTCCTTTATGAGCCGTGTACATGATTCTGACAATGGAATATTGAGAGTCATATATGAAGCTAATTATTTCTTTGTATATGGCTGTCAATATTCCTGCTAACAATTTTAACTAATATTTGTCGATTATCAAATATTTTAACTTATTTTTATTGTATTTAATGTAAGTAAATAGTATTGTAATTTTACTTTTTTTAAATTATCTTGCCTGAAATAAATGAATTTTATTTATTTTTAGTAGCAAGTGAATGATGATTTGACTGGATAGGGGATAGCCACTGAGATGCTCACCTACTGATCGAAAAGTATGGAAGAAGTGTACATGATGTGCCTACGCAACATACACTGTGAAAGGGGCACTCCTGCCTTTTCCTGTTTCAACATTCTCCTGCCTACTTCAGTATTCATGAAAGTGGTTTTATTATCTTAACGATAAACACTAACAAAGTTAAATGTCTGCTAACAAATACTGGAGAAGTTAAATGCTCGAGAAGTTTTTAATAAACTAATTTAATTTAGGCTCTAAATCTTAGGTACCAAAAGTTTTTAATAATTTTAATCAGAGTTAAAATTTTATCTGCTACTGTGTTAAGTCAGATTATTTTATCGGTTCTGTTTAAGTGTTATTATCTAAACTAATGAACAAACTTTGTATTTATTTTACGTACGTTTCGTTCGTCCTACCCACCACTGAGTACATGCCTCTCTTTTGAGCAATGCTTCCCTGGGATGTATCCGAGTCTCACCCGGAGGGTCTACTTAAACTGACATTCTATCATCGATAGTGATGATAGAAAAGACAATCTTCATCATCAGCCTACAGCAGTTCACTGCTGGACATAGGCCTCTTCAATCGCAAGCCACTGAACTCGATTCTCGGCAACTCTCATCCAGTTGCTACCAGCCATGTCGATCGTCGTTCCACCTAGCCTGAGGGCGTCCCACTCTTGCCGATTTGCGGTCTTCACTGAAGAACACGTCTACCCTAATGGTCTCGGTTCTATGGATAATATGGTCGATAAATTACCACTTCAGATGGCTTATTTTAATCTTACCTATTCTAATGGAAAAGATAATAATGCATTTAATTGCCAGAAACAACAGAAAAGGTTAGTTAATCTTGTTGAAAGTCGGTGTAGAAACTCGAAACGATTTGAAAGCCACAATGGCTTTTAAATCGTTGTGTAGTAAGTAGTTCCTTTATCCATCTATACTGATACTGTTAGCCTGCGAGATCCGTTGTTTGTAATCAGTTGTTTCCATCCAGGGCTAATGTGGACCACTGGTCGTTCGTTTTGTCCAGCTCATCTAGCCATCCATCTCGCTGTTATTATTATTTCCATAGTTCAGCCATAAATTACATCATTTTTGTGCCATTATTTCATGTTTTTGACGTGTACAGTTTCGCTCACATTATTTACTTCGGGTAAATAAATACATGAGCAAAATCATAAACAAACATTACTGGTTGTGAAGTTTGGACAGCTGTCATTTCATGTTAAACCAGAATTTATATAATGTCCAGAACAAAATAATTACATGTGGGCCACAAAAATATTTTATTTTATGCGTGAAATGAAACTTTAATTCACTTACAGATAATGTAAAACCATATCTTTTTTTTTTGGGACAAGTCCCCCACTCTATTCCTAAACCACTTATACTCCTGAAAACCAGAATCAAAAGTGGCGACCACCAGAAAAGCGCCGAGACAATGGAGCTCGACGAAGTCCCAGAAAATCAATTTAACCGTCTTGGATCCCGCAACGAATTTAATCCGAAAAGAATAGCGGAAAAACATAATTTCCACTTCTTCAAAAACTTATCTGCTGGGTCTAGATACATGACATTTTTGCCAGGAATTGCTTCTACAACGTGGGTATTTGGGTAAAGAATATCATCCATAACATAACTTCACGCCTGTAATCCCCGAAGGGTTAGGCAGAGGTGTACCTAATAGTACACCTACATTTCGCCAGTTATGTTTAAGGCCCATGTAATAGGGGGCGAGCCTGTTGCCATCAACCGGGCGCAAATCCAGACTCCAAGGCTGCTACTGAGAAATTCCTGATGGAAAAACCCAATAACACTTTGCCCGACTTGGGAGTTGAACCCAGGATCTCATGCTCAGCACGCTTGCGACTACTAGACCAACGAGGCAGTAAAGAATAAATAAACAGGATTTCTAATAATACACATTCTGAAAAAACCGGCCAAGTGCGAGTCTGACTCGCGCATAAAGGGTCCCGTACCAGCGTAGTAGGGGAGTCCCCTTTAATTTTAATTTATTTTTATTATTTGTTGTTATAGCGGCAACAGAAATACACATTCTGTGATAATTTCAACTGTCTACCTATTACGGATCATGCTATACAGCCCGCTGACAGACAAACGAACGGAGGGACAGCGGAGGCTTAGTAATAGGGTCCCGTTGGTTACCCTTCGGTTACGGAACCCTAGAAAGATGTAACAAGAAAGATAAAAGCCTTTATCCATCTAATCACCAACTCACACTCACTTAAAGTCAATTCAAGGCACAGCTTAAAACCTTTTCCGATCTCCATTTGATGCATTTAAACGATCTAATTAGAGAAAAAGAGACGGCGATAGTTCGATCTTTACGTCGCTTTATTTTTGTTTTTTTAAGAATAGCGGTATGAAAGGAATCGAATCAAACCGTATCGATAAAAGTACGGGAGTAATCTTAGACAAACAAAAGATACGAAAGCTGCTTAGAAAATGAGTCATTCATTACATTTCATTTCATTTCATTACTTACTCGCTATCTATTTATTTGTATTATATATTTATTTATATAGGTATATTATTTTTGAAACTGTTGTTCCGTCACTTACCCCCCAAAGGTTCATTGGAAGACCAGCGTCAGACAGCATCACCTGTCTGGCATGAATGCTGAAATGGACCTTTTTGGCGCAGCCGTGAGGCACACAGCACATGTACCTATTTTGTCATTTTTTTAATTTTTTTAAAACTGTGATTTTTTATTTTGTATTTTTTATAATTATGTGTGCTTGATGAACTGACGTAAAATAAACTTTATTCTTTCTTTCTTTTCTTTTCTTTCTTTCTACTACTTCATCATCATCTGCCAAGCCTTTTTCAATTAACAATGTTGAGGTCCGCGTCCTGTCTAACCGGATGCAGCTGAATACCAATATTTTATATAGAGAGACTGCCTATCTGCACAACCCAGTTAGTACTGGGTAATACGATACCCCTGGTAAGACTGGTGGTTAGACTTTCGGGCCACTGACTACCTGTAACGACTTTCATAGATCAGCAAATGACAGCCGGGACCAAAGGCTTGAAATAGTTTTAAAATTAACACAAAAAAGTTGTAAAGTTTTAAAATTGATACCTAAAAGTTGTAAAGTTTTGAAATTGATACATAAAAGTTGTGACGTTTTAACACTAATACAAAATACACTAAAATATACACTTTCAATCTATGAAATCAATGAACAGTAGGTACCGAGTATTGAATCAGATATATCGATACTTTTTATCGCGCTACTAGTCACAATGTCTACATAAGTCGTAACGAGGCGTTAGAGTCGGTATTACGTGATCCTCATTTGGTATAAGGACGACCGTAATGAGTTCTGATTGGATTTTGTGAGTCCATTGCTGAGACACTGATTGGATGGCTGGAGTAAAAGACGGATTATATTGGCGGTAATACTTAGATAAGAAAGTTCGTTTGACTCGGACTACGACAAAGAAAAGCTGTAAGTAATATCTTAGTGTATTTTTTCTTGAGTTACGCAGAAAAACATAACAATTTAAGTAGCTGTTAATACCTATTGGAAACTGTGATTGCATTATCACCCTATAATGTTTCCAATGCTGGAACACAGGCCGTCCGGCGTCCGTCTGTGAGAAGGAGTGAGCTATAACCCACTACGATCGGTCATAGACACATTGAAACGACTCCTGAATGAAAAAAAAACCTGTCTGTAATCTGGAAAAGACAGGCATCTATGTAATTAATTTTCAAAATAAATTGTAAACCATGGTAAATATCCCGTTTTTAGTATTAATGATTGTGTAATTTATTTATTTATTTAAAAACATTTGTGTTCCAATTTTGGACAAAGGCCTCCTTCCCCTTAACCATAGCTGTTATTAGCCAATCGTTAAGAAAAGAGTCGAGTTCGCCCACCATCTTTTTCTGGTTTATTGCTGTTTTGGACCCACTGTGTGGTTACTATAGCTCCGGCATGCGACAGATGTGGCCAGCCCAGTTCCATACAAGCTTGGCAGCCGTGTGACCTACATCACTGATTTGAGTTTTGGAACGCATTATCGAGTTCTTTGTAATATTCTACAAATCAACAACAAGACAATTTGGCACTTATACTATTCAGAAGTAAGACTAAAGTCACCATTATAATTTACTTTAATTTAAACAGTAACACCATAATCATAAAACCCGGCTGTCACTTCAAAAGCAATAATCTATTCACTAACCGCCTTTCAACTAAAACTAAAATATACGAAAACCTAATCAACAGCTTCTACACTAAAATTAATCTAAATTATACAGCGTGCTCTCGTCATTCTGTATTACTTTCAATTTGCATCCAACTTTGTGCGCGTTTAGCGAGCGCTTCATTAAGGAGTTTCTAAAGCGGTTTAAAGCGCTGAGGTCGTGGAAATTAAACGTTTGGAGGGAAATTGGTAAGACGTGGATTTTGTTTGTTGTGTAGTTTGTAGGATTTTAGGTCAATTGTATTAGTTGCAAGGTTATCACTATGAAAATAAAGAATTCGAAAATAAATCCGAAAATGAAAATTAAAAGCCTTGGCTTGTCTTGCGTTTTTCATTTAAATACACCGTGATTTTTTTGTCATCTTACAATGGCAGCCCACTTCATGTATGAATACGTAATGAATACTAAACATTCATAAAAAAATGGTAGTTATGAGACTTGAATAATTTAAAATTAAAATATTATTCATTACTATGACCCATGACGTAGTTGAAACACCCTGTTGCGAGTGATGATCTACTCGACTCGTGCGCTGGGTAGGTATGTTCTACCGTTTGACACGTAAACATTATTAACAGGATGTTTCATAATACTAATGTGTTACTTATTTTTCCCTGTACCTAATATCTCAATTAATGCTAAAATAAAAATAATCGCTCCTAGAGGTATTTTACGTCGGATACATTGAGTGGACCACCTTTGAAGGAGGACTAAAAAGCAACGGTGTATATATATGCAAACGAAAATTTTAGAATGATAATTTAGGTATGTTAATGTAATGTAATACTTTGTAAGTTATTCGATCCAAAATAAATATGTAAATTATAACATTATTTTACATATTTATTTCATCGCAACTGATGAACCGATCCATACCTACAGTACGACTGGTCTAATCACGAACAATTTGTTTCAACACTAAACTTTACAATTTATTTTAAAATTTGAGTTTAGAATTTGAAACACGACTTTCGGCTTTAAATGTTAGAAGGTAGTTGATGGCAACTGTTAAATTTAATAAAAGGATTATCCAAAACTTGTTTTAAAACACACATATTTTTTTTTATTATAGTTTTATCAATTTTTCTGCTTTCTTCAAAAGATTTGCCCACCTGAGACCGAAAATACAACCCAACCCAATCGGTACTAAAAATAAACGATGATTACCTCCATCTATACAAATAGCTCTATTAGCAGGGCTATAAAGGCTGAGTAAAAAATTTAGATAAAAGATGAAGCCGAGAAGTGATAAAGTAAAAAGTTCAGTGAAAATCTTTTATCCGAATCGAAAGGTGAGAATTTTTTTTTTCTACATTTGTTATTTATTCTTCAGTTCGATTTACCGTACATTTTCTTTATGATCCTAGTTTTAGGTATTCATTTTTATTATTTGTTTGAAAACCCGCTAAATACTTTAAACGACCTTAAATAAATATTCAAACTAGATATTTACAAATAAAAGGACTAATTTTTAGGTATAAATAACCGTTTTAGACCATCACAAAAACAGGCCCCGTAGCTGCTACTGAGAAATTCCTGATGGAAAAACCAAATAAGACTTTGCCCGACCCGGGAATCGAATCCATGACCATGATCTAGCACAGAAAAAAAGAAAAACAATATAAAAAAAAAAAACTGTCGAGTGAATGACGATGGCTTCGATTAATCCATAAACAATACGTTAAAACATTTATTTAAACAAGAAATTATTGAACTGGGAAACGAAATACTGCTGACCAGAAACAATTTCCATGAAAATTAGATTTACAAAAAACTCACTCACTCCCGTTGGCTTAAAAAAGAGTTTTTTTTTTTAATTAAACAAAAAAAATATATTTCTTGTTTTTTTTTGTACTGTTAGCCCACCCTTTATAGCCGTTACGCGGGCGAATAGGAAACACCCTTGAAAGTTTTGAGAGAAAAATAGTCTGAAAAATTTTGTAGAAAATATTTTATTTTGTTTTTATATTCTGCGGTAGCTTATAAGATTAATTAATTGTTTGGATTTATCGAACTATATAATATATGGAATGATTGGTAAACTTGCAGAAAATATTTATGTAGCGATTACGTTGAAACAATTTATTTCAGTTATTTCAGTTCAGAACCATAATATTGAAATAAATTGTGAATCAGAATCAGAATTTATTTGCTATGAAAGTAGGTAGAGATTAGGTGTTGTACATAAATTAATGAGATCGTCTACAGTCTACCTTACGGCGTGCAAATTATTACATAAGTTAAAATATTATTGCAAACAAAATAATGTTAACAGAACAAAATAGAAAAAGAAAAATAAGGATTGTGAAATAAGGATTTATTGTGCAAATTCTGCATGTGATTTATTTATAGTTTCCATTTCAATTAATTAGCCTTTTGTGTTGAAAACAATAAAAAATTAAAAAAAGTTAACCCAACCAAAAAAAGTACCTAGAAAATGTGATCAAACTCCACATAAAATTATGCACAGCTCTGAAACACGGAAGACATAAGACATGTATGAAAACCTTTTCACCCTAGCAGCGTAAAACTAAATCATAAAATATTCGTCACTCCACGTCGTCACGGCCCAACCAACTCGTCACGGCCCAACTCGTCACCTCCTCTCTCCAACTCGTCACCTCTGTGGTACGAATTCTATGTATTTTGTGCTGATGGTCTGGGACGTGACCAGAATTGTATGAAGCTACAAGCTACCCTCATATCTAGAGCTGTGTAGACGTGACACTCTTAAAGGAGTGACAATTTTATAGCTGAGAATGGAAACCAAGATATATATACATAATAGGTACTGAAGCTTGATTTAAAAAGTTAGGAGTGTAAATGTACAAAAAAACAAATGTTCACGAGTGTCAAATGTAAAAAAAATCATGAAAAATGCCGCTCTGTTCCAAAAGTTTATTGAAAAACGTCGTTTGAAACAGATGGACATTTTTCGTTGCATTCGGCTCCATTTAGCCCTCATCCTCGTCTCGTGCTTGCAATCCCGCCTGGCGTGCTATGACAAACTTAGCACAATTGCCTCAAAATGTTGCTACTATTTTGAATAAACATTTTAATTTTTTTGTATCAAATAGGCCTACTCTTTACCTTAACCTTGTCCTGAGGACAGATATGAGATCGACGATGGAACGAGCTAACCCAAAAGAAACCTATTAACATAAACAAAACATAAACACAAATGCAACTAAAATACCTTTTTGTTTATTTTGGGACCGGATCTCGTATTAAGAAGTTTAAGACAAAGATTCATGGCTAAAGAACTGATGGAAATTACCAATTAACCAAAATGAATTTTGCAGAAAAAGTTTAATCAAAACGCCCTTCCGTAAAACAAAGAACTCTCGAAGCTTTGGGAATTGCTATTACAAAGCTTTTATGCACTTTTACTCAGCTCTTATAACAGGGGTTCGAGGTTCAGTAAAAAATTGGTAGTTGGCTGTGAAAATACCGTTTTTGCATTTATTTTCAACAGAAACGGGCATGGAAAATGGAATTTATATACCTGGGCATACATATCTAGCCTTGTATAGACTAGTGTACATGGTTCTTTCAAAATACTTGCATTATTATTATAAAAAAATTTATGGGTCCGCGTGGAGGAATATTATCCCGTGGCAAAGTTCATACTACCGGTATATAAAGTACTAGCTTTTGCCCGCGGCTTCGCTCGCGTTAATTTAGAATTTGATAATCAATTAGGGTTGTACTCTACTTGTAATGATATAATTCAATCATGATTCGAAAGACACGTGGCGCCATCTATTATCATAAGAACGTTATTGTTGTTTTCCTCGGGAACAGTACTTTTTTTCGGCATGAGAAGTACCCTATGTCCGTTTCTGTACACCTGTATATGCAAAATTTCAGGATGATCGGTTAAGAGGTTTAAGCCTGAAAAGGTAACAGACAAACTTACTTTCACATTTATAATATTATAGTATGGATAGCATGTCCTAATCGAGTATATATAGGTTAATTATCATTATAATATAGAGGTACGTTTAAAAATTAACCTAAACCTTCAGATACAACATAACTACACTATATTACCACATTTTGTTTATTTAAAGAAGTCATAAATACATTAATTACATTATATTTGTTATATAAGATTTTAAACTATCATGGTCACTAACTTTATTATTTATACTCGAAACACTATTTCGGCGCTGTTGCAAGCACCATGATCACGGATAAACAAGATCATGGTGCTTGCAACAGCGCCGAAATATCGGGAACTCATAAGAAACAGTAAACATGGTAAATATCCCGTTTCGAGTATTAATTCTATTTGTTGTCTGTATATAATGTAAATAAACTTTCAGTAAGGAGTGTATAAGTACCGAAGCACATGGAGTTCTGTGATGAGTGTAATGAGTGTATCTCATAAACAAAGTAATCAAGGGTAATTTTCATACCTCCATTATTTGAAAAAGGGCTATTTTCATTTACCCCCATTCTTTCAGAATAGTATTCATTAAGAGAAAGAAATCACACAACATCATACGTGTAATCCCCGAAGGGTTAGGCAGAGGTGTACACATAGTACAACACATAACAAATCGCATTTCTTGTTAATAAATGGCAATACTTAGAACGAAATGGTAGTACATTACCTGATACACGTGAAGGGTAACTTTGTAAAGTACGAGTCATACCCGTGGGTGTTACCCTGAATTCATTAGTTTTACGACGATATGACTGCCAACATAATCTTTTGTATAAATGGATAGACCTCTTGGTTTTGCCCGTGACTTTGCCAGTTACCGCCATAATATATTTTTTCACACGTTGAAAAATGTTTCTATTTCTTAGAATATTTTAGTCTAAGTTACTTACGTTTCAAATGAAATCATTTACTGTCGTTTCTCAAGTCGCTTTTAGGCTAATATACACTTTAGCTGGCAAAGAAAAATAATTAATACATTCGAATTATGAAACATCCTGTTAATAATGTTTACGTGTCAAACGGTAGAACATACCTACCCAGCGCACGAGTCGAGTAGATCATCGATCGCAACAGGGTTTCGACTACATGATCGTATAAAGTTAGGTAAGAAAAGCTACTAACATTGAAGTAATGGAAAAAACGTAGCCCGTAGATAACGCATAAAAAGGAAAATCGCAAAAGCCACCGGCCTTGGTAGATGGCTTGGTAATTAAAGCAGCTACTATACTACTCACCCTCTCAAACGTAATTACTACGCAATATACAGCGTCCCACTCTGTGACGAGGTCTACCAACAGGGACCTATTCATAATTGTAGTTAAATTGAAATACTCCTAGCAGGTCTACATTTGCGTCGTAATAGTAGTTGAAACCAAGGTCTCAATGGTATTAATTTATGACACTGAAACCACAGCTAGTTTACAATTCCCAACGTCTTGGTAACTTCAAAAACGACGTCGTATTAACACACATCATTAATTAGTGAATAGAATTCATTGGTTTCTATTCTCGAGGAGCTGGTGGCTATAAAATAACAATAAAGGGTTTAAATAGACCCTTAACATAAACGAAAAGCACTTCTCCTCGTCTTTGCGATCATTTTTTTGTTCTAGACCATACCTGGGAACCTTCTAGTTACGGAGATATTGGGGGTCAAAAATAACTTGTATTTAATGTAAGATTTTTACTTTACACACCTCCACGACCCCCGTACTATTCATTCCATCCATCAGCTCAATGTTTTAAGTGTCGACACAATCTGTCATTTTGTCGATTCTTCCGCCAAAGAAATCTTTGTCTACGGTGTTCATGCTACGGGGGCTGGCGTCTGTACATTTGCTATAAAAAGATATTTTCTTTAATTAAAAGTTGTACAATCACGTGGCAATTAGTTGAGAACAATGGCGATTGTCTTCTTTACTTACGTAAATTCTAGAATTATTTGTTAGCTTAAGCTTTCGTGCTATATTTCACAATTACTGTTACCATTTCTGATGATACAATGTAATACGGTTATGCAATAGTTTGCAAATAACGCTTTTCATATTTCGGTAATTACAATATTTATTGATGAGATCGCTGTGCATCCGATAGTATTTCCATTCGGAAAATATTATATTACGAACTTCCATTTTTAAACTTCCAACCTGTATTTAAATCCTTTAGGGTCATGAGATAACATAATATTTATTTGCTTAAACATGTGTCATACATGTAAGAAAATACACGCATGCAAGATGGTAAGAAATATTATTAATTAAAACATTCTCTTAAAATAACACTCTTATGCAGTGCGCATTTCCAAAAATCTTAATTTAATGTTTAGCTAAACTAACTGTTCCATAGGCAAGCGTATTCCACCCTAGGCCACATCATCGCTTCGCATCAGGCGAGTCGCGGCCAAACGCAAACCTATAAAGTACATAAAAAAAATGTCGTCATTGTGTTCTTGTGCTTCTCTGGCCTTCATATTAATGATTCTAATAACAAAAAATGTATTACTTCTATTTCCTACATTGGTTACAACATCACCAGAAAATAGCCAAAAACACGCGTCCAATAATGTCCTAACAAACTAAACTCTAAATACTGTCCAATTACTACAGAAACGGTACAAAATCATACCTCCGGGAATCGTGACAACATCATAACGGACCCGATTGCGAACTAATGACGTCATTATGTACCAAACGTATGTAACTACATATTGCCTACACAAGTTTACTGGGTAGTAGGAAACAAATCATTTGTGTGGGTGTTAAAATGTGCGCAGTATTGGGTAAGGCTTAGTTCATGTGGGCAGGTTTTGTAGGTCACTAGTTTCTGTTCAATTATTTTCAAATTAATTTTCCACCATTAATTTTTCACCAAATTAATCTATACTAATATCTATACTAATATTATAAAGCTGAAGAGTTTGTTTGGTTGAACGCGCTAATCTCAGGAACTACTGGTTCGATTTGAAAAATTCTTTTAGTGTTGGATAGCCCATTTATCGAGGAAGGTTATAGGCTAAAAAATTTACGCGGACGAAGGTCGCGGGCAACAGCTAGTTTGAAAATAATTGAACTGAAACCTGTTCAATTAATTTCAAATTAATGTTCCACCAATTCACGGCTTTTGTTTAGCATTAGCCTTTAACTCCTTGGAACATTTATCCTTAGAAACTGCTGCAATAATAGAGACTACATGACAAGTTAATTACCACCACAAAACCGTAATAAGGTGTGTGGTCTAAGTTAAACAAAGACATGTAATTATGGAGAATGGAGCTCAAATAAAAATTTCTTGGAGTTTACATGACGTAGGACACGCAGTGAACATGAGGCATGGTGCTTTTGGAAAATAACAGTGGCAGGAGGGCGCCGTTCCAATGATGGATTTATATCAGCCCCTAAATCATTTTTTTTAAAACGTTGTCCTACACTACGAATTTCTCCTGTATCGTGGGTGCGTTTACAAACATTTAAACTCACATACACAAACAGCCAGACCTAGAACAACTACCTGTAGGCCAAACAAATATATGTTCCGTGCGGGAATCGAACCCAGGTTGCGCAGCGCAGCAGCCAATCGCTCAGCCACTGTGCCAACAGTGCCGACAATTATACAAGATGTAGTATCCTCATTTTGTAAGTAAGCCTAATTTTAATTTGTTGAACGGATCGGTCTTCTATACGTGACTGTACGAGTATGTCGCACCCCTACCACAGCTAATGATACCTGAACGCTAGCTACTCCATTGTTTAGCTCCGACTGTTCCGAGCCCGGCTTGTCATTACTTCTGCTCGTTCCGCTACAGTAATTGGCGATATGGTTGTGTTACGAGTAGATCCTTTGTTTGTTTTGCTTTGTGTTGTTAGTGGTGTTAAAGTGGTATCGTGAGTATCATAAGATATCTTATTGTGTATCTTGTATAATAATACTAACGACCCTCTCTTGCTTCAGACGGTTTTTACCACTTGACAAAATATCGAGATATGTTATTACCTCGATGGTCTAGTGGTCGCAATCACTACTGCTGAGCATGATGTCCTGGCTTTGATTACCGGGTCGGGCAAAGGGTTATTGGGTTTTTTCATCAGGAATTTCTCAGCAGCAGCCACGGAGTCTGGATTTGTGCCCGGTTGATGGCAATAGGCTCGCCCCCTATTAAATGTTTTTACTATTAGGTACACCTCTGCCTCTGCAATTTCTCTAAAGTGTCGTGTGTTTCCTATGAGTTAAAATAGTTAGTACCATTCTTAAAACCGGGTTGCTGTATGAAAAATATTGTAATAACCAAAATTGTAGTAAAAAAATTGCACAAGCATTTTACGTAGAACAAAATGAAATAGCCAAAACGCCCGTTCATGTCCAACACAAAGTACTCCGTACTATAGATATTGAGCTGACCTTTGTGCAAACTGCAGCGCATATTCTCAGTAATCAAACACACCCACGTATACACAATGTACAATTACATGGTAGAATACCAAATTTAAGGTCGACCGTCCACTACTACCAAAGAGATTTAAAAGAGTATATACAGCAGACATTGGGAATATTTTCATCATACAAAAAAAAATATTACGAATGCTACATGACAAGCGGGCGTATGACACTAGACAGACCGATTTGTTACAAAGTAGTAACAAGTATTGCATTACCATTTTCTTCGTCTTGTCCCGTCTATCGCTGGTAAATATTTATATACATATATATTTAAATCAAAAAATAAAAAAAAACAATAATATTAATATTTATATACATATTTAAATAAAAAAATATTAATATTTATACATCTATATGTTGTTGTAATTTTTTATAATTTATTTATTTATAATATTTATATTTTTTATATTTGAATGTCTTTGGCTGCTACGTAGGATATGCATAGAGACTAGAGATGGAGAGGTTTCCCGCGTTAACTGAGCGGTTCGTTTCTTTGCCAGCAATGAAGAAATGCGTTCTACGGCTTTGCGTTATTCATCTGTTTGCCAAGCACGAATTAGTGCATTTCTGTGGCGTTAATTACAATGCCAAATAATGTGTGTAAAATAATTATTATTAAGTAGCATCGCAATGACTGGGAGAAATGCCTTTCGGTTTCGTACCAAAGGTATGGTCTAGAATCTAGACTATACCTTGGAACCTTCTCGTTACGGAGATATTGGAGTCAAAGTTCCAACTTTTTCACAAGTTTATTTTACTTAAAATACCTCCACGACCCCCTGTACTATTTAATGAATCCATCAACACAATGTTTACAATGCGTTACATTGAGTCCTACCGAAAAAAGTTATGTTTCAATCCAAAAAAAAAGTCGTCTCCCAGCAATAATTTTTACTTATTTTGATTTACAGAATGCTTGAAGGCTTCTTGAAGGGTTCTTTTACACCTTGTATAAGGTCACTGGCAACGGGTCACAGTACCAGGCCTACATAACAAAACGAAGCGTGCTTAGCCGCGGGCTGCTGTGGAGCAACGCCTTTACTCAACCAGTGCGCAGTATTCCAAATTCATATGAACGAGAATTTCGACACCCACTCGCCAATTTCAAAGTAAAGCTCTGGCTTATGCAGGCACAGGCAGTTTGTTATTTTGGGTGGGCTTGTTGTGTGAGCATTATCAATATTTACGACACGAATATACTAAGCTTGTTACCCTTGATTTTACTGGCATGCTAGGGGAAGTTTTTTTTGTTTGGAACCTGATAAATAGCGTTTTATGTGTTTATTCGGGAATAATATAATCTTGCAAGCAACAAACTGGTATGTTAATAACCTATAATGGGTGCAAAAGTACACTTAACGAAGAAGAAAGGCACTTGATATCACCATCATTGCGATATTTTTTTTGTTCCGTAACTGGAGGTATTGAGGGTCGTAGTACCAATTGTTTCACAAGTTTTTTTTTTTAAATACAGTTTAATGAGTGTTTTAAACATTAAAACACTCATTAAACTGTATTTAAATTACTGCAATACCTCCACGACCCCCATATTTTGAGTGCATTAAATTGAGTCCTACCGAAAAACGTGACTTTACACTCCAAAAAAAAAAGTCATTTCCCAGCAATAATTTTTGCGATGATTTATTTAGTTTTATGTGCAGACTGCTTCGTGAAGGGACTATTTACGTCTTGTATATGATTAAAAACAATTTAATTTGATAGTTTAAAACCAATAACATCTTAATTTGGTACTTATGTCGAAGAAGTGGTCCATGTTTAGTTATTCTATTACTAGTATACTAGTACTTTAGTACATACATTCATATTTGGCGAGTTTCACGTAATAGAGGGCATCTTTTTTGTCTAATCCACCCACCTGACTGTTATAAAGAAATTCCCGCATTGATCAGCTACCCTATTAATAAATTCTGGTGGTTCAGATAAGGCATAGCTATATGCGTGCACGAGACGCAACATGGCAACCTAGAAATCTGATGCGCATTTATACTTGGAGTTAATTGTCTCTTGGCATCTCAGCTGAGCGCGCAATACGACTTATCTGCACAACGTTGCTTTAATCCTTCAGAGAATCCCAATTATTGCACCAGTCTGTACACAACACAACCCATAATAAATACACAGAGTACACAACACATAACACAGCACAGAGCTGTCAATTAACCCAGCACACACACGTTTTAATTTGCATGCAAATTGTTTTTCAAACAAACACGGATGATACTCGTATGTTCTGATTTATTGAGTAAATATTCCGTTTCGTTTCAATTAATTGGAATAGTGGTGCATGTTCCAATGTTTGAACAGACGAGTTATTGAATATGGAGTGATGAAATTATTTAGTTTCAGTTTATTTTTAATTGGTTTGATTGAAAATAAATGCTAGGTTGTTGAATTTGTTGAAATTAATTTTATTGATTTATTTATGATAACTGTGTGAGCTTAAAAAACCGGCCAAGTGCGAGTTGGACTCGGGTCTGAAGGGTTCCGTATCATTGTAGGAGGGGAGCCCCCTTTAATTTTAATTTGTTGTTAAAGCGGCAACAGCAATACATATTCTGTGAAAATTTCAACTGTCTACCTATTACGGATCATGAAATACAGTCAGCCAGTCGAACAGCGGAGGCTTAGTAATAGGGTCCCGTTGATTACCCTACGGGTACGGAAAATGGCTGGGTCAGATTGTATGCGGATGGCGGAAGACAGGGTGTTGTAAATTATAAATATACCTATTGCTTGGCTATACTATAACAATAGCTTGGGAGAGGCATAGGCCTCTCCCAAGCTATTGTTCTGTTGGTCCTGAAGTGGACTGAATGAGATAACTGTTGTGAAAATTAGCAAATGTATCAGACATTTCATTTGACTTGTAGGAAACTGACACTTAGCATTTCACTCCGGCTACATAAAATACATTTATAGAGCGTAAAATATAATCCAACTAAACAGAACATAACTTTTCGATTAAGAACCGTATTTTACCGCCATAACCGTAAAACATCCATAATCTGATACGTCATCCATTCAGAAGCACTAAATAAAAATAAACAACGGCTACGAGCTATGTAGCACTTTGCTACGAGAGTTATACAAACAGGCGCTACGAGTGCTACTCCGCTACGCCGTAGCTACAAGGCTACGAGAATCAATTTTCTCTAGAATATACTGAGTTTACTTTGAGCAATAAAATTATTATTATATTATAATTATATTTTTTCTTAATAGTACGCAATATCTCTTAGAATTTAGTTTCAGTCGTAATTAATAGCCTTTGAAAATGAAATAAATTATAATAAATGGAAGACAAATAATATCTCAAGTGGTAATATTCCCACGCTAGTTATTAAATAGTCATTTATTTCTAAGTTTTAAGAAAATTGTATTACAAATACATCTTATTAAGATTCAGCGAATTGAGACTAAAATAATTGTCTTTTACAGAAAATTATGCTAAATTTTTTTAAAAAGGATTATCATTCTTTGTTCTGTGTTGGAACATTAAACTTATATTATTAACGTTATATTGTTCTTATTAATTCTAAAATATAAAACATTCTTTGAAGCCCATAAATCTTCTATTAAGCAAAATATCAAAAACTTATTTCCGAAGTAAATAAATTTAAATTCCCGGTAAATTATCCTACATCATCCCGGGGGGATATGAGCACGTAGTTTTCCGGGAAACGTACTAAGCACTTTCTCGAAGACAATACAACTATTACAGTAGAAACTCGGGGAAAATAAGAAGCGGTTTGTTCAAGAAAAGGAATTTCTATTATATTTGGTTAACTTGGGTTTTGCTCTGTCTTGTCTGCGCGAAAATTATAAAAAAAAAATATTACTTCACTTTTTGAATCGGATTTTGTTAACACTTTGAAGGTTTTTATTTTTTGCACAGAGCCCTAAACCTTTTTCTATAATAACAGTAGCCTATATTACTCCTTATAAAATCAGCTATCTGTTAGTAAAAGTTTCTTCAAAATCGGTCCAGCCGTTTCGGAGATTAGCCGGAATAAACAGACAGACAGACACACTGACAAAATTGAATTATAAGTACCGTATATACTTTCATATGCATTCAGTAAAAAGCTGTTATGAAA
Source organism: Noctua comes (assembly GCA_963082995.1). Classification (NCBI taxonomy): domain Eukaryota; kingdom Metazoa; phylum Arthropoda; class Insecta; order Lepidoptera; family Noctuidae; genus Noctua; species Noctua comes. The sequence continues at coordinate 14,127,238 of OY720288.1, forward strand.
TTTAAAACAGATATTTCTTTTTTATTTATTTGTATAGATACTTAAGATCTTCAAGCGCGCTTTCCTTGTAAGATAAGAAGTTAAGCTCTGGACAAACTGAGCCAAACCCTGCGCGGGTTCAGGGTCGAAATTTCGTCGCGTCGACTTTGAACTAACATGTGTTTGACTGCGTTCTAAAAAAAGCGATAGTCGCGGGAACATACGACCGTTGCATAATAAATAAAAGAATGAAATAAGCCAATAATAAATAATAATAAGTATAATAATGATAAAGCCCATTTTGTTTAGTGAACTTAAGCCTGTCGTCGCGCTGACAGAGAGTGCTCTACGGTTTTCCGAACAAATAAGTGGTATACAAGGTGTAAACCTACCCTTCACGAAGCCATCAACCAAGCATTCTGTACATAAAACTAAGTAACTCTACGGAAAAATAATTGCTGGGAAACGACTATTTTTTAGGGTGAAAAATCACGTTTTAAGGTAGGACTCAATGTAACGCGCTCAAAACATTGCACTACGGGGGTTGTGGAGGTATTTATAGTAAAGTTATAACATTAAGAACTTATATTTTAAAAAAAATTGGAACTTTGACCTCCAATATCTTCGTAACTAGAAGGTTCTCGGGTATGGTCTAGAACAAAAATATGATAGCAATGACGGAGAGAACAAGAGCCTTCCGGCTTCGTTAAGGGTTCTTTTGCACTCATTATGAATGCGACGATCTCAGTTGCGTTTGACCGATCGCTTAAGGTTGGTACAGAGGTCTTCAAAATGGCGCAAATAATCGAGTTTTACGTCATGCGTCGTAACCCCCTTCCAACGCGTTATCCACCTCTGTTTGACCAGCGCTTCAGTCTTGCTGACAACCTTGCTGACTAGGCAACGTTATTAGCAAGACAAATTGCTCAAAGCCTAGCTTACTAATTAGGTACTCACTCACTTATGTGGTAAAATAATTATCTTGCGGATAGCAATTAATGCATTCATGCATAATTAATTAAGTTCAGACTTAGGTACCTACTTAAGGAGTTTAATTTATGTGTAGGTTATTTGTGAGCTATCTTTAAATCATCATCTGCCTAGCCTTGTCCCAAGTTGTTGGGGTCGGCTTCCAGTCTAACCGGATGCAGCTGAATACCAGTATTTTACATGGGGACTGCCTATCTGACCTCCACAACCCAGTTAGTACTGGGTAATACGATACCCCTTGGTAAGACTGGGTGTCAGACTTACAGACATGACTGTCGAAATGTGGGTTATACAATTAGGTACACCCCTGTCTAACCCTTCCGGGTTTACAGGCGTGATGATGTTATGTTATGCTTTAATTTAAACAGCTAATTAAGGTTCAAATTAATTATTTCGTAACTAATCCTAAATACACAACACAAATCACAATTAATTATGAAGTCAAACACAAAATCAAAACCATAATTATTATCTAAACAGTTTAAATTACTCATTCAACAGTACAACTAACTAATATTTGATGAGTGTAGTGTATTGCCTAGTTGTTCTAGTGGCTGCAAGCGCTACTGCTGAGCGTATGGTCCTAGGTTCGATTCTAGGTCAGAAAATGTGCTATTGCGTTTTTCCATGAACTGTTTCTGGATTTGTGCCCGATTGATGGTAAAAGGCTCGCTCCCTAACACTCAAATATAAATGACTTAATGATCAGCAGTGATAGCCTAGTGGTGTGGCCGATGGACTGCCAAGTCATAGGTCTCGAGTTTGAACCCAAGATACGCACCTATGATTTTTCGGACCACCAAATTTTTTCCCCTAGTCCTTAGAATATAGGTACACCTCTGCCTAACCCTTCGGGGACAACGGGTGTCTTGTAGTTATTTGTATGTTCAATACAATGTGAACATAATATATTTTGATATTTCTGAAATATTGTAAATTAATGCAATTAATTGCATTGATTTTTAATAATTTAGAATCAAATTATTTATTTTTTTTGTGTGCAACATTAATGTGCCTTATTTTTTTTTTTTAAATATGGTTACCCACACTTTTTCATTTAGCTTGTTAAAATTCGTTGCATATAACTCGCCATTGTTTTTTCCTTTTTATTGAAATATAAATAAAAGCCAATTTTCTTTGTTTTATTTCAAACAAAGTTAATGTCTGTATCAAAAAATTCGTTCACATCGCTGTCAACACGAAAAGTGCCCAGAAGGCAGCATTGCCACATTGCATGGCAATGCTGATTCTTTCTTCTGTATTCTATTCAATAGTTAACGAGTGTATTGTATTTAGTACCGCTACTAATTAGTGTACATACAGTGCTGTTGTACGAAGTAGTTGCAAAGTGATCTCGTATGTGTGAGGGAACTTTCGCTAATTAGTGCTAAGAGCTTTAAGGGCTTAGCTTGAGTTATTACTTGAGGCGTTAAGATTATGTTGGTTGGAGCTCATTTATGTTGGCTGTATTTAAGTTGTTATGTAGTAGTGTGCTATGCTAATAGATGGAAATCTATACTAATATTATAAAGAGGTAAAATATGTTTGTAAGTTTGTATATGTAGGGGGTAATCACCGAAACTAATGATCCAATTCTTAAAATTCTTTCACTGGCAGAAAAGTAAATTATTCGTGGGTGCTATAGGCTATAAATTATATTTATATCATGCATATTAGCCGAGCTATCACCATATTTGCGGACGAAGTCGCGGGGAAAGTGCTGGTATGGTATAAATTCAGTGTTTGTTTAGTAAGTCTTCTTCTTCAAATAGGTACCTTTTCTAGATTTTTTTGAAAAAGAAGAATTTTTTGAAGAAGTTTTCTGCAAAAACGCGTTTTATTTTGATCGTAACAAAGTATAATTTGTCCTATAAAGTTTCTACCGCTGGGACACCGGTTTCTCTCTTAAGACTCGTGCTGACGATTAACATTCGAGCATTGTTTTTGTGAAACGCAAGTCTTTTTTATCGTGTGCTTAGTGCCTCGCCGAAAAATCAGAGATGTGTGTCTTGGGTTCGAACTCGAGACCCATGACTTGGCAGTCCGACGGACACATCACTAGACCGAAATGCAAATAAATTGAAAGAACAACAGGCCTGCATTCATTCCGAAATTCATATTCAACTGTAGTTAGTCCTCCACGCTCAGAATGACGTCATAATAACTCACTGTTTATTAAGAAAACTAACTGCTAACTGATACGTCATAAGTTTTAAAACAACAAATTGGGTGCACAATAAAATGACAGTAATAATAACTTCAAGGAAATGAACGCTGAACTTTCTCCACGTGTCAGTTGAGTTTCCAGGTCAGAGGATTAAGTCTGCGTCACGTGGAACTCGATACTGACGCCAATTTGGGTGGAAGGTCAGACGCTTAATGGACTCTTAGTAGTTTTTTGTGGGGAAAGACCGTTGTCGGTCACTAAGCAATACTCCGGAGTATGGTTTTTGTTTACAGTAAAACGTGATTGAAATAATGTCTGTTTTATCATCAGTATCATAGTTTTCATAACAGGAGGAGGTATGGCCTGATGGTTTAGTGAGTGATCCCAAAATAAATGGAAATAAGGGCGGGAGCCCACATGTCAATTTTACTTAAATCCTGATCATTATCGTCAGCTGCATCCGGTCAGGCTGGGGGCCGACCAAAACATAGTTGGGAAAAGGCTAGGCAGATTGGGAATTGGATTGGTTGATTGGATTGGATTGGTTGGATTGGATTGGTTTGGTTTGGTTGGGTTTTGGAAGCGTCACTTCGCCAAAATATGAATGTACGTTTTAACGCATGTTGATGTAGGAACCCGGTGCTATATAGTAGGTACTTTAAAATCGTACTCGATAAACAATAAAATGGACCTTTTGACGCAATGCACCTTTCACCTTTCCGCACAGTTATTTCCATTCACAATTTTGCCAATACGCAGTTTAAAGCCTGCTCTGTAGAAATCAAAATGCCTTTTATTTCCCCAACTACATAAAGATTATCCGTATTACTAAATATTTATAAATTATTCAGTGTCCTAGCATTCTCTTGTATCAAAACAGATTATTGGCTAAACCGATCCCTTTGAAATTCGCTAGCTTCATTAATATGCTAGCGAGAATTAGCGACGCTGTGTAAGGGTTAGTCTAGGATGATGAGCTTAAGCGGGTGGTAAGGCGGAAGCGGAATGTTGAACATAATGAAACCGCTGTTTGTGTCCAAAGTATAATGGCGTTGGCCTAATTGAGAGTAATCGTTGCTATCATTTGTCGTCTCACCGGGTATGACCAAACTGAACGCAACGCAATGAGTGTCATATGAATGCGACGTCATCTTTTGTTTTATACCCTGTGAAAACAGTCAAACCTGTACTGTCCACTACAATATTGGAATTACATAATTTAATTCCCCCATCCCCATTCCATCATCGGATGAGCAGAGATACGGCAAAGCGTCACCGTTATATGTTTGAAGTTCCACGGACCCGATCAAACACATTTATTGTGCGAACCTTCAGTCTGTGGAATTCACTGTTACTTCTAGGCAAGCGTGCTCTTCCCTAGGCCGTATCATTGTTCTGTGGGTAGCGGCCAAACGCAAGCCTTAAAATGCGCGATGCAGTGTGGCCACCTAATTTCGCCTGACATCGCGCTCGCTACCGCCATCGCCATAGTTACCGCTCATTCACCCTGGACGAGGCCTTAGGGCCCCGTCGACGTTTCCCATCGGGTTAGTCACGAGGATTTCATGTGATTAGATTCAAGGTTTTCCTTGTGTAGTTGCTGTCTTAGAGTTTGTGGGTAGGTAAGTGATGGGGCTCTGTGTGTACATGCTTTGATGGTAATGTTATCATGTTCTTGTTGTGTTAGTAGTTAGTAAAGGATGGCCTAAAAAGAAAAGGCCAAGAGACTCACCAAAACAGTGGACTTTGGGGCTATCTTAGGTTCTCTAGTTGGGCCTGGACTATCTTTTCCGGAAGCCTCAAGAATGGCCCTATGATCGTAATATTTGAAGCCAAAACAGGACACATTTACAATAGATGTAGCATTGCGCAAAAAATACATGAAGCTCCTTAACTTTTGGAATTGATATTTTGTAAAAGGGAATATCTAATAAGTCTGCTATTTGGAATATCCCATTTCTGTTGTAACCATAACCGATAAAAGATATCAACTTCCAAAAACATAAAATATGTTTTTATTAAGGCCTGAATTATTTATCAGAAGGGATCAAATGTTTCCGGTCGAAAGGTTGGATAATTTCTGGCAAATTCTATATTTCTGAGGTCCAAGAGGGATCAATTAGGGACCCTTTGTGTTTTGAATAATAAATACTTTGTTAATGTTGTTAATTTATTGTTACAGTGTCAAAATGTTTGAATTGTTAAAGCAAAACGGAAAAACAATGGCTTAATATTGTGTCCGCTGCAAGAAACTTAGCTTTCTTCGACATTATCCTTGTTATGAAATTAAAGAATCCTTAGAAGGTTCAAACAGATTTTTATACAATATAACAGTTTTGTGGACCTAGCACGAATACGCGGGGTAAACGAAATGTAAATTCGCACAAAAAGAAACTGAAGATGCTCGTTTTGCTCAAATAATTACATAATTTAAGACCTTATTCATAACTATGGGCGGTACTGATTGTGCTCGCCCCAAAAAATGTAACCAATATTCTGTTGAAGAGTAATTGTACTTTTGATTAAAAAAACGTTTTAAATTACGCGACCTTTACGTCATGCATTCGCGGTACTGTCTCTGTTTTGCTTGAAAACAATTTTTCAATTTTTTTTTTTTAAGTTATGACGTGTTATTACGTGCGAAGCATTGTGTTTTCATGTAGCGATAGGCTAATATGACTAACACTAAAGAGACCCAGTTCTAAGCGACTGCACAGGCATAAGCATAATCAGCTTATAATGTTCCCACTGCTGGGACAGAGGCCTCCTCTTTAAGAGAGGGAATGGGCTATAATCCACCACGCGGGCCCAGTGCGGGTTGGTACATGTCACATGTCTTCGAATTTTTGGTTCTACGACATGCCGGTGTCCTCGCGATGTTTTCCTTTCCCGTTTTGAGAGCAGTGGTGATGAAATAAATTACACAAAGTAATGCGCCTGCTTGGGTTCGAACCCACGACTTACTGCTCGTAAGTCGGGCCACCACCACTGAGCCACCGCTGCTCCAACTCCTCCACATAATTTACCTTAGTTCTAAAATCTAATTTCTGTTTCCCAGAAACTTTATTACCTAAACTATTGTCTTAGTGCCCAAGTCTTTTTGGAATAGTCTAGCCGCATTGCAGATACATGAAAAGAATAAAGTTATAACGAAACTTTTCGAGTTAGAACCTAACAGTTTGAGCTACGTGAGAATGCCAGACATTCGCCAAGTTTTAAAAGTTCAGTAAATAGTCATGATTTCGTTCAGCAGGTGTTTAATGTAGTAATGTTAGCCTGGAAACTTGGCGGTATTTTCGACTACTTATTCCTATGTGACTATTGTCTCGATGGTCTAGTGGTCGCAAGCACGACTGCTGAGCATGAGGTCCTGGGTTCGATTCCCGGGTCGTGCAAAGTGTTATTGGATTTTTCCATCAGGAATTTCTCAGTAGCAGCCACGGAGTCTGGATTCGTGGCCAGTTGATGGCAACAGACTCGCCCTCTATTACATTGGACTTAAAAAATGGTGAAATGGGTGTAAAAGGGGTGTACTTATTAGGTACCTACCTAACTGTTCTGGGATTACAGCCGTGATGTTATGTTTTATGTACGTTATTCCTTTGTAACTTGCACTGTTCAAAAGCTAGGCAGATCGCAAAAGGGGCTCACAAAGAGGCTTCTGTCTTCTGTGTGTAGGACGTTAAATACTGATTTGTTGCTGCCTTTGTTTTGATCTTCCGACCAGCATTATGAACTGTTGGTCTCGTTTAGGAGATTCATGCAATGTGCAGCTTGCAAAAAGTTTCTAGGTAAAAAATCCGTTATGGTTTTCTATTACTGCAATAACAATGAGTACACTTATATCTATTTCAAAGTACCTAAATGCTTAGTCGGTTTCAGCCAAAGATTTTTTTTGAAACGTATATACCTACGTATTCTTGCGAAAATGTCCCATTTACGAAATGGTACTAAGTTTAAGTAGAACATTTTCACTAAAATATAAAAGCTAAGAGGCGGGTAGATATTCGGAAACGCCACTAAAATAAAACGTACCTCTTTCAATAGGTACTTAGCCAAAACGACTTTAGATACAAACCACTCGTACATAGGTACCAAAATGACTCACAAACTAGCAAGTAAAAGTTTTATAACTTCAGTATATCTTAACAAGTTTGTCCCACTTTTATTTCGCCAATTTCTTGAAACGCTTCTTAAACTGTTTATGTTTCAGATTCTTAATGTTTTCTTCCGTTTTGTTGCGAGTTGCGAATTCTAAATTGCTTTAATGTGTTGTATTAAGCACGAGAAAAGTGTGGATTATTATCCTGCTTAAAAGAAAATTGCTGTGAAAATGTACTAAGAAAACACTATATATCAGTGGCGAAGGTTCCATACAACTCGATTCCTACCGGATTCCTTTGAAAAATGGCACAGTCAGTATTCTATAAGCAAATAATATTATCAGATTGAAGATATGTACTCCGGCTTACCTCTTACAAAAATGGACCATTCGCTACTGCTGTATAGAGTGGTTAAATAATCAATGTCTACCAGAAAAACAGGGCACAAAGGCTCATGGAGCGAGCCATGTTCGGCATTACCCTCTTAGATCGAGTACGTAACACCGAAATTCGCCATCGGGCGAAAGTCTACGACGTCGGGGACGGGGCGGTGCGCCTCAAGTGGATCTGGGCAGGCCATCTGTATAGACGCGGAGGTGTCCGAAGGAGCCAGGCTTTGACCAAGGGGGGGCCAAAGTTAGGCCAAGAAACCAGGGCCGTCCTAAAGCTCGTTGAGTCGACGATGTCGTCAAAGTCGCGGGAAACACCTGGTTCAGGGACGCACCGAGCCGGGAAGTGTGGCAGTGGAAAGGCGAGGCTTATACCCAGCAGTGGGTGATTCCTGGCTGATATGATGATGATGTCTACCAGAAGAGCTACTGGTCGTGAATTACGGGTTGTGGGTTTGAACCTTGGTTGATCTTGCTTGAACTTGGTTTACTTTGTGTAAATAATTTCATCACCACTGCTCCGGTGAAGGAAAACATTGTGAGGAAAGTAGTACAAGCGGCATATCCTAAGACCGAAAACTTGAAAACATGTACAATTTGCGCGATGGGGCGCACAGTGTGCTTGGTGGAATTCGGACTGGACACCAGTCACAGTGAAGATCAGCGGCGGTTGACTACGGTGGAAGTACTTAAATCAAATATTATATTCCATTGTCAAAGGGAGCAAGTACTGAAGCCTGGTCAGCCTACTGTCTTGTGCCAGATCTGTATCTGAACTGCTTCGGCCGAACTCTATACATCCACAATACATGGCCTGCGAGCTGGATTAGCCTATGTCCCAGCTGTGGGAACATATGCTGATAACTATATCTGCCTATAGGTATTTCTAGTAACAAACCCAATTGGTATTAAAATCGAATGTATTTTTGCAAACCCATTTTCTTTCCTCCATATTTCAAACTAGCAGCGAACCGTGTTATGCCGCTCTCGTGTAAAATTTTCAATTTTCAGGAATGAAAACGAAAACTGGCGTGTATTCGGACTTATCCGCATATTAATTTGTTCGGTATTTCAGTCGTGAAATTGCACCGAAAACCTGTTCGAAAATACTTTCATAATTCTGACATACTCGTACCTGCATGGGTAATTCCAAATTTTCGAGAAGATTTCAGGTATATCTTGCTATCTTCTGATAATTTGGTTAGGTTTTTCTTAACTATGTTTAGGGTCGGCTTCCAGTCTAGCCGGATGCAGCTGAATACCAGTATTTTACATGGAGCGACTGCCTATCTGACCTCCACAACCCAGTTACTCATAGTAATACGATACCCCTTGGTAAGGCTGGTTGTCAGACTTTTGGGCCACTGAATACTTGTAATGACTCTCAAAGATCTATAAATGATAGCCGGGACTAACGGCTTAACGTACTTTCCAAGGCACGGAGGAAACTAGGTATGTAATTGGTGGGCACCCATCCACGGATCAACCTAGGCATGCACGACTTAAACTAATGATCGACCCGAGCGGCTGTTATTATTTAGCCATGAGCTCTTGATATCTTCTACCTACACAATATTTTCCTCAACCAAATATCGAACACGCATATTTAAGGCCAGGTTCTTCACCCTCGGATTATGAGCGCTAAACTTACCCGGCAAATTACATAATATCACGGCTGTATTTCCCCGAGGGGTTAGGCAGGGATATATCTAGCTATAGGATACAAATAATAATACTTCCGCAGATAAATGTACTATGGGTGTACCATGACAGATCATCGCTTAGCGTAGACGGACTTACAAGCCTCGACCGAGCACTCCCGCCAAGGGAATTTGTGCTCCGCTCATGCAGCTTTATATTATTATAGAATCTTTAGTTGTGTGTTAAGAGTTTAATTGTCCAATTCTAAATTAACGCGAGCGAAGCCACGGGCAAAAGCTAGTACATAATATCGATCAAAAACATTGCCCCTTACAAATTCTCACCACAAAAGATTCACGAACATCTAACCGAACCCTTTACACAAACCCTTGCTTTACAATGTTATAACATATATAACATCGTTATAACCTACTTATATATTATAACACACAATAAACAATAGGTCTAGGATTACACCAAGATATCATACATCGTCTTTTGTATGGGCTGAAAGATATATAAGGCTTTAAATGAGAATGGAAGCCGTCAATATGAGGTATATCTTTCAATTACTTTTGTTGCCTTTTATGTAGGCTTTTCATTTAATTTTGTAGCTTAAGACATGGGATTTAAGTTGGTAAGAAGTTGGTTTAAAAGCATGAATGCATGAGAAATCAGTGGCTCATCAGACGTTACATATCATAACCTAAATTCTTAGATATATAAAAGGGTCGTTGTTATCAGAGTTTAACTACTGTCATAGCAGTAAGTATTGTACTAGACACCTCATTTATACACGTAATCTCATTTATAGTCTCGGCAGAACTTACAGAAACTTTAAATCTTTAGTTTCTTTAGGTTCGTCTACTAAATTAGAAAGAAGAAAAGCTTAACTGTGATGTCTATTGGTATCGGCTACGAGCATCCTCGCAACGAGGCAGGGGTACATCCAACTAACAGACACAGTTCACTCTGTGCGTGCCAGGTCCCAGGCTAGCTTACGGGGAGAAGTATTCGATAATTATTTACCGACGTTCATACATCAAGAATTGCCAAACTTAAGTGGCAGTGGGCAGGGCACATTGCTCGCAGAACAGATGGCCGATGGGGCCGAAAACTTCTGGAGTGGCGACCGCGAACTGAAAGACGTTGCGTTGGAAGGCCTCCCACTAGGTGGACCGATGACCTGGTGAAGGTTGCGGGGATCTGCTGGATACGAGTCGCATGGGACCGGTCAATGTGGTGACAATTGGGGGAGCCCTATGTCCAGCAGTGGACGTCTTTCGGCGGATATGATTATGACGATGATGATGTTCAATAATATCAGTGTATGTCCTTCTAAGAAATCCCCCATCTGACTGTTCCACTCATTCCGCTTATAGTTACCTTTTGTCATCTTGCATTCATCCGCTCAACATGACCAAATCATCTGAGCATACTCATCAAATTTTTTATCACTACTTCTTTTAAACAGCCACGTTCTCTTCACACATCATTCCATTAACCTTTTTTTAACAAAGAATCTGAATTGCCATCCTACGTGGCAATGCTGCCTGCTTACTGAGTAATTTTCCTACTGACAGCGATGTAGACGCCCTGTAATTGATTTTCCCTTATTAACCTTGTATGTAGGTATAATTATACTAGAATTGTACGGCTGTAGCTACTTGAAATACTGACTACATTGATTATTCCAAAGTCGTTGAAATCAGAGAACAATCGCTCAATCAACATGACATGTCATTTCAGGATGAATGAATGCTTTATGCACAGTGAATGCATGACTGACATATGATTGTGGGGGCCTGATTCCCCCATCGTATTGGGTGTTCAGAGACGATAAAGAGGATATCTATCGGTCTAGAAACAGTTGTGTTAGCAATTTTTATTCCCATACTAATATTATAATAATAAATGCGAAAGTACGTAATTCTTACAGTAACGTCTGTCTGTCGGACATCTTTTCACGCCTAAACGACTGAACGAATTTCGATGCAATTTAGCACAAGGGTCTGGAGATAATTCTTAGGCAGAAGCTATTTGTAAATAAATCAAAAATACCTATAGAAGAATTTAACGGAGTGACGATAAATTGACAAACCCGTGCTGCGCACGTTCTCTGCGCGATGTCGTCCACAGTTTTTAACACTGCACCGTTTTGCCGAACCGACCTGCGCTAAAATAAACAAAAAATAAAACACGAAGTACGGTATCTTTTTTAAATTATCTTGTCTGAATTTTCAGAATAGTGCTTACACGGTTAACACAAAAACATTAACATAACTATCTAATCAGACCATCTTAGGTCTAACGCTTATTTAAAATGGCCGCCGCAGGTTACAAAGTTATTCCATTTCGTTACTTTTACACTCAGATCAAAGTTTACAACGAGGTTGAAAGGTTCAAAGTTGGTGAGTAGTTTTAAAAGAAGCGCAGTCGAGAGGAAATTTAAAAGTAAGTACTTTCAGACTTTACGTTGTATGTTTAGATGAAATTGAGTTGGTATCTACTTGTATTGAACCATGCCTCGGAAAGCAGCGCTAAGTCGTTGGTAACTACTGTCATTTGTAGATCTTTGACAGTCATTACAGGTAGTCAGTGGCCCGAAAGTCTGACAAACAGTCTTACCAAGGAGTATCGTATTATCCAGTAGTAACTGAATTGCGGAGGTCAAATATGCAGTCGCTTCATGTAAAATACTGGTATTCAGCTGTATCTGGTTAGACAGAAAGCCGACCCCAACATAGTTGGGAAAAGGCTAGGCAAATGATGATCTACTTGTATAGAAATTAATGGATGAAAGGATCCCCTTTCTGGCCATTTCTTCCTTCACACAGTGTCTATAGAGATGAAGATACGTATGAAACAGGAATGCTGTGCATGCTGTGCCAACCCCAAATAAATTGGGATACGGGAAGGAAAATTATACGATGACGATAATGAATTTTTCGTGAAAAAATCTCTTAAAAACATCTAACAACAACAAACACCTAATCTAATAACAACAAAACAACAATAATAACATCATTCATCATTCTAGCTAACTTTAAATCCTATCTATCATTCTGACAAAAAAAGCTTGTCGTCTAACTTTTTGTAACGATTCTGAAAACAATAAATTTAAAAAAAATAGAGAGGTTCGTCATCTCATCTATACATATAAAATTCAAAGTCCTGACTGACTGACTGACTGACTGACTGACTGACTGACTGACTTATATATCAACGCACAGCCCAAACCACTGGTCCTAGAGACATGAAATTTGGATAGTGTACTCTTTGTAAAGAGTAGGTATCCACTAAGAAAGGGTTTTTCGAAATTTCACCCCTAAGAGGGTGAAATGGGGTGTTGAATTTTCTATGAAACTTTTTATTCTCTGAGTCGATTGACTTGAAAATGTATCTACATATATTTCAGTTAAAATGATGAGATACGTGTATCACAGTTTTTCCAAAATCATCCCCCAATTTAAAATTCAATGTCCTGACTGGCTGACTGATACATCAACGCACAGCCCAAACCGCTGGCCCTAGAGACATGAAATTTGGAGAACGTACTCTTTGTGGAGAGTAGGTATCCACTAAGAAAGGGTTTTTTGAAAATCTACCCCTAAGAGGGTGAAATGGGGTGTTGAATTTTCTATGAAACTTTTTATTCTCTGAGTTGATTGACTTGAAAATGTATCTACATATATTTCAGTTAAAATGACGAGATACGTGTATCACAGTTTTTCCAAAATCATCCCCCAATTTAAAATTCAATATCCTGACTGGCTGACTGAAACATCAACGCACAGCCCAAACCGCTAGCCCTAGAGACATGGAATTTGGAGAATGTACTCTTTGTGGAGAGTAGGTATCCACTAAGAAAGGATTTTTTGAAATTCCACCCCTAAGAGGGTGAAATGGGGTGTTGAATTTTCTGTGAAACTCTCTCGGGATCGATTGACTTGAAAATGTGTCTACATATACTTCAGTTAAAATGATGAGATACGTGTATCACAGTTTTTCCAAAATCATCCCCTAATTTAAAATTCAATGTCCTGACTGGCTGACTGATACATCGACGCACAGCTCAAACCGCTGGTTCTAGAGACATGAAATTTAGAGAATGTACTCTTTGTGGAGAGTAGGTATCCATTAAGAAAAGGTTTTTTGAAATTTCACCCCTAATAGGGTGAAATGGGGTTTTGAAATTTATGTGAATTTTTTTATTCTCGGAGTCGATTGACTTGAAAATATGTCTACATGTACTTCAGTTAAAATGATGAGATACGTTTATCACAGTTTTTCCAAAATCATCCCCCAATTTAAAATTCAATATCCTGACTGTCTGACTGATACATCAACGCACAGCCCAAACCGCGGGTCCCAGAGTTATGAAAATTGGAGGGTGTATTATTTGTGATGAGTAAGTATCAGTATTTCGAAATTCCTACCCCTTAGAGGGTGAAATGGGGTGCTGAATTTTCTGTGAAACTTTTTATTCTCGGGGTAGATTGACTTGAAAATTTGTGTACATACTCTTCAGATAAAATCCAGTAAATCCGATGTCCAATCTCAAACCAAGGTATCAATATTTCACGTATCTAATTTAATTGATATAACTTTAAACTAATAATTGCAAGTTATAAGCAAGTACATGTAAATCAATGTATGTATTATAGATAGATACATAGATTACTTATTATCCCAGAAGTAAGATCCCGTGGGCAATTCCCTAACTCCACGCGAGCGAAGCCGCGGGCATAAGCTAGTCATTTATAAACAGGAAGCACTACTGGTGGCTGTTCTTCCGTATGATTTCCAACAGAGCAATCTGTATCTGTGATGACAGATCTGAAGACTGTATTGATTATTTCTGACAGCTAGGATGTATACCCACTTTACCCACAGTAAGTACAGTTTTTAAGTAAACTAATGCTAGGTTTCTTTCGTTCTTGTTCTTCTATCCATTTGGACATCAACTCATGACTATTAAACTACACTAACAGCAACAACAAAGATCCCAATAAACCTTGAACTAATCAGTACGTACTACCTACTAATTAATGATTCTACGCCTGTCCGCCGTAGCTAAACAAAGCCGTTGGTCGACCAACGTCAGTCCACCAGTTAACTAAAATCAATACACGTGGATAGCTCAGGCTGTGGCTCGCTAGTTTAATTACTGTGAGTGTTGGGTGACGGAAAATGTGTCGATGTTTGGGTGGAATCGGTATTTTTATTATTGTACCTACTTTACTTTTACTGTATGCTTCTGACAATCTAGTAGTAGATATACTGGTAACTGGGACGTATAGTGAGCAAATATCCATAGGTCGCTGGTTCAATCCGGCTCGAAGGACCATTATGTTGTGTACGGGTTCAATTTTGTTTCCTTGAGCTAACTCCTCGCCAAACAAATTTGAATCCTAACCTAACGTACACAACATATACATATAAAAAAGCGTGGGATTTGCTTTGTTAATCTATACATCTTAAAAAATAAATAAAAGTAAAATTTCTGTAATTTCAAACTAACAGCGTTGTACTGAATTCATATGAAAGTAATAAATATGGTACTAATAACGAAGAAATATTTTTATTTTTGTCTATCTGTCTGTTTGTTCCGGCTAATCTCCAAAACGGCTGAACCGATTTTGACGCAACTAGCAGACTGGCAGATAGCTGATGTTTAAAGGAGTAACTTAGGCTACTTTAATTTTAGAAATAGAGTTAAGATTTTCTAAGTCTAACCGGATATAGCCGGATACCAGTATTTTACATGAAGCGAGTGCCTATCTAACCTCCACAACCCAATTACTGAGTTAAAACTACCTCCTCCTTGATCAGACTGGTTGTCAGTAAATAAGTACTTAATTGAGGTAAGTCGTTCAAGAGTTTTACGCACATGAATTCCGACAAAAAAAATGCATTTAAAAAAAAAAAGAATCTAGGATAAACTGCTACCCAGGACTATGACTAGTAAATACAGTGGTACCTAAATCTTTATACTTGATACTGAAAAAAAAAACATAACTGGGCAAATGTAGGTATTACAGCTGCCCGACCCTTCGAGCATAATAGGCGAGATGTTATGTGACTTATTACTAACAATGAGTCAGTAGCGTCGTCGTAGGGTCAATTTTAGTAAGAGGTAAGCCGGAGTACATATCTTTAATGTGATTATCATTATGTTATTTGTCTATAGAATACTGACTGTGCCATTTTCCAAATGGAATCCGGTAGGAATAGTGTTGTATGGAACCATCGCCACTGCAATGAGTACACTATCGATACTTTTGATGCGACATCCCAATCACTAGAGCCATCTTGTTAGCACTGGTCACTCGGCCGTTATGGTCAATTCACCGCCATATAGCTAGGGTAGTGGGAAGTGAGGTGAATTCTTCTGGTTTGCCAGTCAATTATGTGGTTGGAATGTGCTAGTTTTGAACTAGCATTATCCCGCGGCTTTGACCTTTTATATTGAAAATTATCACACGTACTATTACCGGTAAAAATGTATTATAAGTCCTAAGTCAAGTCTTCTACGGTCTAATACGGTCTAAGACAGGCATCGCCGCTGTTGGCAATAAGTCTGCGATGTTAAAATGGGACTGGGCGGGCCACCTTTCTAGCCGGACAGATGGGCGAAGATAGGTGCCAGAAGACAGCCGTCGTATCCGAGGCAGGCCCAAGAAACGTGGCGTGACAATCTGGAGTCATTCTTGACGGATAGGTCGGAGAAAGCAAATTGTAAACAAAATTGGAAAGCCATGCTGCCATAAAAAAAGTCAGGTCTTCGTCTAACTGTGCCATTTCCTCGAAATCTTTTCAGCCGTTCAGATGTGAAAAGGTTACGGACCAGACAGGCAAAGATAATTATGAATTTTAATATAAGTACGAATGGCAGGTGAAATAGAATTTTTTTTGCCCAGGATTTTTAGTAGGTTGTATCTTTTGTTTTTTAGTTCAGAGTTTATAACAGTTTTTTTTTACAAAAAATATTTTAGCAGTCCAATAGACGTTAGAGGAGTCCCACGGAATTGTGTTAATTTAGTACTCTCTGCTAGCTTTGCAGATTTTATTTTATTTAGTTTTGTCGTTGTTTTAACTTAGTTTTTGGTTGTTTTTCGTTCCTATTTAATTTTCTAGCAAAAAAGTAATACGATAAAAAAATTGCCTCGATGGTCTTGTGGTCGATTCCCAGGTCAGGCAAAGTAGTATTGGGTTTTTCCATCAGGAATTTCTCAGTAACCGCCAAGGAGTCTGGATGTATGCCCGGTTGATGGCAATTAGCCTTGTCACCTATTTCATGGAACAACAACAACCGCTAAAAGTGTATGTCAGTAGGTACTATTAGGTACACCTCTGCCTAATCGTTCACCTTTACAGGCGTGAAGTTATGTATGTATGTTTAAAAAAATGGGGAACGGTAACAAAAAAAGGTAATTTAAATAAAGGTAGGTACTTGAATTAATCGAAGGTAGCCCTAAATACTAGCTTCGAGTGTTTCAAGCCTAACAAAAACTGTCCCAGCGAGACAGCATGGTAAATTTACCAAAAATTGCCAGTTAAAAAAATAAATTGAATATTTAAATTGGACATCATCTTATTTCTTTCAGAGTCCTAAGAGGGTGCTTATGTTGTATCGGCTGATCGTAATCGAGGAGGCTTGATCAATTTTGAATGTTTAAAGAAACCTTTTTTCAGTAGAAAAGGTTTTAAGAGAAAATTCGTGCTGAATATTTTTTTTTTTTGAGGGAGGTTTTTAGTTTTTACGGTAGCTGGATCCAATGAGTTTTTTAGGCTTTTCATTAAAAGGTAACGTCTAATCTTCTTTTTAACTATGTTATTTTAAAATTTATTTACGCAAATACTAAATTAATGCATAAACAAATGCACACTTTTAATCACTGCTAATTAAATGAACTTTCAACGGTGTTTATTTTAGGTATTGCTTAGTATTAGTTTAAACAGGCATTAGACAGTCTACCCCGATCAAACAAAGAAAACATAATTTCTTCAGACCTGTCAGCTGAAACTAAAACTTTTATAAAAGTTTATTTATGACATCTCACAAAAAAATTTCCTTTCCAGAATGTTTTGACAGTTTAGAGCTGTCAAACTTAAAAACGATAAGCTTGACAGAAAACCGTCTCCGAAACTTATCGCATACTTTTTTTATTTGTCAATGTCAAAAATTAGTCATTTACAGAAGTAGAACTGTGGCTTTTTTCACTTTATTGTGAAAAAAGCCTACAAAACTCATTGAAACAGAACCGTTTTACAATATTCCTAATTCTATGGTTACAATGGCGGTCTTATCGCTGACATCTTCATTTATTTTATTTCATTTGTTTTTGGTCAATTTGTTACGATGCGACGTAAAAAGACGCGTCATCTAGACCATTGCGTAGGCGTGTCAGATAGTACATTAGATTGTCATCAGTGTCAAAGTGATGAACTGTTTGACATTTGACCGCACCCGCCACCACGTCGATCTGAATGTCAAGTTGGTTTTACACGTCAATTTTTGCCGGTCAATTTGCAATTTTGCCGTAAGGGGATAAAATAGAACTGGATCTTTTATCAAGCGTCAGATTAGGTCTTTATACAAGGTGCTCCAAAAACGCCAATTTTCCAATATCATAAAAGTTTACACCCTTTCAGCTATTATGTTGTAAAAAAAAATCCAAATATTAACACGTTTTCATGAAAGTACATACGTGTGAACATTGCTGAAGACCGTAAAAATATGTAATATACATAAAATTATATTTTACTGTGTCATTTTATTTCCTGCGACAAAAAGGATATGAAAGGACTAAAGACTTTGTGTTTTTTTATTGGGTTTTTGCTCTTTGCGTTGTACGTTGGTAATTGATGTTGACGAGGTTTATGGGCAATATTGCCCCATTGTACGGGCAATAAATGGGTTCACTGACCTTTACCCGTAAGTTGTCGGCAAAAAAAAACCGAACGCTTCTTTCAGACCTATTTCCATTAAGTTTTTTTTTTTGGTATATGGCAATGTAAAATTGTTTTGTCAAATTATAATGACACTATCTGTATCTTCGTCGTTCCTAGGCCACATACAGGGTGTAAACAGCCCCTTCACATAGCCGTCAACCAAGCATACTGTACATCAAACTACGTAACTTGACGCAAAAAGTATTGACTTAATATAGATATCTCTTATCATTTAGGCTTGAAAAGAGCCTGACACGTGGTAACATGATATGAATCTCTAAAGACCGCTCTGTATCTTAAACAGCTTACCACACTACTTAAGGGTTCAAAACTATCTAAAAGCTAAGTACTTAAACTAGCAATATCCTTGTTACTATAGATATTAGTTACCTAATACTCGATAAAGCCAGTTTTACAAGTGCGAACAATTCGTAATGGCCGCTGTAAACTTTATTACTTGCGAGTAAAGTTTTAACACTCGGCTTACAACGGTTTAGAGTGTTATTTTAACGTTTATTGTTTTACACTATGTTGTGGTATTGGGCTTTGGAGCTAGGGTTTAATTGTTGTGGCGGCGCACATTGGATCGAGAATCGCGTTTTAACTTAGAGATTCTAAGTTTTAAGTGTAGTTTTTTGTCGGTCAAATATGACACTACAAGTAATTTGGCTGAAAACTGAGGACTTATAATTTAGTAAAAAATGTATGGAGCAGTTATGAAAAATTAGGATTTCCCTGGAACGGACAAAACTCCCATTCACTCCTAACACATGGCTATAGTACTAAATATTTATGATTTTTTGACATACTTTATTTATATAATGAAATACAACATTATTATTTGGTTCTGTGAAGTTTATTATTCCAACAATAAACTATTTTTCTTAAAATGACAACAGAAATAAATGGAATGATTACTTTCTTAAATGTTTTAGTCAAAACGATATAAGTCATGTTAGTTGAATGAAATAAGATAAGAGATGCTAGATTTTTATAAGTCTAGAATCTAGACTAAAAAAATCTAGCTTCTAGGATAATAAAAACTTTCATTAACTTTCACAACATATAAGAAGTTCATCCTTGACATCACACACAAAGAAAATATTACGGTTCTCTATTGTGTCACCTAACTTTTTTATCCATAATTTAAAGTGCCATAACTTTTTTTGTCCTAATCATCATTTGTCCGAATGATAACTTACCCGAACTTAATATCACATAATATCACATGCCATAAAATTTAAATCCCTAAATATAATATGTTCTAAATCCCTTTGTCATAAATATTACAATCAATAATATACAAAAGACATAAAACCGTTTTCAATAAAAGTTAAAAGTCCTAAATTCAAATTACAGAAGTAATGTTTATTTCTAATAATAATATTCTTCGGGATAAATATATTATACATGGACTCAATAAAGCAGTTGATTGTAAACATGTGGTTTTTGTAAGCAAGCAAGCATGCAGCATGCAAGCAAGCATACAGCATGCAAGCAAGCATACAGCATGCAAGCAAGCACGCAGCATTCAGCATGCAAGCAAGCACGCAGCATGCAAGCAAGCATGCAACATGCAGCAGGCATCGTTTCTGTCACGGCTCCGGCGCTGCGGGGCTCCGGCGGTCCCACGCGAGTTTATCGTCGCAGATGGGTTTAACGCTCACCACCGCAGCTTCGGCTTGCGGGCCGCCTCGCCCCTCCGCGCCTACGCGATTTTAAATTACACTCTAGGGGTAGAGCAGACAAGACTGCGTGGAGTCGGATTTACAGCGATTCGTTTCTGTCACTAAGGCTGTACGCAGACTTGACTTTTTCTTCCTCTACCAAGGTGCAATAAAAGGTGCTACCAAGTGTCAAATCCTTATCGATTGCTTGACTATGTATGGTGTGTTTTAATTGTGAATATGTGGTGGTGGAAGTTTCGTGTATGATGTTGTATGACGTATTTCCATACCTAAATTAAGCGCCAATTTAAAAAAAGTTATTTTTACATGAACCAAAAGTTGTTTTAGGCCTCTTGTAAACACATACTTTGCCGTAAAAATCTAAGCTTGATTCGTTGTGAAAATCCACAGTCGTCTGTTTTGTATGAATCACAATGAATGAGGCTTGTTGACGCACACGATGCATACGCCGGTGGCGTCCTACCGGTGCCGTAGTGCCGCCGTGTCCGTCTATAAACCACACGGCAAGAAAACGTGGGTTAGGTTGTGCGTTGAACTAATAAAACTGTCTAAGTGCGGTCTTAGACGATCGATCAACGACACAGTGCGCGCATTGCTTCAAAACAGTCTCGTTGACAACATAACATAACATCACGCCTGTAATCCCCGAAGGGAAAGGTAGAGGTGTATCTAATAGTACACCCACATATCGCCCGTTATGTTTAAGTCCTATGAAATAGGGGGCGACCCTGTTGCCATCAACCGGGCACAAATCCAGACTCCGTGGCTGCTACTGAAGAATTCCTAACGGAAAAATCCAG
Source organism: Noctua comes (assembly GCA_963082995.1). NCBI lineage: Eukaryota > Metazoa > Arthropoda > Insecta > Lepidoptera > Noctuidae > Noctua > Noctua comes. The sequence continues at coordinate 14,147,953 of OY720288.1, forward strand.
TAACAGTTTGTCCGACCCGGGAATCGAACCCGGAACCTCATGCTCAGCAGTCGCGCTTGCGACCACTAGAGCAACGAGGCAGTCCGTCGTTGACAAAATGTATTTAAAAATCACGATAGAAAATCATTTTGCTTAGGTATGCGAGCAGCAGCTCTTTACACACGTTAATTTTTAGTTTCGGCGTATTTTTAAGTAAACCAAGTGAACTGTGACAGTATTACTTATGAAAGCTTTCATACTTACTCATGCATTTCACTACCGTATTCCCGACGCCACTATCCGGCAACCGGGATGGCTTACACGTGTCGCCAATGTCGGCCAGCACATGTCCGTGGGGGCACACTAGTTTTATTATTTTACTCTTGATGTTTTTCGGTACGACGAATTTTTACACGTGCGTCGTACAGCTACGACTGCTACGGCGTAGCGCGTAGGCCACTCGTAGCAGTGACATGCGTAGCCATAGTTCGTAGCAAACTGCGTAGTAATTTTTAAAGGTCACTGAAGTCACTTTTATGAATTGTTGACATTAAAATGTAAACAATAATGAAGAAACCTCGATATTTTTTCAAGTCGTAAAACTTAGTCAAGCTGTGTCGGGTCGCTAGTTTGTATACCAGTGTTTTACTGCCAATCTGAACTCCGCAACCCAGCTTAGGAAATACTATACCCCTTGCTTGGTAAGACTGTTTGTCAGACTTTCGGGACACTGACTACCTGTAGCGACTGTCAAAGATCTTCAATTGACAGCCTAGACCAACCGCTCCGAGGTACGGAGGAAACTCGGGATGTAATGGGTGGTCACCCATCCACGGACCAACCTAGGCAAGCGCGGCTTAACCTGTAGATCGATCCGAGCGGCGTTTGTTATTTAGCCACGAGCGAACTACTAATTAGGAGGTATATTACATGTATATTTTTTTTTAAACAAATGTGTAACCTTCTTTTATATTCAAATGTCTCATTTGTGTCCTTTGTTTCGACTTGACCTTTTTCTTCAAGCTAGAACAATAGCCCTGTATTTAAGTATTCTGTAGAATTACACGGTAGGATATTACTATAGGGATAAATTATGGAAAGTATGTAGTTTTACCTTTTAGCGGTAGCTTTTCTTTCTAGAATTTCAGAATATTAGAAACGATCAATTTATATGTATACCTACAGGAAAGTGTACATGAAAAAGAATAAATTAACAACACACAAAATAAATCCCGTATCAATGATTTTAACAATAAAACAATGTAGCTTTGATTGTTAACATTTAAAACAAACTCTGATCCCGGCTGTTATCATAAAATCGTCACCAAGCAATTACTTTTAAAAATATTCCCAGAGTGTTTCGATTTGAAATTCAAATCGCTCTTGAGTTCAAATATTTTTTTGGGTTTATGTTGAATAAACCATTTTATATTTTATGCTGTAGGTTTCCAAACAGGACGACGGTGTTCCAGATAAAAAATAACGTAACACGGTCGAGAGTCATACAGATGTGTACTGTATCTTACATTGTACGCCCATTACATTGGGCGTAATAGAAGGCGAGTCTTGCCATTGCCACATACCGTTAAAATGCTTGGAAGACCTTCTGGGCCCTAAAAGAGCACATAAAGCACCGTAGCACGAATGCGGAGAGATGGGCGATCGTCACTCCGCCGGACGCCTGTCAGAGGAAATCACCATCGAGGTAGATCGCAGCGAAGGTGGTGTGACGATCTAATCTTGTTTACGGGGCGAACATGGCCAGATATTGCACAGGACAGAGAGGTTTGGAAGGAGAAAGAAACCTTTGCCCAGTAATCAAAAGGCTAACAAAAAAAAACTCTTTAAGTCACATGCTTGATTCATCCCTCCTCATCGCATGCCATGAGAAAAATGATTCCCTTTCAACTTTTCTGTATCTGGCATCACTTTACTTCCTCTAATTTACTCATCTCTTACTTTATCCATTGTTGTCACTGCAAACATCCAACTCAAAATTCTCTCCGCTACAAGCAATCTTTTGTCATCCGTTTTGTTTACTGCCTAGCAGTAGCGAAGGGTCAATTTTTGTAAGAGGTAAGCCGGAGTACATATCTTTAGAGTGATTAAAGTATTTGTCTATGAATACTGACTGTGCCATTTTTCAAAGAGAAGCCGGTAAGAATCGAGTTCTATGGAACTTCGCCACTGCTGCCTAGCATTCCGATCCCTACAGTAAGCATCAATCATGATAAAATAATGACGCTATTATATATTTATTACAAAGTAGGTATCAATGTCAACACAACATGCCATTACTAGCGACGATCATTACTATCGTCGCTGTCATCACAAAATTGACATAGTTAAACATATACATCACAATATTGTTAATAGCTTCGCCCTTTACAGTTTATGTGGATATCATTAATTTGACAGACGACCGTTAAGTTCAAGGTGGTGTTATAGGATAGGTTCTGCGTATCGGTGAATAATAGGTCTAGAATAATTTATTATCTGGTGTGAAACCCACCTTGTCGAGTGAGTGAGCGAATAGACCCCGCCATCCCCTTCGTGGTTATTTTTCGCCCGCCAAGCGGGGATCCGTACACTGTGACTTTTTATTATTGCTTGCTCACCCTACCCCATCTCATCATCATTTTCATCATTTTCCTGCCCTTGTCCCATGTCACTTGGGGTCGGCGCAACACGTTTTTTCTTCCAATCTCCTCTGTCAACCGTCACGCTATCATTCACTCCTTTAACTTTCATATCATTCCTCACACAATCCATCCATCGTTTTTTTGGTCTTCCTCTCCCTCTCCATCCATCAACGTTTATATTCATCACTCTTTTAGTCACATGCGATTCGTCCCTCCTAATCACATGTCCATACCAAGACAGTCGATTCCCTTTCAACTTTTCTGTAACTGGCGCAACTTTCAAACTTCCTCTAATATACTCGTTCCTTACCTTATCCATTCTTGTCACACCACACATCCACCTCAACATTCTCATCTCCGCTACATGCAATCTTTTTTCATCCATCTTCTTCACAGCCCAGCATTCCGATCCATACAGTACGACAGGTCTGATCACGGATTTGTATATTTTCCCCTTTAATTTGAGAGGCATCCGTGGGTCACAAGTTGTTCCAGTGACCTGTCGCCATTTCATCCATCCTGAGTTGATCCGATGCGTTACGTCTCGGTCTACTTCGCCATCCCCTTGGACAAGCGACCCGAGGTACCGAAAGTCGGAACAGATCAGTATGGGCGTTCCGGCAAGAGTTATGGGCACAGGACTGGAGAGACCGCCGAAATCACAGAATAGGTACTCTGTTTTGGTCCTACTGACTTTCAGGCCAACATTCTCCAGTCTTTGCCACCACACCTCCAATCTGCTCTGGACCTCTAGGCCACTCTCGGCAACCAACACAATGTCGTCGGCAAACAGCATACACCAGGGAGCCTCTTCCTGGATGTCCGACGTAAGTGCGCCCATTATCACCAGGAAAAGGTAAGGGCTTAGAGCCGACCCTTGGTGCAAGCCGACAGCCACATTGAAGCTGCCGGTAGTGCCCGCTGTAGACCGGACTTGGGTACTAGATCGACTGTACATCGCTCGGATCAACTGCACATACTTCCCAGGTATACCTTTCTCTTTTAGGGCCCACCACAAAACCTCACGAGGTATCCACCCATCTACTAAGGCGATTTTACTCAGAAATCATTCAATAAAATATGTAACCTTTAATGTAAAAAAAACTACGGACCTCTGGCAGGGAGGAAAGTAGGGGGTGACACTACAACCAGCCTCACCTAACCCCCACCATCCCACACCCTCTATTAAGGCGACTCGATTCTAAACCTTACCCAGCCTTTTATGCATTGACTGTCTAGAAAAGTTGTTGGGGTCCCATTCTAATTAATTTTAACTCTTAATGTATTTTTTCTCAGTGTGAAACTAAGTATATCCATCTATAAATCACACAACAAGTCTCTGTCATCGGTGAAACAGAAAGCAAGTGATTCATTTTTTATGATAAAAAAACCATTTTTCCACACTAGTTGAATAAGAACAAGTTTCAAACCTAGCGTGATTAAGTTACAATTTTCTTATTAGTATAAATTCATTAATTAGGACTTGGTTACGGAAATTCTCAAACTTTATTATAAAGTTATACATGTTTAAGTCTACGATCTGTTTCTAACAAATATAAATACTTTACGAAAGAAAAAACAGACGGAATATTTTCGTCGTGTTACAAACAACAAGTAGATAATCCCAGGAGAAATCCTGATATTTATTAAAAAACTGTTCTCTACTACGCTTTGTCGAAAAACACCAATTTTTCTGCTTACCTACGAATAAAATTGTAAAAGTTTATGGTGAAACGAACACAGCGAACGAAAATTTAAGGAAAAAAATGATAAAACCTGGCAAAACTCACGGTCAGATTGTCAGAGGGATTCCGGTGTAATTAGCAGAAATAATTGGAAAACTGTAAAAAATCTTTTTTCACGTTGTATGTGGTTTTCATTGAAATGTCAGGAGGTTGTTACGAGATTTTTGAGCTGTTGTTTGTTACAAAATTTTTGAGGGTCTGTTAGTGAAAGTGTTGCTTGTTAGCCCCTAACAACATTGATGTGTTTCAGTCTGAAGCGTTTTGAGTTCCAATTGTGGTCAGATTTCAGGTACGAGTATATAAGGTCTAACTATTCATACAGGAAATATTTTAAGAGAATCATCTAACGGTTATAACGAAGCCATTTCAAGGGGAAAAAAACTAAGTATATTTATAAGCATAAATAATTTAAAATAACTTGACCCACAAAATAAATACTGGTTCCTTATTTTTCAACATCCATTACTAGTTTACTACGTCCGTCGTATTTACCTACTGTCATTGTTAGAATAGGGAGTAAAGGTTTTATGCAAAAAGTCTCAAGAAATTTTAGAAATGAAATATAATAACTTCGTAAAAACAAAAACACTAAGATATTTTTTTTCGTTGCTATGCGAATTTACGACTTATAGAAGTTACTCAAGTTATGAAAAGATAGACTTTATATACAGTCAGGTTAATATGTAGTGTTGGCGAATTGTCACACAGGTCTATTTTGTCTATTATACATATGTGCCATTTACACACGACTGACAAGGAAAGAAGAAGTTGTGATTTCATCATCATCATCATATCAGCCCAGAATCACCCACTGCTGGGTATAGGCCTTCCCTTTCTTCTGCCACACTTTCCGGTTCCATACGTCCCTTATCCAAGTGTCTCCCGCGATTTTGACGATATCGTCGACCCAACGAGCTTTAGTACGGCCCTGCTGTCTTTTGAATGGTTACTTTTGAATTGTCGAAACAAAGACAACAATAAAATGAAGCTACAGTCCCAGTCACAAGGCATAATAACTGTGAAAGTACTGTAGTTCCCCATTCCAAAGCGTAGTTCTCTATGGAGAAGAACTGGCGAGAAACTTCATGGACATTGTTTTAAATCAGAAATTTTTACAAAACCTTGGTTACACGTCATGTTGAGATTGTACTTTATGTGAGAGCCTATGTAGCCAAACGTGACAAAAAAGACAATTAAAAAATAAAATAATTATTTTAAATAAGCAGCGGCAACTAAGAAATGTCCAGTCACAACTGACAGCACCCGTTCACGAATATGACGCATAGATCAGCACCATTCAACTCAACCATTTTGAAGGGAACTAAATGATCCAACACGCGCCAACATCGGCGAGACATTTGAGTGAGCAATTGAACATGTCATACTCTCAACCGCCAGGGCACAATCACGTCAAGAAAAGACGTAGGTTTCCAGTGAATTATAGCTTTGTAGTACATGGAACTCACACAATATGACTAAGATAGCTATTCCATCGCCAAACCCACATGACAAAAAAGCAGGCCAATAAATTAGCGAAACAGGCTCAGTGACGGCGCCTTATCTCCGATCGCTAAGCGCGCAGTGGGACCTGTCCCTAACTCGACGAAACACTCCGTTTAATGAAAAATGTATCCGTCATTAGTTTGAGTGGTTCATAATCTAATTTATTTCGTGTCGTCCAACTTACTCATGTTATATTTTGATGGCTGTGTTTTATTTATGTTCCGGTCGTTTCTATTTTAAGGATAATTGCAGAATATGTACCAATTTCTTATCTGCACATCCTGCTCAACCACCTGCGCTTTCCATGATATTTTAGGAGATGAGAAATTTGACTGAACTTATACTGTCACTTTCGGGATATGTTCCGTGATTGTTCATTATTTTGAGCTCCCGATATTTCGACGCTGTTGCAAGCGCCATAATGGCGGGTTGACTGGAGAATGCGGGTGGATGAAAAATAAATTGTTAAGAGCAGACAAATCTATCTACCCTCTTTCTTTGTCTTCAACAAACAACAAACACGGAACAAACAAGGAAGATATCCCGGAAGTGACAGTATAAGTTTAGTTTAGTAGTGATATCACCACGTAAAGAAAAAGAAGAATATCGTTCTGTTTTAGTTTTGACATTGACATTTTTTGACTTTGTCTTAATATTTATCACATACATAACATCACGCCTATATCCCCCGAAGAGTTAGGCAGAGGTGTGCTTAATAATCACGCTTCGCCAGTTATGTTTAGTTCCCATGTAATAGGGGGCGACCCTATTGCCATCGACTGGGCACCAATTTAGACTCCGTTTCTGCTACTGAGATATTCCTGATGGTAAACCCTATATCAATTTTCCCGAACCGGGAATCGCACTCAGGACATCATGCTCTGTAGTCGCGTTTGCGACCACTGGACCAACGAGGCCTTAATAGTTATCCTAAAAGCATTACCACAAATAGTCTGAAGTCTAGTAGCACCCCTTAGGTTTATGTCATGGACCCTAGAGTCTATTTAGCGCTAAATCAGAAAGTTTAAGTCGATACACATTAACACACGAAAAAATAATAAATAACCTTTTTATTCCTACCTATTTTGTCGATTGTACTTTATAATATAAAATGAAAATCTCACAACACCACACAAAAAATAAACAAATATAAAAAAACAACAATAAAAATATGATCTCTCCACCCACTACACTAAACTGAGAGAAAGCTATCATTCGCCAAGTATCACGTAGCTGCAAAATAACGTGTTTACGTGACTTTTCATGCCTTAAAATACCTACTTGTTATGTAACAAAGACATTGAAATATTTACGAGCGATAGATGGGGCAAGAGGAAGGCAATCGTAATCCAATACTTGTTACTACTTAGTGCTAAATCGGCCTGTCTAGTGGCACACGCCCGCTTCGTGTCAAAATGGAAAATGTTCGAGATCAAAATTTTTGTATGACAATATTCCCAATGACCGCTCTATAACTATTTCAAATCACTTTGTTATGTACAATCGAAAGAGCTATTTGGTATACCATAACGTTTCGCCTAATTTTCCCCAAGGGTGAGGCAGCGGTGTACACCCACATTTCACCAGCTATGTTTAAGTCCCATGTAATAAAGGCCTATTACCATCAATTGAGTACCATTCCAGATCTGGGCGGCTAATGGGAATTTTTTGATGAATAAACCCAACCAAACTTGACCCGGCCGTCGTACGACCCGTCGAATGACTCGAACCTAAGCCATAAGCCTCGGCCTGCTTAAGCTATTTAGTATAACAAAAGTAAACTTGGGACTAGTTTTATACAAAGTTTTGAGTGTGCTGAATGGTCAATTAATTTACGTCGCTTAAGCCAAAGTAGATAAAACACAATAAATTAATAAATATTGCCAATGTAGTTTGCCAGCACACCAATAACCCAGCTCGACTGTACTTGAATGTACGATGATTTCTCATGAACTGCTTGAAATTCATGTCGGTATAGACACTGTAGATACAACGATCTTCTAACTTGAAATACATATTATTTCAAGTTAGAACCGTGTCTTTGAATAATGTTGTGTCTGTATTTGAATTTCTGTGTACTGAAATGTTATACGCTTTTGAACAAATATTGAACATATGAAGCATGACTATTATAATAATAGTGTAAAGGCTTATATATATTAAATTCTAGCCTGTAACATGCCAATACTGATAAAATGATTTTCCATTAGTCTATAATTGGCATGTTTCTGATAATCGAAGACAAAGATACTTAATTAGCCAACAACGTTTATTTTCGCGTAGTGAAGATCAAATGTCTGTATTTATTAAAGTTTGTTTTTTTGTATACGTTACCGACCGGTTACGACATTGTAATCACGGCTTTACTCAATGATTGTGCGTACAATCCTCAATCAAAACTGTCATGATACGGAACTGTCATCAATACCATTACATCGAACAGTTTGATTTATGGCCGGTACAGTTGGACAAATGGGCGGAATATGGCGTTTACGTCTGTGAGACTTGTGATTTATGTTAGAGATCGGAAGCTAAAATAAGGATGAGGGATTTTTGGACATTAGTATCGAATTTGTTTTTGTTTTGTGTGTTTCGATTGTAAAGATGAAATTGAGTCCCATTCTGGAATGTTTGTAGAATTTGTTCAAGGTTTTGTTAAATTCAATTTAGAAAAAACAGGTGTAAAAACAGGTGTAAAAAAGCAGCCGTTGTAAACATTTTGACTGTATAGGTATTGCACTTTTGTAGGCTGATTTTTTTTAATAACCGATGAAAAATTTGTATGTGGAAACCGTTTGTACCCTTCCCCCTTCCCTTCTGCTTGTATAATATTAATAGATAGATGTATGTTTAAAGTACTTACAAAAAATCTAGATGCATTTCAATTCATGCAAGTGTCAGCTACATATTTTACATTAAAAAACCCCGGTTCAGGTTTTTTTAGATTAAAAGGTTGTGTAACATGTACCAGTGCAAAATAACTAGATACCTGTCTTCTTTTTAGTCGATGCCAATCTAAATTGAATCGAATAGCAGTCTGATGGTTGCTATTCGATTCAATTTAGACTTAGTTCTTTCAGTGAGCAAACAATACACAGAAATAGCAAGGTACCTTCCTCTTCTATATATGTAGTCCTCACATTAACACGTCTATCTACAGACAAACACACATGTACATACAACTCAACACAAAATCTGATTAACAAACAAAAGGCGCAATTTGCTGATTGCTCGTGCTATATTATGTAATCAACAAACACGTTTATACTTGTTTGAGTCAATATTTACGTTTTTATTACATTATTGTAATGAGTTGATAAATAATGTAGAAGGACCGTATCATTTACAGTTGTTTCTATTTATTGTGTAATAAGTAAACCGTTTTTCGCGTAAGTGCTTCTACTACAGTGATGAAATGTCAAAAAACAAAAAAAAACTTTCCCAAATCCATTCTCTGAAAGGAAATTCAAATTCATTCGAGGAAACCTGGATTTATAATTAATATAAATCTGAAATCGCCAACCCGTCTTGAGCAAGCGTGGTGATCAATGCTCGTGCCTTCTCTGTATGAGAAGAGGCCTTAGCCCAGCAGTGGGACAATAATAGGCTAGTATTATTACTTATTATTATTATTATTCTCTAACTAAATGATGGTGAGAACTCCATTAAAATGCGTTGTGTAGTTTATAAGAATAACAAAGTCACATACACGAACCCGAAACACATAAGTGTGTTTCGGGTTCGTGTTGTTTATTATAATAAGTAGCCTAAAACGAAGGGGATGGCGGGGTCCTGGTTGACTCGTTCCGCTCGCTCACTAGATCCCGCCATCCCCTTCGTTCCCAACTTGGCCGAGTCGGGTTGCCCCAAGTCCCGAATGTACCAATTAAATAGGTATCCGCAAAGTGAGAAAATAAACAACGTTGTAAAATCAGTTTTCAGTTGGTTTCTACTGAAATAGCGACTGTAAACTGAAACATACGAGTACATTGACTTTCCTGAAAAGCATTTCCGAAAGATTATTAAGAATTTCATGCCTTTAATTAATTCTCATATTTTTTGTCCCAAGCTTTTAAACGTATTTTTGTAGGTACTTTAAAATTATTGATTTGTAACAAGTGTCATTTTGTTATATTTAAAACAAACCGTCAAATTATCCATTATCCATCCGGCGAGGAAGATATTACAAATCCTCATCAACATCATATCAGCCCGGAATCACCCACTGCTAGCTATAGACCTCTCCATTCTTCTGCTACATTTCCAGGTTCTGTGCGTCTGTGTTCAAGCTATTTTGACGATATCGTCGTCTCAACGAGCTTTAGATATCATACATTACTAGTAAAATAGTAACGAAGGAAGGAAGCCCACAAATCTCTACTAAAACATTAATAAATCTTCATAACTAACTTAATTCCTCATGTACAACTAAATTGGACAGGAAAGGAAATGGATAACGTTATTTTGGACCCTAATTTATCAAATTTTATGCTCCACGGACTCGAAGGAGGCTGATTAGGGTTCTGTAGTCACTCAGCTTACTGAGTTCTGTCTTCATCCATCACTTATGTGTGTAAGTGGGTAGATTTACTTTTTAAGAGTCGCTGTGTCTATATTAATTTTTAGTTAACTCAAAAGTTAAAGGGAAGCCAAACGTGACACATCCTTGTACCCCAAATAGGTCTAATCACCTGCATCCTTGGCGATCTGGACAAGCCTTTTGACGCCGCGATAAACGTGGCCCATTACATACAAAGGCAAAAGACAAAGGCTTCCCCCAATTGCTTCCATGAGCTCGTTCTGTGCCTCCAGTCCTCGAGGTACGCGTCCTGATCGTCTCGTCCTAGATCCTTCGTGGTTTTAATTCTTGTTGACATGAAATTCAAGTCAATAGTAATACGTTAAACGTGTCTCTAAGAAACCACTCAACAAATAGGTAAAGAAGGCAATTAAAATTCAAACAAATGATTATTTTCTTCCAGTTTTGCGAAGTTTTATCAAAAGAGACACTTTCAAACTTCGTCTGTCAAATCTCAAGAAAAGCAAAAACTTACCAAGTTGGAAGTAAAACACAAATTATGGCAGCACTGCTTATTATGTCAAAGTTTATGATAAGAAGTGCTGGCAACTTTACGTTAGTTATAAGAAGTTTATCTTTTGTAGAGAAAAGTTGCTATTTATGTTAGTCGTTACTTTTTCTTACAGTTAGACATTATGGGTGATGCTGGACAGTTTTATTGGTTAAAGTAGGAATTGTAAGTTATTCTAATCTGAGTCTGGGATGAACAGATGCTTAGTTGTAACTAGGTATTTTATGGAAAGAAAAATGTTTCTCTTATGGAAGTATTTTTGAAAATTCACCCCCTAAGGAGCAACCCCCTTAGGGGGTGAATTAAGAAATAGGGGATGATAGTTTGTATGGGTGTTCGTGATTTGTGTTGATAGGAAATTCGGCTTATTAGTTGTTTTACGTATCGTATCGTATTTCTTAAATACAGCTTACATAGTGTAGTTTAAATAATATTAATCATTGCATTTTAAAACTTTTGGTCCTATTTAATGTTCATAGATTCAATCTCTTTTGTATTCAAATAATTCGCTTACATCGTTCTATGAAAATGCCAAGGTATTTTATTAAACTGTACTTTATTATGGACGTACGTGTACCTATTTATTATTCTCTTTGTCTCTAATACTCTTTGATAAAGCTTTCATTTACTGAAACAGAATTTGTAATTTTATAAATATTATTTTTAAACTAATATACTTTTGAAATAAAAATAAAAGTTGATATCTTTCATATGAATAATGCAGTTTACCTTTTGTAGTGTAACATGCTACATTGGCTGAAAAGGCATGTGCTCGAGTGCGGGTCAAAAAACTCATTTTATGTAATTATTGTCTGTATACGTGTTTTGTGAGTAAATTTATATCAAAAATCCCAACATCAATATAATTATATTATTATGCAAAACTTATAGTGTCACGTTTGTCAATCAAGGAACATATCCCGTAAGTGACAGTATAAGTTTAGTTGTAAACCGTGAAAGCTTAAAACAGTGTATTAATATGCAGACTAAAATCCAGATACAATTGAGCTTATCTACAATATAATTAAGTCATAGTTGATATTTATAAAAAATGGGCATTAATATCACCATCGCTCATTTTCCAAAAGTAATTTTCTCTTAAATTTCTGTAAAGGTGTCCTAATTTCAAATAAAAGACTAATAAAACCATAGGAATTTCGTACACTACTGAACTTTCCTACTAGCTACCGTGGTTTGCTATTGAAGATTCCTAGTTCAACCATAAAAGTTGCCCTTGTTCATCTTGATTTTTGTATAAAAATAATTTGGTACCAACCAGTTAAGCTATAAAGGGTGTAAATAGACCCTTAACACAAACGAAAGGCACTTGTTCTCCCCGTCTTTGCGATATTTTTTTTGTTCTAGTCCATACCTGGGAACCTTCTAGTTACGGAGATATTGGGGGTCAAAGTTCCAACTTTTTCATAAGTTTTTTTTAAATACATGTTTTTAATGTAAGATTTTTACTTTACACACCTCCACGACCCCCGTACTATTCAATCCATCCATCAGCACAATGCTTTGAGTGCTTTCCATTGAGTCCAACCTTAAAACATGATTTATAACCTCAAAAAAAAAAAGTCGATTCCCAGCAATAATTTTTGCGTAAAGTTACTTAGTGTGATGTACAGAATGCTTGGTTGACAGATATGTGAAGGGTCTGTTTACACCCTGTATAAGGTGTAAAAGGACCCTTCACGAAGCCGCTAGCCGACAATTCTGTACATCAAAATAAGTAACTCTACGCAAAAATGATCGCTGGGGAACGATATTTTTTTTAGGGGGGTGACAAATCTCGTTTTACTATAGGACTCAATGTAACGCACTCAAAACAATGTATTGATGGATGCATTGAATGTCATGGAGATATTTAATGTAAAGTAATAACATTCAAAACTTGTGAAAAAGTTGGAACTTTGACTCCAATGTCTCCGTAACTAGACGGTTTCCAAGTATGGTCTAGATTAAAACAAAAAAAATGATTGCAATGACAGGGAGAACAAGTGCTTTTCGGCTTCGTTAAAGGTCTTTTTACACTATGTGTGAAGAAGTATTTGGTACCAACCAGTCAAACTATATGAAACTAACCACGTCTTCACAACACCCTCAATATAAATTCAAAAGCGAAAATACCTCTTAGAAATCCAGGCTCCGTGCTACGAATAACATGTGTGCTAGGTTCCGCATCTAGTCAGAAGTTGCGCTTCGTTGTGGCTGGAATAATAAATGGTTCCCTACTTTTTGTGTCGCTGTGGTTCCGCAGTCAGATGGTCGAAGGGAATTGTGTGTTTTGTTAGACTAACATATTTCTATTCTGTGTGTTTTTCGGCTTAAAAATTGTCGTATCTATTCCATATTCAAATCCTTGGTTTCAGTTTATGTAAATTCCACTAAAACAATTATTAACTAGATTAGCAGAGGGAGTACTCTATTCCCAACCAAATTTCGCCAATTTTGTTTGAGTCCCATGTAAGAGGGTGAGCCTATTGCCATCCACCGGGCACGAATCCAGACTCTGTGGCCGTTACTAAGAAATTCTTGATGGTCAAACCCAATAACACTTTACCCGACCTGGAAATCGAACCCTGGACCTCATGCTCAGCGGTTGCTCTTACGGTTTTACAGTAAAACAAATATTTACTGGATTAGGCAGAGGGAGACCAATATTTCCAAACTTCGCCAGTTATTTTTGAGACCCATAAGGCGAGCCCATTGACATCAACCGGGCGCAAATCCAGACTGCTACAGAGTTTTTTTTATGGCAAAACCCAACACTTTGCCCGACCTGAGAAACAAAGACAGGACCTCATGCTTAGAAGGTGCGCTTGCGATCCCTGGATCACCGAAACATAAAGCCCAATTGCTACATGTATCAAGATTTAGACCCTCTCGGTCCTCAAACTATCAAGTCCTCACTTCTAAATCACTTCAATAATTTCACTACTAACACAAACGAGCTGATTCTGCCAACCGTACAAGCTGATTAGGTTATTATTGTCGTGGTACAACGGTTTCCGGTCAGCGATCAAAGCCGATTGGACCGGATATGATGTAACGAACCAATCGGAAGCGAGCAGTGAGGCGCTCGGAGAATACTACAGGGATGAAAATGTCAGCAGAACTGTTTTATAACGTCGTCGACTGGAAAATCTTAGATCTTTATGGAAGACACTTTTATGAAGCTTGTCTCTTCTTTTATAAATTAAATATTTTGCTTCTTACTGCTATCATAAATGCGAAAGTTTGTGAAGATATATGGAAGTATGGTTGTTTGTTCCTCTTTCACGCAAAAAAGGTTGAACAGATTTGGGTGAAATTTTGCACACAGATACTTTATAACCTGGATACTTTTTATCCCGAAAGTACGATCCCGTGTGATAATTACCGAACTCAGTGCGGGCGAAGCCACGGGCATAAGCTAGTTTTATAAATGCGAAAGTTTGTGTGGATGGATGGATGTTTGTTACTCTTTCACGCAAAAAGCACTTGTACGGATTTGGATAAAATTTGGCACTCAGATACTTTGTAACCTGGATATGGGCGAAGCCGCGAGAATAAGCTAGTTTATTATAAGAACAACCCATTTGCCAAGGGGATCTCTCCCAAAAGACGAATTTCCATTCAAACCTTCATCCACTATTTAATCCCCTTGGAGACACATTTTCAAAAAAAAAGAAGAAACATGTTAGGGAGGTTTTTTTTTGTTCAGTCTATTCTCTCCCACTGCTGGGCAAATGCCTCCTCCTTTCTATTCCTACTCTCTCATGGTAGCGATGGATATAGTGAAAAAAATGCTCTATGGTTTTAAACACTGTCTTAAGCTTTCACGGTTTACAACTAAACTTTTACTGTCACTTTCGGGATATCGGAAGCTTAAAATAATGAACAATCACGGAAGATATCCCGTAAGTGACAGTATAAGTCTATGGTTTTATTTTCCAGGGAGAAAACAAGGAGATACATTTGTGTGTGCTAGCGCCGCTAGCCTTACCTCTTAAGGTGTTGATCACATCAACATATTCTACACCAACCAGGTACTGAATATAAATTCGGGGAACAAGACAAAGGTTGAATTTGTATTCTGTACGTTTGAAGTAAAACTATAAAAAAAGAGGGCTAGCAGGTGTAAGCAAGAAATCTGCATACGTACTAACCGTTTGGGTCAAAACGTATTTGGAACCTCAATCCTTCGCCAGGTATGTTTCTCTAGAATACTGATCAGAGACAATTCTAGCTTTTGTTTAAAATCAGAAAAAAAAAACCGGCTTTCATCATCATCTGCCTAGCCTTTTCCCAACTATGTTGGGGTCGGCTTCCAGTCTAACCGGATGCAGCTGAATACCAGTATTTTACATGGAGCGACTGCCTATCTGACCTCCACAACCCAGTTAGTACTGGGTAATACGATACCCCCTGGTAAGAATGGTTTTCAGACTTTTTGGGCCACTTGATTACCTAACGATTGTCAAAGATTTAGACACCCAGGACCAACGGCTTAACGTGCTTTCCAAGGCACGGAGGAAACTCGGTATGTAATGGGTGGCCACCCATCCACAGACCAACCTAGGCAAGCACGGCTTAACCTAAAGATCGACCCGAGCGGCTGTTATTATTTAGCCACGAGCTCCTCGAATAAAATATTACCTACTCCTGTGTATTTCTGTCTATTCCTGTGGCCTACGATGACTCGACGGTCGTTTAATAGTTTTTCAAGACCGTAGTTTCTAAGAAGACATCTTTAATTTCATACTTCCAAATTACCTAAATAAAAGCACTTTTATCTTTTTATTGTATCCGATATACAGAAGCGGACATTAGGCAATAAAATATACAATCACTCATGTTATGTTTAATAGTTAGTGTTGTAAAAATCAGCAAAATATTAACAGTTCTGACGGGTAACTGCGCAAACTCGAGCATTGTAACTCATAGATGATCTTTTATAATCCCTATAAATAATATTTAAAAGTTCGACTGCTTTTTCCAACCTTTTTCAGGCCGCTGAACAAAACCCATCCCACACACGTTGCTAAGCCGGCCTTCAGTGTAATCATGTGTACCTTTTGACTCGCCAAGTCGGTAAAATATTCATAGAAAAGCCGGTCTAAAGCGGTTTAACACGCGTCGGATTAAATGCGTCGTGCGTTTAGACTGAATTTACACTAATATTTTACGCATAAGTTAGTCTGTCTGTCTGGTAGGTACGCTTTCGCGGCTTAGTTTAGTCTACTAAATTGAAATATGATGAGATTAAGAAAGGGTCGATGACTTGGAAAATCACGTTACAGGCTCAGAACACGCCCTAACCGTTTGACTCTTGAGCTCGCGACTTTTGCGTATATTTTGTTCGGTGAATCTGACCGTGTGGTTGCAACGACAGACGCGCATTCCGGTATTTCGAATACATCATCATCATCATCTGCCTAGCCTTTTCCCAACTTTGTTGGGGTCGGCTTACAGTCTAACCGGATCTAGCAGAATATTTTACATGGAGTGCCTATCTGACCACCAAACCCAGGTACTGAGTCTGTGAATACGGTTTTCGAACAAATGAGTGACGTATATAATATGAACGACGACGGTGGCTTTGAGCAGGACGTGAGGTAAGGGTACTGACTCTGGATTTAATGGCTGAGGTTTGACTCTTGTGGTGCAATATGCGATAGGGTTTGTTATATGACAATTGCGTTTAATTGTTTAAATTTATATTATTATCAGGCAACAACAATTAATATCAAAATTGGATAAATGGGTGTCGTTTTACAATAATATAATAAACGACCAATCCACGGAGAAATATCACTCCCAAAAGTAGGTATTTTAACACAAAAAGAGGAAATAACTTTCTTCAAACTTTCTTTCAGGGTAACAACGAAAACAACTCTTCTAAAACAATGAACCCCATGGAATATGCATTTTAATGTGATCTTTCAACGTTTCGTAACAATTCTCCCATTTCGTTGCGGCAAACAAAAGCAAACAGCACAACATTCTTTTAACACCACTTCGTGAACACAATGGGGAAATTCCCCATTCGGGTCTTATATACCCCATAAAGGGACTTTCAGTACATTAAAATTTTACTCAATGGAGGCATTACGGTTGCTCCTTTTTTCGTGTCACAATGTGTACCATTTCCTTGAACATTTCCTTTACAAAAGTGATTTTAACTTCCGCGAAATTATTCAAGGCACGATTGGGGCAATTTACTTATTAAGAATGAAAGCTTTAATGAAGACTCTTCATTATTAAAAAGAGGGCTTATTTCTGAATATAAAATAAGCTAATAAATTAGCTTATTCAATCAGTCGACTCGATTTTATACTAAACAAAAATCAACAAAACAATTGAATAGAATATTTCAATCAACAAGGCACAAATCCAGACTCCGTGGCTGTTACTGAAACATTCCTGATGGAAAAACCCAATAACATTTTGCCCGAAACGGGAATCGAGGACCAGGACCTCATGCTCAGCAGTCGTGCTTGCGACCACTAGACCAACGAGGCAGTCAATGAACCACTATTAGGAACGTTTCGAACTCCGTAACGGCCTTGCAAGTAATTTCCCTATTCTAAGATCATAATCATCATCTGCCTAGCCTTTTCCCAACTATGTTGAAGTCGGCTTCCAGTCTATCCGGATGCAGCTGAATACCAGTATTTTACATGGAGCGACTGCCTATCCGACCTCCACAACTCAGTTAGTACTGGGTAATACGATAGCCCGTGGTAAGACTGGTTCTCAGACTTTTCGGCCACGGGTACCTGTAACGACTGTCAAAGATCTACAAATAACAGCCGGGACGAACGGCTTAACGTGCTTTCCGAGACACGGAGGAAACTTGGTATATAATGGGCGGTCACCCATCCACGAATCAACCTAGGCAAGCGCGGCTTAACCTTAAGGTTGACCCCGAGCGGCTGTTATTATTTAGCCACGAGCTCCTAAGATTTCCTATTCTAAGATATAAGATTTTCCTATACTGATAATACCTTAACTTCACTCACTCTTCAGCAAACAACAAAACATTAATATGACAAAAACACAGCAATCTGTTGGAGCAATCTCCAGGAAACAAATCCCTGCCAGGGGATTCGCAAATCCCATAAAAACGGGTTTGCTTACATTAAATTGACTGTAGACATATGGGATGTTGTGTGACACAACGGTGATACAGGAAGGGGGGTAAGCAGAGATAAGGTGCTGACGACAGGGGATTTGCAGGTGAGAAATGCTTGAGATATTGCTTGCGGTAAAGCTTTTTTATGGTTGAGTTGTTGTGTGTGTCTTGAAAGTAGGTACTTTCGGAGAAAATGTGCCCTGTAGACACGGCGACACAGCAAGCTAGAGCTATATACGTATACATATGATATGTATTGTTGGCTGTCTCACCGGTGTTTTTTTTTCTAAAATTCAAACCTAATGCCTAATGCCTTAAGATATTGAATTAAACAGCTAATATTTTGCATTAACACATGTAATACTACGTATCATCGATTGATCATACAGGAATCTTAAAATTTTAAACATAACTTTTCACTCCATTCTGTTAGCCAGAATGACCTGACCTCGCTTTGTATCAACTTCCCGTACAATGAGAGATCAGCTTAATTTGGTTTATATAGCTTGATTGTTCGTTGTGCGTACGAGTACTGTGCCCAAGGAATCAGACAGAGCTTTTTTTTCTTTTTCGTTTATTTCATTAGTTGTGAAGGCGTAACAACTTGACAGATTTGCAGATTTACTCTGTCCTCAGGACTAGTTGAGGTCAAGGGTAAGCCCATACAGTATAATTTTTTTTTTTTTTAAATGTAGCCTCTCTTGTTTTAAAGTGGTGTTCCTGGGAACCAGGCCCGGCTGGATTAGTTAGATCTTTCCGTCATATTCATTCTCAGATCAGAAAAGAAAATCTTCCAAATCAAAAGTCATTAATTCAAATTAGGCTTCAAAAACTCAAAAAAAAAAACAAAGCAAAACTCAAAGCATTTATTTCAATTAGACCATTACAGGCACTTTTGAATGTCAGAAAAAAAAAGAAAACGAAGCTACATTCACAAGGCATAATAACTTAAGCCGTTGATCCCAGCTGTCACTTGTAGATCTTTGACAGCCGTTACAGGTACCCAGAGGCCCAAAAGTCTGACAACCAGTTTTACCGAGAGGTATCGTATTACCCAGTACTAACTGGGTTGTGGAGGTCAGATGGGCTGTCGCTCCATGTAAAATACTGGTATTCAGTTGCGTCCGGTTAGACTGGAAGCCGACCCCAACATAGTTGGGAAAAGGCATGTAGATGATGAGGCCGATAATCAGCACTTTTGAACATCAAAATTTACAAGAGACAGTCCCCCTAAACCCCCGCTCTTCGCCACTTCCAAGTGTTTTAGCTTGGCAGAACAAGATTTCTTCATCAACAAATTGTGATGCTGTCCACCGGCTGCTATGTACAGTCGCCAGCACATCAAGTTACCACAAACTGATTTTAAACCATAAAATGTTGATGGTCAAGTTCAAAATCGAATGAGAAAATTTGACAGTTTGTGGTAACTTGATGCGCTCGTGACTGTACTCAGGAAGATATTTACTTCTGGTTACTGTGTCACCGATAATGAATAAATAAATATGAATAGGTCTCTAATGAGCATTTACTTAGACACATCACCTACCTACGTAAACAAACAAAACTCATTAGAACAGATAAATCCTCTAATTCTTTCCTACCCAACTTCTAATAAAGGAGGTAATGAGAATGTCTGTCACGTTACTAATGAATACTGATCAGGTCTCTTCCTGTAGTTAATTCAATTGGAGAGAGTTTTCTCATTCCTTTTGATTCAGCCAGCGCTGTGAGACTGATTAAAGGCAGCTTTTGGATTACAATTTTATTTTAAGCTTCTTAAGGTCTTAAGTAAAATGGGAATTCTATCTGATATTGCACTAGATCTAACCTTACCCTTAAGTTTGTAGGTAGCACAATTTTGTATAGCCTGGTAAAAAAACATCATAATAATAATTTTTCATGATCAGTCAGAAGATATCTACTGGAGCTCGTGGCTAAATAATAACAGCCGCTCGGGTCGATCTTCAGGTTAAGCCGCGCTTGCCTTGGTTGCTCCGTCGATGGGTGACCACCCATTACATACCGAGTTCCCTCCGTGCCTCGGAAAGTACGTTAAGCCGTTGGTCACGGCTGTCATCTGCAGATATTTGACTGTCGTTACGTTAGTCAGTGGCTTGATCGACTGATAACCAGTAAAGGGGAATCGTATTAGTCACTACTAACTGGGTTGTGGAGGTCAGATAGGCAGTCGCTCCATGTAAAATACAGGTATTAAGCTTTGTCCGCTTAGACTGATGAGTAGGAAGAGATCTACTGCTAGAAGACTGCTAGATGACTCCACAATCGTGGCCATATCCACCGGGCCTGTGCTGCATCGTTAATTCGATATTTTTAGCAAAAATATCAGTACTAAATGTGGACGATTATGCAGCGCTCATGCAAGGAATAGCATTTTACTACCTACTTTTACAGACACAAAAAAGTACTTCGACATAATTTCCTGCGGAAATGGTTGTCCAAACAAACATAACAATTTAATATGAATTAAAACCCAAAACCTGATTAACCCACCTTCACTAGCAACACACAGAAATACACAAATAATGTATGTTTGTACACAGTTCCCTCCCCTTAGGTTCCCACCGAAATGGAGACGAAAATACGAGCAAATACATCGCGGTGTCCCCTGGGGACGGACGCAGGGAAATAAATGGTACATACAGAAACATTAGGCCTTTCTTTAGAGAGTGGAACTTGTGGTGTTGGGTATAGTTCTGAAGTATTTGGGTAGTGTTAGGGTTAATAATGAAGTATGATAATTGATGTATTTACAAGGCAGATGTCAGTGGAGACGCCGCCAGGGGACGCCCCAGAAGGACACACACTGACCTTATTGGTGATGCTGTTCAGAAAGGTTGCTCTAGCAGGAGCGTAAATACATCGATTTTATCAAAATCAAAGCATTTATTTCAAATAGGCCAGTTACAGGCACTTTTGAATTGTCGAAACAAAGACAACAATAGCTACAGTCCCAGTCACAAGGCATAAAAACTGTGAAAGTACTGTAGTTGCCCATTCCCTAACGGAGATCTCTATGGAGAAGTACGGGCAAGAAACTCCATGGACACTCTTTTAAATCAGAATACTTTTTACTTTTATCATTAATAATACTCGTTTCACATATAATATTTTCAGAATTTTAAGAATTTATTCAAATCTATGGATGTTACTGACTGTGCTTGTTGCAAACAATTTAACTAAAATTTTACAGGGCAACATTTTGCGAATTCAACATTTTGTGAATTCAACATTTTTCAAATTCAACATTGTAGTCCAGAATGGTATTTTCGATTCAAAGATCGCCGTACGTTACGTTAACACCGCGCGCACGCTACGGTCTCAGATGTATGAACTTGGATAAAACAAAAGAAGTGCGTAAGGATCGTAGCAGATGGCGTTCTATGGTGTCTGCGTATATTGGGCTATGCATGGGATATTGCACGTGTTTATATATGTATAATAACACCACGCCTGTAATCCCCGAAGGATTATATAGAGGTGTACCTAATAGTACACCCACATTTCGCCAGTTATATTTTAAGTCCCATATAATAGGCAGTGTATTGCGCAATGCCATCAACCGGGCACAAATCCAGTCTCAGTGGCTGTTACTGAGAAATTCCTGATAAAAAATACTAAAAACACTTTACCCGACCCGCGAATCGAACCCAGGACCTTATGCACAGCAGTCGCGCTTGCAACCAGTCGAACAACGAGGCAGTTTGTATGTATATCGAATATATAATATAATAACTTTAGTAGAATACCTAAAAACCTGCCAAATCACCCACAATTTGGCATCAGGCCGAGATAACGCCATACTTGGCTTTACAAACTGTAGCTCGGGACCGTAAATATTTCTAATCGGAATTTGTTTTGCACTAAGAAGTCTTTAGGCTAAGAGCTAGTAGCAGTAAATCAAAGCAAATGGACAGAGTTGGTTCCGCCTACTCGTGAATTTTAGAGATAAGTTTCGCAGGATTGAGCAACGCGATCTTAGTGATATGTTGGCATAACTCAGATGAGAAGTAATATTAATTTAAGTATTATGTTAAAATGCTAGACTGGAAGTTTCAAACATATAAGTTCAATTAATATAATGTTTAAATGTGAAAGTTCCTAATGATATATGTAAGTTATATAAGATAAATAATAATAGATACTCTGCAATATTAGTTTTAAGTTATCTTGCTGCGTCCTAACAGAGTCATGTACTCACTAGTTTAAGCTTAGCGTGTAAAATTGGTTGTGTACAATGTGCATTAAAATAAATAAATAAATGAGATGTATGTGATGGGATATGTTGGCTGACATCTGATAGTCTACCAAATGGAAAGAGACCTTAAACACAAAGGTTTGCAAAAGCATATCTAGACCATCAAGCCTCCTCTATGTGTAGGCTGTAATCCACCACGTATTCCTTCAATTTTTTTTACGATTTATGAATAGTCGAAAAACAAATCATAAAACAGATGATTAACAAAAACATATGCAAGCTTCAATACCCAAGTCTTTTCAGTAAAAAATGTTCAGCTTACGTAGAGCTACTTAGTTCTCATTCATTTTTAAGATAGCTATGTTACTTTTGTTGCCAAAAACATAAGTAAATACCTCAATTTCGTGCCTGAATTCCTACCTAAACCCCTATTTTCACAGTAAAATTGCTTCCTGGCTATTAAAAAACACTGAAGACAAAATGCTGCTAAGAAAATATAGATTCAGTAAATACAACGTCTTTTGGACGGTTGAATCGATTCAGAATATAAATTGAATCATTTCGCTTTCGTAAGATGAATGCCTTCTCTAGCGGGTGTTCTGACGCAGGTACTTTAGCAGCTGGTTTTATTTCTGTAATAATGGTCTACAATCTTGGGAAATGCCTGAATGAAAAGCCTGGTAAGGTTGTCTCAGACGACAGGTTTTTGCCTGATTTATTTCGCGAATTTCTTTCAGGTCTGGGCGTGAGCTGAATGCTTTTACTTTAAGATAAATTGTATAAATGTTTAAATGTTTCTATGCTTGAATTCATATAATTACTATGAATTATCGAAATATAATTTGTCGTGTATGTCCAAAGAAGATTTTTATACTAGTTAAACTAAGTTTATTTTTAATTCTTTATATAAATTAGAGTTCTGTATTCGACGCATTTTATGCCTGTTTTTAACCGACTTTAAAAAAGGAGGAGGTTTTGTAATTATTACCTCATAACTCCGTCATTTATGAACCGATTTGAAAACTTTTTTTTTATTTGAAAGGATATACTTCCTGAATGGTCCCATAGATTATCAAACTCGGTTCAGTAATTTGTTTTTTTTTTCACTTTAATACATATTTTTTCTTCTTAGGCTATGTTGATGACATGCTGATCCCTTAATAACCTCTAGTTACAATGTAAAAATTAATTCATGACAAGAATTTGTGTGGTGTACAACAACTAAAAAGTGTAAAATCAAAAACTTTCAGCAAAAAAACCGACTTCCAAAAAAAACCAAACAAGTCTAACATAACTTTACTTTCGGAAGTCGTTGGCAAGTGAACCTTATGTTAACGACATACGTAATATAATGTCGTGACAGCCCTATAGTCTCCCGTACGAAAGCATCCATCATATCTTACAAAGAGTTATGAAAAGAGCTTCCTTCAAAATACCTGCTTTTTACGATTAAACTTTTACCAGTTTCTTTATTAGTTAAGTTTATAACATCTTCGTGAATTTCTCAAGTTATGAATGTAAAGATTTCTTAGTATTACCGTGTAGTTTTGTGTAAGATTTAGGTTATTCTACGATGATTGTGCTTTAGTTACATGCTGTGCCGATCCCAAATATATTGGTATAAGGGCAGGAGAATGATGATGATTACATATATTATACTTGTATTCTTTCAACTGCTTGGCCACGACCTGCGCGCTTAAGCGGGGTGTGGTTTGCGACAGTGACGGCGCAGAAAATAAATTAAATTACAAAAACAAGCTTTTATAAAAATGAAAAGAAAAAAATAGTTTTATCTAGTAACATTGAACGCGTATGCAAAGGTTCCTGTCCGTGCTATTGACCGTTGAAGAGTTCTCTCGTGAGGAGGCGATCCTGACTGCAGGATCAAGTCATGTCTGTCATAAAATTGTCACCAGAATTAAAGGTGTGTGCAAAATTTCAGCTCAATCATTCAGTTGCAAGATTTGACCAATACATACAACTACTCGTACATAACTAACTAACAAGGCAAGTTAAATAAAAGCTTATAACAAATGAAAGAAAGTGCTTCGAGTATGCCACGAAATACCGCGACGCGACTTGCCACGCGTCAGTACTCATGCGAAGGAAATATTTCCATGACGCATGCTTGACGCAAGTTGCAACGACGCCTGAGGTCGTGTACGTAAGGGCAGATATCCAATGAAATTTGTCTGGGTGACCTAGTTATAAACACAGACTAAACTCCACAAAAAGCTGATATTTTATAAATAATCTCCTCCCAGAGTGCTTCAGAAGCGACTCGTGAGACTAGATTATCTCAGATTGCTGCTTTGACTATCCAGCTTGAATGCTACTCTATGCACGACGAAGTTAGGAAGGCTGTCCATTCATGTGTTAATATGAGAATGCACTCAAGTGAAGGCAAACTTGGTCTTGTACCAACATAAAAGAAGCAGTAGATATAGTGTACTATTCAGTTATAATAATACTAGTTTTTGTTCGCGTTGAGGTCATATACAGGATGTAAGCGGACTCTTCACGAAGCCGTCAACCAAGTATTCTGTACATCAAACAACGAGTAAGTAACTCTACGCCCAAAATCATTGCGGGCTTTTTTTTGGGGTGAAAAATCACATATCCAAATATTGTCCCGATGGATACACTGGGAGGAGGAGGTAGGAGTATACAGTAGGAGGTCCTGGAGGTATTGAAAAAGTTGGAACATTGACCGCAACTAGAATACTCCATACTCCTAAACTACTACCAGTAAAGAAGGTTTTTTAAGTCCTAATCCTGGTCATCAGTATGTCTAATTTAATTCAGATCCGTTAAGGGTAAAGGAATAACACAGACGGACAGGGTATTTTAACATTTATAATAACGTTATGTATGCGTTTCTGACTTTGGGCGTAACTCCCTCACAAAAACCTCTTCTTCCTAAAAAAAGTTGACTGTGTCATATAAGATCTCTTCTGTAAATTACATCTCATAAAGGAAAGTTCAAAATGTCTCATATACCTTCGTAAGTCAAAGTCAAAGTCAAAATTATTTAATTGCTGTAAAAGTGGTACAAAAGATGGTAAAAATGACATGAAGTTCAATGACACATTTCGCCATAAAAATAGCATGCAAATATTATTAAACACAAATATTAAATTAGGTAGGTAACTATATAAAGTATTTATTTGTTTATAACAGCTTAGTTAGACTGTTAAATTCTAAAAACGAATAATGTTAACATATTGAAGTATGTTTACATACAACAATTTCTTAGCTTAATAAAATTGTTAAAATATACAAACACAACATCATATAATGTAGGTAATTCTTTACAAAGCAATTCGGTAGTGATATGAGTGACAGTACGTACTACCATAACCTACAAACTACAAAACTGTCATACACCAATCTTTTATTGCTACTGCTTTTAACATCAGCAACCCTATTTCAACCTATCAACCCTATTACATATTTAACCCTCTACACCACCTTAAATTATTACCGTCCCATGGCAGCGTAAAGCCTCTCTCGATTTCCACGGCTGCTCAACGAAAATTGAAAACCTACTTACCCTATTGTACAATTGACCCCATCAACCTTATTTTACACTTTACCCTACCAACCCTATTTTACAGTCAACCCTAAAAATGCACACCGACAAAATAAACCTATAAAGGTAAGTAATAGCATTGCATTTACTGCCTCGATCTCATTAATTTAATGTAAACTTTTCAGTTTCGTGGTAGTCGGGCAGTGGGCCAAGGGCGGGCATAGTGGGCCATTGTCAAAATTTACAATCGATAGACATTTGAGGGTTGAATTTTATGCGAGGGACGATGTGTCTACGGTTAAGTGGAGTTACTTTTGTGATCGTCTTTTTACCCGACTACGGTAAAGCCAGGTGTGATGATTTGGGGTGTGTGTTTGTAACATTATTTTTAGTTTCATAGTGGAGTATCTTTTGTAACTTTATTTTTGGAAATATAAAAACCCCCTTTTTGTTAACAAAGAATAAAAAAATAAAATAAAAATTTTTGAACATTGCTAGAATTATCTAAGTCTGAGCAGTCTAACTTTACATAGCATGGACTTTGGGTAAGCGTTATTCCTGTCACTATTGCACTATTGAAAAACAAGATGGCTGCCTTGACTTATACTATTATTAATAAACTATGATTAAAAAAAAATGCAATTGTGTTATTTTAAATTATTTTTATAAGATGAGGCTTTTCCCGCCAGTTGAATATGCATGTCAACATTTCCATTATGAAACTAATAATTAAATAAGGTGCCGTGTATACTGTTAAGACATTCATGCATAGTAATTACCTTTTTACGTAAACTTAGCTACAAATTTTAACTAGATTTACAAGAAAGTGTTTGCTACAACCATTTTTAGGGTTCCATAGTGAAATGGCAAAAACGGCTCCCTTATAATTTCATCATGTCCGTCTGACCGGCCGGGTCTCTCCGGATATCATACAACTCGGATACTGTTGTCAGTATATCGACGAAAATTCGAAACATGGTGTATTCCGTGCACCGTTAAACAATGGTGTAGTGAAGTTACGAAAAAGTAATTTGGGTTGACGCAAAAATGCACGTATTGTTTGATAAAAGACAAAACATGTATATAGTTCTAATGACTTTTTATTTCAGTTATTAGTTTTTAATTTTGATATTATTATCTGCTGCAACCGTAGAAACAACTTTTCATTTTAATATTTTTCTGAGAAATAGTAACTTGTTTTTGTGGCATATTAAGAAGAATACTGATACGTACTAGGCTAGTTTTTCTATATAACCATTGACCGCAAATAACCTACATATATTTCGTCAGAAAGAAGGTTAGTTCTTGACAGTAAGTGCTTAAACAAAAGAATCTTTTTTTAAAGTGCTCTTTTGATAAAGTGTTCCTAAGAGCTAGAGTGCCTAGCTGAAGAGCACCGGGGCTGAATATTTTAGTGTTGGAGCCTGAAGCTGTAGCTATGAATAGGAAGTGTTGGTTTTGAGTAACGAAAGAAATGGCTGGTTTTATTTGTGTGTTTGAAGATGGCTGTTATTGCCAATCATTTCAGCTTGTTTTTACTGTAGCCCGGTGGTTTTAGTACCATCTTTTCGAGTTAGAGTCCTAGCAGGTAGAAAAAGGCTTTTATTCTAAGTATCTACGTTTCGGTCGTGGCTTAATAATAACAGCCGCTCGGTTCGATCTTTAGGTTAAGCCGTGCTTGCCTAGGTTGGCAGGTGACCCATGCCGAGTTTCCTCCATGCCTCGGAAAACACGTTAATCCGTTGGTCCCGATTGTCATTTTGTAGATGTTTGACAGTCGTTACAGGTAGTCAGTGGCCCAAAAGTCTGACAACTAGTCTTACCAAGGGGTATCGTAGTACTAACTGGGTTGGGGTTCGCTTCATGTTAAATACTGGTATTCAGCTGCATCCGGTTAGACTGGAAGCCGAATCCAAAATAGTTGGGAAAAGGCTAGGCACATGAGGATCCACGCTTTTAAGGAGTGATGAATGTGATGTGATGGATGTGATGTGTGGTGTGTTTTTTTGGTGAGTGGTGGAGTGGCGTGACGTAGTGTAGTGAGTGTACCTACAAATCAATCTTCTAAAAATAAAATGCTGGGAAGGAGATTGATTAAGCACAGATTGATTAGTAGTATTGATTGATTAGGTACTTATTTCTGTTTATGGAAGGCTATTAATGGTACTGTTTAGAGAAACTATACGTCAGAGGTACTGAATAGTAAACACAAGTTGACATAAAATCAAAGCCAAATTGGGTCGCCCTATTATCATAATATGATATTACAGTCATTAATCAATCACAGTAAGGATATAAAAAGCATAAAAGCAGTGATAGTCCAGTGGTTTGACCGTCTGACTGCCAAGTCATAGGTCTCGAGTTCGAACCCAAGGCACGCACCTCTGATTTTTCGGATTCATGTGCGTATTGTATAATTATCACTTGCTTCGGTGAAGGAAAACATCGTGAGGAAACCAGCATGCGTGAGAGATATTTCTCGACGGCATGTTAAGCCAAGTCAGAGGCCCATGGGCGGCATAAAAACTCTGACACCAGGTTAGGCGCTAACCACACGAAAACGAACGAGTAAGGATATCATTTCCTGATTCGTCCCCAAATATTTGTTAAAATATTCTTTTCTCTTTGTCGAAATAACGACATAAATAAATTATCGTGTCTGTACAGTGTACATCAATCTCTTATGAGTCGACAATCTATTTCGGCCCGTGACACACAAATAGCATATAAGTTATGTACAGTTTATGTATTGATTATGGGGATGTGTCCATAAATGATGTAGATATATGTGCCTTGTATGTTTAGGATGTAGGTCGGAAAACACACATGTATATATGTAAAAATGTCAGACAATTTATTTGGATTTTGTATGAAGTAGAGTGTATATTTTAGGTTTTTTTTTATTATTTTTTATTCTTTGTTAACAAAAAGGGGGCTTTTATCTTATTTCAGGTTCAAAGTAGAAACTTAATTATCATCAATTTTGTAATTAATTTATTAATTAATGCCCTTTTATAGTTTGTTGTTAGTTTATTTATTTCAGGTTATTTAATAGATTTTAATTAATAATGTATTTAGTTAGTTTACTTTACTTATAGAAATATATATTCCAATTTTAAATCACAAACAAATTAAATTTTGTAATTTAGGTTTTTGGTAAGTTTCGGTTATTTAGGCAAAAGTTCTAAAAACTGGTGAGCATGAGGTCCTGGGTTCGATTCCCAGGTCGGGCAAGGTGTTACTCAGTTTTTCCATCAGGAGTTGTCACGTTCGAAGACACGTTATACTTGTACCGACACTAACCAGTTGGTTATTGCAAGTATTTTATGGGGTGGTTCGCTTCGTCCCGTCTATATTAGTAAGTATATTTGAATATAAATTATAGCGTGGTCCATAGACAAGCCTTCTCCAGTTTTATTTATACAATTCACGTGTTTTAAGTGTCTAGAAAAGGAGTAAAAATGAAATTACGGAATAAACATTATTAATTCAGCTCTTAAAGCTAACCCACATCTAACAAAATAAAATTCTAAAAGCATTTCTAAAGCCAATACTTTACCAAACCCGTCCAAAATATCCAAACGAAATTCTCCAACAAAACTAGTTTTATCGCAGAAAAAATCATAGTTTTTTCATAAAATATCTAAAACTGCTAACCGAAAAGGGTCGCCTTTTTCAATTTCTCCGTGTTATTTCTGTATTTATGGCCCACTGACCGGGCCGGCCCTGGGGCCCGAGCCGGCCCTGGGGCCCGGGCCGCCAGAATTGGGTCCCTCTGCCTGAATTATATTTTCATTACACCACGGAGGGCGACAAAGTAAAAGTAGACGTAACTTTTAATATTTTGTAAGCGAATGGACTGTATTTTCCGTTTTGAGGGCTGTAGTAAAAGGAAATAAGAACTCTTATTCTTTCAAAAGGGGTATCGTATTGCCCACGTTGTGAAGAGCTCGTAGTTAAATAATAACGGAACCCACCATAATAAAATGTCTACATGATTCTCACATTTGCTAAAAAAAATGAAATAATGCTTCTAATTTATATAAAAATATGTTAATAAAAAAATCATAGCGGAGCTAAGTAATAACAGCCGCTCGGATCAATCTTCAGGATAAGCCGCGCTTGCCTATGTTGGTCTGTGGATGGGTGACCGCCCCTTACACACCGAGTTTCCTCCGTGCCTCGGAAAGCACGTAAAGCTGTTGGTCCGGTTGTCATTTGTAGATATAATTGAGTGGTTACAGGTAGTCAGTGGCCCGAAAGTCTGACAGCCAGTCTTACCAAGGGGCTTGATCGTAGGACGATTTGCTAATAGAACATTTTGCTAATAAGACGTTTCGATACGAAGCCATCGTATTACCCAATACTAAATGGGTAGTGGAAGTCAGATAAGTAGTCGTTCCATGTAAAATACTGGTTTTCAATTGCATCCGGTTAGACTGGTATGCAACCCTGACATACTTGGGAAAAGTCTACGTAAATGCATAACATAACATCAAGCCTGTAATCCCAGAAACCTCAGGCAGAGGTGTAGGTACCTAATAGTACACCTACATTTTGACAGTCATGTTTTACTCACATGTAATAGGGGGCGAGCCTATTGCCATCAACTGGGCACAAATTCAGACTCCGTTGCTGATACTAAGAAATTCCTGATGGAAAAACTCAAAAACACTTTGCCCGACCTGGGAATCGAACTCAACACTAGTATATTAATACGGCAAATAATCTTTAAGATTATCCGGAGCCTAACATCCACAAGTCTTTAATCTGCATATAGAAAAAGATGCAAGCTCTCTCTATTAGAAGTCGAGTCATGGTAATTATTATTATGGTGCTCCCTCACCGCGAGCATTCGCCTGTAATGTAACAGTCCAAGATTCGATTTTGTATGGAAACAAGTGAATATGAACTGTTACATTGCACATTTAGGTTTCTCGTTTTTAATTTTTGTATTTTGTTAAAATATGTATTAGTTTATTTTATTTTTATATATGTATTAGTATCATTATAAGTGCTAAGATAAGTTTTTGAAAGCAGGAAGTTATTTTTATGTATTTATTTTGTACCCTTTTTTTTTTTTTTTTTTTATCGTGGTAAAATCATCAAATGAGTCCTCCCACCCAGGGCAGAGTGGGAGGAACTGTCAGACTTGTACTGACTAAAATCCACGGTGTCCTTCAATAGCCCTTTATGATCCAGGGTCACGGTAATTCTATAAGTCCCGCGACCCCGGCAGGCTTTCGCCCTCTAGAGGGGGGCCCCGTCATAATGCTGAAACTCTTTGAGGCGCGCGTGGAACACAACGCGCCGTCGACCCGGGCATGGTCCATGGTCGGACAGCGAGTCGCCCATTACTCGCCGCCCGCAAGCCCGCGCCTACGGTGGCCGGAGATCGTCTGCCGACGTCCGGCGCCGTGGGCGTCTACCACTGCGGCTGGGGTGGAGGGAGGACGCTGTCCTCTCCCTCACGCGGCCCGCCTCCTCCTTCGCGAGCATGACTGCTTCGCAGAAGGAGGCGACCGCTTCCCACTCCGTCTCGCCCCGCAGCATGGCCTCGACCAATGCCGGGCGCGAGAGGTCTCCGCCTATCGCCGCCGTGAGGACACGGCGGTGCCCTGCCCAAGCGGGGCAGTCCTGCACCGTATGCTCCACCGTGTCCTCCGGGCGGTCCTCGCAGTGGTGACACCCAGGCGTTTCCTCCTTCCCCATCAGACACAGGTACCTCCCGAAGCTTCCGTGTCCGGTGAGGACCTGCGTCATGCGGTAGGTCAGGACGCCGTGACGCCTATCCAGCCACTCCTCAAAGAGGGGTCTTACCGCCGCGATTGCGGCGTGCCCGGACCTCGGTTGCGACAGTCGTTCCCTCCATACTGCCCTGAGATCGCGCCGGAGCTCTTCCCGATTCGCCCCGGCGCTGCGCCTCCACGCGCCACTCATAGACGCGCTGGAGGGCAGTTGGTAGAGAATGCGTTGTCGCATTAAGTACGCCTATGTACCACTATTGTACATGAAGTTTAAATAAATAAATAATCTAAAATTCCGGCAGCAATAAATCCAAGTTGCTGAGTGTCAGTGTTCAAGGCCTACCGTATTTAGATCGATCAATGGTCTATTTCTATTCTGTAAGTCTAGACCGCGGTGGAACAAAATCTAGACTTAGATTAAAAGTTTTGACCTAGTTTTGGGATAGGAATAAATGTCTGAAAGGTGATTCATTTAGGGTTTGTGGAGCTTTTAAAATTAATTGCAGCTTTTAGTAATCTAGGTTACTTGTAGTAAGTATCAAGTCATTCGGTAATTGAGATTTAGGTTCCTACGGCTTTGTTCCATTATCTTCAACAATTTCATTTACAAAATTTAAACTTTGCGCTGCTGAGCACTAACTAGTACGTAAGTTAATCAGTTGTGAGTCTTGAACATCGAGAAGTGTTTCAACTTCAAATGGATGAAAGAAGAGATAAAACATGATCGCAGGACTTATAGAATTACCGTGACCCTGAATCATAAAGGGCTATTGAAGGACACCGTGGATTTTAGTCAGTACAAGTCTGACAGTCCCTCCCACTCTGCCCTGGGTGGGAGGACTGATTTGATGATTTTACCACGATAAAAAAAAAGACGAGATAAAACATCGCATACACATACTTAATTCATCATCATTATCTTGTCTTTATGGCAATTTATTAGAAACATATTATTTCCCTATTTGAGTCAGTTTTTTCTTAACAATTTCAAGGGTTTTAATACTTTTGCACGGTACCCTTTAATCCATTTTTTTTAAATAAAAGTAACCTAACCTACTTCTTATAACATCAGGTATCTGCCATTAAAAGTCTCGTCAAAATCGGTCGAGCCGTTTCGGAGATTAGCCAGAACAAACAGACAGATAGACAAAAAATACAAATCTCTCAGACCATGAAACTGAACAACTTTTGTTATGCGAGTTCTTGAAATTCGCAAAAAAAAAAACTTTCTATAGGAGCGGACGCAATCAGCTGATCCACATGTATGGTAAAACTAAAAGAAAAGTTATGAATTTCCAAAAGTCATAGAACAAAAGTTGTTCAGTTTCATGGTCTGAGACACCACACGAGAGGTTTTGCGTTTATTCTTTTACACGTTGTATATAGAATAGTCGTCTTTCACACTCTTTTATTTCTCGCATACACATAATGAATACACTAACCTAATGTAGTGTCTGTTTAATTACCTTAGTGATTTTCTGTTAATTGTGTATTAATATCTATGCATAGATAACTATCATAAACTAATCACAAGATTACACTGTATACCTACCTAAACGCCTGCACACAATTTAATCCATTAACAACCTCCGATTAGTTAATCTATAACATCACAAAGACATCCATCTAAATATATATGTACGTGTCTACGCGGGTAGGTGTAATTACATTGTCAAATTGTCGAATGCATTATTAATACTACTAATAAGCTTATAATTGTCCAACTGCAGAGAGAACAGCTCTTCCAAAAAACTATTTTTGGAAAAGTCGGTCGGTGTAGAAGTCGTTTCGTTTTTTTTTTAAAGTTATTTCTTTTACCCATTTTAGCTGTTGACACCAATTCTTGTTATGAATGAATTTTACATTATATCTAGAAATTACTAAGGGACACATGTCGTCAATATAGGCTAAGAAGAAAAATACTCATGAACTACTCATGCAAAGTTAATAAAATTTATATGCGACACTGTGCGGGCTTCCGAATCCTCTTAAGAATCTCGTAAATCGGCCCAGTAATCACGGAGTAATAGGGGAATGAAAAAAAAAAAGATGTGGGTAGAATACATAACCTCCCCTTTTTTAGATACTGATACTGGTAGCCTGCTTCATCCCACAGCTGGGTAAAAGCCTCTCCCCGTTATTTGACTTCCACTTAATTTCGATCCAGGGCTAACGTGGACCACTGGTCGTTGGTTTTGTCCAGCTCGACCCGCCATCTTCTGCGAGGTCTGCCTTTTTTTAGAAGTCTGTTAATCCAGTGAAAAGTTTTCGAACGAAATCTTCCTTTTCTTAGAGTCACACTGACTCAAGTGACTTCGTGGTTTCTAAAACGTACGAAACGTGCAAAAATAAAGAAAGTTATTTCGCTAAAGCTGATCTTATTTGATTAGGCCATGAAGACCTTAAAAGGATTTTCTTCAAGAAATAAAATAGTAATTCAAACCGTTTTTGCTATCTAACACTTTCAGTCAGCATTAAATTATACATAGGTACTTTGATTCGCATTTCGGAACACACTATTCGATAGTACTTTTTTTTTACTTGCAATACGAATAGATAAATCCCCATGGGATTGATTTTTACAGGACGATATAACTCTAATTATGCGTCGTTGGACTGCCTCGTTGGTCTGCTGGTCGCAAACCCGACTGCTGAGCACAAGGTCCCGGGTTCAATTCTCAAGTCGGGCAAAGTCTCATTGGGTTTTTCCATCAGGAATTGCTCCGTTGCAGCCACAGGTTTGGATTTGTGTCCGATTGATGGCAATAGGCTCGCCCCCTATTACATGGGACTTAAATATAACTGGCGAAATGTGGATGTATTTATTAGGGATTGTACACATCTGCCCTCACCCTTCGGAGTATACAGGCGTGATATAACCCTAATTAGCCCCATCAACACCATGGAGAAATAATTCAAAACTAATTAAAACTACAGCCCAACCGCACTTATTTAATAACTCCAACAAACTTCTGTTTTAACCAACATCATCAGTTCAAATAGGCGAAACTTCTGCCTACCCCATCACTGAAAACAACCTTTAACGTAACACCATCAACTTTATAATTATTCAAGCCTTGCGTGTCGGGTCAGGCCCATAACGTCCCACCATACAATTTATATTTATTACGACGCTAAATATTTAATGCTGACAACCATGAAATATGGCCACAACATCATATTTTTCACGTGAAGAAATATTGCTGGTATTTCTAAAAATGAGTGAGATTCCAGTGGAATATCGCCTGAAAATCGGTATTTGTAGTTTTTAGGGTACCCTCGTCAAATAGTTAAAACAGAACCCCATATTTTCGTCATAAAGTCGGTCTGTCTGTTCGTATTCACCCAGACACCTTAAGGTTCGGTAGCTGACACGGCTCCGGACACCTTCGTTAAACGCTGCTTTGCTGTAGTTAGGATTTTAAAATTTTTGCAGAAGGAATAGCGTACAATAATATATACGTTTATAAATTAAAATAACCCAAAGTAATTAACTTAAAAATGAACTAAAAAAATGCATCAAAAAACTCCGCCTCAACGGTGTCAACTGGTTATGAAGAAAAATAGATTTCAGAGAGGGTAAATAAGACTTATAAAAAGATTATAAATTATCGTTATTTTTTCAATATTGATAGTTTTTGCTGAAGACATACCAGTGTCTACTGAAGTGGCAGGAATTCATTCAATTCAAAGGTGGAGACGATATGAATGGAGTATTTTAGCGTACTCTTGCTTTTGTAGATTATAAAGCACACATAGCGAAATGAGTACAAAACTATGTTCTAATACGGTTGGCAACCCCAGCTGTAGTCTAGGTATGTCAAAGTCCGGTGTCCGCAATCGGTCCGCAACTTGCAGCTTGTCCGTACCCGTTTGACGGGATTTTTAATCAAAGACTTTCACATTATAGTGGTTCGCTCGCTCTCTAGACCCCGCCATCCCCTTCGAGGCATCGAGATTCAAACAGTTACCATGATTTCAGTACATCATACCAAAACTCCACCACACAGATATTTTTCATCGGTTATTAAAAAGAAAATCAGCTGTTTACTACAATACTGCAATACCTACACGGTCAAAATGGATGCAACAGCAGATTTTTTTTAAATAGCCGATGAAAAATGTCTATGTGGGGCGGTTCAGAATGAGGTACTGAACGTGGTAACCGTTTATCGTGGTAACGTGTATTAGGTATTACAGTATGTTGCATACATGCTTTCAAACTGAAATCTATTTTAAAATGGTTTAATTACTCTGTGTCTGAAAATTGTGACACTCTTATACTGCGTAATTTCTTAGCAGGAGCATTAATTTCACCTAACATTTGATCAAAAGCCCGTGACTCAAAAATCGAGGCTTAAATAGTCCAAAATTTACTCCTTAAAAAAAGAAAATGAGGCAAAAAAGTGGGTACTCTGTATCTTCTTAATAAATTTCCTTAATCGTATCCTCAGACATCTTCAGCAAGTGATAAAGTGATTTGGGTGGCTGAGAACCATTTACGAGGAAAAAATATCTTATTATTATTATGTTATTCTGCTACCGCGGAGTTTTTATTACCTTCTCCTGAAGATAAATCGGTGGGATTAACTGGATACCTTTGGAATGAAGTATCTTTGCTGGTCGGTTTCTTAAGTGTGGAAAATGATACATTCTCGTTTATTCATCATCATAAATGTTTGAATATAAATATCTAGCTGCTGCCCCCGACTTTCGCCCGGGTGAAATTATTATAAAAACACAATTTTCTCCGTTTTTGAAACATTTTTAATTGATGCTCTTCTCTTATTGGTAGTAGCGTGATGTTATATGTCCTATATTTCGAGGCTTCCTCGATAAATGGGCTATCCAACACTAAAATATTTTTTCAATTCAAACCAGTAGTTCCTGAGATTAGCGCGTTCAACCGAACAAACTCTTCAGCTTTATAATATTGGTACAGATATAAAAAACATCAGAAAATGAAAAAAAATAGTAGCCCACCGGTATCGGGAACAGGGTCCAAGCTACCGTTGCGGCGGTCAGGGCTCCAGAGAGAGGAACCTCCTAACAATGCGCGCACAAGAAGTACCGCTTATTCTAACTATTCGTAGGTTTATTGCAATCAATTGATCCATATACTGGAGAGTACTAGTCTGAATAATTGATAAACGATACGAGAATCACATGTCATTAATT
The DNA here is from genome assembly GCA_963082995.1 of Noctua comes. NCBI lineage: Eukaryota > Metazoa > Arthropoda > Insecta > Lepidoptera > Noctuidae > Noctua > Noctua comes. The sequence continues at coordinate 14,184,708 of OY720288.1, forward strand.
AAAACTAAATTTTAGCCAACAACTAGAGTTGGGTATTAGGAAGAGGCTGAAAATGATACTTATATCCGTTTTTACTAATACTAAGTAACCTAAACGATACCTAAGTAAATATTAATATCATTAGGTGTATCATTTAGGCTTCTATTTTTAACATACACAAATAGAACGGCTTCTCACATATTGAAAAACAAAATTGATTAAATTATATGATATTTGGTATGGTACATTTGTCACCCTCACATAATTTAATCAATTTTATGATTCATTGGGTAAGGGTGTGTTCTCGACCAAAAGGTGGTGAAATATACTTCTATTCTTGGTCAGGGTTGTCAGCTGAGAAGTATCGACTTAAGTAGGTATTTACGTACTGAATCTTAATTTCTTTTTTAGCCCTTCCAGGATTTAACCGAAGTCGTCGAAAGAGCTGTGCAGGTATTCGGCTGTTCGGGTATTATTTGAGTCCATCAACACGCAAAGAAAAGGATTTTTTTAAAATTAATATAATTATGATAGCTATTTAATGATTTTTGTTTCTATTAAAATATGTGACCATAGACAGTTGACGCAGTTAGATTTAAAGCATCTTTAAAAGAGTAACAAGATCAATTTCAATTGAAGCTCGCTATTTCTCTTGGTTAAGCTTTATACTGATACAATTATTGATATAGAATATTAGGACATATCCCAATAGACAAAAAAGTACATAAAACAATGTTTCAATTCTCTATTGAACCAAAAACCAAAATTCTTTCAAAATCCCGCGTAGGGCGGCAACACCGTCGCGAGCCATTCTTCTTGAATACCTGCAAATACCTTTTGTTTCAGCTTCAAAAACCGCAAAACAACATAAAGTACAATCAGAAGGAAAGATAAAGAGTCTTTTCTTCTGCATAGTGTAACAAAATACGTGTTTTTTGGACAAAATCCCGAAGCTTTCCCTACTTGTTGATTATCGCGCAACAGTGTTATTAGGTGTCTTCCTTTGTTACCCGTCGACGGAGGAACGTCTTTTTCTTCCTTCATTTTTCCTCTGGTTTATTTTGAAAGAGTTCAGTGTTTTGTTTTATGGTATTATTTTTGTTTATTCTTGAAAAACAACGCCGGTGTAGAGAAATAAAAAGAAGATAATAATAAAATGCTGTGAATAAGCACGCTACTACACTAACTTAAATAAAAAACGTACCTAAATATTTCGTATTTGTCGAAAAATGAACACAATTTATTCTAAAAAAAAATACCGCTTCTTCAAAAAAATATATTTCTGTATAAAAATTCTGAAACTTACCTCAAAAATTCAGGCAACAAAACTCGCACGGACCGCTATCGTACACAATGTTATTTGTTAAAACAATCAAAGACAAGAAAATATTTGTGTAATATTTTTTCTCCCGAACGCGTCCGTGCCTGCGGGCCTTCGGAGCGAAACTGCAAAGATAGACTGGCTACAGTTGCTAGTACCTTTACCTGTTACATGCTAGGGGTGGCCTAGGGGTGGGAACGCTCGCGTGACGTACGTCGTACGTAACTGTTATTTTTACCCGGAGCTGAAAATTTCTGAAATGACCACATTTCAGTAGTATAATAATATACTCCCGGCGAAATGAGTGGTCTGCAAAATTGCAGTTAATTTTTTCTGTGTTGCGAATAAGATGCTGACAGTCAGATGTATGTTATGTTACATCCTACGCTTGTTGAGAATTCGTAGATTATCAAGTAAAATTAGTAGTTTTGTTATTGGCTTGTGAAATGTTTCAGTCGGAAAGAATAGCCGACCAATACCGTTAGACAATAAGTTAAAATAATTTGAATCTTGGTAGAAAAACATGTGTTTCTAAGCTTACACATTATTAAACTTTTCAAAAAACCCGTAACAAAATAACAGTTCCAAAATAACTACCAAAACAGCATAATGTTTTCATGACTACCTCGATTCCATCATTGTACGCCGTATGCTGCCCTAGCCATATTTTTATTCCGTTCACGTTACATTTTCCCACCCTATAATATAATTTAACCTATTGCTATCTCTCTCCCGAGCAGCACCACAGGGTGACGCTTTAATGGGAGGGACAGAGACGGGTATAGTTCATTAATGCTGTCGTAAACAGCCGGGAGAATGAGTCAGGTCTTGTTAGGGCTGTACGTTGGCTTTTCTGTCGCTACGTCTGGTCAGGTTTCCAAATTATATTAAAGTTTTGTAAGTACCTGTCGTGGATTGAATTAAATATTATGCTTTTACTTGTTTTTCCTTTGGGGTTCGGCAGTTTCCAGGAAGTTCAGGTTTTCGTGTTTGACAGCTCACGCTTCTGAGTTTACTTTGCAAACACGATCGAGACTGTTATTGAATTATTTTGACATTGAATATTTAAAGTATATACATACTACTTAATGTTTTCTGAGAATTCATGGACATTAGTCATATTGCTTTGTTTGTTATGTTCTTGGAACAAAATATTATATTCTAAACAAAGACTTAACTACTGTACATATCTGATCCAGTAGAACGACTAAAAAATCGTGCAGATTGTGTTTTTTTTTTTGAGGTTTTTATTTCCACCGGCTGTTTTCTATCAATGAAAATTACTACCTATAATTTTATGGAAAATTATAAATGGGGCGAATAAAAATGTGATTGGCGACTAATATACTGAATGGCCGACTATTGCCTAACTAAACTAAAGTAACTAACTATTTATCCGGGCATTGCGGCAAGTACAAGAGGGGAAGCAAGAGCGAACGGAGCGAGTTTGGTACTTGTGGCACGCCGACTCGGACAGGTTAGGTTCGAAGGGGATGGCGGGGTCTATTGAGTGGGCGAAGCGTGCGAACTAATAATAATTATAGTTTAATCATCACACTGATCGTATTTAACATCTAGTAACTCGTATTTTCGAATAACCGTTTCAAACATTTGTATTCGCCCACTGTTTGTCGCCCACTTAGTATATCTGTAGCCCATATTCAGTATTTTTGACAGCTTCAATTTGAATTTATTTTCGCTCGTTTAAATACTACCCTAATTGTATGTTCTTTTCTTCGTAAGCATCAGCCCTACCTCTGTAGCACATGTCGATTGAGGGCGGGGATAACAGTTTCTCTTTATGCACGTCAGATTAGTTAATTACACGAGTGTAGCGCCGTCACTTGCGGAAACTACGACAACGTCTGATCGTGACTGAGGTTTTATTTTATTGAACGTAATTTTTCGACTGTTTTGCTAATTGACATAATTGTAGGAAACATTTTTTTGGTATATTTAATATTGTTTTTTTTTCTGACAGATTTTGTGGTACACTGAGTGTTGGTGGAGGTGTTTGTAGTGTTGAAAATATGGGGAATAATTTGTGAGTTTGAGTCGGAGAAGGAGTTTTGAAGTACTTCGAAAAAAAGATTTCCTGCTGGGCTTATAATTGTTGAAATCGATTTTTCAGGACTTAGGGGTAAAAGTAAATGTTATTGATGACTTTCGGGTAGATTAATGACCTAGTCAGAGTAGCAGGCAAACTTTGGATGTAGGACACCTAACTTCTTCATTTGAAACACTGTACTACAACAATCGGCACATCATTCTGAGAAAAATTTCATAGGTTATTAAAAAAAATCAGTTGTTCCATACATTTTGACCGTGTAGGTATTACACTTTTGTAGAAACAGCTGTTTTTTTTTAATTATGGGGGGGCTCAGAATGTACTGGTTACGTGGTCACCGTGTTCGCGTCGGTAGCCCTTCCGCCCCATATCTAAACTTGTAAGGTATAATGATGTAAAAGTTACATAATGCTTCTGATGATATTTTTGCAATTTCGGGGTATTGAGTTTGACAATTAAAAGTTTAAGTTACGTTTATTATATATAAAATTATTTTATTTTAATGTTCAATAAACATTAAAATAAAATAATTTTAAGGTAAATAAGTATCTGATCTGTGTGTGTGTGCTGTCCATGTTCACCTATGTTAAGATTTTTTCAGTATGAGACACTTATTTTGGAGGTACATTGGTATCAGTATCTACTAACAGTCGCACCTGAACATCATTGAAAGGCTATTCCTTAAATTAAATGTACGAGTTAAGGGATGAATAATAGCGGTATATAATATATATATATATATTTTAGTCTTTGTTACCTACACTGTGTTTATCGGGCCCAAGTGCGTTGTCATAAAAAGGAATCAAGTATCAAGAACTGCTGCTTTCAGATCTCCGCAAAGAATTAACAATTCTGCATCACAAAACATTGTAAATAACAAAAACGAACCGCAGAAAATGTATGTATTCCATTCGTATTTCTGTTCGTCCCACACTCGCCTCCGCAGCCCTCCCACATCTACTTAGGCAAACAAAAAGCTGTTATTTCTAAACGTTCTAGAAAAAGGGCTGCATCGCTGTTCAAGAGGTTTTAATGTTATACCCACGCAAGTACGCGCTGAACTATTATTATTTAACCAACTTTCTTCAAAAAGGAGGAGGTTCTCAATTCGGTTGTATATTTTTTTTTATTATGTTTGTTACCTCATAACTCCGTCATTTCTAAACCGATTTGAAACATTCTTTTTTTAAGTGAAAGGATATACTTCCCTATTGGTCCCATAGAACTTTCGTCAAAATCGGTTCAGCAATATTGTTTTTTTTTCGTCACGTTAATTGCCACATCACGCGGCGTCGCGTGATGGTGCCTCACAATTATGTACGAGCCCGCGAGCCATAAAATAGCGGCAGCAGCGTATTGGGTTCTGGTATTTTTTAAGGCCACTAGGGAAGACATTCATCGATTTTTTTTTATTTTGGCCATCTAGGTAAGTTCAGCGTTTTGGCATGGCAATGAATGTGTTAAATACGTATTTTTTCTTCTTGGGCTATGTTGATGCCATGATGATCTCATAATAACTTCTAGTTATAATGTAAAAATAATTTATGACAAGATTTTGTGTGGTATACTACAACTAAAAAGGGTAAAATAAAAAACACATGACATAAAAGTCAATGTTTTTATAGTGTAAAAGAATTTCTTGATAAAAAAGTATGCGATAGATATGGTTTCTAAGTTATTTAAGTTGCTTTTTTGTATTTTTCTTTCATTTAATAATAAATTAATAATATTAATGTTTTACACTAATTTTTGTTGTAATAGCATAAGCATAGCATAGCATAATCAGCCTATAATGTTCCCACTGCTGGGACACCGGCCTCCTCTCTATGAGAGGGAATGGGCTATAATCCACCACGCGGGCCCAGTGCGGGTTGGTAGATGTCACATGTCTTCGAATTTTTGGTTCTAAGACATGCCGGTTTCCTCACGATGTTTTCCTTCACCGTTTTTGAGAGCAATGGTGATGAAATAAATTACACAAAGTAATGCGCCTGCCTGGGTTCGAACCCACGACTTACTGTTTGTAAGTCGGAGCCGCCACCACTGGGCCACCGCTGCTCTCTTTTGTTGTTGTAATAAAATTCTATTTTTAAGATGTTCTAATATTTGTATACCATTTTATGGCGAAACATGTAAGTTCACAAACCTATTTATAAGACCTTAATGTACCATGTTTTTACACAAATAAAATGATTCTATTCTATTCATAATGAAGCAAACAATCCGACTTTTTTAGTGTTTTTTGGAAGTTTCGGTTTTTTTTAATTCTTTCTTTCTTCAGGGAATGTATGTTTTTTTTTTAGTCTTTTCGTTTGGTAATGCAACTAGTACTTAATAGAAAACTTCAACTGCTATGGAGGAAAACTAGATTTTAGTGTATAAATGACATCTTCCGGAGGGCGCTGTTCTGTTGGTGAACATTTGTGAAATTGTGTTGAAAAAATTAAGATGGCGGCGTAGTTCCCGCGCGCCAAATAATCAGGCTGCACCATAAAAATGGATTAAGGTACTAATTTTAGAGATTGCACTTAGAAGCTTTTACTAATGAAAATCACCGAAGCGTCGGTTAACTGTGGTGATTACTGTTATCTCCATTTGAGTAAAAGACTGTGTTTGGGCCTAAAACTGTATAAATAAAATCCGAACTTCCTAACTAATATTTTAAATGCGAGAGTAAGTTTGTTTGTTACCTTTTCACGCGTAAACCACTGAACCGATCATCCTGAAATTTTGCATATACGTTTTCAGGTGTACAGAAACGGACATAAGGTACAGTTCATCCCGAAAAGAAGTACTGTTCCCGAGGAAAACAATAATATCGTTCTTATGATAATAGATGGCGCCACGTGTCTTTCGAATCATGATTGAATTTTATTATTACAAGAAGAAGAACTCGAATTGATTGTCAAATTTTAAATTAACGCGAGCGAAGCCGCGGGCAAAAGCTAGAAAATAATTAACATAAAATAGCCTTTATTTCTCTATAATATACGGTCACCTATTTTTGCAACGCATGCTTCTTTCCAAAACTGTATAAAAGAGTGTATTCAACGAGCTAGATTAACGAATGAAGCATGGGATGCCAATTCTATTTTGTAGTTTACCAAAAATTATAATCGTAACAACAGATGCCATCTTTATTCCAATGGTTCAATCTAAATGCCCTAAAATAACATTTCACAGATAATAAAGATAAGAAATATCGCCACAAAGTCCCTAAGTTCATAGGTACAAGAGATATTAAATTGCTTGAGAACTTTACTTCAATATATTCTACATTTTGTAAAGTTCCTCCATTATTACAATTCCGAGACAAGTCATTTTCGAAAGCCTTACTGTTTAAGGTTACCATCAAATTGTGCTCTTGAAGAATCATCCCAAATAGTTCATCTTTTTCTTCCAGATTATTAACTAACACTTTGATAAACATGAGCCACTAGAAATGGTTGAATCAATGGTTAAAAAGTTAATGGTGGCCAAAAATGTCTTCACAATTAGCTTAAATGGTAGATTAAAGTTAAGTATAAAACATTGTTGTCAATTTTCAGAAGGATTGACGTTAGTTAAATCTTTAGCGGCACTACAAAAACTACAGCAACATGGTACAAAAAGTACTACAGCGCCATCTACGACACAAATGAAGAAATAAAATCAAAATTCTAAATCGCGTAGTTAAAGTTTTCCACGACTTAAAACGTTACAGAAAAACCCGACAACAACTGTCCGGCAGCAGCCCATCGGACACAACACCCGTCTGGTCGGAGGACCATAAGTCATAAGTCATTTATTTTAGAACAACATATATTGTATATGTATAGAAATACCTGGAACCACTGTAATATCTGGGAACCTTCTAGTTACGGAGATGTTGGGGTTCAAACTTCCACCATTTTTTATATATTTTTTTTAATTTTATAACTTTACTTTAAATACTCCACGACCCCCGTACTAGTACTATTCAATGCATCCATCAATTACACAATATTTTGAGTGCGTTACATTGAGTCCTACCGTAAAACGTGATGTTACACCGCAAAAAAAAGCCATATCCCAGCAATAATTTTTGCGAGAGTTACTTAATTTGATGCACCGTTGATGGACCGTTAACATCTTGTACTTAGGAAAAGTTTAAGCAGATGATAAGATAGAAGTATCTGCTTAAAACCCACACGTGGAGAGCAGATAATCTATTTTCGAGGAGAGCACGATACTAAGTTTCCGTCCTATCAAGCGTGTAGCCGGCTGGACGAGATAGAGGATATTAAACCGGGTGCCGAACCTGGGTGTTAGCCGGATATAGCCACGCTAGCGAATACTCGAAGCACGAACGAGCTGTTACTAACACACATATAAACGAACCCTTACTTAATACATGCGGTTACTCAAAGGTTTTGAGTTAATTTACTGAATAAAAATGTTCTAATTTGATCGTAGCACTATAATTGTCACTTATAGTGCTCTAAATACCTTTTAGCAGGAACCGCTTAGTTGGTTTAAGAGGTTAGCCAGTTACACCCATTTGTTTGGTTGACCATTATACGGGTTAACTCATAATAATTCTTCTATCTTAATGTAATGTCTTATTAAGTATTTTGTGTGTACATAAATAAATATATAAATAATAATTATGGGTTAACCATTTCAATATTGCTGATTAACCAGAATGAAAGAGACCTATCCCCGTCACATTCTTGCACATTTTGTATGTACAAAATTAAACTCTGTGCGTGAACCGGTTATTATAGGCTGATTAACCCATAAAACGGGTTAACCTTTACTCAAGGGGTTTTTACCTAACCCGAAAAAATAAACCGATTAAAACCTCTATACGGGTAACCTTTTCCGTCCCCGTTTCTTAGCACTTGAATGACTTTGTAATGAGAGCGATGTTGGTAAACATTTGCGAAACGTACTTGAAAAACAAGATGGCCGTCTTAGTTCCGCTTTTGGCCGCGCGCGAAAAGATCCTTTTACAGCTGAAGCATGGTGACCTTAGCTCCTTGATATTTATAGACAAAGAGACGACGCTTCATTTCTAGACATAATTGCTTCCTCGTCTATAATATCACCCACGCTAAGAAAAACTTCCTGGTTGTTTACCGGGAGCCATAAACAATACAGTTTACTGACAATATTAAAACTTATATATTACTGTAAGTCGAGCAATATAATAAGCAGTGAGCTGAATTGTTTTATAACTTTCCGCTCGTGTAACTCGGAGCGATATCTGTTTTAACAAGGTGGCCTAATTAAACTTTGAATTTAAAGTTCGGGGGTTCACCTTTAGAATATCTGTCTTCAAGAATATTTCCTTAGTAGCTCATAATAATATTCTGATAATAAATGCTTTAAAAAACCTTTAAAACTTTGGTATAATAAAAGTGTTTCTTAATGAAGTCCTAAGAGCATCATCATGATCACAAGGGACAATCGGTTTCAAAACGTTTCATAATTTTACAAAGAAATTCAACTTTATTGACATAAAATCTATTCGGTAGCTTTATGTCAATCGAATACATTTTTGACTTATAACCCCCGACCTAAAAAGAGAAGTGTTATAAGTTTGAAGTGTATCGTGGATTTGTGTGTCCTGCCTGTGGCATCATAGCTCCTGAACGGATGACCCAATTTTGAGTGTTCTAAATGTTGAATTTCACAGGCTACATCGGAGGAATCACCTTAATTCTCAGAATTAATTGATACACAATGTAAACATCCGTACTTATAGAGCATTAATATTACTAAGTTAGTGTCTATACTTAGACATTGTTATAGCAGCCTGTTTGAAACTTGAACGTTTAACTTCGTGTTTCAACTTAGTCTTGTATTGTTTGAGAGAAGCTGAGATACAAGACCCTGTGGCTCTGTATTTGAAAACGTTTTATGATTCGACATTATACATGTTAGACCGTCAGTAGTTATCTAATCAACTAATTTACAGACAAGTGACTACCTCGTTGGTCTAGTGGTCGCAATCGCTATTGCTGAGCATGAGGTCCTGGGTTCGATTCCCGGGTCGGGAAAATTGTTATTGGGTGTTTCCATCAGGAATTTCTCGATTTCTCAGGTGTGATGTTATGTTAATTGCCTGCTAACTTATAGGCAATTATATTGCATCGCTTCATTCTTCAGATATAACATTCACAACGTAGTTCCTCTAACCTACAAGGCAACTTCGCACATTTTTTAAAATTACCCCCTTATTTTTTTTTTTTTTTTTGCTGTCTGCGGTCAGTGTATCAAGTCTCATTCTTTTTCCGTGCGAGGCAACAATAACACGAGTTCTGCGATCACAGTCCCCGATTTGAGAAAGTTTTCATATTGAATTTAGTTTTTTGTCGACATAATAGATATAAATAATGCCTAAGCGCAGTGCTAAAGATAAAATTGAACGTTATAATAAAAAGATTCGTAAACTCGAAGAACAGGAACGACAAAATCGTCGTCGTGTGGTGCGAGTTTTGGAATCCTCGGATTCTGATGCAAGCGTTGATAACGACACCGGTAAACGTAAGTACCTATTTGTATTAACTAATTTTGGTGAATAAGTGCTTCAAGGTGGTACTTTAAACTCAAAAATCTTTGATGCCTTGATTCGAAATCGAACGTGGCAAGCCTGGGGGTTGGCCGTGAGTCAACACGAGGGCATAAAAGCAAAAAATAAGCATATCTTACATGAGATAGCTTAACATATTTGCGAAATTAGACATAGCCTGGGGTCTATCCGAGAGATAGAACGAAGGTAGTTTTTGTCAAAGTACCCACACATAAAATAAATAATTTTATTATTAGATGCCGATAAAGTGGACAACAACGGACCTACCAATCCACCAGCCTTGGAGGTTACCGATATTCCCGAAATACCGGTTCCCTATTCAGGAATACCAGAAACCGAAGCATCTTCGATGGCACACGAACTGGACCCAGAAATTTTGTCAGCATTAGGGGAGCAATCTGACGACACACCCGAGTTTGGGGAAAACATACATGATAATTTGGCGCAAAGATGGCAGCCCATATTAAAAAAAAGGACTTCCCAAGGAAGCCAAGGACAAATTGTTAAAAGAATATCTTGTCCCCTCCAACTGCGTTCTTTTACAAGCACCAAAGCTTAATGCCGAAATTTCGGCAGCTATTACAGATATGGCAAGAAATCGCGATAAGAAGATGGAGTTATCGCAACAACTTCTTGGCGCTGGGATCACAGCCGTGAACAGGGCGATGACTCTTCTTATACTGATTACTGGCGAAGAAAAAATTCAAGCCATAAAAATGCTAAGTGACAGTTGTCGCATCTTAACCCATCTTCACCATATGGATACTGAAGCACGTATCAAATTGGTGACACCCGGCTTGGAAAAATCATTCCTAAACGTTATCAAAGATAACGAAAGGGATGGCACTTTATTCGGTATAAAACTATCCGAAAAAATCAAAGCTTCAAAAGCTATTGAAAGACAGAGCCTGCAAATAAAAAAGACCTCAGTGCCTCAAAAACCTCCACAGACAGTCCAATCGGCAGTCGCACGACCTCGCTACCAGGAAAACTGGCCAGGTCCTTCGCGTTACCTGTCGAACAGGGGGGGGCGCGGAGGCCAGAGGAGACAAGCCCCTGCAACACGCAAGGTACAGACAGTGGCGCAACCGAGGTACTCCAACACGAACAAAACGCGTGCTCAACCTCAACAATAGATCAGGTACATTCTGGACGAATACGTCATTTTTATTCTCACTGGCTTGACATAACTTCCAATGACATCGTTCTCGAATGGATTCGTAAGGGTTTTTCCATACCATTTTCTGAAACTCCGGTACAAGCCTTTTCACCTCGTAATTGTCTTTCAAGGGCAGATAAAGAGGATATGAACTTGGCCATCAAAAAATTAATTGATTTAGGCGCGATATCAACATGCTCACCTATCGAGAATCAATTCATATCAAAGATATTCCTTACTTCTAAACCAAACGGTGACAAGCGGTTTATTTTGAATTTAAAACCACTAAACAAGTTTATCTCTAAGTTTCATTTTAAAATGGAAGATTACAGGACCGTTACTAAGTTAATACCTCAAAACGGTTACATGGCTAACATAGACCTGAAAGAAGCATATCTTTTAATTCCTATTGCTAAATATCACCGAAAATACTTGCGTTTTCATTTCGAGGATGATAAAGGACAAAACTTTTTGTATGAGTTTAATGCTATGCCTTATGGCTTATCTATAGCACCTAGAACCTTTACAAAGATTATGAAAGAGGTAATGTCCCATCTTAGGAAGCGGGGCTATAAATCAGTTCAATACCTCGACGACGTATTATGTATCGGTGATACCTATTCTGAATGTCGTGAAAACTTGACAGAAACTTTGAAATTATTAGAATCCCTTGGTTTCGTTATTAATTTCAATAAAAGTACATTAGAACCAAAACAAACTTGTAAATATTTAGGTTTTATATATGATTCAAAAAGATTAATTATGTCCTTACCAGATGAAAAACGCGTTCACATAGCTAGTTTAATAGATAAATTTTTACGCTTACCACGTTGCACAATACGAGAATTTGCACAATTAATTGGGATTCTTACTGCTGCTTGCCCCGCAGCAAAATACGGATGGATTTACACCAAAATTTTAGAGCGACAAAAATACTTGGCCTTAAAAATAAACAATGATTTTGATACGAAAATTAAATTATCTAATATAATTTTGAATGATCTGAATTGGTGGTCAAAAAATATTTTCACAACTTCCAATTCCATAAAGGCTCAAGCATTCACATTAGAAGTTTTTACTGATGCGTCCAGAATCGGCTGGGGCGCTTGTTGCAATAACGAACGCATTAACGGCACTTGGAAAAATTCAGAATTGAAGTTTCACATTAATTATCTCGAACTCTTAGCGGTATTTTTAGCATTAAAATGGTTCGCTCGCAATTACTCTGACTGTGCTATATTATTACGCATTGATAATACAACAGCCATCAGTTATGTCAATCGTATGGGCGGAATACAATTCCCACATTTGAACGATTTATCTCGATCTATTTGGCAATGGTGCGAGAGGAAAAATATATGGTTAGTAGCCTCTTACATAAACACACACGATAATTTCATAGCCGACGAACAGTCTAGAAAAATTAACATAGACACAGAACGGGAATTATCAAATTTAGCATTCCAATTGATAACACAAGAATTAGGCCAACCAGAAATAGACTTATTCGCCTCTCGCACTAATGCAAAATGTGAGAACTATGTGTCTTGGCGACCAGACCCAGATGCCATCGCAATTGACGCCTTTACAATAAGCTGGCGCGATAAACACTTTTATGCCTTCCCGCCATTTTCTGTAATATTAAAATGCTTACAAAAAATTGTCTTAGACCAAGCCGAAGGTATCCTTGTTTTCCCCATATGGCCATCACAAGCCTGGTATCCCCAGTTAATGAGTATGCTGGTTACCGAAATAGTTATTCTGAAAGCAAGTAAAGGTCTTTTATCTTCCCGTTTCAGAACACACCATCCACTTTACAAGTCGCTTACCCTGGGTGCCGCGGTGCTCTCGGGCTTGCGTTCACGCAGCGAGGAACGCCTTCAACCGCTCTCGACTTAATGTTAGCTTCTTTGTCTCAAAACACTGTACAGCAATATAATGTCACCTTTAAACTGTGGTGGGAATTCTGTATATTTAATAATATTAGCGTGTTTGAGGTGTCCATTCCATGGATCATGACCTTTTTATCCGATCAATTTAATAAGGGAGCATCATACGGTTCACTTAATAGTCATCACTCTGCCCTATCGCTACTTCTAGGAAGCAGTATAGGAACAGACGACGGTATAAAAAGGTTACTAAAAGGAGCATACAAGTTGAGACCGTGTGTACCCAAGTACACAAGTACTTGGGATCCCCAGGTCGTACTCAACTTTATCTCTAATTGGTTCCCAAATAGAGATCTCACAATAGAAAATATCACTAAGAAATTAGCAATTTTATTAGCTATTTGCACAGCTCACAGAGTTCAAACGTTTGCCCTTATCAAGACCTCAAACATAAAAATAAATTCTAGAGGCATCGAAATAATCGTAACCGACATTATTAAGACATCGGCACCTGGCCGAGATCAACCAATATTATTTTTACCATACTTTTTAGATAAACCAAGTATTTGCCCGGCTACGACATTAAAAGATTACCTTCACGTGACTAATGAAATTAGACCTGAGAACGTACTTAATTTATTCCTGACGTTTAAACGGCCCCATAGAGGCGCCACGGCGCAGTCAATCAGCCGCTGGATAAAACAAGTGTTGTGTGCGAGCGGCGTGGACGTGACGACATTCAGCGCGCATAGCACCCGCCATGCCGCCACGTCCTCGGCGCACCGCGCTGGCCTGTCCATAGACGCCATCAGGAAGGCGGCTGGCTGGACAGCCGCTTCTCAAACGTTCGCCAAATATTATTGTCGGGCCATACGCGAAGAAAATTCTTTCGCAAGTTCGGTTTGTTTTCCACAAAACCCAAATTAATAGAGACTGATTAGCGCCTATATTATTGTAGGTGTGTGGGTTATCAATCTAAATAATATTTTAAAGATTGAAGTTGATTCTAGATTAAGATGTCAATGTATTGTTTACAATAGAGTACCAATTAATAATTATTAAAGAAACGATGGTTTATGTTAAATAAAGAAATTAATTTAATAACTTATGTATTATTATTAGCAAAACTTCACCTCTAAACATCTACGTTGTGAATGTTATATCTGAAGAATGAAGCGATGCAATATAATATATGATCAAACGAACTTCGGCAAGTGAAGTTCGATCGATATTATATTAATAGCTTCATTCGAAGATATAACACCCACCCACCCCATTTCCCTATAACGAAGCTTTTGCTAAACTATAACTATACTTACTCTAAAAAAGAATGAGACTTGATACACTGACCGCAGACAGCAAAAAAATAAAAAAAAATAAGGGGGTAATTTTAAAAAATGTGCGAAGTTGCCTTGTAGGTTAGAGGAACTACGTTGTGAATGTTATATCTTCGAATGAAGCGATTAATATAATATCGATCGAACTTCACTTGCCGAAGTTCGTTTGATCATATATCATTTAGCTAACAATGATCGCGTCATATACCTCGTCATCACTATGCACTTAGCGAGTGCATAGTGATGAATTGACCTACTCCGCATGCTCAACCTTGTGAGGTTGAGCGTGCGGAGTATGGCAATTCTATTGTAATTCGTAGAAGTCCAAGATCCCAGGATCACCAGACATTACTTAAATCTGATTACCAAAATGTGTGGATCAAGTAGCTCTATAGAAATATGAAACGCTTTTAAACCTGTAGTCACTTATCTAGCTCCTCAAGTATCGCCACAAGCCATAAATGCGAACTGAAAACTAGCTAGACGCATTCCTTACTAAAAACGGTTTAGTTATAACTACAAGTTGGTAACTACAATAGAAAATTACCGCAGCAGTCATGCTTTGGTAATTTCAGAACTGTTTGACTAGTTTTACTGTTGTTCTAACTTAGTTACCCGATTTCCATACCAAAGGAACTTTAAAGTTTAAAGTGGTTTTAGATTTTGCAATGTTGAAGGCTCTTAAATTGCAACAATGTAACCTTATCATTAACATTGGAAACGGGATATTTACCATGTTTACTGATTTCTTTGAGTTCCCGATATTTCGGCGCTGTTCAAGCACCATGATCACGGATAAACTGAAGTTATTACGGGTGGGTGTTTATGAGCAGACAAATCGGTCTAACCTCTTTCTTGTTCGATTTTTGCACTCAGTACCGCTACCACTGTCACTCGCAACTCGATTCTGTTCCCGTCACACGAAACTTACTGTGTCCGCTCGCGAACTTTTTTCGGTACTTTTTCGCTTTTTACACAGCTCCATTCCGTTTCTAGTGTTAATGATATGATAGTTTTAAATCTTATAATGTAAATACCTGTTTGGTTTCCTGTAAAATAAGTGCTCACAAGGTCTTCTGCTGTGCTCTTTTCGATGTCCAGGTCGCGGAACTTGTTGTTGAGTATTTCTGTCAGGAATTTCGCATGAATTTCCATCAGGAATTACGTTGATGGCAATTACACGGGACTTAAGCATTACTGGCGAAATGTAGGTGTACAGTCACAAACACTAATTTATATATATCAAAATACAAAAGGCAATTATTCCGTGGAAAAACGGTTTCTACTTTTAGATAAGACCTATATCGTAATAGTAATCGGCTTACAAAATTCTATGTTTGTGAAAAATATAAAACGTTAATTAAAACAGTTTGAGAAAAACACTTAATAGTTGTTTCGCGTATACATACATATTAGTTCTCGCGACTGTACAGGTACGCCTCTACCTTACCCCACAAAACATAACTTCACGATTATAAAGGGTGTAAATAGACCCTTAAAACATCTGTAAGGAATTTGTCCTCCCTGTCTTTGCGATCATTTTTTTGTTCTGGACCATACCTGGGAACCTTCTAGTTGCGGAGATATTGGGGGTCAAAGTTCCAACTTTTACACAAGTTTTTTTTTAAATACATGTTTTTAATGTAAGATTTTTACTTTACACACCTCCACGACCCCCGTACTATTCAATCCATCCATCAGCACAATGCTTTGAGTGCTTTCCATCAAGTCCTACCTTAATACGTGATTTTTCACCCCAAAAAAAAAATCGATTCCCAGCAATAATTTTTGCGTAAAGTTACTTAGTTTGATGTACCAAATGCCTGGTTGACGGCTATGTGTTTACATTACACCCTGTATAATCCCCGAAGGCGACTTTGTGGCTCCTTGTGAAACAGCACATAAGAATCTTTTCAATAGAATCTAGGTATACAGCTGGCAACATATTGTTTTAATCTCTTTGTTCCAAGTCTTCTAGAAGAAATCGACACAATCTTATTCAGAAGTCAAAAGCCAGCGCAGGTTTATTAATTAAGATCGTGCAATGCAGTAATATCAGCACTTGTGGAGGTCTGATAGGGAGTCGCTTCATGTAAAATTACTGGTATTCTGATGCATTCAGTGAGACTGGAAGCCGACCCCAACATAGTTAAGCTAGGCATCTACCATTGCATTCATCTGAATGCAGTTATTTCAGCAGGCCAGAGACTTCCACAGGCAGTTTTGTAAGGATCCTTGATTATGTGATCCCGAGTCATTCTTGGTCGCTGTGTTCAGGGTACCTTCCATAACCATTAATTTTCATTAGTAATCCCTCAAGCACTGCGAACTTAACCTAACATATTATAACTAAAGGGATCAAGGTTTCGGATAAGTTTATTAAGTTAACATATAGCAAAGTTAATTATGTCTTAGGAAGCATACAACCAAACTTTGTAACTAACATCTAAGTGGTGTAGAAGCCAGGTTTCAAACTCTGTAACTAAAGGAAGATTGTTTAGAAGCTTTCTCAAGTGAAAATAACAACATTATATCGTACCTACACTTACGTATGTTAGTACAGGTGCTGAAAAGTTTTACAATATGCCTTCGGAATTTCACATACCAGTGACCATTTGTAAATAGACACCAACACCATAATAAAACCAGCATATTACTGTCCAACTGCTGGGCAAATGCCTCTTCTCATACAGAGAAAGCACGAGCTTTGATCACGACGGTTGCTCAAGACGGGTTGGCGATTTAAGTCCAGGATTCCTCACGATGTTTGACTTCACCGATCCAAGATAAACTAAGAAAGTTTTTAAATTAAATGAGGAAAAAGAATTGAAAGAGTCACATCGGTACTTGCTCGGATTTGAACCCTCATCCTCGTGCATGAGAGGCGAGGCCTTAACCTCTGGGCGATTACGACACGCCTCACCGTAATGGGTGAAAAAACACTCTTAACGAAGCCGAGAGACACTTGTTCTGCCCGTCATTGCGATCGATGCGAATTTAAGATTATTTATTTATTTCGTATTTATCATTCTCGCGATGTTTTGGCAAAAACTCACGGATACTTGATTTGGGACCTCTAAGATTTTGTCGAACATAGACCATCAATTTTTTTTTATCTGACAAATATCCTGTACTTTTACAATTATACCTGCGACTAAAGACACACCAGAAAATGTATTTCAAGTCGATTGTAAAATACATAATAATTTCTGATTCAATTATTCAAGTGTCTACGAAGACAATTCTGCATTTAAAGTTCAATGAATTATTCCAGGCATACTAAAGTCAAAACTGTTTTAAAGCTTTTTTCATTACCAAAACTACTTAAATCATAAAACAACCCTTCCAACAGTTTCACCCCCAACTAGTAACATTAAAAGCAAATTCAAAATGAAACAAAACACCAACAGCATTCGCATCACTCTGAAAATTAGACGAATTTGCAAAATGCATAATGCATATGACCACCCCATTTCAACCCCACTAACACGAAAGTATCCCACACAATTTTCATCTTTACTACTTTGAATTAGAGTTTAATTCAGCTTGTATTAAGGTAGGGATGTTATGATGTTTTGGGGGGTTGAAAGGGTATTTAACATGAGAATCAGAATGGGGTTTTATTCGCTGCTCTGTTATTACGGACTCGTTTACAAATGAATATGGAAACTAAGTTTGTGCTCTAATTCATGTCCGTAACTGGAGCGTATCGAAAATGACTGTGCAGATTTGTATATGTTTGGTTGAAGAATTATTTATGAAACCAGAATAAGTCAACGTAAATAAATAAATTCTTTATTTCAATACTGTGATAACATTGCTATAGAAATTGTGTCTCACAGATAGGTTAGTAGACTTCCAAACTAGGTGTACATCTGTGACTTGGGAGACAGTTTCCCTGCATTAAAAAAGACATTATGTTTTACAATGGTAACCAGTATTTTTTCAGCCTTCAACGTCCCACTGCTGGGGCAAAGGCATCCCCCAATTCGAGCTGTTTTCCCGTGCTTCCTCGAACCAGCCGTCGCGGTACGCGTCCAGATCGTCTGATGGCCATGACCGTCCAAAAATGTAATTAAAAAAAAACATCTGCCTAGCCTTTTCCCAACTTTATTGGGGTCGGCTTCCAGTCTAACCGGATGCAGCTGCATACCAGTATTTTACATGGAGCGACGGCCTATCTGACCTCCACAACCCAATTAGTACTGGGTAATACGATACCCCTTGGTAAGACTGGTTGTCAGACTTTTTGGGCCACTGACTACCTAACGACTGTCAAAGATCTACAAATGACAACCAGGACCACCGGCTTAACGTGCTTTCCGAGGCACGGAGGAAACTCGGTATGTAATGCGCGGTCACCCATCCAAAGACTAACCTAGGCAAGCACGGCTTAACCTAAAGATCGACCCGAGCGGCTGTTATTATTTAGCCACGAGCTCCTCCCTAATATTAGGTAATTAAAAAAAATAACAAAAAATATTAACAAAAAGCAATTTCTTAAATAGATTAAATATTACATCACAATCATTGGAATCATGAAGAGTGTATGATAGTGTGTAAGTTGTGAGAGTGTGTGTTGATAAAGTGTAAAGACGTGCACTTTACACTCAGAAAGGATGAAATGTTAATAATTTAATGCTCATAAGTGGTAAGCTGACTAAATGACAACAGGCTAACAGCTGCACAGGTTGATCTTCAAGGTTAAGTTGCGCTTGCTAAGGTCAGTTTGTGGATGGGTGGCTATTATTTATAACATACCGGATTTCTTTTTTGCCTCAAAAAGCACTTTAAGCAGGGCGCAGGATGCAGCTGAATACCAGTATTTTACATGGAGCGACTGTCTATCTGATCTCCACAACCCAGTTAGTACTTGGTATTCTGGGTAATAAGATACCCCTTGATACCTGTAACTGTTACTACCTGTAACGACTGTCAAAGGTCTACAAATGACAGCCGGGACCAACAGCTTAACGTGCTTTCCGAGGCACGGAGGAAACTGGGTATGTATAGGGCGGTCACCCATCCACGGACCAACCTAGGCAAGCGCGGCTTAACCTGAAGATCGACCCGATCGGCTGTTGTTATTTAGCCACGAGCTCTTCCAATCCAAGATACTAGATTCTATTAGGGGTTAAAGTATGAAATTGCCGATTTGTATGGACGATTTCGTGAATATTTCGATACTAACATTTTTTTATTTTTCTTGGAAACGTCTGAACCGATTATAATGCAATTGCTAAATAAAGTTAGAGTGAAAAATGCTGCGCTACATTGCGTATCTTAAATTCTCAAAACAATCTATGGCAAAAATATATCTACTTGAAGTAGTGAAACCGACTGCACATTGAAACAGGTGTGTTGTTGACACACTACCCCATGAGGTAATATGCAACGACTAGTTCGGTTTTGAAACTCTAAAAGGTACGTCATTTAACAATTAATCCAATAAAAATTGAATTACGAAAAAATATGACTAAACGTCAAACAGAACAAAATGTGAGAAAAAAACGGCAATTTCATACTTAACGACCTCTAATATTTTTTTCTTGATAAGTAAGTTAATAATCAATTACTTTTGTCACGAACGTCACCACGACAAACTCAATAAAAACACAACAAAAAGTTCATCATACTTTAATCATTCCGAACTAAGAAAACAATATTGTCCGTTTTCACACATCAATACCGATCACAAAAAAACCTTGTAACGTTTCAATAGAGTTCAATTTACAACTCCGTGTGGGTTGAGGGGAATTTCTTAAGGACTGCGTGGTATAGGTTATAAAAGGCGTAAACTGAGACACTGATGATCACGAATAGTGATCCTCCGAAGACGAAGCTGAGGAAGTTCCCGTCAATCATGGTGGTCCCTTGAAGACTGGAAGCCTGGCCTTGGAACAGCTCCTTGGTGTGCGAACCCTGAGCCTTCCGTTCCTCCATCATTTTCTTCATGACTGACAGCCTTTCTTTCAGCTCGTCTATCGATTCCACCATGTCCTCTGTAACTGGAGAATTAGTAATTTTATATGGTATTTTGGTCTAGTGGTCGCAAGCTCGACTGCTGAGCATGAGGTCCTGGGTTCGATTACCAGGTCGGGCAAAGTGTTATTGGGTTTTTCCACCAGAAATTTCTCAGTAGCAGCCACGGAGTCTGGATCTGCGCCCGGTTGATGGATATAGGCTCGCCTCGTATTACATGGGACTTGAACATAACTGAAGAAATGTGGGTGTACTATTAGGTACGCCTCTGCCTAACCCTTCGGGGATTACAGGATTCGTGGATTTACTGTTATCACTGTATTTTCGGTTAAGGAGCCCATTTAATAAAACCGAGAAGGGATAAGTGCAAGATGTGACAATGTAGCAAGTTTTTTAAAATTTTGAGTACATTAACAATCAGCACTTGTACTTAGTGAAAATGTGACGTATTGTAATTTTTAGATCATATGTCGCTTTTATTGTGTTATTACGCGGGTAAAGTCACGAGCAGAATCTAGTAAGATAATACATAAACATGGGACGTCGATTTCCTAATCATAAGGATCACAAACCACAAAATTCATAAGTTTGTTCATATCAGAACGAAATCCGAAATTTCAAGTTACTCAGTTTAAACCATATTCATTCGATACACATAAACGAAAATTAAACCGCTACATGTATAAACCAAAGTCTGTTCTGTTTAACTAATCAAAATCTAAACTTTCGGTAAACTAACGCTAGGACTAAACCAATACTAACCAACTATGACTTGAACTTTCTGATTTATTGAAGTCAAGTTTAGTTCTAAACTCAACGTGGTTAGTGTATGTAATAAATGTGCCTCGTTAGTCTAGTGGTTGCAAGCGCGTCTGCTGAGCATGAGGTCCTGGGTTCGATTCCCAGAACGGACATGTTATTGGGTTTTTCATCAGGAATTTCGTCATAACTGGCGAAATGGGGGTGTACTGTTAGGTACACCTCTGGCTAACCCTTTTGAATTTATAGGTGTGATGTTATGTTATGTTATGAAGATGTCTACAGAAAACATACCATGATGATGTTTAAAAATAACAATACACAAAGATAGTTAGGTAAAATAAAAACGCTTGCATTCTCCTCCCCTTATCCCAACTCATTAAGGGTCGGCGCAGCATTATAGTCGTCTTCTCTGTGGTCACCCCCTTTTCAGCTATATCAGCTTCCACACAGTCCATCCATCGTTTCTTTAGACTGTCGCTACTCTTAAAAGCGATATATATACATTCATACTCAACACTTTCCTCAGAGAATCTTCCTCATTCAGCATACATATACACATAAACAAAATGATCTCAAGCAATCTTTATGGTCATATGAAGCTGTCTGGCTTTGATACATCAGGGTGGCCAGCTAGGCTACTAAACTTAACACTAAACTTTTAAATATTTTTTAAGCTTTAGACCTTAGAAAATATTTAAATAATAAAAGAATTGTTTAAAATATATTGCAACATTAAGAACAAGGAAAACACATCATCGTTGAAAGCAAAATGACTACGCTAATTCACTCAAGACTCGTGTACACAATGGCCCACGTTAGTCCAACTTCGGCCACTTTTATTCGCAAACTACAGGTTAACAACCTTTAAGAAGTAAACATTACGATGATCAGACTAAGGTAAACGGATAAATCTCTATAACTTTACAAAGAATATAGTGAGAGTTATGAAAAAATTAAAAATTGGGGTCCAAACACAAAAAAAAATGTCGCCCTTGCACACAAAACACACGCTCTTCTCCAGAAAAATCACTCAAAAACACGTAAAACTCCTCGTTTTAACACAAACACTTATAATTCTACACATTTAAACATAGCTTAGTTAAATTCTTACCTTCAGGGTCCCTGTCTGAGCTACCTTTCCCCATTTTACTTGATATTTTGCACGCACCGAGTCAATGTTTTGTTTTGACTGTTGCAATCTATCCCGATGTTCCTACTTGTTTAGGGGAGCTAAGATGGCGGCCGCGCATGCGCAGTGCGGGGCGGGATAGGCGGGAACTATTGATCGTGTGCCTGGGACAGTTACCTGGAATTTGAGTCTAGATTCGACGGGCCTTTGTTTCGAATTTCTAGGTTGCAATGTATCGAGATTTCGGTTTTAAAATGTTTGAATATAAGCTAGTTTTATTTTAGCTTTTATGTGGCTGTGTTGTAAGTTAAAAGGGGTTGGTGCAAAGACATGACGTGTATTGATTTTATTATTTTATAATTAGATGGCGTGTGTGCGAACTTAACGCTTCGTGAGAGATAAGACTATAACAGCTTTCTGCTTTTTTCCAGCAATGGGAAGCATAAGGAACAAAAATGATTTATTTATTTATTTATTTAAACTTCATGTTCAAATGTGGGACCGGCAGACAAAGTATTCTCTACCAGTCAAATTTAGGATCAAATAGACAGCATTGTGATTGAGTACAAAAAAAAATATTAAGAATAAATACCGTTTTGTTATCATAAATTCAAAATAATAACAGCCGCTCGGGTCGATCTTTAGGTTAAGACGTGCTTGCCCAGGTTGGTCTGTGGATGGGTGACCACCCGTTATATACCGAGTTTCCTCCGTGCCTCGGAAAGCACGTTAAACCGTTGGTCCTGGTTGCCATTTGTAGATCTTTGACAGTCGTTAGCTAGTCAGTGGCCCAAAAAGTCTGACAACCAGTCTTACCAAGGGGTATTGTATTAGTTAGTACTAACTGGGTTGTGGAGGTCAGATAGGCAGTCGCTGCATGTAAAATACTGGTATTCAGCTGTATCCGGTTAGACTGGAAGCCGACCCCAACATAGTTGGGAAAAGGCTAGGCAGATGATGATACCTCTTTGCCAACAATCCAACCTTTTCCCTTTGAAAGAATATACTGAACACTATCGGTTTTCAACTGAGCGATCATTTTAAACCCGACTCTCTTACTAAGAACTATTTTTATAACGAACTCGATCATTACTATTGGAGGCTACCATAAGTATCATATTGTTAAAGTGGAGTGGTAACTTAATCCTTGTTGTTTAAGTTGTAGGGTTTAATTTTAAGTTGAAGTGTTATTTGGAGTTGAAACTCGAATTGAAGAGTTTATGATACTTGTTTGGTATAGCGGGCTTAGACAAAGTAGCATGATGCGGTTTAAGTTAGCAAATAAGTGATTTTCCACTTGTACCAAAAACTCGCAATTGTAAGGATATCGCTGTCCGGACTAACTGTCGCTAAATCGCATATCTCACGCGTATCATAATACAGGACCTGTGTACTACGATACGCGTGTGATTAGATATTTACGATTTTACTATAACAGTGATACCGATGGTTCTTCGTTCTTTTGCAAATCAAAATTACTTCACTATATTTTCTATCACCCAGAAGTTATTGTAACGGACTTCGATACTAACCTTTGTGTCGCAGAAATATGTACTTATCACCGTCCTTGTCGGAAGGATAACAGTTTCTTATTTCATAAGAAGAAAAGGTTTACAAAAAAAAAATGAAACACTCTTAATAACTTTATCTAAATAAATAACAACAAAACACAATCAGATTCAGACAGCAGTAGCCACGACCCAGTCAGTGTAAGAAGAGACGCGAGCGCTCACTCCTGGGTAGAAGGGATCAGCACAGCCTCTGCCCCAGGAGACAACACCAACAAGGATGTCATCGTAGTACAGGGGGCCTCCTGAGTCTCCCTGGCAAGCGTCCTTGCCTCCTACATCGAGGATGCCAGCGCAGATCATGTTCTCAGTAACTCTTTGAGGGATGAGCAGGCTGGCGTAGCGACTGATGCAGACGTCACGGTTGATGGTGAAGATCTGGACGTCACGGAGGATAGCAGAGGAAAGTCCTCCCGACTGTTGGCAGAAAAGGGAGGATTATGAGACTTTAGTTTCAATATTCATATCAGTTTCATCTGAAGTTCGTTCTCAAACTACCAAAACTTAAAAACCATTACTTACTGAGGTAGTGCCCCATCCAGAATGCCAAACAGGCAGACCAGATGGCAACTCGAAATCCTGAGGGGGGATGGAAATGGGCTGAATCTGAGGGCTGTAGACCAGGGCTGTATCCAGCCGGATCACGCTGATGTCTCCGTCATTACCGTTACGGCCATAGGACGGGTGGTTGACGGCGCGGTTTACGGAGATGACGATTCCTCCGGTACCACGTCTGTCGGTACCAGCGCGGACACGACGGTTGCGAGGGTTGAAGAATCTGGAAACGAAAGATTTTTTCATTAGAGGGAAAGTTTTGAGTATGCATATGGAGGCTATTAGAGTTGGGGAAGAATAAAGAAATGATGGATGGACTGTGTGAACGGTACTGTGGGTAGAAAGGGCTAGACGTAGGCGAATGATGATATCCCATTCGCTACCTCGGACGCCGCGAAATGCACGCGCGATTTTAGTATCCTTCTCGAGACTACCTTTGCTCCCCAGATCACGAAGCGGTGACAAACCAGAGGAAATTTTTATTAACAACTGCCAACGAGCTACGGAGCGAAGTATACTGGGTGTCGAACTTACGGACCGCATCAGAAATTCCATACTTCGCTCCAAAACCCAAATAGCTGGCCTTACAGCTGCTAGGTTAAAATTGAACTGTGTTGGAGACATCTGCCGCATGTCGGTGGAACAATAGGCGAAAGTAACCACTCAGTGGACGCCCAAGAAACGTAAAGGCGGCAGGCCCAGAAGGAGAAGGCGGGATGAGCTGGACTCTTTCTTAAAGGATTGGCCTACAACCGCATTAGATCGCGAAAAGTGGAAGGAGGGAAGGGAGGCCTTTGCCCTGCAGTGGGACAATATAGGCTTATAATATAATAATAATTTACAAAGGATTAAGACAAGCCGCACGTGCGGCAAATAAACAGATAAATATTCAATGTGTTGTCGATAAAGATTA
Source organism: Noctua comes (assembly GCA_963082995.1). Classification (NCBI taxonomy): domain Eukaryota; kingdom Metazoa; phylum Arthropoda; class Insecta; order Lepidoptera; family Noctuidae; genus Noctua; species Noctua comes. The sequence goes on from OY720288.1 coordinate 14,209,926, forward strand.
CATCGTTTACGTAGATTATAATCTTAGTCATAAAACATTATAGGCCGCCGTTATCTTATAGGCGTCATTAGGACAGTTTTGAGTTACTGAGTAATTCGTAAGTCGTTGGAAAAACCCAATATCACTGCCCGACTTCGGAATAAAGCCCAAGCACGCGTTATGGAACTTAAATGGAGTTGGGCAGGACACCTAGCAAGGCGCAGTGATGATAGGTGGACTAAGGCTGTCACCGAATGGCGTCCAAAAACTGGCAAAAGAAATGTGGGTCGTCCGGCGGCGAGATGGGCAGACGTCATAGTTGCCATCGGGGCAAAATCCTGGATCCGGCTGGCACAGGAACGTAGAGATCGGCACAAGAAAAGAGAGGCCTATAACCAGCAGTGAGTGAATTCAGGCTGTGGCTTAAGATGGAGGACCCTCGCGACTACTATACCAACGAGGTATTGGGGTGATCACCTACCAAAACCCAAGGATAGGTCTCAGAGGTCCGAAACCAGTTGCTAACAAGCTGACCCCAACAAAAATGATAAAAGGCTAGGCTAGAATGTGATGATGATAATACTCACAATCCAGCGAAGCAATGTGCCGCAGACAGCACGTATCTGGTGGTCAGGGTATTAGCTGCGCATGATTGTCCCCAAAGAATTCCGTTACGGAACTCCACCTGGACGATGCCGGGGTACCGATCGATGGTGGTGGGGTCTCCACCTACGATGCGGTTCGCGTGGGCGCAGGCTGCAGCTGAAATGGTCGTTATTGTGATTTCAGGAAAGGCGGTAATAAAAAGAAAGATTTTTGCTTTATTAAATTATCCGAGGGGCTTCTCTTGTTCGGGTCAGCACACTCTCTTCTCTGCCTAGCCCTTTCCCAACTCTGTTGAGGTCGACTTCCAGTCTAAGCGGATGCAGCTGAATACCATTATTTTACATGGAGCGACTGCCTATCTGACCTCCAAAACCCAGTTAGTACTGGGTAATATGATACCCCTTGGTTAGACTGGTTGTCAGACTTTCGGGCCACTGACCTGTAACGACTGTCAAAAAACCACAAATGACAGCCGGAACCAATGGCTAAACGTGCTTTTCGGCTGTTATTATTTAGCCACGAGCTAGTGAGCGGGTCAGCGCACTCTATTCGGCACAATTTGTTGAATAACGAAGCCGACCCGAAGTAAATTGCTACATATATTCGGGTGATGCCGATAAGGCTATGAATGATATCCTACATACAGAAAGTTACATCTTGTGAAATTGGGACATCATCAAATCGACCCGTTTTGAAAAAAAATGCAAAAAGCTCTGACGGTTTGCGAAAAGAAAAGTCGTTTTTGTGACTGACTTTTCATTTCTGCCCCGATTTCCGGTGGTTTATAAAGAAGCTAAACACTATAACAATATTATAAATTTTAAAACACTTAATTTCTATTAAGCTCACCTCCATTACACGGGACTTGTGGCGAAATACGGGTGGTCCTACTAATTGACTACAAAGGTATACCTCTGCCTAATCCTTCAGGAATTTCAGTCGTGATGATGTGTTATGGCTTATTATGAATAAATACTAACCTGCCACCAACAGGAGTACACAAGCCAGCTTCGCCATTTTGTCGATAAACGTAATGAAACCATTCACGTGAATTCCTTTTATAGCATTTTAAATCTATGTAGGGTATCGTTGGCAAATTTTAAACCATTTTGTTTATGTCATTTCCGCTTTTTAGAGGCACCAGTGACCGTAACCCACTCCACGTCCAAAGCGCAAAGTTTTCCGTACGGGTGGGAGAATTGATCATTCGATGTACCCAAGCTCCCTGAGAAAGGCCAGCAACGACTTAGTGTTACTGACGATATCCCGGAGAATATGTACCTGTGTTCCTCAACTTCTATAAAGGGTGTAATAAGACCCTTAACAAAGCCGAAAGGCACTTGTTCTCCCCGTCATTGCGATCATTTTTTTGTTCTAGACCATACCTGGGAACCTTCTGTTACGAGATATTGGGGGTCAAAGATTGCAAGCCAACTTTTTACAAGTTTTTTTTTAAATACATGTTTTTAATGTAAGATTTTTACTTTAAACACGTCCACGGCCCCCATACTATTTAATCCATCCATCAGCACAATGTTTTGAGTGCTTTACATTGAGTCCTACTATGGTAGATGTGATTTTTTACCCAAAAAACATGTATTTCAAAAGTCGTTTCCCAGCAATCATTTTTGCGTAAAATTACTTACTTTGATGTACGTAATGCTTGGTTGACGGTTTCGCGAAGGGTCCATTTACACCCTGTAGATAAGGGAGGGTCCTTCGACCAAATGGATGTGGTGTCTAGTGAGTTCCCGACGATGTTCAGGATGTTGTACATTTCCTCATCTCTCGGTTTCTCTGCTTGCGCGTAGAATTTTTACCTTCATTACACATGGACCAATTTACTTTTACTGACCTTATATTCTGTCACGGCTAGGCTTCTTTCTTTCAGTCTCATTCGATTTCATTGGGGACCAGTTATCCATGCCTCTCCAGACGTGTGTGGGTATGTGTGGTCGAAACATCTTCATATACGGCATACGTATCAGAAAGGTGTGGCCACGACATCAAAATGATCAATTTTTGCGTAGGTATTGGGTATATTTTATATGAGACAGCTGATTATTTTTTTGTGAGTACGATGTTGTTCCCATACAGAAGGTGGTTCAGTTTGATGTACGTATACGATGATACTAATATACTACTAATACGATGATGTACGTATATGTACATACGTACGTATGTACCACACCCTTCAGTATGACCATACATTTCTGATAATATACACTACACAAGGAACGAAGTTTTGAATCGATAAGTTAAAAAAAACAGCTGTTACATTTTGACATTTGTAGGTATTGCTTTGTAAGAAACAGCTGTTTTTTATAACCGACGAAAAATATCTTTGTAGTTTAGAATGATGTACAGAATACGTGGTAACCGTTTTAGCGACGGTGTCCCTTCCATCCTATATACCTACCTGAAGTTTCTGTCTACTTGACAGTACTTCAAATCTGTATACATTAAAAATAGATAATTTTTGCTTAAAAGTTTCGCCACATCCATCAGCATGGAATCGCATTTTTCCATGCGCCAATCTTAAATAGATGATTATCAACCCTCAAAGTAGTTGAAAGTAACTCCTCATACCTACCTATACCAAAAAAAAAAAAAGTAATTGTACGGAACCTGTTTTCGAAACACGTGTTTTATTTATATTATCTTTGTTCGTAAATAATAAAATTTACAACTTGGATTAGCGGCTTACTACTAGTTTTAGCTAATTAGTTTAAATCTAGATAGAATTATATTATCTATTTGTTATTCAGTCGATACGTAATGGGTTAACAATTTTTAGATTATGATGGGTTATTAAGCAAAGAAATGACTTAAATTAGACATTTCTACCAACACCACTGGCCACCTGCTTCGTTGGTCTAGTGGTTGCAAGCGCGACTGCTGAACACGAGGTCCTGGATTCGATTCCCAGGTCGGGCTTAGTGTCATTGGGTTTTTTCCAACAGGAATTTCTCAGTAGCAGCCACGGAGTCTGGATTTGTGCCCGGTTGATGGCAATAGGTTCGCCTCCTATTACATGGGACTTAAACAGTACTGGCGGAATGTGGGTGTACAATTAGGTACACCTCTGCCTAACCCTACGGGGATTACAGGCGTGATGTTATGTTTACATTGGGAAAAAGAAGCTAGTTTATTGGAAGTATGAAAATAAACTCTTTTGGCCTTACGTTACGGTTTAATTTTAACAATCATTTTTTCAAAGTTGCGTAAGCATTATCTTACTATTTATGATTTGAGAACCTCGTGGCGGAGCTTGTGGCTAAATAATAACAGCCGCACGGTTCGATCTTCAAGGTTAAGCAGCTCTTCCCAAGGCCGGCCTGTGGATGGGTGATTCATTACACACCAAGTTTTCTCTGTGCATTTGCTAATTCTGTTGGGGTCGGCTTCCAGTCTAACCAGATGGTACTTATAACAAAAAAACAAATTTTGTCCTTCGGTTTGTCTCTCTGTCTAGTTGTTTGTTTCGGCTAATCACCGAAACGGCTGGACCAATTTTGACGGGACTTTTATTGGCAGATGAACTGATGTTATAGGAAGTAACATAAATAAAAAAACGTAGACTTTTATTTTAGAAAAAGGATTAGGTTTCCGGGCAAAAAAATTAAAATGCTTAATTTTTTTATCAAAATCCGATCAAATGGGGAAGTAATTTCGCGGGTCGCGAAGGTCGCGGGGCACAGCTAGTATATTGTGAAGCTGAAAACATTCTTTTGTTTTCCTGTAGAGAGCGAAACTGCGTAGTTACAATTTTGCCGTCGAAATCCTGGGAGGTTTTATTTTTCGGCTCTACCCAGATGTGAACCGATCTAATATAAATTGTATTGCCGATTACATTCACAGATGTTCGTATGAAATGGAAAAATACAATTGTTTCAGGATTAAAGTACCCACTTGTTTGTGATTAAATAATGTTGATAAATATTTAATCTGTTAAAATGTGTCAAAACCAACGTGTCATGTTTTTACGTTGAAATTTTAAGCTAAGATAAAATAATATGTAGTTAAAAAAAACATGGTTTTATCACACACAAATAAAAAATTATCTTATAATGCGAACTTTTTTGAGCTTTGCATGGGGAAATTTGGAGCACTAAAACCAGTTCATCAAAACCAAACTCTTGTGGTTTTGCTTCTTTTTCTTCTTCAGTGGTTTTGCTAGTAGCCACTGAAGAGTTCCAGTATCCACCTCCTGGGACTATCATCAGACCCTCGACACCAAGTGCAATATACAAGGTGTAATCGGAGCCTTCACGAAGCCGTCAACCAAGCATTCTGAACATCAAACTAAGCAATCCTACGCAATAATTATTGCTGGGAAATCATTTTCTTTTATTTTGGGTGAAATATCACGTTTTACGGTAATACTCAATGTAACGCAGTCAAAAAATTGCGCTGATAGTAGCATTGAATAGTAGACGGGGCATGAAGATTTAAAGTAAAGTTATAAAAACTATTTTTTGTTTAACTTTTTATAAGGTTGGAACTGAGGTCAATGTTACAACTTTTTCACAATATCTCCGTAAGTAGAAACTTCCCAGGTAAGGTCCAGAGCAAAAAAATATGAGCGTTAATTGTGACCGAGTATTTAAAAGGAAATTCGGTCTGGCCAGTCATACATGGGCACGCGCAAGGAAATTGCTTCAAACGGTCGCCGCGCCGTTACCGAAACCAGTACGGCTAAGGAGGACTATACGGTTAATAAGAACAGCGAGTGGTTAAGAAAAATCATAAGTAGTTTCCAATTACCTACATATCGAGCACGAGACAAAGAGCAACAAATTAAAATGATTTAATCAATCTGTTTGTAAGTACGAGACTGGGGTTCATTAAAGAAGCATCCACTAGTACCACTGGCTTAAAAGAGTATCGTGTTATTCAGTTAGTGGGCTGTGGAGGTCAGACGGGCAGTCGCCATGTCAAATATTCAGCTGCATCCGGTTATGCCGGAAGCCGACCCAAACATTGTTGGAAAGTAAAGTACCTTTACTTTGTGTAAATTATTTCCTCAACAGTGCGGCCAAACGACGTAGGAAAACATTGTGAGAAAATCATTACATCCTATCAAAAAATCGAAGACATGGAACATCCATTGACCCTGGTGGATGTGTGGTGAATTACAGCCCACTCTCTCTTATAAGAGTAAGACTGTAATGAAGCAATGACAAAATTATGGGCTGACTATCTGTTGCCCTTTTGTTAGGTTCGGTAACTGTCCCACGGGAACATACAACCGGGATAAAAAGTATCCTTTATGTTAATCTAGGCTATAAACTATCTATGTGCCAAATTTCATCCAAATCCGTTCAGTGGTTTTCATGTGAAAGAGTAACAAACATCCATCCATCCTCATAAACTTTCGCATTTATAATATTACTAAGATTATAAGTTTGCTTGTTAGTAAAGAGTTAAATGTGAGTACCATGGAGACATTTTATTACGTTTTGTAGGGCTTATCGTAATCTTTATTCATATTTAAATAATAATTATGTTTTTTTCTACATTGTGCTGACATATAGAAGCAGCAATAAGGTAGCCAGGACTTTGTAATACCTAACTTCTTCCTTTTCATCGTATCGCTGGCATGACAAATTTTATATTTTGTTAGTCCAAAATATCGCAACTTCCACCACGTCGTCGATGACAGCGACCAGTGACCTAACTTGATTTGAAAAGAGTGTCCATGGAGTTTCTTAGCCATTCTTCTCCATGAGATCTAATACTTAAAAATGGGCAACCGCAGTTCTTTCACATTTATTATATATTATTATGTGACTAGAGTCTAGGTAGCTTGTTTATGACTATTCAAAAGCGCCTGTAGTTCTATTTGAAATACTCGTAAATCTTTACTATATAATATTATAAAGAGGTAAAATTTGTTTGTATGTAGGGGTAATTTCCGGAAGTAATGAACCAATTTTAAAAATTGTTTCACTGGTAGAAAGCTACATTATTCGTGAGTGCTATAGGCTACATTAAATCGAAAATTTAAAAAAAATATGGCCACCCGTGCGAAGCCGGGACGGGCCGCTAGTAATAATATTATAAAGAGGTAAAATTTGTTTGTATGTAGGGGGTATTCTCCGGAAGTAATGAACCAATTTTAAAAATTGTTTCACTGGTAGAAAGCTACATTATTCGTGAGTGCTATAGGCTATAAATTATATTTATATCATGCATATTAGCCGAGCTATCACAATTTTTGCGGACGAAGTCGCAAGCGAAGTGCTAGTTTGAAATAAATGTTTTGTTTATTTGAATTTAAGTGTGAGTGTTAATGCGATGTGCGATATTACAACATTTTGCTAAAATATTATTATCAGCAAAATGTTGTAATTTTTTATTGCGGCTATTATAATAACAGGCATTAATATTTTGGCCGAAAGATAAACATCTTTTCTTTTTTTTAATATTTCTTCTAGTTAAGTAAATTGACTATTAGACAGAGTGCCTCCGCTCCTATACTAGCAATTTGTTATCTAGGCACCAACAGACAAATAAAAGAACTCTTGAGCGATCACTATTCACTAGCTTTTGTTATTATGTAAAATATCGCAAATGTATTTCTACGTAGGCAGTCGGTAATTAGTGTAATTACACATAACATCACACCTGTAATCCCCGAAGGGTTATTTAGAGCTCAAGCGTTCAACACTCATATATTATTATTTTCAGTAAGGTATACTTAATTATAGCAGCCGCTCGGATCAATCTTCAAGTTAACCAGACGTAACAAAGGGTATCGTATAGCCCAGTAATAATTGGGTTGTGGAGGTCAGATAGGCAGTCGCTTAATGTAAAATGGTATTCAGCTGCATCCGGTTAGACAGGAAGCCGACCCCAGCGAAAACGATTATATAGACAAGTCAAAAAATTATTAGATTGACATTAGCTACCGAAAAACTTTACCCAAAAGTTAGCCTTTGAAAACCTAATTACTAAAAATACCGATTCCCGATCTTTCTATGTGGAGCGGAAACATGGACATTGAGAATGCAGGACCGACGCAAGATCGACGCCCTTTAGATGTGGTGTTGGAGACGCATGCTCAGGATAAGCTGGACCGCTCATCGGACTAACGTGTCAATACTCAAAGAACTCAAGATTAAACAAAGACTGTCTTCGCTTGCGCAATTACGAATTCTCAGATTCTTTGGACACGCTACCCGCAACAATGATTCCATGGAGCGTTAGAGATTTAGGGCAGAGTCGAAGACACAAGATCGCGGGGGCGATCACCAACACGATGGACAGATTCCATCAAATCTGTCACCAATTCCATCAAATCTGGCAGAATGTGCTTGCCGTGACCCGTGGGAAATGATTGCGAAGGCAGTTGTGAGTGACCCCCCATGAACACGACCACTCTGTCAAGAGTGAACGACTGAGAAGAAAAAGAGGAAACAGCTGTTTTTTTTAATAACAAGAAAAAGTCTTTGTGGGAGGGGTTCAGAATGATGTACTGAATATGTGGTAACCGTTTTAGCGTCGGTTATTCCACCTTGTATGAAACGATTTGAATACCTACTATATCAGTTTAGGCCCTCTGGTTTTTGTAGTAGTAGTTAGCGCGAATACTGAGCGTATAAAAAGGTTTCAATCGTTGGATTAGTACCCCTTTTATGGCAATAGGATCGTCCCACAAATTGCTTAAATATGTAGAACTCAAGTATACCTTACTCATCATCTGCCAAGCCTTTTCCCAATTATTTCAAAACCCAACTGTTTCCTACAAAATTGCAATACCTACACGGTAAAAATGTATGGAACAACTGGTTTTTTTTTTAATACCTATGAAATATGTCTATGTGGAGGGGGGGGGCTCAGAATGATGTACTGAATACGTGGTAACCGTTTTAGCGTCGGTGGGGATTACACCCTATATTTCTACATACAAAGATTTTCAACGGCTAGCTTTTCGGTAAAGCTTTTCGGTAGCTAATGTCAATTTTATATTTTTTTGACTTTTCTGTAATCGTTTTGTCTAGTAGAATGTAATTTTGTTTAGGCCTTGCGGTCTACGTACGCACAAGCTATACAAAACCAGTAAAAGCGAATCTCTCATTGTATGCGAAATCAATACAAAGCGAGGCCATTTTATACTGGAAAACTATAGCTTTATGGATCGTGTGTTGGATTTTGACACTTTAATGACATTGACTTCTGCCAATGTCATTCAAGTGTCACAAGCCATAAGAGTTGTTGGTAAACACTTGAGGAATGGTATTGGAAAAACAAGATGGCGGCGTTAGTTCCCATATTGATTGCTTATTAATATTTTATTTTGTTTTATTTCTCTGACGTCAATATCGATTAGTACTGTAGTATCCTCTTGTAACTTACCTAATAGGTTGATAACACTGTTTACTAACTATATCACAGGCTCACCACACCACCAAGCCCCCAGTCCAGGGTACGCTTCACGTTCCAACTTCCCGCCATTCGTGGACACTGACAGTTGTCATTAGTGACAGCTACCTGACTACTTGTGGCTGTGAGACAGTGTTTCTATTTATCTATTAAATAGGTACACTACAAGTACTAAAATACTGACTTAGTTACACTAATCTATATTTATCATTGTTTTGAGGGATTAGTTGAGTTATTCAATAGCAGCTGGTTATCTCATTATTATTATGTGCTTATCTTCGATCTAATATTTATTTTTTGTTTATGAATGAAATAGCTTATCTATTTGGATTATCATAACATGCTTTTGACTGCATTTTGGGGCCAAGAAGGCATGGTTTCTGCAACTGAAGAGAACTGTTGATGTAATTCTGGTATTCTGTTAAAAAATCATTTATAATTATACTGATTTAAATAAATGTGCATAAAGCGGGCAGTGAGGGCAACCCCGACAAGGTGGGTGGCAATAATATATTATTATATCATGTGTGGGGGTCACTCCGCTGTCATCCGCCGTAGAGGACGGTCGTTGCGATCACTGGGTGTTGGATGTACCGAAAATACAAACCTTGTGTTTTATTTCTAATATAATACACAAACTTATATTATTTTTAGAGTTTGGAGTACTCCACAGTAATAATTTACACAAAGTAAAGGATTGCATTTCCTAGTTTAGATGTGTTTATCGCGTTCTATGTATTTCAATGGTTAATTTCGTAATGAGTATTCTCTGCTATGCGTTGATAGTTTTAAATTCAGACAGTTATAATTATGGGAGAATTTTGCCTACTGTAAATAGAGAGGTTATGTTATTTGTATGTTGTCAGCTCAAAGCATTAACATCGGAATGTAAACTTGAACTTTGCGCTATGACATGATTAATGTAATTAAAACAGAAGAAATCACTTGCGCCGAAAATTAATAAAAAATCAAAGGAAAATAACAAGAAAAACTTAAGAAAGTAAACAAATATATTAATAAATTAGACAGTCATTTACAAAATTTAGTAAGATGCGTTCTCAACGATCCAGTCGGAGTAAGGAGAGACACCGGTGGCAACCAAGGGGAAGTTTTCACCGTAAGGGCTGCCGAACGACAGGAAGCCAACGAGAATTCCATCGTAGAAGACTGGGGAGCCGCCATCTCTGATGCCCCAGTGGGTGCCAGTAGTGCCAGGGATGGTGGCACAGATCATGTTGTCGGTGACCTCAATAGGGATGCGCAGGTCACCGTATTTTGCGACGCAGGCAGCATGGTCGCTAGTGTAGAGGCGAGAGCTGGTCAGGGACCGGTCGGACCAGATCACGTCTTGCTGCTGGAGGGAGAATGGCTAATTAATAAATGATATGGCAGAAGTATAGTGAAAAAAAGGTTAGACAAACTTAGGTCATCTTGAAAGTATAAAGTGGAGATGCCAAGCACTAGCAGGATTTCGTAAAAACTTGTTTGATAAGGATTTAATGGTCAGTTTTTGTCCATAGGATTTTATAAGTTTTAACTTTCTAATTGACTATTTCCTTGGCAATTCAAATAACAATGTATATGATTTTAATCTCGTTATCTGAAAAAATGAAAGAAATATCTGTATAAAAACCCAACTTACAGCAGTACGGCCCCAACCAGCAATAGTGACGGCTACATTAGCGGGGAAGACGACACCACCAGCGGATATGGTAGCCTGCTGGACCGTTGCACCGAAGGAGAGGTATGACTGCAGGCGAATGATGCCCACGTTGCCGTCGAACTTTCTGAAGGAGTAGTCAGGATGCCTGATGGCGCTCTCGGCACCCACGGTCTGTCCGTCACGACCGCGCTCTGAGGCTCCTGCCCTCACTCGGCTGATACGGGAATCGGCGGCGCTAGAAATGTCAATAATACTCGTAAATAGGTAAGGAAAATAAATATACTGCTAGAGTAGCGTTTGGTTCTCAAATGTACCTTATTCGTATAAAGCTAATATTTCTACGGTCTTCATTGGCCTAGCCTTTTCCCAGCTATGTTGGTGTCGGGTTCTAGTCTAACCGGGCAGCTGAATACCAGTATGTTGCCTGGGGCGACTGCCTAACTGACCTTAACCCAATACCAGGATAAAACGAAATCTTTTGGCAAATCTGGTTGTCAGACTTTCAGGCTTCTGACTATTAACGAACTTCTAACCTTGATAGACCTATTACCATCAACAGGGCACAAATCTAGATTCCGGGCAACTACTGAGAAATTATTGATGAAAAAACCAATAGCAATATATCTGAACTTTGAAAAGAAGAGCTAAAGAAAAATAAAAAAATATTATTTTACTTACGTTCCAACAAGACAGTGGGCAGCGGTCAGGACATGACGAGAGGTCAAGATGGTGCCGACACAGGTCTGCAGCCACACGCGCCCATAGCCAGTCTCCACCTGCACTATGCTGGGGAAGTCCTCGATGTTCGCCGGAGAAGCGAATACGGTGGCACAGCCTGGAAGACGCAGACAAGTTAATAAATGTGGAACCCTAACACAGTCAGAAGGTCTCGCGGCAGAATTCGTAGAAGATGGTGGGTCGAGCTGGACAAAACAAATGAGCAGTGGTCCATATAAACCTTTGGTCTACAGAATTGACAGTCATGACAGAGCATGAGTATAAATATAATAGAAATTAGGAAATAAGCCATGGACGAATTGGGAATAAAAGTTGTGTTTGCGAAATCCATCATTTTAAAGTAGTTTGTATGGGCTACTACAGACATGAAAAAAGAAAACCAGTGGGATACTGGTCATTCTCGGATAATATGATTATTTATGTTTAACTAGATGCAGAGAGCAAATTTATGGAAACCAAAGATATTCTCAACTTGGAAGTCAATGAGGTAACGTTGAACAAAGCAGGTCAGATCTCAAACTTGACAAAAAAACAGAAGAGAGAAAATCTTCTAGGGAGATCAATACTTTTACAGAATTTACAGCCAGCATGGTGAGAACAAAACATATAAAACATAATCTTTTTGTTTTTTTATTTAAATACTTTACCTGCAACCAGGAGTGTGAAGGTAGCGAGAGAAACCATGGTTCCTGTTTCAGTGTTTTTGACTTTCAACACGATGCCTCGAATGAACTGTGCCAAAGAATCATTAGTGCGATTATTTATACCAAAAGTCCTGCATTTGCTATCACCGTAATCTTTTACATAATAACCAATATTTTCATTCATTATGTCTTGATAATTATTGTCTGCTTTATCAGGAGGGCTTATGGAAAGATTATGGATTGATGCAGGTGTTGTGCATTGTACAACAAGGTCTTAAATTGTATCTATGGAATTTTTTGATACTGATACGGCTTTCGGTAGTTGCTAGCTGCAGATATCCTCACGACCGTATTTTGGTCACTACGAAACAGAGGTGCACTCTTTTTTCCTTTACCCTCGTAGTCTAATGATGGGCAATCCGTCCTTGTGTTGGTTTTTAAATTAAATTTCAATTCTTGTGTCATGAATTGGCATTGGCAAAAATGTGTGCCTTTTTTCACGGTGTGTGATACCATCTAGGATCATCATCATCAGCCTACAGCTGTCCACTACTGTTATTTAATTGCATTGCTCGATTCTTGGCAACTCTCACGCAGCTACTACCAGCCACCCTGCTGAGAACATCGTTCCACCTAGCCAGAGGGCGTCCTACCTTACGCTTGCCGATTCACGGTCTCCACTCAAGAACACGTCGTCTACCCCAACGGTCAGCGCTTCTACGGCCTTTATCTTCTGTATAATGTCACTTCAGCTTGCTTAGAAAGCCAGGCTGAGGATCAGGTAAGTACATTTATTTTTTTCCAGCAACATTTTTACTGAATTTAAACTCATTTACCTTCTTATTCAAACTGGAACATATTTCATATTTCTGGTTCACTTCTTTACGCCTTGTGTAACTGTGAATGATTTATTAGTTTAATAATTTAGGCTAACATCGCCCTAGGTATGTACCTAATTCTCGGTCTGAACCTTGGTTCTCCCGGTCGTATGAATTTTGTATAACGTTTCCTTTCGTCTATTTTCAGGTGGAAATATGTGAGCTTTTTATTTATGACCTCATTTTGTACAGGTATTGCTCCGGGGTGGTAGTAACAGCTGAGGTTTCTTGGTATTACTAAGAGAAACATATTTTTAATAACTTGCTTTTTGTGTTATTTGAATTTGTGTGTTTCTAATCTATATCTATACATATAATAAAATCGTAGACTTTCCGTGTCTGTACATTACATATTTTTACAAAAAAATCACTGGAAGGTGCTAGAAATAAGTAGTAGAAAGTAAAAAAATATTTTTTTAATAATAAAATCGTAGACTTTCCGTGTCTGTACATTACATATTTTTACAAAAAAATCACTGGAAGGTGCTAGAAATAAGTAGTAGAAAGTAAAAAAATATTTTTTTAAATTTTTGTCTGTTTGTCGGTTTGTCGGTTTGTCGGTTTGTCTGTTCGTTTGTGCGCGCATCACGTAAAAACCCGTCATTGTATTCAAAAACGAAATATTACAAAATAAGAAGCATTTTTCTGGGTATTATTTAGAATTTATTTCATCAAAATCGACCAACAGACGCAAAAGATATTAATATTTAAAATTTAGTTGGTAACCTCATGCGCGATTTCTATGATAAAAATAATTTACGTAAATAGGTTTTAGTTTCGCCAATTGTGAACCGATTTTGATGATTTTTTTTTTGTTTGGAAGAATATTATTTCGCGATGGTCCCATTTTTTATTTGGTTAAGATCTGATGGTGATCTTCGGAGATATCAATGGAACTCTTCAATAATAGACAGCAAATCTGTCGTGATTGCTGCAATCGCTTGGATGTTTATTGTTTACACAACACCATAACATAATATCGCGCCTGTATGCTCTGAGGGGCTACGCAGATGTGTACAGTGAACCCACATTTTGATAATTAGGTATGCTCAGTTCCATTTTGTTGGGGATAAGCCTATTACCATGACATGTATTGTTAACGGTTATCTAATGTTTCACCAAAACTCCTTTGACAATTTTTAACCGACTTCAAAAAAGGAGGAGGTTTTGAAAATTCTTTTTTTATTCGAAAGTCTATACTCCTGATGTGGTCCCATTGTCATCAAGTCAGAATCTGATGATGGGGTCCCAGGAAAATTAAGGGCAACCCTCAAATTTTACGGGCATTGATATCATACAGTATACTTCCCATGTGGTCCCATGGTCATCAGGTCAGGATCTGATGTTGGGATCCTGGAGAAATCAAGGGAATTTTGTAAATTGTATAGGCACACATACTTGCAGGCATTATGCCTGGTAATCATCATTGTGTGTAAGTTCAGCGATACCTTTGCCAATAGAGAACCTATTTCAATGATTTCTTTTTTATTTGGAAGAATATTATTCGGCGGCGCTGGCCCCGTTTAAATTTGGTGTAGATCTGATGCTGATCTTCGGAGATATATGTACAATGGAACTCAACAAAATTAGGCAGCAAATCTGCCGTGATTGCTTTTGCAAACTTTTCTGCAAAAAATAAAACCGCCTTCAAAAACACAAAAAAGTGAAAAATAACTTTAGCTTCAGAAGTCGGTGACTTTGTTTGTTTGATTCAGTTTTTGTTTCCTTTTGTCTTTACTCTTTGCACTAAAAATTTGGTACTGAAAGAGAGGTTTAATTATTAGAAATCTATCTAAATATATGAAAGCGAAAGGTCGAAAACCGCTTGACGTATAAAGATGAAATTTGGCAGGCAGGTAGTTTATAGTTAGTAGACGTCCGCTAAGAATGCATTTTACGACAGGGCCGGATTAAGGAGGTCTAAGGGCTCTCGCAAGTTTGTATGAAAGTCCTTCATTTTGTGTGCTATAAACTTGAAATTTGGCAGGGAAGTAGTTAATAGTTAGTAGACGATTTTGCAACAGGGCCGGATTAAGGAGATCTAAGGGCTCTCACAAGTTAGTATGAAAGTCCTTAACTTTTTGTGCTCCAAACTTGATATTTGGCAGTGAGGTAGTTTATAGTTAGTAGATGTTCGCTAAGAACGGATTTTGCGACAGGGCCGAATTAAAGAGGTCTAAGGGCTCTCGCAAAAAGTCATTTAATGTTGTATACAGGACGGTATTAGAATAAAAAGCGCTAAACAAGGTTCACTTTAAAAAAAAGTTGTATACTGCCAAAATACACCGATTTTTGAAGCCATATCGTCGCCTCAACGCCATTTAATTTTGTTTCGGACCTCTGCCGCCCAGAATTACAGCACCCAAAAGAACGCCTTTTGTAGTCATCAGTACATTATCACCTTTTGATCTGGCAGTCAGTTCTCATACATGACATAACGTCACGCCTTAAAGCCCCGAAGGTTTGGGCAGACGTGTACCTAATCGTACACACACATTTCGCCAGTTATATTGAAGTCCCATGTAGTAGGGGGTGAGCCTATTGCCATCAACCGGGCACAAATCCAGATTCGCACCAAATATCACCCAATCTCATGTTGATAAATCTCACGTGAGATTAGGAGGGAGATGAGGGGGTCAAGCCAAATCTCACGACATCCCACCAGGGGAGGAGGGGGGTCGAAAAATCGCCTCACGTAATTAATGGATGCCCCCTAAAAGAAGGATCTCCTTGCTTAAAAGGTGATCTTCCAAATCATGTGTGTGATAACTTTATGTAATTGAAATAAACATTTTTTTTAACACTGCCCGACCCGGGAATCGGTCACCACGCTTAGAAGTCGCGCTTGCGACCACTAGACCAACGTGGCAGTCTCACACATGGACACCAAAATTTCCACGCGAACGAAGTCGCGGGCAACAGCTAGTAGTAAATAAGTTTGTTCAATTTCACTGTACCACATAATTATAACCGGTTCCAAAATCTCAAAAAATAATTAATACAAATTCAGCCGGGAATTACCTTTTTTTAAAAAAAATTAAATCATAGATTCTTCTAGAAAAATAAAACAGCAGGCTGCGAAAAATGCATATTATTTTGTCTTAGAAAAATAACGTACGGAACTTTCTTCAGTTTTAGTCTCTGTGATTTTTTCTTGTCCGTAGTGTTGTGTAATATGCTAATGCAAACTTAGCGAAGTGTACAGTTTAAATGGCTGGTATAAAAAACTAGAAAGCGACGTAAGGTGGTGGAAAGCGTTAGAAGCTACTACCCCTAATGGTACCTTAGTAGACCGCTTAACGTGCCGTGTAATCCGCAGTAAACTTAAGATATAGCTTCCGTTATTATAACTTGTGGTTACAAAGTAGAGTAAACCAGCTTAAGTCCTATTCCACTAACGCTAGTCGAGTTCTGTTGTCTGTTTTTACGTACGGATCCCTAAAAACAGATGGTGAAAACTGACATAAGATTAAGTAGGTTCTGATCCCCCCTTTCTTGACTTGTGTGGATAATTAAAACTTTAATTTATCAAGTTAAAGCTCATGGAGGTTTATATCCTTTTCATTCTCTCGTCATCATCTGCCTAGCCTTTTCCCAAATATAATGGGGTCGGCTTCCAGTCTAACCGGATGCAGCTGAATACCAGTATTTTACATGGAGCGACTGCCTATCTGACCTCCACAACCCAGTTAGTACTAGGTAATACGATACCCCTTGGTAAGACTGGTTGTCAGACTTTTTGGGCCACTGACTACCTGTAACGACTGTCAAAGATCTTCAAATGACAGCCGGGACCAACGGCTTAACGTGCTTTCCGAGGCACGGAGGAAACTCGGTATGTAATGGACGGTCACCCATCCGCAGACCAACCTAGGCAAGCACGGCGTAACCTAAAGATCGACCCGAGCGGTTGTTATTGTTTAGCCACGAGCTCCTCTCATTTTCATCTCTTTTCATTCTCTCGTATGGTGCACAAACATGGTACTTGATTAATCATCAAAAGTCCATGGTAGCGAGTTTAATTATAATTTGTAGGTTGGGTTCCAATATTTTAGAAGCCTAACCAACTGACTGAATAAGAAACACAATACTGTAGGAGAAAATACCACCAAACTGATACGGGTCTAGTCGGTTGGCCTTGTATGACGAATGGTAGGCCTTTGCTGGGCAAAGTTGCCATCTGAACGGCTGCCTTTGATGGCCTAAGTGGAGATTCTGACGGCAAGACGAAGTAGAGATAAGTCCACAACAGCAATGAAAAATGACACCCAGTCCAGGGTAGGACTATGGGCTGGTAAAATAATCTTAACAAAATCACGTCTCACTATATTCATACACTGTAATCTCCGAAACCACCCAACCGATTTCAATGTAATTTTGTGAATGTGTATGACCCGATAGGTAGCGCCGTGTGAAGGGGTAGGGGCCAGTATAATTAAAATGTGAACCTTGAATATCACCAGTTAAAACCAGTGTACAGATAGAAATATTGGTAAAGGTCATCTTGAAATTGCAGTAATTTATTACTGTATTTTACCCCACCCAGAGAAAGTTTAAGACCTACAATAAAACTACCATAGATAACAAACAAAAATATATTGTATAATCTTTCCTAGTGACGTATACTAACGTAAACAAATATTTGCCACCTGAGTTCTGATATCATCAGTGAAAATTAAAAATGCCATGCCAACTCGCTGTTGGAATATCGACTTTCGATTGAGCGCTGACAATTGAAAATCCAACAACTTAAGTTACAATCTGTTATTCTGCAGCTGCAGATACGAAAACACCTGTATCTAAATACATTTATTAGATCATTTCCTTTTCTAGATTTTTCAATTAACTGATTATTGAGGAAACGCTCAATACCTGATAAAATATGGCACTATATTGCTTATCGATAGATAGAGATAATTTTTGTTGCAATGCGTTTCAGTAAGGCAATTGCCTGACAACCAGGATGTCGACTTATCTATGATATGCTGTTGAATCCAGAGATTTATATCAATATCAGAAGTCTTATTAAAATTTGCCAGAGCAAAACTGCACTTTTTGAACGTTTAAAATTAAATAAAAACCATCCAGGTGCGAGTCAGACTCGCGCATGAAGGGTTCTGTACCATCGCAGTAGGGGAGCCCCCTTTAATTTTTAATGAGAAGCCCGAGTAAAAGGATTTCTTAAATTAGAATCAATGGCTTTTGCTGTACTAAATGTAATAAATAAATAACTAAATGGAAGATTTTCGACAGTTGTTGCGAGTATTCGTAGCCAACCTGACAAACAGTCATACCAAAGAGTATCGTATTACCGCAGTATAAATATATTATTCCCGTGGTGTGACCCTGTGACTGGTTAGTTCAGGTCAAACATCGCTTCATGTAAATTCAGCTGCATCTGGTGAAACTAGAAGCAATACAACACAGTTGACAAGAGGCTAGTCAGGCGATGTGTCCATGGGACCATAGCTGGCTGCGATCAGAAGCGGCACAGCTATAAGAAAAGAGAATTTGTTCTGGAGATCGGTGACTGCTACATTCCCGTTTGAAAAGTTGATATTCCACCACATCATCTCTATGGAAAACTCATCGTCTGATGATTCTCCTATCCTTATCCCTATTGATTTTGGGTTGGGGCAGCATGACTTCTTCTTCCTTACTTCAATATTACTCGTTACCTCAGCAGCGTTATCCTTTCTTGCCATTTCATCCTTCACACAGTCCATCCATCTTTTCTTTAGTCTTCCTCTACTCTTATAGCCAAATGAATTCTAAAAATCTTCACATTGTCCTCATTCCGCCGCATCACATACCCATACCATGACGTCCACAGCTTTTCAGTCACTAGAAAATTATAACAATATTATAATTACTAGAAAAACTTTCCAATCATTCATACCGATAGCAATTTAATTCATTAGCGTTATCTCATCGATCTGATATCGTTATCTATAATAACCAATCGTGCACCGGTTTCATTGAAAACAAACATCGAAAGACTAGAGGGGAGGAGCTTTGAAGTATGGTACGACTTTGTCAGCCAATCAGAATTGGTTTATTTTATAATGAGTCGTTTTTCTTCTGGGGTTATATTATCACCATCAGTTGATGAGACTGGAGTAGCTGCACCTGGCATTCTGGTCACACACTCGGCAGTGCCGTAAAAATAGTTTAGAGAACCCATTGATTTTGCCGCCATAACTAGACACGGCTCTTTTAATAAGCATCTCTTTGTCATAGGAGTCACAGGCAGCCTGCATGGATTAAGGCGAGGCAGCAGTCCACGTGCTTTTTAACTGCCCAGAGGTTGCCTCATACCGGGTAATGTACTTCGGTAACCCAGGTACTCTCCGCGAGATCGTCAATAACACCAAGGCATTGCTGGCCTTTCTCGGGGTACTGGGGTGGATCGCGCTTTGCACTTGGAGTTGCGGACACCAGCCCGTTGCACAATACAATACAACTCATAGATAACCAAAACTTCTATAACCCTCCTCATCTTTTGCTTCATATATTACAGTATTTTTATTACGACTACATAACCTACAATCTACATTTTCAGGTCTTTAAAACACGGCCTTTAGATACTTTATAGCTGCTTCGTACGTCTAGTGATGACAAGCACGGTTGCTGAACGTAGGGGCCTGGGCTAGATTACCCCAAGACATGGTGCGTAAACGCAGGTACACTTATTCTTTCCCATACACATAGGTATATTTCGAAATGACCGAAGAAAACTAAGGCTCTGGAAAACAAGGCTTTCTAAGGCCCGCTCTTCCTAAACCCAGGATATTTTTGAGAAATGGCTTATTGAAAAACCGAATAAAAGAAGAAAGAAAACATATTTATTTGACACATGCCACAAGTGCACACAACAAACAAAAAAATTAAAAAAAAAAACTTAAATTTACACTATAAAAAAAGGTTAAAACTAAACAGAAAAAAAAGAGATAATATTGTGTGTCTCACGGCTGCGCCAAATAGGCCCAGTTAAGCAAACTACCGAGTAGCTAGTGCTCGACGCTGGTTTCCAACATAACATTTTGGACAAGATTATATTATGTAGGTATAATTAAATTACAGCCCTAAAATATGTTGCACAGAGGGGTTCCAAACAAGTCTTTTACAACGAGACGGTGTCTCCATCCATGAGCAAATTGTGACCACTGGGGTAGTTTATAGTGAGGTGAAATTCCTACACCCCCTAGTCTTATATTCATATATTTTGCATTCTATGACCCCCAAAGACCAGTCGACTTTTAAAGTTTTCACCCCAAAAAATAGACACGGTACAAGCAATCAGCACAGAGTAATGCCTCTTGAACATGAGCACGTAGTAGACTTTGGAAAAAGGTGTAAATGAACAATCAATTTAGATCAACCATGGGATCAGTTTTCCCAATCAATCGTTTAAAATTCATAAAGAACACTTGTGTTCTTAAATGATAGCTAAGCGTTGATAACCAAAGAGAAATTATATTGGAAGCTAGATAAGTGATATGTAAGCTGTATCCTCATTGGGCTGCGGGACTGTTCGAAAGAGATACCGTGGCCCTAGAACACAAAGGGCAAAGAAGGAACATGGATGGGTTTTAGTCAGTACAAGTCTAACACTCCCTTCCGCTCCGCCCAGAGTGGGGGGGTCATTTGATGATTTCCCATCCGAAAAAAAAAAATAAATAAAAAAAAATCTGTATCCTCATATTACTAATTTACTAATAGCAACAAGCAGAGGATTTACATCTGACTGCCGCGTTGGATAATTGATCTCAAAAGCTAATACCAGGGACCGATTAATCGGGATAAAAGGTTAACCTGTTAGTTAGACCATATGTTCGATAAACCATTATACGGGTTAGCCCTTATAATATATGGGTTACCCATTTCAATATTGCTGATAAACCAGAATGAAAGATACAATACAAAACACAGCTGACTCTGTTACTTTTTTGCGTATTTGTACCAAATATGAACTCTGTGCGTGAACCGGTTATCACAGGCTGATTAAGCCTATAATACGGGTTAACCCTTTACTCTAGGATTTCACCAAACGCTAAAAAATAACCCGATTAAAACCCCTATACGGGTAAACTATTCGGTCCTTGATTTTGAGGCCTAGACAAGGGCAATGAAATTCAACTGAATTAAAAAAAATATAACACAAATTGTGACATGAGCTTTGCATTAATTTTGTTTATTTTGCCGTTTAATTTTGTTTATTTTGCCGTTTAATTTTGTTTATTTTGAAGTTTCTGTTAGTTTTTTGAGTTTTGTTTTACTGTTTGCTTTTATTTTCAATAATATTTGTACGCTTTCACGGCAAAACATAGCGCCCATATAATTAACCTAAGACCTTTATGTAAATACCTATGTTTCACAAATAAATATTCTGATTCTGATTAGCTCATTTCACTCCTATACTTGATTGTCAAAAAGTAAAAAATGTATACAAGGTGTAATATAATAAAAAGCAAGACCTCTTGTGTGGGGTCTCGGATCGGGAAACTGAACAACTTCTGTTATACGACTTCTAGAAATTCGTAATCACGAAAAATGTGGACTTTCTATTGAAATTGACGCGATCAAATTTTTATTTAGCTTGCACAGCTCCAGATAAAACGCTACTGAGCCGTACTTGGCCGATGTCTCGCCCGGTGGTTTTGCCGTGTCATGTACAAGCTCTCACGTTTTTTCAACTGTATGGCTAACACGCCGTACAGTTGAAAAACCGTGACGTGGACAAGAGGCCTTAAGCGACGTCTCTGAGTGCGGCAGAGAAAGGCTGTTGTCAAAGGCAGGATGAGGTCGTTAGAATAATAAAAATACAACTAATTGGTTTTGTACAAAAGTTTATGTATTAAGTCACTATAAGTAAGATCTTAAACTAAATCTTAAACCGCTATTATGTAGTAACACTTCATCACAGCCAAAAACCCCAAAAACCCTCAATACCTCGCCGTTTCCACAATCCAGTTAGAGTAAGAAGCGATAGCAGTGCTGACAACCGGGACACTATCCTCCCCATCAGACACACCAAAGGACACGACACCCATAGTGACACCATCGTAGAACAGAGGAGCTCCTACATCCTCGGAGTCGAGGTCGCGACCTTGGGAGTCTCGGAGGCCAACACAGAACATGTTCTCTGTGATGGTGTTGTTGGGGACATCCTCCAGTTCGAGATAGGTCTCCAAACAGTCGTCATCGGCGATTGTGTAAAGGTTCAGCTCGTAGAGATCTTTGTTGCTGGTGAGGCCGCCCTCCTGGTGGAAACAAAATGGTGGTTAATATAGGTTTAGTGCAGTGATGACCCAGTAGTACCGGCTCGACTGAAGTGTCGCAGGTCGGGGGTATGAATTTAGTAATCTTTACTAAGTGTAATTTATTTAACACCACTATGCTCAAAACGGAATAAAAAACATCGTGAGCAAACTGACATTTCCTAGGATATTAAAAAAATCTTAGACATGTGGGCCCAATGCCAGGTACGGTACAGCTAGGGTTGCCAACCATCCCGCGTGAGGCGGGGCATCCCGTTTCCACGGCTCAAAAAATGCGCCCCGCGATGGGTATCTGCAGGGCTTGAATTGTCCCGTCTTATGGTAAACCTGGCCCAAGTTGGAAAGAAACCACATTTAAATGAAGCACGGGAGGCGTAATTACAATTAAAAAAAAATAAAAAAAATTGCTCAAATGTGCCAAATTACAAGACTATCAAAAAGAAAACTAATGATTGAGCAAAGTGCTTTATTTAATGATTTGTGTTAAAAAAAAAGCCAAAAGGAGTATGTAAAGATCGTAGCAGGTGGCGTTCTGTGGTTCCTGCCTACCTCCATGGGTAAATGGCGTGAGTTAATGCATGTATCTCAGGTGTTAAAAAAATTGTAATGATTAGGTACTTTGAAATAGCGCAGAGTTCACTGTGTTAATTTGTTTCTAATTTTCAATAAAACTGATAAAAAATGGTTTTTCTCTCGTTTTTGTATACTTGGAAGCATGGCCCGCTTTTTTTGTCAAGTCCCGCATATAAATTTCTGGTTTCCCGCAAATCCATGAATAAGAGTGGGCAACCACAGGCACAGCCCACTGCACTACTCACAAAGACGAGGTCTGTGTCTTACCAGAGGAAACGTCATAAGTATCAGCCTATAATGTTACCTTCTGTCAGTACGTGGACCACAAACCGTTGACTTGTTTAGATTAACTTATACTCACAGAGGAGTAAAACAGGATACTTACAGAGGTGGTACCCCAACTAACAAGCGTCAACCGCAGACCAGTAGGCAAGTATATGCCCTCGCCAAGGATCAGCGCCTGTTTGATAGTATCTCCCAAGGTCAGGGCTTCTTGCAGCCGGACCACCGCGATGTCAGCGTCATTCTCCAATTCGCCGAAGTTGGGGTGGATGTAGACCCTGTATACCTCACGGACGAGGCCTTCTGTGCCACGGTAGGAGGTACCAGCTCTGATGCGCCGGCTGCGGTCTGAGTAGTTGCTGGAAATTTATGCGAGGTTATGAGAACAAGACAAAAAAACACTAAGGAAGGGCAACACTTCAAGACGGTAACGTATGTAACATTAACATAATATCACGCCTGTAATCCCTGTCCCTGTCCTGTAGACGTACACCGAGTAGTACACCTTTTGCCAGCTATGTTTAAGTCCCATGTAATAGGGGGCGAGCCTATTGCCATCAATCGGACACAAATCCAAACCTGTGGCTGCAACGGAGCA
This sequence comes from Noctua comes, assembly GCA_963082995.1. Taxonomy (NCBI): domain Eukaryota; kingdom Metazoa; phylum Arthropoda; class Insecta; order Lepidoptera; family Noctuidae; genus Noctua; species Noctua comes. The sequence continues at coordinate 14,233,556 of OY720288.1, forward strand.
ATTCCTGATGGAAAAACTCAATAACACTTTCCTCGGTCCGGGACGTCCTCAGGAGTCACGCTTGACTAGAGCAACGAGGCAGTAACAATAACATATATCTATCAGCAAAAGAATGTAAAAAACGATAAAAATTCTGTGTACGACTTATTGATTACTTCAAAACTCATTTTACCAGTCTTGTGCTAAGCTAAAAGGAGAGTTATTATTTTAGCAAGCTATTTTAAACTTCTTTTACAATTCTGGGTTGGCAATTAAAAATCTATTGTTTTAGCTGAGGAGATGAAGTAGCGAAAACAAAACAAAATAACAAAAAATAACACGAAATCTATCATCATCATTAGGCCATAATATAGCTATACTAGCACTTCGCCCGCGACTTCGTCCGCAAAAATGGTGATAGCTGGGCCAATATGCATGATATAAATATAATTTATAGCCTATAGCACCCACGAATAATGTAGCTTTCTGCCAGTGAAAGAATTTTTAGAATTGGATCAGTAGGTCCGGAGATTACCCTACATACAAACTTACAAACTTTTACCTCTTTCTAATATAAGTATAGATTACATCTGCTGAGAAACTTACACCCCAGAGAAGCACTGAGCCGTTGACAAGACGTGGTAGGAGGTGAGCACACTGGCAGCACAATGCTGCACCCACAGGTCTCCTGCAAGATTCTCCACCTGCGCTATGCTGGGGTACTCCTCTATGGAGGTTTGGCTGCCCAGCTCCGCAGATGAGCAGGCTAAACCTGGAAATTTTGACGTTTGAGTTAAGGAACGTTAAAACTGACCAGAGATTTTATAAGTTTTTTTTTTAATAATACAACATTTTATTTTGAAACAGATACAGTATCCGGAATCAAGTTTCAAAAAGAAACTCTCACACAAATATGACATGATAAACTCAACCCCAAAAACCGAACTTCTCCAAAAAGCACAGCAGATTGCGTACCGTATCAGATCTTTCTGATACTGGTCTACACTGAAACCCTTTTACCCATATGATTTTAATGATGTTCGACCAAAATTATCAACAGTTGAGATTATTGGTCAATTAATTAACCAACTAATAGTACAACGAAGAATATTCATCATCATCTGAGAAAAGGCTAGGCCGATGACGATTTTCGACGAAAATCAACAGTTAACAAAACATTTCACAGAGAATCAAACTAAAATGATTTATTTTCAAATAAATCAGAAACAGGCATAGTTATAAGAGTAGAGGAAGACCAAAGAAACGATACATGCACAGTGTCAAGGATGTGTCAAGGAAGAAGGTGTCTGATGAGATGACGAGTAAAGAGAAGTATGGAAGAACAAGATATGCTGCGACGATCCCAAATAAATTGGGATAAGGGCAGAAGACAGATGATATGATCAGTAACAGACAGTTTTGAATTGGCAAAGTATCATTAAAAATCTCAAAACGCAGCAAAATTACCTCAAAATGGCGGCGTTTCCCCCTCCACCCCGCGCGATGCGTCACAGTGCTCGCTTGGCGTAATGAATTCTTTGATTCTTTAGTTATCCAATTGGTATAATTGAATTTATAATGGAGATGATAGATATGAAGCTGCAACATCAAACTGTATCCCGCGATTTTGCCATCATTGGTTTTTCGACTTGCCTCCCACTATGGAAGCAATTATAAAGACGTATTCACGTCAAAAAATGAAGCTACAATCCCGTCACAAGGAACAATAACTGAAAAGACTGTGGTTGCCTATTCCAAAGGTTAGATCGCCTTGGAGAAGAACAAGCAAGAAACTCCTTGGACACTCTTCATCAGATTACAGACTAAATAAACTAAACAGATGAAAATGAGAGGGGAGGATAATGAATAATGTACCTGCAAGCAGTAGAACAGCCCAGCACAGTAGCGCCATATTGCTTTTCACCACGAATGTAGCACAATTTTCAGCTAATTCACCTTATATTAACGAGTTTAACGACTTATCGTTTACTTGAAGCATTAGTTTTATCCATTATCTCTGTTGTATACGAGTATTAAAATGATTGATTACCCGTAAGTGCCTGTTATAATGATACGATAAATGTTGGGAATTGGGATCCGTTCATGAAATTTTGTAGTTAAGACGTTAGCAGCCTTACTTCGAAGTAGACTAGATTAATGATGTTGAAAACGGCTCCCAATCTGAATACAGAATATAACCCAAAGAACACACATGACTGCTTCTGTCGTCTATCGGACGACGTGAACTATTTTACTTTTGGTTCGATCCAGGAGTCGGACTATGAGTTCCATCGTTATTTTAGAACACAATATGGTCCAACCGATCAAACGCTGCGAAGTTTTTTCGAACTGGTTCGATAATGGAAAGTAAAGTTATAACATTGGAACCTTCAATATGTCTAGTATGCGCGGTGGGAGGACGATATCAGAAAAATAGCTGGGGCACAATGGAAACAGGTAGCCTAAGACCGTGAAAAATGACAATTCTTGGAAGAGGCCTTCCCCTGAGAAAGATTTCTATTCCTATAATTAACGACAAAGTTGCTAATATTAGCAAAACTATACTACATACATTATACACAAAATGAGCAACTTTGTGCATTAGTTAAATTTATATTTTTTTAATGTTTAAGATTTTTTTTACAAACGTTTAAAATTAGCATCTTTTTAGGATATACAAGGCTTTCTTATTTTTATTGTTTCTCAGGTGTGAACCTAAACAAAAAAATTACCGCATTGACGAGAAGAACAAGTACCTCTCAGCTTCGTTCAGGGTGTTGTTCACACCCTATATAGACACGACCACGTACTCATAAGGTCACTGTGTACCTAATTAACGTGTTAATAATTCCCTAAAAACAGAATATTTCAACACATTTGAGCTAATTTTAGCGTAGCGGTTGCGGGGTAATTGAATGTGAATAGTTAATGTGGGTTTCATAGAATTACTAGCTGACCCCGCAAACGTTGTTCTGCCATATAAATTAAGGTGTGAAATATACTTTACGACCTATTCTCATACCTACCTAACATAAATAAAAAAAATCGGTCGAGCCGTTCGGTTTTATATTGCTGAGGTTCCTGCAGTGGTACCTGAGTAACGGCGAAGCACTAGCGGAGCGGCCTCTTGAGCTTTCGGATTTTGGATAGTTCACTACTCTCATACTCGCTATCATTGATTGTTATTTTGCACCTAACCTTTTGTAAAAATATATAATTACACCAGTTGAATGTCTCAAATTTATTTTAATTAGTTTATAATTTAACAATTTATTAAACTAATTTATGTAGGAAATGAGTCAGAACTGTTTTTTTTCGAGTTTTCTTTGTGGAAAGAAAGTAAACCATTTAAGATACTATGAAGTTCATTCAGAAACTGACTGCCTCGTTGGTCTAGTGGTCGCAAGCACGACTTTTGAGCATGAGGTCCTGGGTTCTATTCCCGGGTCGGGCAAAGTGTTATTGGATTTATCCATCAGGAATTTCTCAGTAGCAGCCACGGAGTCTGGATTTGCGCCTGGTTGTTGGCAACAGGCTCACCCCCTATTACATGGGTCTTAAAGATAACTGGCGATATGTGGGTGTACTATTAGGTACACCTCTGCTTAACCTTTCGGGGATTACAGTTTGGCGTGATGTTATGTACTTTCAGAAACTTCAAGGTTTATGCAAATGTACAGTATGATTAATTCGTTTCCTTCCATTATGACGGATCTCTAAAAACCTAATTTGAACTTTGATAAAAACCTATCCAATTGCCCAGTTTTATGACTAATGATTATCATGCATTGGGGGCTTGCACTGATAACTGATTATGACGTAACAACATTACCCAAGTGCTTTTACGTGATTAAGTCGTGACACCTCGATGAATGCCGTGTTTAGGGGCTGTTTGTTAATGAGCAAATGGTGGATAAATTAGCGAGGAAAAGTGGTGTTAGTCGGAGGCAAGTCTTGGTTGAGAAACATTCGCGAATGGACCGGAATGATGAGGGCTGCAGAGCTGTTTCACCTCGCAAAAGACAAGGACAAATATCGACCTTGATTGGGCTTTATGGCCAACCTTCAGTAATTGGAGACCAGGTCCTGTATGAAGAAACCTTGAAAATAATTCTGACCTGTCCAAGGCAGTGTGTGAAAAATTTTCGAGCTCGCTTCGCTCGCTCTTGCAGCCTGCTTCCACTTGAATCTTGACTTGGACCGTGAGTCGACCAAGTAACTCCTGTATTAAGGATCAAAACGAATTCTAACGTATGTCGTGGATATTTGAGTTTCTGTGAGAGGGTGGACGAAAGATAACTTTTTCTTGTGCTTGTTATGTTGTTTTTGTAACGGTTTTTTTTTAAATATTATTCCTTACACATTATTTGCAAATAATGTTTCTTTTAACTGTGCAATAGCTTAGATTTACGTACGCCTGTTACGTTGTACTTCCATGATTTTTATCGAATAGATTAAAAATAAATGGTGTGAGGTACCTAGAATGCTTAGATGATGGCTAAGTGATGGGTACTTTTACACCTCGAATAATATCTACGCACCATGAACAAGCCATAATTTGCTACCGAATTTGATTAAATTTAGGTATTAAGTAAGTAATAGAACTTTATTATTTTATCATTGGCTATAAAGATTGGCAGGCAATTTCCTTCACTAATAGGTTGTTAAGATAAAGTAGGTTGGTACAGTTTCCTATACATATAAGTGAATAGAAGACCTTTTTATATTTTTTTTCAACCTAATATAACTATGGAATCGAAGAAAACGCTGATTGTCTGGAAAACACCGCTATGAACATTCTTGTAACCCACGTCCACGGCCAAGTCTACCGGGCACATCCGCCATCATTTTCCCATGACAATCATATTATTGTCAGTTACTGTTTGTCATATTAACAGTAGCAAAAGGTGACGTTTTGTGATGTTGACATCTGCGCCATCTGTAATTTTTACCTTGAACTTCGGATACAACTGCGCGGTGCGTGAGACGCCACTTTCTGATAGTTCGTTTTTTAAAAAGTAGATGTCACTTCTTTAAATAAAACATTTTATTTGTGACAATCATGTTTATAACTTGGGCTACTTGTTGCATAAGTAGACTTTGGCCTCTGGAGTCCAAATCAGGACCGGTACGACCACCTCATTACTTTATCGTCACTTTAGTGTGAAAAACAGAAGGAGCTAAACGTTTTCATCGATGAGATGCAGTGCTACCAGTGGCGAAGGTTCCATACAACTCGATTCCTACCGGCTTCCCTTTGAAAAATAGCACAGTTAGTATTTTATACACAAATAATAAAAACACATTAAAGAAATGTACTCCGGCTTACCTTTTATAAAAATTGACCCTTCGCTACTAAGTGCTACATGATTATTCTGGCGCGTGGCCGTAAGTAAGTTGTTCAGTTTGATGGTCTGCAGCATATGCTTTCATATGACTATACCCTTTCTGTTACAACTAGTACATACAGGGTGTAAACAGACCCTTCACATAGCCGTCAACCAAGCATTATGTACATCAAACTAAGTAGGTACATAACTACACGCATAAACATGGTCGTGGAGATGTGTAAAGTAAAAATCTTACATTAAAAACATGTATTTAAAAAAAAAAACTTGTGAAAAAGTTGGAACTTTGACCCCCAATATCTCCGTAACTAGAAGGTTCCCAGGTATGGTCTAGAACAAGAAAAAGATCGCAAAGACAGGGAGAACAAGTGCCTTTCGGTTATGTTAAGGGTCTATTTACACACTTTTTTTGCTCTTTATTACAATACAATACAATACAAATACGTTTATTGGTTCAAAAGTAATAGGGTACAACAATAATACTCTGTCACTTAAAATAGGATTCCCTGTGCTATAAGTGACAGAAGGAATCGCAGTTGGCCTAAGTAACAATTATAATTTTCATTCCGTATTTACTTAATTAAAATGTAAATAATAAAAAAGAAGAAAAGTAAATAATTAAAGATGTTTGGAACAATTAGATGTTACTAAATTTAACATTTCAAATTGATCAAATATGTATGTACTATTTGTGTGTGTGTGTGTGTTTGAGTGAGTGAGTGTGTTTATGCGTGTGTGAGGTAGTGTGTTGTATTATGAGCGATTGATAGAAAAGGTAAGAATTTTGATTAGTCGAGTGGGTTGTGATTTGAAAGATCTCAATCAGGTAGGCACATAAAATAGTCGTTCAGTTTCTGCGTAGTCTAATGATGCGAGAAAGGCTGTTGCTGTTTTTTTAAACTTCAAAGATGTTAATTTGTGCAGGGACACTCTTTTACTAATTTTATTGTATAAACTGGGAGCTGCAATGTAGGGATGACGCTTTGCAAATACTGTATGATGCGGTGTTCTTTGAAAGATGTTATCCTGTCTTCGTTTGTGATTATTAATAGATGTAGATTTTAGAATAGTTGTATGGGCGTACTTAAGGTTGCGTAAGATAAATAGTTGCCGTACAGTAAGAACTCCTATTTCTTTATATAGTAAAGCTGTAGGGTAAAGTCTAGGTTTACTAGTAAGGACTTTCAGTACTGCTCTTTGTGACCGTTCAACTGTTAAAAGATGCGTTTTATGAGTCCCTCCCCAGACGGATATGCAATATTCTAGTATGGATTTACATAATGAATTGTAAATGACCTTCAAGGTATTCTCATCTTCTATATGGCGAACCCTTTTAAAAATAGGCATTAACTTTCTCAGGCGATTAGATAGAAGTTCAGTATGAGTGTGCCAGTTAAGATTCTCATCAACCCAGACACCTAAATATTTTATTCGTGCGACCTGCTCTAGATGGAGACAGTTACAATTACTAGTACTACTTGCACTAGCTATATCACGACAGACGTGGGCTTTGATTTTCCGTGTTCCTAGTAAAGGTAGTTTAGTTTTAGTTATTGAGAAGGTCAAGAATTTCGTTTTATCAAGATTTATAGTTAATTTATTCGCATTTAACCATTTAAGCATAGTTTGGAGTCCTGTTTCTGCTAGATTAGCCACTTCATCCCAATTATTTCCGTGAAAGACCACTGCCGTATCGTCAGCAAAAGCTACTATTTTTGCATTATTTAGTTTCATATCACAAAGTTCGTTCACATAAATTAAGAAAAACTGGGGGCCAAGAATGCTACCCTGGGGAACTCCGTATGTGATTTCAGCAGCCCTGCTTGTATGTGAACCAATTCTTATGCGTTGCTGTCTGCTAGTTAGGTAACTAGCAAATAGATCTAGTGTTTTTCCGCGAATACCTATATTTTCCATCTTTCTCAATAGATCCGGTATAGAGACAGTATCAAAAGCTTTCGCGAGGTCCAAGAAGATTCCGATGCACTTACGTTTACTATCTAGTGCCCTAACTACGGTTTCAGTGAGAGTTCTAACAGCATCCTCCGTGGATTTACCAGCAATAAACCCATACTGGTTGTTCGATAAGATTTCATACTTCATTAGGTATTTGGTCAATCTTTTACTAAGGAGCTTTTCGAGAATCTTGGACATCGCTGGAAGAACAGAAATAGGTCGGTAATTTTTGACACTGTCTTTATTCAAAGGGGCTTGTTCAATTTGAACATGTCACCCCTATATTTACACCCTTTATAGGGTTCTTAGGGTTCTCGTTAGACTAGCGAGCGCCTGAGCCGCGCCAGTGCTCTGCCTACCCATTGCTGCACGGTACGATAGTAATGAGACGAAACGGCGTCACGCGGCTAACAGCTGATAGGTCAAAGGCAATTATGACAGTGAATGTGTGCAAAAAAAAAAAAGTCTTTGGGAAAGTTGTTTGTTATCATGAGTACAATCACGTGTTTAAGTATCGGTCACTAATTACCAGTCACCCTATATGAAGTACCCACGGAAACTTCACGTTCTTTTTGACAAACTTTTATTAGGTTCACCTGTAACTATGTAAAACAATCTCAGAAGTTAAAGACCCACTTCTCGGTTCCCGATTGAGGTAGAATTTTGCATACATGTTTAATTTGGATGACAATGCATGGTTTCGTTAAGTGATGTCATTCTAAATGCAATATGGCGAACTCCCAAAAATGGCTGACTAGTTACCTATTTTTAAGCATTCCAGTTTAAAGGGTTTGCTGAGAAGAATACGAAAAATCACGTCACGTTACGTCACTCTAAAGTGTGTGTGTGTGTGTTTTTTTACGTACAATATACACAACACAATGTTAAGTTATGTGTTGTTATGTCTTGTTTATGACATCCAGGTGTTTGTTATCAAATTGTTAACATGAACATGTGGGTAGTTAACTGTACTTATTTTTCTTCATCATCAACGTTCCCTCAATCGTGGCCACATAGGTCGACTACCCAAGTAATGCGTCTTATGAAGTGTAGACCGCTCGGTACAAGCTTCCAACAGTCCCCTTGGACTTGACTGTTATCCATGTGTAAAATAAAACTGAATAACATCTAATACTTATCAAAAGTAATCTTCAACAAGTCAATTGCTGATATTCTTATAAGTATTTTATCAGAGATAAATCAGCAATAAACATGGCTTTGGCGACCAAATTAAACAACAATAATTCTTATTCAATAATACATTTATTTATGACCCTTACAGTTCACTATCATCTTCATCAATCAGGTAGGCACAAAACAAATAAGACTTAAACAGCTGTAGCTATAATCCAGCTGGTATAAGAAGATACAGCAGTACTGACTCCGGGCAAAGTCTTGTCGCCACAGCCCTGACCCCAGGATTGGATGCCAACAAGAATCTGGCCATAGTATACGGGACCGCCGTAGTCACCGGAGCAGAAATCCTTGCCGCCGACGTCGAGGAGGCCGGCACAGATCATGTTCTCAGTGACTGGGTTGGGAATGGAGAGGCTGCCGTAGCGTTGAGTGCAGATGCCCCTGTTGACTATAAAGACGGTCGCCTCCCGGAGGTTGTTGGAAGGTAAGCCTCCGAGCTGTTAATGCGAGTAAAGGATTAGTATATTGTTTTGCATAGTTCGTTTTGATAGTTTTGTATTTAGAGCGGAGCGCCTAAAAAACGGTAAACGGTCGCATGGGGTGCGTGACACTCTGATCATATAAATACATGCACAATCACATAAATGCTGGATAACTGTCCCACTCCTGGGCGAAGCTGGCGCAGGTGGGCGTTTTGGGGGACTGCCTCTTGTTAATTTTGACATTCAAAAAGTGCTGATTATCATATTTGAATAAGGACGTTTAAAAGTGGCGGATGTTGCAGAAAAAATGAAAAGAAGTCTTGGTATGGACCTGTAGTAAGGAGGGATGAAACGCATGTGACTAAAAGAGTGATGGATATAAATGTTGATGGATGGAGAGGGAGAGGAAGGCCAAAGAAAAGATGGTTGGATTGTGAGAGGAATGATATGAAAGAGAAAGGAGAAAATGATGCCGTGACGTCTGACAGGGGAGAATGGAAGAAGAAAATGTGTTGCGCCGACCCCAAGTGAAATGGGACAAGGGCAGGAAGGTGATGATGATCAGTATTTGAATAAATGACTTTTGATTTTGAGCATTGATCACCACGCCTCTTCAAGACGGGTTGGCGATTTCCGACTTAGGTATAATAATTATAAAGTAACCTGGATTTCTTCTTCACGATGTTTTCCATCACCAATGTCAGTGATATTCAAATTGAACTTAGAAAGTACGTATAAATTATTTATGGCCCGGCTTTGAACCCGGAACCTCTTGCATGAAAGGTGAGGGGTTACCCTTAGGGCCAACACGACTTTTTTATGCTCGATACTTGACCATAAAGGACACGTCGTGTTTTAATGAAGTTAACGGGGAAAAAAGTTCTTAACCTTCAAAGATGCGGTGGGGTGTATCACTCCACGCGGCTAATTTAAGTCTTAATATCTGTAATAAGAAAAGGGTACCTATGTTGAATAAACTAACCTCAGTAGCGCCCCAACCAACTAGATCAACAGGTAAGCTTTCAGGCAGTTGGAAATCTTGCGTGATGATGACACCCTGCTGTACGTAGATGCCGAAGACCAGGGGATCCAAAAGGCGCACTATAGAGATGTCGCCATCCATGCCGTTGGCACCATAGGAGGGATGGTTAATCCCCCGGTCTACGTAGGCGACCTGCCCGCCATAGTTACGGGTAGAGGAACCGGCCCTGATGCGACGGTTCTTGGATTCGTAGAAACTGAAAATAGGAAAGTTTTTAAAGGTAACATAGTTGTGTCATGTTGAGATGGATGTGTGGAGTCATGAGAATGTATTGGGTAGGAAATGAGAACCTAAGAGGAAGTTTGAATGCTTCTGACTAAAAGAGAAATTAATATAAACGTTGATGAGAGAAATAATACGAAAGAAATGGGGGTGACTAATAGCGACGGTTGATAAGGGAGAATTGAAGAAGAAAACGTTGGGCCGACGCCACGCGACAACACCTAGGTAGTTGGAACAATCGCAGGGAAATGAATATTGTCTTATATCTCGTGAGCCGCTTGGAAACAGATACTTCAAGAAGATATTCTAATGATGATGATTTCTAGTTCATTTGAATGAAATGTTATAAATGTGGGACTTTGACAAATGCCAAACTGTTGTTTTTCATACTTGACCCATCCGTATCTATTAATAAACAAGTCAAAATTTCTTCTTTAGGAAAAAGTGATTTCTTGAGTAAAAGTAATAACATATGATACAATTTTTATTCTGTAATTTATTTATTGCTTGAAGTTAGAACTGTATGTTTCTTTGACAGTTCTTACTTCGTTCAAATTCTTGTCTATTGCATAAAAATTGTTGCAAAAGTACTACTTCAACTTGACTATAGATCCTAGTATAAGTCTCATTTGCATGCCCTTTGAACATGATTATCGAGTTAGGATCTTTGTGTAAACACCGTAACAACCAGGATTGACGACAGGCTAGGTTATCACTAAAAATCCTTAATTTCAAGTGTCATCTCAACAACTCACACTCCATGGAAGCACTGGGCAGCGGACACCACATATCTGGAGTTTAGGATGTGGCCTCCACAGGTTTGAGACCAGATACCGGAGCCTGAGCCCAAAAACTCCACCTGCACGACGGATGGATACTGCGTTACTGTGGTATGTTCGCCTCCAAGGATACGAGAGGCCGGGGAGCCGCAGGCAACGCCTGGAAAAAATTCAATTCAGATATGAAGTAAAATTTTGTCGTAGTTTCAAATGTTATCATAGTTTTTTAAAGAAGTTCATAGCAATTAACTGTATACATTATTGTTAGTTTCGTTACTTCTGTTAATTTTTATCATTTTTATTTGCGAACCGACCCGCCCTTGCTTCGCACAGCGCCACCTATCGGGTACACTATATCATAGTAGACTTTACCCAAAGAAACCTATTGTTTAAGATTATAAATACCTGCAAAGAGGGCCAGAGCAAGAAGGGTCAGCGTTGCCATGTTCGGATCAACTGCGGAATCATCAGGCACCAGTTCACCACACAGCTATAACACCTGATAAAAATATCATAAAATTATAAAGATTAACAAAGCCGTTGTTATTGTACCTTGAAACTACTGATTAAGGATCAAAAGTGCCTATTTTAAGTTATCTTAATCGTAATTGCACTATAAATGATATCCACTCCCGCGCAACACAAACTGATTGTGGTTTATGTCTGTGCCCGAAGGGATTTCTCATAGGCGTTACCCATCACCATCATAGTCCTGCCCTTATCACAATTTATTTGGGCTTTATCGTTTTTCGTCCTCTATTTAAACCTCACCTCGTTTTTTGTCTCGTTGGTCTAGTGGTCGCAATCGCGACTGCTGAGCATGAGATCCTGGGTTCTGTCCCGGGTCGGGCAAAGTGCCCGAGAACGAAGAACCCAGGGTCTTACACACAGGACAGAATCCAGCGTTATTTGGTTTTTCCATCAAATTTCATTTTTAGAAGCAGCCACGGATTCTAGATTTGTGCCTGGTGGATCGCAATAGGCTAGCATTACATGGGACTTAAAATATAAGTGACGAATTGTGCGTGAACTTGTTAGGAAAACATCTGCCTAACCCTTCGGGGATTTCAAGGTATTTTATGATAATTAAAACCCTGGATTAATTTTCGAAAATCTTTCCCAACGCCGCGAGTGCTCAATTTCGATCTTTGACTGTCGTTAGGTAGTCAGTGGCCCAAAAAGTCTGACAACCAGTCTTACCAAGAGGTATCGTATGACCCAGTACTAACTGGGTTGTGGAGGTCAGATAGGCAGTCGCTCCATGTAAATTGCATCCGGTTAGACTGGAAGCCGACCCCAATATAGTTGGGAAAAGGCTAGGCAGATGATGAGGAAACTTGTAAAAATATTAATCTTCTAGACTCCGTCACCCAGCCTTATTTCGCCATCTTTTGACTGCCTAGAAAGTAAATAAATATAAACATTGTGCTAGTATAGGAATGGGAAATAATAAAACTTCCGAATAAAAAAAACTTCCAACGATCTGTGGTTGACTGTAATACGCTTGGTTAAATGAATTACCGAAAAATTAATAAAAAATTAACCGGCAAAAAATGTTGTACTTAACAAACAAACATGAGCTTATTCAAATTACAATTCTACGAAAAATTATAAACTCAATTTCCAAAAAAAAATACCAAACTTCCGAAAAAAATACTAAGTTTGCGATAAAAATACTAAGTTTCCGAAAACATGTTCTGCTAAAATAATCGTTTTCTTAAGCTCTTTAACTTAGGATGCAAGAGCGAGCTCGGGGCTTGGGGCACCTCGACGTTACGTTAGGTTACTTTAAACCCTGCAGATAGAAATAGGAGCCCCATGTACCGGGGCTACGACGATTACGCCTTATTACATTTTGATATTTATTTTGACGTCGATTATGATAATTTTTTCGCATTTACGATATTTAACCCATGGAGGAAGTTGTTCAGTTGATGGTCTGCAGCATATTCTATCATATGACTATACCCTTTCTGTTATACCTTGTATATTATCAATTTGAAACACTGTTACTTGTCAAGAATATTACAAAAGTATAATAACCTTGACCTGATGCGCAGGCATCACCAGGATGACCAGCAGAATTAGAGAGACCAGCATTGAGGAGTTGTTCTGGGCATCCTGGTGTAAGGCATCTACCTTGTGTTTGGGCAGATACGATGCGTTTTGATGACTCGAGCAAGAATGTTTACGTGAATGTGGGATACAGTCGATGGTAGCGTGTCTACCAGTAATATAAAATTACATAAAAATTAAAGAAACACCCGACACAAGACACCTCTAAAAAGGAAAAATTAATATCTAAATATGTTCCCTTATCCAAGCGTCCGTCGTTGCGTCGGGGGACCGCTCAGTAGATCACTTAGTACAACCAGCTGAGTTACGCACAGAAAGTGATGAACTAAGCGTGTACCCGGTGCGACAAGTGCAGCAGATATATGAATTAAAATCTTTTATTACCAACTAGCTGTGCCCCCCGACCTTCGTCCACGTGAAATTATTATCTATCTATACATATAAAATTCAAAGTCCTGACTGACTGACTGACTTATATATCAACGCACAACCCAAACCACTGGTCCCAGAGACATGAAATTTGGACAGTGTACTCTTTGTGAAGAGTAGGCATCCACTAAGAAAGGGTTTTTCGAAATTCCACCCCTAAGGGGGTGAAATGGGGTGTTGAATTTTCTATGAAACTTTTTATTCTCTGAGTCGATTGACTTGAAAATGTGTCTACATATACTTCAGTTAAAATGATGAGATACGTGTGTCACAGTTTTTCCAAAATCATCCCCCAATTTAAAATTCAATGTCCTGACTGGCTGACTGATACATCAACGCACAGCCCAAACCGCTGGTCCTAGAGACATGAAATTTGGAGAATGTACTCTTTGTGGAGAGTAGGTATCCACTAAGAAAAGGTTTTTTGAAATTCCACCCCTAAGAGGGTGAAATGGGGTGTTGAATTTTCTGTGAAACTTTTTATTCTCGTGGTCGATTGACTTGAAAATTTGAGTACATACTCTTCAGATAAAATCCAGTAAATCCGATGTCCAATCTCAAACCAAGGTATCAATATTTCACGTATCTAATTTAATTGACATAACTTTAAACTAATAATTGCAAGTTATAAGCAAGTACATGTAAATATTTGTATGTATTATAGATAGATACATAGATTACTTATTGTCCCAGAAAATAAGATCCCGTGGGCAATTCCCTAACTCCACGCGGGCGAAGCCGCGGGCATAAGCTAGTAAAAACATAACTTCCGTATTTGAATCGGATTTTTTTAACAGTTTCATGGGTTTTAATGTTTTTGCCCGCATCCTAATCTTTTTTCTAAAATAAAAATAGCCTAAGTTAGTCCTTATAACATTAGCTATCTGCCAGTAAAAATCCTGTCATAATCAGTCCAGCCTTTTCGGAGATTAGCCGGAACAAAAATACAGACAGACACAAATTTTCATTCAGTAAACCGTTGTTATTTTGAAAAATTCTCTTCAATTTTATTAATTTGTATAGATGTAAAGATATCATAAAGAGAAAAAGCAAAGAGAGGCCCTGATACCCTGCAATGGGTGAAGTCGGGCTGTGGATGATGATGAAAGATATCATAAATGGATCAAGGACTTTTTTATATTTTGACTTTTTGCTACTTTTCTTTACCAGTGATGAAAATAGAGAGCGGTGAATTTCCAGTCGGCTCTGGGCGGCAGAAACCCACTGGGCCTCTGGGTAGCACTCAATATAACGCACTCGTAATATTTTCTTCTAGGTGTAACTTATTTTTTTGGCTTAGACATATGTTGAGGTACCAATAAGCTACTACGAAAAGATCATCGTCTTCCTGCGCTTGTCTCATGTTTCATGGGATCGGCGCAACACTTTTTCCTTCCATACTCCGCTATTAATCGTCACTCTATCATTTACTACTATTCCTTCATATCATTCCTCACACAATCCGTTCATCTCTTCTTTGGTCTTCCTCTCCCTCTCCACCCATAATCATCACTCAGTCACATGTGTTACATCCCTCCTCAATTCCTCATATCATGTCCATATCTGGTATGGACATGCGAAGAGGAGGAAAGGGAGTCGTCTGTCTTGACAGAGACCGCCGGAGTCTCCCATTGTTCTCCATAGAGATCTACGCTTTGGAATGGGCAACCGAAGTCCTTTTACAGTTACTTCTAGTACTATTTCAGCTCCTTTGAGTCGAGCTACACGATAACTGACAAATGCTTGCTCTGGCTGGACAGTGGATAGAAAGAACCAGACATTGATTTGAGTAGACCTATAGTCTACTCAAATCAATGTCTGGTTCTTTCTTCAAAAGACCATCTCAGACACTTATCTGCATAGTCCACATGTGAATTGACCAAGATTATGTCTGGACCTTAAAAGAGTATGACCTCTGAGTTTGTTTCGGCTGCTTCTTTTCAGAGTAGGTATGACACAACGGCTTCACCTACTTTTAAAAACTAAAAACCTATTTGCAAAATAAACATCATTTACCACTATGCCTTGTGGCTAGACTGTAGCTTCGTCCTTTTGTTTTTGACAATTAAAAAATTTTGGTAATTAGGTAATTTTTATTTTTTATGATAGTGTTATTTTTCTTTATTTCTTTCTGAATTAGGGAACAATTTCTTCCATTACTGTCAAGATTGTTTCATTTCTTCCTAAGCGATCATATACTTTGTCCAATTCTAAGCTAGTCGAGAAGGAGTTTTTTCGACTTTTACTAATCTAAAATTAATAACTAATTCAATATGTGTGATACTGAATTTTTATTGCACAATCCGACGAAACAAACACAAACATTTCAATACATTCAATACTTAATTTATTGAGTAGAACAGATGCAATACGTTTAGTTACTGTTAACAATATTGACGATCCAGTTAGTGTAGGGGCTGACAGCAGTGCTGATACCAGGGAAGGTGGCGTTAGCACATCCGTGACCCCAGGACACCACGCCTACGAGAATATCGCCGAAGTAAAGAGGACCGCCGGAGTCTCCCTGGCAGGCATCCCTACCCCCGACGTCGAGGAGACCAGCGCAGATCATGTTCTCGGTAACAATTTGAGGTCTGGGGAGAGTCAAGTAGCGGGCGGCACAAAGCTCGTTGTTGATAGTGTAGATTGTCACATTACGGAGCACCTGCGATAACTGACCTCCTTGCTGCAAATAAAACAGAATTTGCCTTAGGTGGTAATTAATATTTTAACATTGAATTTGACATTATACCTGCTATTAATTTGACACTGTATTTATTTGTTGACATATTTTAAATGAATTGACTCTTGAACTGGACATTTCACTTCAATTTTAATAGACTTTTAAATGTATTTGTTTCTGCATGTGATAATTTTATTTAATATGTAATGGTCAACACAATATAAATTGTTAATGAATAAATAAAATAAAATGAAAAAATATGACTACAGGTAAAAGAGAGGAATGAAAGAAGAAAACATGCCGCGTGTACCACACATTAATTGAGACAACGGCAGAATAATGATGATGATGTCTTCAGCAAATTTTTACTCACCGAAGTTGTGCCCCATCCGGCGTGAACGACAGGGAGGTTATCGGGGATGTTGACACCTTGCGCGATGATGGTGACCTGCTGCACCACAGGGCTGTACACCAAAGGATCACGGAGACGGACCACGGAGATGTCACCATCGAAGCCGTTCTGACCATAGCTGTGATGGTTGAACCTGGCATTTACGTAGGCCACAATACCTCCAGTGTTGCGGTAGGAAGAACCTGCCCTAACTCGGCGGTATTCATCCCTGTAAGATCTGCAATTTGAATGTAACATTTAATAGGTAATCTTCAACAGTAAACGTTTTTTTCCTAAAATCTTTGATTAAATTCTAGAACATCTATTCCCCTATACCACGTAAGTTGCTCAACGCGCTCGTGAAGATCAACCCTTTTATTTTTTTTTGGCTGGGAAATCATCAAATGACCGCTCTGGGCGGAGCGGTAGGGAGTGTCAGACTTGTACTGACTAAAAATAAGGCGCGCGGGAACACGAACGCGCCGTCGACACGGCCTGTCGTCATAAGACGGCCGGACGGCGAGCTAGCCCATAACTCACCGTCCGCAGGCCTACGGTGGCCGGAGCCACTACGTGCTCCCTGACGCCCGAGGCGTCTCCCACGGAGGCTAGGACGTGAGGTTCTTTCCCTCTCACGTCCCGCCACCTCCATCACTAGCGTGACTGTTTCCCAGAAGGAGGCGACGGCTACCCATTCCCTCTCGCTCCGGACCATGGAGTGAACCAGGGCCGGACGCGAGACGTCGCCGTCGACAATCGCAGCTACGAGGACTCGGCGGTGCTCCGCCCAAGCGGGGCAGACCTTCACGGTGTATGACGATCCTCACAATGTTAACATCCGGGCGTTTCCTGCCGCCCGATTCGGTGCAGGAACCTCCCGAAACAAACGTGATCATCAACCCTGGATTGGACTTGTTTGCTGATGAATGGAAGACGATAATGATAAAAATGTATTTTTGTTACAAGTGCCGTATATATTATCATATGTATTCAGTCAAAAGCTGTGATTTTGCTATTACAGCAGACACTTCAATTTTATTTATTTGTATAGATGTTCACTGCCAGTTATGGCAGAAACCCGCGCAGTGGGTGATTCTGGCTGCAATGTTGAAGATGATGATGAATATACTCACAATCCCTCAAAGCAATGTGCAGCAGACACAACATGTGTACGTGTCAGAATACTGGCAGCACAAGACTGACTCCAGGTTCCAGTCCAGACACTGTAGAACTCCACCGCAACGATGGAGGGGTGCTGATCGATGGAGGTCTCATTACCTCCAACGATCCTGGTGGGCAAGGCATAACCAGAGCCTAGGGAAGAAGAAAATAATAATTAAAGTCTACATTTGACTTTGAACAAGCACAGATTGCGCTTGCTCGGCGTAAAATGTAAATATTATTTCATTCACACGTACTACAACTTGTAGGTTTCTTAGCTATTTTTATTAAGAGAACATTAGATATTGACAAAATCTAAAGGATCAGGGATTTTTAAGCTTCTTCGAATATTTATTTACCCTTGAAAACTAACGATCTAACTAAAGGATTATGCCAATTCTGATAAAACACATCGCGATCGCTACTTTTTCAGGCCCTCCAATTATCTGCCGAGACTTTTCTAAACTATGTTAGGCACCAGTTCCAATCTAACCGGATGCAGCTGAATACCACAACCCAGTAACTGGGTAATACGACACCACTTGATATGACTGGTTTTCCGAATGTCAAAGATCTACAAATGATAACCGGGACCAGCTGCTCTAGTCAGTTTTTAATTCATGAATAGATAATAAAATACAGGGTGTGAAGAACGTTAGTAACATTGCACCAAAATGATTGCTAGATAATAATATTTTCGGTGTGATAAATCACGGTTTCTGGTAGCGCGCGCTCAATGTTATGTACTCAAAACATTGTGCTGGTGGATGCTTGGAATACACTATAAGCGTCGTGGAGGCATTTAAAGTAAAGAGAACAGACAAAGACAGGGAGCCACACACAACATTTAAAACTTGCATTAAGGTTCACAGTCCAGTGATCACGAAAAAATGATCGTAATGACGGGAAGAACAAGTGCCTCTCGGCTTCGTTAAGGGTTTATTCACACCCGTTATTAATTATTATAATTACCTGCAAAAAGAGCGAGGGTCAGGAAGAGAAGCACCGCCATGTTTGAGTTTGATACGACTGCGAGGATATTAATCCTCACGCATTTTTATATTTAGCCGAACAAATCCATTGTAAAAACGATTAAGATAATCAAATCCGCCTGTAACTACCGTACTTTGAAGCCATAGATTAGTGATAAGATTGTCTTTGTGTGTGATTATAATTGTTGTGCGAAATAGTCTATCCCTCCTTTCAATAAGGTTATTTATTAATAACTAGCTGTTGCCCGCGAGCTTCGTTTGCGTGAAATTATTATAAAAATATGACTTCCGGGATATTTGAATCGAATTTTGTTAACAATTTCATGGATGTACAATTTTTTTGAACGGAAGTCTACAAATTTTTCTTGCTAATAGCCTCAGTTACGCCGTATAACATCAGCTGATTTTGACGGGACTGGCAGTCCCGTCAAAATCAGTACAGCCGTTTTGGGGATTAGCCGGAACGGACAGACGGACAGCCACAGCATTTTTTTGTCGGGTATATACTTTCATATGCATTCATTAAAAACTGTTATTTTGAAATTACAAACAGAGACCGCAATTTTATTTATTTTTAAATAGTCATGTATAAGATAATGTCTCATATATAATTATATTAACATATGTATGTATATTATGTTCATTTTATCATTAAATGCATTGAGTTCTGGGTTTCGTAGTTATAAAAATTGCCGTTCATTAAAAAACGGGCATAGTAAAGAGCCCTGCGAAATACCCAAGCTCCCAATGTGAACTCAAAACTAGAAAATTTAGAGTTAGTGTTGCGATTTAGTTTGGAATAGCCATATTTCTTATTTTTCGATTCATACACGCGAATCACCAACCAGTAATGAGCTCACGCTGTGGATTACAGCCGTCTCGAGCCAATGAGGATAATATCCAAGCATCAGTGGCCACATTATAGGTTGATTGTGCTAAGTGAACCTGGTTTAAGAAGAAAACCTGGAACATGGAAGACTACCCAGTTTTAATAAAATACTACCTTCACAGGAACAATCGTTGTTTTCTGCTCATTCACTTACTAAAAGAGGGTACTGTAGCCATTTTAGAAAGCTAATGAGACAAGAAAGTTGATCCTGTAATTTGCATGAGCATTTATTTTCGCACTACTCGAAAACAACTCAGTTTGGACCCCAAGTTATCGGGTCAAATTCGTTGAAAATAAAGTCTAGTATCACCCATTTCATGTTATGCACCCAATTCCCAATCACTCTGTATATAATGAACGTAATACCAAGGAGTTAAGATTATGCAAAAAAGAAAAAATACCTTAAAAAAATAATTTATTAAATAGCTTTAAATTGTAATAATTAAACAGCAACAGAGACGATCCAATCAGTGTATGAAGAAACAGCCGCACTGACTCCTGGGTAAGTATCATTAGCGCATTGATGGCCCCACGAGACAACACCGATGATGAAGTCTTGGAAGTAGAGAGGACCACCGGAGTCTCCCTGGCAGGCATCCTTGCCACCGACGTCCAGGATACCAGCGCAGATCATGTTCCTGGTAACAATGCTTGGTCTTGGCCGGGAGAGGTACCGAGCTGCACAGAGCTCGTGGTTTATGGTGTAGATTTGAGTCTCCAAAAGCACTTCAGAGGGACGGCCAAGGTACTGTAAGATAATTTTTTCATGTTACTATATTTCAGCGGTCAATCGATTCCTTCCGACATACAGTATGAATGCGTTGCTCCCGACCCGACAATACCCCGCTTACTGTAATGACCGAAGTGTACCTACACCGGCACTTTGGAGGATCTTAAAAAATGCCACGATTAACATGGCCACGAAATTTTAATAAGTCGTATCATCGATACGAAATAAAAAGAATTGATTGTCGTGGAGGCGGGTCGCTCCATTTTAAATATTGGAATTCAGCTGAATCCCATGAGATTGGAAGCCAACCCCATCATAGTTGGGACAAAGGCTAAGCAGATGATGATAAATACGAAAAAAAAAGAAACCTCCTTCTTGCTTACCGAAGTATGGCCCCATCCTGCATGCACTACAGGCAGGTTATCAGGGATCTGGAAACCCTGAGGGGGGATGGAGCCTTGCTGGATAACAGGACTGTAGACCAACGGAGTCTGGAGTCGTACCACGGCGATATCGCCATCAGCACCAAGCTGACCATAGCTGGGGTGATTAAAATTAGCGGCGGCGTAGGAGACGACGCCCCCAGTGTTACGGTAGCTGGAACCAGCCCTGAAGCGGCGATTCCTGATATTGTAAAAGCTGAAAATGGAAATTGCGTTATAAAATTACGAAGCTACTTCCATAGATCAATGCTAAAGCCACACAAGGCAGCTATCATCAACACACAACACATTAAAACGGTACAAATTAATGTCTTGTGAACAAACAAATGATTTATTTAAAATAAATAAAAGGAAGGCACTCTCGAATTGTGAAGGAATCGGTCGGTCAAAAACAAAAGGACTAAGCTTAAATCCCTGCACAGCCACTCCAGACCCAACAGCAATATTATTGTAATTAAAAATTATTATAAAAAAGGATCACTGTGACAAAGAACATTTTCACCCATATTCCAGAACGCCGACTTAGTCCATTTTTGAACTTAAGTCGACATTTGTTGTCATGGCAACAGGTGAGGAACGCCCACCACGGTATCAGCAACACCCACTCAATGATGTTCAAAAGGTGAGGACAGACTAGCTAGAGCTTGCATTTGCAACAAGACATCGAGCCGCTTGACACTTTGTTAAAACTTGATTTGCTAAGAAACAAGCAACTTGTGTAACATTTCATCGAGCAAAAACACGAGCGCGGGCAAATCGTGCAACATGGAAAGAGGTGCGTGGAGTTAGGGGTCGTGCTGGTCGTTACTTCTCCTAATTCGCTCAGTGTTTTTTTTTTTAATATTAAATTAAATTGCAGCACACGCGACTTGCAAATCCAACATATCAACGAAGAGTACCTAAATGCCACACAGTAAGAACAGTCACTAAAGAACCCCACCGGCTTACTCCTTTTGCTTCGTTCACGTTCATACATCTGGTCATACACGCACGCAGGTCGCGAGCACTGCCACCTGACCTTTTTTAAGAACAATACCAATAATTTTTGTCCTTCTAAGGTGTTCTCTTTCGGGTTTTGTTAGTCGCCTTTTACTCGTCCTCTCAACAAGACCATCATCCAAATATATTCTTTTAATTTTTTGTCTCTACATTTCCTTTTCAACCGCAACCTTGCAGTATTATATCATTCCTCAATTTACCAACCAATGTTACAATACGTTTAATTGCTCAGATGAGTACTCACCTTAATCTACCTCCAAAACACGCTGTCCATTTCAAACCCAAAATAAGTATTTTGCATGAAGGTTGCAAGCTGCTTTGTATGCTAAAAATGTTACATTAAAATACGTCACAATGCTAGAGAAGTCTTAAATCGTTGTTCTACCGAATGCTCTTGGTTGACATCATTTGTCAAAGAACTTAAACGGATTTACTTGAAAATAAATATTTATTTTTTTCATTTCTAAGATTTTCACTTAAAATAATGGCATCAAGAATTTTCTTTTCGGATGGTGAAAACTCCTTCAAAATACGACGTTGCCGGGCAGCTCATCAGCGACAAAATGTGCTGTGGGCTCGCCTAACCCAAGAGTATAACTCAGTATTTAACTAGCGCGTAAGTACCAAATAATAAAATAATATGCTGTTTTAATACCTGGTCTATGTTTGATGATCGTAATGAAAGGCAATCTTTTCTTTTTATAGAGAACCGAATCTCAGTTATAAAGGTGCTGGTCCAATATTAAGGCTAAGAAAAAGACCACCCTTAATTTAGAAAAAAAAGAAAGAATGAGGACTGGGGGTGAACCCTATCCTGGCCCCGCGTCCTCAGATCTCGAAGGAGTGAAAGATGCGCTGCCGGCCTCCACCGATTTGAAATCGAGGTTCGCAATGGACTGTGACACTATGCCAAGTGAAACTCCTGCTGACGGTACACCTATAGTCTAGTAATTTTATTGATTCTATTATTTGTATTAACGAATATATGAATAGATTATTAAAAATATTTACTTTCTTTTTTCAGTTCTGGAATTTCGTCCGGTAGACGTGGTACCGGTACCGGTGGCTCAAGGGCCACCTGAAAATAACTCGACTGACTTGGCGTCAGCAAACTCGCAGTTTATTGGTAGGGTTGATCAAATGATTTTCACATCAGAAAGTTAAATTATCTGTGTATGGCACCAATGCTCTATTTGTATTCATTCGAAGCATTTTATTTTTTGTATTCTCATTAGTGTTTTTTGAAGGTGCTTGTACTTAGCAAATAATTACTAATATATGTTCGCGCCCAAGTTATAATAAAGTAGGTACGGGCGAAAAATTTAAAACGGAGTGAGGAACGAGAGGAGGAGTTACATCTGCTGAAAATGGAGAAGCAGAAGTGGTGATGAAGGCAGCAGAAGAAGCGTACCAAAAGGCAAAACTCGAACGTTTGAGTGCCGCCCAACTACTTCGATTCAGTGAGGTTACAAGGGACGAGGCCGAAAAAATAAATTAAATTATTATTATACAAGCCAACTGGTTTTTATTTTATTTAAAAGTAGTATCACGTATAAAAAATATCTAAATTACACATTTATAGACATAGAAAAACAAAGGACATTTTTCATTTTCATTCGCGTAGGACTACGTAAGACTGGATCCAATCCCTAGGTTAGTAAAACCCAACAACACTGCATGCATGGGGATCGAACCCATAACCTCACACCGTGCAACTGCTTATGACTAGTTGACCAACGAGAGAGCAAAAATATAAATATGAACATCACACAATTATAAACATACTAGCCGTTGCCCGCGACCTTCCTCCGCGATTATTATATTTAAAAATAAACCCGTTTCCGCAACATTTTTTAATGCTCCGCTCCTATTCCTCAACAAAAGGGTTATCCAACACTAAAAGATTTTTTCCATTGGCTCCAGTAGTTCCTGAGATTAAAAGGTTCCGGTCGTCCAGAGTTGAGGGAAGCATTCAGTTGGACGATGGACCGAGTAGCCTTGAATTTCTTTGGATTCGTTATCGCTTATTCTCTCATCATTACTCTGCAGAATGAGTTTGTGCGGAAGACATGGTTGTGGTCACCCAACATAATGGTGGGTTTCATATCGGCCCTTCTCTTCCTCCGTTTAGCAGTAGCAAGCCGCCTGCTACTCATGTTTAGCTTACTCCTGTCCTTTCCCGTATCATATGAAAACAAACCTAAAATAAGCCGGCTAAACCACTAAACGCAACGGCGAATAAGAATTCGATTTGATTATTTTATTATTGCAATACTCGTATAACAGAAACTGGCCACAACAGCGGCTGACGAGCGCTACATCCAAGTTGGTTGCATCAAATTTGTATTTTTTTCTTTTTCCTTCTATTTACAATCTATATACTACTGCGATAGTACCGCAAAGGCAATGGGATTATCCGTATTACTACAGGTAGAAGGATTGGTAGTAACACGGGTAAGTCACCCTACTATCGCTTTATTGGCTACTATTTTATGCCTGCGGCTTCGCCCACGTGGAGTTCGGGCATTGCCCACGGGATCTTACTTCTGGGATAATAAGTAATCTATGTGCTATACCAGACTATAATATATCTCTGTACCAAGTTTCATCCAGATCTGTTCAGCCGTTCTAGCGATTGAGTAACAAACATCTATCCATCCAAACTTTCGCATTTATAATAGTTATGTAAGATTTATGTGTAAGCTTTTACTTTTAAAGTTGAATAGGTAATAAATAATAGTTAGTGTAAGTATTTCATTTTATTTGAGCAATACAGACTCGCGTTTTTCTTACATGTACTTACTTATAACTTGTTCATTGTAATATCAATTACATTACATATGTGAAATATTGATAACTTGGTTTGAGATTGGACACCGGTGGCGACAATCGAATGATTCATTAGGAATCTATATAGACATAATACTTTTAATATCAATGTCGCGTATCACGAGTCAATATGGCGACACTTGGGGGAGGCCTATGTCCAGCAGTGGACGTCTTTCGGCTGAAATGATGATGATGATGATGTTGTATCACGAGCCAACGCGAAAATCGGGTTTTCACATATATTTACAGATACGACTACCTCAGAAATATTCTACCTACTTACTAATAGGTAAATGCGCCCTGCACGCCCTGCGTAACACTGCGCGCCATGGCCCGTCTACGTGAGTTTCGAAGCCCTATTTGACTCTTGATGATGTTTTTAAGTATAGATAGATGATGAGAGCGACTTTGTGGTATCGTAGGTATAAACAAAACAACATGAGTATGGGCAAGCTCGCTCATAAGCACCATTCGCACCATTTTGTCTGATATTCAAAATGGTTCGTTAGTTTTCTCATGCTTTAGAAATATCACGTGAATTAAGCTTGTATTCATCTTTTATGTGTACGGTACTCCATATTACGACTATTTGTCACTAATATAATTATTTACGCGATCTTGATTACTAATTCATACAATCCCACGATAATGAACACATACCGATACCAATACCTACCGATTTGAAAAAGAAACCGTGCTTAATATATATTTACCACGGATATTTGCAAGTGCTTGCAATATTAATAATCATTTATTAATAATCCCGACTACATACTAGCTGGCTTCGAAATTAAAGGCGACGGAAAATAGTTTTTATCAACAAGGGCCGTCCACGGGCTGTAGGTCAAATTTTCCAGAACGAAAACGTTGGAACCAAA
Organism: Noctua comes; assembly: GCA_963082995.1. Classification (NCBI taxonomy): domain Eukaryota; kingdom Metazoa; phylum Arthropoda; class Insecta; order Lepidoptera; family Noctuidae; genus Noctua; species Noctua comes. The sequence goes on from OY720288.1 coordinate 14,259,001, forward strand.
AACGAACCGCGTTTTCTTTTACAGTAGCTTCCCTATTTTATTTTATATCAGCCCTCTATGTTCTACTGCTGGGCAAAGACCTCTCGCATGGCTTTCCAATTTTTGTACGGTTTCCTTCTGAAATCGAAAGTGTCTTTGGAACTGTATATTGATGTCACATTCTAACGAGTTGTCGGCATCGGGTCACGATAAATAATTGTATGGCATATCGTATCCTACATAACCGACATACTCCTCAAAATTCATCTTGCTTTGGCTATAACAAGAAAACAATTTTACACAAGTCGATTCACTTGGATTTCAGTAGGTACATATGTCACCCACAAGATAGGTTTCAAGGATCTTCTGGCGCGGGCAAACATCGGAACTAACGCAGCCATCTCTTTCTTTTCTCAATATTTTTTACAAAACAATTAACAAAAGGTTTACCAACAGCGCCCCCCTGTCAGCTTCATTCGAGCGCCAAAAGATTCTTGTACCACAAAACCCTTGAAAAGTGGGCGTATATGTCAAATTATAAACAAACTGTAGCTGTCAATATGACTTATGGGGTGAAAAGTAGGCGTGTCTAGTCCGACTTAAGTTCAATCCACGACTTAAACTACGGGTGTTTTTTGACAGAAATGCAAAATTACAGCCATTTTAACTTTGAAAGGACTGTAGATACTTAACAGCAATATCTTTCAGATAATGAGAAATATACTTACAATCCAGCGAAGCAGTGTGCAGCAGACAGTATGTACCTGGTGGTCAGAATATTGCCACCGCAGCCCTGACCCCACGCACCTGACCATATGTCAAAGTGCTCTGATGCGACAATGGATGGGTACTTATCAATTGAAGTCTCCGTCCCTCCCACAATCCGGGAAGGTGTAGAATAGGCTGAGCCTGAAACATAAAGAGCAAATTTTATTAAAATCAATAGTCATTTGTCGAAATTCAACTAAGAATCAACACTTTTTGAACCTCAAATATCACATAAGAGAGTCCCCCACAACGACTGCCCTTCACTAGTTCCTAGTGCTTTAGCTGGAGAGAAGAACAAACGCCCCAGCAATCTATCTATTTGATAAGTCAGAAAAAGAAGTATTTAATCAGTACTAAGGTCTTGACTATGGTGCACGAGCGGTAACTAGCGGAAGCGGGCGCGGCAGCGGGAGTGATCAGGTGACCACAGTGCATCGCGAGTGTAAAGCGTAGGTCTCTATGGTGAAGAACAGGCAAGAAAGTCCCTGGACACTCTTTTAAATCAGAATATTGTTACAAAACCTTGGCCAGATCATTCATTTAATCAATTCTCTCGACGTGACGGTATCAACAAATGCTTGATATTTCGAGATCGCCTTAGAGCTTAGCTCCTCACCCTGGAAGAGGCATTAGCGAATACTAAAGTAATTACCTGCGAGCAAGGCGATAGTCAAAAGCGTGAGCACTGCCATAATTCGTGTTTGATTTGTAAATGATGTTCGAACACCTCGGTCATATTTATTTAAATCAGTGGGTTTCCCTCACTCACAATCAATCAGACAAACTTGGATTAACGATAAGATTTTGTGTTGCTCATGAAACTGCAATCTAGTTACTTACTCGTTGCGAATATGAAATTTCTGCACCATTACACCGTACTTGGCTGAGCCTGAGGTTGAAGTTCCACCAGGGAGAGATGTGTGAGAATGCGTAGCGAGGGTTGTGTGTGAAACTAATATCGCTTCTTTTCCATACATGCGGTTGTGACCAACCAGTCGATGTCAAGGAAGGCAAAAGTGGCTGTTCACAATAGTACACACTATTGTGAACAGCCACTTTTGATGCCTACACGTATGTATGGAAGTGAATGTTGTGTGTTGCACACGAGGCATGAATGCACAAGGAAAGCATGTGTAGTATAACCCTGAATGATAAATTGACGAATGAGGTTGTACGAGAACGTTGGGATTTAAAAGAAGATGTAGTGAGAAAAGATGATGGTGTGATGAGTGAAAGGCGACTAACAGAAGGTATTTACTAGGCAGATGTCACTAGGCAGGTGTTGCCGCTTGGCAACAATGGGAGGGGACGCCGTAGTAGGACAAACACTGACCTTATTGGTGAGGTTCTTCCGAATGAGTAGTACTCGCATCCGGCGTGCGTGTGTAACCAGATGTATCAACGTGGACGATGTGAAAGGAGTATAAGGATCGTAGAAGGTGGCGATCTGTGGTTTTTGAATAGCCCCATGAGAAAAAGCGTGAGTTTATGTATTTATAAAATGTATCTTGAATAAACTTGTTTGTCCAGTGTTAGTAAATAAAACTAAGTGTGCATTGGTTAAAAAAACACAAATGACATAGTAGTTTTTAGCATAAACAATTCACCTTTTGCTTTAAATGTTTTAGTTAGGATACAGTTTGGGCATTCTTCGCAGAATTTTTCTTTCTTTGCATTTATGTTACTCAAAATTAATAAGTTACTCATAAAAATCTCCTTGATTACATATTAACGTGACACAACATTTATAACGCCTGTAATAGGCGCGCTTATAGCCAATTAAAAAATAAAGGGTGTAAATAGACCCTTCACATAGTCAAAAGGCACTTGTTCTCCCCGTCTTGGCGATAATTTTTTTGTTCTGGACCATACCTAGGAACCTTCTAGTTACGCAGATAATGGGGGTTAAAGTTTCAACTTTTTCACAAGTTTTTTTTTTAAATACATGTTTTTAATGTAAGATTTTTACTTTACACACCTCCACAACCCCCGAAATATTCAATCCATCCATCAGCACAATGCTTTGAGTGCTTTCCATCGAGTCCTACCGTAAAACGTGATTTGTCACGCCAAAAAAAAGTCGATTCCCAGCAATAATTCTTGTGTAAAGTTACTTAGTTTGATGTACAGAATGCTTGGTTGACGGCTATGTGAAGGGTCTGTTTACACCCTGTATGTACGGAATTCACCAAACCCTTCCGGGCCGCCAAATTACTTCGTGTAGATAGAAAAACCCAATTACGTTTTTATTATCTTACAGATAAAAAGATCATCATAATCTACCAAATTTCCTTATCATTTAATATTGATCAATATTTATGACCCGTGTTTCCCAGACAAAAGTAGGTAATGGAAGTAAAAAGTAAAGGAATTTTTATTTCTACTACTTTGAAAGAAAGATGGAAACTATCGATCTGATTCGCTGGTCTACGTAGTTTACTGAGCGTGAGGTCCTTGGTTCTTTACTCATTGGTCTAGAGGTCGCAAGTCCGACTGCTGAGCATGAGGTCCAGGGTTCGATTCCCACGTCGGGCAAAGTGTTATTGGGTTTTTATTTCAGGAATTTCTCTGTAACAAGCACAGTCTGGTTTTGTGCCCGGATGATGGCAATAGGCTCGCCCCCTATTAAATGTCACTTAAACATAACTAGCGAAATGTGGTTGTTTAGGCAGAGTGTGTGTGCCTAACACACACATACACACAGACTCCGGAGCACAAATGCGTACCACGTATTCCATTCTGAATTCCTTCCCCTCCCCTCATAGAAATTTTGCATCGGTAGGTATTCCAGTTTTGTTAAAAAAATCTATTTGGGGGGGAATGATGTCGCGTCGGTGTCCCTTCAACAGCATCCTGGGAACCTAGGGATCGAGAATTATAGTGACTTAAACATGGAAACCAAAGGGCCTGGACAAGTGGCGTTCACTTTCAAAGCGTTTTTCAGCAGCTATGTGAATCCACTACATGTTTAACTTTTTCACCAACTTTGTCTCTGATAGAAGCCAACTTTGTCTAGGCCACAGAAACAGAACGAGACCCAAATATTGGTGTGCAACTGTGCATACTAAACAGAGTGATGAGGAGCTCGTGGCTATATAATAATAGCTGCCCGGGTCGATATTCAAGTTAAGCCACGCTTGTCTAGGTTGGTCCGTGGATGGGTGACCACCCATTACATACTGAGTTTCCTTCGTGCCTCGAAAAGCACGTTATGCCGTTGGTCCCGGCTGTCAATTGAAGATCTTTGACTTTTCAAATCAGTCTTACCAAGGCGTATCGTATTACCCAGTACTAACTGTGTTGTGGAGGTCAGATAAGCAGTCGCTCTATGTAAAATACTGGTATTGCTGCATCCGGTTAGACTGGAAGCCGACCCCAAGATAGTTGCGAAAAGGCAAGCAGATGATGATGCTCAACAGTGTGATCGGGCCTTGAGTGTATGGCTGCATCAATTTATGACTGAGGGCTCTACTCATAAATACGTTTTGGTAAAGAAAACAGGATGAATTTATCTTTATCGATAAAACATTATCCGCGTATAAACCTAATTGATAAAAGAGATATATGATAGTAGATTATGAATGGGTTTTTAATTGACTCACTGGTGCTGACGCTTATTGAGTGTTTTCTGAAAGTGTTTGTCACCACGATCACCAGTCGTCAACAGTGATAGCCTAGTGGTGTGACCGTCAGACTGCCAAGTCATAGGTCGCGAGTTCGAACCCAAGACATGCACCTCTGATTTTTCGAATTCAGGTGTGTATTGTAATATTATCACTTGTTTCGGTGAAGGAAAACATCGTGAGGAAACCAAGCCTGAGAAATATTACTCGGTGGCATCTAAAGCCAAGTCTGAAGCCCATGGGCGGCATACCAACTTTGATACCAGGTTAGGCAATAAGCACACACAAAAAAAAGACTGTCGTCTACCAAAAATAGACACTTCTGACGAAAAATTTCGAAGATAGCCGACTCCAAATGAAATAGGCTAAAGCTAGGTAAACAAAGAGTATTATAGTTCCATAATTTATTTGTTCAAGACTTAAAGCTGTTTACAATTATTGTACCTTAAATAAGACTATAACTTAGTGGCAAGATACCGGACAAGTGCAACTGGGCTTAAACTAGGAGGACTCCTGTGCTCCTATAAGCAACAATCAATACATAGAGGGTCTCATTGCTTCGGTGCTCTGTTTATTTTGACTTTCAGGAGGTGCAATGGTTTAAAATAGCGTGATAGGCTTACCTGGATGTCAGTATCTTCTGTCTGGCGGGCAGAAAAAGAATGCCGTACAAACATAAAATGTTTTTCTGTCTTTCCGTTCTAACCAAGTGCATTCAATTTAAAAGCGTATCGTCAATCGGTTACGAGTTAGGGACACTAAAATTGGCGCGCTACTCAGATGCGTACGCGCATCTATTTGTGCGCACTGAATCAGTGTGCACCGCGCTTTATAATTAGACGCGCCGGTTGTGTACCGGCCGATTTATGATCACAACAAATTACTACTTAACTTTGGTTAATTTAGGAGTAATGTTGCTCTTTAAGACGACAATATATTCTTGGTTTTAATTGTGCGACGGAAGTATTTTAACTAACTAAATATATGTACAGTTACATATCATTGTTTTCATTGTAGTCATTAGTATTTTGAAAACAAATCGTGTGAAAGTTAGAGGTACATTGTTGTACACAAATATCCGGGTTTTTCAGTACAATTTCCACAGACAATTTCATATAATAGTATCTTTACCAACGGCGCTATTCTGGCAATGTCATTAAAGTTCCAAAAAACCATGTTGGAAAGTAGCTTCATGTTGTTTTTGTACAAAGACTTGTCAATTTCAGGATAAAATATCAAAGATAGGAATCAAACCAATAAAACATTAATCTCTGAACTATAAAACCTATTTGTCTAATTTTATCTGACTCATTATTAATCAATAATTCTTATAGAATCGATGCAACCATGAACCAACCTCTTCAAGAGATCGTAACAGAATGACTTCCCATCAACAATCAATGACAGTTGTTGACATTAAGTGTTGCAACACAAAAAAAAATACAGTGTTGCCATTTCCCGGCACACATATTTCCGCAATGACCTTATAACCTGTGGGAAATGTAAGGAATGTACAGTGATATCTTCAAAAACATTCCGGAGTGATGCATGGTGTATTAGCAGTAGCTATGTGTTACCTGTCCCATTAGTTCCGTACATAAATAGGCGGGGCTCAGCCGGAATGTCTTATTGACGGTCAGACAGAAATATGGCAGTAATTAGTTATAAGCTAGAGGTATTTTTGATGATATCTTCACTGTGGAATAGTTTAAGAGAGGTGGAATCGAAAGAAGAACATAGATTTTTTTTTCAAAGGTTTTTTTCCTTTAGTCGCTACCACAGAGCTCAGAACCGCAGTTCCGTATGCCTCATAATCATCATCCACAGCCTGACTTCACCCGAGTGAGTATAACAGACCGATAAGAATACTTTATCTCTCTCTCTCGTTTGACCCCGTAAATACAATGCTGAATGTAGTTCTCCTCCATTGCACGTCACTTTACACAGTCCTGGCCGCTCGCATCCTACGTAAAATGCACCAGTAACTAAATTAATTAGTGACACTTCGTGGGCTGGGTATCGGCCTCGCTTTGCTTGTGCCAAGCTCCACGTTCTTTTGCCAGCCTCATCCAGGTTCCAAAGTAGGTGTATGTTACTGCGGGCGCGGGTACAAACACGTATACCCTGTTATGACCAATCTTTTGGAAGAATTGGAAACGAGTCTTAAGGTGTTTATGAAAGAGATTACGTCCAGTATCTGTACATAAGGATTTCATACATCATTTGAAGTTGGTATATTACGTTATCATCGCCATTCACTACTATCTTTTTTGTTTATAGGTATCATAAAACGCTTGTAAGGTTACTAGAACTTTCTTGTGTTTATCAAACATTCCACTGATCGTACGTAAATATAATTTTTACTTGGAAACGGGTACCAATAATGGAATTGTGTGAATTCATCATAATAAATGAAATGGAAATGAAAAACCGTTTCTTCGTGGTGACCTAAGCATTACAAAAAATTTAACTTCTGCCAAACTGTAAAGCATTTTGTTAGCAGATCCCTCGAGCTCCTATAGACATACAATATTACCTATATTTGACCCTTATATATTATTATGAAACTAGCTTTTGCCCGCGGCTTCGCCCGCGTTGCTGTCGAACAATATCCCACCCGAACAGACATAGTTACTTACCTTCATCCCCCTTTTTAACCCTTCGAAGGTAGAATTATCAAAAACGCTGACATACGTATAAATTAATTTTCAATCGTCAGCCTGAACACAAAATTTGAAGATAATAACTTCAAAACTGACGGACTTTCATATAAACTTCCATCCCCTATTTTACCCTTTTAGGGGTGGAATTCCCAAAAATCCTTTCTTAGTGGACACTTAATTTTCACAAAGAACACACCCTCCAAGTTTCATGTCTCTAGGACCAGCGGTTTGGGCTGTGTGTTGATATATCACCCAGTCAGTCAGTCAGTCAGTTTACCATTTTATATTATTTAGAAGATGGTTGTTAAACTTATTTATTCTTAATATAATCTTATTTAAAAGTCTCAATCCCGACATCATCATTCTCCTGCTCTTACCACAACGTATTTGTGGTCGGTGCTGCATGTCCTTCTTCTTCCACTGACTTCTTCTTCGTTCACCTTCTTTCTAGCCATCATTCTTCACACAGTCCATCCATCGTTTCTCGTTACATGCTCAAAACTATATAACGTAGAAGGCTTTCTACGTACGTTATACCTTCTGCCTAGTCTTTTTCCTACTGTGCTGGGGTCGACTTCCAGTCTAACCGGATGCGGATGCAGCTATATTTCAATATGGAGCAACTGCCTATTTGACCTCCACAACTCAGTTAGCACTGGGTAATACAATACCCAATTAGTAAGACTGGTTGTCAGATATTCGGGCCACTGACTAACTATAACGACTGACAAAGATGTCTACAAATGACAAATGGGACCAACGGCTTAACGTATTTTCCGAGACACGGAGAAAACTCGGTATGTAATGGTCACCCATCCACAGACCAACCTTGTCTAGCACTGCTTACCCTTGAAGATCGACCGATCGATTTTCTGTTATTATTTGGAAAGCTTCTTCTTAGCGCGTCGATGACAATTCAAATTGAGTCTGCACAAAATTTGGCGACGAGTTTGGCACTTTTATTTGCCCAGGAGCTAAAAACCAAATATCCATAAAACAAAATATGATAAATTATTATGATAACCGGCCATACCTCTGGTATATAAGTCGGCGCCAATCTATTTGCAGCGCACTTCGGCATGCGAGTTAATCAAACGAATGCTCGATTTAATCACCGCTGCGACTTCATAAACTATGCCCTGACCTGGAACGGTATGGGAACTTTCAATTATTGCTTTGTTTATTTGGGTTTAATTAGTATTTGGATATTTTGGGATGGTCAATGGTGGATACCAGTGTATTTTTTCAAAGATATTAAGATTAATATCTTTGAAAAAAATACACAATATGCATATTTGCCGATAGATATTGGCAAATATGCTTTGAAACCTGTTACAGAAAAAAAGAAATGGAGTCTGTATATTGGTATTGGCTTGTGAATAAAATATTGATGAGATTATAAATGTTGATGAACGGAGATGAAGAGAAAGACCAAAGGAAAGATGGATGTTGTGAGGAATGACAGTTATAGCGTTGATGCAAAGTCGAAAATAAATTGGATAGCACTGCATGAGCTCGACAAAATGCGATTAAAAAATAACAATGTGCGATTAACGCTTGTGCGACAAAAGTGTAACTGCAACTCACCATAGTTCGAAAGTACGCTTGTGGGACAAACTGAAGCTCGGCATCACATCATATTGCTCGTGAATATTTGAATGACTTTGGTGATTACATTTCTCGTTAGAATTTAATCTAGGAAAATCACAAACCAAGGTTTTCTGACATGTTTCCATCATGAGTCTAATCCCCAATGTAGCTTAATTTCCTAGTATCAATTAACAAGTTACTAATACGGCAATAGTGGTTCATACCCCGTCGACATCGGGAGCACATAGTAGTGCAAACTATTCTGAGATTATCGTTAGTAATAATTTAAGGGGGCACTCGTAGGATTCTAAACAAAATAAGGTTTGATTTTTTATAGTGTCTGTCTGGTTAGTTTAGTAGTTAGTGTGATTGCTGGACTTGAACTTTTGGGTTCGATTCCCATGTCGAGCATAGTGATATTGATAGAGATAGAGTATACAATTGTACAGCAAAATTGTTACATACTTAACTGTTTTAGAATATTCTTAAGAGACGTGCGAAAACCGACCAATGACATTCGTTGAAAACTACATCGCGACTCGCGTCTCTTCTGTGATTGGGCGAATCTTGTACATCTCCTCTTCGCTCCACTCGTCTCCACTTTAACTAAATCGATTGGTTATTTTAGGCCGAAAAACTAGATATTAGTATTAGTATTTTGGAGCAGCAGCCCGAAGTCAGGGTTTGTGCCTAGTGAATGGCAATAGGCTTGCCCTCATTTACACTTACGAACTGTAGCTGTCGAAATGTGGGTGTACTATAAATGTACACCTATATCTAAACCTGCAGGAAAACAGTATATTATGATGTTCTTCACCAGCTCAGATTGTACAGCACAGTATGAACTAGAGTTTTATTATTTATTTATTAATGTAGACACAAAACATATACAGGAAATAGCATACAGACAAAAGGGCACAAAGGTACCTCTCAGTGGCGAAGGTTCCATATAACTCGATTCCTACCGGCTTCCCTTTGAAAAATGGCACAGTCAGTATTCTATAGACAAACAATATAATCACATTAGATATACGTACTCCGGCTTACCTCTTACAAAAATTGACTATTCGCTACTGGTCGATACCAGATATCTCTTATTTCATTTAGAAATCTCTTCTAGCAGACTTGCGACAGATAGACAAGAAACGTAGGCACTGTGTGGAAAAATAATAAATGAAGCATTTTTATCTTAAAGATAGCACGATAAACCCACATACTACAATAAAGAAAACATGTAACATCCCCTTAACAGTTAGCTTAGATAATTTATTAATTACTTCGAGCTGTAGTTCAGTTCAAACAGTTATTATTTAGTCCAAGCACCGGTAGCCATAGGTTATGCGGCGGCGTCTTTCATGTTGTTAATAAAAACATTTAGAATAGAAGCCGGCCGCGTTTGTAGAAGCGATGGTAAATGGTACAATCGGGTGCAGATTTGCTATTTTTTTTTCTTTATTTTTTTCGGATTTTTCAGATGTGCTGGCTTCTTTTTTTGAGAAAATACTCTTTTCTCATAAAATAATTTACTAAGGTTTACTTTTTTACATTGTCAATATTTGAGCTAGATTTTCGAGGACATAACCAAATCTGTCGAATAGCAAAATTACATTAATAAATTGTAGAAAATTATGAGTTTATATTAACTAGAGCCCGGCCCGGCTTCGCACGGGTGAGATTTACTACTAAAGAATTTAAAAAATATCAAAATATTCTTTCATACAAACAGCCAAATCAGTCGAGCCGTTCTCGAGTGATGCTACGTCATACATGTGAAGATTGTTTTTTATAGACTTCTTGCCTTACAGCCAGGAGATTGAAATAATTGGAAATAAAATAACTATACGGAAAATTGGGAGCTCAGGTAGTTTTATGCTCAGTTGATGGCATTAGGTTCGCCTTTTACTTGGGACTATAGTATAATCTCGTATCATATTGCCCTAGTCGAGATTTGAATAACATTCATAAGTTAAAAACTACTGAACACTACACAAGAACACTCAACAGAACACAAGGATTACTGGCGAAATGTGGGTGTACTGTTAGGTACGTACACCTGCCTAACCCTTAGGGGATTACAGGCGCGATGTTATGTTATGTTAATTGGGCAGTTTCACAGAGTACCTACACAGTAAAGATATCAAACAGAAAAAAACCGCCGGTGTGGTAAATTAGTTACTAAACGGGTGGGAAATAATCAAATGACCCCTCCCGCTCCGCAAGGGAGTGTCAGACTTATACTGACTAAAACCCATCCATGTTCCTTCTTAGCCCTTTGTGTTCCAGGCCCGCGGTACCTCTATCGAACAGTTTTAAGCCCTGGCAGTTCTAAATGTTGTTGTCCTATGATGACTGCTGCGTATACCTATAATTGGCATACATACCAGCACTGTTTTGTTATTTCTATCGTTTCACAGTAATCTTTAGTATGTACTACCGTTAGTGTACCAAATAAATAAATAAGTAGTAAATTAGGTCATAAGTCTAGCGTCGTAAATCGACATTAAACACTATCTCTTCTATTATCAATATTCTAATATATCTAACACCAATAGCTATCGCTTGTGTGCACAACAGTACGGCGCACGCGCAAGGTCGGCGGCGCTCGACGTGGCGGCGGCTGCATTGCGTTTTAATTGTTATCGACTTAGGTCCTGCGCACATTGAGCTTGCTTGAGCAGTTGCGACTTGAAATCAAAAAGTCTCAATTAGGATGATAATCAGCATTTTTACGTCAAAATTTACAAGAGACAGTTCTCTAAGACGCAGAAGAACCAGCTGTTATTTGTAGACCTTTGGCAGTTGTTACAGGTAGTCCGTGGCCCGAAAGTCTGTCAACCTGTCTAAACAAGGCATATTGTTTTACTTAGTACTAACTTGGTTGTGGAGGTCAGATAGGCAGTCGCTCTATGTAAAATACTGGTATTCAGCTGCATCCAGTTAGACTGGAACCAGCATAGCCAGCCGAACCAACCCGAACACAGTTGAGAAAAGGCTAGGCAGGCGATGACATAGACAGTAGTTCTGTCGCTGCAGGTTGGATTTTCTTCCACAGTTTATGGTTGCCGTAACCTTTGAACGCGTACCTTTCCTCGCCAATCGCATGTTTTATTGGTCGCTCATATAGGGTGTAAAGGGACCCTTCACGAATTCGTCTATCAAGCATTCTGTACACAACGCAAAAATTATTGCTGAGAAACGACTTTTTTTTTTGAAGTCCAAATCACATTGTGCTGATTGATGCATTCGTGCGGAGTGCACAATAGTGCGGAGGTCGTGGAGGCATTTAAAGTAAAGTTAAAACAAAAAAAAAGCTTGTGAAAAAGTTGGAACTTTGACCCCCATTATTTCTGTAAATTTTGTTCCCAGGTATGGAAAACAAGTGCCTTTCGGCTTTCGGCTTCCTTAAGGGTACTTTTACACATTATAGGCAGGCCCTTAGAACAACCCGGTTTACTTAGCAAGCAGTACTCGATATTGCTGAGATTCTTTCGATTCTAATATATATACTCACATCTATTCGGGAAACCTTTAAGCTCTTAATGGAAAGTGTCGTAAGTAGCCACATTACCTACTAACAATTACATTAGGAAATCTTTTACTGTCTTGTAGAACTGGTCCTTAAACTAAGGGGGCTAGTGCCTTAACAAACAGCGCATGATTAAACGCTTTGCACTTCTGAGGTCTGTCTAAGGATGGGTGGTCAAGTTCATTGGTCAAGGCTACTGCCTCGTTGGTCTAGTGGTCGCAAGCGCGATCTCTGAGCATGAGGTCCTGTGTTCGATTTCCGATGTCGGGTAAAATGTTATTGGTTTTTTTCATCAGGAATTTAGCAGCAAGAGTCTGGATTTGTTCTGGATTTGTTGAGTCTGGTTCTGCAATTTATATTTTTAATGTAAAATTTTTACTTTACATATCTCCACGACCCCCATACTATTCAATCCATCAATCAGCACAATGCTTTGAGTGCTTTACCCGGAAAAAACAAAAAGTGCTGACATTAAAATATACGACACATTACAAAGGCAAGGATATTCGAAAGTTAGTTAAAAGGATATTTAATTAATGAATTATTCACTTCAGTCAATTACAATTATTGTCACAGTGCAGTCAGGCGTTAAATGCAAGTTGTCTATCAAAGAATTATCTTGAAACAGATCGCATAATTATACTGAAAGAGTTCGTTGTAGCTTTAGAAATTGCCTGTAATGGTACCATACTGCCGACGTGAAGTTTACAACTTTATATCGTTGCTTAGCTGCCTGCTGCTGTTGTTGCTGTGTGCTGCTGTCTGTGATACAATGATTTTTAATCATTAATTCTCTCTTTTCTGAAAGTCAAAGTCAAAATTATTTATTTATTTAAAGACTTTGGAAGACTTACAGCTAAATACAATAGTGATAAATAACAGTATTATAATCTGACAGCCAATTACAAGTCTTCACGTCTAGAGCTTGCCTGGTATAAATATACTGTGGAACAAAATATACACGCTGCCAAATAATGGCAAAAAAATTTAAAAACATGCAAATAGATCATCACCTAAAATATGTAAAAATGTTATTCATCATGAGAGCCAAGATGTTAAAATTCTATCCAAAAAACAATAATAAAACCAAAGTCTAAGAGAATAAATTTCCTTTTTCTTTCCTTCCAACTGAATTCCAACATCCACATTATTTGCTGTAAATGTGGTACAAAAGGTGGTAAAAATAACATGAAATGCAATGACACATTTTGCCATAATAATAGCATGCAAATATTTATAAACACAAACATTAAATTAGGTAGGTCACTGAAATGCTCATTTTTATTTGAAAATTGTTTTTGTGAAGCTTAGATTTTCTGAAATAAAAAAATATTTATTTATTTATGTAGCTAACAATCCTGCGCAACTTAAATACGACAAGTCTTCAGGAGATAAAAATAATTGATCACTACATAACATCACGACTTATCTTTGTCTAGCTTATGATCCCTAGAATTATTAAATTGTTTTTGAATTGTTTATTTTTTTTCTAAATTAATAATAACAGCCGCACGGATCGGTCTTCAAGGTTAAGCAGCGTTTACCAAGGTTGGTCTGTGGATGGATGACCATCCATTTTATACCGATTTTTCTCCGTGCCTCGGAAAGCACGTTTTAAGCTGTTGATCCAGTCTGTCATTTGTAGATCTTTGACAGTCGTTACAGGTAATCAGTGGTCCGAAATTTTGACAACCAGTCTTACCAAGGGGTGTTACTGTGTTGTGCAGGTCAGATAGGCAATCTCTCCATGTAAAATACTGGTGTTCAGCTGCATCCGGTTTGACTAGAAGCCAAACCTAATATAGATGGGAAAAGGCTAGGCTGATGTAGGTAATAAAACGAAACATATTACTTACAAAAATAAGATTTATTTAAACGTGAAAACAGAACACTGTTATCACACATCAACCACTGACGGCTTGTACATAAGACAGTATTTACTGTAAGACATCACCTTATCACATGAAATAACTAATCAAACAATTACTTAATTTTTAAGGTATGTATGTTTTTACCTTGAAAAGCGTAACTATTATTAGTTACGTTTTGTGTTCAAGATAACACGTGAAACGGTGTTTTTTTAACGTTTTTCATAATTATATGCAATATTTATTTATACAAAACAATCAAATACGATCTTTTTGATGTTATTTTTCGTTGGCAAAAAAATAAGATATCACTATCAGTAATACTGAGATTATAATCGAAACAGTAATGAAATAAAACTTAAAATCTATCACAATAATACCCTGACTTATAAATCAGCCTCATTCACCTCGTTCCATTCTATTCATTTATAAAAACTGCTCATCACCAGTTTTAGATCTTGCTAACGTCTTGATTTTCACCTTCATCTTTTCTCCTACAATCCTGCACCAATGCTTAAAGTCTTAAACTCTTAAGCATAGAACCAAATCCCTTCATTCACTCCAAAGTCTAGAAGCGGAGTCTAGTCTAGTCTGGTCCTGGTTGTACCAACACTTTCTGCATACTGACTCGTACTTGTGTTACTGGAGAAGAATATAGGAGACTCTGGTGCATACGCTGGCGTGGCAATGTGAGGAGCTCTGTACGGGATCAAATCAGTGTACTTGAAGAAGTTATGGAGAAGCTGCTGCTGATCCATTAAAAGGGTATTTAAATGCCTTATTTCCTGATCAATCTTCTTCATATTGAACGTTGCCTGATCTATCTTCTCTTGCATTCCTCTTATCTCTAAACTGAAGTTATGATCTTGTGCAAATTGACCTTCGTTCTTTAACTTTGAGGTGTACTTGTTTTTGTACAGAATCTCTTTGATAGACCTGCCAGACTTCACCTTATTCAACTGAGCTAGTTCATATGCTGCCATCATAATGTCAGTTGGCAATCTTTTCTCCCGAGGATTCAGAGGTTTTACGCTCAAAATTACTTTTCCAGCTTCTGGGGATACTAACGCGGTTCGATAGACATATTTATGAAGACATTTCGGAAGCCAATCATTGAACATACCCATTTCAACGAACAAAATTAGCTTAGTCTGTCTAACCAACTTAGACAGGCCAGCAGTTTTGCGCAAGCCTTGAATATCGTGGACAGCGATACCAACTAGCAAGTTCATAAGAATGATAGTGACAAACATGAGGAATAGAATGAATATAATTTGGGAGGACAACTCGAATATTAAGGGCGGGTCATCTTTCGTTGGGTCGTTGATTAAGATATTCAAGTTCAACTCTCCGACCATCATTGACAAAGTACTTATAAAACCCATCAAAGGATTTGAAAACATCTCCTCATTTGGGAACACAACGCAGAAGCAGATTGTGAAGCCGAGAAGAAGGCATATGTATGCCAACAATAATTTCAAGAATTCCTTCAAAACCTTTTGATACATGGCCACATAATCACCGAACATGGGAAGTTGGCCCATCATTAACATCAAATTGGTCCAAGCACCTAGGACTGCATATCCCCCTACATGGTTCTGCCAAGTGTAATCGTTATGGATTTTATAAAGAGAAAACACAGACAGCAAGACAAACCATTCCATCAAATTCTCAAAAGTTGTAAAGTATTGATAGAAACTGGAGTATCCTGTTATACCTGTCAATTTTCGAAGAATCTCAAATGCTGTAATGGCCATTAGGACCCATCTTTCAAACTCTATAGGATTGTTGGTGAGAATGAGACCTAATATAGATTGTTTCTGACAAAGCTCATTGAGGACACCATACTTCTCAGCGTATTTGCCTTTACAAGTCTTGACGACAGCAGTCAGCACGTAAATAGATAAAAACGATACAAAGAGAAAACAAAATATGAGTCTTGCCAAATAAAATTTCCTTATCTTCCTCCATTTCATAAACAAAAACGCGGAGCACAGCGGATGTAGTAATATGTCTTTCTGACCTTCATCTATCAAACTGTTCAAATATGTGATCTCACGTGGATAAGAAAACTTCAGCATTCTGCCAAAATCAAACTCAATTTGCACTTCCTCGTTAGCTTCGCTTGGTTGATTCAGAGAAATGCCACAATCTAGATTATGTCTCAATATTGCTAGTGATTTTGGAGATTTCCTAGCAATAACACTTAAAGCTGTATGTCCTTTCTTTGATTTCGAAGTCACATCAGCACCAAGGAAAATAAGAGTCTCCACACATTGCGTCAGATTATCCATTGCAGCCAAATGTAATGGTGAATATCCGTATTCGTCTTTCTTATTGACTTGAGCTCCCCAACTTACAAGCATGTCAATGATGTCGCAAGCACGCTCCGATCGACCAATGGCTGCATGCATTGGTGTCCTTTTATCGTAGTCTTCAACGTTCGGGTCAGCATTACCATCTCTTAGAAGCACTTCAACACATTCAATACTTGAACATCTAGCAGCAAGATGTAATGCGGTGAAACCTCTGTAATTCTTCGTGTTTGCTTTTGCACCTTCTGATAACAGAAGTTCTATACATTCAGCGTAACCTCTAGCTGCCGCCAAGTGTATTGCTGTGCATTCCTTATCTCTTTGTTTAGTCACACCGTTTACACTTATCTTTGTTTCTTTTAGTAGAAAAGATAGACATCTTTGAGCACCAAGTTCAGCAGCCAAATGTAATGCATTTAGTCCTCCTGATGTAACATACGCAGGGTCCACACCCTTTTCTATGAAGAGTTCCATGCACTCAACAGCATCGGCTCTCACTGCACAATGCACTAGATTATCTTCACATCCAGCTCTTTGTACAACACCATGTAATGATGCACCATTAGCTATTAGTACTTCGGCCACTTCCAAAGAATTACCGAACGCAGCACAATGGAGTGGTGCGAAGTATTTTGGAGCAAAATCAACATCAGCACCCCGAGAGAGTAAAAAGACAGCTGCTCTCCCCGCGCCACTAAAGGCGGCTAGATGCAAGGCTGTCAGTCCTGCAGGTTCCGAGTAGTGAAGATCAGCACCTGCGTCTATAATAGCTGGTAGTAGTTCATCTCTCGCAAGTAACGCAGCCCACAGTAATGTTAAATTCACTACCACTTCAGGCGCAGAGCTGATGTGCTCCTCGATGTTTTCCGTAGTTATTAAACCACACTCAACATCATCAAAAAATCTTGAAGCTCCTAACGATAGCGCTTTTTCGCACAGACTTCTTCTGGCAGCTTCATCTGTCAGCCTGGCTTCAGGGTCTGGAGCAAGGACATCAAAACTGTGGTACATGTTAGGAGCATCTTCAGCAGGTGGCGATGGGCCAACGAAGAGGTATTCTTTCGCTTTCCAAGGTTCTCGAGCTGATTCCAAAAGATCGATGTTCCGGACATTTTTGCTGTAGTTTGAGTTTAGTGGAAACTCTTCAGGTTCTCTCGATGCTCTGGATCTGATGCTGCTTGCTCGGTAGCGGTTTCTTGTCGGTGTAGTAGGGGAGGGTGTCTGAAGAGGAGAAGGCCACCCCATCTCGCGGTATCCGAAGTTATCCATAGCCTGAACGTGACTGACTACCGACGTGGGTCTTATCTTATCGCCCATGTTGTTTCAGAGCTCAGACTCACTGAGATGTGCTTGACATTATGATTTATGAAGCTATTTTTATTACGACGCGCAATTAAATATTGAGATTATTTTCTCCGCGTGTTTTTATGGGAACGTTTTCAAGTGTACTGCGAGAGCTACATAAGCTGGTATTCTTAGAGAAAAGACAATTGTTTTTCTGTTTGTGGAGATTATGCGACATTTTATTTTTAGCGACTATCTTTACTGTTGTCGGAAGAAGCACTTTTATTACTCTATTTTTGATTGCGTAGGAAATGGGAACAAATATACTACCTTATCGGTACCCCAAATTCGATCAATGTAGATATAGAGAGGTAAGCCAACTATGTTTTAGGATAAAAAAACATAGTCATAAAAGAAACCAAAGAGATCTAGTTTTTACTGAGGATGGATGTCAAAACTACATTGAGTAGATACCTGTGCATTTAAACAAAGCAGTCAGCAAGGCCTCATTGCTCCCCTAGACATTAAATTCGAATGTCATGATAATATACTGATTTATCACAAGAGAAGCCAGGAGTAAAACAGTACATGTAAAAATCTCGACTTTATTTGACAATCATCTTAAAGTAATGTTATCTGAGTACAAACACAAACACGTTGAATGTGAAAACTATCTTATTTTTTCAGGCTTTTAGTCTTAAAACCGTTCGTTCCGACATTATGGTTTGCAGATTTACGTCATAATTTTATATAATTTTCCTGTAATACAACAACATTGTGAATGACACGGAAAAAATATAAAATCATGCTTCTAGACCATGCTCCGACGTCAGTGTTTTTGTATGTATGTTTGTTTAGTTTGTATTTGTATGTAGTCACTTTGCTGCCCCATTGGTATCATGGTTACAACTACGTGCATCAGCACAGCTCTCAAAACGGTGACGGAATCCATCGAGAGGTTTGAAAAAGATGCGACATCCACCGCTGGACGTGCGCACCGTGCAGTGAGGAGGCCTGTGTCCCAGAAGTGCGAACGTTTTAGGCTGATTTAGTAAACGCATCTGGCTAGACGCGGAGATGGCCGATGAAGCAAGACTTGAATTGAGTGGTGGCCAAGATTAGGCCAAAATTCAAATTAAAAACATGTTTATAAAAAAAAACATGTGAAAAAGTTAAAAATTTGTTGGGGTAGAACAGAAAAAGTGCCCTTTGACTTCGATAAGGGTGTTGTTACACCCTTTATTTGTTAAAATTCCAGTCATTAAGGAAAATCGTGCAATACGAATGACAATAGAACTCATTTACCACACTACTGAGAATTGTGACAGTTGACAGTACATCAACCTCGTGTTGCGATACTGCGCGCGCGCAAATATTTGTGGCACGGACAGCCATGTTACCTTTGTTTTATCTTGGGTCTTAAGGGAAATGTACATTCATCCGACTAGTTCAAACTATTTAATTATTTTTGAATGTCAGAGTAGCCTAAATTAATGAGTACAGAGAAAGTCAAAGCTGCAATGTCCATTGGCGATTAACCTGTAGACGAGAATCCACAGAATTCAATTCATCCCGACCTCTTTGCAGTAGGAATTATGTCCAAGATTAATTACCACCCAACACTTGCACACTGGGCGACTGGAACTGAATGTTTTCTTCAACTTCTGCCAGTGGAGCAGACTCCAGGGTCCACTTAACAAAAACTTGAATTGACTGAATGAGAACGCACTGCGTAAACTACTGGATCTGGCTGTTACTGTTAGCCTGTGTCATCCCACAGCAGCAACAACCCATCCTCCGATAACTTCCAATTCTAATGTAAAGGTACTCACCTTAAGAGGACTTTAAAACCATCTGAATCAGAATCAGAATATTTATTTGTGAAACATAGGTATTTACCAGTGGCGAAGGTTCCAAACAACTCGATTCCTACCGGCTTCCCTTTGAAAAATGGCACAGTCAGTATTCTATAGACAAATAATATAAACACATTAAAGATATGTACTCCGGCTTACCTCTTACAAAAATTGACCCTTCGCTACTAGTATTTACATAACTTAGGTTAATTATATGGGCGCTATGTTTTGCCGAGAAGGAACATGGATGGGTCAGTACAAGTCTGAGACTCGTCTTCCACTCCGCCCAGAGCGGGAGGAGTCATTTGATGAATTCCCAAACTAAAAAAAAAAAAAAAAGGTGTACTTATAATCTAAAATCTTATATACTCGTATATAAAAATCTCGTGTCACGGAGTCGCGGTGTTTGTGGTAGCACTCCTCCAAAACGGCTCGATCGATTTTTATGAAATTTTTGCAGTATATTTTCACACCGCTAATTTCACGCGGACGAAGGTCGCGGGGCACAGCTAGTATGTGTTAAATATAGTCTGGAAGTTACCCTATAAAACCATGTAAAAACAAAAACTAATTTACATACATACATACATCCTCGCGCCTTTTTTCCCATGGAGGCAGGTAGAAACCACAGACCACCTCCGAAAAAACTAATTTGTTGTTTGTAATTTGATCTCAAATACACAACTTTGCATTGTCAATAGTAATTAAAACTAACTAAGATATTATGTCAATTACGTGCCCAGTCGTGCGTTACTTACGTCACACGAAACATAGGCAACATATGAAACGCCCTTAACGTCGTGTTGCTATCACGCGACACAATCATGGCGGTGTGTCAATTATATCACGACTTTGCTCTGTTTACTTGTTTCATATCACTTTCTACGCTGATTGAGACATGCGAGAGGAATATGGAATATCAAAGTCAGTCAAGGATTCTAGGTAATTATTATAACATACAGTTACATAAACTCACGCCTTATTTATGGGGAAACAACAGAACGCCATGATGCCTAGAACCTCCTCTTGCTTCATCCTCTTTCAAACATCAGCATACAAATACGGAAAGGTCATCAATAAGGTCGACCACTGCAACGTGAAAGAGAATTGCTGTGTTTCTAACAGCTATAAAAATGATGATGTCCATCACTGACACAACACTGACTGACAGTTCCAAGACCACTTGCTCAGCAGTCGCGCTCGAGACCACTGGATCAACAAGGCAGCCCCAATAGTCATTACGATCATACATTGTAATCCTTTATCTCCATCACATTCCAAAAACCTAATATAGGTAAATAGTTTATATTTGTTTCTTCAACCTACGAGTATATCCACCTAATCGAACATAAATGGTCATAACAAGCCGCTACCTGACAACGACTTAGAAAGCTGAAACATCACGCTGCATATCAGTTACCACTAAGTACATAATCTGTTGGATATTCCCCATTTCGCAGGTCGCCTCGATACGTCTGCCTGCCTACCAACGAGGCTAACCGTGAAGGTATTTACAGCATCATTATCTGTACTTAATCCTGGTTTATTTCACTTTATTAAACTACGTCAAGAGTCGTAGCTTGTTTGGTGAACGGGCCAGTGAGTTCAAACTTGTTTTGGGTGTTGTTTAGTTGTTGCGACTTGTCGTGGTCGATTCGAAGCTTACCTATTACGATGTCGTCGTCAGTTGCCTTACTGCCCTTGCCTACTCATCAGCATCTTCGTATCAAGATATCTACAGCTGGTAATAGGCTTCCCCCAAGCGTCAACACATCGGTTCTGTGCTTCTCAGTCTCTTCTTGTCACCTTCTGGTTCATGGCCCTTCAGAACCCATTTCAGCCCTAGTAACCATCCGTTTTGTAAGCAAAATATCCTGCCCACTGCACACAAGTTTGGTAACTCTTCAAGCTGTGAAGATTGTCTTGATTCTCCTGCGGATCTTTTTATTTCGTATTCGATTGCGTTGGGAAAAATGCCTACTATAAGAAAGCCTTGCTGTCACTGCTCTGTGTGTACCTTTGTTCATACAATAAATGACAGTCACGGTAATTAATTCAATGGGAAGAAATTTAAAACAAAAATATGACTTCTCATTAAAAAGTCGTACAGTTTAAATGAACTCTCAACTTTCTACGTAGCAATGATAGCGAAATAATATAGATTAAAATAATGTAGAGGACTAATACAAACAATGATTATTGCAGGACATCGAGTTTTATGTACTTTAGGGAACTATTTAGTGTACTTTGATTGTGCTCTGACATAATGCCGGTCGTGTTCACTGTAGGTCCATGGCGAAAGCTTGTATGGTGGTCAATTGTTGTACATTTCGATAGTACAAACAACCAGTTTAAAGTGGATTATCCTGCCGTTTTAGGTTATAAGTTTACAGCTAGATGCAAACTATCTTGGGTCTTTTATACTTAGGTACTTACAGGGTTATTAAAATAACTGAACTTGTAATAACTCAGACAGACTTAATATAAACTAAACTGACTCAAAGAATTATCTTCGAAATATCTCTCGTTCACCTATTACCTTCTTCAAACCAGCCACTCTGAAGATCACATTATTTTTTGTCCTATTTGGAAATCCGGAAGTGAGCCCCTGACCTCCAATCTCACAGATGAAGTTTTTCAAATGTACAAGGTGTAAATGGACCCTTCACGAATCTGTAAAACAAGCATTCTATACATCAAACTAAGTAACACTGCGCAAAAATTATTGCTAGGAAACGACTTTTTTGGGGGTGAAAAATAACGGTTTATGGTAGACTCAATGCAACGCACTCAAAAAATTGTGCTGATGGATACATTGAATAGTATAGGGGTCAAGTAGGTATTTACAGTAAAGTTACATTAAAAACTTGTGAAAAAATTGACACTTTGACCACCAATATCTTCGTAACTAAGAAGGTTCCCAAGTTTGGGCCATATCAAAAAAAAATCGCAAGGGCACATCAAGTCTATAACTTCATTAAAGGTCTCCCATTATTCAGTGTTCTCTCATCTTGCCGCACCTACTCAGCAACCAACTTTTGGCCCTGCATAAGCTTGGTCAAAATCCACTATCTCTCCCACTACATACTCTATGCCCCACATATCAAAGTCAAGTTCACATAATTAGACTCGCACTATTTACCAGCTGATCAGTGACAATTAACCGGACGGGTCACCCGACCGGCCCCGAAGTTCCCCGAAGTGCCCCGAAGTGACGGCGCTGCGCCGACGCACCGTTAGTGACGGGGCTATGGTGATATTTGATACTGTTTGCATCGGTTATTAGAGTGTGATGTGCGATTAGTCGGCGTTTAGCTGGTGATCTTGAAAAGATAAAAGATATTTATACTGTCTTGTTATTTTGCTGTCGATAAGTATTTATTTATTGATGTCACAGTTAATAAAATGGCTTATTTACTCAGAATAATCTCGTCCAGTGCTTGTACTTCCACATTCCTTAGGCTTGAGAATATGTCTATGGACTGTTGTAGGCTGATGGAGATGATGATCTGAGTATGGCATAAGAACATCACGCCTGTAATCCCTGACGGATTAGGCAGAGGTGTACCTAATAGTACACCCACATTTCGCCAGTTTTATTTAAGCCCCATGTAATAGTTTAAGTCGCATGTAATAGGGGGCAACCCTATTACCATCCACCGGGTTCAAATCCGGACTCCGTGGCTGCTACTGAGAAATTCCTGATGGAAAAACCCAATATCCCCTTGCCCGACCTGGGAAACGAACCCAAGACCTCATGCTCAGCAGTTGCGCGACCACTAGACCAACGATGCATTCCTTTAACTATCTTTCTTAATACATTAGATACCAGTCTAAAAATAAGGATATATGTATCGCCTATAAGTTAGCAAGTAAATTATATTTTAACGCTAGTAATACTGTCTTGCTATCTTGAAAAACTAACCTCGTGCAATCCAGGTATTAGGCCTGGACTCCATGAAAGCGGAGACATGCGGTGATGTGCAAAATGGAGAGTAGAGATGTGCAACTCTCACAGCACACCGCTCACCGCACGCCACTCACGCACACCGCTCACAGCACATCGCTCACCGCACTCCGCATACGTCTCTTCGTCACTGCTGGCCTAATCAATTACGAGACATCTTCTCTCCTGTCTGCTCAACCGTTTCCACTAAAGCTAAGTGGAGACGAGAACTGTAAATTACGAAGTCCTATTGGTGGCTCACAACACATCCTCTCCTCTCGTCTCGCCTCCGCTTCGGTGGAGGCCGGCCCTTAGGGTGAATCCACGTCCACTACGACTACACAAACTACATTTCTCTTGGACATTCTACACCAGAGATAATCAAAAGTATTTTATATCAGCGTGTCTATTAAACGTTTTAATGGTACCAATAACATTCAAAATGGCGATGATCGTCGGCTAATGTTATTGCTTCCATTTTATCTTTAAATGCACATTAGAATTTATACAAATTATTTCTGATATAATGTATTTGCATACTAGCCGTCTATTCCATATTCACGTTCTGGTCTCCAATTGATGATATATTCTCGTAAACAAATATCAACTTTGTATCTGTACAAATTAAGTTCATTTCAGGCTAGACCAGTTTTGAAAAGGTCAAGTTGTAGTGTGAACTGAACTTTATGCGTATATTTAAAATAATAAAATGTAAACATATTTATTTACAATTTGAATACTAAATTGCAAACATAGGATAGGTGGTCTTGTGACTGACCTCTAGACATTCCGATTTTATGAGGTAACACATTGTAGTTTATTTTCTTAGTCATGTTTTTTTTAAACGTATCACATTTTTAGTTGGCGCCGTCGCGTGTTACTTAAATACCTAAATACCTGTCGTCTCTCTTGAACGAAACACCACTATAAACTCGAATATACCTATTCAAGTAATTATATATAGGTATATAACAACGATTGTCAAAGATCTAAAAACGACAGCCGGAACCAACGGTTTAACATGATTTCCGTGGTAAGGAGGAATCTCGATTTGTAATAAATGGTCACCCATCAACGCGCCAACCTTGGCAAACGGGGCTTAACCTTGAAGATTGACCTGTTATTACTGAGCCACGATCTCCACTTCCCCACTCCAGTATTGAACATAAATATGACATGAAAATAAGTCAGCTTTTCAATTGTAATCCTGACCTCTATTCTAATGAAAAACACGCTAAAAACAAACACCAACCTTGTTGAATCGCCCCCAATACGATGTTATTTAGTGTCATGAATTGACACGCCCAGTCTGCTTCCTGTTGTTTACGAATGTTATGGACGAAACAGCGCATACGCATATTTGTTTTATTAATTAAAGGATGAATGAAAAGGTGATTTATTTTTAATACAAACAGCGAAAAATTTTTTCTTTTTGTTTTTTTTTTCTTTTTCATTCTTTCTTTTTTTGATGGTATTCTTAGAAACTATTGATTAGGTTCCGAAAATTCTTTCACTGGCTATATTTAAAACGTTACCGTGGGATTATTTTCTAGAATATACCGAGAACGACCAAGAAGAGACCGTTGTGTACCTACTTGTTTCCCAAAAATCTAGCTTTGATTCAAGATGAGTAGGTTTGCGCCAATAGGTAACCCAATTATTAACCCATTTTAGACAGTCATCGTAAATAATACCTTAACTGGAGAAAGAAATAGGTATTGCCAAATGAAATCGACCATTCCGTAACCCCATATATATTTTTCCAAAACAAAATATTGTTACAATCAAACTGCTTACCCTGCTGTCCAGCTGTGTGTCACGATTTATTGTGTTTATTTCTTCAAAACTGCTCTCTTTTCGAATGAGAGTTGTGGGCAGTCAAAACAATGAAATTAAACCGATCGATGACCTTTGAAGGCCGGGTGTGTTGTGTTAGCAACGATGCGGCCAAACCCAATAGACACTGAACTTTGACAAGACTGAATTCTACTATACAATATAAACATAACATCACGCCTGTAATCTCCGAAGGGTTAATCAGAGGTGTACCTAATATTACATCCATATTTAACAAGTTATGTTTAAGTCCCGTGTAATAGTAGCCGGGCCAATTTCCGTAAGCCGGGCAAAAAATAGGACTACTGCGAAACGCCTGATGTTAAAATCCAATTACACTTTGCCTGTCCTGGGAATCGAACCCAGGACCTGAGGTCCTGGCTTAGAGTCGCGCTTGCGACCACTAGACCTTCGAGGCATATAATTATACTACGAAATATCTGTCAAAGTCCCGCTGTACGCAACTAGTCCGCACACAAGAGGCATATGCTTACAAACCGTATCGTTTTTCCACGACTGCCAACAGAATTGACATAAGCATTTCCGAGCGCCAGGGTAGCCCGCGAAATTTCATTTACTTACGTTTTTGCAATTTGCAGGTCAGTGTCAGGCTGTACCTATGTTGAACAAAATATGATTCACGACCGTAACACGTGTGCAGTTACAACACAATTCATTATTCATCATTCATCATTCTCCTGCCCTTATCCCAACCTATTTGTGGTCGGCGCAGCATGTCTTCTTCTTCCAAACTTCTCTTTTACTCGTCATCTCAGCAGCCAGCTCCTTAATAGCCATATCATCCAACACAAGTATAATCATTAAAATCATCAATACAACTCTCTATGTTCATTTAATCCCATTGAATGACTATTTCATGAAAAAGACATTCAATGGGATTGATGATTTTAATGATTATAAGTCTGTAAAACCATATTAGTTACGATCGCGAATCATATTTTAATCGATATATTAGTTTCTACTACTTATTTCTAGCACCTTCTAGTGATTTTTTTGTAAAAATATGTAATGTACAGACACGGAAAGTCTACGATTTTATTATATGTATAGATAACCTGACAGTAACTTGCAAAAAACGTAAGAAAATTTGAATTTCGCGAACCACAGCCGCGACGTTTTGTTACTC
This sequence comes from Noctua comes, assembly GCA_963082995.1. Taxonomy (NCBI): domain Eukaryota; kingdom Metazoa; phylum Arthropoda; class Insecta; order Lepidoptera; family Noctuidae; genus Noctua; species Noctua comes. The sequence continues at coordinate 14,285,402 of OY720288.1, forward strand.
GTTTAAAAAAAACAGAATTGAACAATTTTAAGTTATCCGACGGTATATATTATTATTAAGAAACAGTGACATTAGCAAACTAGTCGTTAGGTCACAATCGAAACGAGTCTAGAATCTAGACCCAGATTTATAGCATAATGTGGAATTCTAATAGAAATGCAGTTTGGCCTTGTCCGCAAGCTGTTATGACATTAAGACCAAGCCCACGGTGACATACTCGTATAACTTATTATTAATCGTTTATTCAATGAATGTAGACAGAGAAAATATACACAGATAGCTACAAAGTAATGGGTCTTAGGAATAAAGAATACAAGGGAGTACAAGCATCGAACCCAAGACACAAGCTTAGCAGTCGCGTTTCCAACCACTTACCCAACATAGGAGGTGTCAGCAGCCAAGTTTTGACTGCCTTTTAAGTCTGTGTACACGTTCCATGAAATGGAGCTTTTATGTTACCCTGTTGATGTTACGACTGCCTCGTTGATCTAGTGGTCGCAAGCGCAGCTGCTGAGTTCTGGGTTCGAACCTCAGGTCGGGCAAAGTGTTATTAGGTTTTTCCATCAGGAATTTCTCAATAGCTGCCAGGGAGTCTGGTTTCGTGCCCAGTTGATGGCAATAGGCTCGCCCCCCTGTTACATGGGGCTTAAAACATAACTGGCGAAATTTGCGTGTACATCTTTGCCTAACCCTACCGGTTAGAGGCGTGATGTTATGTTATGTATGTTACTCTGTTTTCCAACATTTGTGTCTATAGTCTATACATCCTAGATGCATAGTAAAACAACCATCTCCCTCCCCTTCACGGCTGTATGTCCGCTTAGCATAACTACACTACGGATTTTAATTGTGTTTCGTTCCAGAAGATTTATGTTTACAGAATATATTCATTTAACTTATACATAGCACAAAAATGTAGATGCTTTATCTAGTCGCCATTGCTCGAACGAAATAGGGGCGGGTCGTGTCACATAAAAAGAAAGATGTTCCAATCCATCTTGCATCTTCACACCTGGCAAACCAATATGCCTACAACATTAACTCCCGAATTACTCATCATCATCATATGTCTAGCCTAATCCCAATTATTTTGGGGTCGGCTTCTAGTCTTACCAGATTCAGCTGAATACCAGCATTTTTTCCCAAATTACTTTTTAATTTTTTTATTAGCCTATTCTGTCCCATTGCTGGGCAAAGGCCTCCCAAATTACTCATGCCAAACCTTTATACTACCAGCACCATAAATTACATGCGCCATCTCCAAACAAACACATCACTTCATTTGACGCAGTCGGTTAAGTTCAATGCTCTGAGGTTAGGATGCTGACCGCTTCGGAGTCGGTCAAAAATAAACACTGTTTACATTAATCTGGATGTACATATAGGTATGTGTTTATGTTTGTAGGGAATACAAGTATCCCCGTGTGGGCCCTGAGCCCCGTGTGGGCCCTGAGCATTCGGACGCGACCACTGAAGCTGGTCGCATGCCAGAGGGTCATGGCTATCCGGATGATCCGAGGATACCGTACGATCGCTGGCGAATCGGCCAACCTCCTTGCCGGATTGCTGCCCTGGGATCTGGAGGCGACTGCCCTCCAGCGCCTCTATGAGTGGCGCGTGGAGGCGCAGCGCCGGGGCGAATCCCTGCTACCTCGACAAGTCGAGGCGCGGCGGGAAGAGCTCCGGCGCGATCTCAGGGCAGTATGGAGGGAACGACTGTCGCAACCGAGGTCCGGGCACGCCGCAATCGCGGCGGTAAGACCCCTCTTTGAGGAGTGGCTGGATAGGCGTCACGGCGTCCTGACCTACCGCGTGACGCAGGTCCTCACCGTACACGGAAGTTTCGGGAGGTACCTGTGTCATATGGGGAAGGAGGAAACGCCTGGGTGTCACCACTGCGAGGACCGCCCGGAGGACACGGTGGAGCATACGGTGCAGGACTGCTCCGCTTGGGCAGAGCACCGCCGTGTCCTCACGGCGGCGATAGGCGGAGCCCTCTCGCGCCCGGCATTGGTCGAGGCCATGCTGCGGGGCGAGACGGAGTGGGAAGCGGTCGCCTCCTTCTGCGAAGCAGTCATGCTCGCGAAGGAGGAGGCGGGCCGCGTGAGGGAGAGGACAGCGTCCTCCCTCCACACCAGCCGCAGTGGTAGACGCCCACGGCGCCGGACGTCGGCAGACGATCTCCGGCCACCGTAGGCGCGGGCATGCGGGCGGCGAGTAATGGGCGACTCGCTGTCCGACCATGGACCATGCCCGGGTCGACGGCGCGTTGTGTTCCACGCGCGCTCAGCATAATGACGGGGCCCCTCTAGAGGGCCAAAGCCTGCCGGGGTCGCGGGACTCATAGAATTACCGTGACCCTGGAACATAAAGGGCTACTGAAGGACACCGTGGATTTTAGTCAGTACAAGTCTGACAGTCCCTCCCGCTCTGCCCTGGGTGGGAGGACTCATTTGATGATTTTACCACGTTAAAAAAAAAAAAAAAAAAAAAAAAAGGGAATACAAGTATTGTTCTGTGATTATGGTGAAGTTTTGTGAATTAATGTAAAAGAATTTTGTATGATGGTCTGTTATGTACATATAAAACAGATGAGGATTAAGGGTTTTCTTGGAATATTGTAAAAAGCCCAGTAAAATCTCTAAACGGTGATATTCATCTAAAGGGTGATATTCATGGTCGCGGGACTCATAGAATTACCGTGACCCTGGAACATAAAGGGCTACTGAAGGACACCGTGGATTTTAGTCAGTACAAGTCTGACAGTCCCTCCCGCTCTGCCCTGGGTGGGAGGACTCATTTGATGATTTTACAACGATAAAAAAAAAGGGTGATATTCATTCTTAAATGTTCTTTTCGACTACCTCGTCTTAAAAGTCTTGTCTTAAATGTTTATTTTTTCTTTTATGACATCCTCATTGGTCTAGTAATCGGAAACGCGACTCCTAGTGGGTCAGGTAAAGTGTTATTGGGTTTTTCCTTCAAGAATTTCTCAGTAGCAGCCACGGTGTCTGGATTTGTGCACGGTTGATGGCTTTAGGCTCGCCCCCTATTACGAAGTGTGGGGATTACAGGCGAGATGTTATGCAAATGTTCTATTCCGCATCAGAGTATCGCATCATCAGCGATAACGTTAATGAAATAGTGCAAAATATTGCAAGGTAATAGAAATACGAAACGGTGAACGTACAAACTATCAATTGTCAATTTAGTTTACTTCTCCTTGTATAGATTTCTCACATATTCGTAGAATACACATAGCAACCTACCTACGTCAGTCAGTCCTATCTCATTGATGAATGGCCGAACTGCACCATCTGCCGCAGATTTTAATTAAACCAGATCGATTAACGACTGGTTATACACTGGATACAGGTGTGCTCCACTGTTAGCTATTGATAGAATAGTATCGAACTATGTATAACTATATTTCTATAGCACTTTTCATCAGGTTTTCGGCAACAAGTCAGTCTTACTTACGTTACTTACTTTCTATCACATTCGTCGCTAAATGACATTCTGTCTGGACTGATAATAATGATGTCGAGACTTCAATGAAGAGAAAACAACAATTTGTCAGAGAACCATTTAATATTACCGAACTAAAAGAATCATATTATTAGTGCTTAGTTTATATTTGAGATGTGGACCTGGTATCTTTGAAGGAAACAAAGCTTAACAACGCAAGTGAGAGAATTGAACTCTCCAAACACCTACAGGCGCTTTAAATTTTTACACAAATCTCTTCGTGATGTTTATGAAAATAATGTGAACGAAATCGTTCCCTATGCCGATAAATATTTGTAAAAGAATGGTTATTATGTTAACTGTTTCCCGGAAGCCGTTGGTCTCCACGATCATTGGTAGATATAATATATGACTACCGTAACGGATAGTCAAAAAGAAGCCTGACAACCAGTTTTTTCAAGGTGTACCGTGTTGGCCAGTAAAATGGGCTTGGAGGTTAAATAAGCAGTCATAGCATAACATCACGCTTGTAATCCCCGAAGGGTTAGGCACAAATCGTATCGTAATCAATCGTATCTAATAGTACACCCACATTTCGCCAATTATGTTTAAGTCCTATGTAATAGGGGGCGAGCCTATCAACCGGGCTACTGAGAAATTCCTGATGGAAAAACCCAATAACACTTTGCCCGACCTGGGAATCGAACCCAGGACCTCATGCTCAGCAGTCGCGCTTGCGACTACTAGACCAACGAGGCAGTACCTAACAGTACACCCACATTTCCTCAATAATGTTTAAGTCCCATGTAATAGGGGGCACACATCTACATCCTCGGTGGCTGCTGCTGAGAAACAGGCAGTCACTCCATCTAATATTGATTTTCAGCTGTGTCCGGTTAGCTCGACCTTGACAAAGTTGAGAAAAGACTAGGCAGATGATCAATAGGAGTGTTAAGAACAGGGTGTAAAGTTCTTTATCCCCCAAAGGAGGATCCTCCCACCAGACGGGTGTTGTGTCTGGTGGCCTACTGCCCGACAGTTATCGTCGGATTTTTCTACAGGGTGCAAACAGACCCTTCACATACCCGTCAACCAAGCATTGTGTACATCAAACTAAGTAACTTTACGCAAAAATGATTGCTAGGAATCGACTTTTTTTTTTGGGTTGTAAAATCACGTTTTACGGTAGGACTCGATCGAAAGCACTCAAAGCATTGTGCTGATGGATGGATTGAATAGTATGGGGGTCGTGGAGGTGTGTAAAGTAAAAATTTTACATTAAAAACATGTATTTAAAAAAAAAAACTTGTGAAAAAATTGGAACTTTAACCCCTAATATCTCCGTAACTAGAAGGTTCCCAGGTATGGTCTAAAACAAAAAAATGATCGCAAAGACGGGGAGAACAAGTGACTTTCGGCTATGTTAAGGGTCTATTTACACCCTTTATATGGTCGCGGAGAACTTCCGTGCTTTACCTAGTGACGCTCCAATCATGATAAATTGGGTAGAAAGATGATAATTTTAACCACCTCTGCAGCTGATAACATTCCGTATAGCGTGGAATAGCCTAGCCCTCACTATACCACCACCGATCCACACGGGATGTAGTTTTTTGCATTTATTATGAACCTAACGTTAAGATATATGGTATCGTAATTCAAATCTGAATGAATAACTATTAAAACATAGTATGCAACTATTTCTGTAGTTAGCGTGCCTTGTAATTTTTACTTGATGTAGAGTAACTAACTCTGTCGATATTTTAATCTAGATTTAAAAGTCGGGCAAAAGCGTAATTGGATTTTTTCTACTGGAAAAACTTGTATTATCTGTGTAAAGCTAGCTTCTTAGCTACTGTGTAAATTGATAATAGGCTACTGGCCAGTTGAGTTAGTACTTGGCTATTAACACCGGATATTTTTTTGAAGCAGGGATACTATGGAGAGATCCAAATCCATAAAAGAAACGGAGAAACAGTCATTAAGACCAATCCAGTCTTTGTTCATGTTATAATTTTGTCATAAGTAGTTTTTTGGTCAAGTACGAGTTGCCCATAAAAATGAATGGTCTTAGATTCCTGATGGGTCGAATTTGATAACATTTTCTTTCATACAATTTATAAGAAAACTAAGTACAGTCGCCAACGCACCAAGTTACCACAAACTGTCAAATTTTCTCATTCGATTTTGAACTTAACCTTCAACATTTTATGGTTTAAAATCATTTGGAGAAATTTAACAGATTGTGGTAACTTGTTGTGCTAGCGACTGTACCATCATAAAACGAATGCTTCAAATTTAGATTTTAAATATGGACTTAAATAAAAACAAAACTTAATTTATTGGAGTTTGTCAACAGCCTTCAGGGTCATGAAAATCCAATAAAAATCGCCCCGATACACCAGCATTAGGAAACTTTTACCTTTTAAGTACTACATAAGTCCATATAAAGAGCACGAACACAACTACAAGCTTAAGCCGAGCGAATCGATGTCGAAAAACAAACAATTGACTGTAAACCGACGTGCAATCAAATCCTTACATTCCGTGCGCTTTGACTCGAAATAAACTAGTTGCCCAGTGCAGGTGGAGTCAGTGTGTCGACTCTAAGAGGTTTTTAAATTATGCCTGTAGTATAGAACTTGATGGGACAGCTGACGGTTATCATGTGCTGTGTTTTTATACAGGGTTTAACAAGACCCTTCACGAAGCCGTCAACTAAGCATTCTGTACATCAAACTAAGTAACTTTACGCGAAAATATTGCTGGGAAACAATTTTTTTTTTTGGGTGAAAAATCATGTGTTACGGTAGGACTCAATTTAACGTACTCAAAACATTGTGCTGATGGATGTATTGAATAGTACGGGAGTCGTGAAGGTGTTTAAAGTTTAGTTCTTCCATTAAAAACATGTATTTAAAAATAAGTTGGAACTTTGACCGCCAATATCTCCGTAACTAGAAGGTATGGTCTAGAACAAAAAAATGGTCGCAATGATGAGGAGAACAAGTGCCTTTCAGCTTCGTTAAGGGTCTTGTTACACCCTTTATACTAAATAGGCTTGCGTTTGTCCACAACTCGCCTGATGTGAAGCGATGATGCGGCCTCGGGAGGAGCACGCTTGCCTAGAAGAAGCCGATTCACTCAAACTTTGCTTGACCTCGAAGTTTGGGCAACAATATCCCTTATACTGCCAACTATTCCAATGTTGTCCTCACTTGCCCTACTGTCACCCACACACTATGGCGACTACCCATTTAGTTATTTACGTAAACGCAAAGATTCTAGGTCGTAAAGCACCATTGTTGGTCGCACGTGCCACTCAATAACACTCGTCATGTTTATTGCTGGCTTCGGCTTTCATAGCAGCTTCAACACCCCTGGCCTGGACCCTGGTTGTATGGCGGTATGGCCGCGTATCGAAGTAAACCAGAAAAATAACAAAAGATTCTCTTTTCTTTTTTTCGTGTAAGAATGCCCACAAAAAAAACTAGTATGGGTCAAAAATAAATGAGTAGGAAGAAGGAGATAGATAAAGATATGGATTTTCGATATGACATAAATATATAATACTAATAGATTATGCTGAAGCTTCTCTGTTGTATCACGAGGACTGTAAGTGACTAGAAAAAAGATTAAAATCGTTTTTTGCGTCTGATCATGTCAAAAAAATACGTTTCGGCTTCGTCAAAAAATACATTTGTATTGTTTGTGGCAAATGCTGCCAGCCTTCTGGGCAGTTTTCCTATTGACAGCGATGTGGACGAATTTTTTGACGCCCTATAGTTCTTTTTCCGTTTTGGAACTTGTATATAATATATATATTTTTTTATTATTATTTTAGATCTATATTTAGTTTGTAAATAATGTACAAAGTTTTCCAATTTAACATGAAAAGGTACATTTTATATGACGTACATTTTTACAAATTGAAACAAAAAAGAAATGAATTCCGCGTTAAAAACAAGACACGTTCGTGTGATGGTCGCATGATTCATGTGGCGTTACTCCAGACCCGTGTGGGCGTCTGGTATTCACATTACATGTTATCGGCATTTTTATTGTTGATGCATTGTGTCGTCTTATGGAAGATATGCTCGTTAAATAGAAATCTTAAATGCATTCTTTCATTCACTGACAGACAACTCACTTACTGAAACATGAAATATGGCGCGAAAGTTCCTATGACTCAGAAGTTCCCGGTATAACGAAAGGATTTCTGGAAAGTCCTTCTTTGAAGGAGTTTAATAGGAGACAAAGGTTCGTATGGATGTCATTTTGCAGCACGGCTTGTTTGGAGAGAAAATTCATTAGATCATTGAGCAATTGTTGATGAACTGGCGATTTTAGTTTAAATGAAAACCTCTATGGAACGAAAAAAGTTAAACTTCAGTTATCATATTTGTCGTGTTTAGTTTTTGGGAGTAAGTTAACTCTTATTAAAGTAGCCGGAAGAAACTGGATAGCCATCAGTGGCGAAGGTTCCATACAACTCGATTCCTAACGGATTCCCTTTGAAAAATGGCACCGTCAGTATTCTATAGGCAAATAATACTAACAGATTTAAGATATGTACTCCGGCTTACCTCTTACAAAACTTGACCCTTGGCTACTCAAAATTTTATTTTTAATTTTGAATTGTCGAAAAAGTACTGATAGCCATGCCAGAAATACGTCAAACGGAGAGAGATTTGGAATAGACCTACACTCAGCATTGGCTGGCCAAAGGTTGAAGAAGTGAAGAGAGTAATTTAACGCTTCCTCTTAGACTCCCTTCTTCTTTTCAGAGGACTCTGACTTTTAACACATTTAATTGTTCAGAACTTCCGTCCACTGATGTGCTATGCCATTCTTCTACATTTCTAAAAGCCTGGAAGTACCCTTAAAACCTGTGTATTTTCCGCTCTTTGCCAACATCAATGGAAATTTCCGATTTCCCTTTCAACTAATGACGTTTTGTATTTACTTATGCAAAAAAGTCGTTTGCATTCGCACGATCAAGGCTGGAATGCAAAAAGTATTGAAAATATATTCGTATCATGAGTCACTTGCAAAACTTGTCATATGACATTTTGTATTAACAAGCGACATTTTAGATACCTGCTCTTAATATAAATATAATAAGATGATTATAAGTTATGTGCATTGAGTAGATGACACTTTTTTATAGTAAAGAAGTGTGATGATTTTGGTATTATAAGTTGTTATTTACGTTGTACTGAGCCGGTTATCTTACCGGAGAGCTAAACAGACGGTAAAGTGGAAGAGAGGGCCACTGCCACCGTTCACATCGTTGACATCATCGAGGATGATCAGTGCGACACTTTACGGTAAAAACTTGGAGTCACACACCAACATCCCACTACTCATGCGGTTAAAACAAATGTAAAATAAAACACTTTTTGCAAAAAAAAACCGACTTCCAAAAAAAAACTCATAAAGTCTAAAATAACTTTACTTTAGGAATTCGGTGACTTTATTTATTTCATTGACCTTTTGCCACCGACTCGGTTAATAAATGACGGAGTTATGAGGTAACAAACATGAAAATAAAAATACAACCGAATTGAGAACCTTCTTTTTTTTTGAAGTCGGTTAAATAATGCAGTAAAATATCTTTCTGATAATCACCGCGTCAACGATGTCGTGCATAAGAAAGACATAAGCTTGAGACTACATTAACATCGAAAGAAGTGGAAAAATAAGGAGAAGCTTTTTCCCTGCAATAAGACAGATCAGGCTATAATTATAGAAATATCAAAGCTGATCAATCCATGTCCTTGATTATGCCTGAACGGGTAAAGTGGAAATCTTCCTGTCTTAGATTTTGATCAAACTTGACAGACTGGTAAATTATTTATTACCTGAAGAAGAGAATACACAATGACACATTCACCACGAAAAAAAAAACAAAATCACGCGCTCAAGCCATAAACAGCAAGTGATTCATATTTCGACGTAGTCGGAAACAATTGTAACTCCGGAGATGAAACAGACGCCTAATCACAGGGAAATGTCAGAATATCGGCAACAGTGCCTGTCTCAGGTTGTTTTATGGACGTTACAGGCATACTTAAGAGCGTTTACGACTTACGGCATTTCATACAAATTTTCAAGTCCTTTTTTCGATTTATTGAACCTATTTTAATGCAACTTTATACGCATAAGCATGATACATAAGTCTAAAAAGTTATCAGAGAACATCCACATTTCGCCAGTCATGTTTAAGTACCATGTAAAAGGGGGCGACCCTTGCCATCAACCGGCCACAAATCCGGACTCCGTGGCTGCTACTGATAAATTCCTGACCCACCTTGCTCGACCCGAGAATCGAACCCAAGACCTCAAGCTCAGCAGTCGCGCTTGCGACCGCTCGACCAACGAGGCAGTCAACTTTGCTCACCTTTATGTATGTAATTCCAAATTCTGTATGTATGTAATTCTAGTGCAGAATTTCAAGCTTTACACAGCTGTTGAGACTGTAAATAAAGTAGCTGGCACACTAGACACAAAATTTACAATAAGTTAAAAGAAAATACATACACACCGGATTAGTGGTTCTCTAGTTACAAACCTGTAAACCCCCTAACAACCAGACAGCCTAAAATATAATCTAAGTGCTTGTTAGTATGATAAAAAGTTTGCAATCATTTCATGTGACAATAGCTAGGTTACAAATAAGTAGATAATAAGAGGCAATTTGTCATCTGAACGAAGTTGTAAAAAAATTGTAATCACTATATCGTTGCTAGACTTATTTAGTCATCAAAATGACTGCTCTTCTCTTATTATTCTAGTTAATATGAAATTAGAGTCGTAGGTTTCTTTACCACCAAATAAAAGATAATCTTGTCGATTAGGGGCTGCATTCAAAAGAATTTGATATATAATTCAAGTACAATATTTTATTGCAGTATTTAACGAAATTTCATACTTACTGACAAATTATTCAAGACCCGTAAATATTTGATTGCACCGATTTAAGCTTAGGTAAGCCCCTCTTCTTAGCGTATCGATGAAAATCTTAATTCAGTAGAGCCAGCTTTTGGCTACGAGTGTGACGCCATTTGTAACGTCTGTTAACCCTTGAATCCTTGGGAAAAGCATAAAATGATTGGGTCTTAGGAATCGGTGAAGTCCGTTTTCTATCAGGTGGGCTGCCTGCTTGTTTGGCGCTCTATGACACAAATATCCTGATGATAAGGGACAGGGACCCTTCTTCTTAGGGTTGAACCTCATCTATTAGCACGGCATCGCATTTTTCCATGCTCCTATCCTGTTCTGTCGCTCAGAACTGTCATGCGAAAAAAAAAATGCGATTCAGTGCTGATAAAATGAGGTTCAACCATTAGACTCTCCTTGAAAACATTGGTAGAAAGGCTAGATTTAATAACGGTACCTCCATCGTTTAGAATGTCTACTAACAATTTTGTAGACATTCCCGGCACCGCAATCAATAAAGGATATTTCATTTGGCTTAGAAAACCATTTCAGTTACGTTAGTTATTTAACTATGACATTTTTAACCTAGAAAACATAAAAAGAAGTAAATTTAAGCTGTAAGAAATTTAATTTTTTTGTGAAAACTATCTTCAAAAAGTCTGACTCGTGAAGGATTTGAACCTCCGCCCTCCGATGGTCAAGTGAATTTATATATCGGTGCTCTAACCTACTGAGCTAACGAGTCTTGTTCAATAGTGTTCAAATCTAGATGCACTATCTACTATATGACGTATTCCTTTGGCCTATTTCCAACTACTACGCCATATTCCAAAACACATACAATTATTTTCAACCCATTAATCTTTGTTATCATGAAAGATGCAGACAAGAGTAGTTAATACAATGAAACATCAGGAACGGTTTCTCGACCAATCTTAGGAAATTAAATTTTCTTAAGATGGTCAAATACAAAACAAAATAACAAGAGCATACATGTATTTGCTGAGCAGTGATGAGCGTACTAACTGTCACAAGCATATTTGACATTTATTGTCCAAGAAGGAAAATGATGTAGCCTTTGAGTGTCACTACGATTGCAATCTATTTAATTTTTAATTAAATTTTTAAATTAAATTAAATAATTAATTTAATTCTAGTCCAACAAACGATCTGTTTGCGGATGAATGGAAAAAGATTTTATTGGCATGTCAGAAGTACTGTGAGAGGGATTCATGACAGAGTACCTAACTCATTTTTATTTTTTTTAATATTTGTCTGTTTTCTGTTTTCCATTTTTGTCCATTTTTGTTTATGTTTAGTAGTTTTTGTGCTTTAGTTACTGTAATTGGTTTTAAACCGTTTAATTAAATTAAATAAATAAATCATTTTCTTCTCCAGGTTGTCCATCATTTTCAGGAGATGTCTAGGAAGGATTCCATCACAGCATCTTCGTCAATATCAAAATATGAAAAAGCAAATACACAAAAAAATATGTATCGAAAAGTCTGACTCGTGAAGGATTTGAACCTCCGCCCTCCGATGGTCAAGTGAATTTATATATCGGTGCTCTAACCTACTGAGCTAACGAGTCTTATTTAATAGTGCTGAAATCTAGATGCACTATCTACTATATGACGTATTCCTTTGGCCTATTTCCGACTTCCACGTCTTTTTTCAAAACACAATAAATTATTTTGTTCGCATTAATCGTACATACAATAAAAAGGAATGATTTCTCGACCACTCTTAAGAGTTTAAATTTCCAACGAAAAGAAAAGGATGCATCCTTTGAGTACGTAATCACCCTTTTCTTCTCCAGGTTGTTCATCATTTTCAGGAGTTGTCTAGGAAGGATTCCATCACAGCATCTTCGTCAAAAGCAAAATTTAAAAAAAAACAAATACTGAACAAAAACTTGTATCCAAAAGTCTGACTCGTGAAGGATTTGAACCTCCGCCCTCCGATGGTCAAGTGAATTTATATATCGGTGCTCTAACCTACTGAGCTAACGAGTCTTGTTCAATAGTGTTCAAATCTAGACGACTATCTTTTAAATGACGTATATCCTTGGCCTTTTTCCAACTTCTACGTCACTTTTCATAAAAACATGTGAAGTTATTTTGCATCAATTTCACCTATTCATCGTCTTTGTTTCAAACAGCTTCAGTACCAGACAGGAAGGGCAACAACTATTGCTATAGGTAAATCAACTTAAAATGGTCTGGTGCTGGACCACAGGCCTGCACTATGTGGGAGGGAGTGGCCCATAATCCACCACGCGTGCGAATTGGTGCATTTTGCATGTCTTCGAAGTTTTCGTTCTAGAACACGCTGAGTTCCTCATGCTGATCCGATATTTTTGGGAAATTAATGGAAATAGAATAAGTTAAGTAAATAAAGTAAAGGCCTGTCTATGTCAACACCGTTCGTTTATTTAATACTAGCTGTTGCCCGCGACTTCGTTCGCGTGGAAATTTTGTCGTGTATGCGTGTTCGATTCCCGGGTTGGGTAAAGTGTTGTTTGGTTATTCCATCAGGAATTATCAGTAGCAGCTACGGAGTCTGGATTTGTGCCCGATTGATGGCAATAGGCTCGGCGCCTATTACATGGGACTTCAACATAACTGGTGTAATGTGGGTGTACGATTAGGTACACATCTGTGCCTAACCCTTCGGGGATTACAGGCGGGATGTGTGTGAGAACTGAAGGCCTGATCAAAATGTGATAATGTGGGTGATGACTACAAAAGGCGTGTTTTTGGGCGCTGTAATTCTGGGCCGCAGAGGTCTGAACGGCGTTGAGGCGACGATATGGCTTAAAAACTGGAACATTATGGTGCCATACGACTTTTTTTTCAAAGTGAATAATCAAACGCCTTGTTGGGCGCTATTTCTTTATTTATTCTAATACCGTTTTGTATACAACATTAAATGAACTGTTTATTGACCGTGTGAGAAGCATGAAGCACCCAAAAGAATGCCTGCCACTTTCAAGGTTTTTCCTTGGAATTTATTGACCGTCATTGTAAAAGCCAATTTTAAGGGAAATTGCAACTTCTTAAATTGAAATGGCTAGTTATTTGTAATAAAGGGTATGCGGGGAATTAAACCGCTCTCTCCTTTAGCCACTCCTGTAATAATGGTGACTGTTATAATTTTACTGCCCAGCTCTGTGATACGAAGCCTGGTTCCATTGCATAGTCTGGGAGTTAACCTCAGGGAGTTGAGAAATTCAATGTGGTAGGCAGTACTATCATCATTAGCCATCACAGGGTCTATGAATGTCGACGCCGACGATCACATCATTTTTTTTTATTTGATTGACACACTCGTTCTTTGGCGACAGCACTACCCCTCACACAACCACCCTTCATTTTTTATATTAACAAATTTGGAAAAACGTGCATGATGTGATGATGTGGATGTGCGTGCATCCTCTGTAGCCACTGGATGGGAAAATTCTTCGGAAAATAGAATTTTCCCATCTGCGCCCGATTCTAGACGACCCACTCCCATTTGCAGCAGCATATTCGCAAAGACACCTGCTTCGTGGTCGTTGTACAGCTGGACGCACATGTTGCAAGTAAGATGGATATTTTCGATCCCAGACAACAGTGGCGACGCCTTGAGACATTAATTGAGGCGTTTATTTCATCCGCCGCTGTGCCTCTCTCAATAACTTGCAGTATCTGTCTAAAGTCGCCTGCGAGCAAAACGACAACGCCACCCATCAGCGCCTGGTTGCCGCGAATGTCCTGCAAGCTGCGGTTCAACGCCTCTTATGCACTTTAAACTTGCACTGCTGCAAAAGGACTCTCCGGCCGCTGTAATGTTGCATGTTGAGGTATCTTCACTTGCAAGATTCAGCGGCAATATGAAAACGGAATGTGCAGTCCGGCCACCGATAAAAGTTGCAGCAATGTGCGAGGGAGCCACAGCCACAGCTATGTGACCGCACGGTTGGCGCAGTGGCTGAGCGAATGGCTGCTGCGCTGCCTGTATCGGGTTCGATTCCCTCACGGACCAAATTTTTGAATGGCTTACAGGGGCTACAGGTAGTGGTTCCGGGTCTGGCTGTTTGTGAGTTTAACTGTCTGTAAACACACCCACGATACAGGAGAAATTCCAAGCGTGGGCCTGGACTTGGGCAAAGTTAAAAAAAAACTTTAAAGCTGTATATAGCGGTCCTTGAGGAGTTGGGCCAGCAGAAAATTCAGCACAAATGCAATGTGACGGCACAGTTGGCGCATCGGCTGAGCGATTGACTGCAGTGCTGCGTGTCGCGGGTTTGATTCCCGCACGGAACAAATTTACAACGTCGTTGGTTTTATCTAATTTCATTTTTTGTTTTTATTTTAAAGTTTTTAGAGATTTTTTTTTGGCCACTGAAAATTGGTCAATTAATATTTGTTAATTTATGATTACCTAACTGTCTTTGAATGGTTAAAAAAAACCAAAAGCATATTAATCTACTTTATAATAATTTGAAAATCATAAAGCATTAGAAAAAAACATTCGAAATTGCGAAACCTGGTTTACAGGGAGGTCCGTGAACCGTCAGCCTACCTCGCTTCGCTTCGATGACAAATGGGCTAAAATAGCCGTTCTTTTCTAATGCATTGTTTGACAGTTGCCAGTTGGCAACCAGTTACGGAATATGGACATAATTATTAGCACGATAATCTATCTCTGTGCCAAATATCATCTACATCCGTTCAGCCGTTCTGGCGTGATTGAGTAACAAACATCCATCCAACCATCCAAACTTTCGCATTTATAATAGAAGTAAGATACAAAAGACAGATATGATAAAGATACCTAAATATTTTTCAAGTTACGAAATTACGTGTTTTTTTAACAATCAAGACGCATCAGAAATCATACATTACAATCATCCATCCACCAACAAAGACAACAAAGACGAATTTATTTTTGTGACCTAACAATAATAGACTTAACCGTAAATAATAGTTGTGCAAAAACAACGACACAACAAAATAGTTTCAAATTAATTTCAATAACTGCTATTATTTTTATTGGCAGCGATAGGTGAAATTGAAAACATCGAGTCTGACAGCGCCTGTGGACAGCACACAACGACGTTGTCAGTTCAGAACACCATCGAACGGCCAGATTCAAACATGAGGAAAGAGATTTCACCAATGATTTAACTTTATTCATAAGAATTTATTATATCTATACATATAAAATTCAAAGTCCTGACTGACTGACTGACTGACTGACTGACTGACTGACTGACTTATATATCAACGCACAGCCCAAACCACTGATCCTAGAGACATGAAATTTAGACAGTATACTCTTTGTAAAGAGTAGGTATCCACTAAGAAAGGGTTTTTCGAAATTCCACCCCTAAGAGGGTGAAATGGGGTGTTGAATTTTCTATCAAACTTTTTATTCTCTGAGTCGATTGACTTGAAAATGTGTTTACATATACTTCAGTTAAAATGATGAGATACGTGTATCACAGTTTTTCCAAAATCATCCCCCAATTTAAAATTCAATGTCCTGACTGGCTGACTGATACATCAACGCACAGCCCAAACCGCTGGTCCTAGAGACATGAAATTTGGAGAATGTACTCTTTGTAGAGAGTAGGTATCCACTAAGAAAGGGTTTTTTGAAATTCTACCCCTAATAGGGTGAAATGAGGTTTTGAATTTTATGTGAAACTTTTTATTCTCCGAGTCGATTGACTTGAAAATGTGTTTACATATACTTCAGTTAAAATGTTGAGATACGTGTATCACAGTTTTTCCAAAATCATCCTCCAATTTAAAATTCCATGTCCTGACTGGCTGACTGATATACCAACACACAGCCCAAACCGCGGGTCCCAGAGATATGAAAATTGGAGGGTGTATTCTTTGTGAAGAGTAAGTGTCAGTTTTTTGAACTTCAACACCCCATTTCACCCTCTAAGGGGTACCTTAGAGGGTGAACTGGGGTGGTGAATTTTCTGTGAAACTTTTTATTCTCGGGGTTGATTGACTTGAAAATTTGTGTACATACTCTTCAGATAAAATCCAGTAAATCCGATGTCCAATCTCAAACCAAGGTATCAATATTTCACGTATCTAATTTAATTGACATAACTTTAAACTAATAATTGCAAGTTACAAGCAAGTAGGTACATGTAAATCTATGTATATATTATAGATAGATACATAGATTACTTATAATCCCAGAAGTAAGATCCCGTGGGCAACTCCCTAACACCACGCGGGCGAAGCCGCGGGCATAAGCTAGTTATACATAAAAAAGAGAAAATAAATAATAATAATCTCTATCAAAAAAAATACAAACAATTACAAAAAGTATAACAATTTTACTGGGGATCGAACTTGCGACGTGATGCACGTAAAGCGGTCATGAAACCGTTTCTCTATTTGCATCGCTGACACATACTTTGAAATAGACGTTGTTACGCATATCATGACTGAAACGATATACAATTGAATAATACTGATATAAAGCAGTATTGCTCATCCCCTTCAGCAAATAGCGTGATAATATATAGCCTAACATTTGAAGAAGCCTATTACAGACATTTGTGCAAAATTTGAACAGGATCTATGCAGTAGTTTTTGCGCCAGGTCGGAACATCGGACCGGATTTTAACGATTTTATTATATGTAGAGAAGAGAAGAGATAGAGATGAAGAGAATTATGACAAAAGGAGAACCATATGACAACTTTTAAGATTGAATAACTTTTTAAGATTGATCTTATCGTCATTTCAAAAGTTGTTTCAAAAAAGTAAATGTCTAAGAAAGCTTCCGTCACAGAATCTTCACACAAAAAAATATATCCAAAAGTCTGACTCGTGAAGGATTTGAACCTCCGCCCTCCGATGGTCAAGTGAATTTATATATCGGTGCTCTAACCTACTGAGCTAACGAGTCTTGTCCAATAGTGTTCAAATCTAGATGCAGTATCTTCTAAATGACGTAAACCCTTGGACTCTATCCAACATCCACGTCATGTTTCTGACTTGAAAACAGTTTTTCATGAAAACTTTGCCATCACTCATGGCAAATTATTTATAGACAACAATGTATAGATTTCCTGTTTAGCTCGCCATCATTCTTCTATTCATCATAAATCAATCATTTGGGGTCGGCGCAGCATGTCTTCTTCTTCCATACTTCTCTATTACTCGTCATCTCATCAGACCCGTCATTTCTAGCCATATCATCCTTCACACAGTCCAACGACCGTTTCTTTGGTCCACCTCTACTCTTATAGCCATCCACATGCATACTCAAAACTTTCTCACCACATTGTCCTCATCCCTTCGCATCACATGCCCATCCCATGACAACCCTGTTTAACCGTGTACGCGTAGTTAAAAAGAGCACCACACGGGGACTTTTAACAATCTTATTCTTATCTCCATTCACATTCAAATACTTTCAGTATGAAATGGAAGAAACTACACCTCAATCGTAGGAGTTGAGAAATCAACGAAAGATACTGCAGCCTTAATAAGAATCACAACGCAATATTTAACGTTTTTCTTCACCAGGCTGTTCACTGTTTTCTAGAGATAGTTCTTGTACTTGTTTGGCTTCTTCTTCTTTAGTATCGATGGTATTACTTATTTGTACGTGGAGAAGGCTTTCATTTCTTTTAAAATATTCAAATATTTCCTTCTTTTTTTCTCTTTTTTTGTGAAAAGTGTGTTCAAAAAGTCTGACTCGTGAAGGATTTGAACCTCCGCCCTCCGATGGTCAAGTGAATTTATATATCGGTGCTCTAACCTACTGAGCTAACGAGTCTTATTTAATAGTGCTGAAATCTAGATGCACTATCTACTATATGACGTACTAGCTTATGCCCGCGGCTTCGCCCGCGTGGTGTTAGGGAGTTGCCCACGGGATCTTACTTCTGGGATTATAAGTAATCTATGTATCTATCTATAATATATACATAGATTTACATGTACCTACTTGCTTGTAACTTGCAATTATTAGTTTAAAGTTATGTCAATTAAATTAGATACGTGAAATATTGATACCTTGGTTTGAGATTGGACATCGGATTTACTGGATTTTATCTGAAGAGTATGTACACAAATTTTCAAGTCAATCAACCCCGAGAATAAAAAGTTTCACAGAAAATTCACCACCCCAGTTCACCCTCTAAGGTACCCCTTAGAGGGTGAAATGGGGTGTTGAAGTTCAAAAAACTGACACTTACTCTTCACAAAGAATACACCCTCCAATTTTCATATCTCTGGGACCCGCGGTTTGGGCTGTGTGTTGGTATATCAGTCAGCCAGTCAGGACATGGAATTTTAAATTGGAGGATGATTTTGGAAAAACTGTGATACACGTATCTCAACATTTTAACTGAAGTATATGTAAACACATTTTCAAGTCAATCGACTCGGAGAATAAAAAGTTTCACATAAAATTCAAAACCTCATTTCACCCTATTAGGGGTAGAATTTCAAAAAACCCTTTCTTAGTGGATACCTACTCTCTACAAAGAGTACATTCTCCAAATTTCATGTCTCTAGGACCAGCGGTTTGGGCTGTGCGTTGATGTATCAGTCAGCCAGTCAGGACATTGAATTTTAAATTGGGGGATGATTTTGGAAAAACTGTGATACACGTATCTCATCATTTTAACTGAAGTATATGTAAACACATTTTCAAGTCAATCGACTCAGAGAATAAAAAGTTTGATAGAAAATTCAACACCCCATTTCACCCTCTTAGGGGTGGAATTTCGAAAAACCCTTTCTTAGTGGATACCTACTCTTTACAAAGAGTATACTGTCTAAATTTCATGTCTCTAGGATCAGTGGTTTGGGCTGTGCGTTGATATATAAGTCAGTCAGTCAGTCAGTCAGTCAGTCAGTCAGTCAGTCAGGACTTTGAATTTTATATGTATAGAAGATTCCTTTGGCCTATTTCCAACTTCCACGTCTTTTTTCAAAACACAATAAATTATTTTGTCCGCATTAATCTTATACACCATGACTTTTTAGTCGACTTACAAAAGTGGTCTACTCAATGTACCCGACATAAAATAGCTCTAGGCGCGATTTTTTTTATTTTAGCTACCATAATAGGTAAAAAAAAAAAAAATAACACATTAGAATAAAGTTATGAAATTTCCTGTTAATGATGTTTACGTGTCAAATGGGAGAACATACCTACCCAGCGCTCGACTCCAGTAGATCAACGCTCGCAACAGGGTGTTTTATTTACGTCATGCGTCATAAATTCATAATACTGAATAATATTTTTATTTTTAAATTATTAAAATCTCGTATATACAATTTTTTTTTATGAATGTTTAGTAGTCATTGGATACATGAAGTGGGCTGCCGTTGTAAGACGACTAAAAAGTCACGGTGTATACAATAAAAAGGAATGATTTCTCGACCACTCTTAGGAGTTCAGATTTCCAATGAAAAGAAAAGGATGCCTTTGAGTACGTAATCACCCTTTTCTTCTCCAGGTTGTTCATCATTTTCATGAGTTGTCTAGGAAGGATTCCATCACAGCATCTTCGTCAAAAGCAAAATTAAAAAAAAACAAATACTGAACAAAATCTTGTATCCAAAAGTCTGACTCGTGAAGGATTTGAACCTCCGCCCTCCGATGGTCAAGTGAATTTATATATCGGTGCTCTAACCTACTGAGCTAACGAGTCTTGTTCAACAGTGTTCAAATCTAGATGCAGTATCTTCTAAATGACGTATATCCTTGGCCTATTTCCAACATCCACGTCATTTTTCAGTTTTGCTGAAATACAATAGTTTATCATGAAAGTTGGCTATCGCACTAGTCAAATTACCTACATGTTGATGGGGTAAGCAAGCTGAAATGGCAGTAGGCTGGCCATGTCTGTCGAAGGCCCGATGGGCCGTTGGAGCAAACGAGTCCTGGAGGGGAGACCGCGTATCAGCAAACGCAGTTTTGGACGTTCCCCAGCTAGATGGACCGGTGAAGTTAAAAAGGAGGCTGGGTCAGACTGGACACGAAACGCGGGGAAAGGGTGTATTGGCACAGCTTGGGAGAAACCTATGTCCAACAGTCGACAGAATAGAGTGATTGATTGCAGTAAATGTCTATGAAAGCTTCCATCAGAGCATCTTCTTCAATCTCTTTTTAAATATAAACAAAAAATTATATTCAAAAGTCTGACTCGTGAAGGATTTGAACCTCCGCCCTCCGATGGTCAAGTGAATTTATATATCGGTGCTCTAACCTACTGAGCTAACGAGTCTTGTTCAATAGTGCTGAAATCTAGATGCACTTTCTACCATATGACGTATTCCTTTGGCCTTTTTCCAACTTCCACGTCTTTTTTCAAAACACAATAAATTATTTTGTCCGCATTAATCGTACATACAATAAAAAGGAATGATTTCTCGACCACTCTTAAGAGTTTAAATTTCCAACGAAAAGAAAAGGATGCAGCCTTTGAGTACGTAATCACCCTTTTGTTCTCCAGGTTGTTCATCATTTTCAGGAGTTGTCTAGGAAGGATTCCATCACAGCATCTTCGTCAAAAGCAAAATTAAAAAAAAAACAAATACTGAACAAAAACTTGTATCCAAAAGTCTGACTCGTGAAGGATTTGAACCTCCGCCCTCCGATGGTCAAGTGAATTTATATATCGGTGCTCTAACCTACTGAGCTAACGAGTCTTGTCCAATAGTGTTCAAATCTCGATGCACTATCTTCTAAATGACGTACATCCTTGGCCTATTTCCAACATCCACGTCATTTTTCAGTTTTGCTGAAATAGTTTATCATGAAAGTTGGCTATCGCACTAGTCAAATTACCTACATGTTGATGGGGTAAGCAAGCTGAAATGGCAGTAGGCTGGCCATGTCTGTCGAAGGCCCGATGGGCCGTTGGAGCAAACGAGTCCTGGAGGGGAGACCGCGTATCAGCAAACGCAGTTTTGGACGTTCCCCAGCTAGATGGACCGGTGAAGTTAAAAAGGAGGCTGGGTCAGACTGGACATGAAACGGGGGGAAAGGTTGTATTGGCACAGCTTGGGAGAAAGCTGTGACCAACAGTCGACAGAATAGAGTGATTGATTGCAGTAAATGTCTATGAAAGCTTCCATCAGAGCATCTTCTTCAATCTCTTTTTAAATATAAACAAAAAATTATATTCAAAAGTCTGACTCGTGAAGGATTTGAACCTCCGCCCTCCGATGGTCAAGTGAATTTATATATCGGTGCTCTAACGTACTGAGCTAACGAGTCTTATTTAATAGTGCTGAAATCTAGATGCACTATCTACTATATTACGTATTCCTTTGGCCTATTTCCAACTTCCACGTCTTTTTTCAAAACACAATAAATTATTTTGTCCGCATTAATCTTATTTTATACAACGTGTAACATAATAAACGCAAGACCTCGTGTGATGTCTCAGACCATGAAACTGAACAACTTTTGTTCTATGACTTTTGGAAATTCATAACTTTTTTTTTAGTTTTACCATACATGTGGATCAGCTGATTGCGTCCGTTCCTATAGAAAGTATTTTTATTTTTTTGCGAATTTCAAAAACTCCTAGAACAAAAGAAGTTTAGTTTCATGGTGCGAGAGACCACACGGGAGGTCTTGCGTTTATTACGTTACACCTGGTATACAATAAAAAGGAATGATTTTTCGACCACTCTTAGGAGTTTAGATTTCCAACGAAAAGAAAAGGATGCAGCCTTTGAGTGTCACTACGTAATCACCCTTTTCTTCTCCAGGTTGTTCATCATTTTCAGGAGTTGTCTAGGAAGGATTCCATCACAGCATCTTCGTCAAGAGCAAACTTAAAAAAAAAACAAATGCTGAACAAAAACTTGTATCCAAAAGTCTGACTCGTGAAGGATTTGAACCTCCGCCCTCCGATGGTCAAGTGAATTTATATATCGGTGCTCTAACCTACTGAGCTAACGAGTCTTGTTCAACAGTGTTCAAATCTAGACGCAGTATCCACAAAATGACGTATTACATTGGCCGTTTTCCAAAATTCCACAAAATTCAAACAAAGTTTGTAATGAATGGCATAAAAGTAGTAGATAATAAAAAAAAAACAAAAGTTACGCAACCGTATCTGCGTGAGGTTCATGGTCATGATTGTCTATACATAGTTTGAGATCCAAATACCTTAAAATGACAACCATCTATCCGATTTCAGCAGTAGTAACTGCAGCAACGGCATTTTAGTTTGGTTGAAGGCTTAGGTGTGAAACAGCAGGGCCTGTATCTCAAGGGCATCAAACTCCATCTCTTGCCCATTTAGAAGTAAGAATAAAATAATACCGCTATTGGAGGATATACGGCCCCAAGTTCTTTCATACTTAGAAAATGTATATATATGCACCAACATTTAAGTAAAGGAATGAGTAAAGTATAAGAACCTATAAGTGCAAGTATGCGAGGAACTTAGTGTGTCAAAGTGGCGTCTGTGGCAGAAAAGGTTACAATGGAATCCATGGGCTTGGTATGCTGACTATGCTGGACAGTTGATGAGGAGGGATGAAATGCAAGACTCTAGGAGTGATGAACTTACATAAAACTTGAGACGAAGGACAAGGATTAGGACGAGGTGTACCTAATAGACACTACACAAATCTTTCGCCAGTCATGTTTAAGTCCCGTGTAATACGGGGCGAGCCTATTGCCATCAATCGGGCACGACTCCAGACTCCGTGGCTGCTGCTGAGAAATTCCTGATGGAAAAACCCAATAACACTTTGCCCTACCCGGGAATCGAACCCAGGACCTCATGCTCAGCAGTCGCACTTGCTACCAATGAGGCAGTCAATTTGTAATTTTTATTTTTTTTTGTTTTTCTAATTTTTATTAAGTATGACACAAAACTATTATTAATAATCACTGTTGTCAGCAACTGAACGATAAAATCTTAGTCATACTATTGCGTTAATTGTTGTAAAGGGAAATTGTAACGTGAATCGTTCTTGAGAAACTGATCTGCTAGTGAAAGTACTAAAATAAGTGAGAAAATCTCCTCTTCAGTGAACACGCTTCTCATTTATTTATATTATTTTCTTAATACATTGAAAGTTGCTGTGAGTAATTAATTCTACATTCTCAGCTCTATACAATTTACAATTCATCCGACAGAAAATTCTCAGTAAGTTAGGAAATTGTGCCGTGGCGCACCCTCAGTAAAAGACAGACAACCAACCTATCTTACCGAGTGATTTCTTGTACCCAGTAACTCGCTTGTGGACATCAGATTCAGCTGCATCCAACAGACTGCAGATAGGGGAAGCCCAAACGGGTTTGCAAATGATAATAATACACAGGAAGAAGACGGAAGAGAAGATCAGTCTTAAAATAAGGCAACGAGTAAGTATCATTAATCTAAATAATACCATAGTTCATCAATGAAAAGGTAACCTTTCGAAATCATTTTATTAAGAAAGTTCCATTTAATACTCAGGTTTAACAAAATCTGAATGAAATTCTAGACCTTTAACGTATAAGGAGCCAGATTTAAACAAACGCTCGGCGACCTCGTCACGGTTAGGGTATCCTCTCATTACAATTTTAATTAGAGTTTGTAACTCAATTCTTGAATTATCTGACAAATTGTAATCAAACCTTCTTAAAAAACTTCTCACAAATTCTTGAAGATGTTTGTCAATATCATATCTTTTATCACCTGACCAACTAGTAATGACTTGCACAGTATTATCAAAATCTATAGCAAGGATATCGTCGTCCGAAAATAATGCTTTATCCACGATATCTAGAATAATACTAGTAGCTTTAGACTTGGCTTTAAACTCTTTATCGTCGCTTTGAACGGTTTTAAATCTCTGATTTATCACTGCCCTCGTCACAGCGAAAAGTTCTCTCATGGCATACATATCAAGGGAAGAACTATGTAGTTTTTCTTTTATTAATTCTCTGTCTTCCTTTAGCATGATCTTAGCAAAGATTTTTTCTTTTTGTTTTAAGATTTTAGTTAGTATTTCAATAATAATGTTAAATCTCATGTCATCAAGTAAAAATATTTCACCTGTCAAATCTGCAAAATAATCAGTAAAAGCAGGGTACTCTCTACAAACCTTATATGTTTCGCACAAATATTCCATAACATCCTTTCTCTCTTTCTTACTAAGTTGTAAAAGTTTTTGAGCTATTCTCTTAAAATTGTCACCTTGGTCCTGATGGGTTTCATGCATAATAATGTCGTTCAATAGTTTCTTTTCTTCGTTATACAGTAACCGACACGCAGTTTCGACCAGATCTAGATACACTAAGTCTCTTTCATTCTCATTCTGGTTTTTTATGACGAATTCGTAATAATTTTGCAGTGTTTTTTTATAGTTATTGATAACAATATTTACCATCGGCGTAATATTCTTTTGTATGTGCAGATCAATTATTATTTGTGTTGCGATGTTATTGAGTGATTTTGTTCCTTTCTTCTCAAGGTAATTCAGGAAATCTTTTAATGGATCTTTTGTCTTGTTTTCATCCCCTTTTGTCTGATTTATACTATCAGAATTTACTTGTGCGTTATTGAATGCCCTTAGGGCTTTTCCCACCATGGGGTCTATACTCTCGGGCAAGACTTTCGATAGGTCGCCTTTGCCCGAGATGTTTAAAGATACTGAATTTAGTAACTTATCAATCATTTCTGAGGGTTTTTTTAACACACTTAGGATATGGTTTCCTACACTCATTTTTCCATTCAGCTCTACGTCAAAGCAAAAATAACCAGATAGTACTGGAAACATAGGTACAAGATTAGAATACTACAGACTACCTCGTTGGTCTGGTCGCAAGCGCTGCTGCTGAACAGGTCTCGGGTTTTTAATTAGCTACTAGTAACATATTTGAGGTGGCAGAGGTCTGTCCAAAGCTCATTTAACAGAAATTTGGGAATTATCGACACGACGGAGAAGAATATTGGGAATTTCTCAGTAGCAACTCGGATTCTGGATATGGCAATAGGCTCGCCCCCTATTACATTACTGGCGAATGTGGCTGTTACACCTCTGCCTAGCCCTGTAAATAAATATGGGAGATTGATAAACCAGAGCCGGAAAATGAAATTGCCGTTGAAAAACACGCGCTAATAAGTGCCGTAGAGGTTGTACTTGAATTTGAGTCATCGTGGTGAAAGTATTGATTATAGCCAACACAGGATATGCCACACCTACTCTTCTGCCCGTCGTGCATTACTAATTGCACCCTCTAGGACTTCAATCAGAGAAACGACAGAGCTGTCCAGGTCGCTACGTACTGGCCGGACTAAATCCGAGTCATCGATTCGAGAAGAAGAAAACGAATAATATGTGAGAGGTTTCGTTAAGAGAAAATATATGTACTATATTGACAGCGTTGATACAGCCAGCAAAACAAATAAATTATTATGTTACAAATGGTTAACTTACCTTGCAAAAGGAATAAACTTAATCTAAACATGTTTTTAGTAAGGCGCGGATTCCTCGCAGTAGAAAATGGCTAATTTAAACACGAAATAGAAATTTCCTGAATATGAGGAGTATATCAGAAAATTCATTAATTAAAAACTTAATGACCGTGTAAGTAGGTATCGTAGAAGTGTTATATCACTTGACAAAATATTTAAGTAAATATTCTCTAAATGCTTTTTATATTGTAGTTACTCATTCATTATTACGTAATGAATCCTAAGATTTTTTTATGATTTTAACATAACATAACATCACGCCTGTTATCCCTGGAGGGCTATACAGAGGCGTACGTAATAGTACACCCACATTTCGCGAGTTATGTTTAAGTCGCATGTAATAGGGGGAGACCCTATTGCCATCCACCGGGTACAAATCCAGACTCCGTGGCTGCTGCTGAGAAATTCCTTATAGAAAAACCAAATAACACTTTGCCCGACCTGAGTATCAAACCCAGGACCTCACGCTCAGCAGTCGCGTTAACGGCCACTACACCAACGAGGCAGTTATACTTATTGAATCTCCCCTGGCAACTGGACAGATTCGCAACTGGTCAGATTCTCGAGGAAACTAAATATAACATCACACTATGACCAATAGGAGCGAAGCATCAATGAAAAATATTATAAATAAAAATAGGTGGATATCACACTAGCGCGCGCAAATTGTTGAAGACAAATTGAGACAATTGTCATAATTTAAAAACTACAAGCGCTATAGCTATCTCTTTCTTTATCTTAAGTTCCAGATTATCTATCACAGTCGTTACAACGCAACGATATTTGAACGCCGCTCAGTATGAACGTATCGTATCTTTTTATAATATCATTGGGTAAAACTAGTATTTTTATAATACTTTCACGCGGACGAAGGTCGTCGCGGGCTACACCTAGTATAAAGGGTGTAAATAGACCTTTATCGAAGCCAAAAGGCACTTGTTCTCCCCGTCTTTGTGATCATTTTTTGTTATAGACCATACCTGGGAACCTTCTAGTTACGGAGATATTGGGGGTCAAAGTTCTAACTTTTTCACAAGTTTTTTTTAATGTAAGATTTTTACTTGAAACACCTCCATGACCCCCGTAATATTCAATCCTGGATGGATTATAGACATTTAATTGCCAACAATCTCTTCAATTTTCACCGTCGCATGTTTCATAAAAAACATACGTAGGTACAAAATTAGAAACTTCTTTGTCTCTTTAAGTCGGTTATAATCAGTTTGGCCGACTATGTGAAGACTTAGATATAATGTAGTAAAGAAACTAGCTCGAAAACGTTAGATAACGGCCAACAGTCATTAATTTTAGCTAGCTAGATATCTGCCTAAGGCTTCGTACACACTTTAAATCATTCACAGTTAGCTCCAGACAGCTGTGCGAATAGTTAGCAATGCCCCTTAGGTAATATCAGGGCTGCGGGTAAAGTAAAGTTGATTTTCTTGCCTATTTGCATGAAAGAAACAAAATAGTAATGTAGTACATTTTTTCTTCTTATGAAAGAACCATTTCCATGTATTATAAAGACAATATAAACTATTTTATTTATTTATTTATTTATTATTAAAATCTCCCTTACACTACCATTACAGGTGAATCCCTAATACGATAGCGCGGTGTTAAAATTAACTTATTTAATAATGTTACAATCATAGCTTATATACTAAATTCCCTAACTACAAAAACAATATTTAAATTATAAAACTATAACAGAGCAGTGCAACTGCAAACACAACGTAACTACAGTGTTGATTAAAGTAGGCACTTTAATCAACACTGTAACATAAAATAAACAACAGTAATTTTGCGAATTCACTCAAATAGCAAGTAAATACATCGATCTTGCAATGAAGATCGTTAATAACCCGAATTGCGCGGGTAACTGGTGTTCTAGCAAGAAGGTTGGTCCTCGCAACCGGCACGGCCAGCAGCGGCGGGCGGCGCCGCCTCCACACATAGCGGTCTGGTACACATAAACTCAGGCGCTGCAGCACTCCTGGGTTATGCTCAATGCCACGAAGTAACCTAACCAAATAGGAAACTAGCGTGAAATCCCTTCGCACCCCCAGTTGGTTGTACCCGACCATACCGAGCACAAAGAGAGTGGGGTACATCAACGGGTAGAACGGATATACCCCATATAGCTTTTTGTACAAGTGGCGCGTGAACTTGTTTTGTACGCGTTCTAGCATCACCAAGTACTTGGCCTCATGTGGAGCCCATATGACAGCACTATGTTCCAGATGACTCCTGACTAGTGCGTCATACAGGACCCTGACTGAAGCGATGTTAGTGAAGTGCCGTGTCTGCCTCAGTACAAATCCCAAGTTTCTAAACGCTCTTTTACAGACCCTCTTAATATGATCGCGAAACGTCAGTTCAGGAGTGACAGTAACCCCCAAATCCCGCACTTCAGAGGCACGTTGCATAGGTGTGGCACCTACTACGTACTCGTGTACTAGAGGGGCACGCGCGCGCGTAAAACTCATCACCGAGCACTTTAACACGTTGAAGAAAAGCTTGTTATCCTGACTCCATTCCACTACCCTATCTATATCCTCCTGCAATCATTCGCAATCGGATTTACTATTAACCTCGAGCAGCAATTTAAGGTCGTCTGCAAACAATAAACAAGAGCCATGTTTGACAACTTCCGGCAACTCGTTTATCATTATGATGAATTCGAGAGGCCCCAAATTGCTGCCTTGGCTCACCCCGGACCAGGTGTAATATGGGTCGGATTCACACCCATTATAATCGACATACTGCTGTCTATCTTGCATATAGCTGGCAAAGAAGTGCAAAAGATGTGGTGTGCAGCCGACTTCTGCGAGCTTTGTTAGTAAGATGTCATTGTCGACGGTGTCGAAAGCTTTTTTAAAATCAAAATAAGCAGCATCCACCTGCCCACCAGCATCTACCGCCGGCACCACCTGCGCCATAAAGTTCAGCAGATTGGTTGCAGTGCTACGCGCCGGTCGGAACCCGTGCTGCGCGTCAGCCAGTTGTCCGCGCACCTGCTCCTGCATGCATACGCTGTATAGCAGACTCAAACACCTTGGCCGGCGTCGACAGCACGGCCACCGGCCTATAACCAGTTATGTCCGATCCCGCCTTACCTTTTGGTACAGGAATGACCCGTGTGATCTTCCATTGAGTGGGGAACGTCCTCGACTGAAGACACATATTAAAAATAAAAAGTAGCGGTTCTGCGAGCACCCTGCCACAATCTCTAAAAAGAAATGCCGGTATACCGTCCGGGCCCGCTGAATGCTTCGGTTTCAGACGCTGGAGCGCACATCTGACGTCCTTCAGACTAAGTGCGTCAAGTTGCACCCGCGCACTGCTCGCCGCTCCCGCCGCCGCCGCCGCTTGAGCGTCTAACCGCGGCGGTTGATCGCTGTAATCGATTCAAAAAAATTCGCAAACTGTTTAGCACACTCGTCATCCGATAAATGCTCACCATCTTTTATAATACTTTTCTTGGTTACCGCACTTTTCTTTGATCGTATGTATTGCCAGAACGACTTAGGATCTTTAGCAAACTGACACTGGATTTTATGTTGGTGCAGTTTGTGAGCAGTTTCTATAGATTTTTTTATTAACGCTCTGCATTTAGAATATTCTTCATAATCCCTACTAAGTTTAGTTGTTTTAAATTTCTTGTGAAGTCTAGCTTTAGTTCTTAAGTCTTTTATTATTTCGCTCGTGTACCATTCCGGATAAATGTACCGCGACTTCTGACTAGGTTTTTTCCTGGGAACACAGTCATCCAAAATGTTACAATGACTAACAATGACACACAGAGAAAAACATAGTGAGGAAACCAGCATGTCTGAGAGATGTTTCTCGACGGCATGTAAAGCTAAGTCATGGGCCAAACTCTAACAGGTTAGGCACTAACCACACGATAAAGAAGGACACACAGGTAGGTACCATTGCATTCATAACAAGTATGGCTACATTTTTACTAAACATCCATCATCATCATCAGGAAGACCCTTGGCCCATTCTACTTGTGGTCGGCGCAACACGTTTTCTTCTTCCATTTTTCCCTGTCAGACGTCACGGCATCATTGACTCCTTTCTCTTTCATATTAGTCCTCACACAATCCATCCATCTTTTCTTTGGCCTTCCTCTCCCTCTCCAGCCATAAACATTCATGTCCATCACTATTTTAGTCACATGCGTTTAATCCCTCCTCATAACATGTCTATACCAAGACAAACGATTTCTTTTCAATTTTTCTGTAACTCATTCCTTACCTCTTATTCCTTCTTCTGACTCCTCCAACCATCTCAACATTCTCATCTTCTCTACAAGCAATCGTTTTTCATCCATCTTTTTCACAGCCCAGCATTCTGATCCATACAGTAGGTACGACAGGTCTAATCACGGAGTTGTATATTTTCCCCTTCAAAGTGAGGGGCAAAAAAAAAAAAAAAAAGTGGCATCCGTGACTTGCCAGTTGTTCCAGTGACCTTACGCCATTTCATCCATCCTTAGTTGATCCGGTGCGTTTTGTCCCGGTCTACTTACTAAACATCCAATGAACTTATAAGATATCTTACAATTCCTTTACATAATTGGTAAACAAAAATATTTGAATGTCTTTGTTGGTAAACTAACCCAGTACTTTCTCCTAGCAGCCCTATTTTATTGCAATAATAAGGGCGCGTGCGCATTGCCCAAGCGCCGCCGCGCCGCGAAGGGCACGCCTTACCATTGTTGTATCAGCCTATCTGACGGACTGGATTACAACCAATTATTATTTGTCAATGTAAATTATTGTCCTTTGGATGGCTGTTGAGTTTAATACTGCGTCGAGTTTGTTGAGGTAATGTGTTATTTATATATTTAGACGTGTGTACAAAGCAGGCGCTCGTGGCTAAATAATAACAGCGATTCGGGTCGATCTTCAGGTTAAGCCGCGCTTGCCTAGGTTGGTCCGTGGATGAGTGACTACCGATTACATCCCGAGTTTCCTCCGTGCTTCGGAATGTACGTTAAGCCGTGGCCCAAAAGTAGACCGGTACTAACTGATGTGTGGAGGTCAGATAGGCAGTCCCTCCATGTAAAATACTGGTATTTAACTGCATCCGGTTATCCTTGGAAGCCGACCCCAACATAGTTGAGAAAAAGGCTAAGTAGATGATGATGACATTAGGAAAACCGAAATTAAGACAAAATCTATCTACGAGCATCTGTGTGCAATTTCTAATCTTGAACTAATCACCATTAGCCACACATTGTTGTTTAGCAAATACATCAAGAAAGTTATTAACGAACACGTCTTATAAACATGGCGGCGGTACGCAGTCTACCACTCATAATAAGAGAGATGTATTCGGTGCTGAAATGTTGATAGCTTCTTGCCTATTTGTTTGTTTGTTCGCTGTCTTGTATGTTACAATCGCTAGTTGGTAATGTGCAAAGTGTTAATCAGCCTCAGTCTGCTTGCGAAATTGGCGAAAGCGAGAATTTGATGTGTTGATTTAACTTTTTTTGGAAGGACTTGGAAAAGAGACTGAAAAGGTTACCCGTGTGGAGGTTTAATCGGGTTATGTGTTAGGGTTAGGTGAAATTAAAGGTTAAGTATGAGGTTAATCAGCCTATAATTCACGCACATTTGTACATAAAAGATATGCAAGACGCTGCGATGCTCGGCGCTTTGTCTCTTTCATTCTGGTTAATCCAAAATATTTAAATGGTGCTATATTAAAAGAGTTAACCCGTATAATGGTTCATCAAACTTTGGCTTATTATCTAACCGGTTAACCTTATAACCCGATTAACCGGTCCCTGCTTACAACTTACAATCGTCTACTCCACGTAGAACGGAGTTGACAAAATGACTCTCTATCAGCGAAAACCATGATAAACAATTTTAAAATGTTTTCTGACATTGTGTTACCGAAAATCATATGTCAATCTAGTTGAAAGTCTTAGAAATATGAAAATCTTGAAAAGAAATCCATATGTTTGGGCTCTCAGTCTTTATTTATTTATTTAAAATAGGTACGCCAACAGTACATATACATTTTACATTTAACAATGAAGATATATAGGTTAGGCTTCTTATAAAGGTGCCAATTACAGATGTACACAACATTCTCTTAAGTACAATAAAGCTATATCATCGTAAAGTTATAGAAATAAAATGTAACATAAAAATTCTTTTTCAGTCTTGGCTTGTACAAGTTTCTGCGATTAAATTACTAGCAAATGCCCGGGGCTTCGCCCACGTGGAGTTCCGTAATTTTCCCACGGGATCATACTACCGGTATAAAAACTATTCTATGTGTTAATCCAGGTTATAAACTATCTGTGTGCTAAATTTCATCCAAATCCGGTCAGTAGTTTTTACGTGAAAGAGTAACAAACATCCATCCGTCCTCACAAAGTTTCGCATTTATAATATTAGTAGGACTTATGACTACGACTTATGCAACGACAAAACAGAACCAAACCACATTCCAGGTTTACCAAAGTACCTATGCTATCTATTTGCTTCTATACTACGTTTCCTTACTTTCCAAATCAAATAACAATCTCTAAACCTATCAAAATTCTAAAACGTTAATCTGAGAGCTGTCGAGCTGATATAACGTTAAACCGATCTTTACTATAATACCGCTAATCCTGCCACGAATCAAAAGCCTCACTGGCGCCACGACGCTACCGCCATCTAGCGCCATCTCAGACAGACTTAAGGCAGTCCTTATCAAGTATCAGCAGTGATCCTGTTCCTGCGCATCTATCTGGACATTCCTGACGTATCTACATCCTCCGTGACAGCTGCTCAGGCTTATGTTACATCCTGTGTGGTGCAAGTTGGAAGAGGTTTAGGAAAATAATGATTTATGATGGGGCAGCGGGGTGGTTTTATTTTGTTGCTCTATTTATAAGGGGTGTAAATAGACCCTTAACATATCCGAAAGGCACTTAGTTTGTTCTTTTCGTCTTAGCGATATTTTATTTGTTCTAGGCCATACCTCGGAACCTTCTAGTTACGGAGATATTGGGGGTCAAAGTTCAAACTTTTTAAAAGTTTTTTTTTTTAATACATGTTTTTAATGTTAGATTTTTACTTTACACACTTCCACGACCCCCGTACTATTCAATACATCCATCAGCACAATGCTTTGAGTGCTTTCCATCGAGTCCTACCGCATAACGTGATTTTTCACCCCAAAAAAAAAGTCGATTCCCAGCAATAATTTTTGCATAAAGTTACTTAGTTTGGTGTACAGAATGCTTGGTTGACGGATATGTGAAGGGTCTGTTTACACCCTGTATACAACGTGCAATATTTGTGAAACTCTTTTAATGAGCGCACACAGGATATGGTAAGAACAAAATTAATTGGCGTGCATGCATATACTTAGGGTAGGTATAAGGAACAGGGTGCAAAGTTCCACATACCTGATTGGGCCCCCTAAAAAAAAACGCGAGTTTTACGAGTTCATACCTACGTGTTTAGTAGACGAAAATTTATTTCAGGCACACTTAATCCTTTTAGAGTTCAGAATAACGTAGTGCCGGTGTAAATAGCTTTGTGAGTTGTTGAACTGCACTACGTTGACTGTGTATTACATTCCTGCCATACCTACTACTAATTAAGTAGCCGTAAAACTAAGCCGATGAGAGAGGTGCACAGCTGACAGACTGATGTGGCGCCTGGCATAAAGCTTTGGCCACACAGAGGCGATCCCCGTGCAGCCCCCGTAGCATGACCACGGTAGACAAGGATTTCTTTGACGGAAGAATCGACAAAATGACAGATAGTGCAAAGAAATCTGTCATTGTGTCGACACGATTAGGGGGTTACACGAATATCCTCCTTACAAGATAGTTGCACAGTCGTGTGCGTTACGATTGCTCCGCCAAGTTATCAAAACAGAAAAAAACTTCGCCAAAACATTTGTCGAAATTTGTCAAAATCGAAGGGTGCAAACCAAAAATTTGTCAAAGTAGAAATAAAGAAGTTATAGGGGTTTTAAGTTGGCCGCGCGAACGTAACGTGGAGGATTGCGCGGCCATGGAGATCTCAGCAACTACTTGGGTTAGAGATCTAATTCTTTTTGTCAATTGAAGACTGAATTTGTCAAAAATTGTCGAAAAAAGAATGATAAGCCCTGGATCAATATTTTAGGAAATATTCACCTCGGAAGTTATGGCCGCGCAATCCTCCACTTGTTGTTTCTTTATTGTTGATTATTTCTTTAAACCTAAGACTTCATACAATAAAACTATAACAAGAAGAAAGGTCTTAATTTGTCAAAACTAATGAAAGCAATAAATACTACTAAAGTTTAGTTAAACAGAAGAAATCGGTCCAAAACAAAAAGTTCGTGGCCGCGCGGTCGAAACGTTACTTTGTACGCTGATATCTCATTATCTATAATTGCTAAGATTTCGGTGTGAACATCCATTTATTCGGCATATTAACCTCATTAAAATGACATATCGTTTTACCCTTAGAACAGTTTTAAACGCCTGTAATCTTAAAAATTATGTTGTCTCATACAATGTTCAAGCAGGGTGACCATGATTTCGATTTGATTTGTGAAAACCTCTAACCTAGCAATTATATTGAACAACATTCTAGCTCAATCTGCAAAATGTATTATTATTAAATAAAAACCTTTTACATATTTCAATAACTAAGGCTTTTGTGGATCCCCCTTTGGATATTGGCTTTTTAATATAAAACCCATGAGTTTATAATAGCCATATCAATCATGTGAAAAAATAAACGAATATACCATTTTCAACTTTTTATCCTAATCCTATGTCTTCCTAAAAAGCTATCCATTAGGTCGACGCCTCCCATATGCGCGTTATAGTCTTTGATTATTTTCGGGCTGAGGATAGTGATCGTCTTCTTTTCTTTTTTTTCGTATCTGTTGACTGAACCTACTGGTTCAGCACCGACATACGTAGAAGCCAATGTAACGAGCTTGTTATCCTATTATTATTATTGAAATATATACAAGGTTTTTATTTAATAATAATACATTTTGCAGATTGAGCTAGAATGTTGTTCAATATAATTGCTAGGTTAGAGGCTTTCCCAAATCAAATCGAAATCATGGTCACCCTGCTTGAACATTGTATGAGACAACATAATTTTTAAGATTACAGGCGTTTAAAACTGTTCTAAGGGTAAAACGATATGTCATTCTAATGAGGTTAATATGCCGAATAAATGGATGTTCACACCGAAATCTTAGCAATTATAGATAATGAGATATCAGCGTACAAAGTAACGTTTCGACCGCGCGGCCACGAACTTTTTGTTTTGGACCGATTTCTTCTGTTTAACTAAACTTTAGTAGTATTTATTGCTTTCATTAGTTTTGACAAATTAAGACCTTTCTTCTTGTTATAGTTTTATTGTATGAAGTCTTAGGTTTAAAGAAATAATCAACAATAAAGAAACAACAAGTGGAGGATTGCGCGGCCATAACTTCCGAGGTGAATATTTCCTAAAATATTGATCCAGGGCTTATCATTCTTTTTTCGACAATTTTTGACAAATTCAGTCTTCAATTGACAAAAAGAATTAGATCTCTAACCCAAGTAGTTGCTGAGATCTCCATGGCCGCGCAATCCTCCACGTTACGTTCGCGCGGCCAACTTAACACGTTCAATGCCGCCGACACGCCTAGCGTGTTCATGCGAATTTCTATAACTACGCCTCGAACACGCCAGTCGTCTCCTAAATGTTTCAGTGATATTTCGAAAATTAAGCAAAGTTGCCTTTTGGAATTCTCAGTACATAATCCTCTAGCAATAATCTAAGGATTTTTGAGGTGGCCCCCGGAAAAATCTCTTAATTTGTATTTTGTTTTAAAAAGTGATTATGTAATGCCGAGAACCCGCCAGGCGTGTCCACCTAAACAAGTTAATCATAGATTGTCAACCTTTGTACTAAGACGTCAAATACAGCTAAAATAATGTACATATAAACAAAAATCAATAAAATATGAAGATAATTTATTGAATGTCAAGAAGCCCAAGAAATAAGAAGGCGAGTAGGACTGAACGATAATTATTGTGTGAACTCGCGTTGCCTCGGTTAGACCAATGATGTACAAAATAATTTACGGTAGGTACGATCGGTAAACAAACAACTAGTTGGATTGACAACCGTACTGTTAAAACAGTAAAAAGTAGGTATCGTGCCGTAAACTTGCAATAATTGACTTATATTATGAAATATTTCAAAATAACCACAAAATGTTTATCATCTCTTACAAAATTACGATAATTACTTACCTAAAAATCTATTTTCAGCCATAATTCCAGGTTAAATCTCACTACTGTATTTGAACCACCTTTATTCTTGCTCAGCGAATGGCAAACTAACTAAAACTCATCGCTAAACCGAAAAAAAGACAGATTTAGAATTTAAGTCTATCGAGGTGCCACTGGACACGCCTAGCGTGTCCATGTTTAACAAAATGCAGTGCCGCCGACACGCCTGGTTTGTCCGCGTGGCTTTATAGGGCGGCATCGCTATGAACTTCAAAAAAATTATGGTGGCAGTGAACGAGTTAAAACCCCTATAACTTCTTTATTTCTACTTTGACAAATTTTTGGTTTGCACCCTTCGATTTTGACAAATTTCGACAAATGTTTTGGCGAAGTTTTTTTCTGTTTTGATAACTTGGCGGAGCAATCGTAACGCACACGCACAGTCAGCGCACGTGAAGCTTGTCCCGCATCTAGTGGGATTCGCTTCAGGTTTGCTAAATGTTTATCAAAATCATTTATTTGCGTAACTAAGGTACAGAAAAAGTACATTGTTCTCTTAATCTGCCATGAATTTCGACATAATTATTTATCAAAGAATTGAATTGCGCATGATTGCATGCAGTAAATTGTATTTTGACTGACTCGGTGGTCTAGTGGTCGCAATCACGACTGCTGAGCATGAGGTCCTGGGTTCTATTCCCAGGTCGGGCAAAGTGTTATTTGGTTTTTCCATCAGGAATTTCTCAGTAGCAGCCACGGAGTCTGGGTTCCTGCCCGGTTGATGGCAACAGGCTCGCCCCCTATTACATGGGACTTAAACATAACTGGCGAAATGTGGGTGTACACCTCTGCCTTACCCTTCGGGGATTACAGGCGTGATGTCATGTTATGTTAAATTATATTTTTAGTGTGTAAATCAACTAATAAAGAGTGCTTGTGTTGTAGTCCTTAAACGATTACCGTCTACTAGTCCACGATTTAATTTTTTTCATCAAACACCCTGCTTTAGATTGATTAATACTTTGCTTGATCGAAAAAAGGCTTATTTGATTCACCATTGACATAACGACGGCTTCATACGCCTTCGACGAACTACGTCTCTCCATTGGAGAAACGTTTCCGCTTACATTTTGCGCCAAACAAAAACAAATATTATAAATCGTGTTAATACGACAAGGAGTCCTGGTCATCCGCTAGAAGGAAATAATAATCTTGCTTAGAGTACCTAACTATTAATGTAAGTGCACTTACTTCGCTGTAGGAGAAACTAATGGATTAAAATGATGAAAGCAAATCAACCGCGATTTCTGTTATAGCTTGGTTTGTGGCCACACAAGTAGACACGCGATTGTTTTGAGACTCAAAATATATTTCTTCCTACTTTGGCTATGGAGATTTGGATGAAATTTGGTACTGGAATAGACTATAACCTGGACTAGGAATAGGACAAAGTATTCGTTTTATCCCGGTAATACATTAGTAGGGATTAATATTCAACATCCACGCCAGCAAAGCAGGCATAAGCTTGTATTAATGATCATAAAAGTTAGCCTACCGATTTACTCTCTATAATAACCATAGAAACCTATCTGCGAATTACTTTACCCTAGGTATTTAGGTCTAAAGATCTAAAGTCAGGCAATTTGTGGCGGATAACCTAGTCTGAACTAACGGCCGTGCCAGTAATCAAAGTGCAATAAAATTCCATTATAAACCAATTACTGTTTAAAATTATCTTGTTAGGGGTCATAAATTGATTTAAGGACTATTAAGGAGTTTGAAAATACTGGTGAGGAAATGTTATAGATAATATTTCTGTCGATTCTTCGAACGCCAATCATCCCATTGTCCCTTTGTATTTTTTACGTTTTATACCTGTAAATATGTATGGTGCACATCGTCATCATGCTCCTATCCACACCTACTCCTGTCGGCACAGCAAGTCTTCTTCTACTAATTACATACTTTCTATTACCCGTCATCTCATCAGTCAATCCATCGGTCTTCCTCTATTCTTATAATACCCATCCACTTTCATACTCAAAACTTTCCTCAATACATTTTTGTCATTCCTCCGCATCACGTGTCCATACCACGACAACCGATTACCACACAACTTTTCAAGAACCGGCGCCACTTTCAGACTTCCTCTCATGTACTTCTGTATGGTGGAAAAGGTGTATTAAAGAAAATTCTATATATCTGTTAAATTTTAATTCATAGAAAACGACACAAAGACGTAGAAAAAATGTATTCCAACCTGAGAATATTGGTTTCTTGAATTCCCTAATCCAACCACCATATTCAGTTTTCATCCATCCAACTGCCATTTGTATCTTATTGTCGAAAATGCCTAAAATAAAATGACGATTACTATTTATCCGAAATTGTAGGACGTACATCATCACCATATACATAATCATCTTCTCTTAGAATTCAGTTCGCCGAAGTCAGCAAAAAAACACAAACTTTTGCCAAGGTCTACTTAAATGGATTAACCGGAGAGCATAATATAAAACTGCAGATCTATAAATAGTAGCGCATCACGCCACATCAGAAGTGGGACTGGAATTAAGTTAAAATCACGGCGCGTCGCCCCAGGCTACACCCGCTTAATTAATAGTGTAGTTATTTTGAGGGACGATAAAGAAACATACGGGATTTTGGACGATTACGGGCCTGCCTCGTTGGTCTAGTGGTTTCAAGTGCGCCTACTGAGCTTGCTTGAGGTCCTGGGCTCGATTCCATAGCAATATTACATGGACTTAAACATAACTGGTGAAATGTGGTGGTACTATAATTTACTTCTCTGCCTAACCTTTAGGGGATTACAAGCATGATATTATGTTAAGTATTTTTGCAAACTTATGAACCGCCTCTTGTGGTCTTATCCGTCAGCAGAGCCTCCAAAAATCTCCTTCCTTTCGTATTGTTCGTCCTTTCGTTGAGCTCCTTGGGTTATGACACGATCACTGACAAATGCTTTCACTGATTGGACAGGTCCACTCAAATCTGTGTGGTACTTTCTTCAATAAACCATCTCGGGCACTAATCTGCATGGTCCTCTTATGACTTTACCAATATCTGCACTTTAAAAGAGACTGACCTATGAGTTTGTTTCGGCTGCTTCTTCTCAGAGTAGTCAGGTACGAAACACCGGCCCCATCTCGTTTTAAAACATAACATGATGTGAAGTGTTAAAGTGTTTTGTAAAACCAATGTACAGAAACAAATTCTTTTTTTTTTTAAAAAGAAACGTTGCCGCTCACTTGGAATTTCTCCTGTATCGTGGGTGCGTTTACAAACATTTAAACTCACATACACAAACAGCCAGACCCGGAACAACTACCTGTAGATCATAGAAATATTTGTTCCGTGCAGGGATCGAACCCGTGACAGGCAGCGCAGCAGCCAATCGCTCAACCACTGCGCCAACCGGGACGTCAATATGAATTATTTATTTATTTATTTATTTGTTTTTTTTTTTATTTATTTATTTATTTATTTATTTATTTATTTATTTATTTATTTATTTATTTATTTATTTATTTATTTATTTATTTATTTATTTATTTATTTATTTATTTATTTATTTATTTATTTATTTATTTATTTATTTATTTATTTATTTATTTATTTATTTATTTATTAATAAAGGCATTAAATCCCACTTAACAATGGCTTAACTTGAATTATGGTTTAGATTATTTTTGTTTGAAACCACACAATTTTCCTCAGCCAGAGCTAGGAGTCACCTCCGAACCCTGGCTAACTCTGTAACAGCAAGCAGCGTGTGTCTGTTTTTAAATCTTTTAGGCAGTAACCGAGTGTCAATGAGATTCTGGAACTTGCAAACAATTATTAAATCAGAACCTTACTTTTCATACCGTTTTATTATCGTTCTACAACATCCTCCAAAAACCCCACAAAAAG
Source organism: Noctua comes (assembly GCA_963082995.1). Taxonomy (NCBI): domain Eukaryota; kingdom Metazoa; phylum Arthropoda; class Insecta; order Lepidoptera; family Noctuidae; genus Noctua; species Noctua comes. The sequence continues at coordinate 14,325,480 of OY720288.1, forward strand.
GACTTTTACTTTTTTGTTAGCAGTTCTCGTTAAAATTTACATACAAATAGAGCGGCTACCGTATGATCGCTGATTCGTCTCGCACTCCCGTGTAATCATGCCACCGGGCTTTTGAAGGCTAAATTAATTGAGCCTTTTTTCTTAATAAAAATACGGTCCATTAATTTAGCATTTTGATTATTGATGAAGATGTGATGGGGTTTTGAAAGATTATTGAATGGGAAAAGTCTTATTGAATAGTCTGTAAGTATTCATTACTTTCGGCGTTGGGTTGGTGGTAAAGTGGTCCTAGACATGACATAATAAACTTTTCGGTAAATTATGTCAATACAATATACAGGGTCGAAGGGACATAGAGGCACAAACGGTTATCACGCCCCCACAAAGTTCAAATTTTTTAATCCTTTTTTATTTTTATTTTTTTGCTGTTTCCAGTTTCAAAACAGTAAAACCTACATGGCCAAAATTTATGGAACAGCGGTTTTTTTTTCACCCATGATTTTTGACTTTTGGAATGCCCC